>CAUIVZ010000015.1:17132854-18450857 GCA_961763995.1 Juglans cinerea | reverse complement strand
AGTTGCTAAAGATACATGATAAAGAGGATCAAATACATACTGAGACAATGCTCGGTAAGGATGGAATACAACTAAATAATAGTTGAGGGCTTCTAAAATCTTCATTTCCATTTCAAGGATGTCTTTGATCTCATACCTATCGTACCTATACTTTTCATCAGAATCTGTGAAACAAGAATAGGTGGGCTCTAAGAAATTTCAACAGTAAGTAAAATGTCAATAATTGAGTTTGGTGGGAATTGAAATGATTTAATCTATATAAGTTCAGTATCAAGTAGTTACATAATTTCTTGAGCACAAATACAAGAAGCCTGGCCTGCACTGTGCTTTCTTCTGCTTTTGATGCCAGGTACAAGCAGGTAGGAGCCACGAGGCGCGGATCATATTCAGTCATACTCTTTCTGAGAAAACAAAAAGCAGTCAAGCTTAGCCAGTGATCGCAAATCTGGGCATAAATGTGCCTAAATGTATTTTCTTATGAGATGATACTGAAATGACAACACAGAATGTCCTTATAAATATTCAAGAGTAATATAACAGAGAAAAATAAATATTAAACCGCCACCAAGTGAACAGTGCAGCAAAATAAAAATAAGAAAATCTATGTTTTTCTTATAAAGCTCTCTCCCAAATTCGGTCAAACAAAACCACATGAAACAGGCTGTCAATCTCAGTTCTTTTTTTTTTTTTTGCATGAATCAACATGAACATTGTAAGGTTGCTCTTGTGAATGAAATTCAATGGAATCCATAAAGACAATGTATTCATCCATGGGACACAATTAATTAATGTGTTGCTGAGTAAAATGATACCGACGCTTTGTAATGACATGATATGAATAATATAGGAAGTAGAATATGGTTGTAGGGAAAAAAACTAAAAATGAAAAAGTGCTTCATATACATAATACAATGAACTAGCATTAATCAATTACCAAGTGATTTCTAAAAGTCAAAATGAACTTCATAGTTGTTTTTTTTTTATAAGTAAGAAAACTATATTACTCAAAGAATAGGCCTAGCCCAGTATGTACAATAGGGAACCCTGGCTAAGAGGGCGCTAGAGAGACAAGAAAATCATGAAGGGCCATGCCATTGAAATCAACAGCAATGACCCAAATACAAAGAGTGCTATAAAATGATGCTAACAGTTCCCCTAGCAATCTCTCCTTGTCTTCAAACGTCCGCGCATTACGTTCCTGCCACAGGCACCACATGATACACATTGGAATCATCTTCCAAACCTCTTTAATTTGATGCATACCTCCAATGTTTGGCCAATTGGCCAGCGCTGCCACCACATTCTCCGGCATGACCCAAGCCAACTCTACTCTACTAAGTCCCTCATACCATAAAGCCCTTGCAATCTCACAATGCAATAGAAGATGATCTACCGACTCACTCTCACCCCTACACATATAACACCAATCTCCTATAATAACCCTCCGCTTTCTCAAATTGTCAGTCGTGAGTATTTTACCCAAAGATGTTGTCCACACGAAGAAAGCAGCTTTGGGGGGCGCCTTGTTCCTCCAAAGCCTTCTCCATGGAAACTGAGTGTTGGGCTCTTGGGTAAGAGCTTTATAAAATGAACGAACCGAGAATGCACCTTTCCTAGCGGGTAGCCACCACAAACCATCTTCTTGTTGATTGCTTAGCTTCACGTAATACAGAAGCCTGTAAAAATCATCCAAACTGTCCATCTCCCAATCCTGTGCTGCCCTACTAAAGCTAATATTCCAGTGAATTTGCCCACCCAACATCTCCATAACCTCTGCCACTGAAGCCTTTTTGACACCAGCAATTTGAAATAGAGGAGGAAAACAATCTTGTAAAGCATTATCGCCATACCATATATCTTTCCAGAATTTAAACCTGGAGCCGTCACCCAACTAAATACGGGTGTGTCGAAGAAAAACCCCCCAGCCTCTTCTAATGTGTTTCCACAAGCCCACTCCATAAGATCTTCTAACTTCTTTAGTGCTCCAACCCCCCCATGAGTCACCATATTCGCATCCAATCATCTCTCTCCACAACGCATCCGGTTCTTTACTATATCTCCACAACCATTTGCCGAGTAACGCACTATTGAAGGTCCTCACATTTCTAATACCCAAACCACCTTAGATATAGGGCGACATACTGTTTCCCACTTAACCAGGTGAAATTTGAACTCCTTCCCCAAGCCTCCCAAAAAAAATCGCGTTGGAGTTTCTCAATTCTGTACGCCACATTTGCAGGTATAGTAAATAGTGAAAGGAAATAGGTTGGTAAGTTTGAAAGTGTACTCTTTATTAGTGTGAGCCTACCACCTTTCGACAAATACATTCTCTTCCAACTTGCTAATCTCTTCTCTAACTTCTCAATCACTGACTCCCATAAAGAGAGTGTCTGTGCTCTTGCCCCCAACAGAAGCCCCAAATACGTCAACGGGAGAGAGGCTAGCTTACAGCCCAACGTACTTGCCAGTTGTCGTACATTTGGCATCACACCAATTGGCACCAATTCGGATTTGTCAAAATTCACTTTTAACCCGGAAATTGCTTCAAAGCACAACAGTACCGCCTTCAACGCTCACACCTGACTTTGATCTGGCTCGCAAAACACTAGAGTATCATCTGCAAACAATAAGTGAGATATGTTAATGATCCCCCTATCCGGGGTTCCAACAGAGAAACCCTCCACAAAGCCATTATTCGTCAAGGCCGAAATCATCCTGCCTAACCCTTCCATCACAACAACAAACAACAAAGGCGACAACGGGTCGCCTTGTCTCAGGCCTCGCAAACTATGGAAAAAACCCGATGGACTGCCATTTATTGATACAGAAAATTTTTCCTTTGAAATACACCAACGGATCCATGTTTCCACCTCTCTCCAAACCGACATATCCCGAGAAGGTAGAGAAGAAAATCCCAATTGACATGATCGTACGCCTTCTCCATATTTAGCTTGCAAATGATCCCTGTTGAGCCTGCCCTCATTTTGCTATCTAGGCATTCATTAGCAATAAGTACCGCATCTAGGATTTGCCTACCTTTTACAAAAGCATTTTGGGGCTTGGTGATAATCTTCCCCACCACCTCACTTAGACGGTTTGCTAACACTTTGGAAATGATCTTGTAAACTCCACTAACCAGGCTAATGGGGAGGAATTCCTTTACCTCGTTTGCCCCCACCTTCTTTGGGATCAACGCAAGGAATGTGGTATTTAGGCTTCTCTCAAATTTACCAACTACAAAGAGTTCTTGAAACACCTTGGAAGAAACCCAACAGTCTTCCTTAATAACGTCCCAACAGTCTTGGAAGAAACCCATAGAGAACCCATCCGGCCCTGGAGTTTTGTCCTTAGTCATTCTCCTCACTACTTCAACAGCCTCCTCTTCCTTGAAAGCCCTCTCCAATCGAGACACATCATTCAGACCAATGGAATCAAATACCAGGCCATCAAGAGATGGCCGCCAACTGACGGGTTTAGTTAGGAGTTGCTCATAGAAGCCAACTACATGGCCACGAATAACATGTTCTTCTCTACACTCAACACCTTCAATTCTCAGCATCTCTATGTTGTTTCTCCTGTGGGAATTTGCTACACGATGGAAAAACTTCGTGCTTCGGTCTCCTTCTCTGAGCCACAATGCTCTTGACTTTTGCCGCCAAGAAGTCTCTTCAGATAAGATAATTCTCTCTAGCTCCGCATCCAACAAAGTCTTCCGAGCTACTTCATCTAAGGTAAGGGATCTGGTCTCGTGGAGCCTCTCAAGTTCCTGAATCTCCCTCAACTTGCCTTTCTTGTTTTCCCCTAGATCACCAAAAAATTGCCTGTTCCATAGCTTCAAATCTTTTTTCAACGTTCTCAATTTATTAGCCAATATGAAACTAGGGGTACCTTGAAACTGATACGAGGACCACCACTGCCTTACTCTTTCAACAAAACCATCAGATTTTAACCATATGTTTTCAAATTTAAAGTACCTTTGCCCTCCTCGGAGGCCACCACAGTCAAGCAAAATAGGCCAATGATCCGAACCAATACGAGGCATGCGCTTTTGCCAGGCATCTGGGAAATGGCTTTCCCATTCTGGCGAAATTAAGAAACGATCCAACCTAGACCAACTTTGGTTGTTAGCCCACGTGGTGGGGCCCTCGGCAAGAGGCAAATCTATCAAATTCAAATCAGAGATGCATGCTGAGAATTCTACCATAGCTGGTCGTCCTCTTCTATTTCCGGAAGACTCACTCGGGAATCTAGTAACATTAAAATCGCCCCCTATACACCATGGGAGGTTCCATCAGCTGTGGGCTCCGGCTAATTCTTCCCACAGCAATACTCTATTATTGTCTATATTTGGACTTGTAGACACCTGCAAATGCCCACAAGAAGTTATCTGCCACACTCTTAAAAGAGCACGCTACCGCATACCTCCCTATGAATTCCTCCACTTTCTCCACCACTCATCTATCCCACATTACCACTATACCTCCTGATGCCCCATCGGAGGCCAAATAAACCCAATCCACGTGTGCACAACTCCATAGGCTTCTCACAATTCTCCTATTGATTAGCTTCAACTTGGTCTATTGTGGACAAACAATGTCCGCCTTCCACTCACGAAGCTAGTTTCTTATCTGAAGACGTTTGCTGGCCTCATTGAGCCTGCAGACATTCCACGACACAATTTTGGGTTTCATGGAAACAAGGTTAGCCCCTTCCCTTTCGACCTGCCCCTACTGGAGCTACCCTCAGTGTTCAGCGACCACGTCAACCTCTTGAGTTCCCGCTGTTTTTTCGAACCAATCTTCCTATGTTGCTGGTGCCCCACCTCAATGGCCGTGAGCAAGGCCATGAACTGATCTTCGTACCCTTCGTACTCCAATCCCACAACTTTCTGAATTTCATTAACCTTCCTAAAAACCCAATCTAAAACTCCAGTATGCATGGGGAACATAAAGTTTAGCGGAACTGGTTCATCCTCCCTGTTGTCCATCAAGGTACCTCAAGTCTCTTCCACCACTGTAGCATCTGCCATATCTACTATGGCCTGGTCGTTTTCTTCATAAGAAGACAGCCTGTCCTTTTCAGATAGTGACCCATCTGTTTCACAATCAGTAAATGCCCTGTCCTTTTCAGTGTCCTCAGAAATATGCGTAGAGGGGTTCGTCAGAGGCAGGGACACCTCCTTTCCCTTCATCGGCACTGTTTGGCCCCCGAACGCTGAAGACGACCCTCCCAAACCTGTCGCAGGACACTTCGCAGAAACCACCACTGCCTTCCTAGTACCCCACACCTGCAAGCCGTCATCGGAGAGTGCTACTGTCTTCATTGGTGATCTCTGGGTGTCGGCCGACATCTCCCCTTGCGACGGCGAGCGGCGCGGCGTGCGCTGCGCACCAGACGCACCAGCAGGAGAAGCCCTTGGGCTGTCTTCGAGAGACTTCTGGTCTTTGGGCCGCGGCCCATCTGTATTCTTTGAGCCATTGGGCTGAGACCCAATAACTTGGCCCAACACTTTCGGCCCAGACACACGTCTCCACCTAAATCCATCTCCCCTCTGCCGGCGTTTACCTATTTTGGCCTGAATGGGCTATTTCGGCTCCCCATCAAGGCCCGGCCCCTGCAACTCCTTCCCCCTACAAGTATTCCATTCCATATTTCGCCCGACCACCCTTCGTAAATCCTCCAACTCTCTCTGCAAGTTCCTCATTTGGCCCTACAAATCCTCCACCACCCAGCGTAGTACCTGCACCTCCTTTCTACCAAAGTCAGGCTTTCGTACACCGATCGGGGCTCGAGGCATGCGATTGTCAGTGGTCCAACCCCCACCTCCTTCGTTCACCTCACGCCGTGGTCTCGAACGAAGCAAAGCCTCCTTATACGAGTGCGCCGTCTCCAACTGGGGTCTCCGATAGGCTCCACCGTAATGGCCACCCCTCAAACTCCCCTCCTACACACACTCCCCCAAAGCTTCCTTCATACTTTTCCAACCTCTCCCCTCCTTACCTTCCGGAATGAGGATGAAGTTTCTCCTTCCCCCCTCCCTGTATTCAGCCACCACCAGGTAACATCCCCTGTTATTAGAGCACTTCTGTGCTAAATAACTACAGTAGCCCTCTCTAATGGTGCTATAGAAATCCTGCTTCACCCCACTTGAACATACATCCAATGACTTAACAAGCCACTGGACTGTGCTCTTCTCAACCAGAAGTTCCTGCTTCCTCTTCCACCCCCTCTCTGTAATGCGAACAAAACCACCTTCCTTAACTAACGTGAATAATTTAGACTCAATCACCACTTCTCTTATGAGACCCATCACGAACTCACCATATCATCAACAGACAACGCAAAAATTTTCACATGTGTACGGAGAGAAAATATTTAGAAGAGAGAGAAGTTCTCACGTTCATAGTTGTTACTCATATCAAAAGCAATGATTAGGCATAAGCTTGTGGTCACAGACCAAACTTATTTTTCCATCATAAGTTAATTACTTCAAATACCTGGTGTAAACACGTCTCATATATGCCACAGCAGTAGCAACCACCCTGAAACATTTGACCAGTATAATAAAGATTAAGTAGTGAAAATAGTCTAATAAAACTTTTATGTACCAATTTTAAGAAGTTAAGGAAACACAATTTACCAAATTAATTGTTATTATGTGGTCCTGGAGTATGCCAAAAAAAGAATTTAGTACCTAATGCCCAAAATTCTTAGAAACAAATCAATTATGTTCCACTTGTATCCATAGAAGTAGCAAAACTACGAGCATCTCACTTACAAGCCAAAAAAGTTGAGACAGTACCCATTATATTCCAACCAGTCTACTTATCAGAAAATAAATTCCAACCAGTCAAATCTAGCTTTGAGAAATTCTTGAACATCCTATTCTTTTCTATCTCAAGTTGAAATTGGGGTTTAATCAATTTAGCCATCAGGTGTGGCCATATGTGATATTTTATCCTGGAATAAATGACTTCTATTATTCCCAATAAACATTGCTCATCTTTCCATTAAAATTAATCTTTCTTTTAGCAAGCCCGGACATTGCAAAGTACAATGTATTTAGTAAGGATGACATATCCAGAACAACCATGCT
Source organism: Juglans cinerea (assembly GCA_961763995.1). Lineage (NCBI taxonomy): Eukaryota > Viridiplantae > Streptophyta > Magnoliopsida > Fagales > Juglandaceae > Juglans > Juglans cinerea. The sequence goes on along the minus strand of CAUIVZ010000015.1, from coordinate 18,443,761 downwards.
TAAAGACCATGCATTTTGGTGTTGGTTAGAAGTAATTCATTAACATATGAAATTCTGAATTTTTTTTTTTTTTGATAAGTAATAAGTTATTTCATTAATAAAAGTAGGCATAGCCCAGGTACACTAGAAGTATACATGTGATTACACCTATTTAAGCACTAGGAACAGTTACAAGGAAATCATGGAAGCTGCGACCATTCCAATCAAGAGCAATGGCCCACAAAAACAAAGTCTTCCAGAAAAAACTCCTAAACTCTTCCAAGGAACGTTCATAGTCCTCAAAGAGTCTCTCGTTTCTTTCATTCCAAATACACCAGAAAATACATATAGGAACCATCTTCCACACGGCTGCAATCTGTAGTGTCCCTGTGATCCCTTTCCAGCTTGCTAACAAATCAACCACCCTACCCGGCATCACCCATGCTATACCCATTCTACTAAGAAAATAAGTCCAAATATCTTGGGCAAACTCACAGTGTAGTAGTAAATGGTCCACCGATTCACCACTATTTCTGCACAAACAGCACCAGTCCGTAATAATAAGGCCACGTCTTCTAAGATTCTCAATGGCCATGATCTTCCCTAGAGCTGCCGTCCAGACAAAAAATGCAGCCTTTGTAGGTGCTTTAGTCCTCCATATATTCTTCCAAGGAAAATTGTGCCTTTGATGCATAGTAATAGAGTCATAAAAAGAGCATACCGAGAATTTCCCTTTTCTAGAATGTCGCCATTCCATCATATCTTCCGTTATGACAGCAATAGGGATGTTGTACAGCATATTCAGAAATTCCATCAGCACCGTCACTTCCCAGTCATGTGCATCTCGAGTAAGGCTGATGTTCCACTCCTGTGAACCTTGATTAATAACCCGCAAATCTGCCACCATAGCTTCTTTTTCCCGTGCAATTCTAAAAATCATAGGATAAGCATCCTTCAAGGCCGTGTCTCTCAACCACACATCTTGCCAGAAATTAATCCTACTACCATCTCCCAAACGTAGCCGAGTATTACTAACAAAGGAGCACCAACCTTTTCGTATATACTTCCATAGCCCCACACCATACGTCCCCCTCCCTTCTTTAGAGCACCAACCCCCCCTTTCCCTACCATACTTCATGTCAACCACCCCTTTCCATAAAGTTCCCCTCTCATGGTTGTAACGCCACAACCATTTACCTAATAGTGCCTTATTGAACGCCCTCACATTCCGAACCCCCAATCCACCATCTCTCAAAGGGGAGCATACCTGATCCCACCCTACTAAGTGAAACTTAAACTCCTCTCCTAGCCCACTCCACAAAAAATCACGTTGGATCTTCTCTATTCTAGAAGTAATACTAGCGGGTAGGGGAAATAAAGATAAGTAATATGTGGGGAGATTGGATAAGGTACTCTTGATGAGTGTGATTTTCCCCCCTTTAGAAAGATACAACCTCTTCCACCCGGCCAACCTACGCTCAAATTTTTCCAGCACCACCTCCCAAATACTTTTAGCTTTGAAAGAAGCCCCCAACGGGAGTCCTAGGTACTTCAATGGCAATAAGGAAACCCCACAACCCAAAATATTCGCCAACCCTCTAATATTGCTAACATTGCCAACGGCAACCATCTCCGTCTTGGCCAAATTAATCTTCAATCCAGATACCGCTTCAAAACAAAGTAGAATGGCCTTCAAAGATTTGATATGTCCTGCATTTGCCTCACAAAATAACAAAGTGTCATCTGCAAACAAAAGGTGAGAAATAATGGTTGAGCCGTGAATATCTCCCACCGAAAACCCTGAGAAGAATAACCTTTCAGCATAAAAGACACTCGTAATCGTTAAAGATACATGCTATGATATAACTACACATCACACCAACTAAAATACAAACATTTTAATTTCCACGATGCATTAAAGGAACTTGCTTGAAAACTCTCAAAACCTCTGTCGGAGAGGAATATCAGAAAACATTATTTCTTGCTCTAACAAAAAGGTAGAACAGTCTAAGAATCTAATTCTCTAATAAATAGGATTATAACTGAATTTTTTAATAAGTAACCACAATAAATCATTGTCAAGATTAGCAGACTTCTAAACAAATGTACTACACCCTAGAATATAGCGCCCAGATACTCTTCTTTTTCTCTCTCCAGAGGCGATTTTGTTCTCTAGCAAAAGACCCAAACATCTCAACCTCTCAGCACAGAGGGGTGGTGGAGCTTCTGCTCCTCCCACCCTCCTCCCTTTTGGCTTGTCTAGAAATTGTTCAGGTTGTTTTCTACTGGTTTTTTTCTAGTTTTCTGTCCATAGCAAGGAGAAGCGCTGATCTATTGCCTTCCGGCCCCATAAGACTGCCACGCGCCCTACCGAAGGACTCCCCAGCCGATGATCTTTCAGACAGCCAAAGCAAAATGCAGAAAGGAGTGGCGCATGGGCCACACACGCGGTTCAAACCACGGGTAAGATTCACGCGCCGCCGTATCGAGAAGTGTTTGCTGCTGCCACGCACGGCATTTTCGGGGCCAGCGACCTCGGATCCTTTAGACCCAACCATCCTCCACTCTCCTAGTGTGGCGCGTGGCCTCCACAGTCCCCGACGGTGATTCAGTGCTTCCCCAGTTTGCTATCTTCCTATGTTCTTGCTCCCTCTAACCAAGGATTGTGGGAATGAGGTAGTGGAAGTCTCTGGCAGCCAGTCCAAACCAGTGAAATGTAACACACATCACTTCACAACTTCTAGCCGCAGTATCACAATCCATTTTCGATCTGTATCAAAACCGCTTCAAGCGACTTCCTCTTGTGGGAAATGGGTGGAGGTCAAGTCATTGGCCCCAAATCCCTCTTCTTTTTTTTATTTATGTCTTGTGTTGTATTTGCTGGTTTGGGATGAATGTTGAGGCCTCCCACCCTGTTGACTATTGTATCCTGTAACTGTTAAATATATCTATAATATGCTTGCTTAGAAAAAAAAATGTACCACACCCTGACAGACTGATGATCTGCCTAATGTGAGGTTTGGATAGTGAGATGAGTTGAGATGAAAGTTGAATAAAATATTGTTGAAATATTATTTTTTAATATTATTATTGTTTTGAGATTTGAAAAAGTTAAATTGTTTATTATATTTTGTATGAGAATTTGAGAAAGTTGTAATTTTTTTTATAACTAATAAGAATTTTATTATCACAAATAAGCATAACCCAAGTACACAAGAAGTATACAAAGGAAATACCTACTTCACTCTAGAAAACAAGAAAACTAAAACAGAAACAGATTCAGTACATTCTCATCATTCCTTTCAAATATCTTAGCCCACAAACTCAAAAGTAGAAAAGAAAAAGTTTCGAAGATCTTCAAAAGAGAGCTCTTTGTCTTCAAAACATCTCTCATTTCTTTCCAGCCAAAGACACCACATTAAACACAAAGTAATCATTCTCCATCTGGCAGCAACATCTTTCCTCACCATACAACCCCGCCAACATGCAAGAAGCTCCACAACTTCCTTAGGCATCACCCAAAATAAACATGTCCGACCAATAGCCTCATATCACAAAGAGTTTGCCACCTCACAATGTAAAAACAGATGATTTACAGATTCTCCATCCTTCTTGCACATGACACACCAATCGGCTATATACAAACCACGTTTTATAAAGTTATCCGTAGTCAATACTTTCCCTAAAGCAACCACCCAACTGAAGAACGCCACCTTAGTAGGTTCATTCATCTTCCAAATGCTTTTCCATGGAAATACACAACCAGAATGACAATTAATGGAAAAGTTGTAATGATTAGATTAGATGAGTTGAGATCAACTCTGAATCCAAACGGTCTTAAATATCTCCAGGGAAAACTGTACGAGTTTTATGTGAACCAAAACTGTGAACACCATCTAGCAGGGGCATAATAATAATAATAAAAGAAAAAAAAATCCAGTTCTACTTGTAAAATGAAAAGAGAATATGAAAGCATAAATTAGGAAATCATTGGTGATAGTATCAATAGCATTAGGAGCATAAGTTCAAACCTTTGCCTCACTTTTACATGTTGAGCCAATTTCAATATATCTGCAATGAAATTCAAGAAAAAAAGAATTTTGAAATGATGTAGATTTGGGAAGCAAAATTATTAGCAGTGTCATGTGTACACAAGTGAGTGTAAAACACTTTGCCAAGAAATACCAAGTAATAATTCCATGATTATACAAAGTATGTGGGTGGAATCTTCAGATTACCACAAAATGACAATTAACAAAGGAAACCCATAAAATCAAGAACTGTAGGAGATGGTATGAAGCCAAAAAATTACATAGCAATTTCCAGCAGAAAACATAATCCTACTAAAACACTCACATATGGGCAGAGAGAGAGAGAGAGCATTTTCCATTCAGCTACAATTTGGCAACTAATGATACATGAATGAATAGTATCTCTAATAGCATAAGAAACCCAATGTAACCACTTGAGAACCATATTCTGAAAATAAAGATTACGAATCTTGTTTTGCAGTTTAGTCTTGTAGAAACCTAGTTAGGTACTTCTCATGTATACTTCTTATGTACTTGGGCCTTGCCTCCGTTTATGAATAAAACTTCTTGATTACCTATAATAAAACTCTTGAAGAAACCTATTATATCAAGGTGAACTGCACTAGGAAAGCAGCAATTATCAATCAAATACAATCAAATTCCTTGATAAAATCATATACCACATGCAACTTTGGCTTGGGTTATGCCTAGAAGAATAGTAGACCCCTTGCCAATTGGAGAGGAAAATATGGTCGCCCACAAATTGCAACATTGTGGAAGATGGTCCCCATCTATCTAGTGTAGTGTATTTAGGGGGAAAGGAATGATATAACTTTTAGGAATAATGAAAAAACAACAAAAGATATTTAAAAGTTTCTTTTTCCATACTTCGTTCCTTTGGGCAACTACTATAAATTTTAGTGGACTACGATTTCGTGGATTTCTTGTATCTTTTCCTATTTCTAATTAGGTGTCTACGTGTATGAAAATGATTAAACTACAACTCTCTTACAGCTTTATATTAAATAAATGGTAGTGTTGTTAAATTAAAATTCAACTTTAATGGAGTGGCATCATTGCATTGGTTGGTTGTGAAATGGGTTGTAAAAAAGTTGTAAGAGGGGTTGATGTATAAATCTGACATTCCAAGCATGAACCATCATTAGTTTCTTCAATATACTTACAAAAAATAAAAAAATAAACTGTAAGCCTGAAAAAGAAAAGCACCTACAAGTACTGAAACAAGCTGAAACCCAGATGAAATTCAAAAAAAATATTTGCATGAAATCCAACAATCAAGTGAGACTGGGAGAGGGACAGAGATCATACAATTGGCCATATGCATCTTAATGAGCTTGAAATCCTCAAGAGTGATGCCCTTGTCTTTGTCAAGTGGGTGCACCACATCCACCTCTTCCTGGTCCAATAGCTGTTTTCTTGAAAACAAAATACCCACAATTCAGAAACAAACGACTATATATACCAAGACAAATATGAAAAACGAAGTAAATAAAAAATGAAAAACAGGTTGTGTTGAAAACGTACTGGTGAGAGGATGTCCAGAAATTGGCAGCCATTTTTCGTATCAGAGACCAGGAAGACTCTGAGAGTGCTCTTATGGAACTATCAAAAGTTGCTTCGATCGTTCAAGATTCAGTTTTTCATGGTACAGAGTAGAAGGAAAAATCTTAGCCTTGCGGCAAGGGGAGGTCGGATTCCTGGAAGTAAAGGAAGACTCCATTACAGTTTCGGCCCATTTCTTGGTCCCGGATCAACATAAATCAGGCCGACTCAGGGCCCAAAAAACCTTTGCCTTGAGACAGCCCAAACTATGAAATCTCGTAATCATATTTATCGTTTTACTATTCATCATCCCACACATCACATACTATACTTATTTTTTATTTTTAATGATAAAGTTAAGTTGTTTGGATATTATATATTAAAGTACATTTTAATCTCGAATAAGTTAAAAATTACATTTGAAAAAAGAAAAATCTTACTTATTTTCCACACACCACACATGATTATTTATCTTTTTTTTTTTTTTCCTCTTAGCAATTATGTTGTATAGGAATGATGAGTAAAAGAACTCAATTAATTTAGCAGAAGTAAAACCAAATAAATAAATAAATAAAAATTAAACTTAAAAATAAATGTGGTGTGTGGGATGATGAGTAGCAAAGCTCGAAAAGAAAAATTCTAGAGAATCTTGTTGAGAAATCATGGGCCTCATTTGATTACACAAATTATCTCATTTAATCATTACAATTTTTCTAAACTCTAACACGAAATATAATAAACAAAACGAAAATAAAAATTTTATTAAATACCTTGTCAATAAATAATACAAAGAACACAGTGCTAGGTACAAAATCTTCCGATACCAATGCAAACTCTATTTAAATTAGAAAACTATAGCGATTTGACACTTAGAATAGGACATTCGATTGTTTTTTTAATCCTTCTCTACAAATTTTTTTCTCTTTATGTCATAATCCACAGGAAGTCCTTCATTTTTCTCCTCTTTCTATCCTTCTCCCACCAACCCACCCTTTGTCCATATCTTTTTCTTGCATTTTTTTTTCTCTCCTTTCCGGTGAGTTACATTATGTCTGATCTATTGTCTTTCTACCACCGAAATGTAAAATGTCACATGCAACACTACCATTATACCATATTTACCGTTTCGACTATACTTAAATAGAAATTATATTTATAGTTTTAAAATGTATATATTTCAAATACTCATTTTTAAAAAAATAAATAAATTTAAGATCTACGTAAGAAAAATATTTTTTTAATGATGTATCTTATTATTTTTTTTAAAAAGAATACACGAGATTAAGATCGTATCTAAGATTAGTCATATTTAAAAGTAATCTTAAAGCTCATTAAAAAAAAACACAAAAAAAAAAAAAAACAAACTATCTAGAAGCAGCATTGGTACATATCCGATCCTCCAAATCTCACATGTGCAACGTGGATGGATTCCTATCTCTATATATTTTCAATTACCATACTTTGATCCACCACCATCAAAGCATAGCCCCACAACTGTCGTGATTATCTCTATTGCAAGACTTGAAAAAAAGGATTCGATTTAAGTCGTTTCAAATTGAATCGATAAGAAATCAAGCCGATTTTGGTGAATATTTTGACTCGTTCACTAAATCATTTTAATTGACCGATTCAGATTGATTCTAATCGATTTTAGACCAATTTGAATCAATTCCAACATATTCAAAATTATATTTATGTTTAAGTTGTCCAACAACTAAGGGTTTTTTTTTTTTTTTTTTTTTTTTTTTACAAAAATATGATAGAACTAAACATATATTAACTTTTTTTATCATTGTATTCAATAAGAATCACAAAAAAATGAAAAATAAAACATGTAATTCTTTTTTTTTTTAGTTAAATAAAAAATTAAGGAGATGAACGAGTATTTTATATTAAATTTATGGTTATGTATAAAATACTACATTTGCCATGTGTTTATAACTTAATGGTCTTTATCCTTTTTGTATATAAGACAAAAAAATGTCGACAATTAAGATTAAATACTTAAATTACATATTTATTGAAACTATTTAGATTTATATAATTATTTATTGAAACTGGTCAATGAATTTATATTTTATATTCTTTTATACATGATATAAAATGCTTGAATTGCATCAAATATGATTTTTAATACTCTTTTATCAACATTGAAATATCCGATTCAAAATTATCATAAATCGCCTTATTCGATGAATTGGTCTTTACCCAATTCTGATTTTTCGAGCCTTACTCTGACCCATTATTAATTTAAGACATTCGATCTTAATTATCCGACTTTATTTTAACTTTTTCTCACTGAGAATTCAGAAGGAAATCAGGGGACCCCGTCAACATAACAACAAACTCAATACTCTTCCCTTGTTTCATATTGCAGCCTCAAGTTGCATCCGAATAGTCCATCAAATATGCTATATGCAAATTGCTATTATAGCGATCCTCTATTTGACTAAACGATTTTAGTCAATTAGATTTAAGAGATGTTTGGATTCAGAGATTAAATATAGAATTCTCAAAATCTTTAAATTTTTTGATAATTTTACTTCTAAATATCACTAAAACATATAATATTTTATAATTTTCAATTTTCAATTTTTTCGTTTAATAATTATTTAATAATTATAAATTTGTAAAATAAAAACAAAAAATCATATTTTACAAATTCTCTTCTTCAGTTTATATTAAATTGCTATAAATATAAATATATTACATAAAAATAAATTTATAAATAGATAAAATTTTATGAGACACGTTAAATATATTTTATAATAAAATTTACCTTATAACTTGATATATCACGTGAACTCATCTTAATGTATTGTATGAAATATTTTATTTTATTTATTTATTTTTAAGTAGTGTTCAAATACGTACATGTGATCGTAGCGAAGTTGGTAGGCTGTTGCTTTTATGGATGTCGGTGAATAATGAAAAATCTGGCATGTAAGCCAAAAAGAATAAGAAAACGACACAACATGCGTGAAACACGAAGGCCGATATTCTGTGCACGGACATTGAACAACCTGGTTTCGACCAATCCAGTGAATCTTCTTCTTCAGCTCAGCTGCTGGGACGGGACGGGCCTGCTAATAATGACCACATTTTTCTCGAGTGGTGCGAAGTGAGTTCTTCTCTCTCATTTTTTTTCCGAGGGAAAGACAGCCTATGTCGGACCGCGTCGTTCGTTTCAGATATATAAATGAGATGAGATAAAATTTTTTAAAATTAAAATTAAAAATTAAATAAAATATTATTAAAATATATATTTTTATTTTTATTTTAAAATTTAAAAAAATTAAATTATTTATTTATTTTATATAAAAATTTAAAAAATATATAATATATAGAAGTTTTCTCAAAATAAACGAGTAGCTTGGCCCCACAATCTCGTCCCTCCCGGTCCTCTCTTGCACCGAGGATATTGATGGCCACCTCAACAAATAACATTACACTTTTTTTAATACAAAAAATACTATAATAAAGAAAATGTATAAAAATAAATTTATAAATTTAAGTGATTTAATATAATATATTAAAGTATAAAATATTTTTATAATAAATTAAATTAAAAATATTTTATAAAATAATGTCAATTTATAAACTTAACTATTTTTATAGTTAAAACATTTTTTTATATAAATATTGTAAAATTTATTTAACATGTATAGTAGTCTTTCACTTTATCTTATTTTCAAGGTTCAATGTCAAAAAGGCACATAGATCGACTTGAAATTTTCTTTTTCAATAATTAGTGACTTATTTAAATCCAGAATAGATAATTAGTGACTTATTTAAATTCGGAAGAGATAATATTATTTTTTTAAATATTATTATTATTTAAAAATTTAAAAAAAATTAATTTTTTATTATATATTTTGTAAAAATTTTAAAATATTATAACGTTGGATGAGATGAATTGAAATAATTAAAATAGGTGCATTAATATCAAGCTAGTGCCTTTACTTTTTATTTTTATTCAACAAAAATAGAGAAAAGGACAAGTGAATTTCTGCTATAAATTTTACATGCAAGTCTCGTTTCAATTTGCATTCCATCCCAATATCTTCAGCTCATATAAGCAGTATGGAGTTTTCCTTCCAAACAATCTTAGTGTTTATAGCTTTGCTACTCATCTTTAGTGTCTTGAAAAAGATTGCATCACGTACCATTTACAGGCGTGACGCCAAAATCATTGCAGTCCCTGAACCACCAGGGGCGCTGCCCATCTTGGGTCACCTCCATCTTCTAGGAGGCCAAGGCCCAGCCGCCAGAACTCTTGGTGCCATGGCCGATCAATTTGGCTCACTTTTCTCTCTCAGGTTCGGTCTCCGGCGAGTCTTGGTGGTGGGTAGTTCGGAGATGGCAAAGGAATGCTTGGCTACAAACGATAGAGTTTTTGCTACGAGAGCAAGCATATCAGCGGGAAAATACATGGGTTACAACGACGCCGTTTTTGCACTTGCTCCTTACGGACAGTATTGGCGTGATGTGAGAAAGATGGCCATCCTCGAGCTTCTGTCAAGCCAACCGATTGAAAAATGAAAGCATTTCCAAGCATCAGAGGTGGAGTCGCTCGTTAAAGATGTGTACTCGGTGTGCGAAAACAACGGGGTGGTGGATATCAGTGATTTGCTCGAGCACATGGCGTTCAACATCATCCTTAGGGCGCTAGTAGGAAAGCGATTTTCCAGTAGCAAATACAGAGAAAGAAACAGCGAGGGGAACCATATCAGAAGTGGGATAAAGGAGGCTTTGCGTCTCAGTGGCGTTTTCGTCATGTCGGATGCCATTCCATATCTTGAATGGATGGACTTCCAAGGGCATGTTGGTTCCATGAAAAGAACCGCAAAGGAACTTGACTCTGTGGTTGATGCTTGGCTAAATGAACATCTACGACAGAAATCAGAGGGTGAAAGTAATGGTGAAAGTGATTTCATGGATGCAATGCTATCGACCCTTCCGACAAATGTTGTGATTGCGGGCCATACGCGTGATACTATCATCAAGGCGACAACAGTGGTATTGTTAGGGACCTCGGTCAAGTCCCTAAACACTAGGTTCGCAACGCCAATGGTAGTCTCACCTTGTTCCTCTCTTGTTTGGTTCACGATCAATGGTGGTCAAAATGGCCAATATGAGATGGTGAGGTTAAGTGTTTAGGCTAGAATGGGTGATGGAATGATGGGAATTGGTCAAGGTAGTGTATGGCTAGAAAGGTGGTAGGGGCGCACGGCACTAGTGTTGGCTAGGGTTGGCGCCACTTAGAACTTGAGTTTAGGGTTTGCGAAAGTATGATGGGCGGCTAGGGTTTGGAACTTGGTTGATGTGTTGGGCGGCTAGGGTTGGCCGAATAGGATAGTTGAGTGAATTTAGAAAAGTTTTCTAAATTCTTGGAAACTCAAATGGTAATGTAGGTGCCCGGTTATGGTAAGGATGGGGTCAATTAGGGTTCCTAAATTGTAGGAACTCTAATTTAGGAAAGTCTAGTGGGCGGCTAAGGTAAGTCCCAATAAGGCAAGTAGTTGCCGAATTGGACTTGTTTGGCCAAATGGTGAGTTCGGCTAGGGCAACACAAGGTGATCAATCAACTTATGGAAAGTTGACTAACACTTATGTTGGTCGAATCCTAGGGCAAAATGGATTGGAAGAGCCAAAATGATGAAGAACCTCAAGAACAATGTTGAATACTCAAGAACAAAGTGAAGAACACTAATGCATTTGAATAAACAAATGATCAAACAAACACACTTCAATTCTTGATTCACGAATTTCACAAGAAATGAATAAACCTCATATATTGATAAATCAATTTGGGATTCACGAATTTCACCCAAATAGCCCAAGTGCAAAGGCACCGAAAATTGATCTCTCAAACAAATATTCTCTCACTAAGAGTTTTGCCAAAAGATCCCAATGCAATTGCATAAGGTTCTATTACTTAAAAACAATTTGGAAACCCCCAATAGGTCCTTTTGAATTAAATAAATAAATAAAATTAAATAAATAAAATGGATAACATGATAGTGGTCATGGACTAAGTCTAGCCGTGGCATGCATGGCCCATGGTGGGCTAAGTGGTGCATGGTGGTCTTCGGGCTAGTCCATGGTCTAATGGTGTGGTCATGGCTTGCTAATGGTGAGCCATGGTGGTGCGCTGCATGGCCTAGGCTGGTGGCCCAGGCGTTGGCTGCATGGCATGGGCTGGAGCCATGCGCTGGGTGGCATGCCACTGGCCTGCTCTGCAAGGCACGGGCTAGCGCCATGCGCTGGATGGCATGCCTGGGGCATGCCACTAACCTCACTGGCGTGTGGCAGGATGGGCGTGCGCTGGTGTGCGGCAGGATGAGAGTTATGTGCGTGCGCGTGCTGGTTGGGCTGGCCATGTGGCGCACGCGCGCGCAAGGCCTTGCGGTACATGGCCGCGCGCAGGGCCACGCGGCCCATCAATGTGCGCATGGGTGCTGTGCGCATTGCTGCGAGCAGTCCTGCGCGCCTTGCCGCACGCATGGGCGTGCGGCGCTTGGCTGTGCGCCTGGGCAGTCGCCCACTAACCTCGCTAGCCCTCATGCTAGGCGCCCCGTGAGTGCCTACGCGCGAGCCAAGGCATGCATGCATGCTGGGCGCCTCGTGCGTGACCCCCCACAAGCCAAGGCATGGTTGTGGGCTAGTCAAGGTGTCTTCTCCCACCATGACTAAGGCATGTGCGGCTTCCTTAGAGGCAACTCGACGTGGGGGTCTAATAGGTATGTTAACATTGTTGTTATTAGTTAACTTGTTCCTCAACCGTTTTAAAGATTCTTCTTCATGGACTTCCATAATATTTTGTGTGGTTGGTATGTATCATGGCCAGCCGGAGACAGTATTTTTCTCGGGTGTAAAATCTAATTAAATATATAAGTATTCAAGAATAACTAATTAATAATATATGATTTAATTAGTAATATACCAAATCACTTGGGATTGTGAATTTTTTTACTGTAGAATAGATCATCTAACCTTTTATATCAAGTCGTATTAATTTGTAAATACTTCGTTTTTCTCAGATTTCTGTGTAGAATTAGCACTTGCATATAATATATTACTTCTAATGATCATTTTGATTTCTTATAGAGATAAATACATATTTTATATTTCATTAAATCCATAAAAATAATTTATGTATTTACAAGTTTAATTTAAAAAAAAAATCTTCTACTATAGTACTCATTGATTCATTTTATTAATTATTTGCAGGTTCTCATCCTAACAGGTGCAGGAAGCACAGCTGCTACTCTAACATGGGCACTCTCCCTACTCTTACTACAACAAATTTGAGATTTTGGGACGAAATTATTTAGGGACGAAATTTAAATTTCGTTCCAAAAAATTGATGACTTTACAAAATCGTTCGAACGTTAAAATAATCGTTCGAACGGTATTTTCTATGACGAATTAAATCGTCTCAAAAAAATTTCCCGTTTGAACATAAAAAAATACGTTCGAACAGTAAAATTTGGCAGATAATTACTTTATTATGGCGGGGAAAGTTAAAAAATGTTAAAACGATAATTTGTTGTGTTCGAACGGAAAATATTTGGTGGCAAATCCTGGCGGGAAGGTTTCTAAACCGTTCGAACGGAATATATTTAGTTAGAACATATTCAAGCACCACATTTATACATTCGAAGGTATAATATTAATCTCGGTACGAAACTCAAAATATAAAAAATATCTATCATATATACAAATTCATTAATTAATTTTATGTAATTAATTTAAAAATATTTTAATAATTTCTTTTACGTTAAATAAGATTTTTAGGTAAATAAATATTATCAACCACATATATATTAATCAACCAAATAAAGCAAATTATCACAATGCCATATATATTGTTCGTAACTATAACAAAAGAAAATATAAATAAAAGATAAAAACTATTGTGATGCAATGTCTCTACACACATCCTCGACTGCAGCTAATTGTGTCTCTACCTGTGTCAGTCGAGTACTAAGTGTGACCTGAGTTGCATTATTGGCATTAATCACTGTACGTAACTCATTAACCTCTGTACGTAACCCAGAGACGGTAGCTATAATCTCTGTACGCAACTCAGACATGGCAGTATGCACTGCATCAATCACTGCTGATGTGTGTACGCCGATCTCAGCACGCAATATGTTAGCCATCTCCTCGCGAATATATGTGCGTGATGCCTCAGCCTGTGTAGATATCTCACCAGCCGATACTCCAGTATCTCCCGGCTGTGCATCTCTCTGAATCTCGGCCCTGTCAGGAACAACCCCACGAAAATGAAATCTAGAGTGTCCCGTGCTCCGTGATAGGGTGATGTTGTTGATTGGTGTCATCGGAAATCGGGAACGCTCGGCAGGTTCGGACACAACCCCGGCATGTAGCAAAAATCGAGTGATGAGGATCCCAAACGCCAGTATATCTGTCGTAATGAACCGTGCCTCTGATCGGATCCTCTCAAATATATAATCAACGAGGTCGATCGGGATGCCACGAGCGACCCATATCATAAATCTCGCTCGATCCATGCCGACCTCGGTCTTGTGCTGCCGTGGGTCAATATTGTTGGTAATGATCAAATTCATGATCTTGAAGAAAGAAGATAAATATGCCTGCCTAATACTCTTCGTCCCATCGTACACTGGAGCATCTGGACCAACAATCAAGTCTCTGACCTCATGATCAGCAAGTGTATCGATCTCATCTGTGTAATCTGGTCCCTCGTCCTGAGACATAGCTACATCACCTGAAGGATCAGACTCTCTAGGCGGCAGGTTTGGATAGGCATCAAGAAGCCTAGGAATACCCAGATATGCAGCGAGTCTGTCTGCTGAAAATATAACAGGAGCTCCTTGGACACAGATCCTATATGCCTCTCCATCGTCTGGGCTGGCAGCACCAAGCTCTTTATAGAACTCAGTAACGATCTCAATGAAGGAAACGAGCTCCATTCCTTCTTCTCGCTGATCTAAGATTGGTGCTCAACCACGATCATTGAATACTGATGGAAGGGAATGACCCTCCCATATAAGAGCTACAAAATCAGACAGTTTTACCTGTCGCTCAAGTAAAACGGTCCACTCTCGAACTGTTTGGATGGAAGGTTCTCCTGATCTACCACGTTTACGGCCCCGATAAGACATTATTATGATCCTGATATTTTAAAAATAAAATATACATTCAAGATTAGTGATAAAATCTAATTACGACTAAAAGATTTACAAAATTATATACTAATAGCAATTTAATAAATTAATTGATAGAACTTATAATCAATTAAACGATGAAAACAATTTAATAAGCTAATAAAATGTAAATGAATTGAATTTAATAATTAGCGTTCGAACGTCTAAATATATGGTCGAACGGACAATTAGTAACGTTCGAACATTTTAAACCTGTTCGAACGTACATGTTTACTCGTTCGAACGGACATGTTAAATAGTTCAAACGGAAAACAGATCTAACTTGGCCATGGCTGAGTTAACTTAGCGGCCATGAAAACACCCAAAAAATAATCGATTATGTGGTTTCTTCGACTAAAAACAAAGTACTCTTCATTTCTAAACATCCTACGATAGATTTATGATGTTTTACGGTAATTATTGATGAAAAAATCTAATTTTTTTTTAAAAACAAATAAAACCATAAAATTATAAAATAAACGGTAAAATGAGTTTGAAAATACATACATTTACTTGGGAGGAAAAGTGATTGACGTATGTTGCAGACGGCGGTGAATGTAGTGCGTTCAAACGTTTTCTCGATTTTTCAAACGGTGGGGACGGCGGCGTGAGAGAAATTGCTGCCCACGATAACTTATACGTGCATAACCGTTCGAACGTTAAATATTAACGTTTGAACGTTAATATAAAACCGTTCGACTGTTAATATTTCACGTTCGAACGGAAGTTTTGTAAGTTTATTAAAAATTATATTAAATGTATACTATATTTATATTCCTATAAATTATTATAATATATATACTATTATAGCAGATTATATATACTGTAATATATATGTAATATTATAATATATTATAATATATATTATGATAGTAGAATACTTTAAATGAAAACATAATAACTTATATGTATTTTTTTATAGTATAATAGTAATATATCATAATACTTTACTATCAAAGTGTTATGTATGAGATTGTAATATATATATAGTACCATATGCTAGCATATAGTACTATATGGTATGAGTTTATACTTAACTAATATATGTCATACTATATATTCCATTATATTTTATTTACTAAAGTTATATATGATACTATACAACATATATATATAGAGTATAGCTTACTAATATACTATCATCTTATAAATTTCTTTATACTTTATTATGTGACCTTAGTATATTTGAGGCTATATATATGTGAGTATATATTACTAATACATATGATCTTAATAATACATATGATAGTATAGGTCACTATATATATGATAGTATAGGTCACTATATATATGATAGTATATATTACTATATATACTATATATTTAGTATAGATTACTATATATATGATAGTATATATTACTATATATATGATAGTATATATAACTAATACATATGATCTTATAGTACTTTTCATTTAATGATGAAAAAAATTATATTTAAACATAAAGGATATGTGTTCGAACGGTACTCGTAAACCGTTCGAACACATATGTTGCGTTTGAATGTATAAAAAAACATTCGAACGGATTATTGCAATGGCGGGAAAACATCCCGCCAATTAAAGACTGCTGGATTACCGTTCGAACGTAATTTGTTATAGTTCGAACGGATTATTGCAGTGGTGGAAAAATATCCCGCCAATTAAACTATAGTATCATCTAATATGTCTATATATATTAATGTTGTTCTTTTATTCAAAGGTATAATAAAAAAAAATACAAATAAACATTTACAACACCGTTTGAACAGTTAAAAATAAAAGTTCGAATGGTTAATTTTCGAGCGGGAATAAATCAATAATGTTCAAACATACTATTTATACGTTCGAACGTGAAAATTGGGAGGGAATTTTCTCCCGCTTAATATTTTCACGTTCGAACGGTTAGTAAATAACCGTTCGAACATGAAATGTTCTGCAAAAACACGACAGAACCTCACAATATTGTTTCTCTCCTCCCGCGCGCCTTCTCAGTGTCGCCCGAAGTTTACCCCTTCGCATATCAGAGGTATTCTTTCTCAAACTAGCCCCTAAGCTCAAAAAAATTTCCATCTCACTCAATTATTCTCGGATTACTACTTGTAGGAGAGTTTTTTTGCACGACATATCACCATCTCCTTCCCTTTTCATCTTAAAAAATTCAGGTATTCCTTTTATATTCTCATGTATGGTTTGAACTTAATATTTTGCAATGTTAGAAAGTTGTATGCTTTGAGATTGTTGTTTGTGTTTGTTAGAGTTTGTGATTAATGGAGTTTTCGGCGTTGTTGAAGACGACTGGAATCTGGAATGAAAACGTTCGAACGGGTTAGGATTACCGTTCGAACGTATTCATTTTGTTCGAACATAGGTTATCATCGTTCGAATGTAAACATTACATCAACTTTGATATACAGAATACAAATATTTTGGGATAGTTGTAAATTATATGTACTACTAAATCACAAATAATTAGGACCAACTCCCATTTAAATAGTTAATTCTAAATAAATAAAATTAATATTTAAATTAAAATACTATTAAATCTTTAAATTAAAATAGAAATAGTTAAGATTTAATAATTCTTAAATACTTAATTATAAATTAATAAAATGAAGTTTGTAAATTAAAATACTACTAAATCTTTAAATTAAAATAGAAATAGTTAAGATTTAATAATACTTAAATACTTAATTATAAATTAATAAAATGAAGTTTGTAAATTAAAATACTACTAAATCTTTAAATTAAAATAGAAATAGTTAAGATTTAATAATACTTAAATACTTAATTATAAATTAATAAAACTAATATTTAAATTAAAATCTGGAATAAATCTTAAAATAATACCTACTAATTATGTTTTTGTTGTATTGTTGTATAAATAATATGTTGTTATTGTTTGACATATATTAGCATATTTTGCATTGTTTGTTCATCAAAATATACCTTAGACCCGTTCGAGAGTTATCAATCCGGATGAATGCTTGATTGATAACTTTTGAATTGTCCAGAGTGGACAGTTTGAGATTGTAAGATCATTCTCGGATTATTTTGGCTTCTCAAGCATCTCAAGTATTCTACTTAGATGACCCGAAGTTAGGAAATCAATGGCGAGTAGTACAAAAATATTCTCCAAGAAATATATATGATGTTATCCCTCAGGCGGAAGGACAAGATGAAGAAGAAGATGACTCCTCTACTCAAGAAGCATACCAAGAGAGTCAACCCGCCTTAAATTTGTTTGTGGATTTGACCCAGTATGAGATGATTCTATTAAATAGAGAAGATATTGAGGCTGAAATTGTTGATGCGACAGTTGAGGAAAATGTTGAATCATCTGAAGTATCTACAGATGATGAGAGCGAATTGTCAAATGAAACTGATATAGATTCTGATTGACCAATTATGTGTTAACATTACACTTGATGACAAATATTTTACTTATTGAATGTATCAGTAGTTTGAAATTATGCCGCCAAAGAGGAAGGAAGTTCGCAACCCATCTCTACCTGTTCCTAGCTCTCCTTCAGACTCACCATTAGAGATTGACTCTACAGAACAAGACAAAAATCTAATACTCATAAAAGTTATTAATTAAGGTCCTATAGTAGACATATAAATGAAATTGATTACAATGTTATATTTTATAGAATCTACAGTACAATCTCGTCAAGGTCGAGGCACCACTAGAGGGGTGATGTTGGAAAAATATCGGAAGGTGGGTAAGATCAAGGTTAACATTCCTGACGAACATACCAGGGGCGAAGGACAACCAGCAGCTTGGCTTGCATCGCATGTGGGTGCTCTTACACGAACTTACGCACCTTTGGCAACGACTTCATGGAAGAAAGTCCCCCAAGATGTTAAAGAGCTTATCAAGAAGCGTTGTTTGGTAATGTTTAAAACATTGATTTAGTATAATAAATTTCTATATTTTACTTAAATTTAGTATATTATAAATGATAATGTGTTTGTGACTATTTTTTTAAGGATGATTTCGAATTAAATTTTGGTCAGAGAGAGGAGCGTAAGACTGTGGAAGAGCTTATGGGTAATGCATTCCGCAAATATAAGGCGATGTGTCATGAGCATTATAATAAGTTTGAGAAGAAGGAAGATGCACGCCAACATCCTTTCCAAGATGTCCGACCTTCTGAGTGGGAAAAACTTTGTGACATCTTTGAGGATCCATCATATCAGGTATAATGAAATTTAATTATTTTACTTGTCCTATTTGTCATTTCGCTTCATAATATTTTCAATTTCTTTACAGGAGCGAAGTTCTATAAACAAAAAAAATAGATCAAAATTGAATAATCATCATGCAGGCTCAAGATCTTTCCATCGCCTTTCTAAGAAATTGGTATTGCTATTTTTTTTATTGGATATAGTTAATTATTTGGATGAATCATAATGACTTTATATCTTAACACATTTATTGTAGCAAGATTCAGATAGTAATTATGATCCGACAAAATTATATGCTGAATCGCACACTGATCGTAATGGAGAGTGGACTCATCCAGATGCCCGTGAAAATTATGTAAGTATTATAACCTATTTTAATTAAATATATTAGAATATTTATGACGATATTAATTCTTTATCTTATATATGTTTAGGATAAAATGGTTGCCCTACGTGCTGAATTTGCGTCAGATCAAAATTCCTCAACAAGTGATATTGAGATTTTTACACAAGTCCTGGGTCAACGTTCAGGATATTTGAGGGATTTGGGTCGTTGTGTAAAGCCTGATTCCTCTTCCTCTTCTTCTGGGAATGCATCTATGACTTCTATAGCGCTAGAGAATGCGAATTCCAGAATCGAAGAATTGACTGCAAGGCAGCATGAGTTAGAGGCTCAATTGGCAAAACAAACAAATATGGAAATGCGCCTCAAACAACATGAAGAACAACAAGAAGAGTTCAGAAGACAGATGCAACTTCAAATGCAGCAGCTTATGCAACTGTACAGGCCTCCAAGCAACTGATGGCTTTTTACGTACATATTTTGGGATTATCTATTTATGTACGAACAATGCCCATCTCGACTGTTATTTATTTAGTTTGCGCTTATTATAACACTTTTGTGAGTGTTAAACAATTTCTAATGTATTTTTTCAAATAGTATGAATGTCTATTTGGTTTTCTATTATTGATTTAAATTAAAGAGATTTCGTTCGAACGAACATAAAACGTTCGAACTCTATGTAACGACAATAGCGTTCGAACGTGAACATAAGGTTCGAACGAAATTTATGTTTGTAGAGTTCGAACGATCACACAACGTTCAAACGTAAATAATTTCAGTCGTGTTTGAACATAGCCTATACCATTCGAACCTATATACCGTTCGACCTGACCATTTAACGTTCGAACACAAAGACAATTCATAACGTTCGAACGAATTCATGTTTGTTCGAACATATTTCAAAATCGTTCAAACATGTCACTATTATTCGAACTTAAAATTTTTTCCGTTCGAACTATTTTTTGGGATGAATTTTAACCGTGACAAAAAAAAATTTCCGTTCGAACGGTTTCCTTCAATTTCGTCCCAAAAGAAATTTTTTGAGACGAAATGGTAATTTTCGTCCCAAAATGCCTTTTGGCACAGTGATATTGGAACGACTTTGGGACGAATTTTTTTCATCCCAAAAAATTTTTCAAGACGAAATTGGGGTCGACCCTTTCTGTTGTAGTATAAACCATCCGAAAGTGCTCGAGGCTGCCCAAGAAGAGCTAGACATTCATGTAGGCAAAGAAAGATGGGTGCAAGAATCTGATATCAACAACCTAAACTACCTCCAAGCCATTGTCAAGGAAACCCTACGCTTATACCCACCAGGTCCTCTCACAGGGCTGCGCGAGGCCTCGGCGGCTTTCATGTTTCCAAGGGCACCCGTTTGATCATCAACCTATGGAAGCTGCAACGAGACCCGCAAATATGGTCGAATCCGTCCGAATTCCAACCGGAGAGGTTTCTGACAACTCACGCAGATATCAATGTCTGGGGCCAGAACTTTGAGTATATTCCGTTTAGCTCTGGCAGAAGGTCGTGCCCCGGAACTTCTTTCGGCTTGCAGGTGGTTCACTTGGCACTAGCTCGTTTGCTGCAGGGATTTGACATCTCCACCATGGGAGGTGTGAAGGTGGACATGCGTGAAGGTCTGGGAGTTGACTTACCTAAGGTAGATCCACTCGTACTTGTACCCAAGCCTCGCCTTCCAATGGAGCTTTATTAAAGTGCTTTGAAGCGAAAGTTCTCCTTTCAACTATCATGATCAGGTTTTTCTACCGTTGATCATCTGCTAGGCGCGCTGCTATATTTATCTGTCCGAATTGTAAAAATGTTTTGATTAGAAAAGTATAAGAAATCTCGATCCAATCGAAAGGTTATTAATTATAGTATGTTGCTTGACGATAGAGGATAAGAGTTGAATAAGAATTGCCCTACTCTTTAGGCAATTAATCATCAGCTGTATTCCCATGCATGGAGTGAACAATCTGTGTTGAAAACTTGAAATATAGTTTCTTAATTGGTTGGAGATCATAGAGGTGCCGTTAGGATAGTGACTTGAGATGAAACTTGAAAGTTGAATAAAATATTATTAGAATATTATTTTTTAATATTATTATTATTTTGAAAATTGAAAAAATTGAATTATTTATTATATTTTGTGTGAGAATTTGAAAAAATTGTAATGATAAAATGAGATGAGATGAAATGAGATTAGATGAAACACTTTTACTATCTAAATGAGACCTGGTACAATATCACTTTAAAGTGAAAAAAATATAGATATGTAGATTAAATTTTAAAAATATTTATATTCTCCTCTCAATATATATCGGTCTACCTCATATGTTTTTTTCTCAGTGATGGATTAAAATCCTTCAAGTAGGACTGGCAAGAGCATCACCACTAAAGTCCCAACTTGAGGTAGTGTGGCCACACGTCGCATGTCTACCTCTATTCCACTCTAGCAATTTTTTAAGTACTTCTAAAGTTGAGGCCAATATGCACCCTTGAAATATTTAGGAAATTTGGAACGTGAGATTATCTGAAAAATGATTCAAAATGGTGATTAGTTTATTGGATAACAAGCTGTATGGAATGCATATTTCCAGTCATAGTGAAGAAGGAATGATAGATTGGATCAAAAGGGGAGACCCTGACGGATTTAATGTAGTTGGTTTTTTAAGCACATAGACTCATTAATTGAAGCAACAGGGGAATACCCTCATTTAACAAAGAACAAAAGGTATGGAAGATAAGATATAAAATAAATTGAATACAGGGATATGGTGCCAATTTGCTATTGTGTGTACATGATTCATGACTCCAAAGTCCAAACTCACCAATTGAAGAAACTGACATGCCAGTTGCTAGCGACCGAATCAATTACAAAGTATGCAGAAGCAAGCCAACATAGTTATCAGGATGAAAATGACCCAGGAATCTAGCTATCAACTAAAGGGATGAAATGAGAGAAATATGTGAAATCACTTGTCCTAAAAACTTAAGCCGATGGGAAGAGGTAGATTTTATTATTTGTATTATATTCTTAACACTCTCCCTCACGTATGGGCCAGTCTCTTCCTCAATGAGTAGGCCCACGTGGAATATTTAATTAAATGGATATAATGTAGAGTCAGTGTTCAAACTCAAGACCTCTGCTCTGATACCATGTGAAATTACCACTTGTCCCAAAAACTTAAATTGATGGAAAGAGATAGATTTTATTATTTGTATTATATTCTTAACAAAACAGTAAATAACATTCAAAACCCTTCATCTTTAATGACAATAGAGATAGACTATACATTCGAAAATTCTTTAGTACTTGCAAAATAAAGCAAAAAGTATGCGGCGAAACTTCTATTTACAAAGAGAATTACCCGAAAGCAGCAACTCTTTCTACTTAATAACCTCCCTGTTCGACTAATTATTCTCCTTGAGCTTATACACAGTGTCAATGTATTCTTCCGTGTCCCGAAGGAATGAACCAAAAGCAACAGCCTCCAACGCCAACCTCTTCAGACTCGAAAATGAAGTCAAGATCGACTCATGATCATTCTCAACTAAATTAACCTTTTCATCCCAAAAAAGTGCACAGCAATGACTCTCAACCAAGTTAACAGCCTCCTTAGATTTAAGTTTTGCACATCTCTGCAACGTATCAGGGTCAAATTCCTTCACATAACATTTCAATGTTTGACGTTTCATTTCCTGGTTAGTTGGCCCTTGAGAATATGACATAGATTGTACATTACCACCGCCAAAGAGGAGATTTTTCAATCCATACGGACACACCTGTTGGAACTGAAGGGGGCTCCTACGCCCAAGATTGTCCTGGTTTACCAAAGCTAGACCTTGCTCCAAGTGGTGCCTCAATGATGCAGACTTCAAAAAGTAGCCATGTAAGATGGAGGCCGCATATACTTGGCTAAGCTTGAGCCGTGGAATCTTAGTTGTTGCCCAATGGTCTGTGACACTAGAATCTGCTCTCAAGCCGCTGACAGTCGTGACATGTTCCTTGACCATCTCCAAAACCTCCAAGCTGTGGATGGACTCCAGCTCCCAGTCCCTTGAAGGCCATATTTCTAGTCTGCCATTATAAATGCATCTAGAGAGCCTTGGAACCAAGGGGACTTTGATCTCAGAAAATTTATAAAAGATTAGCATGTACATGACATCTTCAACGGCTAGTTGGCACTCTTGCTCCTTTAGTAGTGCAACCCTCCTATCATTCATATATATATTTCAGGTCATTAAAAAAAGATTTAAGAAAATAAAATACATTTGTTCTGATAATATCTGCAAATCAATGTTCCAAAATAACAGTTCAGTCAACAAAGTATTTCAATAACAGTTCATCCACCAGGGTTCTAGGCGCTCAGCATAAGCCATTAATTCCACTCAAAACACCAGAGACAATCACAATGCCATACCAACAAGAACTATGGACCTCAGTTTGAGAAGTTCAATCCATATGGAACATCAGACCCAAATACCAAAACAACAGGCATCAAACTAATTGGAAGATGATGCCTCTGATTCCAGAATCAGGAGTTAAAAAAGACCACCGGGAAAGAATTTTCAGTACAACTTGGTGTTGGTTTATTTAGGCCATGCATGGGCATGAATCATGTAGGGCTTAGAATAGATGTTGATAGAATGGAGCACAAAGCAACATGAAAAGTCAAACCCTGATCATGTTTTCTCACAATGCTGATTTTATGTCACAAGGCAGGATAGTAACTGAAAATCGAGGATGTTATCTTACAATCCTGATCATGTAGGTGTCTAGCCATTTCTATCAGATTACAGGACACATAAAGCAGTTATAAAGCATAGATGAGACGAAATGCAGCCCTTCATTACATAATCTTATATACACCTATTTCAACAGAACTCATTATGAATGGCTTCAAATGCTACATAGATACCATAAACATTATGTTGTCAATAGATCTTACCATCTCCAGTCAACAAGACCAGGCACACATAGAAGTCCAATATTGTAAACCAAGTACAATAAAACAGCCTGATTTCTCAATTCCAACCATCTCATTCAATTCTAAACATCTCACAATCTTTTGACCACCCAAGATATTTGAATGAAATCATTAGAAAAAACTGATTATTTCACAGATGATCTACAATTGTAACCCATCACATAGTTGATCACATCCTAAATCACAAGAATTCACTGAGGAGATATTCAAAGAATTCTAATCAATGGTAAGAAAGGAACTCAACTCAAGTTGACAACCCCCTTAAGAATCCAGAATAGATCATGCGTTATGCTACTGTAGTTGGTTACAACGAAATTAAAATTGTCTTTATAAGTTACGATGTAGAGCATCCATTTTAATGCCAATAGTAAAAGACCCTTTTCATCTTTAATACATACAAAACAACCTTCCCAAGTTCCCATTGAATCTCAAAACAAGACAACATAGAAAACAAAAGGGAAAATGAGGCAATTAGTCGTCCTGTTTTGTTTTTACATGGTTCAATAAGTTTCCAAACTTTGATCTGGAGTTTCCCAATCTAATCTGTGAAAATTTGGAAGAGACTGGAGCCATTCCACAGGATAAAATTTAGCAAGTCACAGGTCATGTCACATTACTGATAGCATTACATGAGCACATGACGCTATGACAGTTCAAAGCTACAACAGGGGACTACTTAATCACCACAAGTTTAAAAACCAACCATATTTCTAAGATCCTTGCCTCGGATCACACCCTGATAACTGCCTACCATGCTCTCTCAAGAAACTCACTCCAAAATATGCCAACCAAAATACTGTTTAATAGAAACAGAATAATCAATCAACTATAACTGACTAAAATTTTTTTTGTTTATCGATAAAAAAACTGACTAATAATTTCACAAGCTTATTCTTTTATGTCTCTCAAAATTAAACTCGGCAATGGATCTGAAAAAAAAAAATTAAAAAAATCTTATAAATTATAGTACATGCCAACAGCTTTTATGAACAAAAGGAAGCAAGGTTATTACTCCTCACAGATTTCCACATATTCACAAGTTTAACTAACGAATCAAAGGTCACCCGCTTTACTCAATAAATTCTATGTGCATACATCATTATAAAAAAAATAAATGAATGCAAACGTACATACATATAGACATACATACATATAGACACATAGATAGCGATACGTAAGGAGAAATAAACAGACAACAAAAGATAGATACTAAAGGAGCAGACCTGTGAAGGCAGGCTTCATCAGAGCCAACGCTGAGCCGCATACGGGAAACGGCGCCATCGCGAACATCAGCCAAGAGCTTCAGCTCATCCGCGACGGCGATGTGGAACAACTGGCGGTGGTTCTGCAACACACTGCTCAAGAACCTCCCCGGCTGGGACCGGGGCTCGAGCGGCGAGTTCAGGCTGCTACTGGGCTCGCAGTGGCTGGCCCCGGCGCTCGCGATCACCGAAAAGACCCTCCTGGGCCTGATGGAAAGACCGGATGCGGCACGCCTGGTGAGAAGAGGATCGTTGGGGAAGTCGAGGACAGTTTTCGTCGAAAAAGCAAGGGGCTTTCGAAACGAGGGAGGGGGATAGGGAGAAGAAACTGTGAAAGCAGTGGGGGTGGGGTTGCCGTGGCGTAAGAAACAACAGTCCATTAACAGAGTGTGAGTGGAAAGGCAAAGGATTTGAGAAGTTTGTACTGCTAAGTGCTAAGTGTGAGAGAGGGGGTTGGGCGAGTTTCAATGGATACGATCGGGGTTTGACTTTACACTGGCCGAGGGAGAAGGACAGCCATGACAGAGAGAAGGGAAGATCAATTGCCAATTATTTATACATAAATAAAGAAAGAGAGAGAAGTGTTATCCAACAAAACCACTTATCAGTTATCACAATTCAATCCTATTATATTATTTAAAAAATTCACCTTTATCTATATATTTTATTTACTTTTCCTAATCGGGGATTCCTCTTTTGATTTTTATTTTTCCCAAAAATCATGGGTTAGTGAATCTCTCAAGCCCATAGTAATATATTTTTAGGTGTTTCAAGGGGAAAAAAATTTGCACTTTCCACCTTCAACTCATCATATTTTTACATTTTTATATGAATTATTTTATTATCAAATCGGTGATGGTTGATGACACTATCTATATTATTTAAATTGTAAGATTTGATTTGTAAAATTTAAATTTTAAAACTTATCTAATAAATCAAATTATGACATGTAAATATTTTATTCAATGTGTTATATACACAAACTTAATAATAGAATCTTTCATTTTACATTTTATAAAATGATATTAATTAAAAACTAATTTGTTGGCCTAATAAGCTATTTCAAGTTGCTATATTAAGATAAATATTTTAACTGTAAATATATTTTATAAAAGTAAATTTACAATCTGACATGATTTGATATGGTATATCAGATTATAATTAAATTACTTTTGTTCTAAAATAAATTTAATATATCACATAAAATTATAATAAAGTTTTACTTTCGTGAGATTTATTTATATAAAAGTTTTCTTATAATAATATTGTAAACAAAAAAACAAAAAAATAGGACTTGCCTTGTAAATTCTAGTAAAGGAAAATGATAAGTTTTCTCTCGATAAACAATATAACAATTGAACATAAGAAAAAAATTATATAAAATAAACTTATAAATTGATGTAGTTTTATAAAATTTGTTATATATATTTTATAATAAAAATAATTTTATAACTTAATATATTATATTAAATCACATATTTACAATTATATAATTTCTTTACGTAGTATTTTCCAACAAGGAAGGTAATTTACAGGTCAACTATCCGTTTGAAAAGGCGTTAGAAGAAGAGTCAAATCCGTGTATAATTTGGCCACCACGCACACTGAAAATTTGCCACTACGGCACCCTGAATTTGAAATGGACTGCTTATCTATTTTGTCTTCACTTATCAATTTCATTATTCATTTTTATTTATTATTATTGTTATAACTTATTATTATATTTAGGCAAGAGTAGGAGATAGGATAATATTATTTATTATCTAAACAACAGACGTGGTTTGTATCTATTAATTGTAAAATACGAATAAATATAGATAGAAGTTATTATTAGGAGCATCTATTTTGTTCACATGATATGGCATCATGTAGACCATACATCTCTCCAAGTGAGTGTTGGGAACAATCAACTAGAACTAACTACACAGTGAGTTTAAAATGTACACTGCTATAGTAGCTTCTCTCTAGCATTACTCGTAAAATATTGAGTAAAGATACACATAATTTTTTATATTTTTTTTAAAAAATTACTTGTAAATGGGGATAATAATATATAAATTTAAATTCAAATTCAAATTCAAATATTCTTAATAAAGGAATATTATCACAACATTGATTGATTATAAAATAAATTGTAAGAATATTTTTATCCTTATTTAAAATTTAAATAATTTCATTCAATATTTGTCTTATCATATCTAGAAATTTTATCATCTATGGTGTTGACAGTGTAGTCATCATGTCCCAACAAATAGTCCTCGCACAAAGACATTTTATTTGGAGATTGTTAGCTGGCCGCATGATAAAAAAAACTATTGATAAATACTAAGAAAATAATCACATGTGCGGTGTTATATTTTGTCGGGTCATTCTATCATTCATATCATTAATTAATATGATATAATATGATTTATAAACTTTAAATTCATAAATATTTCTTATAAATTAAATCATGACGTATTAGCATACTCCATACCGGCTTATAAATAATATATTTCTATTGTTTTAACTTTAGTTTGTGTTAATTTCCTAAACAATATAAAATATTCAATAAACGGTCTCGTTTGTTTTTACAACTCATCTCAACTCATCTCATCTAATCAATTTTTCTAAATTTTCTCATAAAAATAAAATAAACAATTCTACTTTTTTAAATCTCAAAATAAAAATAATATTAAAAAAATATATTCTAAAAATATTTTATTCAACTATTAGCTTTAATCTCAACTCATCTCATATTATCTAAGCTCAAATCATAGAATTCATGAATAAACTATAAGGAATCTGTAAAAACTCTTGATGCACCCTAATATTCATCCAAAGGTGCATGAAGTTTAGGTATGTTTGGAAACTTGGAGTATTTTAAAAATTTGTGAACAATAATAAAATGGTTTTTGAGTAAAAGATGTTTGATTAGATTTTGAGAAATGAGAAAAAAAAAAGTTGAATAAAATATTATAAAGTTAAAAAGTTGTTTGAATACAATTTTTTAATATTATTTTTAATTTAAAATTTTTATAAGTTGTATTGATTTTTGTGTTTATAATGAAAAAGTTATTTTATATTTGAGTTATGTTTGAGAATGAAATTATAATAAATTTTGAAAATTTTAAAAATTCTAAAATATTTTTATATGTCTAAACATGCCCTAAAATCTTCTCAAAGTGAAATAATAAAACACGAGAGCCATAACATCATAAAAAATAAAATTAGAAAAAAAAAACTTGTAAAACCATGTAAACGATAGCCATTATTGCATAACCATGTAATTCTCTCCAAAATAAAAACAAGTCGTTGAAATTGTCAAAGAGCTTAGCTTTGCTTACTATTTTAAGCTGTTTCTTCCGTCAGAACCAAATTACAAAGTCCATACATCAAATAAATTGCCAATTTCTCAGCTGTATTTCCGCAGATTAATTTTCTCTCATCCACAATCATTCCTACACCAATTCCCCCTCCCAAAAAAACAGGCATTTGCATTTCTGCATGCCTACTATTTTAGTCTTGAGCCCGTACCGGCCCCAAGACTATATAAATTCACGTGCTATTCGGAGAGGAAAATAGCACTAGAACTACTTACATATATACATATAACTAATTTGGAGGAAGAAAAATGAAGCGTTTACTCTTGTGCTTGGTTCTCATCATAAGCATGGTGGTGCTAAGGGGCGGCGCCCCCGCTGCCGCAATGGACCTTCATCCTGGGGTGCTTTACCCTTGCAGGGGACCTGGAAATACACACCCAGGTTGTAAACCTGACACCAAGGCACCTCCTAAAGAGGCTAACAAGTACCACCATCAACGTGCTTGCGAAAAGGAAAGTCACTGCCGTGATTGAAATTGACCTCTCTGCGTGCGTACTCCGAGCTTGACCGAATGCTAATCCCAAAACTTCAAGATAAGCAAAGGATCAAGCGCGTCCGTGCGTGTGTGTGTGTGTGTGTGTGGTGTATTGTCAAGATACCACTGGAATACTATTTTTGCATATGTAAACTATATTGTATGGTTTATGTTAAGAAAAATCATGTTTTCAAGTTGGTGTGAATAATGTGATTCTCATACCGTACTTGAAAAAACATGATGTTTTGATTTATAATATAGAAAAATATATAATTTAAATCTTATCAATTAGATCTTGCCACATAAAATGTGTGAATGATGTATCCTCCATAGGTGATATCATGTAGAAAGCTAGACTCTTAATCAATTGAGGTAAAAAGCTAATTAAATTATACTAGATCAACTAGCGTGAGAATAAAACATTCACGATTAGGTAAATCAAATATGTAAATCTTTACTTATAAGATATATCAAATATAGGTGGGGTTTGCTCTCTATGCTGCATTGGAACATAGAGATTGGTCTCTTTCATCTCTAATCTAAAGAGGGTGCGTATCCATTATATTGCTCAAGGTCAGCAATGGAGAAGGAGCTTGCAAACTTGTGAGAGGGCCTCAAGTTAACTGAAGAGGAGCTACAAGAGATCAACCTCTCTAAGGAGTATATTCGGCTATCACAGAACATAAGCAAAACTTGTCTTGCTGCACTGGTTGTGGCAGACAAAGAGGTAAACAAAGGAGCCCTCAAAGCCAGGGATATTAGCCGCAAGGTGCGGGGCGAGGCAGGGCGGGCCCGGGCCCGGGCCGGGGGGGGGGGGGGGAAGAGGGTGAGGGGGACCTTCCCCCGCACCCTCCACCTCACCTTGCGGGGGAGAAGCTTTTTCCCCCCACCCCCCGGGAGGTGGGGACGGTAGGAAAAATGTCATCCGCCCTGCCCCCCGCCTAAGCCAACCCATTAGGTCTAAAAAGTTATTTATGGGTCCAAAAATATTTTTTTAAACCCAAATTATAATATAATTTAAATTATAAATTAAAATTTATAAATACAAAAAGAACTTAAACTTATTAGAGTTATATTTTGGATTGCCTTAGCCTCCTAGGCCAAGATTTAGATAGGACGTCAAGGTAAAACAATAGTCATACCTAAGCAATGTGGGCAATACAATAGCTTGAATACAATTTCAAGTTTTTAATAAATTGTATATATCTTTTATACAATATATTTATTTATATATATAAATGTAAAAAAATATTTTTTTTTATCAGGTGCGCTTCTAAGCAGTTTGCATGTTTATGTCTAATAAACAGCCCTCCTATCAGAAGCAGCCACGTCACAATTTACACCAAAAGCAAAATAGTTGCAGCCACACAAGATTAGCCCTGCCACAATTGTAATCTCTTCGTCTTCGTCTTTTTCCCTGTCGTGTTTCGCAGAGCTTGAGATTGCAAGATTGTTGATTGGAGGGTTTAAATTCTAGTCCCGGTCTGCAATTCTCTGGTCACAGGATTTAATGTTGTTAAATCTTCTCTGCATTTTCAGATCCAAACTTGAGCAAAACCAGATGAAGTACTGAGAACGAAGATGAAGAGGCTTTATCACTTTTCCTTTGTGGGTCGAGTTACAATAAAATGCCTTTTATCTTCTTCTTCTTTTTTCATTCTTTTTCTTTTTCTGAGCGGTTCAAGATAGTGATATAAAGATAGAATAGTGAAGAGTTTTGGCTTTCATTTCACAGAGAAAGAGCTTAAACTTCGGCAGGTATTTACATTCTGTGGTCTGAATTCAAGAAAGGATTATCGTTTCCTCCTCTTTGCACTTTGCAGAATTATTCAAATTTTCATTGTTTTCTTTATTTTTATACCCACAGGCAATGAGTATGATGGGTCTTTGTGATTATGCTTACTGGCTCTCGTGGCTCACGTAGGAGGGAATTCTTACGCTTCTCTCTTCAGTATTCTTAGTTCTCTTTGGGATGCTCTTTCAGCTTGATTTTTTCTTGAACAACAGTTTTGAAGTAGTGTTACTTGTGATCTTTCTTGGACGAAAGAGAACCATCTTGGACGAAAGAGAAAACAAAGATGAAAGGAAAAGCCAGTAATCGGGTGAGGTGCGGTCACATGAAAACAAAGATAAAATGCATACGTGTCCAAATATTATTGGTGGGTTGTTTTTAGGGGATTAGCAACCCAACCGGTCAGAAAAGTTTTTTTTTTTTTTTTTTTTAATATATGTGGAGCAGAGTGGGGGTCGGGGCATGGCCCTGCTGGGGTCATCTTCCCCCCGTCCCCGCATGGGAGGAGCGGGTAGCCTGCCAACCCATGCAGGGGCTGGGCAGCAAGGTGCGGGTCCTCGCTACCCACCCCTATTCAAAGCTACGATGGTCAAAGTCTGGAAAACCGATGGTTGTCTGACATTCAAAGGATATTGGTAGGAACAAATTCCTCATCGATTTTCATAGCATGGCTGTGAAGAACATGGTGTTATTGGGACTTCCGGGGTCTTTTGATAGGTACTTGGTTAGCTTGCAAGAGTGTAAAAGTGGTGTTGCTATGAAGGACATAGATTTCTCTCCAGTACCCTTCTGGTTCGAGCTTCCTGACCTTCCTTTTGTTGGCATGAATAAAAACATGGGAGAGAAGCTAGGGGAAGTGCAAGGCATGTCATGCTCATGGATGTGGATGACAAAGACTGTACACAAGGTTTAGCAAAAGCATATGGCAACTTTTTGCACTCAGGAAATCGAGGTGGCTCTTATCTGCCGTTTGAGGAAGCCTCAAATTGCATCGGGGAACCTCTAGTAGCTGTTGACATGCCTGCTCCCACCAACCTGCAGATAGGCTCACAGCAGATCGACCATATCATGTCCTCTGCAAAAGACAACAACCTGGTAAGTCTCCCTCGAATCTCTACTCAACAAAGTCCAGCTAGACAAAACAAAACTCACCTTTTGTCTAACTGGAAAATGAGGGCTAGGGGGAGTTTGCATCTAGTCTTGAGGTAACTATGGTTAATATACTTGTGATCTGTCCCAAAAATAGGAAAAAGAAAAGAACTATTGCTACGACAGTTAAATCCCTAAGCGTTTCTAAGAGACTCAAGAACCTAGCAATGGCAGAGGCTGTTCAATAGCCATGCCAATCCCCATGAAAACCCTTTGCTGGAACTGCCGAGGGCTTGGGAACCCTTGGATAGTTCGGGAGCTTCACCTTTTGGTGAGAGATAAGTCCCAAATTTGGTTTTTCTAATTGAAACAAATTGCAAAAGAAACAAAGTGGAAGCCATCTGTAACAAACTGGGATTTGAATGCAGTTTTATAGTTGACTACTTGGGTCGAAGTGGAGGTTTGGCAACCCTTTGGAAACATGAACTCAATGTTGACTTAGTCTCTTACTCTTAAAGTCACATCTCCCTTTAGATCTAGGCTGATGCCTTAGACAAGAACTAGATCTTAACAGGCTTTTATGGTCAACCTGTAGTGGCTAAGTGAAAAGAGAGTTGGAGCCTGCTCAGACTTCTTAAACCTGCTCAGAACATCCCCTGGTTGTGCATAGGGGATTTCAATGAAATCATATCCCATGATGAAAAGATGGGTGGACCCCCTAAGCCCTCTAAACAAATGGACGATTTTAGGCAGACATTTATGGATTGTGATCTTGGAGACCTTGGCTTTGAAAGATCCCAATTTAAATGGTGTAATAACCGAGAGGGCACTAATTTCACCAAAGAGAAATTGGATAGGGCACTAGTAAATTGTGAATGGCAGCAATTATTTAACTTTAACTCAATCAAAATTCTGCCTGTACAAAGCTCAGACCATAACCCCTTACTAGTCACAAACTAATCACATGAACCTACCTTCACCCCTCATAAAAGAATTTACAGATAGGAGGCAGCATGGGTTAAGTAGGAGGAATGTGATGCTATTGTCTAGAGAGCCTGGTTTGGGTCACTCCAACATGGTTCCAAAGCAGAAGTCATTAGGAGAGGACTCGAGCGATGCAGATATCAATTAAGAGATTGGAATAGCACCTCCAAGAGGAACCATCAGCAAACCCTTAACCATAAAAGGGAGTTGTTAAGATCCTTACAAGAATCAAACACTGGACTTGTAACTGAACAAATTCGAACCTTACAAAGGGAAGATGATGCTTTCCTTGAGGAAGCTAATTTAAAATGGCACCAGAGAGCCAAACAAAGATTGCTACAAGATGGTGATAGAAACACCAAATATTTTCATAGATGTGCTAGTCAAAGGAAACAAAGAAACTTCATCTCTAACATCAGAACTAAGGAAGGGAATCGTGTGTCAAATGTGGAGGATATTGGGGTGCAGTTTCAAGAATTTTACCTTGACCTTTTCTCATCCTCCAACCCAACTGGTGATGCAGCTCTTCTGGAAAATCTTGAGCCATCTGTCATAGAAGAGATGAACATGAATTTATCCAAGGGGTACA
Source organism: Juglans cinerea (assembly GCA_961763995.1). Taxonomy (NCBI): domain Eukaryota; kingdom Viridiplantae; phylum Streptophyta; class Magnoliopsida; order Fagales; family Juglandaceae; genus Juglans; species Juglans cinerea. Next base: position 18,409,932 of record CAUIVZ010000015.1, on the reverse strand, counting down.
CTAGAGAAGAGGTGGAGAGGGCCATCTTTGAAATGAACCCTATTGGATCCCCTGGTCCTGATGGCTTCCCAATACTTTTCTTTCAAAACCACTGGTCAACTGTGGGAGATTTTGTTGTAGCAGCTGTCATTGAATTGCACAATCAAAGCAGGATTCCAATCCATAAACCACACCTTCATCACCCTCATTCCTAAGAAGAGAACCCTTGTGCTTGTAACTGACTACAGACCCATCATCAACCTTTGCAATGTATTTTACAAATTCATTGCAAAGGTTATTGCCAATAAACTCAAAAGCATACTACCACACTTGATCTCAGACACTCAGAGTGCCTTTGTCCAAGGAAGACTGATATCTGACAACACTGTCGTGGCCTATGAACCTACTTCACTCCATGCAAAATAGGATGAGAAGACAAAAAGAGGGGTACATAGCTCTCAAACTCTATATGAGCAAGGCCTATGACAGGCTTGAATGAAGCTTTTTACAAGATGTGATGCAAAAAATGGGGTTTGAAAATGGCTGGATTGACTTATTATGCAGTGTGTGTCCACAGTTTCCTACTCAATCCTCCTAAATGGCTCCCCTCAAACCAGCTTCACACCTTCATGGGGAATTAGACAAGGATACCACCTTTCTCCTTACCTCTTCATCCTATGTTTAGAAATGTTAAGTTTTGCTTTGAACCAAGCTGAACAGAGGGGTCTTATATGAGGATTTCCTATAGCTCGAGGTTCTTTGTCCATTAGCTACCTATTTTTTGTAGATGACAACCTTGGTTTTTGCAAGGCTCACTCAAATGAATGGTGTAGGCTTCATGGTATTCTAAGCTCCTATGAACAAGCCTCTGGTCAGAGACTCAACTTAGAAAAAACCTCCATCTTCTTCAGTGAAAACACCAAGCAGGTTACTCAACATTCCATAGAGGCCATGGCAGGGATCCAAGTCTTTTGTCCTTTTGATAAATACTTAGGCCTGCCTTCCTATATTGGCAAGCAGAAATCCAAGGCCTTCAATCCAATTCTAGACAGGATCAAATCTCAGATGGGAAGCTGGAAGACTAACCTGCTTTCACAAGCAGGGTGGTAGATACTTCTGAAATCTGTCATTCAGTCCATACCCACTTACTCCATGGGAATTTTCAAAATTCCTAAGGGCATCTTGAGGAACATCAACAAGTTTATGCAGTCCTTCCGGTAGGGGCTAAAAGAGCAGAAATCGAAGCTACATTGGCTAAGTTGGAAGGGCCTAGGCATATCCAAGTAGGATGGGGGTCTTGGTTTCAGGGATTTTGAAAATTTCAACCTAGCTCTACTAGCCAAACTAGGTTGGAGGTTACTCACTCACTCCTCCTCTTTAGTTGCACGAGTTCTACAAGTAAAATACTTTCCTCATGCTGACTTCCCTATTGCAAAAGTTAGGACTTGCGACTCATTTGTATGGAAAATCATTACAGTAGCTAGATCTCTCCTCCTCGAAGGCCTAATCTGGAAAATTGGTAATGGTAAGAAGGTCAAAATCTGGTCTGACAAATGGATCCTTATCCCCACTTCTTTTAGGATCCAATCTCCACCCAAGACCCTTGAACCTGAGTCCATTGTTTCTTCCCTCATTGACCATGACACTCTCCAATGGAATCTACCTTTACTCTATGACATCTTTAATGAATCTGAGGCCACCACCATCTCTAAACTTCCTATTGGCCCCTGCAAAGTTGGCTTGGAGATGTACTACCAATAGAAAATTCTCTGTGAAGTCTGCATATCACCTCCAAGTATCCTTTTCTGCAGACAACCTTGGACAATCCTCATGTCCTCCAAGTTCTCCTGCCATGTGGAACCATATTTGGCATTTACAAGTCCCAAATTCTGCCAAGATGTTTTTGTGGCGATTTGCAAAGGACATTCTTCCCATTAAGATAAACATGCACAAAAGAAACGTGGTTGACTCACCCCTGTGCCCAGTCTGCCTGCTTCATCCTGAGACTATTTCTCATGTTCTTTGGACTTGCGAAGCTGCTTAGGATGTTTGGAGTTGCAGCTCGAGAAGGCTCCAAAAGTATAGCATCCATGAGGCACCTTTTAATTTGACCCTGGAAGAGCTTTTTTCGACTCTACCTGTGGAGGATCAGACTGCAGTGGCCCTTACAACCAAGCAGCTTTGGCACATGAGAAACAAATGGGTTTTCGAATCTCAGTTCCTTTCCCCCCAACAAGTCACCAAGCAAGTTTCCACAAGCTTACCAAAGCTTCACATGCTTAAGGAGGTCTAGGAAAAAAAGGTCTCTCTGGCCTCCTCCCCATCTCAGTGGTGCAAACCACTATTTTGGAATTCGTACCGTACCGGCCGGTACGCCGAAATTTTTCAATACGGCCTAAATACCGGCCATACCGGCTTAAATTTCAGTCTGTACCAGCCTCACTTTCGGCCTATACCGGCCAATATTTCGGCCTTTGATTTTTTTCTTTCCAAACTACAAGCTTATTTTTTAACCCCCAATTCAGACTAGACTATTTGTAATTTATATATATATGTATTTATATATAATTTATTTATATATAGACTATTATTTTAGAATATAATTTATTTATATATCAACTATCCCGAAACATTATCTGGAAACGTTTTGAGGATGAAGCCATCGATAAAGTTCATTGCAGGGTAGGTATAGGAGTGGTCATTAGAGACTGGAATGGTTGTGTCACTGCCACCTTAAGATCCACCTGTGCCTCCTTCCCTGATCCTTTACTAGGGGAAGCCATTGTAGTACTTAGAGCAGTTAAATTCTGTGCTGAACTATGCCTCAGAACTATCATCCTTGAAGGAGACTCATTGAACGTTGTGAATGCCATCAATGGACAGGAGGAAAGTTGGAGTTCAGTTGGTCTTCTCATCTCAGATATCAAGAAGTTGCTGAAACAAGTAGGAGTTTGGCAAGTTAACCATGTTCCTCGACAGACCAATGCAGTGGCTCACTGCTTGGCCAAGCGTTCACTAGACCTCTTTGAGGAATCTATTCATGTAGAGGATTATCATTATTGTATTCACAACCTCCTTGATTGATTTGTTCATACAAGTGCAACATTTTCTCAAAAAAAAAATCAAATAAATTAGTTCAAACTATGTTAATTTGTAAATTTTATTTTTTATAATGTTTTTAGACTTATATGCGCCTATATATATACATAAAATACAATACATATATAAGCTATGCTATAACTTCACTCATCCACTAGTCGTCACATCACATTGTATTGATGTGGTATTATTCACCACTTAAAAAATAAATTCTTACTTTTTAAAATAATAAATTTAATGATTCATGAATAATGTTAAATCATCGCCGAAAATGAGAATAAGAAAAGGATTTGTGAATCAAATAATAGGACTTGTCTATCCATCATTATATCATAATTTGTTTCTAACAAACTTGGTTGAATGAAGTGACGTAATAAAATAAATTTAGATAATACTTTCATTATCTTGCCCGTAGTCCCCCCTCCACCCCAAAGTTTAGAATTTCCTTATTCCCCTATGCTTTTTAAAATCTTGTAAATTTCAACTATTTAATTTTTTTCCTATAATCTCAAGATTTTGTATAATTTCTATATTTGATCTATTTTTAAGGATGTGACCCCACTAAAATTAAATTAAAACTAAGATTAGGAGAAATAATAAACTATTAACATTGACTCCAAAATTTTTTATCATACAATATTAAGTTTCTTAATATAGAATTCAAAGTGAAAATATAAGAAAAACCATTTAAGATTTATATGAAAAATTGTGGAGATGTGACCTCAATACCTTGTTCCAAAATCATATAAATTGATCAGCATAGAAAGTATTGCCAAAAAGGGAGACTTGACAGGCTAAAAATGACTTATTTTAGAGGGTTAACATGAGGTCATGGTTCTGATGTTTGGTTCTCATAAGCATGGTGGTGTTAAGGGCTACTAATGCGACTAATCTAAGTCGCTATATCTTTATCCATGCAAGTGGTTCAGAGTCCCACCCCCAGGTTTCCTAAACAAGGGGCCCTCCGAAAGAAGCAAACCACTACACTCGAGGTTGCAATAAGATTTTTCATTGCCGCGACGGACTTAGCACCGGTACTTAAAAATCAAGCCCACAAAATTAATATTATGTTTAGCAATAGAAGATTTCCAATGCAAACATGTTTTAACCCAAATATCTTTTTCCCTTTCCTTCAAGAAAGTTCTCCCCTAATTGTTAGTGGCACATGAAGGAGCGGTAACTTAATTTTGTATGGTGTTTGAAAGGGTATGTTTGAACTTTGAAAGGAGCAGTAGTAACTAGTTGGTGGAACAACAAGGTATGTTGGGAAGTGTATTAGGTCCATGAACTTTATTTTGTTTCAGTGCTCTTCTTCCAAAAAACAAAAAAAGAAAGAAAAAAAAATAGTTAAAAATGCCTAAAAATACAAAGTACATAACAAAGTCGATAGATAAATTTTTCATGAATTAATGCCCCCTTCTAATCATCTCTGATAAAATTAGAACAGTCTTAAATATAGTTATTCTATTTTTAAGCCATGTAAAACATATCATCTATATTACTTAAATGACAATATTTGATTTGTTGGATTCAAATTTTAAAATTTATATTTTAAATAAAATTATGATATGTAAACACTTTATCCGGTGGCTATACACACTGTCTTGAGAATATAAGTTTTTATCTAAATACAATGAGAAGTAGAAGGTCTATAAATAAAATATAAGTGTTAATTTCTACAAAAATCTTATACAAGTAACTACATAAATTAACGTGACTTAATGTGACACGCTATATATATTTTACAATAAAAATAACTTTACATCTAACACATTTCACTAAACCCCGCCAGTCCGTAAACTTCCTTGTATAAAATTTCTATATAAATAAAATATTTTTCTAAATAAAGAACTTCACACTGATATATTTTTATATAGGGTACCCTATATATGCACACAAGTGCAAATTGTCTTTTTGTTTTAAGCATTTTTTAAACATCCTTAATAATTAATAAAAAATAAAAAATAAATTACAAATTCACTAATAGTCACTTCCTTAACCATTAAGAAAAATTAAGAAATTTTAAAAAAATTAAATATATGAGTGGGCACATTTGAGAGTCATATAACTAGCATTTTTCTTTTGATATTATATGTCGGATCTAATGAGATTTAATATCAAACATATTATGTCAAATTTCTTCAATTTAAAAAATAATTTTTCCACAAAGGAAACATTTCTCACTTGGATTTCTTGTCTATACCTTCAAAGCGTAGCACTTGAAAACTTGCAAGACTCATAAGCTTATATATTGACACAAAAACTATATTAATAATTATTTTAATTATATTCATTTCATTTGTTAGCATCTGAATGCTGTGTAATATTAGGTAGTCAGATTTTATATATTTAAAAAAATGATTATGGTTGATGGCCGCCATATATAGCCAGATTTCGATTGTTGGAATTCTGCCACTACTAGCCATTGCAAGCCTTGGATTCTTGTTAATTATAATTACTCTAGTCGCATCCCGAGATACGAACTAAGCGATGATAAGAAATGATATGAAAATTAATAAGAGTTGGTAGTTTTTTTGGGTCGAAATTTCCTATGTTAGGACTTTAATAACAATAATCCTATGTCTTCTATTCTATTTTAAAATTGTAAAATCATTATGTGGCAACGTGTGGTTGGAGTTTTACATCACATCCTAATTAGAGCAGTGCTCCCCTCACAAAGGAAGATAATTGCATGACTTTAACTAAACAATTAGAAAAATATTCTTAATTATCTTCTTAACCATATCCTATTAGCATCTCCTAAAGCAATATCAACTAATGAAAAATTAAAATATGATAGTTTTTTAAAGAGCACATATATGAATGGTTTTTATTAGGTGATAATTTGGAGATTATATTTTATTGTGATAAACAATGTGTGAAGGGGTAAAATACATCAGGCCCAAAAATAGTTTCCAATGCCTAACCCATCAAGAGGGCCACCACTAGAAGATCGACTATGAGAGAATGAGAGGGGACAAGAAGGGACTAAGGGGTGTGGGTGTCAGGAAGCATGAAGGTGTCAGGAGAAAGTGGGAAGGGGAGAGGGGGTTAGACACGCAAAGTAGACATCTATCACCAATACCCAGGGGCACGCGAGAAGAGAGTCAAATAAAAGGGGCAGGGTGCTTACAATTTTATGGACTCTTGAACTTCCGACTTCTTTTCGACTCGGGGACTTTTCAATTCTTCTTCATCTGTTTCTTCAACCTGAGAGCTCCAGAGAGAACCGCTTCTCCAGCAAATAGATATGCAGCTCCCATTGTACAGTGAGAAATGAGAGGCTATGAGAGAGTGTAAAAAAACTTATTATAGTGGAACATCTCCTCCCTAAACCCCCATGGACGAAGGCCTAGTGCAGAACCACGTAAATATGTGTGTTCATCTTTTCTTGTTTCATCTACATTGCAATACTGTTCACCGCCATGGATGTACGCACCGACACCGTACAGCCACACCGAACCTCTGTCGGGGGCTCCGAGCAACACCGATCGAGGCTCAGCCCATCTCAGCGTGTCTTAGGAATGAATCTCTCTTCCCTTCCGGACTATGCATTTTTTTACGTTAACAGTTGGCGCCGTCTGTGGAATCGAGATTTTTTGTACTAAAAGCAAAAGAAGGACGATTTCTCGGCGCGCCAAATAATCTCCAAAGGAGCAGATGAAACTCTTCTAGATAAGTATCTTTAGTCTTTCCACTATTATTTTTATGAAAAACACTACTGCAAGAAAGGGGTGATTAAAAGCGCACTACATTTGAATATTTTTTATACATCCAGCATGTAGGGTCGGGTCCCAAACTCCCGGACCACTTGAACTTAAATGGACACTAGGCACCTTCACATGCACAACGGGCAGACACTATGCATTTAAGTGCACAGTGCCCGCATGGGCATCACGTCCTGACTGTGCATGGCATGCACAATGCAGGTTATGCACGGTAGCGCAACGAGAAGCTCATGACAGCCCATCGTGAGCTTGCAGGACATGCCGGCGACCACCATTAGGTCTGCCGGCAACACTGGGGCACCCTACGTCGGTGGCTAATGTACGGGCTCCACGACCATGCAAGGCAGTGGACAGCTAGAAATGCCATGGAGCCACTACGGCGCAGCACGGGAGCGGCACCGACGGTCACTTGCATAACCATTGGTCGTCTATCCCCGTGGGGACAGTCTACGACCGCGCCTCACGGAGGGAACCTTACCATGCAATCCCCATGCCCGAGACCACACGTGGCCAATTTTCTCCTCAGCCCAGTCGCACAGTGGCACGATCAGGATGCCGGCGGCCACCATGTGGACCACTGACATTTTCTGCCCCCACCTGAACACCATCTCTGCGGCCAATGTAGGTATTCGTTGGCCATGCACTGCGGCCAAGGACTACACAGCCCCCTCTCCTCGGCCATGTGCACCACGGTCAGCGGCCACGAACACTAGACTACATGGCCATTAACTGGCGGGCAGACCACTCTACAGCCAATGCATTTGTCGCTGTGCAACCTGCTCGGCCACTAACTGGCGGGCAAACCTCCACTCCATGACAACAAACATCAGCACACATCTCCATGGCCATGGGCCACCCCTGAGGCACGTCACATGGCCCAAGCAAGTTTGCAACATGCAGCACACGTGCATGAACCATGTAACGTGCTCACCGGTCAGGTTCGCTTGACCGCCACGTGCACGGCTCCGAACGCCTCGCGTGTCACACGCACGCACTACCGGTACCCTGCATGTCGCGTGCACACCTTGGATGACCGCCACCTCAGTCAAGTGGAAGCAAGTAGCCAACACCAGATACCTCAGCCAAGTGTGAATGAGCAGCTGACACTAGATACCTCAGCCAAGCATGCACCTAAAAAAAAAGAGAGAGAGAAAGAAGAAGAAAAAAAAAATGGAAGTGGAAATAAAAATGAGGAGCGAAGAAGAGAAGAAATGACAAAATAGAAGCAGACAACTTCGGTCAAGCAATGGACAGACGACAACCGAAAAAGAAAGAAAAGAGAAAGAAGAAGAAGAAAAAGAAAGAAAGAAATGGATACCAAATGAGACAAATGAAGCACCATTTACGACAAATGAGAATTTCGCCAATTTGATACCAAAGTTGGCTTTTTTAATCTACAAACCTGCGACCGTGGTGTTTTGCCAGTATTGATATTTCACAGCAATATTTTAGGCTTATTACGGCCAAAGATATCGTGGTAATTTGGTAGTTTTGTTGTAGTGGTCGTAGCACTTGAAAACTTGCATGACCCATAACCTTAAATATTGGCACAAAACTTATATTAATAATTATTTTAATTATATTCATTCCATTAGTTATAGCATCCGAATGTTGTGTAATAGGTAGTCAGATTTCATATATTTAAAAAATGATTATGGTTGTTGCCCGCCATAGATAGCCAGCTTTCGATTGTTGGAATTATATATGCCAATGCTAGCCAATGCGAGCCTTGGATTCTTGTTAATTATAATTACTCTAGTCGCATCCTGAGATATGAACTAAGCAATGATAAGAAATTATATGAAAATTAATTAGAGTTGGTAGTTTTTTTGGGTTGAAACTTCCTATTTTAGGACTTTAATAATAATAATCCTATGTCTTCTATTCTATTTACATCACATCCTATTTAGAGGAGTGCTCCCCTCACAAAGGGAGATAATTGATCAATGACTTTAACTAAATAATTAGAAAAATATTCTTAATCATCTTTTTAACCATATCCTATTAGCATCTCCTAATGCAATATCAAGCGATGAAAATTAAAATATGATAGTTTTTTAATTAGAGAGCACATATATGAATGGTTTTTATTTGGTGATAATTTGGAGATTATATTTTATTGTGATAAACAATGGGTCGATGCTTGGGGGGCCAAAACTATATACAACTTAGAGGAATTTTTAAATGCCATCAAATATAGTAAAGGTGTATATATTAGGGTGTTTCAAAAATATATATATAGGGCCTTTTATTCCATTTTCTTCTATTTCTAGGTGGAGATTAATAATCAATGATATTATAATTTTATAGTATTTTTTATTCTCTCTCGTGAAAGACATTTAGAAATCAAATTTTCATACTTTCAACGCATATAAAAAGATGAAGAAAAACACGAATAAACCCATGTGTTGGGTTTAGCCACCAAACCAAAAACCATATCATAAAATTATAAGTTAATTTTTTTGGGACAATGCTTGGGTGCCTATCAAATGTGTCTACTAGTACAAATGAGTTTTTTTTATTTAATTTTTATTTTTCTTTAAGCATTTTTTGAACATCCTTAATCATTAAGAAAAAAAAAATATAAGTTCACTAATAATTACTTCCTTAATTATTAAGAAAAAATTCAAAAAATAATAAAATAATAAAAAATATATGAGTGGCAGCATTTAATGGGTATATTTAGAAGTCATACTATCATTTTTCGATTTTTTTTTTTTTACATTCACTTAATATAATTCTCTAATACGAAAGATTAGAATTTGCTTAATCGTATTGTTACTATATATCTGATGATCATCAGATAGTAATGACTCCATATGCATACAACAATCATCTCTAATATGCAAAAAGGGAGTGTGAGCTCGTTATTGTCAAGGTAAGTAAATAAATAAATAAACAAGGAAGTTATGTGTTATGTTATAATTCTCTAGTTATAACCGACAATTAATGATGGAGATACTTTAAGCCCCGCCTTTCTATCATGTAAATTTGATTGTTATTTCGTGTACACTCGTCTTTTTCGTATTTGTCCTCTACAAATATGCATACTAATAACCATTCTTTCAAAACCAATTTTTTCCAAAAAGAGGATATCTCTTGCTGTCATTTTTAGATGTGACGTCAATACTTTGTCTCAAAATCATATAAATTGATCAGCATAGAAAGTATTGCAAGAAATGGAGTCTTGAAAAGCTAGAAAGGACTTATTTCAGAGAGTTAACATGATGTCATGGTTCTGGTGTTTGCTTCTCATAAGCATGGTGGTGCTAAGGGCTACTGATGCGGCTTATCTAAGTCCCGATATTTTTGATATATGCAAGCGGTCCAAAGTCCCAATCCTAGGTTGTCCTAAAAATGGGAGCCCTCCGAAAGAAGCAAATGCCTACACTCGCAGTTGCAGCAAGATTTTTCGTTGCCGCAGCGATCTTAAGACCCGTACTTAATCAAGCCAACAAAATTAATATTATGTTTGGCAATAGAAGATTTCCAATGCAAACATGTTTTAACTCAAATATCTTTTTCCCTTTCTTTCAAGAGAATTCCCCCCTAATTGCTAGTGGCACATGAAGGAGCATTATGTTTTGTATGGTGTTTGAAAGGGTATGCCCATGAACTTTATGTTGTTTCAATGTTTTTCTTCCGAAAGAAAAAAAAATGAAAATAATAGTTTGGAAGGGAATGTAAGCCATATGAAAGTTCAATAATATATCCTTCTCATGTGTGTCTATTTCTTATTCTTCTTTTTAATTTTATTTTCTACTTCGTATTAAGAAAATTAAAATGCAGTCTATGCTTTTCCATGCAGCCTGTTCTTTTTAATGTATAAACACAAACAACGACCAGGCTAAAGGGACCAGAAGTCATGCACTATGGTTGTTAATTGACCGCCAGAAAAATATGGTTGTTGCCAGTTTCAACTCGAAGGCATTGGATGCAAAATGCCTAAACATACAAAGTACATAACAAAGTTGAGAAAGAAATTGTACAGAAACAGTTTAAATATAGTTATTCTATTCGGTCTGTAAAACACATCATTTATATCATTTAAATGATAAGATTTGATTTGTTAGATTCAAATTGTAAAATTTATATTTCAACTCAAATTATGACATGTAAGCACTTTATCCGGTGTACTCTACACTCTAACTTGAGAATAGAAATTTTCGTCTAAATATGATGAGAAGTAGAAGGTTTATAAATAAAATAGAAGTGATCTCAACATAAATTTATACAAGTAAGTTCACAAATTAACGCAACTTAACGTGACACACTATATATATATATTTTACAATAAAAATAACTTTACACATTTGACAGATTACGCTAAATCACGTCAGACTATTAATTTCCTTATAAAATTTCTATATAAATCAGACATTTTTTCTAAATAAAGAATTTACACACTGATATATTTTGATATTATATGTCGAATCTAATGAGATTTACTAATATGTAGTATCAAATTACTTCGGTTTATAAAATAATATTTTCAAAAGGAAATATTTCTCATGCGGATTTCTTGTCTATACCTCCAAGTATTCTACATACAGTCGGGGTGGGGAACTGCGGGTAATCGGCATACCACATCAGTCGATTTATTAAAAAAATAAAAGTAAATGGACTCAAACAACACGACAACCTGAACTGAGGAGGAAAAGTAGAGATTTTTGGTCGCAGGTCATCTTCGTGAAGGAGAGAAAGCAGAGATTTAGGTCGTCTTCGTGGGAGGAGAAAAAGCAGAGGCTTTAGATCTAACCCACTCTATGCTTGTTGACGACATTACTCTAATCCACTCGAAAAGCAGTTCGTCTTCCTGGGTCGTTAAAGTGGAGCTTCAAATCTAATCCACTCTGTGCTTTTTTTTTTTTTGTGAGAATAAGCTGCATAAAAGAATTTATTTGCCTTTGAATTTTTATAAACTGGCCGTCAGTGGCTTCTAATTTCTTAATGCCAACTCATGAGTGAGAATTTTATAAATTGGCCACCAAAGCTATGCTCCAATTCTACAAACCATGTCTACAACTACGATGCTAATTGCCTCCTACTTTGGGAAGGGAGTGGATTTTGTTTCATCTGCATTGATGTATCAAAACTTTGAAAATAGCTTTGATGTGACCAAACCTTTCATCTTATTTCCAGCAACTTTTCCCGCACTACTTTTAGCATAGTTAGCATCACAAGAGCCCTCTCCACCTCCTAATCTCATAGTAGTGAGCTCCCCTTTCAAAGCCTTTATATCCTTAGCTTTTGGCACGACATCCCATTCCTCCTCCGTGTTGATTGTTGTAGACCTTGAACACCCATGAGAGCCCGCAGGAAGTATGGCTTGGCCGAACAAGGAAGCTTAGGAGTGCTGTTTCCAATAGATGTGGTAGCTCTAAGCTGCTCGAAGAAAAGGACCTGCACTGCAACTCGCAAATGAAGCCGCTCATTTTGAACCACATGCAAGTAGGCTTCTACTGACAAGTTCTGGCAGTTCATCAACCTGCATATTCTCTTCCTCTCACTCTTACTGATCACAGGGTGTTTCTTATGCAAATAGTATTTCAGATCTCGAAGGGAGAGTGGAGGAAATGGTGGGGAAGACGAAGAGGGGACTAACAAAGGGAAAAGGGGATTCAAGGGAAGACAAAAAGATTCAGTAGACTGAATGCACCGTTTTAACTAATTGAATGAAATGGTGGCATTTTAATTTGTCCACATCAACCACAGTTCCCGATGAATCCCCCTCCTAGTTACCTCCAGCGTTTTTCATACCTTCAAAGCGTAGCACTTGAAAACTTGCAAGATCTACAACCTAAAATATTGAAATTATTTTAATAATTATTTTAATTGTAGTCATTTCATTAATTATATAGCATCGGAGTGCTGCGGTAATAAAGAAATATTATATGAAAATAAAGCTAAATTAAATTTAGGGGTAATGCTTACTAGGATCCTTGACAGCTTGAGTAGCGAGCCCATTGAAGTAGCAGGTCCCACCGAACTGTCTGAACTGTGCCCAATAAGAGCTAAAGGTCACCGAGTCGGGTTTGTAACACCATCCCCCGGGTTGAATCGGGTCACAGGTTTTCTTCCCCTGTGAGCACGCGTAGGATAATGCCGACTCCACCTATTGGCTCCCGTCACCACCACGCACCATATCTTCCCCTTGTACGGATCGTTGTTCATCGGCTTCGGCAATGGCTTGTACTTCGACTCTGCCGTCTCTCCGGAGAGGCCCATCTCAAACACGTTCGACCCGTTCGGGTACATTGACCCGAAATTCCACTCCGTACCCACACCCGGTTTTTGGTTCACATTGAACAGGGAGAAAATGAACGACGGCAAGATTCGACCCGGACGAGCCGGAGTACCGACCGGCGTTTCGGACGTGAGTTTCTTTACTGCGTTGCGGTTGTAAGTGGCAGTATTGAATCAAGCAACAGCAAGCCAAAACAATGAAGTCATTTCAGCAGCACCTCATGAAGCCACCTCATCGCAACTAACTGCCACGAGTCATCAAGATCAGCAAATCACGTAACCAACAAATGATTCTAGAAAGCATTCTGTTATCATTTCCAGTACAGTTTGTTAGAAAGTTTTTTTTTATTCCCTTTTCCGTTGCGTCCTCTGTTTTTGCCCTACTTACTATATATAGAGCTACTCATCGCATTGTAAAGTAACTTTTCCTTTTCAATAGAAAATGAGTATTTCTTCTCTTCTCTGTTTTCCATCTCCACTAAGAAAATAAAACCAACATGGTACCAGAGCCATAATGGCTTCCAGCGACAACAACCCTCCTCCTCCCCCAACCAACACAAACCCTAAAGACCCTTCCAGCCCATACTTTCTTAATCCCAACGATGGACCTGCTACTCTACTCACCACTCATCTGCTTACAGCAGACAATTACCATTCATGGGCAAGGACAATCCGTCGGTCACTACGAATCAAAAAAAAGTTGGGTTTCATTGATGGTACCTTACAGGAACCTAGCGTTTCTAATCATCCCTTGTTAGAACCATGGCTTGAATGTAATGACATGGTGATAACTTGGCTTCAAAATGCAATGTCATTAGAGATCAAAAATAGTGTCGTGTATGTTGATACCACTCATGACCTATGGCTTGAGTTGGAACAACGATTTGCACAAAATAATGGTCCTCGAATTTATGAGCTCAAACAGTCCATTACTTCCCTTGTTCAAGGTGATGATTCTGTAAGCTTGTATTTCTCCAAACTGAAAGGGCTTCTTGATGAACTTCTTAATTTTGAAGTCATTCCATCATGCAGATGTGGTGCCATGAAAAATGTCCTTGAGAACCAGCAACGTGACTGGACTATGAAGTTTCTCATGGGGCTTCATGATTCCTTCACCAACATCAAAGCTCAAATCATTTTGATTAAACCCATTCCGAGCCTTAGTGAAGTCTATGCCCTGGTTCAACAAGAAGAAAAATGAAAGCAACTTTCCAACCCTCCCAACTTACATGATACCCTTGCCTTAGCTGCAAAATCAACTTTCTTCTCTAATCGGGACAACCCCAAACCATATGGATCTCCTAAGCGAGAAAAATCCTTTTGCAGCCATTGCAAAATTCCTGGCCATTCTCTTGAAAAATGTTTTAAAGCTAATCCAGCTCTTGAAAAACCAGTTTGTACTCACTGCAATTTAGTTGGTCACACTGCTGCCCGATGCTTTAAATTGCATGGCTATCCATCTAGCCATAAACTGTCCACTCGAGGAAAACCAACAGCATCATTTGCTAACCAAGTCAGCTCTTCCAACCAAGAACAGATCAATGAAGGATCCCAAGAAGCTCTCACCAAAGCTCAATATCAACATCTTTTAACTTTGCTGCAATCAAAAGTTTCACAGCATTCCATTAATCAGGTTCAAATTGATTCCACACCCTCGGCTTCCACCATGACTGGTATGAAATCTTGTTTCACAGCTCTTCACTCCTCTTCTCCTCTAACCACTGTCACAAGTTGGATAATCGACACAGGTGCAACAGATCACATGATCTGTTGCCCTTCTCTTTACACCAGTTCACCTACTCACGTGTCTCTCAATGTCAAGTTTCCCAATGGTCATCTTGCACAAGTAACTCACAAAGGGACTGTCCATCTCAGTGACAAACTTATTCTTCATGATGTTCTATGCATTCCTACTTTCAATTTTAATTTGATCTCAGCCAGAAAAGTAACAAAAAGTAACACAAGATATATCATGCTGTCTCCTCTTTTTCACTAATGAGTGTTTTTTACAGGACCTTCACTCTTGGAGCACGATTGGGAAGGGTGAGATCCACAATGGCCTATATCATCTCAAATTGACAACCGTTGCACCCACTGCCCTCTCCACTGTTTTTTCTACTTTACCTTGTAATAAATTTCCTTTTTCCAACTCTGTTACTTCCCATCCTAATGACCAACAGCTTTGGCATTATCGAATGGGTCATCTATCTGATTCACGGCTTTCCTTATTACAAAAGGACTTGCCTAATCTTGCTATTATTAAAGCCAACATACCTTGTGCTATTTGTCATTTTTCTAAGCATCACCGTCTACCATTTCCATCAAGTGAACATCGAGCATCCCAGCCTTTTGATCTAATACATTGTGACATATGGGGGCCTTGCTCTCAAATAGCATATGATGGTTCTAGATTTTTCTTAACCATTGTTGATGATCACACTCGATGTACTTGGTTGTATTTAATGAAAAATAAATCCCAAACCAGACCACTCCTTCAATCGTTTTGCTCTCTCATTGAGACCCAATTTCAATCCAAAATCAAAATCATTCGCTCTGATAATGGAGCTGAATTTGCAATGACAGATTTTTATTCAAAACAAGGAATAATTCATCAAAGAAGTTGTTTTGAGAGTCCCCAACAAAATGGTGTTGTTGAACGCAAACACCAACACATTCTTAATGTTGCCCGAGCATTGCAATTCCAATCCGGTATCTCACTTTCCTTTTGGAATGATCTTGTCTTAACTGCCACATACCTCATTAACCGCACCCCCTCTCCCAATCTCCAAAACAATACTCCATACCACTTGCTCTTTCAAAAACCCCCAACATATAACCACTTGAAAACCTTTGGCTGTCTATGTTATGCATCAACCATTAAACAAAACCGCCACAAATTTGATTCCCGAGCAAAACAATGTATCCTACTTGGATATCCTTTTGGAATCAAGGGTTACAAGCTACTAGATTTAGCCACCAATTCCATCTTCTATTCTCGTGATGTCATCTTCTATGAACACATTTTTCCTTCCACTCTACCATCCATTCCCAATCATTATAGCAGCTCCTCACATGCCACATCATATTTTCCTCTTCTTGGTCCAAACATTCCCTTACCTGCACCTATTTCCCCGCCCCCATACACTTTCACATTTACATCCCAGCCTTCTATCTCTCCCACTCCATTCACTCCACAGTCCCCTACCTCTCAAATTAATCCTCCTACCTCTTCATCTGCCCCTCGACGATCCACTCGACCCAAGAAACCCCCTTCCTACTTACAAGATTATTCTTGTCAACAGGTCCTTGTGACTCCCTCTTCACAATCCAGCTTCAAGATACAAGGTACTGATTCTCTTTATCCTTTGTCATCTTATTTAACCAACAAGAATTTTTCTCCAAAACATGCTGCTTTGCTGCTGCCATTCTTCAAATTTCTGAACCTTCCAATTACTCTCAAGCTGTGAAATCTTTTGAATGGCGCAAAGCCATGGATGCTGAGATTGATGCTTTACAAATGAATAACACTTGGGATATTGTTAATCTGCCTATTGGAAAGAAAGCAATTGGTTCCAAATGGGTTTACCGCCTCAAATACAACTCGGATGGCTCTATAGAAAGACATAAAGCACGATTGGTTGCCAAAGGGTATACCCAAGAGGAAGGACTTGATTATACTGAAACTTTTTCACCCGTCGCCAAACTTGTCACAGTCAAAACTCTTTTGGCTATTGCTGCCATTAAAGGTTGGAGTTTGCATCAATTTGACGTAAACAACGCCTTCTTACATGGTGACCTCCACGAAGAAGTCTACATGAAGATGCCTCCCGGGTACTCAATTCCAAACAAAGAAAAAGTTTGCAAGTTGAAGAAAAGCTTATATGGACTTAAGCAGGCTTCTCGGCAATGGTATGCCAAATTTTCCTCATCTTTACTTCAATATGGTTTCAATCAATCTCGGGCTGATTATACTCTTTTTACCAAAGGCAGTGGTCCTTCTTTCATTGCATTACTTGTCTACGTTGATGATATTATTGTGGCTACTAATGATCTCAAAGCTGTTTCTGACTTAAAAGAATTCTTAGCTACCAAGTTCAAGATCAAGGATCTTGGTTGTCTAAAATATTTTCTGGGATTAGAGGTTGCCCGAAATTCTACTGGCATACAGATTTGTCAACGGAAATATACATTAGATATATTAAATGATGCTGGTTTGCTTGGTTGTAAACCAAGTTTAATTCCCATGGATCCAAATATTAAATTGTGTAAAGATGAGGGTCCATTGCTGGATGATCCAAGTGAATATAGACGAATGGTTGGCAGACTTCTCTATCTCACTATTACACGACCTGATCTCTCCTACTCTGTTAATATCTTGAGTCAATACATGTCTTCACCACGTGTTCCTCATCTTCATGCTGCCTATAAAGTGTTGCGGTATCTCAAGAAATCACCAGGACAGGGCTTGTTCTTCCCATCTTCATCCTCATCTCACTTGAATGTCTACTGCGATTCGGACTGGGCATCATGTCCCGACACTCGGCGTTCCACAACAGGCTATTGTGTCTTCCTTGGTAACTCTCTTGTCTCCTGGAAATGCAAGAAACAGACCACTATATCAAGAAGTTCTGCCGAAGCAGAATACCGCTCCATGGCCTCAGCTTCATGTGAAATCATATGGATCAAGTACCTTCTTACAGATCTTCAAGTCCCTCATTCTCAGCCTGCTACTCTTTACTGTGATAGCAAATCAGCCCTACACATCGCCTCCAATCCCGTCTTCCACGAAAGAACAAAGCACATTGAATTAGATTGTCATCTAATTCGGGATAAAATTCAAGAAGGAATCCTCACCACAGCCTACACACCATCGCAATCTCAGCTTGCAGATCTCTTAACTAAAGCTCTACATTCTCCTATGTTTTACTCTTTGTTGCTCAAGATGGGAGTCACTGATCTCCACTCTCCATCTTGCGGGGGGATATTGAATCAAGCAACAGCAAGCCAAAACAATGAAGTCATTTCAGCAGCACCTCATGAAGCCACCTCATCGCAACTAACTGCCACGAGTCATCAAGATCAGCAAATCACGTAACCAACAAATGATTCTAGAAAGCATTCTGTTATCATTTCCAGTACAGTTTGTTAGAAAGTTTTTTTTTATTCCCTTTTCCGTTGCGTCCTCTGTTTTTGCCCTACTTACTATATATAGAGCTACTCATCGCATTGTAAAGTAACTTTTCCTTTTCAATAGAAAATGAGTATTTCTTCTCTTCTCTGTTTTCCATCTCCACTAAGAAAATAAAACCAACAGGCAGCGTTGTAGATATTGCATCCAATCTGATCGAAGTCGCCGCCGTTAGGCCAACCCGTTTCGGTGATCCAATATCCGGATATCAGGATAACCGAGTCTCTCCATCGCGAAAATTACAGCGTCCACCATCTGGTCGAAGAGGTTGGTGTAGGTCAGGCCTGAACCCGGATCCGTGTACGTCGTGTTCTCGGCCCTGAACAGAGCGTAGTCTAGTTTGATATTGACTGGGTCCGAAGACCAGGGGAAATACGGGTACACGTCAAGGAAGAAGAAGGATTTGGTCCGGTTCAAGAACTGCAACATCGGTTTTACGACCCGCACTGCAATGTCGGACCGGAACGTACCGTTGGAAGGTGGAAATGAAGATTCGAGGAAGTCCATGGCGGACGGATTCCCAACCTTGACCTTGCGGATCCCTTGGGCTCTCAGGGAATTCTTGATTTTGCGCATGGCGGGGACGATGTCGTACCAGCTTTGGGTGCCGGAATAGGAGCTGAGGATTTCGTTTCCGACAAGGAGGTACCGTATTATAGTATGCGGGTAAAACGGTACGACGTTGGACGGGACCCACTGGTCGGCGACGGTTTGGTTGGAGGAGATGTTGGAGATGAGCTGGTTGGGGACCAAGATCGAGACCTTAAGGTTTGTGTTTTTGAGGGATTCGAAGATTTCTGGATTGGCGTTGTAGATTTTAACGCGCTTGGCTTTGAGGGATTTAATGAGCTCTACCGACCGTGACGGCGATGGCAGATTATTTCCCAGCTTGCCTGAGATCTCTGCGCCTGCAAGCAAAATAAGGTTTAAGAGCACAATAAACGAACCCCACAAAACCACTTTCGAGAACTTTGAACTTACTGCAAACGGAAACCAAGAGGGAGAGAATGAGCAGAGGAACAAGACCCAGACCCATCTTCATTGTACTCTGCTGCTTCTTGAACTCACTGAACTCAGAGTGAAACCATCCCAAGAGAAAAAAAAAATGGAAAAGAAAAGAAAGGAAGTTGCTGTATTAGATATGAAGATAATAAGAGTGCAAAGCAGAAGATGCGGAGCACACAGATTGTATGAGCTATGGGGTTCTAGCAGGTATGGGGAAGATTGAAGCTGGTTGGAAAGGTGGGTTGGAAAAATGATAGGGGAGTTAAACTAAACCCCACCGACCAACGGTGTCGAAAGGAGAATGAAGGGGTTTGGGGAATAACACTCTTTTTTATCTGCAGTCAGCTTTGTGGAAAGAAAAGATAAAAGAAAAGGAAAGCAGAGTGTAATCTGCAGAGAAAAGAAAGCGAGGTCGGATGGATGAAGGGACATGGCTCGTTTGTAAGGTAACGTACTAACGTCATTGTCAAGCTTTTTTGCTTGCCCTAAAAGCTACTGTGTTAAAGCTTAAAGCTTGGTTTCCGAGAAGGAAGAAAAAGGTGGATACTGGTTCGAAAAAATGGAGAAAATAGCCGTTAAGAGTCAAGACTGAAAGGGTTGCTGTGGCTGGTGATCTTTCTTCGCTCCCTCTGCGCGATAACCGTACAGTCGTAGTTTATTCTGCAAGCCTGATGTCCGAATACATGCCTCCACAGTCCACATCAACTCGAGCCATCTTTTCTTTTAATTGGTTTTTTTAATAAAAATTATTAAAAATAAACTTATAAATGGTTGCGTTAATTTGAACGGAAAAGGATAAACAGAAAATACCTTTCACAATATTTTACATAATTTTTTTAAAAACAAATATTTTTGTAAAATACTTCATAAAAGTAATATTATTTTAAAATATAATTGCGAAATGTATTGTAAAATATTTGTGGGTATCATTACTTAATTTAAAATATCAAATTATAAAATTATTTTTATCATAAAATAATTGTAATGTTTTACATCAAGAAAAATGATACAAATAAGCCTTACACCACAAATCTCTTTATAGATTTAACAACTTCTTTATTATTTAAAATTTTCATTACTATGATTATAATTGGCGATTCTTATTTTTTGAAAATGAATTGTGCACGGACTGGTTATTAGAACGGTGGAGCTTCTACATCAAAGTTATGATATGTGTATGAATAAGGAGGCTTGTAAATAAGTTTGTTATGTCGAAATCTATTTAAAATGTGTCGCACCTAGGGGTGTAATCCTATCGGTCCGATCCGGCGGTGGATCGAATATTTTCGGTCCATCACCGGACCGGACCGAATACCCATAGGGACCGGACCGGTCTGGTCCAATCGGTCCGACCTAATTTTTTTTTTCTTATTTTTTTAAATCAATTAATAAAAAAATTTATTGAAAATACTAAATTAAATTAAATGATTTATTAATGTAGATTATGTAACAAAATCAATAAAAAAAATATTTTATATGGTCAATGATAATAAATTAGATGAAAATTACATTATTAATTTATATAATTACTATATAATTAACTAATTGATATTATATATTAGTTAAATCATAGAATATTAACAAGTGTTAATAACATATTTAAAATTTTATATTGTTAATAGTGATAGGTTAGATGAAGATATATATAAAATATTGTTAAATTTATAGAATATTAACAAGTATTAATAACATATTTAAAATTTTATATTGTTAATTGTATAATTATTATATAAATAATTTTTTTTTTTATTCGGTCGGTCCGGTCCGAGAAATCTCCACCCCAGGACCGGACCGAAGACCGAAACTTTCCTATTTATTGGACCGGACCGGACCATGTATTTTTTCAGTCCAGTCCGGACTGACCGGATTACACCCCTAGTCGTACCGACAAGTGCGACTGAGGATAAAAGAAAACTAAGATGAAGAGTGTTGTAAATCTAAAGTTAGGTTTAGATAGTGAGTTGAGATAAAGTTAAAAGTTGAATAAAATATTGTTATAATATTATTTTTTAATATTATTATTGTTTTGAAATTTGAAAAAGTTAAATTATTTATTATATTTTGTGTGAAAATTTATAAAAGTTATAATGATGAGATGAGATAGGTTGAGAACATCTCTCAATCCAAACTGAGCCAAAAGAAGATGAACATGAAATTAATATCATATGAAAGAGATTATATATAATATGAGGTTGCCTGACTAGCTAGCCTGCTTCCTAATTGCTCTAATTTAAGAAGATGATGTTATTCTTCAGCTTTGAGGTATTAGACAAATTAGGAGCCACCTATGATGACTTTTCCACCTCGTTGAAGCTCATAAAGCATGACAAGTGCCACAGAGTCGAGTGAACTCTTTTTATCAGCTCTAGCCTCTCCTGTGCATTCGATGCTGCCAAATCCAGGTATGTGCAAGTTTATTCTTGATACAAAACTGCTAAACCCCGTCCTTTTTTCGGAGCCTTCGCCGAGTTCGATTGGAGTTCTGCAGCAGCAGCAGAAGGCAAAATAGTTGAGCTAAAAGGCCAAGAATAATATAACAACACAAGGAAGAAAGGGAAATCTTCTTGCAGCCAGGCTTGGATTCTATTGGCTTGACTAACCTTGATTTACTTTCTGTCGTTTCAAATGTAGGCATTGGCCACTGTACTTTCTTACATAATTCATAAAGAGAGGTCCGGGGTCCTCCTTTCTTCATTTTGATCGAAGCAATGACTGCAAACAAGAACACATAGCATTAAACAATAATTCTTGATCCAAGTAATAATAAAGGTATAAGTGCAAGTATGTGAGCTTAGATAGCAACTCCACAATCATCTCATAAGACCAAAAAGAAGAAATATCAGTGCCCAACAGGAATAATGAAATGCTAATGTGGTTCAACAACCGTATAGTCAACAATAGAAATTTTCAACATTTAAATTTTAGATATTGGAATCACATCTTGTATGAAGGGCAATCTGTGGTTCCCGAGTTTGACGACAATTTGAAACTTTATTATGAACTAAATTCATAAATATAGCACTAGACTTCAATTGTAAGCACATCTCATTCTTTTTTGCAAAGTTATAAATCCTCTGAATTCCAGTTTGGTAAACTAAAGAAAGAACAACCTAATGTATGCAAGTTCAATATCAGCACAGGCAGTGATGTGAACAATTATAAACGCGATCACATAACAGTTTAAATAGAAGGAAGGGGGGGGGGGGGGGACAACGGACGAAAAAAGGGAATGAGAAGAGAAATATTTAAAATATGACTTTTTTGCTGAACTATATGTCAGATTCTAAGTTGGTTTACTCTAATTTCATTCATAAACCATCATTTTCTTCTTCAGTTGTGTCGCTAGAGTACTAAAGACGCCTTCATATTATCCTTACCTCATCTTACAGTTACTGTGTGAGCAATAGTTATTGAGGTCACAATGTTTTGTGTAAACATACCCTTATAAGCCGGGTATGATTCCTTTGAGCACAAACCGGTCACAAATCATAACCTATTAAGATACTTTTTTTTTTTATAAGTCATAACCTATTGAGATACATTACATGAACATCAGAGATCACAATGTTTTTTTTGGTGTCAGATCTCAAATTTTTTGAGAAACAATGAATTGTTTCAATTCAGTCCTTACAATTTTTAAAAATGCCTCTATGTTAGCCATCTGACTGTCATGATGTGAACGACGATTGTTAATGCAATAACATATTTGGTGCCCATGCCCTAACAATGCTGACCTGGCATGTTTCATGATACGATTCTTATCGTATTGATTGGGGATCCATATTGATTTTATGCATTTTAAAGTTGAATCATGTTAATATATTTTGATTTTGTGAGACCAAAATGTGACAATACATTTTGCCAATATGATAAGGATATATGTATAGCACGTTTTCCCTATCAGCAACGGCCATTCACATGATGAGAATATGTAATGAAAGAGTAACTCAATTACTTGTACAATTATAAAGACTAATTCAAAATAACCGATAATTCAAGGATGAAATAGGAATCTAACACAATTTAGGGACTAAAATCATAATTCAGGTACGAAAAAATTGTAATGCAAAAGCTGTAATGCCATGCACATGCGCGCCAACCTAAATATGAATATAGAATGCTCTTACAATCAAATTGAGACAAAGAACGCATGGATAGTGCAAACCTGGGGTGCCATTGTTGGGTATGCAGGCTTTTTCAGAACAATTGTTGGCCGGGGAAGAAACTCTATTTGACTCTACAGGTAATTGAACTTCATTTATTTTGTGCCTTTTATTGGGTTCTGAAGAATTTTTGTCACTTATTTGATTGTCCACATCAATGTCCATGTCGAAAGCTGAGGAATCACTATGGTGTTCAGAATCCAGTTTTCTCTTCTGGGAAGCACTTCGGGAGCAAGAAATTCCTCTATTCTGTTGCATTTACAAGTATTGCATTAGAAATGTTGGATGATAAAGAAAGTCGTGAGATTCTGAGATATATAGCACTTCAGAAAATGTATTTGTGACCAGTTCACTTGACACACCAAGTCTAACGAATTAAATACTGAAGCACTAGGTTGAGTTTATGACAAACTAGATTTATGTGCGCTTATTAGTCCAGACTTACAAAAACATTCAGATAAAATATTCTATCACTACTCTGGAAGTTGAACCTGCCTTGTACAGGATGGTGGTCCACAATAGTGTCACCTTTTCTATTTATAGTTTCTAGGACTTTCATCTGATAAATGTATCTTAATTATTAAAAAATGAAAGAAGGTCGACCCACCCACAAAAAATATAAGTACTAATTTGGTTCGGTTCTTGGAAAAGCCTAAAAAGCCATTTAAAGAAGCACCAACAAACCTCCAGTTCCTTCAATAATTGACATGCTGCTTCTCCTTTAGCAGCTTTTCGGCTCCGCTCACAACCCCGTCCAATCAAAAGGGCATCTTTCAGCTGTAAACTAAGCTCGGCATGCACCGTATCTCCCTTCTTTATGCACTTTTCTTTTATAAAATACCCAAGAGAATCACATAGTTCATTCAGTTTACGTAGTGGAGGCAGTTCAAGTTTATCGGGGGTCACAATTGGAGATAACAGTGGCTCGTATATTCTCCACACTTCATCAATATTAAGCTTCGTGTCAATTAGTATTGCCCCTGCAATGCTTTCCACCATATCTCCAAGAGCCTGTCACAGCAAAAGATGATCATCAAGAAACTATTCGCAAGTATAAAAATAATGGCCCTCCTGTGCATTTTGCAGTGTGTTTCTATATAGTATCACAGCATTCCAAAAGAAAAGGATGTGAGAGGATATAAAGTATACAAATTGTACTCATCCGAATTGACATTTAAAAGAAAGAAAGGCTAATATAATAAACATAAGAACTAACCTTAGGACCTTTTGTGCCTTGGAGTGATCTACTGGTATGAGGTTCAGAAATAAACTTTACATATTCTGTTATCTGACTTAGAAGTGAACCTGAGTGGTGTTGAAGATGCTGTTGAAGGTTTCGTCTGACAGCAACTTGAGCAAAATTTTCGTTATTAACTGAAGCTGAACGCAAGTCGGTCAACTCTCCCGGATCAATATCTGGGTGGCTCTGAAAGAGATGCCATGTAATGAGCAGATCCAACACCGAGTCACCAAGAAATTCAAGCCGCTGTCAAAAACTTGAGTTAAAAAGACAGAATATATATAGAACTCTTGCTTATTTCATGTTCAACATATCTTGTCATACAAATGTATTTTGAAATCCACTACAATCAGCAAATGCTTTCAGATATATTAGTGTGCTGGGAAAATGGGTTCCAAAACTATTAGTGAATTGCTGACTTCGAAATTTACAAATACACTTTTCTACAGACATTTGAAAAGGATATTTTAAGAAGGCATAAAAGGGGGTTATCGAGAAGATAATTTAAGAGGATGGCAAAAGAAAATGAATAAATACAATCAATTCTGCTGGGAACTTCCATTGGTACCTGGTAACAGTAGCTAACTCCCTGTTCTTGCTCAGTTGCATGTGTTATAGCCTCTTGTAAAAGACCCTTGACAGAAAATTTATACTGAAGCTTTGACTCTAGGGTTGCAATCTCATTGGTCTTCGGGACATATGCTCGTAGAGATGCAGTAGTGATTGCTTGAGCAACCAATGAGGGATCAAGTTCAGCATCAATCCCAAGCCATTTCATCATATGAACTGCAGCAACTAATCCACCGCCATAGTAGTATGCTCCAATAAGGGCTTCAACACAATCAGCAATGGTTTTTGAACCCATCCATCTATGTCCCCTATCACAGCACTTTCCAACCACAATCTTTGGGTCTTTGGTTTGGAATTTTCCATCCAAAGGCACTTCTAAAGTATCCACCCCGCACTTACAAGGAACAGGCCGTAGAGAACGCTGTCCTGGAGCAACCCAACGGCGAGGATCAAATGCACTGTCACGTATATATCCCTGTTACTCAGAAAATGTGAAGCATTGTCACTCAAACTCATCATGGTGTGTAAGCCAGTTTGAAGTCAGCAAAAGCCTCAGATAGAAATGGCAAACCAGTTAAAAACAAAAAAACTCGCAGGGTTAAAAAAAAAGGGTTCACTTGCACCAAGTAAGATGTGTCAATTAGTTTTGGGTTTGATAATTATATTAGCTTTTTTTTTTTTTTTTGGGGGGGGGGGGGGGGGCGCAGGGGTGTTGACCTCAAACCCATAACTAATTTTTTTTTATAATTATCAAACCCAAAACTAATTGACACATCTAAATAGTCTTTCACTAATACATAACCATTTTTAACATAAAAAATAATGAGATATTATATAGGACCTTGCCATAACGTGAGATTTCAAGTTGGTCACTAGTAAAAATGGATACCTATACTGATACTTATATAGGACCTTCCTGTGTACTCGGACTTTGCCTATTACATTGTGCTTAATAAAGATTTTACTTATAAAAAAAAAATGGAAAAGAAAAGGTTGTCTAAAAAATCTTCTGATACAAGCATATAAAAACTGATACTGCACACATTGTGTAATTAAAGAGAGGCCAGAAGTAAGTTCATTTGTACTACTAAGTGTTATAGAAACACGTTAAACAGACATAAAGAATAGATGCAGATATATGTTCAAATACCTGCAACTTGTGAGCTGTTCCCAATTTATGGAGGGTTGCATTACAAACAGCCCATGAGCGTCGAGCAGTTAATTGTCCCTCATGTTTCTCAGGATAATTAAGAAAGAGGTGACAGCTCACAGCATACTTCAGAACTGAATCCCCAAGCAACTCTAAACGCTCCATTGAAAAGTTCTCACAACATCTTAGTGTTGTTAGAGCTTCTAGAATCTAATTACACAAATGTTAATTAGATTAAACATACCATAGGATTCAAAGTAAATAGATAAATTAAGGGAATAACCAACTAATGGGGCAGACCAATGTGCTTGAAATATGAAAGTTGCTAGAACAACTATCAATCTCTCCTCTAAGCTGGCTGGCTAACATCAGGGATTCTAGACGGTACATCACAGATGGTAGCAAGTAAAATGATCTCAAAACTTCTCTGGAAAGATCAATTCTGATCAAAAGCTCTGGTGGCATATGAACATGTATGTATGGCTTTTTGATAAGCACACCAGCTTCCAATGTATTGCCATTAGTGCCTGCTCAGTTGCGAGAAAATATCAGAAACTGACCATACAAAAAGTGCCACAGCATTGCTAGATCGGATGCAACAGATCTACTGAAGCAAGTTCAAACAGAAATCCATGTGATCTTTGTACTATGCCAACTTGTCTAACTTACCCAACCAGGGGAAAAAACCCCTGATAGCATATGACCCGGTTCTCCAAATGGAAAACCCCCCCCCCCCCCCCCCCCCCTTTACCAAAAAAAAAAAAAAAAGGTAGTAACTTGTGTGTAATTTAGGTATGCTGATACAAGCTATTGGATTATCAAATCTCAAGCAAGCAAAGTAGCAAACCTTCATCACCAAAGTTCACAAGAAGGTTGTGTGGGTTATGACTTTGTTTTAACTGCAACAAAGGCTGTCCTGGGTACATCAGCGCGATCCCATACCTGATGAGGATAAGTGTTAACTATGAAAACTATATACAGTGGAGAAAAAGTGTGATCATCACAGAACATCCTCCAGGGTGGTGAATAACCTACTTTTTGTTGAAGTACTCAGCAAAACTTGTATATTCTGATGGGGCAGTGTCAGTGCTTCCATCAAACGGACTCTCAGCAGATGTATTACTCATAATCTTAACAACAGAGTAGATTTTTCCGGTGTGAATTGCCAGAACTACCATATCTTTAAGATTGTTTATGTCAACCAAATTGTTAGCCAAGTGTATAAAATCAGCACTGTTGCGTTTTGTCTCAAGAAAACCGTTTATACAAGGTGCTAAATTTCCTGTCTCGCCATTAACACGCTCAGCACCTAACAATGCACTTTTCTTCAAAATTTCAACTGCAGAAACACAAGAGTTTATCCCCATCCAATTTATTCGGTAAGGCTCAGGGCTTGAAGTGTTTTCCAGAGGTAAAAGTAAATACATATTTGATGTGTTCCATAGTGATTTTGTTTCTTTCTGAAGTAAAAATTCTCTCTGTGCTCCAGCTGATTTTGATCTAAAAAAAAGCCTTCCAAACAAACCATTAAAGAAAAATTCTTGAAAGAGCTTTGCTTTCATCATCTGGGATGGAAAAAAGGGAAATGGCATTAGAAGTATTTCCCAGAAAAAGAAGAAAACAACGCATAGATTATCAAGCTAATGCCTGCACCTGTTCTGGTTCCAAACGCAGTTGCCCACAGAAAGATACAGAAGACTTTACCATCTTTGAGACCAAGTAAAGTTCCAACTCAATATTTCCCACATCATCATCAAGCTTTGTCTCAATCAAAAGAACAAATCCAGAATACAGCTCCCAAGGAATATTACAGCAAAAGTCAAATTTATAGACCTGAAAAATGGCTTCATCTTTTTCTCCCCAAGTTCCAGATAGTGCATGAATGAAAGTTGTTCCATGTAACTCCTTTCTCTTTGTTGTTCCTTCAAACACCAAAAACAAAGAAAAAAGGAAAATAAAATGAGAAAAACAAAATGACTTGGTATATATTTTGATAGAAAAACAAAGTTCACAACAAAATAGCAGACACGCAGGGCCATTGGTGTCTAATAAAAAATATTTTTTCCAAAACATTAACTTGAATCCAAAACATCAACCAAATGTATATTTTCAACCCATTAGATGCTACAATAAAAAATTATGAAAGGTATATCAAAATAGCTGAATCATTTATTTTTGTACGTCCAAGGGCAAATATGGCAAACAATTTCATCAAGAAGTTTAAACCTGTAAACAAAAGTGTTTTACCAAGGGTCTACTTTACTGTTCTCTATGCATTCTAGTTTGAGTGGATTCAAACACAAATACATGTCCTTCAAGAATATAAACTACCCCCAGGGTACCCTTGAAACCATGGAATAACAGAATCTTTGTGACCAATATACCTAACAACCAAAAAATAATTGGTCAATAGTTTCATGCACATACCTGCACCTGAGGCTGATTCTTTGCTTTTTACAATTATATCTCGTTCTGAAGGTAGTTCAATGGATGGGAGAAGATGATCATCCAAAGCACCCATTTGATGCAGCTTCTTACATGCTTCCAAGCATACAAGCTGCTTTGCTAATTGAGAATTCCGACTTACGGGACCAACTATGGTTTGAAAAGCCGCATTAGGAGGTAATATCATTTTACACTCATAAGACCCTCCAAGATAGGAAAACTGAAAAGTTGGCTTTGGGACAAAGTACCTAGGCGATACAGTAACTAATTACTGACTGAATATGAAATAAAATGATCCAATGAATCAGTGCATTAAATTCTTTTAAATATCAAATTACTTCATTAGAGAATTAAAATGAAAGAAATTATATTTAAATTGTTTAAAACATATCCATACTTGTCACCAGGAAGCTTTTCACAATATCGATGAATGAGACTGACACTAGAATCTGCAGTAACTGAGGCCCCAGTCGCATCCACATAATAAGCATTTGTGTCCTTGATAGTACATGCTTTCAGAATGAATGCATCCGGGTCTCTATTTATGGCTGCATCTGTCATTGAACGCTCACTCCTGATTATGTCAAACAGTTGATCTCTTTGTTTCACATTTCCCCTTTACACATACGAGTAGTTAGCACAATGATATATTTAAGAAAACAAAATAAAAAAGATGAAATCTTCGAAGGTTGAAGAAAATATGTAAAGCAGAGAAGGCCTCACCTCTCCAGCATCACAATAAATTCAGAGTTATTCTGTCGAGCTCGTCCCCGAGATTGAACATAACTGCGAACTGTCTTGGGCAGGTCAAAACGTATCACACAGGAGCAATTTGGTACATGAATTCCCTCCTCGACTACGTCAGTAGCAAATAATAAATTGACCTAAATAGAAGGGTTAGCTCATTCAAAATTGGGTGATTGAAAAACAACCCTAAAAAAAGTCAAATCCTATGATGTAACAGTTTAGACACCTTTCCAGAACGAAATGATTCCAATGTCTCCTTTTGCATTTTTGGCGGCAGTGAGTCGGCCGATGTACTACTCCCAGTCAAATACGAAACCGTGAAATGAGATAAAGAGCTAACTTTCTTCACAAATCTCTCAATTACCTTAGCTGTAACAATTCTTTCTACAAAAATCAGGCAAAGCACTTGACCAGCTCCTCTGCAACCACAAAATGTGATGGTAAATTACACAATGCTATAAATAAGAATGGCAGGTTAAGTAGTTATATTACCTAAGTGATTGGAAAATTAGAACAAGTTCATATAATTTAGGAGATACATAGCCCAAATCTACTGCCTCCGAATAATTAGAGCCTGAACCCAGAAGATTTTCATCACCTGAAGAGAAAGAACTAATGTCAAATATCTTTTCAAAACAAAGAACACAAATCAATCTTTTGATATAAAAAACATAAGTGCTAAGGGAAAAAACAAATAAACAAGAAAATAATGACATAATACAACATGTAAGTGACTCCATAGATACCAAACTAGGTCTATCTAATCATTATTGAAAAGGAGGTTCTCTTTTAGGAAAGCAAGGAAATAACATATAGTGTATATAAAAGCCAATGATGGTGTACAATGTCTTAATACTCCAATGAGTTTTAATAAACCATTACTTACCCCTAGGGGTTGGCTCAAGCGGTAAAGGCCTTGGGCTTAGGGGTATGTTCCCCCTAGGTCTAAGGTTCAAATCCCCTTGGGTGCAAACAATCTCTAGGGGCCATTGGACTGGGGGATTTTCCCCTTGAATTACCCGAGGTGCACTTGCGGGAAACTCCTAACCGAGGGCCTGTGCAACCCCGGGAATAGTTGGGACGCTGTTCCGGACACCCAATGCCAATAAAAAATAAACCATTACTTTTTTATATAGGTAGTTTAATAATCCATAACTCACCAGCTTTTACTGCAAAAATTTGAGTAAGGAAATCCTACTACAGAATGTTATCAATTTATATCACATAACAATAAACTGTTAAAACTTATGGGTCGTGGAACTTGATGAAAACAAGTATATTTGTGACAGCAGCAACATCAGAAATTTTTTTTTTTTATAGATAACATCAGAAATATTGAAGGTAGGGAAAATGTGATATGGACATGATATATCACAACCAGAAGTACACAACAAAGAAACAAAAGTTTTTAGCAGCAGGGTTGTAAGAAAACCAGATAAAGCTTATGGTACTCTTTAACCCTGGATTGAGGATAAAAAAAATAAAAAGAAGAAAGCTCGCAGATGGAATACCTTGTGGGAAATATTCTCCAATTATACACAAGACTGCCTCAAGAAAATATCTGTACTGCAAAGAACTTTCTCCATGAACCTCACACTCTTCTTTGGTGTTGGGGACTTTCTCTAGACAGACTTTTACAGCCTACATAACAAATAAGATAATATATAAAACGTAAAATTAGAGGAAAAAGATAGTTCCATGAACAATAACCATCTTGAACTCTAAGTGACCTTTTGCCTGCACTCCTATAGAAAGTTGAAATAATATAATATACAAAGAACCAACATTTTGACCATAGTATAGAAAGAATAAAACTAGAACCAAATGACATGACAAAAAAGTACAGTAACCCCATACAACGACAGTAATAATTCATTAATGCTAGCATGTCTGCCAACTAGGAGAGCTTGAGTTTCAAAAAATTGGAGGAAACGTAAGTGCAAGGGTATTCCAAAAGATCATGTACATTTATTTTCCAACCCTCTTTGCTCATTAATACATTTTTAGAGTCTTATCATACCTCATAAGCACAAAGGAGTCCGAGATCATCAAGGCAATACAAAATCTTTGAATGGGCATTGGACAACCGCTTTTGCAGCATCTTAAATTTTTCATCCGTGTCTTTGTATCTACTTTGCAAGGACTGTTGCAACTCTGACAAGGAAGCATCATGCTGTCAACAAATATACTCTTTTATTAGTATCCTGACAAGTTTAGTGCCTAAAAGCTAAAAGCTAAGAATGAATGAGATGTTTTTCTGTGGGTGAACATGCATGCATATAAATGCAAAAATACCTTGGACCACAAGGCTTCTATTTTCGCTTTTAAACCTGGACTGGGCATCTGTGCTTTATTATAAAATCTACAAGTTTCTTTTGCAGATGGCACATATACTTCCATTTCTGTCCTGTCTTCAACAGTATAAATCTAGACCAGAAAGCATCAGTATTCTAAGTTTACCCCATGATAAGTGCAGAACAATCACCATTGAGAATGTAAGTACCTGGGAATCCAAGATCATTTCAAGTTCTGATATTTGATCCTCACAGTCCGCTGTAGAAGAGACACCTGATATGCAATAATACAATAACTGATCTCATGAACAGACACTAAATAATGAACAATTAGCAATGAACCGCCAAAACTTTTGGATTGTATTTCTTACACACCAGCATAGATATAAGAAAGTAACATATTATTAAACTCACAACAGATGTGAAAGATCTAAAATATGCAAACTATTTAACTGCAGCCAAAAGATATATACAATGAATAGAAAGCGATGCGAAGAAACTGAGAAATTGATAAGCTAATTAGCTTTCCAGTGACAATAACGTCAAAGAGATGCACAGTATCAAGCAAGTCGAATAATATAGAGAAACTGCACCTACCTACATTGTCAAATGACATAGAAGTAGACAAGATCATAATATTTTACCTTTTCTAACTACAGGGGATGCCGTCATACCAAAAATCTTTGGCTTTCCATTAGATTTGTGGTAAAATTCCTTCAGCAAAACAAAAGATTCATTGAGATGTTTCTTAATTATAAAATAAAAATGAAAAGTCTGCTTAAGATAGTTCACAACAACAAACCGGATAATAAAAGATATTGACCTTCATTATTTTTGTATAAGGATGGTTACCAGTAGCACGATGACATTCATCAATGATCATCAAGCACACCGCTTCTAGACTCAAGAATGCCTTTCTTAAGACATCCAGAAAAACCTGGGGTGTCATAACTAGTACCTATAAGATAAACAAAGGATATGCATAAACATGACACGGTAAATGTTTATTAATTGAGAATACAAGTGTAAATCTAGGAGTTAAATAAAATTTACAGACGTGTAGCATGATTCAAGTAAGATCGAATTTTTCGAGAACTTTGGCTTGCTAAATATATTTTGGCAAACAGAAAAACCAAAGTTCACAAGACATTCAATTTACTGATTTCTCATGAGTAAATGGTAAATATTGAAGAACTTGTGATAAATGGCAGAGCATCTTAAGCACAAAAAGAAAGAACAATTAAAAAAAATTAAAACCGAGAAGCTCAAACTGAGATTTCAACTTAAGGCGCAGAGATAATAACTGGCCGAAGAGAAACGAAAGTTAGTATTTCAATTTACAGGTAATCAATATTATGCTGTGAGCTGTTCAAGAAGCAAACTTACATCCTGCTTAATCATTTCCTTCTCCCAGGACTTTAAACTCCATTCGTCAACCCCCTTGGCTCCATAGTAGTCTCCCACTTCCAAATTTGTATGTATTTTAATATACTCAAATTGCTGCAGACGCAAAACCCACATTTTTCAGATGTGAATGAAGCAATCAGCCAGATTGCATGTGGACTCCCTAGGTTAGCAATAAAATTCTTTCTTTAATTTTAACATGAGAAAGAGAGAGAGAGAGAATAATTAATAAATCTCCATCATATGAAAATATGAAATATACCTGGAGGGAAACAAGCCAAAGGGAACTAGATTAAAATAGCATGCCTGATTAACAAGATGAACGGTGGGAGCCAAGAAAATAATCAACTTTTTATTGCCACTAGACTTGATGGCTTGAGCAATGTCTTTGATAAGCATCACGGCTATCATGGTCTTGCCAGCGCCTGTCTCCAGCACTGCTATTGTGTTCCTCCTCATTGCAACTTCAAACATATTCGATTGGTAACTACAAAGCATATGCGGTCCTCAAAATTATGGGTCCGAGTTTTTTTTATTCACCCAAAAAAACAAAAGGAAAAGAAAAACAGAAACCTTCTGGGTTTATAGCATTTGGAAGAAAAGGATGATTCTTGAAGAGAATGATCATCCTTAAGAGCATTAGAATCCCTGGTTTCATTCATGTTACTGAAACTCCGCCCAATAGGATTATGGGTCTGAATCTGCCGCTTTATCAATGGAAGTCGATAATCCCCTGCTAATAATATTATGATCAAGAGATCCTCTCCCTCCCTATATTTTACGGTTGGAGAAATTTGACTGGACCTTTAAAGAGTTCAAGCACAAGAAGCAAGAAAACCTGAAAGATATATTTACTGAATGTACCACTGGTAAACGGCGGTCAAGCACATTCATGATTCAACGGCGAAGTCGAGCGAGTAAAAAACATCAGAAGGTACGGAAACAACAACAAAATTACAAAAGCACCCAAAAGTCTGGTTTTTTTTTTTAAATGAATAATGTTACTATGCTCTACATAGGAGCGTACACGAACCGGCCGGACTGATCATTGTTGTTGGAGACCGGCCGCAGAATTCAAGAACCGGCTAAAACTGATTGATTGGCAAGAGAAAATAAGCAAAATTGACGTTGGCTGAAACGGCCGATATAATTTTTTTAAATATATTTTTTTATACAAAACGATGATATTTCACATGAAACGGCATTGTTTTATTCTTAACCATGTGAAAAAAATTAAACGAAATGACGGCGTCGTTTCTGGGCTAGGGTTAAGAATCGTTTAATTCCCCCCACTTCCTTCATTCTTCGTCATTTCACAGTTCACTCTCCTCTCCCTCTCGTGGCCTCGTCTCCTTTCACTAGACTCTCTCCTCTCTCATCGTCGACGAATCCCCAAACCCCACGACAGTTGTGTCACAGCCAATGCCTCTCGGCCCTCTCTCCTCTCTCAGACTCCCAGTTGGCCAGTTCTCCCTTCTCCGTCTCTCCCCCATGTCTGACACCGTGCAACGCCGATTCCCTAATCCCCACTGTGAGTTTTCTTTGTATTTTATGACTTTTATCATTGTATTTTTGTTAGTTGTTAATTTTTTACAGCCTCTTTACTGTATTGTATCATGCATTTTTGTATCATGACTTGGGAGTCTCTGTTCTTATAAAGAAGTCTTTGTTCTTATACTGGG
Source organism: Juglans cinerea (assembly GCA_961763995.1). Classification (NCBI taxonomy): domain Eukaryota; kingdom Viridiplantae; phylum Streptophyta; class Magnoliopsida; order Fagales; family Juglandaceae; genus Juglans; species Juglans cinerea. The sequence goes on along the minus strand of CAUIVZ010000015.1, from coordinate 18,374,992 downwards.
GAAATATCTCAAGCCAGTTTAGTAGAAAAGTGTAGGAGTCCTGTTCCATGCATAAGGATTTCGGTAGAGTGGTTTCCCATTTCTATGGACTCTGAAAGGTCCTAGTTCTTCCATGTTTATGTATCTATATATATGAATTCGATCCTTTGCTTTGCTTTGTGGACGGACCCCTATATACATATATAATTATATTTGATAGATACTAGCCAACTAGGCCTTGTGTTAAAATTGATGAGCACCGGTTTTATTGATTAAGACCATTCAATTGGAGCTGGAGGACCACCATATGGCCTCAAATTTTATTATTCCTACACCTTTCAATCTTTTTGCAAACATCAGCTTACTCATTTGCACACCAAAATCAACTTTTCTTTGGAAATTGAAAATAAACAGTAAATGAGACTGAGATGAATGAAAAATGAATGCTAATCTATGATGGTACTAGTTCCTGAATTATACCCTATTATATAAACTATATGGGTTTGGATATTTTACTATTTTTGAATTTAAGATAAATTTATTTTATAACGGGAGTTATGTAAAGGAAAGAAAAAACTTCATGAATTCTTGATTTTTGCATAATTTACATGAAGCATGCTGCTCCTACATACATACATTATGATTGTGTGTGATAATTTGTGTGAAATAGTTTGATATAAATTGAGGAAAGATGAGTGAACTAAACCTAGATTAGAGTCTTAGACATGTGATGTTTGCCATGTTGCAAACTAGCTACTGTTTAGTTATAATTTGTGTTATGCACTATGTATAATGTACATGTAACATTTATGTTTTGTGTTATAAATTAGATGGACTCTTCTTCAACTCCGGTTGATGTTGATTCAAATGAACCAACCATTAACTTGGGAGATGATTTGAGGGAGGCCCAAACATCAAAACCCCATAGTCCCTAGTAATAGTACTTGGCCATTACCTAAGAAATGGAAAGGGAATGATCCATCGATTGTTTGAAACCATTTTATAAAAGTGGAGGGTTGTCTTGTAGATGATCCGAATGCAAAATGTAATTATTGTGGCAAGACATATGCTTGCCACTATAAGAGTAACGAAACTTCAATAATGCAAAATCATTTTCCTTCATGTCCTAAAAATCCTCATAAACGTGGACCTTTAGATAGGTACAAAAAAACATTTACAGGTGAGGCAACACATTAGGAGGGGGTTGGAGAGAGTAATGGTAATATATTAAGGAGTCTTGTAACCCACAAATATAGTGAAAATGCTGTGAGGTTGGCGATTGCAGAAATGATAATTATTTATGAGATGTTTAGAGTTGTTGAAGGACAGGGATTTAGGAAAGTGTGTTGATCTCTTGAACCTCGATTTAAAGTGTCATGTCGTGTCATAGTTGCAAGAGATTGTATGAAATTGTATGAATTAGAAAATGGGAAACTTGTTTAAAGATGGTGGAATGAGAATTTCGTTGACAATCGATACATGGACATCAGTACAGAATTTGAATTATATATGTCTAACTACACACTTCATTGATAAGGATTAAAAATTGAAGAAAAAAAATCATTAATTTTTGTTTAATCCCTAATCATCGAGGGGATATTATTGGAAGATATGTTGAGTCATGCTTGCTTGATTGGGGCATTGATAGAATATTTATAGTGACTGTTGATAATGCAAGTTTAAACGATACTACAATTTCATATTTAAAATAGTTTTTGGCACGGAATCTGTTGGGGGTAAGTATATGCACATGAGATATTGTGCTCATATATTAAATTTTATTGTGAATGAGGGTTTGAAAGAGTGCAATGACACTATCAATGGTTAGAAGTGCAATTATATATGTGCGTTCATCCCCCGAAAGATTAGACAAGTTTAAGAGATATGTAAAAAAAAAAAATTGATTGTAAGAAAATGTTGTGTCTTGATGTATGGACATGATAGAACTCAACCTATATGATATTGGAGGCGGCTGAGAAGTTTGAGAAAGCTTTCAGGCAAATGGAGAGTGGGGATTATAATTACATCTCTTACTTTGATGATGGCCTTGGGTCTGGGCACATGGGGCCTCCTAAAGCTAGGGAGTGGGAGACAGTGCGGGTGTTTGTTAAATTTTTTAGAATATTTTATGATGCCACTAATAGATTTTTTGGGTCTTTATATGTGACAGCCAACACCAGTTTTCTAGAGATTTGTGATCTCCAAAATGAGTTGATTATATTAAACGAGAGTATTAATAGTTACTTGAGAAGTATGGTCATAAACATGAGAATAAAATATGATAAGTATTGGTGGTCATTAGACAGGATGAATTTGTTCATGTTAATTGTAAATGTGCTTGACCCACGAAGCAAGTTAGGGCTTCTTACTTAACCTGAAGAAGGTTCATGTTGAGTTTCGTGAAGGAGTTGGTGTCAAGTGTGAGACAGGTATTGGCAGATTTGTATGCGGAGTATAATGTAGAATTCGGTTCCACCACGAGTACCCAAGAACATGAACCCCCTCCGATATCTAGAACCATGAATGATGGTGATGGCAAACATGAGACCAAATGGTTCTACAAGTGGTATAAAACATCGTCCGCCATTGGATCTACTATTGCCAAAACAGAAGTGGATCGATATTTATCAGATGGATGTGAGGCACTCAGTGCATCGTTTGACTTGTTGACTTGGTTTAAAATTAATAAGCCTAATTATTCTATACTCGCGAGGATTGCAAGAGACTTATTGGCCATGCCTGTTTCCAATGTTACATCCGAGTCAGCATTTAGTACGGGAGGTTGTGTGTTTAATCCTTTTCAAAATTTGTTGGCTCCGAGAACCGTTAAGGCACTTATTTGTACTCAAAATTGGTTAAGGCATCCGACAACAACCATTGATATCCAGGAGGCTAAGGATAATGTGGAGAGATTTATAGTAGAATCGGATAATATTTTCTTTGTTTTCATTGTAATTTAATTTTAGTATTTTTATAATCCAAATTCACTAACATTTTATATTTATTCTTATTATTAATATTTATTAATGTTTGTATATAGAGTTAGGCATACAATCAAACGTGACAACTATTGAAGATTGAAAGTTGAAGCAACAAATATGAAGATCACTCCCAATTTGTTGTCATTTATTTATGTATATATATATATATATATATATATATATATATATATATATATATATATTGCATTGTTGTTATGTTTAAGACAATTTGTTTTTATTTATTTATGTTATATTTTTTAGTTGCATTTTGCTATGCTTAAGACCATTTTTTTTTTTTGTAATATGTATTATATAATACTAAACATCTAGTAAAGTTATTTTTATTTTTTTTAATTATGTAATAAGTAGTAAGTAATATAATTAGTAATAGTAGAAAATTATAAATGACATTAAAATTAAAATGAAATCAACTAAAAAAAAGTTAAAAAAGAACTTGGATAATGAATTGAGAAAAAAAAACCCCAGAAAAAATGTTGAATTGGGCAAAAACAAAGGCCCAAAAAAGGGGCCAAGAAAAATGGCCCAAACCAGCCAAATCGACCGGTAATTGGCTGGAACTGGTCCAGCCGGTTTCACCCCTTTATACCGGTCGATATCGGCTAGTTTCTAGGCATAAAATACATCGGTCAGTCGGTCTCGGTTTTGGACCGGTTCGGTTTTTACCCCTACTCCTCCATTTTGTTCCTCATTTTGATCATTCATGTATTTAACTTTCTTTTTAATTTTTTTACAAACTGATTAAGGAAGTGACTATTGTTGTATTGGTATTTTTTTATTTTTTTTAAAATGTTTAGAAATGATAAAATGAATAAAAAAATTTATAAAGTGAATTTTGCCTAAGGGACACGTCCAGCGATCACTATTGGGCATCACCCTAATAGCACTCATTTTTTATTATTTTTTAAAAAACTTATAGACTTAATTTTAGTTACACAATTAAATGCGATATATTTGTAAAAAATAACTATTAGGAAATTATACGTCATTAAATAATTAAAAATCTGCTAAAACAAACTTATCTATAAGGTATTTGTATTATTATACATCATAAATTTTATTAAATATTTTAATAATTAAATTTTAAAATAAAAGGGTGTCATTTTTTCCTTCCGTTTGTAGTTGAAACTCCAATGCTCGGGCTTTGGATATCGTATGGAATTATCGTCGCAGTATAGTATAGCATCTTCTTACACTTTGGCACTCTTTCAATAGACAAACTGTAATAAAAACTTACTTGAGTGTTGTAATGAAAGCCTAAAAGATCTCAAACTACTGTATTCAGGTGAGTTAGATGACCACATTCTTGTGGCCAAAACACATAGTTGCTTTCCTCCATTTGGATTACATGAAAGAAGGCGTTCCGTGAGTTCTCCGACACTTGACCTTTTCGAATACTTTCTTTTTGTCTAGTATCTACCAGGATAAGGTCTTCAAAAAAATCTTGTACCCCACTCAAAATGGTTACCATACAAGGGCAAGAATGACTACTTCCCCATAACATAGTTGTAGCCAGAGGTTGATATTGCTTTTTGAAACTAGAAGAACGAATCGGTGATCTCGATCATAACTTGCGATATTCCAAATCAATGATTATGTTAAACATCACAAGAGTTTAGAGTTCATATCTTCAAAATCTGGCTAGCTAAACTTGATATGGAATCCAAACTCCAATTTTCAACTCCTATGAAAAGAAAGGTTTGGGGGCTCTTGGAATGTAGGACGAGATCTATGGTGGAGATGGGTTGAATGCGTGGATCTAATTTAGAGGTGGGCAAGTGAGATGGACGGAGGAGTTTTCTATCAAAGCTAAGTTTTGGGTATAAAGCCTTTTCGGGTATAGATAATAATATTTATTTGCAATGACTAATGATACACGTAGATATTTTTTTATAATCATGTTCTAAATTGAAGTTATTTTTAAAGATATTTTACTCAAGAGCCCTACAATGCACACCTATGGAGTAAAATAACTATTTTATTTGTTTTTTCCTCGAGTACTGTTATAATTACAAAAATATTACATAAAAATAATTTCACAAATTGACGTGGCTTTATGTAGTCCGTTATATATACTATATAATAAAAATAATTTTACAATCTGACGAACCACATCATATCACATCCGTTTATAGGATTACTTTTGTGTAATCTATTTATGATTAAACTATTTTTCTTTTTTCTCTTAGCATGTATGTTATGTAGGGCTGCTAAATATAAATTTTCTTATTTTTATAAGTTATTTTAGAAAGATGCTCGTCATTCCAAACTGAATTGTATAAATGATTGTGAAAGGAAGTGCCTGCATATCATTTTGTTATACAATTCACCTTCATAGTTTATATATCACTCTCGATGGACTGGTAATGCTATGAATGAAACAGTGAATGACAAAAATAGAACATCATGACCTGCTCATTCTAGTGTTTCGAAACTACATGAACAAAGTTTACAAAGCTACACAACATTCGTGAACCTCTCTGTGATTTTATTGTTTGGAATAAGGCATCTAAAAACTAACACATCCCATGTTACATCCTTCGACGTGATGCTCCTCCAGGGGTTGTGACATGATGTTAGGAAAAGGGATGTAGACACTCAAGGCAGCAAAGAACCCAGTTTGGAACACTCTAGAACCCCTAAACACTCCCTCTTTTTCCACGCCATCCATAAAAACCAAATCTTTTCCAACTTCCTCAGCTCAGGCGACTACTCTCTTTCACTCCCCAGGCTCCAGAATTCTCTCTTTTGCTCTTTCACTCTCTCGCTCGCTCTCTCTACCTAGAATCGCCAATTGTTTTCGGTCTTGTTTTGGTTTAAACCATTAGATAGAACTCAAAACTAGCTTACAAGAAAATGATGTCTAGGAGCTTATAAACCATCAACCAATCCCATATTTAGTGGGATCGTAACAACCACCACGCTCCGCAGCGGACTTCCACGGCGGTCTTGGCTCTTATATGGGTGGCTAGCTACTTTTCCTAGACCTGGGCGAATACTGTCATGCCGGCATTACTCCTGTGCCGCACGATTGCAACCGTCGCAACATGACCTTAGACATAGAGTCTGATACAAGGGAAGGGTGCTAGGACTTATAAACCATCAACCAATCACATACTTCGTCGATGTTGTAACATGCTTCGGAGAGATGGATGAGGATTTCGACATGCCGCCGGCGGGGATATGATGAATGATGACCTGGATCTTCCCGACGAGAGCCCTGTTCTCAAGGTTGGCGAGGAGAAGGAGATCGGCAATCAAGGGTTGAAGAAGAAGCTTCTCAAGGAAGGTCAAGGTTGGGACACTCCCGATACCGATGACGAGGTTGAAGGTACTCTTATGCTCTTCCCATAATCTCTGGGTGCATTATGTTTATTTTTTTTTATTTAAAAAAATTATATTTTTCTCTGTTATTGTTGTTGATTAGTGCATTATACGAGGACTCTGCTCGATAAAGTTCAAGATGACATGTAGTTGCTTGGAGGCATTTTCTTATCGTGCTTTCACAATGCCCAACCTTTTATTTGGTCCGCATAACATTCTCTTATAATTGCGATCAAGAACATTTTGCTTTGCATTCCCCCTTTCACGTCTCAATAATTTAGTTACTATATCAGTACCTGAAAAATCTATAGTGTTGCTTAGTTTTTTATTACTGTAAGGCTTTTTACTTTGTGAATGAACATATCTGGTACTTTGTCCTTTTTTGTTTATAATCTTGGTATTTCTCCCCGGATGTTGAAGAAGACTATTGCCAGAATGCTTTAAATTTCATTCTATAGATTACTTGGCTTCCGGCTAGGAAGTTTGGCTCCTATAACAGGTCTCCCTGCGATTCTTACAAGATGCCATAATGTTAGTTTCTTTTATAATAGGAGATTTGATGTGAAGTACTACTTGCCTGACATAGTTTTTGTTGTGGTTGCAGGACAAGTAATTAAAGGATGGGACCAGGGTATTAAAACCATGAAGAAAGGTGAAAATTCCATTTTCACCATTCCTCTGAGCTTGCTTATTGCGAGTCTGGCTCTCCTCCAACCATTCCTCCAAATGCCACTCTGCAATTTGATGTTGAGTTGCTGTCTTGGAGTATTGTCAAGGACATATGTAAGGATGGTGGGATATTTAAGAAGATTATGACGGAAGGAGAGAAATGGGAGATCCCAAAGGACCTTGATGAATTGTTAGGTACGTTAAACGTTTTTAGTGTTTATTTACATGTTTTTAGTAAGTTTTTCTATTGTTGTGCTATTTCATAATGGCATTGATAATAGCTGACAATTCCTTGATCCCTTCTTTGTTATTGTTGCAGTTAAATTTGAAGCTCGCCTCGAGGATGTGTTGCAAAATCAGATGCAGTGGAATTCATTGTCAAAGAAGGTATTTTCTCCGCACTTTTATGAAACAACGATAGTTACTCTGAGATAGTTGTTTGCTTAACATAATACAACTTTCACTTGTGAACAGGTCATTTTTGCCCTGCATTGTCCCGGGCTGTTAAAACAATGAAAAAAAGAGAAAGGGTGCTTCTCACAGTGAAGCCACAATGTAGTTATCACGTTGGAGCTGGTCATATTGAGGACTGTTATTTAAGTATGATTTTCTTATTTGTTGGCTGTTGGTTTCATATGCATTTGGGGAAAAGGGTAAGCCAGCTTCTGGTGGTGAGGGTGCAGTACCGCCAAATGCTACACTGCAGATAACTCTTGAAGATACAGATGACAACAAGGTTATTAAGAAGATCTTGAAGGAAGGAGAGGGATATGAGCAACCAAACGATGGAGCTATTGTCCAATGTTAGTGAGAAATTTTAGAAATAAACGTTTTTTATATGTTGGAGTCTGTACAAGACCTGAAAAATTCCATCATTTTGTATCTGGCAGTGAAATTGATTGGTAAACTGCAAGATGGTACAGTATTTTTAAAGAGAGGCCATGATGATGGAGTTGAGCTATTTGAATTCAAGACAGATGATTGTAAATATTGGAGTAAGCCTTTTGTTGATTAGTGATTTTGTTTGATTTCTCAATGTATTGATCTACTGGTGGACCGGCAAAGCAAGTCATTGATGGGCTTGATTGAGCTGTGATGACAATGAAGAAAGGTGAGATTGCCGTATTGACTATTACTCCAGAATATGCATTTGGCGACTCTAATTCCCAGCAGGAGTTGGCTGTGGTTCCTCCCAACTATGAGGTTGAGCTGGTATCTTTCGTTAAGGTTAGTTTATCATTTATATCCATTATAATATACCTTTTTAATGCATTTGCTTTTGGTTATAAATTTATATGGCGGTTGAATTTAAGTATATTATAATGGATTCTTTCAGGAGAAGGAATCATGGGATATGAACACTGAGGAAAAAATTGAAGTTGCTGGTAATAAGAAGGGAGAAGGAAATGTATTGTTCAAGGCCGGTAAATACGCAAAGGCTTCCAAGAGATATGAAAAGGTAAATAGATTGAGGAGTCTGTCAGAAGACAACAACCAATTTTATTATCTTTACTGTTGTTGGGTGCTTTATGCCTCTGAATAGTACTGTCTATTGTTTGTGTAGGCTGTAAAGTACATTGAATACGATTCTTCCTATAGAGAGGAGGAGAAGAAGCAAGCCAAGGCAGTGAAGGTTGCCTGCAATCTGAACAATGCGGCTTGCAAGTTGAAGTTAAAAGAATACAGGGAGGCTGAAAAATTATGCACCAAGGTTAATAGTGGCTGGTCCAAAGTTTTATGGCTGTTTGCGTGTTGTCTTCTAGGCCATATCCTTTTATGACTTAATTGTTTGTGAATTGCAGGTGTTAGAGCCTGAAAGTAAAAATGTTAAGGCTATTTACAGAAGGGCTCAGGCATATATTCAGCTGGCAGACTTGGATCTGACTGAGTTTGATATTAAGAAACCTCTTGAAATTGACCCTGACAATAGGTATGTGCCATCTCCAGATAGTTTATGTAGTCGATTTAGTTCTCCATTCCCCAAAAAGCACAAAAACTTGTAAAAATCTGTAGGTTACAGTTATGTCTCACACAAACCAGACTGAAATCAACACAAGTCTATATATCTGGCTAAATTGTTGATTTTGTTGTGTCAAAATAGGGATGTGAAGATTGAGCACAAGACCTTGAAGGAGAAGATGAAGGAATATAATAAGAATGAGGCCAAGTTTTATGGCAACATGTTTGCCATAAACTTGGCTTGGTTCTGATATGCAGAAAAAGAAGCTTAGGAAGCTAAGCCTGTGAATATAGAGAGCAAGGCATAAGTGGGCTGCAACATAGACTTCTAACTTCCTTATGTGAAGATTAGAGTAATTGCCTAGTTTTCAGGGTTCGACTACTCTTTGTTTTCCTTTAATGTGGGACTTCTTGATATTGGCATTGAGAAGTTAAAAGACATTACAATCTTATTTACGAACCTAGTATTAATAGAAGAAATTTGTGACAAAAATCAGTGTTTTTACCACCTGGTGGTTCCGCTGACAATTGGGTCATATCTATCTTGTATCTATCTTCAGTGGTTAGTGTTTGGTTGATAAATTACCTCCTCTCATCTACCCATCTCTTTTTTGGACTAATTCCTTTAAGAATTATGGTCTGAATTTTAGGATCCAGAGGGAGCAAGAGATACGCATAGGGTAATGATAGCATCTAATGTTGCCCATGTCAATCTTTTGGGACGTTGTAAATATTGTAGAACTATGTATCTATCTTTTTCCCCATCTAGAGGCATATTAAGATATAAAATAAAATCTACCTCTTCCCATTAGCTTAAGCTTTTGGGACAAGTGGTGATTTTACATGGTATCAGCCTAACGATCCCACATCTTTATTTTCCTCTATTCACCATGTCTCGTTCTACTCTTCCTCTCTTCAGTCCCACCTCCTCTCTTAATATCACCAAACTTAGCCGTCACAATTACCTCACTTGGAAAGCTACTATACTTCCTTACTTGAAAGGCCAAAAAGTTTTTGGTTATGTGGATGGCACTCTCAAACCGCCACCACAAGAATTACGTGTTGCTGATGGCACCTGCTCTCCAAATCCTGTGTTTGACACATGGGAAATTCAGGATAATTTAATTCTAAGTGCATGCATCAACGCTTCTCTCACTGATGAAGTTCTTGCACAAGTTGCACATTGCACTTCCTCACATGCAGTTTGGACGGCTCTTACCTCTGCCTTTGCTTCCCACTCACGAGCTCAGTCCATTCATGTGCGCTCCCAACTTTCCAATGCACGTAAAACCACCCAGACGGCAAGTGAATACTTTCTGCATATTAAGCGCTTGGCTGATGATCTCGCTCTTGCTGGTCATCCCTTAACATGTGATGACATTATTACATATATTCTTGCTGGTCTTGGACCTGAATATGACTCTCTTGTCACCATTGTGTCTGCTCGTGACACCACTATGCCATTAGAAGATTTCTACTCAATGCTGCTCACCTATGAGGCTCGTATTCAGCAGCACTCTCAAACGGTTCCCTCTATAACTGCCTCTGCTCATGTTGCCGCTAAGTCTCCATCCTTCAACAACTTCCACAGACGTAGCTCTCAACCTTTCCGTGGCAGGGGTGCAACCGTGGTTCCGGTCGAGGTAATTCTCCTTTTCGTCCTCCATCCCCATCTAACCTCTGGTGCCAACTTTGTGAAAAACCAGGCCACACAGCATCTCGATGCTACAAACGGTACGATCCTCATTTTCTACCTCCCCCACAACGTCAACCTGCACAAGCAAATCTCTCTACTAGACAAACTCAGCAACCATCTGATCAAGAATGGCATGCTGACACTGGAGCTACTCACCACCTAACAAATAATCTGCATAATCTCAATCTCCAAACGGACGAGTATGTTGGTACCGATCAAATACAAGTTGGTGATGGATCAGGTTTGACTATTACACACACAGGCACTGCCTCTCTTCCCACCCCTTCAAAATCTTTTGTGCTTGATCAAATTCTTGTTGTTCCACAAATCACAAAAAATCTATTCTCCGTTCAAAAATTTACTCAAGATAATAATATTTATTTTGAGTTTCACAATTCTTTTTTTCTGATCAAGGACTACTCGGGGAACATCCTGCATAAAGGCCATAGCAAGGTTGGGCTGTATTGCTTTTCTCAGCCTCTCCAACGCAATATTTCTACCGCTTTCATTGGTGTTCGTGTTTCTATTTCTGATTGGCATCGTCGCATAGGCCATGCCTCTTTTCGCACTGTCAATCATGTGCTGCATGCTAATAAAATTCCTGTTGGGTACAATAAAAAACAACCTGTCTGTCCTGAATGTGAGATGGCTAAAAGCCATAATTTACCATTTTCATCTTCTCTTAATGTTTCTACAAAGCCTTTGGAACTAATTTATTTTGATGTATGGGGACCCAGTTCGGTTATTTCTAGTTATGGTTCTCGTTACTATATTTGTTTTTTGGATGATTATATTAAATTTATTTGGTTGTTTCCATTAAAACGCAAATCTGATGTTGAAACCATTTTTCTTCAATTTCAAACATATGTTGAACGCCATTTTGAGACCCAAATAAAAAAAATTCAAACTGATTGGGGTGGCGAGTATCGTCGACTAAATGCCTACTTTAAAAACTCTGGCATCCAACATCGTCTCTCTTGTCCATATACACACGAACAAATGGGTTCTGTTGAGCGTCGCCACCGTCAAATCGTGGAAATGGGTCTTACGTTGTTAGCCCACTCTCACCTACCTACATCCTTTTGGGAAGATGCCTTCCAAGCTGCCACTTACATTATCAATCGGTTGCCTACCAAAATCTTGCAAAATCAATCTCCTTTTGAAAAAGCCTATCAACAAAAACCTCACTACAATTTTATGCGAGTTTTTGGGTGTGCTTGCTGGCCAATTTTACGCCCTTATAATAAACATAAAATTGATTTTCGGTCGAAAACGTGTATTTTTATTGGTTATAGTCTCTCACATCAAGGCTACAAGTGTCTCGATTTATCTACAGGAAAAATATTTGTATCCCGACATGTTGTTTTCAATGAGTCATTCTTTCCTTATAAAAATTCCAAATCCACCCGAACCTCTATTCCACTGCCTAATGCTTCATTGCCTTTGTATTTAACTTCATCACTTCCACGCCCACTCACCCCTTCTGCAGGTAATAGTTCTTGTTCCTTTGATCCGCTGTCAACTTCACTTGATCAGAACCTAACTACTTGTCTACCGGAAGTTGAGATCACAGATATCCCCACTGCTCCAGCTCAACTTGCCACTTGTGCATCAGATATTTCAACAGATCCTCCAACTGCACCTCGGCGCATCATAACCCGTTCACAAACCAACAATCTAAAGCCAAAGCTTCCCTTTGTCGGCTTGGTCAGGTATCCATTACCAAAATGCTTACTCGCAAATTATACCTCACCATTCAAAGAACCAACTTCGTTTACTGAAGCATTCAAGCATGCTTCCTGGCGTGATGCAATGAACCATGAGTTCAATGCATTGATAAAAAATGGAACTTGGGATTTAGTTCCTCCAACACCTCATCAAAACCTTGTGAGGAATAAATGGGTATATCGCATCAAAACCCATGCAAATGGCCATATCGAGCGCTTCAAAGCTCGCCTGGTTGCCAAGGGGTACCACCAACAAGCTGGTGTTGATTTCTCGGAAACGTTCAGCCCAGTGGTAAAACCAAGCACCGTTCGCCTTGTTTTATCTCTAGCAACATCCAAAGGTTGGCCTCTTCGCCAACCTGACATTCAAAACACTTTCCTCCATGGCGACCTCCATGACGAAGTGTATATGCAGCAGCCGCAAGGTTTCAAACATCCAAATTTTCCACATCATGTTTGTCGCTTGCGTAAAAGTCTCTACGGCCTTCGTCAAGCACCTCGTGCTTGGTTTTCAAAACTAATGGAAAAATTGCAGCACCATGGCTTTCGCGGATCCAAGGCAGACACGTCCCTCTACATATTTAACCAAGGTCCTATTTATTAGGTAGTCCTTATTTACGTGGACGACATCATTGTTACAGGTTCTAGCATGGCAGCAATTACTACTTTTATCACTCAATTGGCTCATGCTCTTCCAGTTAAGGACTTGGGTGAATTATCCTTCTTTCTTGGCATCGAAATATTGTATGATAAATCCGATCTCATTCTCACACAAAGGAAATATATTGTTGATCTTCTCTGCAGGGTCCAAATGGACAAAGTCAAACCATGCTCCACACCAATGTCCACTATTGCCATCTTTCAAAATTCGAGGGAAGTGATTTTGAAGACCCACAACTCTATCGAAGCAATGTTGGTGCCCTTCATTATCTGGGATTTACACGGCCTGATATTGCCTTCTCTATCCATCGAGTCAGTAAATTTATGCATAACCCCAAAATGCCTCATTGGCTAGCTGTGAAGCGGATTTTGCGTTTATCTCAAACAAACAATTTCCTTTGGCCTTCATTTTTCCAGCAGCTCTACTCACTCATTTCATGGTTTTAGTGATGCCGACTGGGCGGCAGATAGTGATGATAGGAGAAGTGTTGGAGCTTATTGTATTTTTCATGGAAACAATTTGATCTCCTGGAGTTGTAAGCAACAGAAAACGATTGCACGCAGCAGTACAGAATCTGAGTATAAAGCACTTTCCAACACTGCTGCAGAAATTCAATGGTTGCAATCCCTACTACATGATCTCGACCTCAAGCTCCCTCACTGTCCGCAGTTATGGTGTGACAATATTGGAGCAACTTACCTGTCTTCAAACCCCATGTTCCATGCCAGAACCAAACATATTGAAATTGACTTTCATTATGTATGAGATCAAGTTTTCCAGAAGAAACTCTGTGTCGTTTTTGTCCACAAAAGACCAACTTGCAGACCTTCTTACCAAGCCACTGGCTGCTGCTCGATTTAATTTATTACGACACAACCTGCATGTGCAAGAGCTACCCATTTGGTTGAGGGGGCGTATTGGAGCATCAAACGGAACTGAAACAAGCAGTTCAGCAAAACAACCTGGAGCACCAAACGGAACTGAAACAAGCAGTTCAGCAAAACAACCTGGAGCACTCGAGTCTTCAGCAAAACAAATTCCTCAACTGCCGTGCAGAGTGAAAGAAGCAACGTGATCCTTGGGATTCTTATCTTGTTCATATTTAAATTTTAAATACTTACGCATCATATGTAATTGGTTATACCTGTGTACTATATATAGATCACATCAGAACACTTTGAAATATAAGTTTTGAATATTCAAACTCTGCTTTCTTCAGACTCTGCTTTCTCTATTTTACTCTAAGATTCTACATGATATCAGAGTAGAGGTCCTAAGTTCGAACCCTGACTCTACACTCTATCACATTTAATTAAATATTCCACTTGTTGGGCATACTCATTGAAGGAAAGTCTGGCCCACAAGTGAGGGGGAGTGTTAAGATATAAAATAAAATCTACCTCTTCCCATTAGCTTAAGCTTTTGGGACAAGTGGTGATTTTACAAAGCATTACCTCTTAAGGGATTCAGATCCATCTTTCTTGTCTATAATAGACATGTCAGGCCGGGGAATGCTTTGGTGCTTGAAAGAAAATAACCCCCAGGTCCATTATGACAGCCAGAGACAACCCTTGCAATGTTACAAAAGAAAAAGCATCAACACACTGGTCATTCAGCTTCTTTATATCTAGCCCTCTCTCCTCTTGGAGGTAGAAAAACTGAAAATATAACTTAACCTTCACTCTGCTGCTCTCATATGACTAATTATGTTCTAGTGACATTCTTATAGGTGAATAGGAAGATTATCAACTCTCTACATCCCCTTGGGTTACAAGCTAGTCTTCTGGGATATCATGTGGTAAATCGGGTTTCGTATAAAAGTAGATGATGCAAAAACCTTCTCTTTTGTGGCGGTCTCCTTTGCTTCATATTCTCCATGCTTTAAAAATTGGCTTGTTTGGATGGAGAACTCCATTCTCTTCTCTAATGAATGTAATAATCTATCAATTCCTGCCTCGTTTGGCTTGGCTTGGCTTGGGCGAGCAAGTTACCTGGTACCGTACCTAACAAAGAGGTTGAATATGATAATTACTTCCTCTTCGCTATTTTTTGAAGATCATGTGACTTTGCCATCCTGAGACAACTTTAAGAAATGCAACTTTGAGACAACAATGATAAATTAACCCTTTATTAAAAAAAATAAAACATATGAAGAGTACTACAATCACAAGAGATTCATAAAAATAAGAGATTTGCTATGTACAAGCGGTTTGGCACACCAAACTGTGTACCAACACTCACATAGTTTTTTTTATAACAAAAATAAATAAAATAATGTCTTATATTTAACATTGGTGCGCGGTTTGGTACACAAAATCGCTTACAAGAAATTTTTCCTAAAAGTAAATCTACAAATTAACGTGACTTATACGTTAGATCTATTTTATAATAAAAGTAGATCTTTAATGTAGCGTACTTTGTAGAATCTCTTTATGGTTAAAAGAAATTTTTCAAAACATATATTCCCAAAAAAGCAGGTATGATTTCCTATTGGTTGCGTGGTTATACTTTATGAAAAATTCTAAACATATATCACTTAAAAATATGTCTTCATATTTCATGAAAAAAAATCATGTAATTTTCATGAAATATGATGATAAAAAAAATAAAATCACATTTTTAAGTGGTGTGCAGGCCGGTGTGGAGCTTTTGTGTAGCATGACTCATTCTTTATTGATTGTATGGTTATACTTTTAGTTATTGGATTTTTGTACACGCAAAAGACATTTCTATGCTAAAAATGAGAGTTATTAATAAAATTTGAGATATCATTATTTTTTATATGAAAAATAGAAATAAATGCACAAATTACCGACCTGATTTGGTAAGAGCATTCAATATTTCTTGCACTTAAAAAAAAAAAAAATCTAATGATCTGCTCGATCCGCGGCATCCGCCCAAGGTAAGCAGAATGGGCCAGTCAAAATCTTGGGAAATGGTTTCCAACATCGCTCAAAACACAATGTCCTGTGTCTCCGCTCAAAGTGAGCTGATTCCCAATCGAAAACCTGGGAAATAGTTTCCAACATTACTCAAAAACAATGCCCTAAAAGTCAACTCACCTGCTCGTCTATGAATTCTAGACCGACAGCTAAGAAACTGATCCCTTGAAATCCTAGGGCAGACAACAAGCTTCTTTCACTCTTGAGGTAGTACTAAACAAACTGAGCGCAAGAGCGAGTTCCTTCCCTATACAAACGGTTTCTTCCAGTTTTCTTGGAAATTTCTAGTTTGCTCAGCTCAAGACCTGAATCTGAGGACGACCTATGAGGACTATTTTCCAAGAGTGGATCAGATCATTCCATTCTCAAAACATCTTCCCAACTTATTTGCAAACTCTCACTCACAAGAACTTCCAAATAGAAAACAATCCAGATATCATGATGGCATTAAAGTTGGTCACAGAAATAGTGTTAAAGTGAGGAACTACAAATGGGAATGACGGGTGAATGGTGGTGCTAGAAGGATACTCTGATAGACATGATTCCAGGAACATATAGCAAACAACCCAAGCTGGAAGCTGAGCTTCTGGCAGGAACATGCATGGTCAGGGGAAGGACGCAAAAGAGAGTGAATGTATATAATAGAACAGAGTAAAGAGAGAGATAGAGTCTGAAAGTATTTGATTTTCTTCTTTGTATAAATGTGTGATACAGACTGTGCTATTTATACACATAAGATGGAATATTCTTTGTAATAGATTTTATCACTACAAATAGAAAGATTACACGTGTATAACAAAAAATTATTCTTGAACATTCTAGATTGGTACGTCTTCTACCTTTCCTGATGTGGTGTCCTTCGAGTGCTGATTTGGAGTGGTAATGGTATTGCTGATACACCCCTGCGAGCCAGCATGTCTGGAAGAACAGTGAGGCTCGACCTTAGTGTTGAAAATCTAGAGATAGATAAGGGCTTTGTAAATATATCCGCAAGCTGATCTTTGCTTGAAAGAAATGAAACTTGAAGTGCTTTTGCTTGAATTTGATCCCGTACAAAATGATAATCAATATCAACATGTTTTGTACGAGAATATATCACAGGATTCATGGACAGGTAAGTAGCCCCCAAATTATCACAATAAAGAATAGGTGGTCTTGGTAGAAATATTCCCAATTCAAACAATAGAGATTGGAGCCACAACAACTCACAAGTGGCATGAGCAAGGGCCTTATATTCGGCCTCTGTACTTGATCTGGCTATAGTAGATTGTTTCTTTGAGCTCCATGAAACCAATTTTTTTCCATAAAAAGACACAATAACCACCAGTTGATTTTCTATCATCGGGACACCCTGCCCAGTCCGCATCAGTGTATACAGCCAGAAATGGAGTAGAAGATGTTTGAAGAAATAAACCATAATGCAGTGTATGCTTTAAATAACGTAAAATCCTTTTAACACTGCCAATGAGATAAGCATGGGGCATGCATGAACTGACAAACATGGTTGACAGAGAAAGCAAGATCTGGCCTAGTGAAGAGTAAGTATTGTAAGCTGTCCACTACACTGCGATATAATGTAGGATCTTCTACAGAGGTGGAATCAAACGCAGACAACTTGGTGGAAGGAGACATAGAGCTGCTAATTGGCTTACAATCCAACATATTCACCTTCTTGAGTAAATCCAAAATATATTTCTTTTAAGAAATCATAAGTCCAGTAGCATCACGTCGACATTCAAGACCCATGAAATAACGTAAATTGCCCAAATCTTTAAGAGGAAAATCAATACTTAATTCAAAAATAAGATGGGCTAAAACACTCGGACTAGAGCCAGTAAGCACGATATCGTCTACATAGACTAGAAAATACACAACCACAGATTGATGTCTATAAATGAATAGGGAGGTGTCTGATTTTGAAACTACAAATCCCAACTCAAGTAATCGAGAACTGAGCCTCGCATACCAGGCACGTGGAGCCTGTTTAAGGCCATATAAAGCTCGGTTAAGTTTACAGACATATTGGGGAAATTGAGGGTGTATAAACCCAGTTGGCTGAGTCATAAAAACATGTTCATCAAGAGTCCCATGCAAAAAAGCATTCTGAACATCTAACGGGTGAATCGGCCACCCAAAGAAGACTGCAATGGAGAGAACTAACTTGATGGACGTGGGCTTGATCACAAGACTAAAAGTTTCATTGTAGTCCAGGCCTTCAAGTTGACTGTAGCCCTTGGCTACCAGTCTCGCTTTCCTCCGTTCGACAAAGCCATTTGATAAGTACTTGGTTTTAAAAATCCATCGACAACCAACTATATTTTGATTAGCGGCAGGAGGGACCAGCGACCAAGTATTGGTAGACATAAGAGCATCAAATTCCAACAGCATGGCATGCCTCCATTCAGGAAATTTTGAGGCTTGTGTAATTGAGGTGGGTTCCTCTGGTATGGCAATGAAAGTTGCATGGGCGCATGGTGATGGCCATGAAACCGTACCGTCAGTTCTTATTTTGGGACAAGTTTTGTTAGCTTTGGCTCTGGTTTTCATGGGATGACTACAGGTGGGAGGGATTTCTGGAGGAGAAACGCGATGGGGAGAGCGGATTCTGAAGCTGATACGGGTAAGGGTGCCCTAGACAAGTCAATGGATGGGCTTGATGGAGGAGAGGATTCGGGTAAGGCTAATGGAAGTTGGGGGGAACAATAGTCCCATCAATATGCCTGAATAAGTTCTGTCCTATGAGGTAAGGCATGATTTGTGACTTCCATAGAAGATAGTTTTCATTGTTTAACTTGACAATGATCAAGTTAGAGGGAGAAGAAAGGGAGATATTAAAAGTTGGTTTTGAGGAAATCGGTGGTGCAGGAGTTTCAGCCATGAAGGTAAGCTTTAGTGAGCTCTGGACTGAAAAACCCCAAAAAAAAAAAACGGATGAGAGTCCTAACCAGCTCTCTGATACCATAATAGAACAGGGTAAAGAGAGAGATAGAGTCTGAAAGTATTTGATTTTCTTTATTGTATAAATGTGTGATACAGACTGTGCTATTTATACACATAAGATGGAATATTCTTTGTAACAGATTTTATCACTTCAAATAGAAACATTACACGTGTATAACGGAAAATTATTCTGAAACATTCTAGATTGGTACGTCTTCTGCCTTTTCTGATGCGGTGTCCTTTGAGTGCTGATCTGGAGTGGTAATGGTATCGCTGATACTATAGTATAAAATGGCATCACGAGGACAAACATCCGTAGAAGAAAGAAATTAAAGAAATATCAAGCTGGCAGCTTTATCGATGAACGTATTGTAACATGTTTTAATATTCATATGATCAACTTTGACCAAGTTAAGCTAGTAATGCTAGAAAGAGACCTTGGGCCTATGTCTTTCACTTTGGTAATGATTAGATAGTCATGTGCATGCTTGCTTTGAGATCAGCCCAATTGCAGTCTACTTGGCAAGAACTTTTTTTAGGTGGAAATGTTTTAAACAACATACAAATTATAATCTTTCCATATCATGTTAACATAGCAACACTCATTATAACTTTAAAAAATCAAAAAATCAAATATTTTTTAAATAAGTTAACATGGAAAACTTATAAATGATCATCGACGATATGTTGGGTGTATAAAAAATAAGACTTACTTTCAGTCAATTACATATGCATGACACAAAAGCTACGTAAGAAGTTAACATGCACCGTCCAAATTATACAACTTTTTTATGCGCACGTAATTAGTGGCAATATATTTTACGTAGTTTTTGGTAGACAATGCAGTACGTGCGATGAACCAATCAAATGTTGTATCGTGCTAGCAAAACTTTTTGTATTATCTCCCGACAGAAGCCAGCAAGCTCGATCGATCGTACGTATATTTAATTTTAACCAGGGATTAATGCATGCATTCTGTGTAACTCATGCGAAACAGCTAGCAAGGATCGAGAAGAACAAGACGTATTATTTAGGATAAAGAAAAAAGGGGTTTCGATCGTCAAGTTTTCCTTTGTTCCATAATTATAAGATAAGTGCATGTCCTTTTCTTGTGAAGTTCATATTAATGCAGCAGCAGTACCGCATGCTTGTTTGACCACGGGCTTTTAGTTTTTTAACCTTCATGACGATCGATGAGGGGAAAAAGTCGCTCTCCGAGTTTTGATCTAAGGACTCAGATCAAAGTTCCTGATCTTGCTATGTGCGGGACCCAGAGAACGCGTCTCACATGTTGAAGCTCACCTCAGAAAAAACATCATTTTCTCTGTTTTTTAATTTATTTTTTGGGCAGTGAGCATTCTGTCTCTTTGATTGTCTACCTCATCAATAAGTTTTTGATTTTCCACCAATATCTCAATGCGATATAGATCAGAGGAAAACAGACAGGAGTGATGGCGATCGATGCATTCAGCTAAACATATGGATGGATGGATGGATTTTGGCTTGTGATTGTGAGAGAGAGCCTTTGAAATGCAGAAAAACAAAACACGCGCTTACAGTTGGAGAGCATGAAAGAAATTAATAATGCATATGGTTGTTGAAACAAATGATGGGTTCTCTCAGCACAGCCTGTTTGTTCTTTTTTTCCTGATCCTCTACAAAAGGAAAGCACCAACCAAAGTTGAAACCCCCCCCCCCCCCCCCCCCCAAAAAAAAAAAAAGGTTTAATTCCTCTGAGGAAAAATAAAGAAAACGACCCAAATGAAAAGCTGGGAGATAGACAAAGCTTCTTCCTGAGGCAAAAGAAACAGAACCTGATGCAAAACGAGGGATAGAACAGTGACAGATTGGTTAATCAGATGCCTATATATCTCAATGATCATTATAGAATAGTACCTTCTAAACAAAAAAACCACTCTGTCCCTTAAATCTGCCCAAACATCCTTTAATGGTAGGGTCTTATATTCTCATCGTTAGGTGGAAAATATATATATATATATGATTCGCGGAGAGTCGAAGTTTTTACGTTCAATCAAGAACGTGGATTTCAGGACTTGATTGTGACAATTGACCTGAAAATTCCCTCCTCTAAGAAGCTTGCTAGAAACATCATGTCTAACTCATAGGACCTAGGTTTAGATGATATTAACTGAGCTACACTTTCACTCGGTTTAGTTTTTTGAAAAGAAAGGGTGAAGTACCAGATAGGAGTTTTTTTTTAAAAGTTTACAATATTTCATATATGTGTGACTCTTCTCAAGTTTCACCACCCTAATTCTTGGATTCAGGATCATTTTGCAGTAAAGTTCAAAGAGAAAAAACAAAAGTGCAAATTAAGAGGACAAAACTGCTATTGCTCATTTTGCATTTAAACAAAAAATCACTAGGTTACAAATGAATGAGTTGTACACCAATGCAGACATCTGTAAAACTATACAAGTTTTGCTAGCAGATGATTAGGGTGTTGAGTAATAATCCCGACCACATTGCTTGTGGACAACGTCTTAGACATGTTTATAAATAATGAATAATTCTCTCTTGTAGAACCGGTTTTATGAGATGAGTTAGGCCTATGAATTTTTTCATGGTATCAGAGCCTGCCACAGGACGAATGGAGGCTCACACTACTTATCCCGTGACAAAGGACCAGGAAAAATATTGACTTACACGTGAGGGAGAGTGTTGAGAAATAATCTCATATGGCATGTGGACAAGGTCTTGAGCATGTTTATAAGGAATGAGTAATCCTCTCTTGTAGAATCAATTTTATGAGATGAGTTAGGCTCATGAATTTCTTTTGAAATTCAAATTTTAAAGATGAGGGGGTGGCAAAATGGTGCCAGCCAAGCCTAATTGACTTGTGCTTATGAAGAAGGCTATATTAATTTTTCCAACCACTCACCAGTTTTTTCCTGCAAAATCTCAAGTAATATCAATCCAGCTTAATTAGGCCTCAGAGCATGAATAAAACAGCCAAAGAATATTAAATTAGGGGGTAATATATTACAAAATACCAATCCCTAGAGAGCTAGCATCATGATTGAGCATTTCTAAACTTTTTCTGAGACAAAACTGTCAGATGAGCATCCATTAATACTACTATCTTTAAATTTCTCTTATCATTCATTACTTCTGGATATATTATAGTTTTTGTTTTGGGTGTACTAGCTATGTATTTATTATTGAATAAATTGGTATGTAAATATTTTATACACAGCTCCACATTCAAAGCATCTTTCTGGTAATTAATATATTAATACACTAATTTGCAGACCAATAATGGAACCTCAGTATAATATTGGTTAAGGCTGCAGTGCATAAATCTTTTGCTGAACCCCAGAAACTGGATTTTCAACTAACAGCCTCTTATAAAAATATTAGCCAAATTTTTTAAGGGTATCTTTACAAACCTGAATTCCACTACCTACCCTTTTTTCTATATTCACAGTATATTTTAAGAGTAGGTGAGGTAATAAAAGTTATTTGATTCAATGGGGCTAGTCAGAATCTCACCACTGCCAACCTGGGATTCTTTTTTATGCTCTTTAATATTCTAAACTCAATTAACTTTTGTTAAAGGAGTGGTTCTACCTTCTAACCTTTTCCTTGATTTATTTTTTAATTTTTAATTTTTAATTTTTTAATTTTAATTTTTTTACTCTGGACTGTGAAAAGGGAACAGAAGCTTCTGCCTTTGTTTGAGTATGAAAATTACAGGAGCCCAAAATCAGGCAGAAATTATGGTTGACCACATCTGAAGATAACCAAATGTCCTAATCATTCAAATTAGACTTTTCTGAGTGCAAAGTCCCACTTACACAGCTGGTTACAACCAAATCAGAATCAAATCTACCAGATTTATATGATTTAACTGTTAACACTGTGCAATTGACATGACCCAGATGCAATTTATGAAAACAATCGTCAAATTTCTTGTCCAAGTGGTATAATACTTCTGATATAAACGACAAGATGCCAAACAGGATTGAAAATGAAAGCTGGTAGAAAACCTTTCCTCTAATTAGCACTGTAATTAATATCTTACATATGGTGCTGTGTGGCTTTTGCACCAAAAGACAGAATTGGTTATGGGATTTTACACTGGATACTTCTAAAGAAAAAAACTTATCCAGGAAAATAAGACAACAAAATCACATTGACATGAAAATCGAAAAGAAAACAAAGAGGAAAAAAAACAAAAAAAGTTCACTTCATTTGACCTAAAGATGAATGTTTCAGTAGTTCCTGTAATGGTCTGAAATAAATATCTTTGTATATACAGCAGCCTCTCTGAATCTCGGGGCCTTGAATTGATGATTGGTGCAATCAGACCTCAGCTTATACATATGATGCTTGATCTGAGCTTGGATGATATCAATACTTATCTTGGATCACAACTTTGCTGTTATTAAAGTCATTTTGCAAGCAAAACTTGATTTCCCCATTATTTTTTCCTAACCATGGAAGCTTTGTGGCTGCATTGCTGTTTCCTGGCTAGGATTTTGACCAAAACCCATCTGTACAATGGTTTGCAGGTCATCTTCACCAAACATTGGAAACTGGAAATGATCAAACAAAGGGAGAGTTACATAGAGGAATAAATTTTTGCAGGCTAGAGGAAAGAGTCGAAAATGACTTTGTTCTTTTCCCTGAATACTGTGGAAAATTACTTACTTGAGAAACGCTCTCTCTATATCCATTGAGTGGAGGTAATTGCACGCTGAGACTTTGGCATAGTGCAGTATCTAAGGGGTCCACTGAGCATTGGGTCGCTGTCCCATTAGATATGTTGCTATGCAGTGCCGGATCTTGCTGGGCCTGGTGAGCATAAAAAGCAGATGCTCTGGAATCTAATCGGAATATTGCGTGTGGCAAAGGGTTGTTTGATTGAAATATCTAAAAACCAAAAGATGAAGAGAGATTCCAGTTCAGGAAAATCTGAATATAGAGAGAAAGGAAAAAGCTCTTGCGTAAAAAAGAATAAAACTTACATCTTTAGATATCAGAGTATCCATGTTCAAATCCAGCCTGGTATTGACAGAAGACAATTTCATGGAGAGGAACTGCATCAACACATACAGAGTACAAAACCCAATTAGCAAGAAAACTTCAATTATCAAACACCTTTCACGAACTGTTGATTGACCAAATTTTAACTAACCTCGACTTGACGTTGCAACGATTGGACGTAGTTTATAATTTCGTCAAGCATAAGTGCTTTTCCTGTTACCTAAAATGGGGGAATCATAGCCAATATTAATAAAGGAAAAATTCAAGTAATCAATCCTCTGTATTCAAAGTTGGGGATTTTCTCAAAACCTTATTGCAACCAGGTACAAGATCTTGCAGAAACTTCATCCTTTCGCTGATCTTCTCTCTTCGGACCTGTCGAAAACAGAGCAATGTAAATGGGAAGCTTGGCATGACATAATATGAAGATCTGGAGAGAATTTGATTCATAATTCTTACCCTTTCGGCTAGACTATGGCTGTCAGTAGCCTGACCCCTTCTTGCTCTGACATGAATGTAGTCCTTGGGAGGCTCAGGAGGCTTTGTGTTAGTTTTGCTCTGTTTCTCATCCCCTGAACTGCTAGTACTGCCTTTGGCTTCCTCCTCTGCTTTAACAGGGCCATTTTCCTTTCCATTAGCCTCATTCGGCTTGCATCGCTTCGCATTCGAATTACCATTAGCTTCAGCCACCTGAAATCAAAGCAATCCCAGATTTATTAGATGCTCGACCAAATTGAAATCGGAAAACTGGATGAGATTTGACTTCTCTAGTCCATACCTTTGTACTATTGGCAAATGGTGATGATTTCGGCTCCTTTGCTTTCCCCTTGGAAGCCGTTTTTCTTTTCCTGGGATTCAAATCATTGGAGCCTTTCAACCCAGTCTCCACGTCTGGAATTTGTTCAGAGATTGTGGATTCCTCTTGAGAACTTGCCAGTTCAGTTCGATCCTGCATTGGAGAACTGTAGTTTTCCTGGCCACGCATTTGAGATCCGACTGCTTTCAGAGAAGGACTGCTTGAAACTCGGGAGAGGCTCTCAGTTTCCACTAATAGATTCGATCTATAAAGTGCTTCAGCGTTGTTTTGCCCGAATTGGCTCGTCCGATCATTGAAACTCCGGCTGGCAAAGCGAGAGAACTTGGCCGCCCTCTCTGCAAACCCAGGATCAGCAGAGAATTCTGCCACACTGGAACTCAAAGGCATTGATTTTCCCAAACTGGGCAAGTTTTCTTTTATCAGGTGATCCATCCTAGGCACGTTTGGCTTAGGAGGAGAATTCAGAGGTGTACTATAACAAGAAGTGTTGGCACTGTTATTTCCACCAATGTAAGAAGCCAATAATGGCCGAGAATGCGGCGAGATGTCACCAGAGTTGCCAATGTTTCCCAGCTTTCCAATCAACTCCCTGATCACAAAGCTGTCATGGGACAAGTTGGTATTCGACGCTGCAGGGGAGGACACAATTGAACTCAGGGCTGAATCAAAGTGGATGCCATGATCCGTGGACTTTTCCCAGCTGGGATTCCGAAGGCAATCTGGGGATTGGTCGGACATGCAATTCAGCACGGTCCCTCGAGTTTCCATGGCCGATGATGAAAGAGAATGCCAAATGGATGACATTGAAGCTGAGGATTCAAAATGCATTCCTGCATTTTGAAAGAACTCGTTCTCCATGGAGAAACAAACAAACAAATAAATAAAAGAGGCTAAAATCCGACAAAGTTGAGGGCTTAAAACTGATGGTTCAGCAGTTAAAGGTTTAAACTTGTTGAAAGGCTTGGGGGGGTCCTGCTTTATTTTGGTGTTAATATAAAGCAAGGTTTTGTGGCAAACACGAGAGGTTGGAGAATGATTGAATGTGGGCTCAAAATGATTGCATTTAGCATTTGAGCTAATTAGGAAGAGTTGGGTGAGAGAGAAGGAGAATAAGTTTGGTCAAGAAAAGCTAAGCAAAAGCTCAGAGAGAGAGAGAGAGGTGGGGGGAAGGGGATGGGTAGTGTGGGGATGAAGATAAATAGCCAAGAAAGAACAGAAAAAACAAAACAACAACCAGAAAAAAATAATAACCATGAAAGAAAAGTCTGTCTTTGACCTTTTTTTTTTTTTTTTTCAAGTTCTGTTTTCATATTTCTTTCATAATGGTAAATTCTTATTTCTTTCTCTCCCTCCGCAAAAGGTGGAAGGACTAAAAGCCAGGTGTTGCTGGGCCTTGGACGTCACAACAGTAAGTACCTAATGTCCTGCCCAACTCCTCTGCACAGATAGATGATCAGTACGTCGACCATGATTCATGAAACTCTTCAAAGAAAGGTCTGAGAATCATTTCTGTTTTCTGTCTTTCTTTTTCTTGTTCTTTGTTCTTTATCTAAGCAAATAGATTAGCAGAGCCATCCACAGATAAGAGAGCATGGTATGTAAAAGTCAATGGAGCTTGAAACCATTGGTGCAACATGTAGCAGAAAAAAAATGCCAGACAAAATCCTGTGCAGAAGAATTATGCAGAACAATGGGGATGTGAATTGGCGAGCATTACAAAAAGCATGAATTGGGGGTTGAGAGTCAATTCTTTGAGGTCCACAATATCTAAGCCAAGGAAAAGAAGATAAAAGGAAAAAGTCCATAATAAGTGGCCATGAACATTGAATAGGTCCAGACTAAGCTACAATTCTACCGATTGCTATAGGAGAGGTGCAGAACAGAAGTGCTCCTTCTAGGATCGCCTCACTCATTAAAAAGAAAATCAAAATATATATATATATATATATATATATATATATATATATTTTAGAATAATTTTAGATACCTTTTTAAGATAGATAAGCTTTGCGCACTTTCTGTTTTCAAAGGAAGTATGCAATGAAGAAATTTATGGGTCTAACTTATTTCATAAAATCTGTTCTACAATAAATGATTGTTCATTCATTATAAACATGCTCAAGATCTTGTCTACATGCAATGTGAGATTATTCCTCAATACCTTCCCTCACATATAAACCAGTATTTTTTCTGATTCTTGTCACGAGATAAGTAGTGTAGACCCCCATTCATCATGTGGCAGGCTCTGATACCATGAAGAAATTAATGGGCCTAACTCATCTCATAAAACCAGTTCTACAAGAGAGGATTGTTCATTCCTTATAAACATCTCCAAGACTTTGTTCACAGACAATATAAAATTATTCCTCAACACGCAAATTCTAAAATTACAAATATAATTTATCAGTTTTTATGGTAATTGTTCCGATAAACTTATATATCAAGGACACAGCGACCAAAAACAAGCTTGAAAATAAGATATTTTCGGAAGTAAATGAATGTGTCGACTTCACATAAGAAGCCGACTGGTTTTCATGTGATGAGCAGAGCTCAGTTTCTTAGAACTACAAGCAAAGAACACCAGTCCCCTACCTGTGGCTGTGGATATTATTGATGGTACTTGTTTCCCAATCTAAAGGCAAGGAAGAACAAGTTTTCTCAAGGTTTTATTACCCCCATCAGATTTGGCTGCAGCGTGCACAATTTGGCAACTTCATGAGGTGATTGTGGTACCCTACAATCTTTGGTTTTGTGCCATGACCAAGGCGATATTGATGACCATAGATGCTTTGGGCGGTGCATTTACATGTTCATGACGTGGGCTTGAGAAGATTAGTCAAACAAAAATGTTATTTTCGTGGTGCAGAAAGAAGAGTAGTTTTAAAATTACCGTGTTTGTTTTCAGAAATGAAATAAAATGAATTGAGATTAAATTTAAAAATTAAATAAAATATTATTAAAATATATTTTTTAATATTATTTTTATTTTGAGATTTGAAAAAGTTAAATCGTTTATTTTATTTTATATAGAAATTTGAAAAAATCGTAATCAAAAGTGTGTCTCTCACTTCGGCTTGTAATCGAATAACTATAATGTACGTTTGAGTAATGAGATGAAATGAAAATTCACTACAAGAAAAAAGGCATGTCCCAACGATTTATTGATTGCTGCAAAAAGAATCGCCGCAGTAGAGTATCTTTTGCGGCGATTTAAAACTCGCCGCAAAATTTTGTTGTGAAAGCACAGAAAAATTAAGTCGATCCCTATCTTAATTAGTTGCAGCGAATATATGTGTTTTTACAGCGATTTAATTTGCCGAAAAAATAAAACACTTGTTGCAACGCATAAAATCACCGTAATTAGGTCAGGCGCCAAATCATCTAAAAATCTTTTCTTTTTCCCCCCGATTTCTTTCCCCCTCCACTTCTCTCTGTTCTTCCTCATTCTGTCTCCATTTGCCTTTCCACTTGTGCTCAGCTGCTACTCCACCCACGTCCCCCAAACAATTTCATCTCCATTTTCGTGCGACCACCCAAAGGTTTCTCCTTGACCACATTTTCCTCCCGCGGAAGCTTCGGTCGAGACAGAATCTCCGGAGCCATACTGTGCCGTGCGATTCATCTCTTTGAATCCCTGGGATTTGGGTCAGTTGCTTCCAACTGACATTGGTCGAGATTCAGTTGCGAGATAGCATACTTATCATAATTTCATTCTCAAACATCACTCAAACATAACATACTTATCAATTCAAATCTTCAACTTCTTAATCTAATCATTACATAATCATCATAACTTTTACAAATTTCAAAATAAAATACAAAAATCAATACAACTTTTTCAAAATTTAAAACAAAAATTATATTCAAACAATTTTTTAACTTCATAATATTTTTATTCAATTATCTCTCTCATTTTCCAAAACCAATAAAACATTTCAAGTTTTAACACAGACAATTTCACTATTATTCACAAAATTTGAAATATTCCAAGCGTTCAAACGAGCCATAGTACTCAATATGTGATTCAAGTTTTTTTTTCCTAAAATCATATATAAATTAATATTAATAAGTGATCCATCCTTTCTAGGTCTATCGCCTTTTTTGTTAAAAAAAAATATTTCTTTCATGCACTGTATTGACTGAGATTAATACATTGTCGATTAAAAAAAAATATGTAACTAAATCCGTTTATGGGTTGAAATTAAAAATATTTGGTCTATTTTATGATTGATAATGTGAGTCAGTAATTTATTTTCCCAAGGAAGTCCATTTTGGTCTTCTGTGAGAGTTTTTTCTCTTAATTTCTCAATTTAATAATTGAGAACATTTAGGGTGAGTTTGGATGTTGAGTTGAGTTGAGTTGAGTTGAGATGATAAAATATTGTTAAAATATTATTATTATTTTGGGATTTGAAAAAGTTGAATTGTTTATTATATTTTGTATTGGGATTTGAAAAAGTTGTAATGATGAGTTGAGATGAGTTGATGATCCAAACGAAGCCTTAAACTCTTTAACAAAAGAATAAAGTTGTGTTTCGATATAGAGCAATGCTCGTCGATACTTGGCATCAAAGTCCTACATCCTAGTACTACTACAACATAATAGATTGATCATTATAACACATCTGCTCTAATATCACGTTAAATCACAGCTTATCTAAGAAATTTAAACTGATATAAAGAGATAAATTTAATTATTTGAATTATATTCTAATTTGACATTGGAGCACTCCCCATGAATCCAAGATCATGAACCATTTGTGACCAATAGCCACATCTTTTTCCAATTTTATAAGCTTCTTCCCAATCCAAGCCTATGCAAAAGAATGTATGGCCACAATAAATTGGGTCCTGGCTAAGAGATTGGTGGGAGAATGGACTTCCTGAGTCAAAACAAGAACTAGGGCTACATCAATGATGATGAAATTAATATGAAATTAGATCTCTATTAATTAGTTCTATGCAATCAATTATATGGCTTGATATCTTATTAGATCATGTCCAGCATATTGTTGTCAATCCATCACTCACTAATTATCTATAGTACTGGAATATTAGCCAATAAATATGGAAAGCTACTGATTCTAAGATTGCATTTTGGAGGGCTCATGATAATTATATTTACCCTTTTTCTTTGCTAAATCCGATAAAGAAATAAAGGAGTAATGATACACTCCCAATATTATTTTTTGATGATTTCTAAAAATAATTTTGTAGAAATTTGAGATTTAAATTAGATTAAAATAGAGTATTGATACATGTACGGAGATCTCTTTATACAACTATGTTTTAAAATGAAGATATTTATAAAAATTAATATTACTTTTATAAATTATTTTATAAGAATGACCCTCATAATTATATAAAAAGTTGTAAATATCATTTTCCTTTTATCTTTTAGATAGATAAAAATATATATTAAGATTGTAAAGCTACGGAATAAATGAAGGATTACTGCCTTGGATGCAAGGATAACAAAACAGATATAATTACGTATTGAGAAATGATATTTATAGTCGTCGTGTGCATAGGTGTCATATAATTTCTTTAAAAAAAATGAGGAAATACGGAATTTATATAAAAAAAAATTAATTTTTTAATAATAGACTTTATTTTTTTTAAAACAATTGTATAATTTTTACACTCTACAACTATACGTAGAATTACTCTCACTTATTAATTATTGATGTCGGTCTATTATCGGACCAAATTTTAAGCCACCGACAAGCTGTCTTCGGAAAAGTCTTGGAAGGTAATTAAGATTGAAGGCATATGAATACCATTGGTGGGAAAAAGATGATATTATAAAGTGGGTTTGTTCAAGAAGATAACCATCTTTTGGTACTACCTTATATGTAGAACTTAGAGTTATGGTATTTGAGTAATGTTTTATGCTACACTTACGTGGTATTATTTTGATTGTTGATGTGGCATTATGTATTATCATTAACTTTTCTTGAAAAAATAAAACTTAATTTAAGGGTTATGGAGGAATATCTATGTAAATTAAGTTCTCTATAAGATGAGCACAAGTTTGAAAGAAAATGATTAAGTGTAAGTTCAAAACTAATCCTAGATGATAAGTCTTGAAGTTCAAATATTGTTTATCGTTCTATTATTCTTGAGGAGCAATGTTACTCTACCGCTTAAATCTGTCCGCTGCAAGTTACCGCTAGGCCAAAATCAGTTTTTCATTTTTCTTTATCAATTTTTTTATTCTTATTTTTTATCATTTTAAAATATTTTTAAAAAATATATAAAAAAATCAATGCACTAATAGTCACTTCCTTAACTATTAAGTAAAGAAAAAAAAATTTAAAAAAAATACATGAGATATCAAAATAAGGGCATCAAAGTAGCATTATTCTATTCTTGAGTGTGTTTGGTTTTTGTTCTTTTCGAGATTTTTGTTAGGCGGAGAAGGCGGCGAATTTTGTTGTGGTTGGCGAAGAGGATGGTGAAGCTCAACCATAAGTGGCGATGGAGAGAGACAGAGTCATATGTTGGATCAAATTGGGTACTCAACATATGAAAAGCAATGATGTGTCACTTGTTTTTAACAAGTCCGGATCAAAGATGAACTCATTTTTCCTCCCCACAATTTGGTGACGGGTTCATTCCTTATAATCAGCTTACGCTTTAGGGACAACTTGAAATCCCCATTGAATTTATTGAACGTTCTATCTATACTAGGAAACAAGAAAAACAAGAATCGAATTAATGTATCCTATTCATGTTAGGTACAAAAGAAGAAAGTCCAATGTAAACTAAAAAGAGAGTCGACATCAATTTATTGTCATCATCATGTACCTTTCAAGTTGAACAAAATAGAAACATTATCCATTACTGTGTACCATTTATGTTATGCGGCAAGTTCTCATCTTTTGGACTTAGATAGTCCAATATCTATGAACTATATATGATCCCTAGCTAGGGTAGCCCTACAATCTAAAATTTGTAATGATATATATATATATATATATATATATATATATATATATAGTGGGGTTGTTTTTTATAGGATGTGAGGTGTGGGACAGTGAATAGTGACTGATGAGAAGAATTTTTCTATATATATATTAATTTTCTTTACCAACCCTTGTGGGACACATTCATGATATATGAGGGTCATAATAGCATGAATGATCATATGCCATGATCATTGAAACACTTAATCATGGTCATGACCATGATGATAATTGATGATCCTAAGCCTAAGCGGGCCGACATCTAAAAAAAACGTCATGTTATTAGCTTCAAATTTATGATCAACACTGACTAATGGTAGTGGTATTTCACATGGGATTTTCACGTTGGGAATTTATATTCGAAAGTCTGTTGATAATTATTGTGGTAGTTATAGAACATATATTTATAGGGAAAATGATAGACTACCGCTCTGAAATCTGGTCAAAATCTGACTTCCCAAGTTGTTCTGCTTGATCGTTTGTTTCCTTGGTATTGCTGTAGACCGGAAATCTCCACCGTCCTCCCTGCCAACAAGATTGCTTATTTATTTCTGGCTGCTGCTATCAATGTTTAGTTCTCTATTGACCAATTTCTGACACATAGATCTCACGCATAGGTAAAGTTGATGAGTGTTCTTTTATTACTATAAACTTGGCTGATAAATGCTGATAAATCTTATTTTTTATGATTTGATATGGTATGTCAAGTTGTGACATTATTTTTATATTAAAATATATCTAACGTATCATATCATATGAAGTTATGTTAGTTTATAAGTTTATTTTTATAAAAATATTTTGTAACTGTAACACTTTTCAGCTTAACCATTTGATTTATCTTACTATCTATGTTATCGTTTTCTTCAACTGTCATGAAGAAGAGAATGTGGGCTACTTCATCAGCCAATCTAGTGAAGCGAAATGCAACACCCCACGATTTTTAAAAAACTTTTATTTATCATCTCCTACATCACACACCAACATGTGATTTATCATTTTTGTTATTCTATTTAAAAATATGTGTGTTTAATATAAGGATAAAAATGATAAATAACATATTGATATATGGTGTGGAAATGGTAAATAACATTTATTTGATTTCTAACTTTGTCACTACAATTTGCCGATTTTATTGTCTAAAACCACCATTCAAGGTGGTTACTCCCTTGGATCTTTTGATATTTGGGGAGATTCATGAAGAAAATTAATTGTACAAGATTTAAATAAATAAGTCAATAAATAAGTCACTCGTAAGTATTTGTAAAAAAGTAGATCTCATTTTTAAAAAGTGTAAAAAAGTTTATTTTTTATTAATGAGACTCATTTTTTTACAAAAGACTTGTATGAAATTTATCTACTTGAGATTTATACCTAGCATTACTCATTGTTGAATATCATTTCATTGGTCTCGTAGTCTTTTTTTTATTGGAAAATGCTAGATTGTGCCGTCAAATTGTCTCCTCAAGTGTACCGCTAATGAATTTATTTTTTTAAATATTTAAAAAAAAAACTACCACTAATAAGTTTGTATATTTTTTTTAATAATTGAAAAAAATTAAAATACATTAACAGTACATTTGAGGGTGCAAATTGAGGAGCTGA
Source organism: Juglans cinerea (assembly GCA_961763995.1). Lineage (NCBI taxonomy): Eukaryota > Viridiplantae > Streptophyta > Magnoliopsida > Fagales > Juglandaceae > Juglans > Juglans cinerea. The sequence goes on along the minus strand of CAUIVZ010000015.1, from coordinate 18,341,699 downwards.
GTAGCACCATTTATTTACTCCCGAGTGTCGTACTAATTATAATAGTTGTTGGGTGGCTTAATGAAATGCTTACTCTGCCCCATAAGGGGGGGGGGGGGGGGGGACTACACCTATTTAGAGTACACCAAGTCGGATGACATTACTTTCGGGACTCAAAACCCAACCAGAGTGGTTGTTATTGTATCAACACATAAATGCATGTTTGATAAGGGAACAAAAGGGCGAAAAAAAAAAACATGAGAAGTGCAGGTTCGGGCCAAAAAGATGAAAAATTCTTCTGCTACTATTCACTACTCCATATTTTATAAAAAAAAATTTCAATATCTTATGAAAAACATTCACATACCTTATAAAAAAGTTAGAGAAAAGATATTTGCAACCGTGAATTATGTAACTGTCGCGTAATCGTTTTGAAAAAAAGTGAATAAAACATAAGACCCACATAAAAAAATTAATTTTTTAATAATGGACCTCACTCTTTTTCAAAGCGATTACGCAGCATTTACGCACTTCACGGTTGTATGTAGAATTACTCAAAATGTTATAAGTGTAGAGTGTAAGAGTAAATAGTGATTAATGCATATTAAATTACTAAAAAAAACAAACTGAAAAGTGAAAATTAATATTTTTTGAGGGAAAAAAAAAATAAAGAGTGCAGGTTGCATTATATATTTTTTGTCGTTCGTTTGTTTTTTTTTTTTTTTGTTATGATCAATACGTTGTGTTGTACGTACATGACCTATGCAAATAATATTCATACTGAACAGTTTTGAATTAGGTTGTCTGTTCCTTGTCTTGTCTTGCACTTGACATCAACACAACTTAAAAAAGTTATCAAAATATTATAACCTCTATCGGCTTCAAGAAGAGTAGATGACAATAATTTTGTCCCTCCAATTTCCGTCCAAATGCAAAGAGCCCAAACAAATTTCTCTCTAAACTTTGTAACATTGATGTTGACGACACTCACTCGCCTGCCAAATAATACATCTTACTAAATGTTTATCCTAACAACTTTATATTCTCCCTATTCACATTCAACCTACCAACTATCATCAAGGGTTAATTGCCAAACTCAGTACCTGAGTTTTTACGTTTTTACAATTTGAGACTTCATATTTCGGTATTTGAAAAATTGATATATGAATTTTCAAATTTTTATAATTGGAAATCTCCATCATCAAGAGGGCCGAGTGCTGCTATTATGCTTATTAATTTGGAAAAAACTACTTTGCCCTCCCAAGCTTACCGCTCCATTTGACCGCTTGCTAATTTTATTTTATTTTTACTTAGTAATTAAAGAAGTGATTTAAGTGTATTGAAGTATTTTTTTTATTTTTTAAAAATATTTAAATATATTTAAAAAATGTGAAAAAAAAATGAAAAAAAAAACCAAAAAGTAAAGGGGCAGTAACTTTGAGCAGGCTACTCTTGGCGGCAGAGTAGCCCAACTCTATTAATTTATATCACTCACTTTGCCCTCTTGATGTAGCACCACAATGTGTGATACAACGTGGTTTATTAAACAAATTTAAAAAATATATATTCAAAACAATTTGATGCCCAAAAATATAAAAAGAGGAAGATTAAAATCCTAAATTCCCTTTTTATGTTTGTGTTTTTAATTTTTTAAATAAGCCAAGTGACGCAATATTGTGGTGCCACATTAAATAGAACAAAATAAATGTTGAGGAATAATCTCACATTATCTGTGGACAAACTCTTGGACATGTTTATAAAAAAAATGAGCAATCTTATATTGTTGAACCGATTTTATGAGATGAGTTAGATCCATAAATTTCTTCATGGTATCAGAGCCTGTCACATGTCGAATGGGGCCCACACTACTTACCTCGTGACAAGGACCAGGAAAAATACTGGACTACACGTGAGGGAGGGTGTTAAGGAATAATCTCACATTGTCTGTGGATAAGGTCTTGAACATGTTTATAAAGAATGATAAATTATCTTTTGTAGAATCGGTTCTATGAGATGAGTTAGGCTCATGAATTTCTTCATGGTATTAGAACCTGCCACAGGACGAATGGAGGCCCACACTACTTACTTCGTGAAAAGAACTAGAAAAAATATTAGTCTGCACGTGAGGGATGGTATCGAGAAATATTTTAATATTGCCTGTAGACAAGGTATTAGGCATGTTTATAAGGAATGAATAATCTTCTCTTGTTGAATCGGTTTTATGAGATGTAAATTAGGTGCATAGGAACATTACTCTTAACTAGAAGGTTGTCACGTGATATTAGTATATCACATGTAAACTTTCGATGTACTGACGTGAATATTGATGCCTTGTATGAACCAATAAAATCTAAGGTGATGACATGTATGAACCAATAAAATCTAAGGTGAAAAGTAGCATTGCTTGTTATAATATTTTATTATTCATAAACGCATCCCGTGATTGTGTACAATCGTAAGGATAACATACTCTATTTAAATGATTGTTACCCTCTTTTTTTCTGAAGTTGGTCTTAGTTGCAAAATCTTATCTTTCAATCATACTTCATCTTGTCGTTAATTGTTTGGAAAGTTATTTGTCTTTAGTAAGGAAATGTCCATTTTCAGACTCATCCAAAAATAAATACATAAGAAAAATGATTTTTTTTTTTTTAAGAAAGAGAAAATGATTAAGTGTGAAGGACATAATATTCAAAGATTTGTCCACGTACATAATGGAAACTCTAAAATGAAATTTGAATAATAAGTTGAGATGAAAATTAAAAGTTGAATAAAATATTATTTTTTAATATTATTATTGTTTTGAGATTTTAAAAAGTTGAATTATTTATTATATTTCGTGTAAAAATTTAAAAAAATTATAACAATTAGATGAAAATAATTGAGATTAACTCTGAATCTAAAGGACTTAATATTATTAAATAGGGAATATCAATTAGCAAAGTAAACAAGAAATAGTTTGCTACTTAAGCTATCTTGTATGTACATGAAAACACATTACACTAATTGATAGAATTTTCTTCTATTGGTCTTAATCTAAAGTTGTATAATTCCATATATTAAGATAGACAGGAGAATATACAAGTAAGCTTACGACGTAACGCGAACATAATTGCAATTTATCATCTTAAGAAAATTGTATTTTTTTTTTAACTTGGCATATTGCATTTAAACTTTTTTATTTATAAACTGGTGTGGAGGACACAGTATCTACACTGCTTATATTTAGTACGTCAATTTCTCTATTCTCAAACACAATAAATTTTCTTTCCCACGTCACATATGATAATTAAATCCATAACTTTTCACTCTTAATTATTATTTAAAAAAGAGAACTTATCCATGGGAATTGGAACTCACATCATCTTCTTTTATTGTTGTAGCATGCTACAGTCACCGCTCCCGCTATCATTGAGAGTTATCGTTAGTTATAAGATTTTTTTTTAATTTTTTTATTGTTTCATATATGTATTTTTTTAATCCTTTTAAATATTTAAAAAAATTTTAAAAATCATAATATTATTAAAAAACATTTTTTTAATTATTAAGAAAAAAAATTAAAAAAATTAAAAAATCAAAATGATAGAGTAGAGCGATAAAATAAAGTGAAAAGAATAGTATGATCCTTTATTGTTATTACAAAACGATAACATAGCAATTGAAGTATGAATTGACGAATAAGACAAGTGGTTTTAAAAAGCAACGGTGGAGTATAAAGCTTTCCTTTTTATTTTGCACTTTCTTTACTATAAATTAATTATCTCAATTTTCTAATATATCTCTCATTGCGTTGCTTTGGCTTGTCGCTATTTGTTATTAAATTGGAGATTATATTCAAATATTGGTCGGTGGGTGCGTTGTCCAAACACAGAGTTCCCTAAAACCAGCGGCGGTAAACCGCTCAATTTATAAACAAAACGTTGTGTTTGGGGGCTCACCACAAAATACTGTTACTGAATATGACATACACGTAGGGTTGTTCTCGTCAATAAAGAGAAATGTTTATAAAAAGATTTTTAAAAAAATATTCTCATAAGTTGACATAAGTGATATAATATGTTAGATTGTAAAATTATTTTTATTGTAAATATAGATCTAACGTATCATATGAGGCCGTTGCAGTTTGGGAGTTTACTTAATGTTTGGTTGTTAAACCAAACTTAACTCATCTTAAACCAATCATTGATGAGACCCACTACCTTTTTAATTTCTTATAAAAAAAAGTTAAACTCATCTCAACCTATTTCATACATTTTAACTTAAAAAATTAAACTTATCTCAATGGGATCCTCAAAATATTTATATTCACAACTTAACTCAACTCATCTCAAAATCCAAACGTAATTTTTAGTAGATCTTTTTGTGATTGTAACACTTCTTATCAATAAAACACAATGTCATTTAGGAATTCAGACTCTTGGCAATGAGTTTATCCAAATATGTTTCAGGTAACTCAAAGAGAGAATTTTGCTAGTTTGATAGCCCACAGAAATTATTTGCACTCAAGAATTCGAAACTGAAATGAGCACACCATCAAGACCAAAGCTCTTATCGTTTGAGCATTGATTACGTGATTCCAAAGTTTTATCTTTTAATTGTGATATCTCTCGTGTATTTTCCTCAGTTTAGACCCAATGCCAAATCCATCATCAGAGTTTTTATTGATCTCTTGAATTTACTTGTAACAATTATAAATGTTGTAAATACCCATCGACCAACTTCCCCTAAATTGTGGGAATCATGGATATCGTGACAGTAAATAAAATACAAAGCGAGTCTACTAATTTTATACTTTAAGAAATGGTCCGAAATAATAAGATTAGTCTCGTTCACTTTCACAAAACGTTTCATTCTTATCTCATTTGCAAAAACAAACGAGACGTAAGTTCATATGTCTATCTCTCTACTCTCTATCATTCTAAATCGAAAAAGGAGATAAATATTTGTCACTTCTCAATTGTCGAATTTATTTACTTATTTTTAATTTTTTTTACGCTGCTGGGGTTAAGGAAATTAACCCAAGAAATCCTGCATAATCACATACAGACGGAAGTGTTGTCATCATGCTAAAGATCATTTTGCCTTCATTTGTCAACATTACATTAGAAATCGATTTGGAAATGCACCTTGGGTTAAGAGTTATCACCATTTAGTAGGCCCATATTAAGTAACATTGGCCCAAAGAAACAATACTCAATAGGAAGGAATATCAATCGGGTTGGTCTAGTTGGGCAAATCAAGCACAAATGTTGTCTAAAATTCAAGCACTCGGCCCAAAATCAAAGTGGTCCACCATATATATATATAATTTACTTTCTGTTAAATGAATGTTAGGTTATTGCGTCAGTTTGAAAACGGAAATTCTTTTATCCTTCAGATTATAATACTTTTTTTTACTGCATGCTGTCTACTTTTTCTCTTCACAAATTGTCAGATTGATGTTGTCTATAATACTTTTTGAATGCTTTTTCTCTTCACGGATTGTCAGATTATCATACTTTTGGGATTTCTGGGGCGCTGACCGATATTAAACACCAAAAGCAAATTTAGCTCAAAACCTATATATATATATATATATATGATCACTTGATCTCGATCATTTCTGATTAGGTTGGGTGCTCTCTAATCATGTAAAATATCATCTTATCCGAAACTCAAATTAATGAGCTCTGACTCGATGCCTATCCTCACATCGATCACATGAGTACGTACTCAGCTACTTATGTATTGCTCTTCACCATTTTTATGCTCTGTCAGTTTTTTCCTTCTGCAGGTTGTCAGCTTGTGATATTATTGGAATTTCTGATTCGCTGCAACTGACCTCTGTATGATGCCTTTTCACTTCTACAGGTTGGGTGCATGCGTATAGGCAATTGTGCCTTTTACATATTTAAATCTTGAAAAAAATAATATCAAAATAAGGGTGCTCGCTAGATCAGGAGAAGGAAAAATAAATTATAAAAAAACCAATAAGAAAACACAGAAAACATTAAAAAAGTTGTAAAAAAAAAATCAAACAAACTCTAACAAACATATAAAAAAACACAGAAACCATTAAAAAAATATTCTTAATCAGTGTTTTTCTATATCTGGTTTGGGAGTTTTTGAGTTTTTCTTTTTCATGTTGGTTTTGCTGTTTTTGATATCTAAGAGGTCGCCTTCTATTATATAAATGGCTATGAGACGGAGTAAACGGAAAATACTTTTTGTTAAATGAACAAAAAGGTTGTTGCGCCAGCTTGAAAATGGAAATTCTTTTATCCTTCAAATTATAATACTTTTTTTTACTGCATGCTGTCTACTTTTTCTCTTCACAAATTGTCAGATTGATGTTGTCTATAATACTTTTTGAATGCTTTTTCTCTTCACAGATTGTCAGATTATCATACTTTTGGGATTTCTGGGATGCTGACCGATATCAAACACCAAAAGCAAATTTAGCTCATAACCTATATATATATAGATTGTCAGATTATCATACTTTTAGGATTTCTGGGGCGTTGACCGATATCAAACACTAAAAGTGTATATATATCTTTATGATCACTTGATCTCGATCCTTTCTTGATTAGGTTGGGTGCACTTTGATCATGTAAAATATCGTCTTATCCGAAACTCAAATTAATGAGCTCTGACTCGATGCCTATCCTCACATTGATCACATGAGTACGTACTCAGGTGCTTATGTATTGCTCTTCATCATTTTTATGTTCTGTCGGTTTTTTCCTTCTGCAGGTTGTCAGCTTGTGATATTATTGGAATTTCTGATTCGCTGCAGCTAGCCTCTGTATGATGCCTTTTCACTTCTGCAGGTTGGGTACATGCGTATAGGCAATTGTGCCTTTTACATCTTTAAATCTTGAAAAACATAATATCAAAATAAGGGTGCTCGCTATGATCAGGAGAAGGAAAAATAAATTATAAAAATACCAATAAGAAAACACAGAAAACATTTAAAAAGTTGTAAAAAAAATCTAACAAACTCTAACAAACATATAAAAAAACACATAAACCATTAAAAAAATATTCTTAATCAGTGTTTTTCCATATCTGGTTTGGAAGTTTTTGAGTTTTTCTTTTTTCATGTTGATTTTGTTGTTTTTGATATCTAAGAGGTCGCCTCTCCTCCATTACACTTTAAAAGATAATGTGTTTTGAGAGGAGAAACCAAACCACCTGCCATCTATACAGCCTGAAATTTTCATAAGTGAAACCAAACCACCTGATATTTCGTAATTGAGGATCAAGCAAATTATCATAGGTGAAGAATTGATTATCATAGGTATTCATCTTTGGTAGTGTTCAGTGTTCAACCTATTTTATGTTTTTGACTTCCCATCTATTCTATTTTCTTCTAGTTTTTTCTCTTACTGGTTGTTAATGTTTTCTATTAATTTCTTTTCAGCTGCTTTCTCAGTTATCTAAGGTGTTCTTGGCTGGAGATTTCTAAATCTGGAACTTTCTGGCGTTTGATCATTGTGAGTGCATGGTTATTTAGTGTGGTGTTTTCTAATGGTAAATGCAGTACTTTTTCTGTTTTCTTTTTCCTATAAACCTCAACAGATGTTTATATTTTTAAAGATAAAAACCTCAACAGATGCACTGAAACTGAAAACGAAAACAAAAAGTTGAAAAACTCATGCAACCGTCAAAACTCACTACCCATTTTTCTTTTTTCTTTTTTGTTTGCTGTGTCACCAGATTTGTAGAAGTTTTGATTTTTTTTTTTTTTTTTGCTAAATTTTGGTTGGTTTTTTTTTCCCCTTTATAGGTCTCAACAGATATCTTCACCAAAAAAAATGAGGATATACTAACAACCAAATATGTGACAATCCCAGAAACTGGTCTCAACACATATCTTCACAAAAAAAAAATTGAGGATATACTAACAACCAAATAGGTGACAATCTCACAAACACCAACTAAATTTTATGAAATGAAAGTTCCACACCCTCAAACATTCTGCTATTCCCTTCCTTCCAAAGCAAAAATAAATATCATTGGGCATCTATTTGCCATTCTACTCAATTGCTAAAACAAATATTGATAAATTCCACTCTCAATCTACATTAAAACCAAAGTACTAATCTGAAACTAAAAAAGAAAAAAAAAAGTTGAAAAACTCATGCTTTTACTCGTCAAAACTCACTACCCGTTTTTTTTTTTTTTTTTGCTGTCACCAGATTTATTATTTTTTATTTTTTCCTGTTTCATCTTTACTTTGTTTTTTCTATTGTGAATCTGTATTTGAAGAGATGGTGTCCACTCTCAATCTACATTAAAATCAAAGTACTAAAAAAGAAAAAAAATTGAAAAACTGATGCTTTTACCCGTCAAAGCTCACTACCCATTTTTCATTTGAAGCCCATAAATTCAAAAAACTCAAGCACCTTAGATGGTCCAATCAACATCTCACCTATAATTTTATATCTAAATAATATTTCTACATTCACACATCCGTTATATATTTTTTTACAAAACTCGATCTTGATAGTTCAAATCATCCAATTTTGTCGTGAGAATTAGTTCTAAGGCGATCAAACCTAGGTATGTGGAACTAAGAAATGTATAAAAATTTAAATTTTTTTAATTTATTTCATGAACAAACACTCGGATCTGTTTCTTTACGGGGCTACAATGAACTCCAGCACACTAACTTTCGTTATCAATGAACAACCAGAGCTCCAGATTCCAGAACCCAGGACAAAAAAAAGAAAGAAAAAAAACCAAACAAAAATCTTCTTTCTCATCGATAAAAACCAAGGTATGTAGAACTAAGAAACCAATAAAAATCCAAGTTTTTTAAATTTATTTCATGAAGAAACACTCGGATCTGTTTCTTTACGCCCTCAAATCAGAAAGAGAGGCAAAAGGAAAATCGATTAAATCCAAAACTCAAAACAAAAAAAATTTGGGAGAAGGATGACGAGAAATTTTCGTACCTTATTTCAATCGAAAATTAAAGCAGCGGCGTCAAAGCGAGGCTGAGGCGGGAGAGTGAGGCGACACGACGACACAGAGGTGAGAGAGTGAGGGGAGGGAGTTAAGGAAGGGAGTGAAATGGGAAAGTGCAGCGGGGGGGTGGAAATGGAGAAAACGGTAGGGTTGTTTTCTAATAGAGGCAAAACGGCAATGTTTTGGAATTGGGACTTGGATCCCCTCTGCACACGGGCTAGGCCCTTCACACACACACTCCGGCCCAATAATAATAAAAATTCATCCAAACACTTTACACAACCTCCCAACACAGAAAGCCCAATCCGAAAAACTAAGATAATATATAAGAAGAAAATACCTTAATATAAAATTACACAAAAATTTTTACAATAGTAAAATAAAAAAATGAAAACTATTTTAATAATAAAAAAATTAAAATTAAAGAGTCAATAATAATATAAAATATTATTAAAAAAATTAAAATTTATATCATATATTATTGTGACGCAGGAGGCCCAATCTAAGAAAACACCTTAATACAAAATACACAACATCTTTTACAATAATAAAATAAAATAATGAAAGCGATCATTGTAATAATAAAAAAAAATAAAATTAAAGTGCCAATAATATTATAAAATATTATTAGAAAATTGAAGAAAACACTTTAACACAAAATGCACAACAACTTTTGCAATAGTAAAATAAAATAATAAAAACTATCATAATAATAAAATTAAAAATTAAAATTAAATAATAATATAAAATACTATTAGAAAATTGAAATTTATATCATATATTATTGTGATTCAGAAGGCCCAATCTGAAAAATGAAAATAATATATAAGAAAAAACCTTAACACAAAATATACAATAGCTTTTGCAATAATAAAACAAAATAATAAAGGCGATCATAATAATAATAATAAATTGAAATTAAAGATGCAATAATAATATAAAATATTATTAGAAAACTAAAGTTTATCTAATATATTAAGAAAACACCTCAATACACAATACACAATAACTTTGTAATAGTAAAATAAAATAATGAAAATGATCATAATAATAATAATAATAATATGAAATTAAAGAGCCAATAATAATATAAAATATTATTAGAAAATTAAAATTTATCTAATATATTATTGTGACGCAGGAGGCCCAATCTGAAAAATGAAAATAATATATAAGAAAACACCTTAACACAAAATACACAACAACTTTTGTATTAGTAAAATAAAATAATGAAGACGATCATAATAATAATAATAATAAATGAAATTATGAGCCAATAATAATATAAAATATTATTAGGAAATTGAAGTTTATATAATATATTATTGTGACATAGAAAACCCAATCCGAAAAATAAAAATAATATATAAGAAAACACATTAACACAAAATACACAACAACTGTTGCAATACTAAAATAAAATAATGAAGACCATCATAATAATAATAATAAAACATTGAAATTAAAGAACCAATAATAATATAAAATATTATTAGAAAATTGAAGTTTATATTGTTGTGACAAAATAGGAGAAGTGTAAAAAAATTATGTGTCCTCATTGGGTTTGGAATTAATGAGAAAGTTTTGAATAAAATGCTAGAAACAAGTTTTAAAAGCGGTTTATATTTTTTGCATAGTTCCAAAATGTTTGTGAAAAACATATTTGAACAATTTTTTTGTGCTTATATGTGTGTATGTGTGTATACAATATAATCAAAACTTACAATGTCTTTTATGTCTAGACATGAATTATCCTTATCAAGAGATCTAAATATATAAAAGACTCTCCATTATTCGTTACAAGACCTGTAAGTGCCTTTTTTTATATTATATATATATTTTTCTTTTTTTGCTAAACCATGCTTGTAATTGTTAGTGGGTACTTATTAATAACAAATTAATTTTGATAAATATTTGATTTTATGAATTTTGATATGTGATATCGATCTATGCTTTTTATAGGTTCTATTTTGATGGTATAATTATATTTCATGTGTTATTTTATTATTTTTGTTTCTTTGTTGATTTAATATCTATTTTTTAACATATTAATCAATGAAATTGTTTATAGCATTTAAATGTACCATGGGCATGGAACAATATTCTGTATTAAGCACTTGTTAATTATTCATTTAGTCTTGGTTGTGTAGAACAGTATTCAACGTTTGGAAGAATTGATTGCTTCATTAACATAATGAGAAGTGGTAAGATTGTGTTAATGAGTTATATAACATTTGTTTTTAAATAGTAATATTAATTTTGTAAAAGTTAAGCTTGAAAACTATTTTTTGAAGATCATGGAAAACAACCAACAAAGAGAATCCCATATAAAGATTTACCAGAAGACAGAAAGGAAGAAGTACGTAGAAAACAGAGAGAAATATATGCTAAAAAAAAGCGTTGAGAAGCAATTACATCCAGTTAAAAGATTCAGCTTCATTTGGGGATGATCAAATGACTACATCATTTGATGAACCTTCAAATGGTGATGTCCAACATATAAACATCATTCAGAACTTCACTGTTCTACAAAAAGTGTCAAAGAGACAACGAATTTTCCGTGGTAACGTTGATATCGATGAATTGGCTTCATCTCATGAAGTATGTGTTCCTCCTGGTCTTAATGTCTGTGTGGTTGATTCAGAGGCAACTCCATCATTAAACAATGTGACAAATCGTTCTGATTGTCCAAGTGATTCTATGGATTTCCTGACACGTAAATCAGGAAATACATACATAGATGAAACGACCGTCTCTAATCAGCATTTGATTCAACAGGTTTTTCTGAAATTATTTTTCTATCTTTCTTATTCAAGCAGCCTTATATTCTTTTTCATTGAAATTTGGGAACATCATATTAAATAGGCTCCATGTGTTGTTCGGGAAGAGTCAACCTTTGAAACAAGTATATCGCCACCTCGTAGGAGTAAGAAACAAATATAATTATATTATTCGTTCTTCCAATTCCATTGTCAACTCTTGTCACTCTTCCAGTAATGTGCTTAGTTAGATCATTCAAAGAATTCGATGGGTTTACGCCTATTGTCTTGTGTTTATTTTTGAACTCAATAGGTGAAGGGCATCGCCGCTCTGCTGAATTTAGACAATTATTACAAGTCGTGCCATCTGAAGCATATTTTTTGCCATATGTGCCTTGTTGCAGACATTGTAAAGCAAAGCGATTCTATCATGAAACAAACAGATTTTGTTGTGCTGATGGGACAATATCTCTGGCCTCAAATGATGTCCCTGATCAGTTTTATGATCTTTTTACCTCCGACACAGATGAAGCTGCACATTTTAAAACCTATGTTCAGATTTATAATAACAAGTTCGCGTTTACATCTTTTGGAGTTAAATTCGATAGAGATCTTTGCAGACGGAATATAGGGATTTATACATTCCGCACTCAGGGACAAATCTATCACTATATCAATGAGTTAGTCCCTTTAAATGGGCGTCCTTCTTATCTCCAATTGTATTTCTATGATACTGAGCATGAAATGGAAAATCGCATTTTTTATTCAGACAGAATGAATCCATCAATTATAGCTCAACTCATCGATATTCTTCGCATCAATCCATACACTGTGTTTTTTCGGTCTCTTGGTGATTTACCAAATTTGAAAAATCAATTAATCCATATAAAATCATATGCTGGCCCAGATCAGCGTGTATTCAATGCCCCAACATCTTCACAAGTTGCAGTAATATGGATTGAAAATGAAGATATAGATTAGTTGGGAGGACGAGACATTTGTGTTTTAGTCATTCTGGTGGAAGTTATTTAGTTCAGTATTATTTTGGCTGCTATGATCCACTTCAATATCCGTTGTTATTTTCTTTTGGGGATACTGGTTGGCATCAAGGTATTCGAATGGTCAATAGAAGAAGTACATTAATACGTGATGAAACAATACAATTAATAGATCCTCACCAATCAATGTCAGCAGAATAATTACTTACAAGATAACAGCGAGGTGAGAGTGTAATCTTAATCTTTCCATTTTGTACTTAGTTTTTAGATGTCCAATTTTGTAATGTTTCATTATTTTTCAACTTTTGTAGCATTAAACAGAAGAATGAATGATTCAATTGTTTTGTGTCGTGAATATTATTGCTACAAATTGCAAATCAGAGAAAATGTCAGATCAATTTTGTTGATGTCTGGTCGTCTATTGTAACAATTTGTTGTTGATATGTATGTTAAGATCGAGACGTCAATATTAGATTATTTTCGTAGTAAACAACAACATATTCGATCTAAGTTATATCAAGGTATTGTTGATACCATTACGCTTGGGGAAACTAATGCATCTAATGTTGGAAAACGAATTATTCTGCCTTCGTCGTTCATTGGGAGTCCAAGAGACATGCGAAAAAGATATATGGAAGCAATCGCTTTAGTTTAGCGTTATGGTAAACCAGACATTTTTTTAACAATGACATGCAATACAAACTGGCAAGAAATTTCAAATGAATTACGCCTATATGAGAAGAGTCAAAATCGGCCTGATTTGGTTGCTTGGGTCTTTCATGCAAAATTAGAAGAATTAAATGATCGATTATTCAAACGACAGATATTTGGAAAAGTTTCAGCATATGTTTATGTTATTGAGCACCAAAAAGGAGGGCTTCCACATGCTCATTTTTTAATTATATTATAGAGAGATTGGAAACTCTATGCGCCTGAATCTTTTGATGAGATTGTATCGGCAGAAATACCTGATAAAAATACGAATTTGCATTTGCATAACGCTGTTGTCAAGCATATGATGCATGGATCATGTGGGATGTTGAATTCAACAAATGTTTGCATGAAAAAAAATGGTTATTGCAAAAACCATTATCCAAAAAATTTTGCATCGGGTACGACTGTTGGAAATGACTGCTTCCCAATATATAGACGTTCTGACAATGGAATAACTGTTAATGTGAGAGGTCATAATTTAGATAATCGTTGGGTCGTTCCATATAATCCGTATTTGCTTGCAACATTTGACTGTCACATTAACGTCGAGATTTGTTCTACAGTAAAAGCAGTCAAATATCTTTATAAGTACATTTACAAAGGGAATGATCGTGTTGCTTTCAATTTGGTTTCTAAACAAAACAATCAACAAATTGATGAAATCCAACAATTCCAATCGGTTCGATGGATTGCTCCACCCGAAGCTATGTGGAGAATATATGGTTTCATTGTTAATGAAATGTACTCAGCAGTGTATATCTTACATTTACATCTTGAGGATCAACACCAAGTAACTTTTTGAGCAAATGAAGACTTAATCAATGTTCTCAATTCTGATCGGTCTGCAAAATCGATGTTAACAGAATTCTTTGCATTAAACCGAGTAGATGAGAATGCCAGGACGTTGTTGTACAAAAAGTTTCCAGAATTCTATGTTTGGAGCCAACAATACAAAGAGTAGACTTGTCAGAAAAAGAAAACTATTATAGGTCGAATTGTTACAGCAAATCCATTTGAAGGTGAGATGTATTATCTACGGATATTGCTAAATCATGTAAGAGGACCTTTGTCATTTGAAGATCTTATGACAGTTGATGGTATTGTGGCTATTATGCATGGTTTGCTACAGAGAGATAGCGGCTTAGAAGATTGTTTATATGAAGCATCTTTATATCAAATGTCATCCAGTTTGAGACGGCTATTTGCAACTATATTGGTTTATTGTAATCCAGCCAATCCGAAAGAGCTTTGGGAACATTTTGAGCAAGATATGGCAGTTGATTTTAGGTCAACTAAAGATTCTATATTCAATGTAAGAATGCAAGTTTTGCGCTCAATTTCTTTTACACTTGAATCAATGGGAAAAGACATTAATTCATTCCATCTTCTTGATGACAATATCTGTTTCGATGAAAACCAATTCGAATCTAGGAAAATTGATGATGAATCTGTCTGTTAAAATTCCAGAAGAAGATATTGTTACATCAGAAGCCCTTAATAGTGAATAACGACATGTCCATAATTCAGTTTTGAAAAATATTTTTTCAAACAGAGCTGCTACATTCTTTGTTGATGGCCCTGGTGGGACAGGGAAGACATTCCTATACAAGGCACTTCTCGCCGCAGTTAAATCAAGAAAATTAGTGGCACTTGCAACTGTTTCATGTGGTGTTGCTGCATCTATCCTTCCTAGAGGTCGAACAGCACACTCACGCTTTAAGATTCCATTGGATACTGATGAACATAGCATGTGTTGTGTCAGTAAACAAAGTGCCATTGCAAAGCTACTACGTGTAGCAAAGTTAATTATATGGGATGAGGCCCCTATGTCAAGAAAATAACACATCAAAGCATTAGATAAAATGCTACTAGATATTAATGATTCAGAGTTAACATTCGGTGGAAAAGTTATTGTTTTTTGTGGAGATTTTTGCCTGATTTTACCTGTGGTTAGTAAAGGAACAAGACAAGAACAACATCGACGCCAGTTTGGTTTCTTCCTATTTGTGGCCTACATTCATCAAGCTTCATTTGACTGAGAATATGCGAGTAAGATTGGATCCAGTTTTTTCAAAATGTGTTAGAATTAGGCAATGGAATGCCACCAATCACAGTTGATGAAACTATAAAAATTCCTGATGACATGCTTGTTTCCTATGAAGATGATTGCACTTCTTTGGATCATTTAATAGATTATGTTTTCCATGATATTCATGAATATTCAATAAATATTTCAGCTATGATGAATCGGGCCATATTAACACCAAAGAACAATTATGTTGATGAAATAAATGCATCACTAATTCATAGATTTCCTAGTGAGCTTAGGCGATATTATAGCTTTGATGAAGCAATAGATGCATCTGAACAATCAATCATGGAAGATTTTTTGAATACTCTAACCCCAAATGGACTTCCTCCTCATGAATTGTTACTGAAGATAAATTGTCTCATCATGCTGCTTAGAAACATTAATCCTTCAGAAGGACTATGCAACGGAACACGCCTAATTTGTCGGGCTTTTGATCGAAATGTCATTGATGCAGAAATCGCAGTTGGACACCATAGCGGAAAAAGAGTCTTTATTCCAAGGATCCCATTCTTACCAAATGTTGATGAAAATAGTGGTTTCTCATTCAAACGAACTCAGTTTCCTATCAGATTAAGTTTTGCAATGACTATAAATAAGTCACAAGGGCAAACATTAGATTTTGTTGGGATATATCTACCTCAACCTGTATTCTCACATGGTCAATTATACGTGGTTTTATCAAGAGCAAAGACTGCATCTACAGTAAGAGTTTTAATACGACCAGTGTCGACTAAACGATCAGAAAAGAACTGCACAAAAAATATTGTGTATATGAAATTATTAAGATTAGCATGTTCAGATTAATATTATATGGGTAATGATTCAATTGTATAATTTGAGTTTAACTACTTAAACAAAATTACACATTTAATAGAATTCTCTTTTCTGTATGTTTAATATTGTGTTCTTGAAATATTTATTGTGTTCTTTAATTTTCTTTGCAATTTTCTTTTTAAATTTAGTATTGAGTTTATTATACTTACACGTTTAATATCTTTATATATGAACAACTTTAAAGATGAGGACAGTTTATACATCGATAAAATATATCACTCCAAATACAAAGAATTGGAAAATAAAAATGATTGTGGTAGACAAGTCACCCAAACGAACAGGGCAACGCTTGCCAATAAAGTACCAAAATCTAACATTGATTGATCCAGAGGTATAGTATTTATTTCTATCTATTGTCTTTTATTTTATTTTCGTGTACTAAAAACTTGTAAAAGATTTTGTTATTCTTGCATCCTATTTATTAATTTTTTTTTTACTTTTTTACTACTAATTTGTTGGGTTTTTTTATGTTTAATTTTTTAAATCTTTTCATATTATATAAATGTTGATGATGTCCCGTTCATTTAGTTCTCTTCTTGTAACGCATTTAAAAAATATTATTTTTTTAAAACCCAAAAATAATTTAAAATTAAACAAAATTATTATGCTCAATTATTCACAACAATTTTGTTCGTTTCAATTTCTTATATTGTATAGGGAAATCGAGTACAAGCGACAATGTTTGATAAAATTATTGACTCATGAGATGATACTTTACATATTTTCCGATCATATTACATCAGGAATGCATATGTGAAGCCACTTGATCCAAAATTTAGAATTGAGAAACATGAATACCAATGGATCCTAAATTCTAGAACGATAATTGAAGAATTTCTGAAAGAAGAAGAACAATTGGAGCCACCGAAATACCAACTCATTCTATTCAACGAATTAGACGCTTACAAAAACTCAATTGCAGAAATAGGTAATTCACTCTTTATTTTAGAATATTTGATTATTAATATATTAACAATTTAAATCTTATTTTTCAGATGTTTTGGCTGTTGCAATCCACATCAAGCCATGTAGAGAGATAACTTCAGCGCATGGACCGACAACTATTCAGGAAATCTATATCATTGATCAAAGGTAAAAATATTTTTGGGTAGGTCACTCTTTAGAATTATGTTTCATTCTTTTTTTCTTACATATTCTGTTAATTCTTTTTTTATTCCAATTTTGTAGCTTAAACCCCATATGTTTAACTATGTGGGTCAATTTGTGCAAGAAGAATGCAAAAAAATCTCGGAAATAATAAGGACAAAGCCAGTTATACTTGGAACAGGAATAAAAGTTGGTTCTTATAATGGTATTTTTAATAATTAACAATATTATATTTTCTTTTATATTGTATATGCTTGCATTAATTATGATCTCTATTTCCAATGAAGGATTGTCTCTTTCATCGCGTCCTAAAAGTAAATTTGTGATCAATCATGTTCTTCCTGAGGCAACTTCATTGCAAGAGTGGTAATTATCACAAATAAGTCATTATTTGTTTCATGCCACTTGAATATTAAAATCTCCATATTTTTATTTCTTATGTTGCATTTGTTTTTATGAATTTTAAGGGCGGTGATTAATGACTTATTACTTGAGAGTATTATTGCAAAATGCTTGACATATCCGTCAACATCTCTGTCTTCTGTTGGTATTCGAGAAATAATCAAGAATTGTGATGTTGCTGAGTTCATCAAAAGTTTACAGCCCATGCAGGTAAAATCCTTATATTCGTAACAAATTTAAATACTTATACAATCAATTCACCTAAAAAATTATTTCTAATGTAATGTAGAAAGCAAGATTTTGGATAAAGGCAAAGATAATTGTGGTTGATTTGCGCCAGATATTTTTTTACATGTCGTGTATTGACTGCAATAAAGGAACTGGGTATGATTATAATGATACCTTCTTTTGATACCATTGCAAACACCAAAGTATTTCTCAACTACGGTATGTATCTTTCAAAGTTTTTGTTTTGTTTGATAATTTATGTAATAGATTTAATGTATAGCTTTTGTTGATTCTAACTTAAAATGACATTTCCATCAAATTTATAGTTGTCGAGCATATGTTGAACTCGACGATAGTACATGAAGAGTATCTGCTGTTATGTTTGGTGAAGTTGTAGAGCAAGCATTCGGTTGTTCGACAGTTGAACTTATGAATCATACTGGTGATGTATGTTTTCTTGTTTTCCCTTACCTTTATTGTTGTGAGTAAAAAAGTCCATCTTATAATTTTTAACATGTTTACTACATTATCTATGAGCACATTGAGCTTTATATTAAAAAAACTATTAAAAACAAATTAGAACAAAAATCATTTAAATTGATTTTTATATACTTGTCTATTATGTCAATTTTATTTTTATTTATAACATGCATAGTAATTTAATTAAGAACATTGCATTCAAAGATTTGTGTTGATTTACAATACATCAATTTTCAGCATATATATTCTTTAAATTTTTAGTAATCATGGAAGCCTATTAAAAATTTCCTTTGCAGGAGCATCTGCCATATATAGAAAATCTTGTAACAGAAGTTTCGCAGAAAGAATAGATGATTGAACTTTTAGTAGACCCTAATCGACTCAACCAACAACAACACAAGAATTTCAACATCGTCTCTATTGATGCAGTACAAGATGACACAAAATGATGCATCGTAGTAAAAATATCAAAAGACTCATATTTTGAACTGATATTTTTGTTGGTTTTGTATTAAACTTATCGGAGACAACTTTGCTAAAACTATCGATGTTATAAATATGTGTTGAATTATGTTATATTCTAACTAATGTTTTATAAATATCGATGTTTCACAAAATTAGGCAAACGTGTTTTGCACGTTGTTCTGACCTAGTATATATATATATATATGTGAGTAATTCTACATACAACCGTGAAGTGCGTAACCGTCGCGTAATCGCTTTGAAAAAGAGTGGGGTCCACTATTAAAAAATTAATTTTTTTCATGTGGGTCCCATGTTTTATTCATTTTTTTCAAAGCGATTACGCGGCGGTTACACAATTCACGGTTGTAAGTATCTTTTCTCTATATATATATATCATCCTAAGTTAGTTTTCTTGGATGTCGGATCCCCTCCATTTACGTGGTCGATCCAGTTGGCCACCCTGTCTGACTATAGGTGGTTCTTGTAACAATTTACAAAAAAACGTCACAATTAAAATATGAGAAATGTTATGTATAATCGTAGAACTGTACAATCGTTTTGAAAAAGAATAGTGTCAATTATTAAAAAAATTAATTTTTTTATGTGCATTTCATATTTTCTTATTTTTTCAAAAGATTGTACAATATTTACACTTACAACTGTAAATATCATTTTTATATAGAGAAATGCTTGCGGTTAAGGAACATACCCAGAAATGTCTTTTTTTTTTCTTATACAAAAAAAAAAGAAAAAGAAAAAAGAAAAGAAGAACATATCCAGATAAGAGCCTGAAACGTTATTAGCAATATAATTTTAATAAAACTTTCTTTTTTTTAGCCAACCAATATTTAAAAATCCTCAAAACTTAAGATGGACTAGCCACATCCATCAATAATATTTTACAATTGATGGGATTCCCTCTAATTTTTTCTTGTCTCATATTTTTTTTAATAGTGAGAGATATAGCTTGAAAACCCACCGAAAAGGTAAAAAGAATTTTTTTTATTTTTTATTTCTTTTATTCCATGTATATTTTTTAATCATCATAAACATTTTTAAAAAAAATAAAAAATTCACAATATCATTAAAAAATATTTCCATAATCACTAAGTTTTTTTTTCTTTTTTTAAAAAAAAAAAAAAAATTCAGAACACAAATTCGGGACCCAAATTTGGATCTCAAAGCATTTCTCATTTTTTTTACAAGTTATAAAGAGTTAGAACTGGACACATTGTATCCATCTTTTAACTAATATTGAGATTCATACCATCTCCAGACAATAATAGTAATGCAAGTATTCAGAATCTCTATCTCTTAAAAATATATCAGAAATAATAAATAAATAAATAAATAAAATAAAACAAAAAACTCGTAAATAAGTTTCATCTCATAATTATTACGTGTTTGTTATTATAAAAATAGAAATGATATTTACAGTTTTAGAATGTGCAAGTTCTTCCCTCACACATTCTCTTTAACAAAAAAAATAAAAATAGAACTTACATAAAAAAATTATTTTTTTAATAATAGACAACTTTTTTTAAAAGGAAATACGTGAGACTTACACACTTTATAATTGTATATAATATTACTCTTAAAAAAAATACATGAATCAAGTATCATCAATCCCATTAAAGTTGAAGAGAAATGCTAATATATCTTGTCATTTTGTCCTATCATTTTGATCGTTCATATATTTAATTTTTTTAAATTTTTATTTTTATTAGTTAAGAAATTGACTATTAGTGTATTGATATTTTTTTATTTTTTAAAAATATTTAAAAAATATATGAATTAAAAAGAAAAAAAAACAAAATGCAAATTGCACTGAACGACATGTAGAGCAGTCATGCCCAGGCGGCATAATAGCACCACTCTTAAATTGAAATGGATAGAAAGTGAAAACAAAAAAGCTATAATTTTAAGTAAATATAAATAATTTGAAGGAAAAACCAGTTGTATGAATTTAATTTGTAACCATTTGGGCTAAATTAAAAAAGAAAAAACAAAAAGAAATTACTAAGGTTGGAGCGGAAAGAGGGTTGAAATTGGAAACTTAACTCATTTTTTTCCTGGCACTGGCAGTGGGCCAGCGGCCGAGCACCGATTCCACGTTTCCTTACCTTCCAAGCAAACCCCCCCCGTATCGCACTACCTATATATAGCCACTGAACTATTCAGCACAAGCATCGCCGAAAGCGAAACCCAAACGATTCCAGTGCTGAAGACTATGGATCACCTCCATCAATCTGGGGTTAGGTTTAGGGTTAGGGTTTGCGTTTGATCTACCAAAAATCCCCCTAGTTTTGGCCTAGCTTTTGCATTTCTCATGGCTCGAGTGGAAAACGTCTTTGCTCTTTTGGGGGATGGAGACGGAGACGACGACGTTTCTGCGCTCCTCGAGCGCGTTGCTGCTGTGAGGGCGGAGCCTCCGCCGCTGGAGAAGAAGAAGAAAGATAAGCAGCAACAGCACCAAAAGCAGCCCGTGGAGAAGGAAGAGTCAGACTGGGGTCTTGACGACGCCGTGTCGATGAAAGCAAAGCCTATTGTGCTCCCCGATTACGGTGATTGTTTGCAATCCATTTTTTTTTGTTCATTTTATTCTATTGTTCGTCTGCTGTTATCTTGTTTGTCATTGGTTTTGATTGGGGTTCTCATCATCTTGTTGCGTTTTCTTTTTGGCTACTGAGAAATTAGTTGAGAAGATGGGAAATGCATAGAAAAGGCTGGATTGTTTGTGCTAAATTGAAAATATATAGATTGGGAGTTACTTCGACAGCCCCTTTGTTTGTTTAAACTTTGTAACTGTTTGTTCAATTACGATTGTCCGTGCATCATTCGCATTGTTTATTTTCCATGTTTGTACCGCAACGGTTTCATTGATACTCATCTTTTTCTATTGGCAGTTACAAGAAGAGATATTGTAGTTAGAAAGAATGAGCCAGAGGGGCGGGAGCGCCGCCAGGGTCGTGGCTCTGATAGGTCTGAGCCAGGTGGGAAAGGTTATCAACGGAATTTTGGAGGATCTGATGGCTATAAGCGTAACAATGGAGGAAGAAATGGTAATCAACGGAAAAATGACGATAATGGAGGGGGAAGTGGTTATCATGGGAATAATGGGGGTGAGAATGATTTCCAGAGGAACGTCGGAGCTGAATCAGGAAATGCAGTTGGGGATGATTGGCAGGAGCAGGGGCGGGGGCGTGGTGGTGGAGGTAGAGGGAGAGGGAGAGGGAGAGGCCGTGGTGGAGGCAGGGGATTCAATCAGAGTAAGGAGTTTGGAAGTGAAAGCCAACTTGATGTGAACAATTATCAGACTGAGAAGCAGGGGCATGATGGGAATGATAATGATGGTTGGGAACAGAATGAGTTTCAGGGAAAAGTAAGTAGAAATGAGACTAAATATGATGTGAGGCCAAGAAATGTGAATCGGGGCCGTGGCGGTGATGGAAGAGGCTACGGTGGGGGAAACCGCGGTTATGGTGGACAAGAAGGCCGCTTCTATGATAGGCAAGATGGAAGGAATAATAGAAGGGGTGATGATAGTAGAAGGGGTGAAGTATCAAATGAATCTGAATCAAAGGAAAACATTACTGGTGATATTGAGAATGCAGTGAAAGTTGATGACTATAGTGGTGGAGCTGAATGGTATATGCTTTCTACAAACATTTTTTATCATCTGTGCACTTGTTATTGTATTTATATCTTATTGTGCTAATTGGAATTTTTTTGAGATCTTATTTTCTGCTTGGAACATATATTGTGGAAGTTCCTTTTTCTCCAATTCCTTTTCTCAAAGAATTCTCCTTGTATGAAATATGAACACAGTTCTCATGGATTCTGAATGATATTCAGTGACATACATATTGTGTCACAAATGCTTAATATCACTGAAAACTTATTTTAACGTTTTTGAGGGTGGTGTGGCATGATAAAATTCTAGCATAGAGAGGTAAGCTGTCCTAAAAACCAAAGTTCTATAGAACATATTGTAGGATTGTGCTTGGCTGACATTTTCTGAGGCTGGAGGCCATGTCCATGGACAGGATCCAGTTGAATTCTATTGAGACATATAAATTTTTATCTGTTGGCTTTTAACAGGGATGTTCCTGTGACTACCGAAGGAACAACTGATGCAGTGCATGAACTGGAGAAGCTTGAAGCTCAAGATGATTCTGAAAAGAAGGCCAAAGATACTGACGAGAATGAGGAGGATAAAGTAATGATAATTTGTCGTCAAATCTTTTGAGAACACCTCTCAATTGAAAAACAATTTAATGAATCTTTTGGTTTTCTTATAGGAAATGACACTTGAAGAATATGAGAAGGTGCTTCTCGAAAAGAGGAAGGCTTTGGAAGCATTAAGAAAGACTGAGGGGAGAAAGGTCACACTAGATAAGGATTTGGAGTCTATGCAACTCGTCGAGAAAAAGAAAGATGATAGCCTTTTCATCAAGCTGGTGTGTAATCTTGTTTGTCATCTTTTTCATTTTTCGTTGACTGCGTATTATGTATGTATTCATTTATTTTTCTGTTATTATTTCAGAAGTCTGAGAAGGAGAAGCTTAAGAAGAAAGGTAGCCTTGAAAAGGATGACAAAGTTCGGAAGGTAACTTTTGACACGCTCTTGCATGCAATTTATTCTTGCTTATTTTTGGGAAAATCTCCACTCAGTAGTATTTTTGTTTGCAACCTAAGTTAAAGTCGAAAAAAAAAGTTTTTGTTAGATTTCTTTCTTCTCTTCTGAACTGTATAAATGTGTACTTGCATTGTTAATTTAGGTGCGGTTTGGATAATGAGATAGTTTTAGATGAAAGTTGAAAGTTGAATAAAATATTATTAGAATATTTTTTTAATATTATTATTGTTTTGGGATTTGAAAATTTTGAATTGTTTATGATATTTTGTGTGGGAATTTGAGAAATTTGTAATGATGAAATGAGATGAATTGTTTATCTTCTATGTTTGTAACTTTTCATAATTGATCCACATTAATCCATGTTAAATATCTCACCTAACTGGTATTTTCCACATGTTTGCTTTTGAGTTGCCCTATGTCACGGTTGAGATCTATGCCTTGCTTCTTTGCACCTTGTAATACTTGTGGATAGCGTAAGGGGGTATGTTTGGCAGTGCTACCTCATGTTATATGCATTTGTGCTAATTTTTTGGTCGGCTTTTGACTTAATGGGCGGGAAGAATGTGGTGGATCCTGGTGTTAGGTTCATCTATTCTTGAATTTCTACTAATACACCAGAAGTCCTTGTTGGTTTACCTATGCTGTTCTTGATACAATCCCCACTGGTTTTCTTGCAGTCGATGAGCATTAATGAATTTCTGAAACCAGCTGAAGGTGAATTACATGTTGCTGCTCGTGGTCGTGGTGGTCGAGGTCGTGGACGTGGGGGCCGAGGTGAATCTAGGGGAGAATATTTGGGCCGGCGACGTCAGGTGGAGGCTGGCCCTGCACCTAGCTTTGAGGACCCGAACCAATTTCCTGTTCTGGGAGGAGCTGCTGTAGCCTCATGAATTTGTGGCTCTTTGGAATTGCGGTCTGTTTAATTTATCACTGTTTATGACTGGACTAGCTTCTAGCTTTCGAGTAGGGCATAAGTCTGGAGTAGTCTTTCGATGGTTTTGCGGTTGCATTTCCTTTTCGTTTGATATATACTGTCTTATATTAGTGGGAGCAAGTTCTTGCTTCTGCTTGGATCTTCTTCTTTTTCTTTGTTAACACAACTTTTGCTTCAGGAGATACGGTGGAAAATTTCAATGTGCATTATATATAATATATGAGCTTTGCTACTAATTATTCTACACATCACACACCACACTTATTTTTTTTTCTTTGGTTTTATTCCTCTTAAACTAATTGAGTTATTCTACTTATCGTCCATACACCAGACATTTGGTGAGGGAAAAAAATAAAAAATCGTATTGTATGTTGTGTGGGGATGACGAGTAGATTTTTCGTAATATATGTTTTTGTTTCATTTCTTAGATTTTTCTTGCAAATTAAATAATTGGGTGCGGCTACTATGCCGCCCCAACTTGACTGTTGGGTGGTAAAAATTTTTTTTTTTCATATTTTTTTAACATATTTAAATACATTTAAAAAATAAAAATATATATATCAATACATTTAAAATTACTTCCTTAATTATTAAGTAAAAAAAAAAAAAAATTGACCAGAGGTGTAAAAAGAAGAAGTAGGTATAATAGTGTTTTCCTAAATAATTTAATGTTAACAGTAGTATAGATAATATGTAATCTATGCCAACTTTCGGAAGAAAATGATTCTATTTTATTATATTAAATTGAGATAGTCATTTTGTTGGCTGTAAGCCCGTAGAAATCATCAACCAACTTCTGGTCGTAATCAATGTTTGCCCTATACTCGAGCTCTTGCCCTTCTGCAATCAGACCCAAATTGGAACAAAATGATGGCTTTGGAGAATGGGGGCTTGTATGTAGTCAAGTCACTCACTATCCATGCGAGATTTCAACGTCTGAGGTTAGCTGCGAAGGTCGCACAGTGAAGAGTTAGATATAGATATTCACGTGTCAATATATCATCTCCATTGTTAAATTTTCCTTGAGTGAACACATTAAGCGTAGAGTGATGATTCAAACATAGAATTTTTATTTCGTGAAATTATTATTTGTCTTAAAAGTTATAATTAATGAAAAAATATAGATTTTATTATTTATATTTTTACATGATATCAAAACAATAGTTCTAAGCTCAAATCTGGCTCTACATTATACAAAATTGATTAAATATTCTACGTATTAAGCACATTTATTGAAGAGAAAATTGGCCCACACATGCATTTAATATATAAATAATAAAATCTATATCTTTCTCATCAATTTTTAAGAACAAATAATTATTTGACATCAATGATTTTATGATTTTGAGAGGTATAATAGTTTCCAAGAAATTACTACTAGCAAGGATAATCACGAGCTGTGACTGAAGAAGTACTCTCTCTCTCTCTCTCTCTCTCTCTCTCTCATTTTACGATATTTTGCATGCAGATTGTCTCTTTACAACAGTTAGATCGATGAACTTCTTAGTAGTCATATATATAATATCTTTAGCTGAAGCTAGCAATTAGGTTCTTTCTTAGTAAACATGTATGAATTACTCGTGCTCGAGAATGTAGAAAAACATGTACACCAATTAAGATGTGCAAAAATTCAAAAATTTGATTCTGGAATGTCAGAATTGAACCCGTTTTTTGACCAACTTCGACTATGATTCTAACCTCCGACCTCCAACTCCGACTTTAGCTTCTGATTCTACACCAATATGATTTGTCTCCGACTTCAATATTATTATACATAGGTTATAAAAAATATAGAACTTAGATAGTTAAATTCAGTACTATATTAGTATGTTAATTATTATAGAAAAATATATTTATATATTATAATATAAATAGACTAATAGTCTACTATATATAAATATCATAATATTACAATCATACACAGTCAAGTATAGAAATAATATATTTGGCTAGCTAATAGTGAGTAATATGTAATAGTTTAGTATAAAAACATGTAAATAGGAAAAATGGGGTAATAGTCTAGTATAATAACATGCAATAGTCTAATATAATATGTTAATAACATGCAATATTATAGTATAATAACATGTAATTAGATGGTTAAACAATCTTTTTATTGTTTTTAATTTATTTGGGAGTCTTATACTTTAATACAAATGATAGTATATCAAGGATAGCCAAAAGGGCCTATTGTATATAAATCTCTTTTTCTATTTTTCAGATTTGCATAGCATATGAAATATACTTTTAGTTATATATATATATTTGCAAATATAAAATCTATTTCTTTTGTTTTTGTAATATTCTTAATAAAATTGAAACATAAAAGCCCACAAAAATGTTCCAGTAACATGTAAAGTCTTGTTTAAAATTGGGTTAAATAAATAGCCCAACACAGGTTAAAATGGGACCTAAAAATCCGTGGCCTAAAATAATTTTAAATCCGACTCCAATCCATTTTAACGGAGTTAGAGTCGGGCCGGATTATGGGTAAATCAGAGTTTGGAGTTGGATTTTCTGGATAGCGACTTCCACAAAGTCATGCTTAGCCCTAATGTCAAGTCACGGCGTTTTACCCTTTTTTTTTGTTTTCTCATAACCTTCCAACCTCGTCTCAACTTTCTCCCCAAAACAAATTCCGACCCATCTACATTAAATTCCGGTTTTGTCCAAGAAAGGTATGGTTTACTGTCCTTTACGAACAAATCACATGAATTTGTCTTGCATTTCACATCTCTTTTTTGTTTTTCTCCTTTGATTTCAATTTTCATACATACATACATACATATATATATATATATATATATATATGTATGCCATACATCATATGAAAACAACTCCTCCACGTCAAATTCGCCTTGATATTAGAATTAAAAAAAAAGGATGTTGACCGGAATCTTGATATATTTTCAAACTTTGAAGGAATGGCAATTACGAGGTAATTACTTGGAAGCAATGCCTTCTTTGCTTGGTGGAGTCTTGTTGGAATCTTAATTCTTCGTACCATTTGTAAACACTAATTAAACAGAAAAAAAAAAAAAGGTGTTGGATTCATAATCTCTACTATTTCAATATTTACCATACATTTGCTTTAAGAAAAAAACGTTTATTTATCATCAGTTATTTATTTTTTTATTTTTATAAAATTGAGTCTATTCTCATCATAAATAAGAATTTAAATTTCAATATGGTAAAGAATTACTCCCTATTGTCTAGGTTAAATTTCAATATTTAACTTTTTTTTATTTTTTTATTTAATAGTTAAAGAAGTAATTTTTAGTGTATTATTTTTTTATGTTTTAAAAATATATAAAAAAAAAAATTAAAATATACAATTTGTACAAATAGACACACCTAACGATCATAACTGGCCGGTACAGTAACAGCACCCCTATAATATTGCGGGTCACCCAGAACGACGAAAAAGCTAGAGTACGTAGCAGGGACCTTTGGAGACGGTGGTGCAATGGTGGTGGTGGGTGGGGGCACCCAGAGAAAGACACGTAGCTCTAAATGCCACATAATTCCTAGCTACTCACATGATATGGGACACACCCTGTTGCCATTCGGCTGGAACAAGGTTAGGCCGTCTAGATATAAAAATAGTTTTATGTCATTATTATAATTTTTTTAAATTTTTATATAAAATATAATAAATAATTCAATTTTTTAAAATCTCAAAATAATAATAATAAATATTAAAAAATAATATTTTATTTAATTTTTTTTTTTATTAAAAATCATCTCGTATCATTGAGTAACCAACGAGCCACCTAATCTCTACCTTACACTTCTAGAGCCAGTGTGTGATATGGATGAGGAGGACACATGCATGCAATCAAGCCTACTTGCTTCTATTTCTATTACTTTAATTAAAAAGTATGTATTAAAAATAACAAATTTATTTATATTTAAAAAAAAAAAAACTCTTATATATTTAAAAAAGACAACAAAATAGATTCCATACTGTTAATGATCACAATGACGTCTTCTAATGATTAAATGTGTTGGGACACAAATAAAAATAATTAATATATATATATATATATATGATTTCATAAGGTTTATTTTATTTTGGTTATTTTATAGAGTGATTCCCATGTATTTGTTGTTTTGCATACAATTAAAATGGGATACTTTGGACGATCTCAATTTGTTGGGGGACCGAAGATAGACATTTTTTTCTCTCTCCATGCACATGGATGGAGATAATAGGCATGCATGCATTATCCCCCACATATATCATGCACTTAATTATAACATCCAATAATTGAAAGGCCTTTCATCCTTATTTTGTTATCCCAATTATATTTATTGATGTGATGTGATAAATTTGTACGTATTTAACATTTAAAGCCACTTAAAGCGTATCACATCAGCAGTTATATAACTGATCATAACGACATAATCATGACTTTATAATATGCGTTTATTATTCGTTTAGCAAGCATAAAAATTAAGCTCCTGTTTGGATTGCAAGACAATCTCATTTCATCCTATCTTATATGATCTCATCAAATCTCATCTCAACATCTAAACATCACAAATATAAACTATTTTTAATTTCAAATCTTTAACTTTTGTTTTTATCTAATCATTATGTTGAACCCAAAGTTTTAAATCTCATATAATTACATATCTATATATAGATTTTGATAATAACAAATGAATTCAAGCATAAAGGAATCTCAAATTCAAGTTGTCTACACGATGAAACCAAGCACATCAATGAATCAAGCATGAGTAAGAAAGGGAACAAGCTCGCAAATGAAACTCTTAGAGTAATTTTGTACATCTCTTGATAAAATTCGAAATTGATTTAAAGCTCAAAATTAATATTTTCTCATAAAACATCAAGTTGCATTTTTCATATATGCATGACATATTTAAATAATAAAAGTTTGAAATTTGAATTTTTGTAAGAAGATTGATTGTCATCTTTCACATGTGCATGTTTTGTTTGAAACTTTTCAAAAGTGATTGATGCTCTTTTTGGCATTTGCAAAAGGTAAATTATTTTGTTTGAAATTTTGAAAAGCGAATGATGTTATATTTGACAATTGCAAGAAAGATAAATTTTGATTTAAATATTTTGAAAAATGAATGATGTTGTCTTTGACAATTGCGAAAAATATAACTTTGATTTGAATATTTTGAAAAGTAAATGATATTGTCTTTGACAATTGCAAAAATAGAAACTTTTATTTGAAATGAAAGATGAGTGGTGCTCCTTTTTTACATATAAATCTTTTTAAATTTGAAAATGAAGTCTCATATGCCTATAAATAGCTCATTTGAGATCTTCAAACAAGAATACAACAACAAGAGCATATGCACATCAATTGCAAGTTTTACAATATCCATTCGAAACTTTCAATCTCTTTTCTCTAAGTATTGAGTCTTAACCCTTGTTCATTTTGATAGAGATATAATTTTGCGTTATATTATTCTTATTCCACTCATTAAGAACTGTTTTCTGATAATCTACCCACTATCAACTCTTGTATCAGTAAAATGGTGTATATAACCATTGTGTGAAGGTGTTCTACACAGGGAATAGACGTTGAATCACCACGTGTAAAGTGATTACAAGTGTAGAATGTATTCTACATGGATTCTTTGTAGCGGTACTGCTCAAATGTGTAATAGGTTTCTATCTCCACCTAAAGAGATTGGATAGTGAATTTGGGAATCCTCAAGGGGTAGATTGAGGCGAGGACGTAGGCGGTGGGCTGAACCTCATTAAAATACTGAGTTTACATCCTTTTATCCTTATTCTTTATATTTACTGTTGTTTTATATTTTGTTCATATTTTATATTGCGTATTTAATTTATAATTGTAGATTTTTTAAATACAATCTAATTCACCCCTTCTTGTGTTAATCATTTGAACAATACATTACAATTTTTTTAAACTTTTAAATAAAACATAAAAAGTAATTCAATTTTTTAACTTTTAAAATAAAAATATTATTAAAAATTATATTTTAATAATATTTTAATTTTATAATAGATGTTTAGGGCAGGTTTGGGGCACAAGACAAAACACAAAATTCTCATCTCATCTCATCTCATCTCATCATTACACATTTTTCAAATCCTCATACAAAATATAATAAATAATTCAACTTTTTCAAATCTCAATATACCTTTTTTAAATCCCAAAATAATAATAATATTAAAACATAATATTTTAAACTTCAAAATAAAACATAAAATTTTCATCTCATCCTCCAAACCTCCCCATGTTAAAAGTTTTGGGCAATGGCCAGTGCACCACACTGCCTAGCTACTCATGTGCAGTACTCAGCAACCAGAGATTGATTAAAGATGGAATACCCCCTCTCAACTCTCAAGTTGGAAAAAAAAGGTGTTTTAAGGTGGGTGTAGAGCTGCTATCACTTAACAGTAGCTGCTTTGACTTCATTTAACGTTTGATGGGACTTCCTCTCTTGCATCATTGCATGAAACGTTTGCAACATTTTTTTTTGGTAAACGGTAGATGTCCCGCTGGGGCTACCAGCGCTGGTAGTGAGCAAAATTAAATTTTTATTAATTTTTAATTAATAATTAATGATGTATTTTTAATAATATTATGATTTTTTATCATTTAATTATCTTTTTTTTTAAATTATAACAACTTTCAACAAAATTCTAAAAAAAAAAATCCTAGCTCGTGAGTTTTTAGACAGGAGTTTCTTAATTATACTCGTGAGTTCACTGATCACTTATATGAACTCCACTGTTAAATACGGTAGGTTCAATACATCAAGTGTTTATTTCTTTTCAAATTATAGGAAAACTGGATATTAATATACATGTGTGTATATATATATATGTATATGTATATATATATGTATATATATATTCCAAGTCCCTGGTTTTGTTGAAGAGTTATTGTTTCTTCAAATCGGTGTAAAGAGCATACTATCTACATCACTTAAATAGAAATATTTCATTTGTAAGATTCAAATTTTAAGTTTTTTTTTTTAAAATTAAATTATGTAATGTAAACACTTTATTAGGTGTTACATAAGCTGACTTGAGAATATAATTTTTCTTTATTAAAATAGTGCTTAATGTTTTAAAAAAAAATACTTAGCATGAATACATTGAGAATAATATTTTAGCAAACCAATCAAATTTCTCTATCAACGTTTTCCAAAACTTTGTTATAAAAGCAAAAATAAAAAATAAAAAATTTTATTTATTAAATATAATAAAATATAATTATCAATAATAATAAGAATGGATGATGAAAATAGTTATAAAACATGGAGTCTAATTATTTGCGTGCATCTGCATGCATGGCTTTATGAGATGTAACGCATCCTACAGATCCAGATAATGACTTTTCTAAAGTTTCCCAAAGGACACATGTCCTACATTTTAATGCCACCTCTTAGATTGTGTGATTTCATTTAATATGCACATTTATTTATTTATAATAAATAAGTTGGGAAACTCAACTCTCTCTGTCTCACACGTACAACTGTGTGAGTAAGTAACAAAGTTTTGCCCACGCGTTATGCCAGCTGTTTCGGCCATTAGATTCCGTGATTGTGTTGAGCCTATAAATACTAACAAAAATGTTTAGAAAATGATAATACTTTGTCTGAGTTTATTCTTTTAATTTGATCCTTCATGCATTTTATTTTTTTTAATAAATAGTCAAGAAAGTAATTATTAGTTTATTGATATATTTTTTTAAAATATTTAAAAATACTTGAAAGAAAAAAGAAACAAAAATGCAATTTGCAATAAGAGACACGGCCATAGATCAAACCTGGGCAGCTAGCACCCCAAATGTTTTAGTCATAAACAGATTTCACAAAAATAAATTCATAAACTGACATGATTTTATATAATACGTTAAATTGAGTATCACATAAAGTTATGTCAATTTATAAATTTAGTTTTGTAAAATCTCTTAGTAACTGTAACACTTTTTAAATACTCCTCTTTCATGGCACTAGCATGTATTTTTTCACCAGACTCTTAAAAAATAGAATGTTCTAAGAGATTATTATAATTTGCTAATATTTATTTAAAAAGTTTTAATAAGTATTAATTTATTACTTACTCTATGTCTTTATTTCTAACTTTTAGATTCGAAATAAATTTTAAAGAAAATATTTATTTATAAACTTGCTTATTTGATACGAGGCAATCATATCAACTGATATAAAAGAATATAATTTATACTTCTATCACGTTATTTTTCACTAAATGTATTTTATAAAGAAAATGAACGGCTCATTTTAATCAGTCAATTTCATATGTTTATTTTTAATAGAATTATTCTATTCTTAAGTCGATTTGTAAAACATATTATCTACATAATTTAAATAGGAAGACTTGATTTGTAAAATCTAAATTTTCAAATTTATATCTTAAATTTTATTAAGTGAAATCTTAGAATCTACGTACCAGCTTGATAATATAATTTTTCTTTTTAATAATATAATATATTCAGTGAAAAAGCCAAACTCAAAAACATATATTTTTAAATCTTTTTATAATGATGCATTTACACCTACTTGGTAACTAGCAAAATCCATTGTAAAGATTAGATCCCCACCTTAATCATCATGTTCGTGAGTCTATGGTTTTGTCCAATTTATCATCATATTCATATTTATTATTTTAACATCTGTTTAGTCCCACGCCATCTCATCATATCCAGTAAATCATTAGGATTCATTTTCAATAAAAAAAACCTTATAAATCATTCACGGATTTAAATTGAATGTACGTCGTGATTAACTTTTAAAATGATTAGTTGTTCTCGTAGAACGCCTATATTTTATTAAAAAATAAATACACTGAATTAAGAATAATGTTAAGTACAAATCTTAAGTATGTAAATTTCACAAAGACCTTTTAAAAGAAAGTAGATTTCACTAAAAAATAATTTCTTATACTTTTTTTTAACAGTATAATTCACCTTTTTATAAAAAATTTATACGAGTTTCGTGCACTTTAAACTCGTACAAATATAATGTATTATTTATTATTATTTGTATGATCTATCAAGTAATATTAATTATTTAATAAATTATTATAATTACATATGTACTTCTCTGTGATATTAGAATCTAAAATTAAAAAAAAAACCTAAAAAATTTATATAAGATTAACTCGTTTGCATTCAAAACCCATCTCAATTCATCTTATCTCATCATTACAACTTTTTCAAATTTCTACGTAAAATATAATAAACAATTTAATTTTTTTAAATTTCAAAATAATTTTTTTAAATTATTACATAAAATATAATAAATAATTCAACTTTTATTTTACTATTCACAAACTATATATACGCATCTCTAAATCCAATCCACAGTTAAGAAAAACCCTTTTTGTGACGCAAAGCAAATCAAAAGGTAATCAATGGGTGGGTGTAAAATAATAATTAAAATATGGTATTAATTAAAGTTTGTTCATGCATGTCTGACGTGGCAAAGTTATACCGAGAAAATAAATGTCAAAGTGGAAATGGAAGGATAGATAGGAAAGGAACTGTGTGGGGGAAAGGAAACCTCAAAAACCCGTTTTAGGATCGAAGAGAACAAATTACTGAGTATAGAAGCACACAAACTGGAGACCCCTTAGAGAGAGAGAGAGAGACGAAACGTTCAGAACAGGAGAGAATGGAACAGAGCATTCCCGTTTCCATACTCAT
Organism: Juglans cinerea; assembly: GCA_961763995.1. Lineage (NCBI taxonomy): Eukaryota > Viridiplantae > Streptophyta > Magnoliopsida > Fagales > Juglandaceae > Juglans > Juglans cinerea. The sequence continues at coordinate 18,307,427 of CAUIVZ010000015.1, read as the reverse complement.
TCTCTGGCTTCGCATCGCCTTTCTGGGAAAGCTTTCAATGTGAGGGATATTGACTTTCGTCCGGCGGCTCTGGGTTCTGGTGATCGGATGGCTAAGACGGGTGTTTTTGAATCTGATCCGTCGGTGATGGCGAAGGCCACTGAGTTGAAGAAAGAGCTGCAGAGACTGGTGCGGGAAATTCTAGACGTTGAGGATTACAGCAACGAAACCATTGATCGGGCTAAGGAGAAGCTTTGTGCTTTGAAGGAATTGAAGCTGACGGGGAAGCGGTCGCCCTCGCTTAAGCTCCTCGAGACGCTGGCCTGTCCCGATGAGTTTCGGTGCCCCTTGTCCAAGGAGTTCATGACAGATCCTGTTATTGTGGCCACTGGTCAGGTGGGTATGCATCAGAATTTGGATGGGATATTATTTGCTCGGTTTGTTTTATGAGAAAAAATGTGAGAAAATTAAATAAACTTCCAGCGTTGGATTTTATTTTCAAATTTTGGGTCTTGAATTATTGGCAAGCCAAATTGAAACAAAGAGATAAATTTAACAACCAGTATTCTTTTCTTTTCCTCTGTTTTTCATTTTTTTTCAGTCGGCACACTTTTTTTATAGGTTTCTCATTTTGGATTCCTTGTGTTGACTTTTTCTTCAGTTTTTCTGTGTTTGGTGGCCGAGAAAGTACTCCTAGAAATTTATTTTTCAAGTGGTTGTTGGGATTACAACAATGGAAGTACTTTTGTTGTATGTACTTTCGCCGAAAAACTTGGACCTCGAAATAGTACTGGTTTGATGCCTAAAAGAACTTTAACTTCCGGAACCCTATCTGTATTGTTATCCTCCTATGTTTAATTTTTGAGTTTTTTTTGAAAGAAACATCTCAGAATGATGAATCTGATTGAGAAACTGAAGGTGCCGATATCGGTACAAACTCAATATTGGTGATATTATTCGAGGAGTCTTTATCACGATGCAATGTGTTAAAATTTTGGTTATCTGACATTGTATGCATTGTGCAGACATATGATAGGTCCTTCATTCAGAAATGGCTAAAAGCTGGCAATCAGACATGCCCTGTTACCCAACAAATTCTCTCACACACAATACTTACTCCGAATCACTTGGTACGAGGAATGATATCACAATGGTGCAAGAGCCGGGGGATTGAATTGTCGGATCCTGTTTACCAAATTAATGAAGAAGGAATGACAGAAGCAGATCGTGAACATTTTCTTTCTTTGCTGGAGAAGATGTCATTGACACTTTCTGAACAAAAACAATCCGCCAGGGAGCTTAGGCTGTTGACAAAGAGGATGCCCTCCTTCCGGGCACTCTTTGGTGAGTCTTTAGATGCCATTCCCCAATTGCTTAATCCACTTTCTGAGAGCAGGCCTCAAAATGGTATTCACCCAGATCTCCAAGAAGACGTGATCACAACACTCTTGAATCTCTCAATCCATGAAAGCAACAAAAAGCTTGTTGCCGAAACCCCAATGGTAATTCCTCTACTTATGGAAGCGTTGAGGTCGGGAACCATTGACACAAGGACCAATGCTGCTGCTGCCCTTTTCACATTGTCCGCCCTTGATTCAAACAAGGGACTTATTGGTAAATCAGGTGCCCTGAAACCACTCATCGACCTATTAGAAGAAGGGCATCCACTTGCTATGAAAGATGTTGCTTCAGCAATCTTTACCCTATGCATGATCAACGAGAACAAGGCAAAAGCTGTGCGGGATGGTGCAGTGCGAGTGATTCTGAAGAAGATCACAGACCGTATGCATGTAGATGAGTTGTTGGCTATCCTTGCAATGCTCTCAAGCCATCAGAAGGCCATTGAAGAAATGGGGGAACTTGGAGCTGTTCCTTGCTTGCTTAGCATAATTAGAGAGAGCACTTGTGGACGAAACAAGGAGAATTGCATTGCCATCCTCCACAGCATCTGTTTGAATGATCGAACGAAGTGGAAAGAAATGAGGGAAGAAGAGAATGCCCACGGAACAATCTCCGAGCTTGCTGAGAATGGAACTTCAAGAGCCAAGAGGAAGGCTTGCGGCATTCTTGAGAGACTGAATAGGATTGTCAATGTCGTGCATACTTCGTGATGAGTTAGCCAGTGCAGCATCGCAGAACACAATACTCTGTAAATTCTGCATCTATTTCCAGAGCTCATGGTCTCTAATGAAAGCCCCCAGGCTTCATGTGTGGTCATTCTCTATTACCCTTTTGTACATTCTCGTTTTCTCTGGAGTTTCAGGTTTCTTGTTGATGAGGTAGTTACTGTGAGTGTCATTTCTGTGAATCAATACAAAAGAAGCTTTATTTTTAAGGTCGTCTTTTCTTTTGTTTTGTAGTATTTGTCTTGTCTTGCCTTTCTCTGGTGAATGATAGATGTTTGAATCCCCATCCCCGCCACAGAAAAAGTGAATAATACTTAACAAGATTGTCCAAGAATAAACGTTTTGATTCATCACTTGGGGAGGAGTCCTTTTCCCTCATTCATCCTATGTCAAAATAATTGATGTTAGAGAAGAGATTCCTTTCCCCACCTCCATTGTTGCGTCTTCAGTCCCTTTCTCTCTCACACAGACAGATTGAGACCCTCCATACATGTGATGAAGTTCCATTTCTGTGGCATAGATTATAGAGAGGTGCAAAAGTAATAATAGTGGGATTAAAATAATAATCCACGGTATCCACCCCATTTTTGTACTTTAAAACTTTATTTTTTTTTAAAAAACGATTGATGATTAGATATAATGGAGGTGGCCAAATTGTCGGTAAAGATTAAGATAAAAAAATAAAGGTGGTTTGAGATGAGAGACCAAAAAAAATAAAAAAGGATGAAAGGGAGAGGGAATCGATTACGTGATAAGTAATCTTTTATTTGGATTGGGTTCCATTTTCTAACCGAAAGAGTCAAACATGGGTGAAGGTCGGTGGGAGAGCTAAAGATTTCACAAGTGCAGCAACTCATGTTTCATGGAGCTAAAAAAGTTATGTGATTTTATTTTATTTTTATTGAAACCCTCAAATAAAATAATAGTTCATGCAAATTGACGGCCCAATTAACGCCCGGGAGAAGGGGGGAAGGGGGGAAGACCAGACAATCATGGAAAAGATGCAAGAGATATGAAACTTTCATGATATAATATTCCTAATGGGGGGATGCGAGAAAAAAAAGTGTTATCCACTTTATTCTAAATTAGTTATAAAGAAAATAAAAGAAAGCGTTATTAAAAGTGAAAATTTATTCTAAAACTTTTGAAATAAATAAAAAAAAAATCTCAAACTTATTGATATATACTTTAGGGCTGCAACCCGACCAACCCGGTTTGTGTTTGGGCCCGAACTGACCCGACCCGACTCCAAGACAAATCAAATCGGGATGGACCGACCCGACCCGACCCGACCCGAGATTGGAAGCACGCGAAGGATAAATTACAAATCAGCTGCAGAACGAAACGCCATTGCCCTCGACCTCGATGACGACGAGTCACTTGCTGATCCCTTGCCCGCCGGTTGAGATGAGGTGCCCTCTCCATCATTATTAGCCGCCACCTTCGGTGACTTCATCGACCATGCTCTTGTAAAAAACGCCCACCGCTCCGATTTACTCATCTGGTCCAGTTTCTCCATCCTCCTGTGACTCTTCCCTCTGCTACTCCCTTTCCCGCCTGCTCTATATCCCGCCTCGAACTCCCTTCCCTTGGCAAGAACACCATACTCGTGGCCCGGTTCAGTTTCGGGTTCATTATCTGTTTCCTCACCTCCACTGGCAACCTCAACGTGAATCGTTCCATGTTCTAACTTCTCTCCAGGTTGGATCAACGAGTGACCCGTCGAGTGTGAACGTGGAAACAGGAACATCCGGGTGGACCAATGGCTCGACCTTGACCCCCGGATCCGATTCCGATTCAGCGTTTGCTTTACGCCTATAACCACCGTTTCTTCAGGTACTCTTTGTGCTCATTCTGTTTCTGCATTTGATGATTTGATGGTGAAAGATTTTGGTCTCTCATACGCATTATGAACCACCCACAAACCCCATCCATATTCAAAGAAGAATAAAACAGAGAGAAGCTCTTCATTTCAGCGGAGTGAGAACGATGTAGACGGTTTCAGTGGGTTCGACCCGCAAGTTACTTCAACCCGTTTTCTCGGGTCGGGTCGAGTCGGATCTCACGGACGGATCGGGTCTGAACCTTTTCTGCACAGCCCTAATATACTTTACAATTATATTAATTTTACATAAAAGTATGTGGCATTAGCTAAACAAATCCAGCATCATTATAATGTATTCAGTGTTTGAGTACAACAAATAATAATTAGGTTGGTTTGAGTTTTCAAGTGGATTATATTTTAAAAATTGATCAAACCTTTTTTTTTTTTTTGGTAAAATAGTGTTTGGTGGCTCACATATAAGAAAGGATAGGATATAAAATATTCACTTAAAAATCAAATAGCAAGAATACAGAAGGAAAAATCAAAACTCTTTGAAAAGTCAAAAAACAGAGCTTCTGTTACCTAAGCTTGGTGCGGTTGGCATTCTAATTTCTAGCATGTATTTGAAATGCCCTTTTTTTCCAAAAAACACTCAAGCCTTGGAAGCAATCAAATAAGCCGAGCTAGTGTTCCATTTTTCTTTTTCTATTATCACTAGGATCTAGTAAACAATCTGTACAAGCTAATGACCAGGTGGTTATGACAATACAATTCAGAAAGCAGGGGGTGGTCTCAAATGACTGAAGAATCAAGGCATCATGATTCATACATTCAAGACAATGCAGAGGGATATAGATAATGATAAATAGAGATGAATTCAAGTTTTACCTAGTCAAGTGGAATAAGGTTTGCTCTCTAATCTCCTCCGGTGGGTTGGGTATCAGAAAGTTAAAAACTTTCAATAGAGCCTTCCTTAGGAAATGGATGTGGAGATACTTCATGGAACTGGAGGCTTTATAGAAGTCGGTGATTGATCTTAAATATGAAGGTATGTCGGGGAGTGGTGCACTAAAGAAGTTCACGGGCCTTATGGAATTGGAATTTGGAAACACATTAGAGGAGGGTGGGGGATTTTTGTTAGGCACATTCCGCTGGTATTGGGTAATGGGTCTAGAATAAAATTTTGGACTAACCGATAATGTGGATATCATACTCTAAAGGATTCTTTCCCTTCAATATTTAGAATTGCACGTGAGAAAAATGCATCAGTGGCTGATTGTATGGAGTTCTCTGGGGACCTAGTCCAATGGAACATGAATTTTACCAGGGCGGCTCAAGATTGAGAAGTTTGCAGCATTGAGGAGTTTCTTGGTCTTTTATACATAGTGATACCGAGAACACAAGGCACTGACACGATATGGTGGATACCCACCGATAGAGGTATATTTTCAGTTCGCTCTTTTTTATAAGACCCTTACACAACCATAGAACACTGAGTTTCCATGGAGAAGAATTTGGCAAAATAAGGAGCCTTTTAAAGCAACATTTTTTGTATGGGCAACAATATTGGGTAAGATCTTGACTTTGGACAACTTACGAAAACGAAGGGTGATCATAGTATAATAGTGTTGCATATGTAGGAAAAATAGTAAAACTGTAGATCACTTGCTATTGCCATTGTGAGGTTGCTAGAACATTATGGAATGAAGTGTTCAACAAGTTAGATCTTGCTTGGGTGATGTCTGTCACAGTGATTGAGCTCATGGCCAGTTGGACCAATTTACGAGATCTCCCATAAATCCCAATGGTGTAAAAAATAGTTCTGATATGTATTGTGTGGTGCCTATGAAAGGAATGAAATGAACGGATGCTTGAAGACAAGGAGCGTTCTTTGAAAGAATTTAGATTATTTTTTGTTAGCACTCTTTTTCTATGTGCCACAGCTGTGGGTTTAAGTGCCCTCAATTTTATGATTTTCTAGTTTCTATTTCCTCTTTGTAAATAGGTGTTGCTTTTTGTATACAGTCTTGTGTACTTGGGCTATGCCTATTCATATCAATATAATCGTGTACTTGTAAAAAAAAAAATATGCATACAAAACGCCTAAAATCAGAGACTCCACCCATCGCATACTGATACTGCAGCAAGAACCCATCAAGGTCCCCACCTATCGTGCACAGCTATCAATTCTATGACTTCCCTGATTAAGTTCAATTTTCAGTCCGTCTTGTAGGCCCATCCATGTTTATCTAGAAATGCCTGCACTGCTTCCTTTATGGCCAAGTTTGGTATCAGCTGGGATTGATACAGTGGTTCACGAGTGATTGGATCAAACTTGCCCACCTGAATTGAGTATAAGTACGATGATATCAGCGCGGATAGAGGAAAGTACATCCAAGAACTCTATACTGACACAATACAGCTAAAAGCAAAAATCACCTTCTCAAGATGTTCAAGAATCACTGCTTTCTCGTATGTAACCCCACTTGGAGTGATGACGGGATCACGCAAAATATCAAGTGTAATTTTACAACATAGATAGTCTGGCACCTTATGTACGCAATCAGAGTTCCCACCACAAAGCCGAGAGAGAGAGAGAGGAAAAAAAGGTTCCCACCACATAATTAAGTAACAAATAATCAGAAAAAAATGAAATACCATTAGAGAGGGTTCCCAAGTCCTCACCTCTGTTGGCGTGTCAGCTTCTGCAGCCTCTCTAAACACTCTTCTTAAAACCTTTAATTGTTCCAAGTGAGAGGTATCAAATTCATCCACGAAACCTTCTGTTTGAGAATCATCAAGAAAATGTTTTTCTTTAAGTGCAGCTTCACAAGCCTCTCTGAGACCAAAACAGCAATTTTGTGTATTAAAAACAGCAAAAAAAAAAAAAAAAAAAAAAAAAAGAGCCACCCTTTCCAACTTCAATTTTTTTTTGGAGGTAACTTTCCAACTTCATAGGTGAAACTCACTGGGACAACATACTTTAAGTTTTGCAATTCCCATGAACGCTTTGAAGATGCATTCTCCCACTCCACGTATTTTGCTTTGGCTACTTCCTGCCAGATCACCTCCACCATGTCGCTCTCAGGGTTGGCTCTTCCAAGATCCAAAGCCTATACAGGTGAATTTATCAGATCCCAATAAATTATGATGTTTGCAAATTTATGTACATATTGATTCCAAAAAAGAGAAGTAACAGCTTTAGACATATTATGAAATTTCCCGCTGGTAGAGGGGGAATGAGGATATGTCCACAAACTCTGCAATTTCCTGGACCAGCATTAAATGACTTCAAAACTCAATGACAAGTTTTTTTTTTTTTTTCCTTCTATTTTCTCTCCTTCCACAAAGTCTCAACATTTTTGAATCTCACCCATACCGTCGTCTGTCACCTGCTTTACGGGCAACAAACCCAACTAGTACATACATCCACTAATACAGCCAACCTCCAATTCTTTTTTTTTTTCCTTGACGAGTAAGAATTTTATTAATAGCAATCTAGGCAAGGTCCAAGTACACACGAAGTATACAAGAGAAGACACCTAGTTAGGAAGAAGAGGAAACAAATGATCGACCTCCAATTCATCAGGCACATTAGTTGCAGTAACAAGTTCGAATGCAACAAGCTTAAACAAGAATGGTAACAAGCATAGAATTGGGTAACAAGATGTATCTGGTCTATGAATCCACAGTTAAACGATAAGTAAAATGTTTGCATAAAACACGGTAAAAAAGTTCACCCAATGCTTACCAATAGAGAAAAATTGTCAGGCCAATGGCAACTGCAAATACAAATATTCAAGAGCAAAAAGGACACAAAGTAATCGATTTGTATAGTTGTTATCTTTTGTATACCATCTTGTGTACTTGGGCTATGCCTATTCATATCAATATAATCGTTTACTTATAAAAAAACAAATAAAGGACACAAAGTACTTCATACCTTCTGCAGCTCTTTGATTCCTTCAACAAATTCTTGTCTCTGTAGTAATGCAAGTCCCAACATATAATGAGCCTGTGATTTAGCAAATTGTCAATGACCTCTCTGAGATCATAAAGATTCGGGCCTTGTTTATGTTACAAGGTATTCTCAGATATTTCCTTTCGAAACATCACTCAAACACAAAACACTTTTCAATTTCAAATCTTCAACTTTTTCATCTAATCATTACCTAATCATTACAACTTTCTCAAACTTTCAAACAAAATATAAAAAACAATATAACTTTTTCGAATTTCAAAACAAAAATAATATTAAAAAATTATATTCAAACAATCTTTAAACTTTATAATATTTTTATTCATCTTTTTCTCTATCCTTTCCCAAAACTCAATAAAACAACTTTTTATTCAACTCTTATACTATTCACAGATATTCCGAGATATTCTAAGTGTTTAAACGAGCCCTCAATCGAGATAAAATATCTTAATACTAACAATAAACTAAAAAAGCATATAGCAATGACATTAGATGGTCTGCGCAGCCAATGGCTGTGGTAATATATTTACAATCTTATCATCAGGATTACACTGCTACCAACAACTGTCCACACCTTGCAAAAGAAGAAGAGTTGCAGAGAATCTCCACCATCAAAATGTTTTCAATTTGTTCTCTCCCTGACTCAATACCTTCACACTATAAAGAGAGCCCTAGTCTATCATGAGAACCATAAAAAGAAAAAGATTATGAGATGCCTAGATCCTTAGTCAGCAACAGCCCCTTCTTGTCTTTCATACCAATCATCATCGGTAGAAAATAAGGAATTTCTTATATTCTTTTTTTTTTTTTTTTGATAAGTACGAATCTTTATTGAAGAGAATGAAACCAGACAATGCCCAAGTACACAGGAAGTATAAAAAGTGAGACACTTAATTACATTCTGTTGAGCTGAAAAGAAGATAGAAACCCATGGACATTCCCACCCTCAAGTACAATAGCAGAAAACCACTGTAAAAGAGTGAATACAAATAAATTCCAGATTTTCCCCACTGCACGCTCATTGTTGAAACACCTATCATTCTTTTCAGACCATAAACACCACATTAAGCACAAAGGTATCATTCGCCACACTGCTGCCAGTTGAGTGCTATTGTGCCTTCTGTTCCAGCACACTAGTAGTTCCACCACACTCTTAGGCATTACCCAGCTCAGCCCAGCTCTATTGAGAATACCAGCCCATAACTCCCCAGCCACCTCACAATGTAGAAGCAAGTGATCTATCAATTCCCCATTCCTTTTACACATGATGTAGCACCATTCCGTGACCACCATACCCCGCTTCCTTAGGTTATCTATCAACCGTCAATATCTTCCCAAGTGCTGCTGTCCAAGTAAAAAACTCACCTTTAGACGGCATTAAAACCTTCCAAATGCTCTTCCAAGGAAAGAATGTGGGCTGTTGAACTGTCAAAGCCTTATAAAAAGATTTGACAGTAAACTTTTTTCCCCCCGTGAGTATCCACAACATACAATCACCTCCATTACCTCCTAACTTTGCTAAATACAGGTAGCTATAAAAATCTGCCATTTCTTCAAGTTCCCAATCTTGAGCATTTCTAGTAAAAATGACATTCCAAGTTACCATCCCATTTGCACGACACAACAAATCTGAAACTGCAGCTTGCTGATTTTCTGCCAAATTAAAAACTACTGGAAATGCAGTGTAAAGAGGGCTCTCCTCACTCCAAGCATCGAACCAAAAGCCGGTTCTTGCTCCATCACCCACCTCAAACTTAATATGTTTTTCAAAAGTGTTCCACCCCTTTCTAATAAACCATAAACTTACTCCATAAGACCCCCTACCCTCCTTAGAGCACCATCTCCCCCACACACTACCATACTTGTGATCAAAAATCGCTCTCCACAACGAGTTCTCTTCCATTTGATACCTCCACAACCACTTCCCAAGGAGTGTCTTGTTAAAAGTACTCAAATTTCGCACTCCTAGGCCACCATTCGCAATTGGACAGCTCACCCTTGGCCAACTTACAAGGTGAAATTTAGTTTCCTCCCTCATGCCACCCCACAAGAATGCTCTAAACAACTTTTCAATCCGGTTTGTCACACACACCGGTAATGGGAATAAAGAAAGATAGTAAGTGGGGAGGTTGGAGAGGGTACTTTTGATAAGAGTTAATCTCCCCCCTTTTGATAGATATAGCAGCTTCCACCCCGATAGTCTTTTCTCAATCTTCTCTACCACCCCATCCCAAATGTTCTTTGTTTTGAATGATGCCCCCAAAGGAAGTCCAAGATATTTCATAGGAAGAGAGACAATTTCACAACCCAACAACTCTGATAGAGAAGCAATATTACTCACATCCTCCACTGGTACTAACTCCGACTTCTCCAAGTTCACATTGAGTCCCCAAACCGCTTCAAAGCATAACAGAATTGCCCTTAGAGTTTGAATCTGTTCACTAACGGCATAACAAAAGATGAGTGTATCATCTGCAAAAAGTAAGTGGGAGATGGAGCTGACAACATTACTATTGTTTCCCACCGAAAAACCTGCAAGATCCCCCCCTTACCGCAACCTCCACCATGCGGCTAAAAGCCTCAATCATTATAACAAAAAGGAAAGGTGATAGTGGATCCCCTTGACGCAAACCCCTCTAAGTCTGAAAAAAACCACATGATTTTCCGTTGACTAATACCGAGAACCGAGTGGTAGAAACACAATGTTTAACCCATTCACACCACCTATCCCCAAAGCCACATCTTCTAAGCATATAGAAAAGAAAGTCCCAACACACATGGTCATAAGCCTTTTCCATGTCTAGCTTGCAAAGGACCCCTAGAAGGCCTTCTCTTAACCGGTTGTCCAAACACTCATTTACTATCAAAACTAAATCTAAAATTTGCCAACCCCGAACGAAAGCATTTTGAGGTTTGGAAATGAGTGTGTCCATCACCAAACTCATACAATTAGCTAATACCTTTGAAATGATTTTGTAGATCCCACCTACCAAGCTAATAGGCCGGAAGTCTTTCAAGTCATGGGTGCCGACTATCTTTGGGATGAGTGCAATGAAAGTAGCGTAGCGTTTAATGACTTCTCAAAGCTAAGATTAGAATGAAAAGCATGGAAAATCTGCATCTTCACTATGTCCCAACACTCTTGAAAGAAAGCCATAGAAAAACCATCCATCAATTTTTATATTGCTTCTAACCTGAAAAGGAGGAGAAAAGTTGAAGAGATTCTCCACCAGCACAATGGTTTGAATTGATTCTTTTCCAACTCACTATGTTCAAGCTATATAGAGAGCCCTTTGCTGTTTCTTAGGAGAGTCATAAGAAGACAATGAGATGCCTAGATTCTTCATCAGAAACAAGAAATAACTCTACATTTCAGATTCTTTCTCCACCATAATATGCTTATATTATTAAGAACCCCCTGTTTCTAAAAAAAGTAACCCCAATCAGAACATCTAGTCTACACCCATGTCTAAAAAGGCCAAAAAAAGAATGGAAATTGAGCCTGCAAATAGTGTAATTCCATAATTAAGGCATTACAAAAAGTTCAAGACGAACTCTCCCCCTTATTAGGATCTTAACATTCTCAAAGAGGGGGAAAAATACCTCCTCACACATGCACTTGCACATAAAACCCATAAGTGTCCTCTTCCACAGAATTATCCTAACTCGGTTACATAAGGTAACATGACCCCAAAAGTCCAGAAATGTTACATGTGTGTAAAAGCTACGGTACCATACCACATAGCATGATGCTACAATTCTTTTACGAGAGCATGAAAGGATCTTAAAATTTAAGTTCATTCATGCATAGAGACACAGACACAAACAAACACACTCACTCACATATTAGCCATGAGGCCTCCTCCAAAGGATGATATGATCATCCTCCAGCATGATCCTATTGTTCTTTACAACAGGAAAAGAAAAATTGCAAAACCTCCACATGCAAAACCCATCCCAATACTTCATATCATGATGTTAACATCTTTTCATGACATGAAGTGCATCATCCTTTATGCAAGCACACAATTGCCCATGGGGGAGGGAAGGTGAGCAAACCATGAAAATCATCCACAACATCGCTCTGCATTGTCAGACACTCAAAGAGACACAATTACACATGATCTTAGCATCCTTTTGATAGGGCAAATGAGCTCCAAAAACAAATGCATGAATTTGTGTGCACACAGATCCTCAAAATGCCTCTGGATCATGATACCATCAATTGTAACAAGAAGGGAAAAACAATTCCAGGATCACAGACAAAGAACATGACCCTATCATCCTTGCACACATGCTGAAACATGCACGCATACATGCTTTTACAAGATGAGAAGGAAGCTCCCATTTGTATATATGAGATATAACTCAGGTTTCTGAAGTTGAAAGAGCATGAGAAACAAACAAGACGAAGTGAAGTAGCAAACCAAGCATGGATACAGCACTGTCGAATGTTTGAAAACCAAGGCCCCCATTTACTCAAATGGATGATCATAATAAATAAAAGAACCGCTAGCTGAAGCCATGATAAACATCATATATGTTTATATAAACCTAATATTTGAAAATCCAATAAAAAATATAAGGTGCCGAAGAATGTAGATGACTATGTGGTACTCATCATATGAATAACTTTTAGTGTTGGGAAAAAAAGATCTGATCTATTGATTCTAATCCACGAGTGGGCCCAAATATATAGGGTGAAGTGAATCCATATGTCAGGAGCTCTCTAGAATATTAATTAAATGCTTAAACTCGCATCTTTCAATCAGCTTAAAATTTTGGAAAAATTGTTGATTAACCTTTTTAAAAACCTACTAAGAGATAATTTGGAAGGCATCCTCTCAAAACTAATAGTTCTAAACTTTATTGTGAATCATATATAACTACTTACAACATCTCAGAATAATTGATGCACAATCTTTTTTTATATAAGTAAAAAGTACACTGGACGATAATTGATGCATAATCTAAGCTCCAAATGAATTTCTCAACACAACTTAAACTGCTCTTTCTAAATATAAGTCTACATTGGCAGCACATTCAACTATCAACAAACACAACCAAAGCACCTATAGAGAAAATATCATGAATGGGCGATTGACCCGGTTGGCTATAACACTTTCCTCTTTACATTTGATTTTTCATTGTCAACGGTCAATTATGATTGACATCTATCAAAAGAGAAGAAACAACGTGACAAGTTAAAATACAAGTCATGAAGTCGTTAAAGGAAAACAATTCCAAACCTTGAGAGAATTGTTGTCAAGCTCAATAGCTCTCCGACAGTCCTCCTCGACTTTTGGCCAATCACTACAGAAATAAACCAAGCAACCAGTGGAATCCAGACCAAAATCAAATTAAAAGACATAACTCAATAGAAAAAGAAAAAGAAACAAAAAAATTAGCCAAAAAAAGAAGAAGAAAGAGATAGAGGGAGAAAATGAAGAGTGTTAATGACCGTACATACTTCCGCTTGCGATGGCACAAAGCACGATTCGTCCAAAACACAGAAACCTTAGGGCATAGCGTAATCGCCTTCAAATCCGACCCAACCACCCAGAAAAATAAAATGAAAACAAATAAGATGAAGAACAAAGATTGAAAACGGAAATGCATAGAAACTCCAAAATTGATCACCAATCCAAGAATTGAATAAACAAACCAAACCCATGGGTAATAGTCGCACATCATTTGAACTATACCTCGGTATAAGCATCGATGGCCGCTCCAAAACGATCTTTCTTGAAGTACAAGTTGCCATCTTGCCTACACTGTTCCGCTTGTTTGGCCGATGAGAAGGCCGCACTCGCCCTCATTCTTCTCTATGTCTCTGTCTGTATCTCTCTCTCAGCAATCTCGGTTTCCAGAGATTTCCCAACACTGTATAGGAGTGTATATAAACGTATATAAATGGGTAGGAAGAGAGACAGACGGAACTCGTTCCGAAGGTTACAGAGAATTCGGAAGAAGTAACGCGAAAGGGAAGAAAGCGACCTTTGGAGAAGACCCTTCGAATACACGGATTGACCCCTTTCTCTATCTCTCTCTCACAAAACAAACAACTATTGAAATTTGAAACTATGCATCTTCTGTAACTAATTATTAGGTAATTCATGGATATGTGTTTTTGTCGTAAATGTTTTTTTTTTTTTGGAAAGATTTTTGTCGTAATATTGGATTATTTGCATTCATACGTATTGTGATGCAGGGCTCAGTTTGGATATACAACCATCATCTTATCTCAATCATTATAATTTTTCTAAATTCTCATACAAAAATATAATAAACAATTCAATTTTTTTAAATCTTAAAATAAAAATAATACTAAAAAATATATTTTAACAATATTTTATTCAACTACTATTCAAAATATCTCATCTCATCTCATCTAAACTGTTTATCCAAACCCAACCTAATAGTTTTTTGCTTATTCTTCAATAAAATTATAAAAAAAATTATTTTAAATCTATTTATTAACATATTTTTATCATATATCTCTTCAGTTTCTTATCAGATTTTAATAAATGGTGTATCTTCCTCATCATTTGTTCCTTCACGGGATATGCGGCAAGGAGATCATTTATCACCCTACTTATTTTTCTTGTGTGTGGAAGGATCATCTGCTCTTATTCAGGATGTCGTGCAAAGGAGGGTTATAACGGAGATTAAAAATATGTAATGTTGCACCAGTTATTAGCCATTTGTTCTTCGCTCCAGTTATTAGCAAGTTGTTCTTCGTTGATGATAGTTTATTGTTTTGCAAAGCTAATGTGGCCGAAAATGAAGTGCTTATGAGGTTGTTACAGATTTATGAAGGGGCTTTCGGACATCAATTAAACCTGGAAAAAACTAAACAATTGCTAAGCAGAAATGTGAATCTTGTAGAAGTGGAAGCTATAAAGGATATATGGCATGTGGTCTCTATTCAAGCACATGATCGTTATTTGAGATTACCATCCTTTGTAGGGCACTCCAAAATAGTAACTTCTCAAAACTTGAAGGAGTAAATGGAATAAACTGCATGGGTGGAAAGAAAAATTGTTATCGCAAGCGAGTAGGGAGACATTGATTGAAGCTGTGGTCCAAGCTCTTCCTACTTTTACTATGAGTTGTTTCAAGCAGCCCAAAGTGTTGCGTAAAGAATTGGAACATATGTTAGTTCATTTTTGGTGGGGTCAAAGAGAATCAAAATGTAAAATGCATTGGCTTAGTTGGAATAAATTGTATACTTCTAAATTGCATGGAGGTATGGGATTTCAAGATTTGGAACTATTTAATCATGCACTTCTTGCAAAACAAGGATGAGAATCATGACAAATTTAATCATGCACTTCTTGCAAAACAAGGATGAGAATCATGACAAATCCATATTCATTGGTGACAAAGGTGTTGAAAGTAAGGTATTTCCCAAATACTTCTTTTTTACAATTTGATTTCCATGCTAATTCCTCTTATGCTTGGAAGAGTTTATGTACAACAAAGGATATCTTAAAAAAAGGGTGTTATTGGAGACTTGGGAGTGGGGAGAGCATCAATGTGTGGTCTGATCGATGGGTTTCTGCTTGGGCGGAACCTCTTGAGGTTCCATGCTCTAATTTACTCCCTTCAACGCTTTAGTAAGTTTGTTATTTGATGCACAAGCTAAGCAGTGTCATGGTGATTTGATACAAAAAGTTTTTCCCCTAACGTGGCAGTTTCCATTTTACAAACTCCCTTGCATTTTTGGGCTATGGATAAGTTTGTTTGGAGAGAAAATAAGAGTGGACAATACACTGTCAAATCTGGTTATCATTTTGGGTTGGGTCTTCATTCAGAATCTGATCATGGAAAGTTTGGAGTCTAGAAGGTGTTCAACTTTTTGGAAAAATTTGTGGCATTTGGATCTTCCTCTAAAGGTCAAGAATTTTGCATGGGCTAGTCGAAATAGTCTACCCACAAAGTTAAACCTGTTGAAGCAGGGTGTTTTGACAAAAGATGTGGTGGAATTTGCAATGTTGAAATAGAGAATCAGCTTCATGCCTCGTGTTTATGCTCAAAGGTAACTCAAATTTGGTTATCTCGTTGTAGCCAATTATTTTATTTATTCTCTATTGCTACATGCTTTGATGGATTAGTGTGGAATCTTATGGAAAATAATATGTCTTTGGTTCCATTATTTATTACCATTGATTGGTGTGTGTGGAAGTTTAGAAATCAAAGCTTATTTGAGACCATAAATGGATCCATTGAAGTATGTATTGATCATTGTATTGAGTATGCAACTAGCTTTAATTTTATCAAGGAGTCTAGAGAAGTGGTGAGAAAAGAAAGGGTTTTGTCATGGAAATCGCCACCAATCAACTATGTAAAAATCAATTTTGATGGAGCTCTCTTTAGGGAGATGGGAGCTGCTGGAGTGAGGATAATCCTTAGAGATGATAAATAGACTGTTTTGTTTGCTTCAAGTAGGAAGGAAGTTGGGAATTTTTTTCAGTGAATAATATTAAAGCTTTAGCAGCATTAAGAGGGTTACATATGATTTTACACATGAGATTTACAAAGTTACAACCGGATGGGGACTCTTTGATGATTGTTGAAGCCATAAATTCTCAAGGTAGAAATTTAACATCTCAAGGACCTTTGATAATGAAGATTCAACATTTGTTATACTGTTTTCAGATGGTTGATGTCATTCAAGTGGGAAGGCAAGGGAATGAGGCAGCACACCTACTAGCTCAACATGCTAAATGGATAGAAGATACATGCCAATGGTGGCATTCTTATTCGGATTTTACTTCTAATAGGGTGCTTATAGACTTTGAATTGATGTAATTAGCAGTTTTTTATTTAGTTTATGGGACATGATATGTTTTTCTTCTATTATTTGATCTATGAATGAATTTCGTTTATAAAAAAAAAGCATACCAAACACTATTAATATGATTAACATGAAAAAAATTATGTCATCAGAATTTTTTTAAAGATTGTTCTAGGTCTTATAATTAAGAGAATAGATATATACATTAACCAAATATACAAGTCTCGTCATATAAAACTAAATATACAAGTCTCGTGCAATCTTTTTGTTACCCCATCATAAAAAGTATAAAAAAATTATTTTTTTAGTGCCTTGGTGGGATTTATTTTTGAGTCCTACTATGTACATTTCACCCACAAAGTCACCATCCTAACGTGGCGGGATGTCACGTCATATAATTTAAAAAACGAGAAAACATAGAAGTACCGCTCCAAGAATCTCATTGTGCATTTTTGTAGCTCCAGATCGTCTCGACTCCACGACAAGCAAAACGGTGACTCCACGGCGAGGAAAAGCAAAACTGTGAACGATTGCCCACATCACGACCTAGTTCTAGATCGCCTCGCCTGCCTGAAAAGGAAGCTCGGGCTCAACACGTTAGATCAAAGTCTTTTAGGAAGTTTCATGGACTTTTTATGAGACAAGCTAGCTAGATTAGGAGAAGGGGGAGGGAATCTAAATGACATGAAAATATGCAGAGCGTAGTGAACAAAGCTTCATTGATATTTGTTTGAGAAACATAAACATTGGAAAATATCAATGGATTCTTCTTTTATAATTTTCTCTCTAACAAGGGATGCCTTTATGATCTTCGAAGTAAACAACAATTGACTTTTGTACTCTTTGCGATTATAAAAATATAAAAAAAAATAAATCGAGAAGGTATTGTCTAATGTTTTCACGCTGAAATATACAACTTTGTTCTTCCTACCCTGGTTCGCTATCGGAGTGGGTGACTAATCTTGAGTGCTACATTGCTGGTCGTTTGATCAGCCAATCATCTAGTCCTCCATTGAAGAGCTCTAAGACTTGCTATTTGCAGTCTTCTAAGACGCAGACGTTGTTGCTCCGTTTTCTTTGAACCGGTCTAAGTAGAATAAGGATCTAAAAATAAAAAAACAAATTTGAAAACGGAGAATGCCTCGTTAAATAAGTCTGGTGATTCAATCAATATGAAAAAGAAAGGGGGAATCTGTCGCGTTGTGTTGGTCCTCTGCCACCCAGTTTCATGGGTTCCCGCCCAACGAGTTGTATGTAAAACATTAACTCCTGCCCAAAGCTTCATTGAAGACTCTCTCCTTCTCAAGAAATGAACGCGCCCATTTCATTAATAGACTTTTACCCAGCATTACTCTATAATAAATTATATGTTTACCTATCGACCTATAACTAATAGAACTCAATATACAAGTTTCCTTTGAACTACCACCCAACTTACAATCATCTCTCAACTATTAATCTTGACAATTTCTCCTAAAACTACAAAAAATTTCTTACAAAATATAGTTAGTGTTACTCCATCCTTTGGTCCCATCACTTCGTATAGATTATCCCATAGATTTATATTGTTTAGTGTCTATATATAAATGATCTGATTTTGCAGTTGACATGCACAGTTTTTTCTTCATGAACACCATGATAAGATTCACGTTTATTATTAGCCTTGCTCACAGCTTAATGCCCACTTTATCCCGTGGGATTGAGATCAGATCGATGATTCAAGTCTGTTTCGGACGAACATTTATCTGACCTTTTGTCCTCTAGGCCTCTTCTGATAGACAGTATAAAATGTTATAATGATCAAGACTCAAATAGAGGGTACCAATCTAGTCTTCCAACCCTAACCAGTTTTGCCAAGAAAAGGAGAAGAAAATTAAAAGCATCGGCCAACAAACGATCTCCTCTACATTTATTTTTAATTTTTCATCTCTACAATAATCGGTATTTTCAGCCTGTACGTTATCAGCCAATTTTTTAGCACGAGCATATAAATCGAGTAATAATATATCATCATTTTCCGCCTAGGAAAACAGAATGTCTTTTGCATGTCACGTAGGCTGGGTTGCTCATTTGTCGATTCCCTCATTTCTGATCCAAATTTTCTCTCTAAATCAATGTTGTTGGTTTGTCCAAAATCACCAACTGAATCACATTGACAAGAGGTTCTAACAATCAGGGCACATCGAACCCAAATCTTGAAAGTATAGTAGGCTGATTTGCTCATTTTGACTGGGATTTTAATGGACTGTGATAGATGTCAAACACTAATAAAGACTGGTCTCTCCAAAAAATGCAGCAGAAGAGACTACATTTCACTTTCATTGATTAGTTCCTTAAACTCTCTAATTAAATTTTGAGAACATAAAACACAAATAAGACAATGAAAAATTCATAGCAATGGCAATATCAATAGCAGTGAGCAGTTTCAAGTAATAGCTATTAAAGCGAAAGCCATGCAATTTCCAGCCAAAAGATCTCATATTGTCTACCTGTCTGTGCGTCTCTCTGTCTATTTGACTGTGTACATGTGTAAAACTTAACACACAATCCCTTTCGATTTATCACAAAATTTACAGAACTGAAAAAGAAACAGAGACAGAGTACTAGGGCCTATTGCTGCAAGTCAAGATCTGTATATATGCAAAAAGGCACATACCATCATAGCATAAATTACAACCGCATATCAGGATGACACTAAATTTTAGCAAGAGCAGATCCTCAATCGTTGCCATCTTCAGTGTTTCCAGCTGGTGATAGCTCTTCTTGAACACAATTGACAAGTTTAAAAGTATTCTGGTCCAACTTTAGGGGATGCCTCCGCAAACTCTGCAAATCTTTATCGTTAACATATCTCTAATGGAAGTTGTTTCTCCCAGGATTAACATATATGAACAAGCGATGAATACCTCAGAAGGCCACAAGCAGTCTCGTGCTTTACGAGGAATGATATGAATATGAGTCTGAAATTTCCATATCATATAGAAATATTAGCATGACCATTTTCCTAGGTGTACTTTAAAGAAAAAGTCTCGCTTAAATAGTAAAAACATCATCATCCTCAGTGATAGGCACAACAGCGCTCCTGTCGCATTCAGTTGTCAAGAGATACATAAAACTTCAACCTTTAACTGATGATAAATCGTTACTTAACTATATATATATATAAAAAAAAAAATTAAAAACAACAGTACTTACGTGAAATATTACTTGGCCAGCTTCTGCACCATTGTTAACCAACAAGTTGAACGAATCTGTATGGAAAACTCCCAGTTAAGTTTTCACAGGGTTACAATATTCATACAAATACTATAAACAGTTAATTATTGAAATTATGCTTCTGCGCCATTGTTTACTAACAAGTTGAATGAATCTGCATGAAAAACTTAAGAAAAGTTTCTTAGTGATACAATATTCCCCTTACAGTTACATTTGCAGTGCATTGGAGTGATCCAGCATCATTTATAGTTTGAATTTTTGAATCCAGAGGAAGGGCAAAGGTGTCCCCTCCCCCCAAACCCAGAAAGTCAATTTTTTTTTTTTTGAGGAAGCAAGTTGCTTGAATGTTAGTAAATGGTTTAAAACTTTATACTTGTCAACATTCAATGAAATTATAGATTGGCTCTCTATTGTCTAATATATTGCCATGAACTTTAAAGAGTGCTAGAGAAATATTCAATAGATCTTGGATAGCCCACTCAATTTTTAGCACAAACTCTCCATCAATGAGCATTGTACATGATGTCTACACTCACTTTGAATAGCTATTCAGTTGCCTTATTGAGTTCCCACCATAATTACGTCGTTTTGGAGAGGTAAATCCAAAGTAGAGGACCACTTTTACAAGGTTTGTGTCAGTCAATGTAAGCAGTACCAAGGTGTAAAATTGCACAAACAATGCTTTAGAGACTACTTCCTATAGGAGGTGTTACATATAACTTCATGGATTATATCATTCAGGCCATCAAAGTGAATAGTTAGCTCTCCTCTTTCAATAGGGAAGGGCCAGGTTTGGGCAGGGGAACCATCCTTTGGAGTTGGATTTTTGCAACAATTACAAAAAGTAACAAATAAATAAACTAAAAGCATCTTATGGGATATAATACACATACATAAAAACCAAGAGACAGATATATGAACTACATCTGGTGTCAAATTGAATGGAGCACCCTATGGTGTAGGACATATGGAGTGTTTGGATCTTTATAATTTTAGCATTTAGCTTTTTCTGGTTAAATTTTATGCTTCTCTTGTACCAGGCTTTTTAACAGGCTTCTATCTATACTTTTTTATTACATATGATCTTCTGATTTGTAAAATTTCTTTTAATGGTATAAGAGTTTGGGCAACTATCCACACAAATGTACAGCTGTTATACCTCACATCTGCATTCCTTTTCCTTTTCCCCCCTACAGATGAAAAATGGCTAATTGAAGGGGACAGAGACCTATATCATGGGTTGAGAAGCCAAAAAGACTAGTAAATCCTTATAGGTATACTTTATTCCAATAATGTTGTTTCTCATATATCATAGTAATGCCCTCTCACAAGAGCGAACATTAAAGAAACTAATAGAATTGTCAAATCTAACATGAGTGAACAACACATGGCACTCAAGGAGTTTTTTTTTTTTTGATAGTTAATAAGAGAAATTTTATTCCAACACATGGCACTCAAGGAATTTAATCATAGTATTTCCCTTTTTGCGTCATGCAAGTTTTTAACATTTTTTTTACAAGCAAACCAATCAGTGGAAAAGTTATACTAGTGATTAAAATCATTCTTTACCAGTGTGATTCTATTTTAAAGTTCTTTATGTTTGACTTACAAGAGAAGAACATGAAAGTTCTATTGTCTTTAAGTGAACAGCTTATAATATGAGTACATGATTAATAGAGATCATATATATGGATTTCTTCATGGCTTCAGTTGATAATAAATCTTTCCAAACCAAAATAGATGGGTCATATTTGGAGTTAGGTCATGGGCCTAAAAGATTTATAGACAGTCAACCTGATGGGCCAAAACATAGCAACCACCAACCATTTCTAATGAACAATCAAATTCACATAGGCTGGGGGTACTCCAAGCAGCAAAAGCATTATAGAAAACATTATAGAAAAGTAATCATGTAGGTGACAGTTCATATTTTGATCAATGAAAAAAAGAATACATAATAGTAATAGCAGTGAAATATAAATACACACCACAACCAGTAGCTTTCATTATTGCACTGCTGATAAAAGGCACTTTCGAACACATTGCAGCTATCACCTGCACATAAGTTAACCAGGAGCCATACAAGAAGAATTTCAACTTGGACTCCCCCCACCCCAAACACACGCACAGGGAGATATATTTATGTCTATATATGAGACAAATTTGGGTAGAGCCGTACTGTTTGTATAACGCATTAATAGATTTCTCAAGCAACTTCTTTTTTGATATGTAGATTTCTCAAGCAACTTCAGCAAGTAAATGTACAAAAATTGAGAGTTGAAACCTACCAAGAGGGTCAAGCTCCAAACTGACAATTGTCAGCCTCCTCTCAACAAAAGTATGGTTCTTAATTAACTTTACACAGGTAAGCAGACATGCATCATAGTAAAAATCCCCACACATTTAAGTGTATTCAAGGAACTGAGTGATTGATCATCAACAATACCTACCCAAAAGGGGAGAGAGGAGAGGACGAGGGCGATGGGAATCATATTAGAACTTTGTTGGGACTATAGTAAAAATATAATCTATGAACGAGCTTCTTTCTTTAGCAACTATCTAACCATGGAACTGGAGGTGAAGTATGCATATCTTCACAGTGATTTTGGTACAAAAGGCAGATTGGAAACTTTGAAAGTTCTGTTACAGACTCAGGTCATCACCTCCTGTATCATTGTGACAAGAAATCCAGCATATCTGATTTTGGTTTGCCATAACTTTAATTATCATTATTACTATTATAAATTTCTTAGAGGAACCATGAATTATATAGTCTCTCCAAATCTGAAAAGGTAAAGGTAAAGTAGGTGAAAAGCATCATAAATAAGAAATGCTGTGAAACAAACTCGGAGGCCAGCTGCATGTTGATGCTTCTTATGTAAACTGGCTGTGAAGGGCCTTCTTTTATATCTTTTGTTCCTTAATGTAACTACATTAAGGTTGTGTAGTAAGCAGAAGCTGATATATGATAACCTCCCGTTATTATTCACATTTTTTCCTACTAACTACACAATCTTAAATCGAGTTTCCACATGCTCATGTCTCACAACCAAACTGCACTAATTGTTGGTCAAATAAGGTTCACCAAACTTGTAATTTTGGCTTCAATTTTTTGGGGGGGTTTTTAACCCTTGATTTTGCAACCGTGATTACAAATACTGTGTTTTAGAATATATGTCAGAAAGATTAGCCGTGTACACCATCAAATGTGAAAATGTTCCGTAGGAAGGCACAGTGGAAACATTCGTGTGTTATGAATATCTACAATACACAATTCGGGAAGGTGTTATACACATAATGCAAACTGGTTGTATCCATGTACTTAATAAAAACTCTAGACCATTCATGACAACACTATATACATAATGCAGACAGATTGTATCCATATATGCTTATTACAACATGATTAATAGCACATTGGCTTAATACAAACCGACAGTTTCCATTGAGAATTACTTACATGTGGTGGAGTAGCTTTTAAGGAGCAGAAATGAGATTTTGGAATGATAAGAGAATGCCTGGGGAACAAAGAAAACATGAAAATGCAATAAATAAGAGAAAGAATGATGTCAAAACTCAAGGACAATGCAAATCTTTGGCTTTAAAAATTTGGCAATAGGGATACTTTTGAATCCAGGAACCTAGGAATTGCAGAAACTTCAACATACCTTGCATATACTGATATTATTATGTATCTGATATGTGGATATGTCAAAAAAAAAAATAGACAGCAAAAACAAAGTGTGATATGGAACACTGTTTTTGGGCATAATTTTTATTTTTTGACAATCAATACTTGGCATCCTTTTCCCACAATTTCAAGTGGGTATCCTCCACCATTATATTTCCCATTTCTCGAGGGAAAACTAGTGTTGTCATCTCTAGCGAGCTTAAGAAGAGGTTATATGCTTATATGATGCCAGGTTTGTCCACAGAGTTTCTAGTAGCAACCAAAAAAATCTGAGAACTAAATAAAATGTTACATTTGATAAGGCATCCAACAAAATTTTTGAGACCAAATAAGCATCTTAAACTTGCAACCATACCAAGTGGGTCATTATGTACTTAACAATGTAAAAGGGTCAATTTTCAGCAATCTAGAGTTTGATTCTCCTAATAATCTAGTTAGTTCTAAAGCTCTACTTTAATCTCCAGATAGAAATATTAGTAGACATTATAATTATATGATGCCAGGTTTGTCCACAGAGTTTCTAGTAGCAACCAAAAAAATCTGAGAACTAAATAAAATGTTACAATTGATAAGGCATCCAACAAAATTTTTGAGACCAAATAAGCATCTTGAACTTGCAACCATACCAAGTGGGTCTTTATGTACTTAACAATGTAAAAGGGTCAATTTTCAGCAATCTAGAGGTTGATTCTCCTAATAATCTAGTTAGTTCTAAAGTTCTACTTTAATCTCCAGATAGAAATATTAGTAGACATTATAATTATGTGCTTTGCATTATGGTATATTTACTTTTAGATGTTCAGATTTTTCCTTAGAAAAAAAAATAAAGGCCAGTGGGCATATGAGTTAAACAATAAAATGCAGTTATCTCCCATCTTTCTAAGCCTCGATCCTTTTTATGTATTTTATTTTTTGTTTTTTATTTTTAGGACAGGGGACCTTGGAGACTGTGCAAACACATCATGTCTTTTGCCCGGTTAAATCCAGGACCAACGTAACACACCCAAATCACACCGATTAGGTAAATCATTGACTTTTCACTAATAGGACGTGGCCCCTAGAAATTTCTCACATTACTTATAAAAAATAAAAAAAAAATTACTTACACCCAAGGAATCGAACCTAAAACCTTGATCCTAGTTATAACACCAAAAACTTTTACTGGCTAAGCTAGCTGAAACCTTCTTATAATTA
Organism: Juglans cinerea; assembly: GCA_961763995.1. Lineage (NCBI taxonomy): Eukaryota > Viridiplantae > Streptophyta > Magnoliopsida > Fagales > Juglandaceae > Juglans > Juglans cinerea. The sequence goes on along the minus strand of CAUIVZ010000015.1, from coordinate 18,282,617 downwards.
CACTTTTCCAAAAACAAGTTTCTTTTGGACTTTGGTCCATAGAGTTCCTTAGAGGCTAGAGATTTTCTAAAGCCATTCAGAAAGGCCCGTTTTACATAGTTATTAAGCAGTATTTGAGCAAATGCATTATAGAAGTCGGACCAATTTTATTTTTATTCCACTTGCTAAGACAATGACCCCACTTGACCTAAATTGCTAACCCAGCATAAGCATCTAGCAAAAACCTTGCCCTGTATCTCAAAGTTTTAAAATTGATTCAATGTTCACCTTATGTCAAAAAATAATGTCACTAGCATCACTTACACAAGAAGCATTTCAAATGGATTAGTTAATTACCAAATTTTAAACAATGTGACATATATTGGGTGGAAGCAGGAAACTCTATAACTTGGGTCAAGTGATAATCATTGAGATTAAAAAACAATTATCATGGTTAAACCAAAACGTATAATCATAGAAAACCTTCTCCAAGCTATCTGTAGGAACAAAAGTTACTTTGCATTGATACATCAGTGTACTTGGTTATTCCTTTTTGATATATATAATATTTTTACTTATCAAAAAAAAAAGTTACTTTGCATTGAATATTAAAACAATCAGGAGTGAAGAGACAGCATAAGTGCCAGCATGGTATACAGACCGAGTATACTTAGAGATTTACTTTAAGATCTCCATTAGGTAGCGCATAGGGAAAAAGTGAAACTCTACAAGCAATATCCCTAAGAGTTACTTCATGATTAAAACAGTATGGCATTGGTATGTATGCTCATAAAAGTATGTGGACTAAGTTGAGAGGTGAACATTAAACCACAGTGAACCCCAAAGTAGCACTAAACACACCTAGCAATAGAATGATTAATTGAACCTTGGATGCATGATACCTTACCCATGGCTCAGAGGATTTGTATCCAATATGCATAGGCACGCATCATCTTCATAGAGCTGTGAGAATCAAATTCAACAGAGTAACAAAAAGTGGAACCAAAGTGAATAGAGAATGTATTTTCACATCATAACATGTTATGAAGAGGCACCTACAGTTCATGCTGAGCATAAGATTAGGTCTTGAGTCACGTACGCGGGATATACTAGTTTTAGCAACTACAAGTGCTTGAAGCATCAAAAGTCAAGAAACTTGCCAACTTTTCCAAACGTTTGGTGTTCTTTAGAAAACTCTGATCAAGCATATTAAAATTCCTGTAGGGGACTTGGGGTTCAAAATCTTATTCTTCCCCTCTCCACAAGAAAAACTTCTAAGTAATAAGAGTTAGCGGTTTGCCAGCAAATAATCAACAATATTTTCTCCAAATGCAGAAAAACGTAAGAGGATTTCACGATGACGAGATCACAGTGAATTTTTCACGCAGATAAACAAAGAGAGTAAATTAATGATCCAATGATTATGGCAAAAAAATTTGACCACTTGAAAAAAATGTTAAAAAAAAGGTCCACAATGCTTAGAGATACTACCAGGAGACTCTCAAGTAACAAAAATAATAAGTAGGCAAATGTTTGGTAACTAGGAAAACGTTGGAAAAGGAAAATACATATATGCACACGACAAACAGATATTCAGTATGTGTGTGTTTTATATTTACACATTAAATTTCAATTACCAAATTGTCTTCTCAACTTAGCTCTCTGCATGCAAGCTCTCCAAATTGCGAAACCCAAATACGAAAAACCGTGAAAATAGCATTTCAATTTTCTTCCACTCTTCATGAATTTTCTCAGCATCCAAACGAAAATGATCAAATAAGCCGAATTACCTTGAGAGCTGGTGATTCACCGCACACAATCTTGCAGAAAACGCAGTCGTTTTGCTGAACCTTCTTCTGAGAATCACGCAACCGCTTAGTCTCATCCGAATCAGAAGCGCAATCGGAAAATGAGAGGGTTGAAAAAAGTGGGATGGGAGTCCGACCCCGAGGCTGACTGGAACCGAGAGGGCAGATATGGGAAGAGAGAATGGCGAGCCTCCGTGCCTCCATGTCAAGCGAAACCGAACCTTCTGACAGAATCACTGGCTGTGGATGTGCTTATGCCCATGATTTCCAGAGCTTTCTAAAGTGAGATTCTGATCTGAGAAGGCAGAGAAACAACCAAAACCGCGGGTTTTTCCTCCTTTCTGTTCGAGTATTCAGTAATTTCTTGAGAGGATGGAGGTTTGGCGTGGCCGTGGTGGTGCTGTGGTCGAGACAGTGGGCGTTTGGCTAGCCCTGCTTTGCTTTATTATCCATACGACACACGTGTGTGGCAAGTGAATGACTAAACTGCCCCTAGTTCATATTTCAGAAACAAGACAGCGAAAATTACGGAAAATCGAAAGCCCTCTCGTCAATCTCTGTCCGCTGCCCATCGACAGCCTCCTCCACCATCGACGGAGTTGCATACTCCACTACCCATCGCCGGCCTTCTCCACCTTTGACGGAGTCGCAGTGGTCAAGTCCTCCACTGCCCATCGTCAGCCTCTTCCACCATCGACAGAGCACCTAAGTGGGTCTAAGTGGGTAATGGCGAGAATAAAGCAACTGCAATTCATATATTAGGAAATATGCGGTCTAAGTGGGTAAGTTCTTCTATACTACCCAAAATAAATGCAGCCAATTCACATTTTCGGATCATTTTGATCAACTTTGAAGCTTCAGTGGAAGCGATAATTTATTAATTCATAAGAAAGACAAGAACATCGATTGAATAAAAAAGAGAGGGAATATCCACTACGGCCATACCCGTGGCGGTGAGCTTAGAAAGCTTAGAGAAGCCGAAGAAGTGCGAGCGCAGATGCCGAGGCTCGTTACGGCCATATCTATTACCTTTTTCCTATCTCGACCAGAGAGAGAGAGAGAGAGAGAGAGAGAGAGAGAGAGTCCTCAGTATAGGGCTGAGGAAGGGAAACTTGATTTGAGAAGGAGATAGTGACATGGGCTGAGGAAGGGAATGAGGCAGGCACTTTTTCACTTAAATCAAACGATTCGTTTTGAAAACACGTAGGGCGTGCGCACGCAGTCTCCGAAAAGAGACTGCAAATAGAAATTTCCTTGTTTTAAAGCGAAGAGAGTTGTGTTTGTCTTTCTATCATCGGCCGACGGATTTCGCTAGCCGGTCGGGAGTTCCGGTGTCCAAAATAGTTTTGATAAGCAATTACTGCACGATCAGACGAGTAATGATATATATAAATTTTTCTATTAAAAAATTATATACAATATATTACTATTTTACTTTTATCTTAATATATAAGATGTAATACATTTATGATATTAGATGATCTTTTATTAAATAATTTTTTTATTATTCAATAATGATAAATATGTCATATCTTATATAATGTAATAAAATTTTGATAGTAAACTACCAATTAGTGTGGTGTGTTGCTATTTTTTAATTAGATATTATTAGTTAGCAATCCGTCTATTTCTTAGTTTCTTTTGAATTTTTCATTTTATTATTGTGTATTTTCTAACATGATGTATAAGAGCACTCCTAACAATTTCTCTAAATCCCTTATTTCTGTATATTTTGAAGAAAGTGGTCTGAAAGAGGCGTCCAACGGATCATCTATTTCATTCGTAATTTCCATTTCTCTACAGTGTTACCGCTACATCTAGCGGTAACTATTCACAATTGTAAATCTATTTTTAATTATTTCTCTCTCATCTATGTACTTTTCCCTTCCCTACCTTGTTTTAGTTTATTTCATTTTAGCCCCTTTTCACACTCCATCCGTTTATTTCGCGCCTTCCCTTTCTCACAAGTCACAGGTGCCTTCGTCTTCCATCGATCACAAGAGTTGCTTTTTGCTCGTCTTCAAATCTGCTTCCTTTCCAGTGCAAGCATCATTCCACAGTTTGAATTAATAAGGGATTTATGGAACTCTCACCTTTTTATTCTTCACAATTAAATAAATTCTTCTTTTTTATTTTTTGAATTAATTTATATTTTTGTTTTGCTTATAAATTTAGATTAATCTAAAATAGAACATAATTATATGACATTATATATGGGGAGATATTACAAATATCAAAAAGTATGAAGATATCATTGGTAGTTAGATAAAATATTTTAAATGAATAAAAAAGATTAAAAAATATAATATTTAAATGATATGAAGAAAAAATAGATAAGCTGATATATGGTATATTGTAAAAATCAATATGTAAAATAGAAAAAATATGTAAAATAGAAAAAATAAGTTTTTGTGATGTATTTTAAAGGATAGGATGAATGAGCTATTGGGAGTGCTCTAACATTATTATTTTTTATATATAATTATGCTTTTAAGTTGATGGCATTATGTAAAACGATATTTTTTTTATAAGTTATTTTATAAAAACATCTATAATATAAAATAAGATTGTGTAGAGGATTATAAAAATAATTGTATAATCATTTTTCTAACTAAAAAGAGTTACATTGCTGTTTAATTAAATATAGACTAGCGAGGTTCATCTTTGTCACTACTAAAGGGTAATAAACATTGTGGAATGGTGACATGGGGTACGCATTTGAATATAGTTGTGCAATAGTATGCGTATATTGATTTTGAAATTGATTTATTTTCTTGTCACTCCAATTGTAAAAATTGTTTAAAAAAGAATTGATATCCATCAATGCCGAATAGATCTTCCAATGAAATGACCCCAATGGGAGTCTCCTTCTGGTACCATGTATTTTAATCCCCCAAGCTTGAGCTTATTTAAGAGCTAATTTCGGCCTCATTTAGTTACACAGATGAAATGAGATTAGAAATTTATGAATATTAATGAGATAATTTATGAATAATAGTGAAATTATTTGAGTTAAGATATTTTATAGAGTTTTAAAAAATGATATAGAAAAAGCTAAATAAAAATATTATAAAGTTACAATATTGTTAAAATATAATCATTTAATATAATTTTTATTTTGAGATTTGAAAAAGTTGAATTATTTTTTATATTTTATTTGAAAGTTTTGAAAAGTTATAATGATTAGATAAAAATTTTAAAAATTTAAAATTATTTGTATTTAAATAGTGTTTAGATATTAAAATGAGATGTGATGAAATGACTTGAGATCATTTATTGAGTCTTTTAAGGGAATGAGATAATATGAGAATTTTATGAATAATAATAAGGCGATTTGTAAATAGCGATGAGATACTTCGAGTTAAGTATTTTTTAGATTTTAAAAAATGTGAGAAAATGTTGTAATGATTAAAAAGTTGTTAAATATTAATTTGAAAGTATTTGTATTTTAGTGACGTTTAGAAAAGAGATTGGATAATATGAAAATTTTGAAATTTTACAAACAAGCAGTTGTATAAAAAAAGATATAATTCATTTTTCCCACTCTAAATTCTCAAATATGAATATAAAATTCTAGAGATTTAAATAATTTTTCAAAGAATAACTACCTAAATCATAAAAAATAAAAATAAAATCAAACTCCAATAAAATTATATTGGATGAACATCAGTGTGAAATAGGAATTACAAAATATGCCACATAAGTTCAGCTATTTGTTCCAACGAAAAATAATTATCAATTCAGCTTAGTCTGCCATATATTAATACAACATTACAACAACTAAGGAAAAAAGTTAAATCCAAGGCTTCTTTTTTCTATCAAAGATGCCTGGCCTATAGGTTGAATTAAACATGTCAACAAGAAGGCGAAATTGCATCAATACAAATATAATAATGGGAATACCAGCCAAACCAATAATAGGAACGACGATCTGGTATTTTCCACGTAACATAAGTAAAAGAGCAGCAGAAAAGGCTATCATCATAGTTGCAATAGAGAAGAAGAGAGCGAAAAGGCCTATAATCATCTTTCTGGGCAAGGATCTAAGAAAGTCTTCTTCTGCATAACGTGATGTGAGGATTCCTAAAAACATCAATACTGAAGTTGATGAAGAAAATAGCGACAGAGAATCAGTTACTATAAAAAGTTTAAATAGTTTGTCATGCGACAGGATTGGCAAGCCTGTATCTTGATGGTTACCGCCAGGAATGGTAAATGCTGCCGCGAACATTATGGTAATGATGAGAGCACCGACCACAGTACAAGAAGTTGCTGTGCCCTTCATCCAGCTCTCTCCCTCTTTTCTCATTTCTTTGTGGTCTTTCGTAAACAATTGTCTGGCAGTCAATTTGTCTTTGTTTGAAATTTCCTTATGAGTGAGAGGGCAAATGCGTTCCGCCTCCTGCATGCATTTATTAAATAAAAATATGAGGAAAGAATCGCAAGTAGACTATTGCAAAAGAATTAGCCATCTTATATATTCAACAAACCGAGACCATCATCAATCTTTTGGCTTTCTGAATAATGAATTTTGTGGTTTTCATTTTTATACAACCATATCTTTATTTAAGGGTATTTCTATAAAAGAGTATTATTGTATAATTTATTTTATAAAAATTTCATTCATTTAAAATATGAATGTGCAAAGAATTGTAAAAATAGTTGTATATATGTACGTTTCTTTTTTCAAATTTGTAATTTTTTTTTTTAGTTTAATTTGTTTATTTGATTTTCATATTGAAAAATTGACTGCGAGAATTTTAGCTTTCTTATAATAAAGACATGCATGCTTGGTAGCAATCTTGTGACACCAATCAACATAGAATGCAAAACAAAGTTATTCTATATATAATAAATATAATACTTGCAGAAATATGGTTGAAGTTTCTAATTAAGATTATTCCATAGTAGAGTTCTTAAAATCATAAGTACCATTGTTTTGAAGTTAAGTGATACAGATTTTTCCACCCCACATTCCCTACATTAATGTAGGGGAATTAAAAATTAATATTAGAAATAAATTTGGTAAGAAATGCAGATTTTAAGACATATTAAAGTAAAACAAATGGGCTCAAGCTGTTCATGAGTTCTTGCCTAAAAAATTGAAAGGTTTTTTATACCTACATTTCATGGTACTATTGTTGTTCTCCTTTCTCTATTTGAAAATCTATCTCTAAATTTGTTTAAAGAGTGTATGCGGTTGAGATCAGCAAAATAATAAAGCAGCAGAGAGAGATGGATGGAGCTGACCTTAAACCATTGAACTTCTCTTTGCATTTGCAAAGCTGCTCCTCTTATATGATCGATAGCAGTATTTTGTATTACCTTCCCTGCCATATGCAATATGGTATTTCCGAAACGATCTTCCATATTTAGAAAAACATTCCTCTTTCTTAAGCTGTATAGAAGGCTAAAGAGCCTATGCTGACGAAGCAGGACGGCCCAATGGAATATGCCTCTTCCATGAATATCACACGTCCATAAATCATATGGATCTGCTTTGACTATTTGATAAACAAATTCAAAGTTCCCTCTCTTGATAGCACAGAACACTGCTTCCATAATAATATCCCGCTCATATTGATTTTTTTTTATTTCTTCACACATAAGGGTCAGAAGTTGTTGGAATTGAGTTCGTTCAAACTTCATTTCATATAAACGCTTGAATCCTATACAATTATTTGGCAATTACGAAACATTAATGCATGCAGCATGTATGCATCCTGCTTAATTAATTTATAAGTATATGGATGAAACAATAAATGATCAAGAATAACAATTTTTTATAAAGAATTATTTAAAAAAGAAAATGGATGCAATTAAAATTATACCCAAGAGGTTCGAGAGAGTTGAAACTAGTTGGCGCCATAGATCAGCTCGCACTGCAAATTTAGTAAAACCAAAACTTGCTCATGATCTTTATTAATTCCGACCCAAACATTGGCTAACATTAATTAATGTCAGGAGTCAAAAAATTCGAGGGACATAAATTAAGTTTATGCATTAATTAACGCACGTACGTACCTGGTCCGGTTGTATTTTCTTGACCATAATTTTGGATGTTCAAACGGAATTGATCGGCAGCAAGAGCTAAATCTGCTAATGAAATGCCATGTATACCTTCCCCCACCCAAAAACAAAAAAAAGGCAAATAAAAGTCAAGTAATAATATATATTAAGGCAGTATTTTTTTTAATCTCTATCTTGAAGGAGCAAATTAAATTCAAGCAACATGCATGAACCGTACTATTAAGACTACGTATTATGATTTTCTCTTATATATATAATTATTGAATACTTAAAAATATTTTCATTACAAAGGTAAAAATAATAATATAAATATAAAATAATAAGTTGTATGAAGTTATTTGACTTATTAATACAAGTAGAGCTGAGTATTATAAGAGTTCAATTCATTTGATTTAATAAACAAATAAAGTCAATTATATTTGTTTAAATATTGGGAGAGAGTTCAATATTATGTTATTACCTTCAATTAGAATATATATATAAATATGAAACTTTTTTAAAAATTTTTAGAATCAAGATGAATACTTTAATTTCAACCTATATAGGTTTTTGTGAAAGTGATAAGGCTCTATGAAGTATGTTTGGATCGTCTAAGTGTTTTGAGATATGATTCTATCAGAGTAGTATGAAAAAGATACCGGTAAGATCTTTTGAAAAGAATGCCCATGATTAACTTTGTTATAATAGGACGCGGGTAGTTATGTCAAAATCTAAAATTCAAATATGTTAGTATTGTACTTGATGATGTGCATTAATGTATAAATATAATTATTTACTCAACTAATTACGTACCACGAGACATAGGAAATATAATTACAAAAGATGTATTAAAGTAAGATTATTTTTAGAAATTTCTTTTTTTTTCGTAAAAAGAACCCAATTAATGGAAAAGCTGCTAAGAGATATAAAAAAGAGTGGTAGTAGTACTAACAGTGATTGTAAATCCATTGTTTCCAAAACACCATCTCATAATTTCCACTCAGCTCGAATGCGTCAGTCGAAATTTCAGCCAATACCTTCAAAGGGGACATATGTCGTCCGTCCAGGGCAAGAGCCAAACGAGGACAACGCTTCATTAAATCCAAAGCCATATCTTGCAAGATCATCATGTGTTAATGTTGTACCGTACGTACGTACATAAGTGCATATAATATCCAACTAATTAATCCAATCACCAGAAATTACGGCCAATGAATGGTTAGAAGAGAATACAGTAATAATTTGTTACCTAAATCTCCTTGATAAAAACAACTACTAAGAAGTGAAGCACCATTGAAGTCTCGATATGCCTCCAGATCTTGGAACGGAGTTTGAGAATAGAGATAGCGAGCCAATTCTTTATGCCCATCGGACATAGCCAGAGCAACTGGAAGTAGGTTGCCCTTATTTCTGATGCTGACCAATCTCTGGTTTTTTCTAATCAGGCAGTCTGCCACTCTCTGATTCCCACTAATATGTAGAGCTGTATAGCCGAAATTGTCTTGCATTGCCAAATCATTTTCTGACATCATATTGACCAACTCCGTCACTATCCGTTCCTTTTCAGCATCAACAGCAGCGTGAAGAACTGTCCCACGGCCGTGAAATATAGTCATTCTTGCTGTCAATGCATGGGGGTATTTGTTGAGGAAATCTCTTGTAGCGATCCAATCACCTTCTCGCACAGCCTTGAGTAAGGGCCGCGCAAAATTATCATCCTCCCTGATCTCTGGCCCTGCTATGCATGCATATATATTATACATGATGATAATTGATATGCTTTTTGATCTCCAGTTACATATTATACATAGAATTATGAAATAAATTAAACGAAACAACTCCGACACCTACCTACTTTCCAGCAAACTACTACGTACATAACAATATCATCTTTTGTATGCATATGTCGATTTTGTATGCATGTATATTAATATAATATTAATATATATATTGGTGAATATATGGTGAATAACTATATTATAACTATATAATTATATATATATATATATGGTGAATATATATAATAATATATTGTAACTATATTATAACTATATATAATATTGACATGACAAGATTTGATATACAATATTTAAATCTAGAATCTTTCTTGCAAATTAAAATTAAATCACATCTGATCTAAGATAAACCACCTAAAATAAATCATTTGTACTTCTTTTCATGGTGATTCAAATTTCAATTCTCAAGTTTCAATGACAAGAAGAACTACAACTAAGTTACAAGATTGTTCTCAAAAAAAAAAAGTTACAAGATCAGTTTTAGATTAGGCACTGAGAAATTCTTAATTTTCCATTTAATTATAAGCCTATTTTTTTCTTCCAATAATGTTTGTGCATATTGAGAGAGAGAGAGACCTGGATTGTGTGAACTTGAAGGGTTTCCTTCATCAATTATCGAGTTATCATCTTCAGTCTGTATTAACTTCTCCAGTCCATTACTTTCCATGAGTATTTTACCCATCGTTTCCAAAGCAATTTCGGCATAACTAATTTTATTGCTTTGAGATGGTATGTCCATCCCGCTTGAACTTTGGATTGCACGTAAAGCCGCATCGTTCATCTTTCTCCAATCCTCATATTCAACCTCATCGTCATCTGGCTCGGGTGGTTTCAAGTCTGTTTCAACAATGTCCCAAAGACCTTGAGCCAACAACGTCTTATTTTTCATCTTGACACTCCAATCTGCATAATGTGATGCATCTCAATTTTTGAAATCAAGAATTTAATATTTTTATTTCTCAGGAATACATTTTCGATCTTGACTTTGAAAAATGATTTTTAATTTCTTCTACTAAATGCATGCATGTTATAGATTGGGTTAACGTGTTTTAGATTGCATAGTAGAGCTTTTTATAATTGCAGAGCTTTACTAAAAGCCTTCTACTTTTTGGCAGCAAACATGCAATGTGTCTAAAGTTTTTTTTTCTTTTAAATTAGTTGAGATGATTTTTAAAATTATCTGGAGGTCAGAGATCAATACTTTCAAACGATGGTTGCATGTCCAATGGTACTCAGCAATAATTAACGTAGATTTCACAAATTATGTTCTTTTCCAAATTAATTTAGGTGTCAGATTATGTACAGGAATTCTAAGGATCTCAATAGATGTAGCTAGCTACCATTGTATATATATAAAGACAAGGATCATTCAAAACACAATAAAGAGTACGTGACCTCATGATTGATTGAGGAAATTAGTCTCATTTGGGGTTAAGACAGTATGTATATCACCATCTCATATCCCTTGAGATCATTTGAGGATAATAAAATCATCGATGAAGAGTAGTGATGGCGCTGCTATATATATTAATTAATCTTATTGTCTAAATAAACATATATAATTAATTATTAATGATGCTTGTGCATATTCAAATATTTAGAGAGAGAGAGAGACCTGATTTGTGTGGACTTGAAGAGTTTCCTTCATCAATTATCAAATTATTATCTTCAGTCTGTATTATCATATTCTGTCCATTACCTGAGATGTTTGATGAATTAGAACGACCTTGATTGTCTGAAGAGTTTCCACTCTCAACTCTCTAATTAGCTCCAGTCTCTATTGGCAGTTTGAGAGGTAAAGTGTTTGTTTCCATGTTGTCTGTCAAGTTATGAAGTATATATATTAGTCGAAACTTGGAATAGAAAGAGAAGCTAATAATGTGATATATCTCAATTTTTGAAATCAAGAATTTAACATTGTTATTTCTCAGGAATTCATTTTCGATCTTGACTTTGAAAAATGATTTTTAATTTCTTCTGCCAAGTGCATGCATGTTATGGATTGGGTGTTAACATGTTTTGGATTGCGTAGTAGAGCTTTACTCGAAGCCTTATTGGTGAAAATTAAGTTGTTTACTTTTTGGCAGCAAACATGATGTGTCTAAAGTTTTTTTAAATTAATATGTGTAGCATCACTTTTTTAAATCTTATATTTAAAATTATAAATATGTAAAATAAATCTTATATGTAAATCTTACATTTAAATCTTATATGTAAAATTATAAATATGTGTAGCATCACTTTTTTAAATATCATTATCAAAGGGCGTTGTGAACCACGCACCGAAATATTTCTAAATGTAAAAGTCAAGAATGTTATAAAGTCATCCATAAATGTTTCACGGTTGAAATTTATAATGAAATTATTTTCTAGAGTAAAATCTAGCTAGAATGTAATAAAGAATTTAGCAGCTTTAACTCTTAAAAATTACTCACAGATAATTGTTGGCAAGCCGGAGTCGACTTGACACCAAAAAAGTGAGTTCCATGACAGAATGCCAATCCCATTTTTACCAAGGAGAAGTGTACAGTCATAATTTTTTTTTTATAAAAATAAATTTACAAATTAATATAATTTTATACAATATGTTATATTTATTTTATAATAAAAATAATTTTATATATTTATTTTAGAGAGTAAGATAAAATGAGAATTTTGTGAATAATAATAAGATAGTTTGAATTAAGTATTTCTTAGGATTTGGGAAAAGAGGAAGAAAAAATTAAATAAAAAATATTATAAAGTTAAAATATTATAAGAATATAGTTTTATAATATTATTTTTATTTGTGGATTTGAAAAAGTTGAAATTATTTTTTATTTGAAAAAGTTGTAATAATTAGTTTAAAAATTTTGTATTTGAAGTATGTTTGGGAATAAGATGAGACGAGATGAAATGAGATCAGATAAAAATTTTGTATTTCATCTGAGGCCCCAAACAAGCTTTCTCACAAGATGAAACATGAAATTCTCAAAACTTTTCTTAATTTTATTTTTAAATATTACTCAAATATAAAACACTTTTCAATTTCAAATAATTTTCAACTTTTTTATCTAATCATTACCTAATCATTATCCAAACAAAAAAATCAATAAAATTTTTGCAAATTTCATAATAAAGCACAAAAATAATACAACTTTTTCTAACTTTAAAACAAAAATATTATTAAAAAATTATATTCAAACAATTTTTAAATTGATAATATTTTTGTTCAATTTTTTCTCTATTATTTCTTAAAATTTAATATAATCTTAACTTAAACTATTTTACTATTATTTACTATTATTTTTTCCCTGAGTTCCCATTCTATCTGCATTCTTCCTGAAATGTATGTGCTTTAATTGGGTTCTAAAGCAACCATTAATTATGCCGTTAATAATTAGGTGTACCGCGTCCATGCATGCAATATGCATCTTCAGCAAATAATGATGGAAACTAATTATTTATAAATAGTGGTGCAAAAACGAATTACTTACCAGCTAGCCTAGCTAGAGGGATGGACAGGACGTTGTGCTGCCGGTGAAGGATCAATTAACAAGGATGGTCATTGGTCACATACCCACCGCAATTTAAATTGGTACCATGAACAAGCTGCCTGTCATTTTATAAAGACCAACTTCGCTGTTACTCTATCGTTTTTTCCTTGCTTTTAATTTCCCAACAACTAGTTGTCCAGCTGGCAGCGCGTAATAAAGTTGTGATATGATCTATATACACAGTAATAAAGTTGTGAGTGGCCGTTTTTAGAGTAATGCTACGTACAGTCGTGGAATGCGTAAATATCGTATAGTCGTTTTGAAAAAAATTAAGGTCCATTATTAAAAAATTAATTTCTTTTTATGTGGGTCCTATATTTATTTTTTTTAAAGCGACTACATGATACTTATACACTCACGACTATAAATATCATTTCTTTTTTTATTCGGTGTTTATAGAGCCATTAAAACATTCCGTTTTTAAAAAAAGAAAATACTAGTATGATTCTTCTTATTTTGATTATTTATGTGTTTAAGATTTTTTATATAATGATTAAGAAAGCAATTTATAATAGATTGATATTTATTTTTTATTTTTTAAAAATATTTAAATATGTTAAAAAATATATAAAAATAAAAAAATTTAATAAAATGAAAATGAAGATTTGTTCTAGCGAGCCCACCCAAGCACGTCGTCTCTATGATCTCTTAGTTCGTTGTGATTTCTTCCCTGTGATTTCTTGGTTTTGTGTGAAATCTCATCCTCTTCTATGTGATTTCTTTCCACTGATTTCTTAGTTTTTTTATTTGAATGTCTCAACGAGAGCCCTTAACTTGACAGAGTGCACAAATAATGACCACACGCACCTACTTGTCATGCATGACATGACCGAACGAAATAATAGATGAGGGAGCCACCTCCGTAAAGGTATAAAAGTTGAATTCTAATTCACTCTCATACTCTCTTATACATAGAAAAACTATCTAAAAGGACAACGAGCTGATTTAGGCATCAAAGATGTTTCATCAATCCCAAGTCCTCATGTTCCTTGCATTGCAAAAAACCAAACCTGATAATCAATATGATACACGTCGTTAAAAATAGGATTGTAAGATTATTGAAAAAGTCGATTATACGCATTAATACGTATATTCATTCAATATAATTAGTCAAAAAATAAATTTTATTGAAAACAACGTTAATTTGAATTTAAAATATGAATGCAACAACATTAATTGCAGATTGGTACGTAAACTTGCTTGTACATAACAAAACTCAAGATTATTACACTGGACTAGAAAAATCGATCAGACTGAATGTGTATATATTTCTATTTTAAATATTTTTTTATATAATAGTTATATAAATTAATTATATAATTCTCATCCAAGAAATTACTATTGATTATATTATATAATTAAATTATTTAATATTTATTAATTATATATAAAATATTAAAAGATCATTTAATTTTTTATTTTATTAATTTTTAATATTTATTTTTCTATAAAAAAAAGAGAGAAAATGTTCATAAAGCTAGTTAACCATAGACCGGACAGATTACACCCTAGTTAACAGTTCTATTGCACTCTATGTTAGACCCAACTTGATGAATTTATGTTTGGACTCAGCCGTTAGATGTTTAGGTTGCCTTTGAATATTGAATTGAATTGAATTGAATTAAATTCAGATGATAAAATATTATTAAAATATTAATTATTATTATTTTAAAATTTTAAAAAATTAAATTATTTATTATATTTTATATTAAAAATTTTAAAAATTATAATAATGAATTGAAAGTAAGGAAATGAAGGTCTTCAAGTTGCGTCATCAAATCATGACGTATACTGCTGGGAGTTTTTGTGTAGTTTAACCTTTTTTTTCATCCTTTTATTTGTGGTCAGATTTGAAAGCGATTACTCTCTTTAGAGTATTTTCATTGACTTGGCCGAATGAGAAAATTATATAAAATTTAGGTATCTTGTATAAAATAACTTTACTGGCCAAATATAGAGAACCAATTGATTCTCCAAATATTAAAATATTAATTTCTCACTCCAAACAAACAAATTAAATTAATTAGAATATAATTAACATTTAACATTTAGAATATAATTATTATTAACCTTTAATAATAATTTTTTTAATAATAATTTAACTAGAATATAATTATTATTAACATTTAATTGGTAGAACTATAAAATGTGATAAAAATAAATTTAATTAATTAATTATTAAAATAATAATATTTTAGTATTATATAGAATGTGAATGGCTAATCTAACGTGGGGATTGAATTTAAATAGAATATATAAATGTAAAAAATTATGATATTAGTTAAATTTTGAAGATGTACTCAATAGGGGTGGGCAGCGGGGCCCCGCCCCCGCTGCCCCGCCCCGCATAAAGAGGGCATAGCGAGGGCGGGGGGCGGGATGACCCCAGCGGGGCCCCGCCCTGCCCCCGCCCCCGCCCCACATTAAAAAAAAAAATTATTTATATATATTAAATAAATATATTATATATAGATATACACAATTTATAAAAGACTTAAAATTATATTCAAGTCATTAGATTGTTTTAGCCTCCTAGGCCAATCTTTATATAGGAGGCCAAGGCAATACAATAGTCATCCTTAAGCAATATGGGACTTAAGTAGTAAGTCCCACATTGCTTAAGGATGACTATTGTATTGCCTTGGCCTCCTATATAAAGATTGGCCTAGGAGGCTAAAACAATCTAATGACTTGAATATAATTTTAAGTCTTTTATAAATTGTGTATATCTATATATAATATATTTATTTTTTAATATAAAATAAAATTAATAATTTAAAATTTTAAAATAAAAATAATATTAAAAAATATATTCTAATAATATTTTATTTAATTTTTTAATTTTAATCTCAATTTATTTTATCTTATCCCTCCAAAAATAAACGAATCCTTCGAGTAGAAAATTGATAGTCTACCAACTCGTGTACAATCTCTTCAAAACTTAATTAATAAATAATAATAAAAATAAAAGGACACAACAGTATTATAAAAAATTATTTTATAATTCTTATATATATATTTTAATTGTGAGTAATAAACTGATAATAAATAATTATCTAATTCGTATTTTTATCTTATCTTATCTTATTTAATTATTATAATTTTAAAAAATTTTAAATTAAATTAAATAATTTAAAAAATAATATTTTAATAATTCATCGTAATAGGAAACACCATAGGGATAAGAAAAAGAAAATATTACTATGCTCACTTTTTTTAATACTTCTATTTATTTGACTGTTGGTCAAATATTTTTTTTATTATTTTATTATTAAAAAATAATTTTAAATGTATTAATATATTTTTTATTTTTTAAATATATTGAAATATGTTAAAAAAAAAAAATTTTGCTGGACGGTATGGACATCGGTGAAGATGGAGCGGCATAGTAGTAAGGAAAAGGCTCGTGAGTGGCTCAAACTGGTTGGATTCTGGTTACGTTGGGATATTCAACTGAATTGAGTTAAATGATAAAATATTATTTTTTAATATTATTATTATTTTAAAATTAAAAAAAATTAAATTATTTATTATATTTTGTATTAGTATTTGAAAAAGTTGTAATGATAAATTAAGATAAGTTAAGAGAGGTTTAGTAACAAGGCTACGTTTAGATAGTGAAAATATTTGAGAAGTGTTGAGAATGTTTGTGAATAGTTATGAGTAGAGATTGAAATCAACTTGTGGGTCCCATTGAAAATATTTTAATTTGTTTAGATATATGAAGTAATGTTAAGTTGTTGACTTTTGAATAGATAATTGAAAAATGTGTGGGTCCAATCAATGATTGATTTTTTTAATGATAATTTTATTTATATATAATAGTGATAAATATTATAATAATTTTATTTTTATTTATATATAATAATGATAAATATTATAGTGATTTTATTTTATTTTATATATAATAGTAATAAATATTATAATAATTTTATTTTTTGTTTATATATAATGAAATGTGCTAGAGAGTAGGGGTGATACCCGCCCCCTACGGGGCGGGGCCACCCCTCCCCCGCCCCCCGCCCCCGCATATGCGGGGGTGGGGAATTTCTCCCCGGACACCGCCCCCGCATGGCGGGGGCGGGGTCCCCCGTCCGTTGGGCCGGGGTGCGGGGTGGACCCCCACCCGTCCGCACCCCCCGCCCCCATACTGGGCCTTCGGCCCAGTACATTTTTCTGGGCCCTAATTGGCCCAGAATCGGTTTTTGGGCCACTTTGGGCCCAGAATTCGTTTTTGGGCCATTTGAGCCCATTATTTAGATTAAAAAGTATATAGATTTAAAAACAGGAAAAAAAATATATATAAGGGATATATAGAATCATACATTGAACTATTACGTTATTAACTAATTAAGTAGTAATCATCACTAAGGCAGTAAGGCACTATGCTAAAATATTTTGTTCACAATTATACAAATTAAGAGAACTAATAAACTATTACACTATTACAAACTCCTCTAAAAGAAATAAATATTACAAATTATACAATTAACTATTGTAGCAACATTACAATTAATTATAAATGAATAAAATCATAATTTTTCAATTTGATCAATTTGATTTTGGGGTGGAGCCGTAGCGGTGAGTTCACTGAGTGGTGAGTTATGTCGATTGTTGTGAGACTGAAAATCAAGATCATAAAAGTCAATAAGTTATAAAACCTTAAATATTAATAAGTTAAAAATAAAACAAATTAGAATTAAAAAGTTATATAGATGAAACAAAATTTTAAATGCAAAAAACAATTATGAAATAAATTGTGCAAACCATGACAATGGTGGGTCCAATACAAAGTCATACTGCATCGGAGGTAGCCGTAGACGTCGTCTCATGTATCACTATAAGTATTAAATTTGAAATCAAATTAATGAATACCAATTAAATGAAAATAAATAAATTAAAATAAGAAATTATAAAATGAAATTAAAATAAATACCAGATCCAAACTGATCATCACTATCCTCCTCGACGTCGGCCTTCTCATACTCAAGAACATCTGGAACATGAATTGAAGTTCCCTTGATCCAATTCTGCGTGCAAATCAAAGCCTCCACAGTGGCAGGAGCTAATGAACTCCGAAATGAATCTAATACACGTCCTCCCGTGCTAAAGGCCGACTCTGAGGCTACTGTGCTAACAGGGATGGCCAAAAGTGTGCGGGCTATCTCTCCAAGGATGGGATACTTCACGGCATTCACCTTCCACCAACTTAATATATCAAAATCTCGTGAAAATAGTAGAATCTCTGCTGCTAAGTATCTGTCTATCTCTGGCTGAGCCTCTATAGAACTCCGAAGGAAGGGGGTCTGCTCATACCTCTCACCCCACTCCAATCTACGTCTTTTCCCAACCTCGACTTCAGGAAACTGTGAGCTTGAGGCTGAGGGGGGTAGGTGTAGGTGCCACAATATTACCACCCCGCAGGGTGGAAAACTCATCAAATAATCTGCTAAGGGTTTCCCGAACCCTTGCTGCAATAAGCTCTGCCCATACTTGCCCGTACGCAAGGCCCAATCCAAATATCATGCCATCCAACTTATACCTCGGGTCAAAGACGACAGCTACATATAACAAAATATTAGCCTTCGTTAAATCTCCCCAATACTTGTCGTACTTTGCCCTCATAATCAATGACATCTCCCGCATCCTAATGTGACCACCCGCGACCATGTCATCTAATTCTTCTTTTACCCTACATATTTGCTGACATACAATATTGGATGTAGGGTACAAAGTTCCAGATAGCCTCATGGTGACATCATAAAAAAGCCTCAAAAACTCTACAAAATTAGTTACAATTTCCCAATCATCCTCTACGGGTTTCCCCAATCCCCCATGATCATCAAAATATTTAACATATTGGATGTCTTCGTCACCCAATAATGTAAATGCCAGCTTATATTCTTGGGCCGCCTCCAACATTAGAAATGTTGAGTTCCATCGTGTAGGCATATCAGTACAAAGGCCCCTCTTAGATGTTAGGCCCGCAGATCTCGCAGCAACCTTGAATTTGTCCAACCTCGAAGGAGAAGATCTCACCCATCTCACAGCAGTCCTTACCCGAGCAATCGAGTCATGAAGATCTCTCAAACCATCAGTGACAATCAGATTCAGAATATGTGCCGCACATCTCACATGCAGACACTCACCACCCATGAGTGTCTTATTTGCCTCTCTAAGATAGGTCTTTAGATGTCCCAATGCAACATCGTTAGAAGAGGCATTATCGACTGTGACTGTAACCACTCGGGTCAACCCCCACTCCTTTATTGCGGCCTCCAAGGCCTTTCCAATTGTCTCACCCTTATGATCGGTGATTTTACAAAATTTTATAATTTTCTTTTGCAATGTCCAATGACAATCAATAAAATGCACAGTCAAAGACATATAATTAAAATTTTGGATCGATGTCCAACTGTCAGTGGTGAGACAAACAAATTGATCCGCCAATTGACCCCTCAACTTCTCCTTCTCAATGTAATAATGTTTTTTTACATCCTTTGCCACCGTGTGGCGAGAAGGAATGTTAAACCTTGGTTCCAAGTAGCGAGAATACGCTTGGAACCCTTTCCCATCAACAATTTGAAAAGGTAGCTCGTCCATTATGACCATACGAGCTAGGTGTCTCCTACACTCATCGGGATCATACTTAGTATACCCCTTCAAAGTTGCACCCCCACTAGTCTCATCCGCCATTTTTTTAAGTCCAATTTCTAGCCTAGATTGGCTTTTGTCTTGTAATGATCTTAATATTGGACTTTTTTTGCATTGCTCTTCTAAGTGCACATTTAATTGTGAGGTGCCATGTTTCCTATAGTGAGATCCATAAATTTTTCCACAATAGTTACACTTGGCTTGGGGGTTACTTGAGTCACCACCCTCTAGTTTAGTGAAATGACTCCAAACTATTGAAGCAGGTTTCTTGTTGGGCTTGGGGGCGGGGCAAGGTGCCGTAGGGCTAGGGGTAGGGGTTTGACTAGGAGGGGTATGTGTAGGTGTAGGGGTGCCCTCGGCCTGGAAAGGAGAGCTCGCACTAGAATCTGCTGGCATATCCATGAACTCAAGCAAACAACAAATCTGAAATTATAGAAAACATAGCAAATATATAATGAACATAAAAAAAAAATTAGAATAAAAAATTAGACCATATAATTCATCAAACAATTGTAAAAAATTTAAAGTCATAAATTTTAGGCATTAAAAAGACACATTAATTATTCAAGTTATAAAAAGACTTATAGTGGTTTTAGTTATATATATATATATATATATATATATATATATATATTTGTACATGGGTATCGAGATTTTATTCACTTTTAAGTTATCCTCGTCCAAACATCCCACTAAGTTTCCAATGATGATGTTGCAGTCCAACCAAAAACAGTCTATAAAGAGAGAAGCGCTTTTTGACGTTTGGTGTACGTCCACAGCATTTTACCCTTTACAACTAAGCAGCTAACGTTCAATTTATTAATATATGCTTTTACACCTTAAAAGCAATTTGTGTGGTTTATCTATAATCCTACTACTCTCTTATAATTTATTTTATAATCGTACTATTTTATTGCAAATACACTTTCTCTATTTTATATAGAGTTGTAAAATAGTTGCAGAAGAGTTATAAGTTAACTATTTTCATGTTTATATGTTCAGACTTGGTTTCGTTTGTTCAATCATTTGGGACTCATTTGTGTTGAATTATGAAGTTTTGTGAGGTTCAATCTGTCACTTTTCTGGGTTGATGTTAAATGTTTACTCCTTTATGCAGCAAAAAGAAAAAAGTATTTCTGCACAAAACCTTTCAAGTGAAAGAAAGGGTAGTAGGTAGTGGGAATTTCAAGTGATTTGAGTAGTAATGTATCGAGAAATACTAGATTACATAAAATTAATTTTATAAATTGACATGTCTTCATGTGATTCGTTAGATCGTAAAATTACTTTTATTTTTTTAACATAATAATTACATGTTTGGATACATTAGAAAACAAAAAGATTAATTCAAAATACACCATTGTTTTGCAAATAAATCATTTTGCTAAATTTGTTTAATACAAGTTTAACGAAAATATTAGTTCAAAATGCTAGCTGGCTTGTCTGTGGCAGACCATGCAATGCATGACACCTCTTTATGATTATCGTCTAAATTAAGTCGTGGAAGATGCATATATATTATGATTAGGCAACATGTCACAAGTACATATTAATTTGAACATTACTTACCTAAAACAACATGTTTATGCAAATTCTCTTTTGTGTTCAAATGAATTTGACATTCATAAGGCATAAGCATAGCAACTATATAAATTATAATGAACATAAAAAAAAAAAGTAGAATAAAAAAAAGTACCACTTGACATTCATAATTTCATATATATATATATATATATTTCATCTTAATTCATTATATTGAATTTCGAAATACCCTAGTGCATTCTTTTTTTTTTTTTGTTCAATTTGGTAGGGAACATCAAATTCTGTTTTTAAACCCCTAAATTAATTTTTTAAACCCCTAGTGCATAGCAATTTTAAAGATTAAACCCCTAAATTAATTTAGGGGTTTCAAAGATTAAAACCCCTAAATTAATTTAGGGTTTCGGATTGGGCTCTTTAGGGAATTTCGAAACCCTAAATTAATTTAGGGGTTTCAAAGATTAAAACCCCTAAATTAATTTAGGGTATTTCGAAACCCTAAATTAATTTAGGGGTTTCAAAGATTAAAACCCCTAAATTAATTTAGGGTTTCGGATTGGGCTCTTTAGGGAATTTCGAAACCCTAAATTAATTTAGGGGTTTCAAAGATTAAAACCCCTAAATTAATTTAGGGTATTTCGAAACCCTAAATTAATTTAGGGGTTTCAAAGATTAAAACCCCTAAATTAATTTAGGGTTTCGGATTGGGCTCTTTAGGGAATTTCGAAACCCTAAATTAATTTAGGGGTTTCAAAGATTAAAACCCCTAAATTAATTTAGGGTATTTCGAAACCCTAAATTAATTTAGGGGTTTCAAAGATTAAAACCCCTAAATTAATTTAGGGTTTCGGATTGGGCTCTTTAGGGTATTTCGAAACCCTAAATTAATTTAGGGGTTTCAAAGATTAAAACCCCTAAATTAATTTAAAGTTTCGGATTGGAGCCCTAGACACAATAATATTGAAATTCAGTGATTTACACACATTATATAATGCAAAAAAAAAAAAAAAATCACAGCACACAATTCACGGGTCACATTCAAAATTTCAAACATCAAACCACATGCACAATCTAAACTCCACAGCACACAATTCACAAAATCCCATCCTCCATCTCCGATAAACCCCATCCTTCCTCCAATCTCCATTAAATATGTAAATAAAAAAAAAATTTTGAAGTGTCGAATTTGGGTTTCTTACCTTCGGAGATGAAGAGAGAGGAACCGGGTGCGAGTCCGAGTCGTGCGACGGGGATGGCGATGCAAATAGATGGACCGGGCGGCGGCTCACGGCTGCGAGAAGTAACTCAGAGAGAGAGAGAGGCGAGAGCGAGGCTGCGAGCGAGAGTGAGAAGTGAGAACTGAGAAGTAAGGGAAGGGGGGCTGCGTAGTGCGTAAGCCGTAAGGGTTTCGGTTTTAATTTTAAACCCAGGCATGAAACGACGTCGTTTCATGCCTGGGTTTTTTTTTTTTTAAATATATGTAAATAACGTATAATATATAATATAATTATATATAATTATAATTATATATATAAAAATTCCGGCGGGGCGGGGCGGGGGTCACCCCAGCCCGCCCCCGCCCCCGGATGTTGCCCCAGATGCGGGCGGGTGGCCCCGCCGCCCGCATCTGACGGGCGGGGTGATCCGCCCCGCCTAACGGAGGCGGGGCGGAAGCGGGGCGGGGCAGCGGGGGCGGGGCCCCGCTGCCCACCCCTACTAGAGAGCAGCCTGAAGTTGCACCATTGAAGTCGCACCACACCAGGCTAAATTTTTTTTTTTTTTCACCTAATACATTGAGTGTGATGGGATGTTATGTACAGTAAAATAGTATTTATATTTTCTTATATATAATAGTGATAAATATTATAGTGATTTTATTTATATTTAATAATGATAAATATTATAGTAATTTTATTTTTATTTATATTTAATAGTGATAAATATTAGAGTAATTTTATTTATATTTATATATAATAATGATAAATATTATAGAATGTTTGTGAATAATTATGAATAGAGATTAAAATGAATTTATAAATCTCATTAAGAGTATTTTAAATTATTTAACATATAAAATATTTTAATAAATATAAGAATATTCAAAAAATATTGAAAAGATTTTACTACCCAAACGTAGTCTTGGTTACGGTGCTCACATTTTTTTTGTCAATGTGCATGTGATATGTCTGTAACTTCACGTGTTTGGGAATCTGTGTCTGCGTGGGAATCTTTGTGCTCTCTTAACACTTCTTCTTCCATCACTACAACACAATTGGTTTTTAGTGACGGTTAGGAATTTGTGACGGTCTCTAGACCGTCACTAAAAGGTATTTTCTGTGACAGTTTCTGGAAACCGTCACTAAAGATAGAATGAGATGTTTTTACGTTCCAACGTATGGGAAATATGCGTTCGAACGTTACATATACGTTCGAACATTATGTCTGTTTACGTTTGAACGTAAAATGTTTTGGCGCAACCGTTCGAATGTTATTAATTTTACGTTCGAACGTAAAATGTTTGCACCAATGTTCGAACGTTAAGTAATAACATTCGAACGTTCATTGTAAATTTAAATTAAATGACTTTAATTTAAAAATTATGTGGTTTTTATTGTGCATAATTTGTGAACAAGTCTAAAAAATTGAATTGTATATATTTATATATACACACTTTGTAATATATAAATATATATTATTGATTTATATATATTTGAAATGCAGTGATTTAGTATTAAAGTTGAAAAATATAACATCAAAGAAGGTTAAAAATTGAAATTAAAAAACGATAGAAATATTCAATAATATTTTTCGTTACAAATATTAAAAATAAAATATAAAATTTGATATTAACAGTCAGATGATAACGTTATCCGCAAAAGTCGAACTCCGTACCTCCTCAGTCAAGGTATCAACCTTGTCGTTGAGGATAGTTACACGATGGGTGAGTTCGGCAACAGACGCCGATATAGCCTCGAGCGATCGATCGATCTTATGATCGATATGCGCAGTCAGCTGTGAGATGACCGCATCAACCCAAGCAGGCCGCACATCTCCTGCAGATGTACTCGGCGTATGCTGACTACTACTCCCGACATGACCTGGCTCAGGCTGCGTCGGAGGAACTAGATCCTCTACAGGGGGTGGCTGACGTCCCCTCGCCTGTCCAATGCTACGTCGATGCGTGGTCATGTCGAGGGGGCTCATCTGATCTTTGACCCGGTCCTCTGGCTGGGTCGGCACTCCCCGTGCAAGTAATAGTCGGCTGATGAGGACACCATATGGGAGATTATCCGTGGAGACGATGCTCGCCTCGTAACGGATCCTCTGAAAGATGTGCAATGGCAAATCTATAGGATCTCCACGTGCCACTCGTATCAAAAATTGTGCCCGAAGCCGACTAAATGTGGTTTTATGAGCCACAGGATCCACATTTGTTGCAACAATAAGGTGCAACATGCGGAAGAAATGCAGCAGATGGTTCTGGTTGAAGGCGTTCTTCCGCTCGATCTGCATGCGATCCCTCCCGGTGAGGATGTAGAAATCCTCGTCTCGGTCATCATCCCGAGCCTCGACGCCAGTATCCTCAGCCTCTGACTGGCCTGCATCTCTGGCTGATGCTGGCTCACATCCCCGACCAGTAGATGATGTAGAAGTGCCTACATCCTCACGGGGTGTCGAGTGTGCAAATGTCTCCACTCCTCGACGAATCCCAAGGTGCTCGCCGATGACATCTGCTGATACCTCAATGGAAACACCGCGTACAGTCACGGTGTGAGAGGATGCATCCTGAGGCATGTCACACATCCCCATATAGAATTCTTGAACCATTGAGGGGTATACCTTCCCCCTCAATGTGCAGATATTTCCCCAGCCTCTACTGAGGAAAACATCTCTCAGGTTCGTCTGCTGCCAACAGAGTTCGTCGAACTCATTAATTAAGATCTCTCGCTCTACCATAACAGTACGAGCTCCAATGCGGGCAGTGTCCGACGTGGCTCCTTCCCTCCCTCGTTTCCTAGTATGCAGTGGAAGAGCCATATCCTGAAAATAGAAAAGGAAAAAAAAAATTATTTACAATAATGCATTTTTTTGATATTAATTCTAAGATGCTCTGCCGTAACGTTCGAACGTTTTATCTATAACGTTCGAACGTAAATATAAAACGTTCGGATGTTTATTTATACGTTCCCACGTAAAATAATGTCAATATATTTACATTCGAACGTAAAAAAATACGTTCGAATGTAACAATGTACGTTCGAACATAAGCAGTAAATAAATATTGGCTGACGTACGTTCGGACGTTAAAACAAATACGTTCGAACGTATTTGTTTTACGTGTGAACATAAATATGGACGTCCGAACGTCGAAGCATGAATATTGTAGAAAATCATTACGTTCGGATGTTATAATCAAACGTTCGAACGTGGAAGCCGTAACGGCTTTGTAATTTAAACGTCGTACGTTCGAACGTCTTGGTGAAACGTTCGAACGTTTCGACGCAGAATGGCTGAGTCGACTCAGCCATTATTGAAATCTCAAGAATTTCGCTACACGGTTCTAAATACCGAAATGTCACCGTGGAAATGAAGTATACACTTCAAGAAACATTTCTACGGTGACTATTCGGCAAATGACTAGCCGTGGTGGCCGGAAAATGAAGTTGAAAGTCTTGAAATAACTTATCCGGTTTAACACAAAACTCAATCCAAATTTCAATAAAATACATGTTACTTGAATAAAAGATGAATGCCTACCTTTAGTGACGGTTGTGGCGGAGTTGACGGCGGCGGCGAAGGAGGCGTGGCGGCGTGCAACGGAGTAGACGATGAACGTAATAGAGATGTCGTTTCGACGTTCGGTTTTGGCCTTATATACACATAACGTTCGAACGTAATTATTATTACGTTCGAACGTTATTCAATTTAATATTATATTATAAATGTTTTCTTTATAGATTACGATGTTATATAATATTATTGACAATTAGATTATTGGTTTTTTTGCGAGTGCTTGTTATATTTCTAAAGTTTAGCAATATGTTTATACATGTTGTTGTGATTTTATGCTTACTCTTGAAATAATTATGATTATTGTTTGTGAATTTTGTGAATAGTTTATGAGCTTATGGTATTTATTGATTATTTAATAAGTAGTATATAGATATAAATAGATATATAAAATGTAGAATACATATTATAGTATAAGTTAGTATATAATAAAGAATTTAATAAATAACAATTTAATATATATTATTTATTTATATATATGGTAAGTTTATATATTATATACATTTATATTCTCATCTAAAGTATTATGCTATCATACTATACAATGTAGTATATAGTTATAGATATATAAAATGTAGAATACATATTATAGTATAAGTTAGTATATAATAAAGAATTTAATAAATAACAATTTAATATATATTATTCATTTATATATATGGTAAGTTTATATATTATATACATTTATATTCTCATCTAAAGTATTATGCTATCATACTATACAATGTAGTATATAGTTATAGATATATAAAATGTAGAATACATATTATAGTATAAGTTAGTATATAATAAAGAATTTAATAAATAACAATTTAATATATATTATTCATTTATATATATGGTAAGTTTATATATTATATATATTTATGTTCTCATTTAAAGTATTATGCTATCATACTATACAATGTAGTATATAGTTATAGATATATAAAATGTAGAATACATATTATAGTATAAGTTAGTATATAATAAATAATTTAATAAATAACAATTTAATATATATTATTCATTTATATATATGGTAAGTTTATATATTATATACATTTATATTCTCATCTAAAGTATTATGCTATCATACTATACAATGTAGTATATAGTTATAGATATATAAAATGTAGAATACATATTATAGTATAAGTTAGTATATAATAAAGAATTTAATAAATAACAATTTAATATATATTATTCATTTATATATATGGTAAGTTTATATATTATATACATTTATGTTCTCATTTAAAGTATTATGCTATCATACTATACAATGTAGTATATAGTTATAGATATATAAAATGTAGAATACATATTATAGTATAAGTTAGTATATAATAAAGAATTTAATAAATAACAATTTAATATATATTATTCATTTATATATATGGTAAGTTTATATATTATATACATTTATGTTCTCATTTAAAGTATTATGCTATCATACTATACAATGTAGTATATAGTTATAGATATATAAAATGTAGAATACATATTATAGTATAAGTTAGTATATAATAAAGAATTTAATAAATAACAATTTAATATATATTATTCATTTATATATATGGTAAGTTTATATATTATATACATTTATGTTCTCATTTAAAGTATTATGCTATCATACTATACAATGTAGTATATAGTTATAGATATATAAAATGTAGAATACATATTATAGTATAAGTTAGTATATAATAAAGAATTTAATAAATAACAATTTAATATATATTATTCATTTATATATATGGTAAGTTTATATATTATATACATTTATGTTCTCATTTAAAGTATTATGCTATCATACTATACAATGTAGTATATAGTTATAGATATATAAAATGTAGAATACATATTATAGTATAAGTTAGTATATAATAAAGAATTTAATAAATAACAATTTAATATATATTATTCATTTATATATATGGTAAGTTTATATATTATATACATTTATGTTCTCATTTAAAGTATTATGCTATCATACTATACAATGTAGTATATAGTTATAGATATATAAAATGTAGAATACATATTATAGTATAAGTTAGTATATAATAAAGAATTTAATAAATAACAATTTAATATATATTATTCATTTATATATATGGTATAGTTTATATATTACGTTCGAACGTTAAATAAGAGTAGGACTATTACGTTCGAACTATTCATGTTAACGTTCGAACGTTAAATAAGAGCGGGAAATTTCCCGCTCGATTAAGGTATGTGTGTGATTATTCAGACGTTCGAACGTTTAGACTATGCGTTCGAACGTTATTTGATGAATTAGTTCGGACGTTTAAGTTAAATGTTCGAACGTTTATCTGTAAATTTACAAACGTTCGAACGATAAATTGTGAAACATTCGAACATATATGAGGAAAGTGCGGGAACTTTCCCGCTAGATTTTATGATATAAATTAGAAGGGTACGTTCGAACGTGTATTGTAAACGTCCGAACGTTATGAATTAGTGAAATTTTAGCATATAACGTTCGGACGTAAAACTTAAACGTTCGAACGTTTAAACTAATAATTTGCGGTATTAATCAGTACGCGCACGGGAGGAAGCGGATCATTTCTCTTCTCCCGTGCGCGCAACAGACAGAGAGAGAGAGAGCGAGAGAGAGAGAGAGACAGAGAGAGAGAGAGAGAGAGAGAGAGAGAGAGAGAGAGACAGAGAGAGAGAGAGAGAGAGGGTGTTAGTGTGAGAGAGAGTTGAGTTAGAGAGTAAGAGAGAGTTGAGTTTTGGTAAGAGAATATTTTTATTTCTTATTTTTATTTGAATTTTATGATATTTATAGAATGTGTTTTTGTTATAGAATATTTCTAATAAGTTAGTGTTGTATTTTTTTGAAGGATTGCTTGTTTTGGGAAGTTGGAAGATTTTGATTTGTAAGAGGATATTGTGAGTGCTAGGTATATTTCTAAACTTTATCAATATATTGTTGTGATTTTATACTTACTCTTGAAATATTGTGATTATTATTTGTATAGTTTGTAAATAGTTTGTGAGTTTTTGTAAATATGTTGTGATATGAATTTGAAATATTGTGTTTCTTATTAGGTATATGTTTTCATTAGGCTTTGTTAATACATGTTTATTACTTACTCAACTTTAAAAATATGTTAATACATGTGGCATGTTATTTTGTGAATATATTGTGAGTTTTTTCTAGTATGTTGTGATATAAACTTTAAATATTTAAATTATTATTTGTGAATGTTTGAATATATTTACATTATTACAAATAAGTAAAATGTTCGTACAGTAGGAATCGTACGTTCGAACGTTTAAGTTAACGTTCGAAAGTTAAAATAAGAGCGGGAAATTTCCCGCTCAAGGTTTCTGTGTGATTATTGTACCGTTCGAACGTTTAGACTATGCGTTCGAACGTTACTTAAATTAGTGCGGAAAATTTAACTCTCAAATATGGTAACACTTTGATGAAATAAACGTTCGGACGTTTAAGTTAAATGTTCGAACGTTAATCTCTAAATTTACAAACGTCCGAACGTAAACTTGTGATACATTCGAACATATATGATTAAAGTGCGGGAACTTTCCCGCTAGATTTTATGTTATAAATAAGAAGGGTACGTTCGAACGTGTACTGTAAACGTCCGAACGCTACGAGGAGAGGAAATTTTATTAAATAACGTTCGGACGTTCAACTGAAACGTCCGAACGTTTAAGGTAACGTTCGGACGTACAAGTTAAACGTTCGAACGTTTAAACAAATAATGGTAGAACTTAATCCGTGCGCGCACGGGAGCGCCATTGAACATTTTTTCTTCTCCCGTGTGCGCAACACAGAGAGAGAGAGTGGAGTTGGAGAGTTAGAGAGAGTTGAGTTTGGTAAGAAAAAATTTTTATTTCTTGTCTTTATTTGAATTATATGATATTTATACAATGTGTTTTTGTGATATGGATTTGAAAAATTGTGATAATAATATGAAGTTTTAAGTAATAATAAATAAAAGTAACTCTTTAAGAATTATAATAATTAAAATTATTGTATAACCATTGAAATTTAAGAATGATAGTGTAAGTATAACAATTAAAATTATATTTTAGGAATGATAATAATTAAAATTATAATATAACCTTTAAAATACTCTTCAATAAAAAAGTCTTGAAACTACTAAATAAGTAGAGTTTGAATATGTAAATATACTTATTTATTACAAACTAAAGAGAAAGGAAATAAGGATCAAATAGATTCTTATATAAAAATTATATACTTATTGTCTATATAAGTAAATAACTCACTAAATTAAGTATAACAATTAAGATTATAATTGTAGAATGATAATAAGTCGAAATTATATAATAACATTTAAAATTATATATAACAATTATAATCTCTAAATTTTGGTCTAATTGCTTGACTGTCATAGTCTCTTCGGCCTTGAGAAGAGTGTCGAGGTCGGACAGTTTGTGACGGTTAAGTAATTAGACCAAAATTTAAACATTTCATCAAGATCATTCTCCCTCGTTGTGTACAAGACACGAAACAGGGGGTCACATAATCTTCCATCCCTCTTTAGTTTAACAAATATGGAGATATTATTGTATGATTATATTGCTAGATGCGTGTGTCATTGCATAAATACCCTTAGACCCGTTTGGGAATCAGTGTACATTTATGTGTCCACTGATTCCTGAATTGTCCAGTGTGGACAGTTTGAGATTATATTATCTGTATTGCACATTTTTGTTACTCGCTACTTTCCACGTTTAATATGAAGTTTCGGTGTCTTCTTCATTGTTCTTCGGGTATACTGTTCGTCGGGTCACAATCCCGATATTTGAACATGTATACTTGGAGAATTATGGGGAGGTGCTGCCGAAATTTCTACTAACGTAGAAATTAGTAGAGTGACGAGATTTGTGCAATATGGAGAATATAATCTCGAATGGGATAGGACCAACTACCTTATCAACAAAGTAATGAGAATTGGAGCATGACATGCATGTGAATTTTCAATGTACGTGTTATTAATATATAGATGTTTTTAGAAATGGATAAAAATTGGATGCGTCTGGACGATAGACTTGGAAAGGATTACGTACCCTATGCATGTGGAGTAAGAACTTTCATTGATTTTGCACGGGCTTCTGCTGATAGTCGTGGTTACATTAAGTGTCCATGTCGAGGGTGTAAAAATTTGTGTGCGATAGGATTGGATGAAGTAGAGCGTCATATATTTGTGAACGGTATGGATCTGGGGTATACGCGATGGTGTCATACGTGATATTATCGAGGGGAGTCATGGAACAGATGATATTGACTATTATGGTGTCATACGTGATATTATCGGATTGAAATATCTGGGTGGGTCTGTAACATATGTCTTTAAATGTGATTGGTGGGATCTAGGCGGTGGTCGGGTTTCGATACATAGGGATAATCACTTTACGAGTGTCAATACTGCATCTAAATGGTACGAAGATGATCCATTCGTATTGGCTTGTCAAGCTACCCAAGTCTATTACTTGATTGATCCAATGAAAAGTGCTGATGAAGATAGTGGGGAGATAACTTGGCGAGTCGTACAAAAATTTGTTCCTCGAAATATATATGAAGCAGGAACGGGTGCAGATTACGAGAATAGTGGAGATGAAGATGACACTCCGATTGTTGAGGCATACCAGGAAGATGGAGAGGGTATTAACTTGTTTGTTGACCTCGGTGCACTCGAGTTGCTCCCCTTGTGTAGAGATGATGTCCCACCCGTACATCTCGACCCGTCTGTATTAAATGATCATTCAATTCAAGTCAGTGAGGAGGAAGAAGAAGAAGACGAGTCAGAAGATGAAGACGAATCAGAATCCGGGCAGGAGGT
Organism: Juglans cinerea; assembly: GCA_961763995.1. Classification (NCBI taxonomy): domain Eukaryota; kingdom Viridiplantae; phylum Streptophyta; class Magnoliopsida; order Fagales; family Juglandaceae; genus Juglans; species Juglans cinerea. The sequence goes on along the minus strand of CAUIVZ010000015.1, from coordinate 18,250,662 downwards.
GGATAAAGATGATGAAGAAGAGGTGCATGATGATGATGAAGATGTTATTGATGGAGATTCTGAAACAAGCATGGAAAATTCATCTGAAGAATAAAAGTACTAAATATTTTATTCATATAGGTGACTATAAAATATCTTGAATTTTCATAATTTCTTCTAATTAATTTTCTTTGATGAACGTTAATTATTTTCAAGAATGCCGCCAAAACGACAACGAAGAAATGTGCCTCCGCCAAGTCCAAGTCCTGAACCCATTGAGGACTTCCCACTCGAGGAATCCGTTCCTGAAGATCAAGCTAACACAGAAGAGAACAACAGCCAGTCGACACCTACCAGTAAGGAAATATTGTCGTTGATAATTATATATATAGTTAATACTTTTTTCTCAATAACTATATAATTATAATTATAGTATATCTATTATCATGTAGTTGATGCATCTGCACGTCGCGGTCGTGGCTATACACGTGGAATCTCTCTTGAAAAAAATAGAAGGCATGGTAAACTGAAGATCACAATTCCTGATAATTCCACTGGAGGAGTGGATGATAGTGCAGCAGCGCTTTCCTCCTATATTGGCACATTAGTTCGAGCTTATGCTCCATTTTATGTGCGCTCATGGCGAGATGTTCCGAATGAGATTAAGGAGCACATTCGAAGTCGTGTGCTGGTGAGTTTACTTTTCAGTACATTTTTTTCACCTAGATTAATATATTATATTTTTTACCTGATTCCCTTATTAGGATGAATTCGACCTCGACTTTGGCCGTAGCGAGGATTTGAGAACCGTGAATGAGTTGATGGCTACACTATTCCGACGTCACAAAGGACGATGTCATGACCACTTCAAGAAGTTTGAGACGTTGGAAGAGGCTGCGCAGTCTCCTTTTCAGCAGATGAAGTTAGATGATTGGAGAAAGTGTTGTGATCTTTTCGCATCTCCAGATTATCAGGTATTTTACATTTATCTCTTTTAATTATTTACATTCATATTCGTTTTATATATTATATGTATACATATTACAATTAACATTTTTAATATATTTTGTAGCACTTGAGTTCTACAAATGCACAGAATAGATCCGTTATGACTGTCCACCATCGTGCCGGTTCAAGGTCATTCCACCGTCTTGCTGAAAAAATGGTAATTAAAAAATTATAGAATTCATTTATTTTCCTGATATTATTTCTGATAAGTACGTACTAATATTATCTTTTTAAAATTGCTAATATTCTCGCTTTGTTAGAAACGTGATGATCCTGAAAACTTTTCCCTCATTCATGTCTATGCTGCTGCTCACACTAATGAGCATAGTGAGTGGATGGATCCTATCGCTGCAGATAATTATGTAAGCAGTGTTAATTTTGTTAAATAAATTATTTATATAATATTTTAATAGTTTATTTCTTATTTCTATTTCTTTTAATACGTTACTAATTATTTACGATCATTACCTTTTAAATTGCAGAGCAAAATGTTGGAGATGCAGTCGGCTTCTGAGGAATCATCTCCTAGTGACATAGACATATTCACGCAAGTGCTCGGGCCGCAGTCTAGTATGGCAAGAGGTTTGGGACGATCTATCAAGCATAAATGTTCATCCTCCTCAACCTCATCGGCTTCACAAATTAATAATCTTACGGCAGATTTAGAAGCTGCACGGCGTGAGAATGAGTATATGAGGTCTAGGCAACAAGAGTTAGAGTCTCTCTTAGAACGACAGTCTCATTTAGAGACGCGTTTGCAGGACCAACAGAGAGACCAGGAGGAAAGAATACGCAATGAAGTGCAAGAGCAAGTGCAACGGGAGATGATGGTGCAAATGGAACGTGTTATGTCGTTGCAACAGAATCCCCGTGGGAGAGGGAAAAAGAAGAAATAAATTTTATCAATATTTCTGACTAGTTTTAATATCTAATTTTGTACTTTTATAAGACATTCTTACTTCTTAATTGGGTATGTAATATGATACTATTGGTATTATATATGTTTTTAAATTTTATGAAATTAGTATTTCTGATCTGTACGTTCGAATGTAAATAAAAATCGTTCGAACGTTGGTTCACACTGTAACAAACGTTCGAACGTAAATACAATTGAATCGTACGAACGTTAAACTATACGTTCGAACGTACTCACGCTAAAACGAACAAACCGTTCGAACGGTAAAGCGACTAACGTTCGAACAAAAAACTTGCATTCGGACGCTCCTTCGTTTACATTCGAGTATACGTCCGAACATTAAACGCGCTACGTTTGAACATTTACGTTTACGTTCGAACAAATATTCGAACGTTTAATGTAATTAACGTTCGGACGCATTAACATTCGAACGTAAATTTATACGTTCGAACACGATATCCAACGAACGTCAACTTCTCTCATTCGAACGCCAATCGGTCGGGTATAACGTCCGAACGTTTTATTTTACGTTCGAACGTTATTTTCTGTGACAGTTCATAACCGTCACCAAAAAATGAACGTTCGAACGTTGTACCGAACGGAACACTTCCAACCGTCACTAAAAATATTTTTTGTGACGGTTGTACAGTAAACCGTCACCAAATGTTTTCTGTGACGCACTTTAGGTGACGGTCATGGTGACGGTTTCAAACCGTCACCAAAAATTTTTAGTGACAGTTTGCCATTTTTTTGTGACAGTTTTCTCTGTCACAAAATACACATTCTGTTGTAGTGCATTTATTTGTGGTTAGAAACCTGTGAAGAAAAGCAGCAACAATATGTTAATTTCAAGAGAATACCTTACAGCCGGTCCGGCTGTCTATCCCCAAATAACAGCCCCTAATAATAACCATACACGTAAGCGGTTCAATTTATGTATCCTGCATCCACCCTATAGAAGATCACAAACTCCACATCTTCCACCCTGACCAGAGAGACAAACCCAGAGAAAACCAAGTGCCGTGCCCCTTCGTGTTCCACCCTGACCAAATCCAGAGAACACCTTGCCGAGCCGAGACAAGCTCTTTCCTGCCGAGCCACGAAGGACGGAGATCGTCCCCCCGAACCGCGACGAACTGATCTCGCGACCGCCAAGCACCCATCCCAAACCCAAGGGTCTTGAAGTGTCCCATTCGAGAATACTGCCCCATTCACTAGCTGAGTTTTTTCTTTTCTTTTTGGTTCGTTTGGCCTTCGACAGCAACGGAGACTGAGAGAGCGACCTGCGGTGGAGTCGAAGTCAGCGAGAAAATGGCAGCGAGCTGAGCATTGCAAATCTGAAAAAATGGCAATGTGGTTTTCATAGGGTGATCAACACTGTTTTTTTTTTTCTTTTTTTCGTATAGAAAATGAGATTTGTGTTACGGTGGTGCTAGGTGCTATCAGGGATGGTGGAAGAAATTGTGCTCTGTTTTTTAGGAGCAAAAACAGAGGTTTGTTGGGCGGCATCTGGGCTATTTTCATGGTGACGACGGACTGATTTTGAGATACTACCCCATTCGCCACTCTTTTTTTTTTTGGGTATGAAAAAAATGAGATTTGTGTGTTACGGTGGTGCTGGCTGCTATCGGTGGTGGTGCTAGGAAGAAATTGTGCTCTGTTTTTGGAGGTCTGTTGGGCAGCGTTTGGGCTATTTTAATGGTTGTTCAAATATGAGAATTAATTATTTCAGTTGGCAATGCCATAATCCTTATGCAGTCTGATATTGTTGCAGCCAAGATTATATACAAATCACACTCTAGAAGCAAATGACATTCAGATCAAATACACTTCCTTTTTGTGAAAATAGAATGTATGGTGATATCGTGGATCAAGAGCCCATTACAAAACATGTGTTTCTTCCAAAGTTTCAAGAGTACTCAAATATAAACAATAGCCATTTCCAAACTCAGTGCAAAAATAAAATTTAACATTAGAATACAAAACATGTAATTTTTAAACTTAGTGCAAATACAAAACTTATAAATGCCATTTTCAAACTCAGTGAGAATTTAAAACAATAGAGAACGTAAATCCAATCCACTATACATGCCATTTCCAAACTTAACATTAGAATACAAAACATGTCACTTTGGCTGAAATATTGCAAATACAAAATCTGTGTAACCGAGAACTAACTCACTTTACATGAAACTAGCATGCGTTTTATGAGTATTATGAAATACTAATGATATAAATGTGGTCCTTGGTAAATTGAAATACAACATACTCAACTCAACTAAGCTTTAATCCCAAATATATGAGTCTTAAAACCACATAGAAGGGTATCCTGTTAACTCCACAGCAAAGAACTAAAAGTGCTTACTATATTTTAGCATCCTGTGTCATATATTCTTCTTTGCATCAGATTATCTTATCACTTTTCTTAAATCCATGCATAAACTCTTGTTGAACCTAATCTCTCCAAATAAATTAAATGCCGTTTCATTGTTGGAAGCAAATAATAAACTGTATATCAACCTCAACCTCAAATTATAAACATTTCAGAAAAATCAGTGAATTAATTAAGGCTAACCTTTAGCATGTCACCTTCATTAAATGCCCTCCGCATTCCATAAACTGCACCAAAATCCATGCCGTGATTGGATCAAGGCTCACAAACGGTTCTTCCAAGTATGCTCAAATTTGACGCAAGTGTTTCCTCTTGATTGAATGAAATGATAACACCACCCCACTAGCTAGGTGTCTCATGTACACTACTTGTGTATGGGGGGGGGTGGCTGCACCATTGCACTTATTAATAAAATCTTCTACTAAAAATTAAATAAAGGGAAACTCAGTAACAGAATGTGTTTAGAGAAGTTCTTTTTAGTGACTAACAGTGTCTTGAGGCTATTGGAAATTGGACCAGTTTATCATGTTTTCATAAGATTCTATGTCTGCTCCCTCTAATTCTAAAATGTGTTTAGAGAAGTTCTGGGAAAATATGTTAATCGATAGAACAAAACTAAGTTACAAACAGAACAAAGGACAAAGGTACCTTCCACATCAGGTTCTTTGGATGAGTAACTGATGGTTAGCAAAATGAGGAGTACTAGCCAGCATATGGTTAGCTTTAGAGGATGCCAGCTTAAAACATTTACAAACATGCAACAGTCCTCAATTTCCAAGGAGTATTCACTTGGTGACCTCCTGCCCAGTTTCTAGAACTCTACATAAAGGAAAATAAAGCACCAAGGAATACATTGTTAAATACTATTTGTCTGGAAATGCAAAATAACACTTCATCCATTATTCTCTTTGTCCCACAATACATGAGTGTTTTAAAATGGCATGCCTTTTGATAAAATGGCATGCCTTTTCTTCTTTTTCTTATTATTATTATTACTTTTTTTTAATTTGATAACTAATTAACTTTCGGGGAATACCCGTTTCTTCCGATAGAATAATCGGGTTGGCCAATTAGTCAATCGGCCAACGGCCAAACGGAAGCTTTGCTTGTTCAGGTCGGGTCGGAAGAAATGGTTTTCGGGCCGGGTGAACAGTCCTTGAGAGGTGCAAGGATCCTGTGATATACAGCCTCCTACCACATTTTCCCGTCGTAAATATTGTATAGGACTTATGCAAAAGAAGGGTGTGCATCATCCTTTTCTAATAAAACTACTCAAAAAATGATAGCTAATTAGTTGTCATGTATACTGTGTAGACTGTAGAGTAAGCTATCAGCAATTAACATTAGTGCAAAATAACTGTTACCTCAGAAACTTGACAGTTGCTTACATACGACTTCCAAGGTTGAGGTTCCAATACAAGAATGCCACCCTGCTTAAGAAAAGAACACTTTCATTTCACCAAACAAGCAGATATTAAGGTTAAGCAAAAACATGAACAAAAAATGAGAGATTATAATAGCACTAAAAAGTTTTACCGTGTTTCCCATCCCCCACCGGCCCACCCCCTTCTTTTTCTTGAATAAAAGACAGCTTGGTCATTCAGGTTGGCTGCTTTCATTCATTGGTAGAGTTGCAAATCGAGATGCAATTCATGGTGGAAAATTTGCTTTGTCTGTTGATGTTGAAACTGTATGGATGGAAGACTGTCCTGATATAGTCCTTCCTCTTATTTCCTTTGACAAGTCTTGTATGGTCTGATTTTTTATGCAATGAAATCTTTCCTTCCACCAAAAAAAAAAAAAAAATCTGTTTGCCTTAGTGTTATGTTTTTACTTGTTTTTCAATTAATTTGTGTTAATATAAAGAATCATTTTTCCTCTATATAGATGATAATGAGAAAATAAGGCATTTTCAAGCAATGTCAGGGTATGTATGGGTTTCATTTTTCCTGTAAAGATGTTACAGTAAAGTACTTTAGATGGCTCGATGTGCTTGGTTATGAAGTTAGATTTTACACTAACTATATGTGCACATCAGGTTGCTACCTATATCTTTAAACTCAAAATGGCAGAGAGCTAATAATTATTAGCATTTTAACATCTGTCAGATATTACATATATCTGAGAGATCAATATATATATATATATATATATATATATATATATATATATATGTCTACATATAGATGGATATATATGAAGTTAAATCAGTTTTTATAATGTAACGTAAAACCCAATGATTATTCTTTGTTGTCTTTTTTAGACAACTCATTAATTTTTCTGTACATTTTCTCATTGATATATAATTACTTATGACTCACCCTAAAGGATAAAACCATAAAGATAAGGTGTCTGTTCTACATGCCAGATTCACTATTGTCCTTCTAATTTAGAACCCCAAGCTACTATATCAATCAGGCTCAGACAGTATATCCTTGCCATGACCACAAAAAAAGGAAGGAAAGTACAGGAATATCAACATCTCACAGCTTAGAGCACAACGTACACAGCTTAGAGCACCACGCAGGAAAAAGGCAGAGATACAAACACATAATTCCCAGAGAGGACAATCAAGAAAAAGCGGTGGAAAACAGCATTCTACAACAACGAAATGTAACCCAATTTTGGAAATCAAAGAAATGCAAAAGATTCAGAAAAGCTGTGGGATTTAGCATGGAAGAGAGAAATCCGAAGCTAAGTAGAGACAATCCAAGAAACAGAGTTTGAGAATCACATTTTAGTGGGAAACGTCGTTGGTGTACCTTCTCCACGGTGGGTTCCCCCAATCTTCAAATTGCACAGTGGTGTGATGGCAGTGCACTTCCCTCCCCTCTCTCTGTCTCTCGAACACTCTCTCTCGCGAACGCACGTAATACAGCTTGCCCACAATCACTAAGTCTATTAATAATGGAATCTAAAGGATGGATTAGCCATGTATGCCAAAGAAAGAAGCTCTCAGGGGTTGATTTGCAGGTAGCTTTCGAACGGAGAAGAAGAAAGAGGGGAGCTCGGGATTGTACCCACGGAGATCGGGCGGGAAAATAAAAAGTAATCGGGTGGTTTGGAGCCCGGACTCAATAGCGAAGGATATAATCGTCGCAACATGTATTAACTTAATTACGGCGCTACGTTCCGTCGCGATATGGATAAAGGTCGCTGCAAAAACTAAGTTTATAAAGCCTCCGAGTATTTCTTGTAAGTTGTTGTTAAAAGTAAGCGGCGAAAACATAATCGTTGCAATTTTTGTTATTGCGGCGATTTTATTAGCAACGATATTTAATTCGCTGGGATAGGGTCTATTTCTTATAGTGACTGTAAAATAAGCTGTGAATTAATGTAAAAATATAATTATATACTCAACTAATTAATTAGGTACGAGAGATAGGAAATATAATTATAAAAGATGTATAAAAGTAAGAATTATTTTTTACATTTAATTTAGTTTTTACGTAAAAGACCCTAATAATTAATGGAAAAGCTAAGAGATAAAAAAGAGTGGTACTAACAGTGCTTGTAGATCCATTGTTTCCAAAACACCATCCCGGCCCTTATTACACTCTCGAATGCTTAAGTCGAAATTTCAGCCAATACCTCCAAAGGGGACATATGAAAATATAAACTATGAAATAAATTAAACGAAACAACTCCGACACCTACGTACTTTCCAACAAACTACTACGTACATAACGATATCATCTTTTGTATGCATGTATATTAATATATATATATATATATAATAATATTAATGCAACTTATATTATAACTAGTAAATTTGGTGAATAATGTTAGGAACAAGCTATCCAATGTAGCAACTAGCAAGTATCGTATAGGCCTTTTGTTAAAAAATAAGTTTCACTAAAAAAAAATATATTTTCTTTACACTTTTTTAATGTGTAGTCTATCCTTTACAAAAGTATTATGCTATGACGGGACTTTTACTAATTATGTCTCAAATTTGATAGTATCACTTCTTTTCATGGATTAGGCTTTAGGCTATGTTTGGGTACTAGAGTATCCTCAACACTTTTCAAATATTTTCGTACTTTTGAAAATACTTTACATGCCAAACAACTTAAAACACTTTCAATGAGACCCACAAACCCACTTCAATCTCTACTCATAACTATTCACAAACATTCTATAATACTTATCACTATTATATATAAATAAAAAATAAAATCACAATAATATTTATCACTATTAAATATAAATAAAATCGCTATAATATATAAATAAAAAATAAAATCAATATAATATATAAATAAAAAAATAAAATCACTATTAAATATAAATAAAAAATAAAATCACTATAATATATAAATAAAAAATAAAATCACTATAATATATAAATAAAAAATAAAATCACTATAATATATAAATAAAAAATAAAATCACTATAATATATAAATAAAAAATAAAATCACTATAATATATAAATAAAAAATAAAATCACTATTTAATATAAATAAAAAATAAAATCAATATAATATATAAATAAAATAAAATCATTATAATATATAAATAAATAAAATCATTATAATATATAAATAAAAAATAAAATCACTATAATATATAAATAAAAATAAAATCACTATAATATATAAATAAAAAATATTTATCACTATTATATATAAATAAAAAATAAAATCGCTATAATATATAAATAAAAAATAAAATCACTATCATATTTATCACTATTAAATATAAATAAAAAATAAAATCATTATAATATATAAATAAAAATAAAATCACTATAATATATAAATAAAAAATAAAATCACTATTAAATATAAATAAAAAATAAAATCATTATAATATATAAATAAAAAATAAAATCACTATAATATATAAATAAAAAATAAAATCATTATAATATTTATCTCTATTATATATAAATAAAAAATAAAATCACTAAAATATATAAATAAAAACTAAAATCACTATAATATTTATCACTATCACATATAAATAAAAAATAAAATCATTATAATATATAAATAAAAAATAAAATCACTATTATATATAAATAAAAAATAAAATACTATAATATTTATCACTATTATATATAAATTAAAAATAAAATCACTATAATATATAAATGAAAAACAGCATTACTATAATATTTATCACTATTATATATATATATAAATAAAATCATTATAATATTTATCACTATTATATATAAATTAAAATTAAAATCATTATAATATTTATCATTATTATATATAAAAGTAAAATAAAATCACTACAATATTTATTAATATTAAAAAATCACTATAATAAAATCATTATAATATTTATTACTAAAAATCAAATCATTATAATATTTATGGGACCCACACACATCCAAACAACTCATAATACTCTCAATGGGACCCACAAACTCACTCCAATCTCTACTCATAGCTATTCACAAACATTTTCAACACTTCTCACTACCCAAACATAAATATTTATTTTTTATTTATATGTAATTGTAATAAGTATTATAGAATGTTTGTTAATATTTATGAGTAGAGATTGAAGTGGGTTTGTGGGTCTAATTGAGAGTATTTTAAGTTGTTTGGCATGTGAAGTATTTTCAAAAATACGAAAATACTTGAAAAGTGTTGATGAATGTTTGGTTCCCAAACATAGCCTAAAATAGCCGGCCAACTAATTGTTTATGTTCTCTGAAGATGCAACACAACGAACCGAGTGTTCGATGTGGGCTTTGTTCCGGCCATTCTCGTACAACTTACCACTCACAAATATTCAAGCCCAATAAGATCTTTAATCAAATTCTTATTGCTTTTTAACGCATCATTATTTTGAGGAAAAGTCACATATTATCCCAGAAATTGTCACTTATTTTGCAAAATGGCAATAAAGTTAAAGAAATTATATTTGTAGTCATAAAGTGCACAAACGTCATGCACTCATTTTAAAAATAGTGAGTTAATATGAAACCCACATGAAAAAATTAAATTTTTTAATGGTAAACCCCATTCTTTTTTAAAAAGAGTATGTGACACTTACACAACCCATAACTGTATTTAACATTACTCGTCAAGTTAATCACCATCCAACTTATCGCTTCACCTCCAAATTTTATAAGTAATTTAACCCCTTGTTTAAATCCAATATAATATTGTTGACTTCGAGATAATTGATAATTAAAAATAAGTAATCTGGTATGATATAAAAGGTTGGATCTTAATGGAAGAAGACAAATTGCAAAAAGGAGAAGTTTGAGAGATAAAGTTGGATTAGTAATTTGATGGTCGCATTGTAAAATGAGTACTAGTAGTTTGAGGAGATGATAAAGTGTAATTTCTCTATTATTTCATTTTACTATCATTCCCCTTAAAGGTTCGTGTGCTCCATCTACTCAAAGTTAAAACTGAGCAACTAAGACAGCTACAGCTGAATGAAGAATCCCCAAATGTAGAGGAAATACAAATTTTAAGAAGAGAGTTGGGAATTTTACTAGAGCAGGAAGATATTAAATGGAGGTAAAGAGCAAAAATGCACTGGTATCATCAGGGGGAAAAGAATACCAATACTTTCATGCTTGTGCAACTGAAAGAAAAATGAAAAGCTATATAAAGCAGATTAGAGATGTTTCTAATAAAGCGCAAACAGAAAGGGAAAAGAAAGAAAATGCTTTCAGAGACTACTTTGAAGGTATATTTTCTTCATCAATTCCCTCAATTGAGGATATTGAAGCTGTGTTGGAAGTTGTAGAGACTAAAGTCACTGATCAGATAAATGATGAACTGGGCAGTATGTTTACAACAGAGGAGGTAGAACAAGCACTTTATCAAATTTTCCCTCTCAAGTCACTTGGGTCTTATGGGTTTGGAGCAGAGTTTTATCAGCAGCATTGGAGTACTGTGAAGAATGAGGTGTTTCTGTAGTTCTTGATCTTTTAAATAATGGAATTATTTCACCAACTCTGAATTTTACATATATTGCTATGATCCCAAAGGTAAATAGCCCTAAGGAAGTGTAGGACTTTAGACCAATTAGTATTTGTAACGTACTCTACAAAATAGTTTCAAAGACCATATCAAATAGACTGAAGAAAATACTACCTAATATAATAGCATGTAAGTAAAGTGCATTTATACCGGGTAGGTTAATATCAGATAACATCATGGTAGCTTTTGAGGTTCTCCATACTATGAATTCAAAACAGAAAGGTTCTTAGGGTAGTATGGCCTTGAAACTGGATATGTATAAAGAGTATGATCGTGTGGAATGAGACTATCTTAAGGCTTTAATGAGGAAGTTAGGCTTTAAGCAGAATGTTGTGTGTTAAATCAGTAAGACATTCTGTGATTGTAAGTGGAAATCCAGGTGAAAAGATAGTGCCTAGTTGTGGTTTGAGAAAGGGAGATCCTCTATCTTCCTATCTATTTATTTTATATGCTGAAGGTTTGAGTTCTTTGATAAATAGAACAAAACAAAAGGGATTGATAAAAAGGAGTGAAAGTAGCAAGAAAGGGTCCAAGAATACATCATTTTTTGTTTGCAAATGATTGTGTTATCTTCTATAGGGCTAGACAAGCTGACTGGAATAACTTGAAGAAAGTACTTAAGATGTATCAAGAAATTAAATAGAAACAAGACTTCTATTTTCTTCAGTACAAATACTGGTGTAGGGGTTAAGGATCAGATCAAGAATGCAGTAGGGGCAATAGTGTGTGGGAATTATGAAAAATATTTGGGTTTGCCATCAATAGTTGGTAAATCTAAGTATAATACATTTAGAAGAGTTAAAGAAAGAATATGGAGGAAGATAGATAGTTGGGAAAATAGCTTTTTGTCTAAGGCAGAGAAAGAAGTTCTTATCAAGACTATTTTGCAAGCTGTGCCTACTTATATCATGAAAGTATTTAAACTTCCTAAGAGACTTTACAATGAGATTTCAGCTATGTTGGCAAAGTTTTGGTGGGGCAATAAGCAGGATATGATGGAGATTCATTGGCAGAGGTGGAATTATATGGGAAAGGCAAACAGTAATGTAGGGCTGGCATTTAGAGATATAGAAAGTTTTAATTTGGCTTTGCTAGCAAAACATAGTTGGAAGTTCTTACATAATCCTACATCTTTAGTAGCAAGGGTTTATAAAGAAAATATTTCAGTAAGGAAAATATATGGACAGCCAAACTAGGAACTTCTCCATCACTAATTTGGTGAAGTGTGTGGATGGCTAAAGATGTAATGAAAAAGGGACTGATATGGAGTGTAAGGAATGGACAACAAATCAATATATGAGGACAAAAATGGTTGTCAAAGCCATCAGCCTACTGTGTTCAATCTCCTATAACTTCACTGGGGACATGTGCAAGAGTTAGTGACTTAATAATAAAATATTTGAAGATCTAGAATGAATCTACTGTAAAAGAACATTTTAACTGTGATGAGGCTGAATTGATTTGTAGGTTACCTATTAGTAGCAGTGGATCAGAAGACAAGTTAATATGAAACTTTAGTGAAAATGGCAAATTTTCAGTTCGTAGTGTATACCATGTTGCTCAAGACAGAAAAAGGAAGTTGTTAGGAGAAAGCTCTACAACAAGGAAACCAGATGAAAGATGGAAGAAGATCTGAAACTTAAATGTCCCAGGTGCAACCAAACATTTTATATGGAGAGTAGGTAATGAATCTCTTGCAACGAAATCTTTACTTTTTAAAAGAAGGATTAGTGATGTTGTAAACTGCCTTATTTGCTTAAGAGAAGAGGAAACCATAATGCATGTGTTGTGGAAATGCCTAGCGGCAAATGATGTATGGGCGGAGGCAACGAGTGCATTGCAGAAATGGGTGGTGACTAGAGAGGATTTCATGGTGTAGTGGGATAAGTTATGCCACAATGTTGATAAGGAAAAACTAGAGGAAACTGCATCTATACTCAGAGGTATATGACACAGAAGGAATAAAATAGTTTTCGATGACAATTTTGTTAGTTCTTCACAAGTTATTAAAATTGTTTTATCAACTCTAAAAGAATACAAGGAGGCACAAGGCAATAAGAGTGTAAACCAGTGTGGTGGGGAAAGAAGGCAAGAGCAGCAACAGTGGAAAATGCCAACAGAGGGAACCCTTAAAGCTAATTTTGATGCAGCAATTGATGAAGCAAATCAGAGAGTGGGTGTAGGAGTTGTCATCAGGGACAGTGAGGGTAAACTTATGGCTTCATGCTATGATCGACTTCAAATGATCACTCAAGCTGTAGTTGTAGAAAGTACTGTTCTGAGGACAACAACTAAGCTGTGTTCTGAGTTGGGATTTAACAGAGTCTTGTTTGAAGGTGATGCACAAGTTGTTGTAAATGCAGTAATAAAACCCAGTAGAAAATTAGACCTAGTATGGTCATATTATTAAGGATGTAAAATCTATCTTTAAAACCATGTCTAACTGGAGTATAAGTTTTATTAGGAGAAAAGGAAATTGGGTAGCAAACCAGTTGGCTAAACTGGCTTTATCTATGGAGGGGTTTCATTGTTGGGTAGAGGATGGACTTGTGGATATAGTCAACATAGTTGATTATGAGATGTCATGTATTGCTTGATTTTCATGAATAAAAGTAGACGTTTCATGATTCAAAAAAAAAAACTTATTTGGGTACTGTGCTTAATTGGTCATATCCAAATGTGCTTTCCAACAAAAATTGGGACACACTTCTTGTATTTGTCTCTTTTCGGCCACTCTAAATTTTTGAGTTTGAGTGGAAACTAGCCTTGAATCTTTTTCCATGGTCAAAATAACTAACTAAATTATAAAAGAATTGAAGAACGTAAAATTATATTGAGTGAACTTTAGTCTAAAATAGGAAAAATAACAACATACACAACATAAGTTGGTTGACAATTCATTAGTCATTTGTCCCATTAAAAAAGAACTCACCATTTCTGGTTAGTATGCCACATTAAAGAAACATTATAAAAAAAGAGGAAAAAAGTTAAATCCATGCCTTCATTTTCCTATCGAAGATGCCTGGTCCATAGGTTGAAACAACTATGTCAAAAAGAAGGCGAGACTGCATCAATGCAAATAGGATTATGGGAACACCTGCCAAACCAATGATAGGAGCAACAAACCATATTTGTCCACGTAATATAAGTAAAAGAGCAGTAGAAAATGCTATCATCATAGTTGTAATAGAGAAGAAGAGGGTGAAAAGGACTATTATCATCCTTTTAGGTAAGGATGTAAGAAAGTCTTCTTCCGCATAACGTGCAGTGAGAATTTCCAAAAATGTCAATACTGAAGTTGAGGAAGAAAAGAGTGACATGGTATTAGTTGCCATAAAGATCTTAAACAATTTGTTATCCAGAAGGATTGGCAAGCCTGTATCTTGGTTGTTACCACCGGGAATAGTAAATGCCGCTGCAAACGTAATGGTAATAACTAGAGCGCCTACCACTGTTGAAGAAGTTGCTATGCCTTTCATCCATTTCTCTCCCCTTCTTTAATTTTTGGTGAGTCGCAGTAAACAATTGTTTGGGAGTCAACCCATCTCTGTTTAAACGTTCCTTACAAGAGAGAGGGCAAATGTGTTCTACCTCCTGCATTTATTAAATAAAATATTAAGAAAAAAATCACAACTAGAATATTGCAAAAGAATTCTCCATCAATATTCAACAAACTAAGACTATCATTGAGATTTCTCTGTAACTCTTCTCCCTGGCTTTTTTGTGCACAATCATTTGAATCTTTTGGATTTTTGAATCGTGATTTTTTATTTTTGTACAATCATATTTTAAATTGAGGGTATATTTTTATAAAATTTATTATTTTTATAAGTTATTTTATAAAAATACTCGTCATTTAAAATAGGATTATGCAAAATATTGTAAAAAATCATATGTATATTATTTTTCAATTCAAATTTGTAATTTTTTCAAATTTAATCATTTTATCTGCATATTTCCATAACGAGAATCTGAGAGTGAGAATTTTAGCTTTCTTATACTAATAAAGAATCTGATTATCAGTAATCTCGCAACACCAACATCAGACATAGAATGCATAATTAACAAACTTATTCTATATATATATAAATATAATACTTCCAGAGTCCTTGAAGTTTCTAATTAAGATATATCATTCCATAGTAGAGTTCTTAAAATCACTGTTTTGAGGTTAAATGTTACAGATTTGTCCACCCCACATTTCTACATTTCAGACACAAAGAATCGGAAAAAGAAAAGAAAACGTTTTTAAAGATGGCAGCAAATTAATGCTGTCATGGTAATTTCTCTACCTACCATCGATTTCAACTAATTCAAAATTGTAGTATTTATAACTTGTCTAACAATTGAGTTTTTTTTTTTTTTTTTAATTTCTTGTACAAAAATATGACAGAATTGAACATATATTAACTTTTTCGTCATTATATTCAACAAGAATCACATAAAAGTTGAAAAATAAAACATATAATTCTTTATTTTTTTAGTACTTGAACAAAAAAATTAGGAGATGATGAGTGAGTATTTTATATTAACTTTTTGGTTGTGCATAAAATACTAAATTTGTCATGTGCTTATAAGTTATAACTTAATGGTCTTTATCTTCTTCCTATATGATGCAAAAAAATGTTGACAATTGAAATTAAATACATAAATTACATATTTATTGAACCTATTTATATTCATATAATATTTTTTTTTATTAAAACTAGTCAATAAATTTATATTTTATACTCTTTTATACATGATATACACTACAAAAAAAGAACATTTGTAACAAATTATTTGCAACCAGAATGACCATTTGGGATAAAAACAGACTCAATATAAAATGCTTGAATTTCATTATATATTTTTATCAACATTAAAATAATCGATTCAAAATTGTCATCAATCATCCAATTCAATTTGTTGAATCATCCGATTCATTAAATCGGTCCTTATCCGATTCTGAATCCGAGTCCGATTTTTCAAGCCTTGGCTCAAGGTGACTTCTTGCCTAAAATTGGAAGTTTTTGAAACCTATTATTTTACCTGGTTCTATTGTTGTTCTCCTTTCTCTCTTTGAAAATTTATATCTAGATCAGTTTAAAGAGTGTATAGCCCACAACGAAATAATAAAGGGGGAGAGATGGATGGAACTGACCTTAAACCATTGAACTTCTCTTTGCATTTGCAAAGCTGCACCTCTTATGTGATCGATAGGAGTATGTTCTGTTAACATCCCTGCCATATGCAATATAGTATTGCTGGAGCTATCTTCCGTATTTAGCATAACATTCTTCTTTTTTAAGCTGTATATAAGGCTAAAGATCCTATGTTGACGATGTAGGATGGCACAATGGAATATGCTTCTTCCATTAGTGACATCGCCGATCAACAAAAGATCTAAATTTGCTTTGACTATATGATAAATAAATTCAAAGTTCCCTCTACTGATACTAAGGACGATTACTGGCGAAATAGTCTCATATCGATTTTCTGGACTTGTATTAGTTGGTATCGCTTCACACATACGAGACAGAAGCTGTTGGAATTGAGCTCGTACCAACTTCATTTCATATAAGCGCTTGAATCCTATATAATTAATTTGAAAATTACGAAACATTAATTCATGCGGGTTAATTTATAAGTTGGATGAAACAATAAATGATGGTCAAGAATAACAGTTTTTAAAAACATTATTCAAAAAAGTATATGGATGCAATTAATATTATACCCAAGAGGTTGAAGAGACTTGAAACTAGTTGGCGCCATAGATCAGCTCCCACTGCAAATTAAGTAAAACCAAAACTTTCTCATCAATTAGATCAAAATATTTATTACTAAATGGAGAATAAAAAACTAATCTAATTTGTTTCTTCATTGAAAAGGTCATTATTCCGGCAGAAAAATGAAGCCACCCAAATTTTGATTGACATTGTCAGGAGTAAAAAAAATTCGAGGCAAAGAAATTAAGTTTAGCCGGCATTAACGTACGTACGTACCTGATCCGATAGTTTTTTCTCGACCATCTTGATTAATGTTCCAACGGACATGATCGGTAGCACCAGCACTTGAATTAATGTGTATAACTTCCCCCAAAAAAAGAAAAAAGAAGAAGAAGCTATTATTCGGTTGAGTTGAAACAAGAGAATTAATAAATAAGTATATGATACACAAAGTTTGCATTTTCTCTTAGCTGGATATATATTATTTTATATTAGAGACGTGCTACACAGAAGTCTCACACTCCTTCATATTTGGGTTCCGTTGGACTAGATCTAAAGTAGGGCGTTAATACCGGCGATCTTCCAGCGACTTAAAAATCGCTGGGGTAGATGTATGCCAGCGATTTTGTGGGCATAGCCAGCGATACATAATCGCTGGTAAAAGTGTTGAACCTTGTAGTGATACTACTTAAAAATATGTGATTTCACTTTTTTACCCTCATATTTCATATTTCACATGTTAAGAAATATGAGGGTAAAAAAAAAATCACATATTTGTAAGTGGTGTGCAATAATGTGTGACTTGTATCTAGAATTTTTATTTATATTGTAACTGTAATTAGTGTACAAATTTTAACAAATAAACTTTGAGTTTTTGTAGATATCTTCAAAGTATTAAGACTGTGATTTCCTCTTATAATATTGTTAAATACTTTAAAAGTATTTTTATTATAAAGGAAAAAATAATAACATAAAATAATAAATATGAAAGTTATTTGAGTTAATACAAATACAATTGAGATTTATACTGATTGTATCATTTAATAATCAATTCATTTAATAAACGAATCAAGTCGAACTTGGGTTTGATTAAACTGATTTCTAGCGACTTGTCGACTAGATTTGTTTACAGCTAACAGGCTTAGTCGGAAGAGGGTTCAATATATATTATGTTATCACCATGAATTAGTTGCCATCCTTTGAAACTATTAAGATGAAATCTTGTTATTACCTATAAGGCTTCTTAATTACGATATAATCAAGATGAAAACTTTTAAAGCTAGGTTTTCGGTGAAAGCGAAAGGGCTTATAAAAAGCAATGCATGTTTGGATCGAT
Source organism: Juglans cinerea (assembly GCA_961763995.1). NCBI lineage: Eukaryota > Viridiplantae > Streptophyta > Magnoliopsida > Fagales > Juglandaceae > Juglans > Juglans cinerea. The sequence continues at coordinate 18,232,361 of CAUIVZ010000015.1, read as the reverse complement.
AAGTGTTTTGAGATATGTTCTTTATATCATAGTGTGAAAAAGTATGCTTAGATAGTGAAGTGTTTAATTTGAGATATGTTTGGAGGGACAAGTTTTCGTGAAAGCTTGTCTTAATTTTTGTGTTTTTGTTTTAAACCACGAAAACAATTAATGCAAATCATGATTAGATATAAATTACCTATTTACAATTATTTTATAATATTATTACAATGGTTATGACAAAATTTGAAATTCAAATATGTACGCTAGCTAGTATTGTTGATGATGTTGCAGTACTATCATATTAGTTGACTCAGCTGTGAATTAATGTATAAATATAATTATTTACTCAACTAATTACGTACGTACGAGAGATAGGAAATATAATTATAAAAGATGTATATATAAAAGTAAGAATTATTTATTTAGAAATTTCTTCTTTACGTAAATTAAAGACCCCAATTAATGGAAAAGTTAAGAGATAAAATAGAGTGCTGGTTATACTAACAGTGATTGTAGATCCATTGTTTCCAAAACCCCATCCCATTTTCACTCTCGAATGCGTCAGTCGAAACAGCCAGTACCTCAAAAGGGGTGACACCTCGTCGGTCCAAGGCAAAAACCAAACGAGGACAACGCTCCATTAATTCCAAAGCCATATCTTGCATGATCACGTGTTGTTGTACCGTACGTATCCAATTAATTAATATCCAATAAACACCAGAAATTACGGCCAACAAATGGTTGGAAGAGAAAACGAAACAGTAATTGTTACCTAAATCTCTGGTTTCGATGGAGTAGTTAAGAAGTGAAGCACCATGACAGCCATGATCTGCCTCCAGATCTTGTAACGGAGTTTGAGAATGGAGATAGCGAGCCATTTCTTTATGCCCATAGCCCATAGCCTGAGTAACTGGAAGTTCGTTGCAAGCATTAGAATTGCTAGCCAACCTCTTGTTCTTTCTAATCAGGCACTCTGCCACCCGGTAATTACAACTAATAGCTGCTTGATGTAAAGCTGTATTCCCGAAATCGTCTTGCATTGTTTCCAAGTCTTGTTCTGAAATCATATTCACCAACTCCTCCACTATATTTTCCTGTTCAGCATCAATAGCAGCGTGAAGAACCGTCCCACCCATAAATGTAGTCATTCTTGCTGTCAATGCATGGGGGTGGAGCTCAAGGAATTCTCTTGTACGGTTCCAATCACCCATCGACACAGCCTTGAGTAAGGCCGCATAAACATCCCTCTGATCTGGCCCTGCCATGCATATATATAAGCTTCTTTTTTCTTTTTCTTTTTTTTATCTCCAATATTTGTCATATTATACATGGAATTATCAATTATGAGATAAATTAAACGAAACAATGTCTTCGGCACGTACGTACTTTCAAACAAACTACTACTACGTAATGATATCATCTTTTGTATGCATGTGTTGATTTTAAATTTCATTACGTATATATATAGGATTTATCAAATATATATATGTAATGATATTAATGCAACTTATGTTATAACTAGTAAATTTGATAGTGTCACTTCTTTTAATGGATTAGGCTTTAGTCGAATGTTTGTGAGTATAAAATAGCCCAATTAATTAGCCACAGGCAAAGCTCATAAGTTTATTTATGTTCTATATATGAAGATGCAACCCAACGAAATGAGTGTTCGATGTGGGCTTTGTTCCAGTCATTCTCATACAACTTACCACTCACAAATATTCAAACCCAATAAGATCTTTAATCAAATCCCTATCGATTTTTAACGTATTATTATTTTGAAGAAAAATCACAGATTATTCCTGAAATTGTCACTTATTTTACAAAATGACAATAAATTAAGAAAAATGATATTTGCAGTTATAGAGTGCACAAACGCCATACACTCATTTTAAAAAAGTGAGTTAATATGGGATCCACATGAAAAAATTAAGTTTTTTAATGGTAGATCCAACTTTTTTTTTCAAAAAGAGTATGCAATACTTGCAACTCATTAATGTATCTAACATTACTTATAAAACTAATCACCTACCAATTTATCACTTCACCTCCAAATTATATAAGTAATTTAACCCTTTGTTTAAATCCTATATAATATTGTTGACTTCGAGATAATTGATAATTAAAAAATAAGTAATGTACTGATATGATCTAAAAGATTGGGTCTTAGTGGGAGAAGGCAAATTGCAAAAAGGAGAAGTTTGAGAGATAAAGTTGGATTAGTAATTTGATGGTCACCTTGTAAAATGAGTTCTGGTAGTTTGAGGAGATGATCAAAGTGTAATTTCTCTATTATTTTATTTTACTATCATATTCTAGGTTCAACTTATTTGTGTACTGTGGTTAATTGGTCGATATCCAAATGTGCTTTCCAACAAATGCGATCAAGATCCGTCCATGAGTTAAATGAAAAGGATGTTAAACCTAGTTTCCAAATTCTTTATCTTTATCTAATTTATTTATTTTGTGGTTGATTCTTTCTATTTTTAAGCTAGTGTGGAGTATACATTATTCACGTACTTGACATGACAAAATTTAATTTTTAATATTTAAATTTAAAATTTTATTACAAATTAAATCATATCATGTCTAAAATAACCCGCCTAAAATAAATCATTTGTACTTCTTATCATGGTGATTTGATTTTTTTTTTTTTTTTTTTTTATACATTTGGGAAGGGGGATTTCGAATCCAAGACCTCCATTTTGGAGGCTATGGATTATGTCAATCAGGCCACAGGCTTTTGGCATGTGATTTGAATTTGAATTTGAATTCTCAAGTTTAAATGACAAGAGGTACTACAAGTCTACAACTAAGTTACAAGAGCTTTATATTAGCTTTAGATCATCAGGTCTCATGAGAAATTCTCAGTTTTCTAGCAATTATATATAAGCCTATTTTTTTCTTCCATTAATGTTCCCACAGAGAGAGAGAGAGACCTGATTTGTGTGAACTTGAAGAGTTTCCTTCATTAATTATTGGATCAACAGCTTCCTCCTGTATTAACTTGTCATGTCCATTACCTGAGATGTTTGATGAGTTGGAACGACCTTGGTTCTTTGAAGAGTTTCCACTCTTAACTCTTTGATTAGTTCTAGTCACTTTTGCCAGTTCTGCAACATTAATGTATTTTTTCAAGTTTATGATGCCTGTCAAGTTATGAAGTACATATATTAGTGGAAACTTGGAATAGAAAGAGACTAATAATGTGATATATCTCATTTTTTGAAATCAAGAATTTAATATTATTATTTCTATTTTCGATCTTGACTTTGAAAAATGATTTTTAATTTCTTCTACTAAGTGCATGTTAGGGATTGGGTTAACATGTTTTGGATTGCGTAGTAGAGCTTTTAATTGCAGAGGTTTACTAAAAGCCTTATTAATGAAAATTAAGTTTACTTTTTGGCAGCAAACATGACTTGTCTAAAGTTTTTTTAAACTTAGTCGAGGTATTTTTAAAAGATAAATAATAGTTGCAGGCGAAAATACTTTCAAATGATGGATGCATGTCAATATATATTGTATGTTAAAGAGGGTGTTACCGTATTAGACCCAATGTCCAGTACTGGTACTCAGCACTAATTGACGTAGATTTCACAAATACCGTATTAAATCACCTAAAATAAGTTATTTGTACCTGTTGTCATGGTGATTCAAATTTCAATGACAAGAAGAATAAAATAAGTCACTTGTACTTGTTCTAACTCGTTTGTTTTTTTAGATGAGATGAGATGAGTTAAGATGAAAGTTAAATAAAATATTGTTAAAATATATTTTTTAATATTATTTTTATTTTAAGATTTGAAAAAGTTGAATTGTTTATTTTATTTTGTGTAGAAATTTAAAAAAGTTGTAATAATGAGATAAGTAAGATGAGATAAATTATAAAAACAAACGAGGAAAAGATCAACTTTAGCTAAGGTACTGAGAAATTCCCAATTTTCCCTACAATTATAAGCCTATTTTTTTTTTCTTTCAATAATGTTTGTGCATATTGAGATATTGAGAGAGAGACCTGGGTTGTTTGAACTTGAATTATCATCTTCAATCTGTATTAATTTGTTCTGTCCATTACTTTCGATGAACATTTTACCCAGAATTTCCCAAGCAATTTTGGCAGAACTAATTTTATTGATTTGAGATAGTATGTCCATCCCACACGAACTTCGGATTGCATGTAAAGCTGCATCATTCATCTCTCTCCAAGCCTCGAATTCAACCGCATCATCATCTGGTTTTGGAGGTTTTGAGCCATTTCCAACAATGTCCCAAAGACCTTAAGCCAACAAATTATTTTTCATCTTGACACTCCAATCCGCATAATTATCATTTCTAAGAAGTTCGAGAGGAAAAATGTTTATTTCCATGTTGTCTGTCAAGTTATGAAGTGCATATGTCAGTCGAAACTCAGAATAGAAAGAGACACTATTGTAGAGAAATTATATTTGCAGTTGTAAGTGGGCAAGCGCCGTGTAGTCGCTTTGAAAAAAGTGAATAAATATGGGACTCACATGAAAATAAATTAATTTTTTAATAGTGGACTCCACTTTTTTTTAAAGCGATTACACGGTATTTATGTATTTTATAACTGTATATAGCATTACTCATATGATATATTTCATTTTTTGTGTTATTTCTAAAGATAACATTTCTTTGACTTTGAAAACTGACAAAATTAATTAAATTTCTATGACTTTGAAAACTGAATTAGGCCATATTTGGTTTCACACAAATTTCCTTTTCAAGATTTTTTCCAAATCAAACCAAACATCTCAGCAAAAATTTATATTTCAAATATTCATCTTTTTATCAAATATCTAACCATTACTCAAACACAAAAATCAATACAATTTTTATAAATTTTAAAATAAAAAATAATTTTAAACAATTATATTCAAACAATTTTTCAATTTTATTTTTCTACTTCCACAAACTCCAATAAAATTTTTATTTTAAAAAATATTTTTATTTAATTTTTTTCCTCTCATTTTTCAAAACCTAATTTCAAACAAATTTCCAAAAATCTCAAATACTTTTAAATATTTTTGGTAGCCAAATGTGGAGACGATCTCTCTAACTAACTAATTTTATTACCAAGCACTTATTATGCTTTTCTTTATCCAAAAAGAAATTTATGCTTTACAGAGAGTACTTCCAAAATGTAAATCAAACTATGCAAGCCAATAATCATTTTTTATTTTGACCGTATATATGTATGGATATTCTCGTATCAACCATTATCTCATAAACTAATTAATATATTTGGAGTACTATCATTATACTATTTTTTTTTATGACTTTTGGAGTACTGATACCCTCTACAGACAAACGTAAAAAAAAAAACACTCTGCCTAAATAGAGACTCAACCTCACCCTTCATGGAAAGAGAGGGCTCAACCTCTATAGATAAATGTCCAAGAAACCAACTCATTTTTTTTTTTAATTTTTACTAAACAATAAGGAAAACAATAAATAAAGCAGTAAGATAAATATGAAAATAGACGGATTACAATTTGAAGTCTTGGACTAACTCTGGTAAATTTCAGAATCTGTGACGGCTTGTGAAGGGACCACACTTATATCTTTTCAGACACAAAAGTCAAATATGAAAGATCATCTTACGATGACGATTCCAGTGATCTGACTCATGTGACGAGAAAAGTTACCTAATGCTAGGTGATCAAATTAAAAGTTGACCTTCGCCTCTACATTGATGCATGGATATTAAAAATGAACCTGATGCAAACAACGATCGAAGTAGATGGTCATACTCACAATTACGATCGCCGATGGATGACGCGTGCTGTTCCAAAGCTGCCGCTGCAAAATGTAAATTATCCCACTGCACACTCGTAGTCAACGAACCTAGAGGCCGGATGGTTAGATATATGAATAAATCTGCTTCACACACTACCGTGTGAAGCAGCCCCAGCACACTCTACGTGCTGGGGTGAGAAAAAAAAAGAAAAAAAAAACTATGTGAAGTGTGTGGAGAGTGTGATGAATAGTAGAGTGTGATATAGCAATACCCTAGATATATACCCACAGCACATAAGGAACCGAAGAACAAGGTCTCTCACTATATACTAAGATCCCATTTGGAGTGAGAAACACTTTTAATCTGATTTATATTATCTCATTTCATTATTATAATTTTTTTAAATTTTCATACAAAATATAATAAACAATTCAATTTTTTTAAATTTTAAAACAATAATAATAGTAAAAAATAATATTCTAATAATATTTATTAAACTCATCTAAAATCATTTCATCTCATCTCACTATCCAAATGAGCTTTGAATTAAGAGCAACTTGCGTACGTATTATTTTATCTACACAAAACATTAGTTTTTGCATTAAGTTAGTGAAAAAAGGACAATGTTAGGGTGACTACTAAATGTGCACATTAAATGTGTACATTAGTACAAATGAGTTTTTTTATTTTTTATTTTTCTTTAATCATTTTTTAAACATCCTTAACCATTAAAAAAATATAAATAAAATATAAATTTATTAATAGTCACTTTCTTATAAATCTTTAAGAAAAAATAAATAAAAATAAAAATATATAAATAGACACATTTGATGAACATATTTAATAGTCATACTATCCTTTTCTGTGAAAAAAAATAATATAAAAAGAAATGTAAACATATAAAAAGTACTTCTTTTGACATGATCTTCTCGACAAACTAATTGATAGATATGCAAACACTAATTAATAATTTATTCTGATTCAAAAAAATTAATAATTTATTCCTTCGTTTTCTTATGTCGTCAAATCATCAAAGCAAGGTATATTCGAGATGTTGCTGAATGAAAGCAAGCTAGGGGGGATTTCAAAGGGGGTCACTTTATTACCTTTGCTTTGGATGTTGCTGAATGAAAGCAAGGTATTGGAGGGTTGATTCTAGCAACTTTTTGAAGCCGGCGAATAAAAGCAAGGTATTTGAAAGGAAAAATTCTTTTCAGCCACTATTTATCATTTCATATTATAAAAAATATTCATATATCCTATAAAAAATATCTTCATTCTTTATGAAAAAATTATAAATATAAAATATGAGAGTGAATAGTAATCAATGTATAATAAATCTCGAAAAGAAATTGGTCGTTGGTTTCCAAAATTTTTGGATGTCAGGAAAATGAAAGGAAGGTATAATTACAGTTGGTTCCCTTACTCTTGTCTCTTTAGATGTTCTTCCACAAAAAAGTATTTTGTTCAAATCAGTATGGACCATTGAGGATCATTGATTCTTTACTTTTGAATGGTAAATGTGTTTCTATTTTTTTTATGTTCAGTTTTCTGGGGGCTAATGTCTTTGACTCAATGTTTTTAATACCACAATTAATTAACGAATATCATTTTGCGTTGAAAAATTATTACAAAAATATCAGGACTAAGGAAAAATTACATTTTTTGAGATTCAGAGATAGAATACCAGAAACTCAGGGAGTTTTTGAATTAACTAGTGTATCAATTTGAGTAAATGTATATATTTAAAAAACAATGATAAATAGTGAAAAACACATATTTTGGATATATAAAAAGTTGGAAAAAATAAATAAATACTTAATATATCTTTTTGTGTTTTAAATTTGTTGAGAAACTTTAAAATATATGCATAATTTTTTCTCTCAAAATTTTCCTTGGAAATCAAAAGTCTTATCTACTAACAATTTGTGTTTTTAAAAACAATAAAAGAAAGGTAGCATTAGGATTTGAGTTTCAACTATTTAAAAATATCAGAGAAAAAAAGTGAGCACTAGTAGTGGCCTGGAAGTTTGTACAAATTTTGATTAAGAAATTCATTTTTATAAATTTAACTAGCTAGCCACTTTTTAACAATATCAAATAATAAATTTTTCAAATCTATCACTATTATATAAAAATATTGAAATATTTATTCATTATTACAAAAATATACATTAATTTTCTGATGTTCATATTATTCAAACTGATATAATCTTTTAACAGTCTTTTTGAAGATTAGAGAATTTTGTAAATGGGAAAAAGGTATTTTAGTTTTTTTTTTTTTTACTGGGAAACCAAAATTCTAAACTCTAGAATAGCCAAACGTATACCGTATAAGACTTTCCTTTAGGGTGCGTTTGGATGTTGAACTGAGTTGAGTTGAGATGATAAAATATTGTTAGAATATTATTGTTTATTATTATTATTATTTTAAGATTTGAAAAAGTTGAATTGTTTATTATATTTTGTATTGAGATTTGAAAAAATTGTAATAATGAATTGATATGAGTTGAGATGAGTTTAGTTTCCAAACGAAATTGTTCTCTTTATTCTGGAATAGCAAACTCATGAGTTACTGAATTCGTTTCTTCCACAAGGCTGAAAGATTATTTTAAGGCCAAAAAATAATTTGGGCTGGCTAAATCTAACCAGCCAAAAAAATGATGGACAAATTTACCATAGATTTAGCTAGTTTGATGTAGCTGTTTTCTGAGCGAACTAGTTAAAGTTTAGCCAAAATTTGACTATGTCTAATTCATTACCAATGCTCTAAGTAACATTTAAAGGAAGAAAGCAAACAAAGGTGTAAGTTACTAGCAGAACCCTGGAAAACAACATTTACTGTCGGTTTGGATGGCCAGATAAGATAGTTATTTGGTCTGTACGGATGAGAGGGTTTTATGCCTAGTTTGTTTTTCATCTCATCTCATCTCTCAAAACAAACGAGCCCAGATATCTAAATAGTTAGTATTTTATCTTTATTTTATCTCTATTTTATTTATAAATTTTTAAACTCATCTCAAATATTCCTGACATAAACAATAAAAAGCATATTAAATTCTAAAAATTTAAAATTATATCATCTCATCTCATTATTTAAATATAAATTTTTTTTATAAATCATCTCATCTCATCTCATCTCAAAAAAATATTACTACTATTTAAAACATCTAATCTCAAGTGCATATCCAAACCGACGATTATTTTTGGACAAAACCTCCAGACCGGTCGGCTGTAAAACCCATCTTTGCACCACCCCTAATAACTACTTGCCAGGTAGACTTTCATTTAATTCCAGTAGCGTGCGCACAAGAGAAGAAAGTAAAATGACACGTATCTTTTTTTCACAATTATTTTTACGCTATCATATTTTAAATTATGGATATTTATATAAAATAATTTATAAAAGATGTGATAAGAAATATAACTTTTGTGGACCATATATTTTCGTCACAAATAATCAATTTTTTTTGTAAAACACTTTTTCTGGCAAAAACTTATTGTCACAATATTATCGAAAATAACTAACAATAAAAAGCCTTTTGCAACAAAATTGTCATCGTCGCAAATGTTCAATTTTCCAGCAAATATCCGCAAGAAGTTAAATATTGGTCACAAAAACCATATCAGAAATAGTCAAAAATAACTATTTTCAGCTAAGAGTTTCATCACAAATGTCTATTTTGCGAATAACTCTTCTCACCGCAAATAGTCACTTGCGGCCAAAAAAAAAATTTTCTATGAGTTATATAATATATTCAGAACTACTAAAAAATGCAATATATGTATATAATTGTAAAACCAAGAAACTGAGAATGAGCCCGAGATGTTCAAAAGAAATGGTCTACTATAAGTATAAATATAAATATACGAATCCTGAAAATCCAAATTTATAATTATATAATAATTTAAAAATAAATGTTAAATTGTGCTAACATGCTTACCAACTTAACATCATCAAAATAATAGCAAAGAGCTGAAGAAACCCAAATAACACATTAATTACATAAACTGAATACATTAATAGGAGAATGATAGGAGGATTGGGATTTGCAAAGGCTAAAAAAAGTCAAAGGAGAAAAGTAATCATACGCAAGATTTCTACGTTCAAAACTAGGCCCACGAATGGGGTTCTAGCCCCTGGCGTTACAAATGATAAAATCTAGAGATGTAACCGGTCTAGTCCGGTCCGATTTTGAATAAAATTTAAAATCACATCGGTATGTACTGGTTTTGTATTTTTCAAAATCGATTACGTCCCAATTATCCTCTTAAACCGGTACCTCCGGTTTTACCGATTTCCAGTCCGGTCCGGTCCGGTCCGATTTTTCGATTTTTTTTAAATGTAAAAAATATATAATAAAATGTTATTTCTTATTATAAAATACTATTAATAATTTAATATATATATATATTACGCTTAAAACATATGATCAATTAAATTTTCATCTTTAAGATTAAATTTTTATTTTATAAATTATAACAACATTATCTTATATATAATTATATTAATAACATATGATCAAATAAATTACAAATGTTCATATTTAAGATTAACATTTTATGTTATTATTTATAAATTATAATATGAAAATTTTTTATATATGTTATATAATTATATATATTATATATATAAATATTTTGTATAATAAATAAAAAAAAATTAATTTTTTTTTTCAACCGGTCCGGTTCGGTTCAGTCCAGTCTCGAAAACTACGGAACAGGATCCGGCCAGTTTTAATAAAATAGGAACCGGTTTCAGACCGGACCGGTTCAAAACCGGACCAACCGGTCCGGACCGGTTTTCCGGTTTAAATTTACACCCCTAATAAAATCTATCATTTCAATTTTCGACATCTTCGTCAAGTAAGTCTATCATAGGTGGCACAGTTCAAATCCTATATTTCTAGTAAAAATAGACTCTAATATCATTTATAATGTATCAATGGAATGCCTAAACCACATAATTTATATTCTAAAAAAATTAGTCAATGATACAATTAGAGTCTCATTAGAATATTATAAAAAGTAAAAACTTCTCATTTTCAAATAATATAGGATTTCATACATCACCTACCCATATTTTATGAGATATCACACCTACTGTCCGTTAGCGGAATGCCCGCCCGCCCGCCCGCCCGCATATGGCATGTAGCAAGCCTAGGCAAAACTACCCATGGAAAACAACATTTTATGTTTAGAAAAAAATCAGACCGGTCAGATTTAAAGCCTCAATATTTACTTGCCATGTAACTCTCATTTAATTCCAATGGTGTGCGCATCACATAAGATAATTTCCTTAATTCAAAATGCTAACCCCCAATTTTGTTACATCTTCGTCCATTAACTGATCTCATGTTTTATTTATTTTTTTCAAAGCGATTACGTGATAGTTACACAATTCACGATTGTAAATATCTTTTCTCATTTTGGATAAGAGATGAACTTCTTAAATATATTCCAAGAAAAAAAAAACGTCCAATTAAAAGACAAAATCAAAAGGCATAGAGAAAAAAAATATATCAATGGCTTTTGATTTTTGCTACACATTAACACAGTAAGAACCATTATAATTTTAAATTAAATAAAAATATCAATAATTTTTTGACATAATTAATATGAAAATATTCCGCATCAACAATATTATATGTATAAAAAATAAGAATTATAAATAGAATTTCTTATATAGATAATAAAATGGATTTTATAATGCATTTAATATTTCAAAATTCGAATAAAGATTTTATTATCTTGGTCGATAATTTTACATGATAATTTTACATAATAGCGTTTTGGGAAACTGTAAATTCTGGTAAGGTGGTACTGGGTGCCCAGGAGCTGCAAACTTTTCGGGATAGTTTGTGGGAGTACATTTTAGATTGGATGTCTAAATAGTTGTTATTTTCTCTCTTACTTTTCTCCCTTAGGAAAAACTTCAAAATTAAGAGGAAAGTATCTTTAATTTGCATAAAGTTCTAGAGAATATTTCAGTTTCAAATAATCATTCGGAAGTCTCACGTCAATTAAATCTAAAACAAGTGCAATATTTATTATTCTTGTTGATGTCTCGAATAGTTTTTTGCTGCAATTTTGAGAACATACAAAGCTTGCTGTAACCCTTTTTTATTGGCACGCTTGCTTTATCCTTTATTTATGTTAATCGATTCTGTGGATTGTTAACAAATTGCTGAATGTGCCTTGTCTTTCTCTTGGGTGCCAGATACATGGAATACTGAATGTCGTCAGTTGGGGCATTCTGTTTCCTATTGGGGCTATCGTTGCGAGGTACATGAGGACTTTTGAGTCTGCGGATCCGGCATGGTTCTATCTTCATGTTTTGTGCCAAGTATCTGCTTATGCAATCGGGGTGGCTGGCTGGGGGATTGGTCTTAAGCTTGGAAGTGAGTCAGAGGGGGGGTCCAATTCACTGATCACCGCAATATCTTCAAATGGTGGAATTTGTCCAAGGAATTTCAATTTTCTGGACCAAAGAGAACCGAAAAGGCTGCTATGTTTTTTCTATTTCTTTTGCACAGAATGTAAAGCTGAGTTCTCCATCAATTATCTTCGGAACTCGGAAGGCCACTTCCATCTCCGGCAGAGGCTACAGCACCGTTGAAACCAAATCAACGAACAACCTTTACTTGCCTGCCGTGAATGGCAAAGCCTTGCCGACAGCCATGCCTTGTTCTTGATTACTGAGAGGGAGTCATGTGTATGTTGTTCCCTTTACATGCATTTATTGACATTCAACACCCCAAATGGCGTAATCTTGAGAGTCAGTGAAATGACATCTTGTTTTTGTTTGTTTATACATCTTGTTGGCTTCAAATGGCGGCATTTGTATAATTTGGTAACATGCTGTGATGCCTAATTTTCTACTGATGGAACATCCTTGTTGGCTTCTACAGATCTTTGCTTTATTCTTGAGGCCAAAGAAGGACCACAAGTACCGCTTGTATTGCAATATCTACCACCATGCCATTGGATACGCCATACTTGTCCTTTGCATTCTCAATATTTTTAAAGGTTATGACATCTTGCAACCTGCAAAGAAATGGAAATCAGCTTACATGATTCTGATCATTGTATTGGGTGCGATTGCCTTCTTGTTGGAAGCGATTACATGGATTGTAGTCTTGAAGAGGAAATCCAGCAATTCCACCAAGCCCTAGATGGATTCAACAATGAAGAAGGCAGGCATTAGTTGCTCATTTAGGTTCAACATTGTGTTCTGAAGATTTATTTTTTTATTTATTATGTTTTATAGATTGAGTTGTGTGGTTAGTAAGAGTATTTTATTATTATTTAATCTTTTATTATTATTATTTATAAAATATCTAAGATTATCTTATTATCCGAACGCTGCAGATTGGATGAAATCTGTTTGGTTAGATAGTTTGAAAAATGTGTTGTCTCCATGGTTGGTTCATGCAGAAGGTGAGCAGGCCACCTGTAAAACAGACTAACCACTATACACGTGAAGCAAACAAAATCTCTTTGCCAACAAAAGGCCTTTTTTTTCTTTTTTTTTCCTTTTTAATTTGGTCCATTATTTTTTATATTAAAAAATAATAATATACAAAAGATTCTATCAATTTTATAATAAAAATAATTTTATAATCTAATATATTATATCAAGTCATGCCAACTTATGAATTTATTTTTTTATAAAATATCTTTCTAACTAAAATATTTTTATAAAAATAATAATAAATAAAGTCTTGAAGTCCTGCATTTTTTTTTAAAGAAAATAGACAAGTTCTTTAAATAGTAATATATTTGTTTAAAACTCCACAAGTATTTTGTTCATTACTATATGAATAAAAGTAACTTTATGATAATTGGTCACGGTATTCTTTTGTTAAAAGTGTTTTTTTTCCCCTTTTCCTTTAGCATGTGTATTTATTTTTATAATAAGCTTTTTCATTCATAATGATACCACTACAAATTACATTATAGCATCAATGAACATATGCCCCGTTTGGATAGTGAGATAAGGTGAAATAATTTTAGATAAAAGTTGAAAGTTGAATAAAATATTATTAGAATATTATTTTTTAATATTATTATTGTTTTGATATTTGAAAAAATAGAATTATTTAAAATATTATAAATTTAAAATATTGTTAGAATACAATTTTTTAATATAATTTTTGTTTTGAGATTTAAAAAGTTGAATTATTTTTATTTTTTGTTTGAAAGTTTAGGAAAGTTGTAATGATTAGTTTGAAAGTATTTGTATTTTAGCGACGAAAGATATGAGATGAGATGAGAATTTTGGGATAAAAACTTTTTCCAAACAAGCACTTGTATCAAAGAAGTCGAGATCTAATTCATTTTTCCAACTCTAGATTCTCAAATTTAAATATAAACTTTTAGAGATTTAAATCATTTTTCCTTTGAAAGAATAACTACCTAAATCAGGAAAAGAAATATGAATAACAAAATAATAACAAAATATGTGACATAAGTTCAACCATTCGTCCCAATGAAAAATAATCATCAATTCTATTTAGTTTGCCATATATCAATACAACTTTATAACAAATAAGGTAAAAAGTTACAACCAAGACTTCATTTTCCTATCAAAGATGACCGATCCATAGGTTGAAACAAGCATGTCAATCAAAAGGCGAAATTGCATCAATACAAATAGAATAATGGGAACACCAGCCAAACCAATAATAGGAATGACGATCCAGTATTTTTCACGTAACATAAGTAAAAGAGCAGCAGAAAAAGCTATCATCATAGTTGCAATAGAGAAAAAGAGAGCGAAAAGGCCTATAATCATCTTTCTGGGCAAGGATATAAGAAAGTCTTCTTCTGCATAACGTGATGTGAGAATTCCTAAAAACATCAATAGTGAAATCGTGGAAGAAAATAGCAATACAGAATTAGTTACTATAAAGAGTGTAAATAGCTTGTCATGCACGAGGATTGGCATGCCTGTATCTTCGTTGTTACCACCAGGAATGGTAAATGCTGCCGCAAACATAATGGTAATGATGAGAGCGCCGACCACAGTACAAGAAGTTGCTGTGTCCTTCATCCATCGCTCTCCCTCTTTTCTCATTTCTTGGTGGTCTCTTGTAAACAATTGTCTGTAAGTCAAACCCTCTTTGTTTAAAGTTTCCTTATAAGCGGGAGGGCAAATGTGTTCCAACTCCTGCATTTATTAAATAAAAATATGAGGAAAAAATCGCAACTAGAATATTGCAAAAGAATTAGCCATCAACATTCAACAAATTGAGACTATCATCAAGTTTTTTCTGTATTGGTTCCCCTTGCTTCTGTGCACAATCACTTTAATCTTTGGGCTTTTTGAATAATGAATTTTGTTGTTTTCATTTTTATACAACCATATTTTAATTGAGGTTATTTTTGTAAAAAAATATTATTTTATAACTTATTTTATAAATGGCATTCATTTAAAACATGAATGTGTAAAGAATAGTAAAAATAATTGTATATATGTCAGTTTTTTTTTTCAAATTTGTATTTCTTTTAGTTTAATTTGTTTATTAGATTTCTGTATTGAAAATTCGACTGTGAGAATTTTAGCTTTCTTATAATAAAGATCTGCTTGGTAGCAATCTTGTGACACCAACAAACATACAATGCAAAACAAAGTTATTCTATATATAATAAATATAATACTTGCAGAAATATGGTTGAAGTTTCTAATTAAGATTATTCCATAGTAGAGTTCTTAAAATCAAAAGTACCATTGTTTTGAAGTTAAGTGATACAGATTTTTCCACCCCACATTCCCTACATTAATGTAGGAGAATTAAAAAACAATATTAGAAATAAATTTGGTAAGAAATGCAGATTTTAAGACATATTAAAGTAAAACAAATGGGCTCAAGGTCATGAGTTCTAGCCTAAAAAATTGAAAGGTTTTTTATACCTACATTACATGGTACTATTGTTGTTCTCCTTTCTCTATTTGAAAATCTTATCTCTAGATAAGTTTAAAGAGTGTATAGTCGAAAGCAAAATAATAAAGCAGCAGAGAGAGATGGATGGAGCTGACCTTAAACCATTGAACTTCTCTTTGCATTTGCAAAGCTGCTCCTCTTATATGATCGATGGCAGTATTTTGTATTACCTTCCCTGCCATATGCAATATGGTATTGTTGGAGGCATCTCTCGTAAGTAGTAGAGCATTCTTCTTTTTTAAGCTGTATATAAGGCTAAAGATCCTATGTTCACGATGTAGGACGGCCCATTGGAACATGTTCCTCCTTTCATCAACATCAATCAACCACAAAAGATCTGGATTTGCTTTGATTATACAATAAACAAATTCAAAGTTCCCTCTCCTGATAGCACCGAACATTGCTCGACTTATAATAAAATTATCATTTGGACTTCTTTGGCTTGCTTGACTCATACAGGATAGAAGTTGTTGGAATTGAGCTCGTATCAACTTCATTTCATATAAACGCTTGAATCTTATATAATTAATTTGGCAATTACGAAACATTAATGCATGCAAGCTGTTTAATTAATTTATAAGTTGGATGAAACAATAATAAATGATGATCAAGAATAACAAATTTTAAAAACATACATTATTCAAAAAATTATATGGATGCAATTAATATCATACCCAAGAGGTTAAAGAGAGTTGAAACTAGTTGGCGCCATAGATCAGCTCGCACTGCAAATTAATGTCAGGAGTCAAAAAATTCGAGGGAAAGAAATTAAGTTTAGGCATTAATTAACGCACGTACGTACCTGATCCGATTGTATTTTCTTGACCATTTTGAATGTTCAAACGGAGTTGATCGGCAGCAGGAACTAATGAAATGTGTATACCTTCCCCCACCCAAAAACAAAAAAGCCAAGTAATAATATATATTAAGGCAGTATTTTTAATCTCTATCTTGAAGGAGCAAATTAAATTCAAGCAACATGCATCATGTACAGTACTATTAAGACTACTATATGATTTTCTCTTATATATATAATTCTTGAATAGTTAAAAATAATAATATAAATATAAAATAATAAGTTGTATGAAGTTATTTGACTTATTAATACAAGTAGAGCTGAGTATTATAAGAGTTGTATTAGTTGGGAGAGATCTTGTTCAATATTATGTTATCACCTTGAATTAGGATATATGAAACTTTTTTTAAAAAAATTTTATAATCAAGATGAAATGTTTTATAATCAATATACTTGATAAGGTCTTTTGAAATGTTGTTTAGAGGCCGGAGAAGTTTTTTAAGTTTTTTGAGTACTCCTTAAAAAACTTGTCTTGATTTTTGTGTTTTATGTATTAAATCACGAAAAGAATGCCAATGATTATTTACTCAACTAACTACTTACCACGAGACATAGGAAATATAATTATAAAAGATGTATAAAAGTCAGATTATTTTTTAGAAATTTCTTTTTTTCGTAAAAATACCCCAATTAATGGAAAAGCTGCTAAGGAAAAATAAATAAAAAATAGAGTGGTACTAACAGTGATTGTAGATCCATTGTTTCCAAAACACCATCCCTTTTCCACTCTCGAATGCCTCAGTTGAATTATTAGCCAATGCCTCCAAAGGA
Source organism: Juglans cinerea (assembly GCA_961763995.1). Lineage (NCBI taxonomy): Eukaryota > Viridiplantae > Streptophyta > Magnoliopsida > Fagales > Juglandaceae > Juglans > Juglans cinerea. The sequence continues at coordinate 18,215,044 of CAUIVZ010000015.1, read as the reverse complement.
GACATATCTCGTCGGTCCAAGGCAAAAGCCAAACGAGGACAACGCTCCATTAAATCCAAAGCCATATCTTGCAAGATCATCATGTGTTAATGTTGAACCGTACGTACGTACAGAAGTGCATATAATATCCAATTAATTAATCCAATCACCAGAAATTACAGCCAATGAATGGTTAGATCAAGAGAATGCAGTAATAATTTGTTACCTAAATCTCTGTTATAAATACAACGGTTAAGAAGTGTAGCACCATGGGAACCTTTGACGTCTTGATCTTCCTTCAGAATATCGGGGAACGGAGTTTGAGAATAGAGATAGCGAGCCAATTCTTTATGCCCCCAGCCCATAGCCAGAGAAACTGGAAGTTCATGATTTTTATCATCTCTAATGCTGACCAAGCGCTTGTTCTTTGCAATCAGACACTCTGCCATACTCTGATTCCCACTAACAATTGTCTGATGTAGAGCTGTAAAGCCGTCATCTCGCATTTCCAAATCATGTTCCGAAATCATATTGACCAACTCCTCCACTATATGTTCCTGTTCAGCTTCAACAGCAGCGTGAAGAACTGTCCCACCCGTAATCAATATTCTTGCTGTCAACGCAGCTGGGTGGACCTCGAGGAAATCTCTCGTAGTTTTCCAGTCACCTCTTCGCACAGCCTCGACTAAGGCCGCATAATCATCCTCCCTGATCTCTGGCCCTGCCATGCATGTATATTATACATGATAATATATTGATATGGTTTTTGATCTCCAGTTTTCATATTATACATAGAATTATGAAATAAATTAAACGAAACAACTCCGACACCTACCTACCTACATATATATATAATGATATTAATGCAACTTATATTATAGCTAGTAAATTTGGTGAAGTGTAAGTCCCAATAGCCAGTTTCGCATAGGCCTTCTATAAAAAAAAAAAAAAAGGTTTTCTTTACACTTTGTTAATGTGTGATCTATTTTTTACAAAAGGATCATGCGTGACTTATTTATTAAGACTTGTGTTGGGAATAATTGTATATCTAAGACTAACTTGAAGTATAGTAACGAAAATAAACAAAAGAAATTGATGACAATCACACAGAAAGAACACTTAAGACTTGTGTTGGGAATAATTGTATATCTAAGACTAACTTGAAGTATAGTAATGGAAATAAACAAAAGAAATTGATGACAATCACACAGAAAGAACACCAAGATTTAAGTGGTTCGATTCAAAGTGAGTCTACGTCCACTAGTGGGGTCGGTATCGGAGATTTCACTATCAACAAAGATGGAGTACAGAAGAATAATACAAAACTTCACAAAAAAGTTATCTCTCTCACTCTCTAACTTCTCTCTCAAGAAAAATCACTCAAAACTAACAAAAGTGATTTCTGAAGTTAAAAACAAAACGGGGTGCCGTTGATATTTATAAGAGAATTGAGAATTCACTTCTGTGAACATTGGCTCGAGCGAACACTCGAGCGAGTGTCGAGCGAGCGTAGATTTCGTATACTTCGCTCAAGCCAGCAGACGAGCGATGCTTGAGCGAAGCTCTCTGTCTGAATTCGCTCGAGCTGAGTGTCGAGCGAATGTTTAGCGAAGCTCTCTGTCTTCATATCGCTCGAGCTGAATGTCGAGCGATGCTTGAGCGAAGCTCTCTGTTTGATTTCACTCGAGCTGAGTGAACCTCCGCTCGAGCAAACATACGACATTGCACTGTTCAATCTGAATTCAAACCACCTCTTAACAAATCTCCACCTTGGCTTGAACTCTGCCAATTTCAACACAAAAAAAACCTCTGACCACAAAACCAATCCCCACCACCAAATCCCTTACGGGAATCACAAAATGCGAACACCGATCAAGTCCAAACAAAGTTTGAACTTGTACACTGCAACTGGCTTTGTCATCATATCTGCTGGATTCTCAGTAGTAGCAATTTTCAGAATCTGTATAACACCCTCTGTAACAATCTCTCTGAGAAAATGATACCTGACATCAATGTGCTTCGTTCTCTCATGAATCATTTGATTTTTGGTCAAATGTATTGCACTCTGACTGTCACAGAATACTAAGATCCCATCTTGCTGTAACCCCAAATCATTGATCAAGCCTTTCAACCAAATGGTCTCCTTAACAGCCTCTGCTGCTGCCATGTACTCTGCCTCTGTAGTTGATAAAGTAACAGTGGATTGCAGTGTTGCTTTCCAACTAATAGCAGACCCACACAAAGTGAAAACATAACCTGTCAATGATCTTCTTTTATCTAAGTCTCCAGCATAATCAGAATCAACAAAACCAGTAACTTTGGAACTGAGATCAACATCTCTATCAAATATTAAGCCAAAGTTCAAGCTTCCTCTCAAATACCTGAGTATCAATTTCACAGCCTGCCAATGAGTCTTACTTGGATTAGCCATATACCTGCTAACTACGCTCACGGCCTGTGAAATGTCTGGACGAGTGCAAACCATTGCATACATTATACTGTCAACTACACTGGAATAAGGAACACTAGCCATGAACTGTTCCTCTTCAATCATCTGAGGAGATAGGGAAGCTGAAAGTTTAAAGTGTGTAGCAAGTGGTGTACTTACTGGTTTGGAATCAAACATTCCAAATCTCTGAAGCACTTTCTCAATGTACTTTCCCTGGGACAAGTACAACTTTCAAACTTTCCTATCTCTGAAGATTTTCATCCCCAAAATCTTCTTTGCAGCACCTAAGTCTTTCATTTCAAACTCATTTCTGAGTTGGGTCTTTAACAAACCAAATGTCAGATATGCCTCTAGCAGCAATAAGCATATCATCAACATATAATAACAAATAAATGAAAGACTTATCAGATAACTCCTTATGATAAACACAACTATCATAGTTACTTCTCAAATAACCATGATCAATCATAAAGGAATCAAAACGTTTATACTATTGCCTTGGAGACTGCTTCAAACCATATAATGATTTCTTCAATCTGCACACATGGTCTTCTTTACTTTCAACAATGAACCCCTCTAGCTGATGCATATAAATGGTCTCGTCAAGCTCACCATGTAGGAACGTTGTTTTAACATCAAGTTGCTGTAGCTCTAGGTCATACAATGCTACTATAGCAAGTAGCACTCTAATCGAACTGTGTTTCATAACTGGAGAGAAGACTTCATTGAAGTCGATGCCTTCTCTCTGACTGAAGCCCTTAGCAACTAAGCGTGCCTTGTATCTTGCATCTGTGTGACCCTGGATTCCCTCTTTTCTTTTGAAGACCCATTTGCAGCCAACAGTCTTCACCTTCTTTGGCAACAGAACCAAATCCCATGTTTGGTTTTTGTGAAGAGACTCAATCTCTTCAATCATAGCTGCGCACCACTGTGCAAATTCTGCGCTCTTGACAGCTTCTGAATAACTGGAAGGCTCCTGACCAACAATATTCTATGCCGTAGTAAGAGCATACATCACCATATCTGCATGAGCATATCTCTGATGTGGTCTAATCTGTCTCCTCTGTCTACCAGTCACTATATTGTAGTCTTGCTCACCTTGTGCGTTGCTACTCGAATCAGAATCATGCTCATATGCAATAGCATGATCTTGGGCGCCATTACATGGCCCTTGTGGTGCTTCCACCTGAAACTCCACCTGCTTTCCAATATCCTGTTCTTTTCCTGTAGACACAGTAATCTCCTTTCTCGGACTAAGCATGGATTTTTCATCAAATGTGACATCCCTACTGATCACAAACCTGGGTGATTTAGGATCAGTACACCACAACCTGAATCCCTTCACCCCACTGGCATACCCAATGAATATGCCTTTCTTTGCCCTTGGCTCAAGTTTTCCATCATTAACATGGAAATATGCAGGACAACCAAAAATTTTCAAATTTGAATAATCAACAGGAGTATCAGACCATACCTCATTCGGAGTCTTCAAACCAATCACTGTGGCTGGAGAACGATTGACCAAGAAGCAGGCTGTGTTGATTGCTTCAGCCCAGAAATCCTTAGCCAAGCCTGCATTAGAAAGCATGTTGCGGGCTCTCTCCAAGAGAGTCTTATCCATCCGTTCAGCTACTCCATTTTGCTGTGGAGTATGTCTAACTGTACGATGTCTGGCAATACCTTCATTTTTGCAGAATTCATCAAACTCACCTCCGCAAAACTCCATACCATTATCAGTGCGAAGTCGCTTGAATTTCTTGCCCGTCTGATTTTCAATCAAAGCTTTCCACTGTTTGAAGTTAACAAATACATTTTCTGCTTCAGAAAATAAACCCAAACTTTCCGTGAGAAATCATCAATGAACGTAAGCAAGTACTGAGCTCCACCTTTTGACGGAACGGAAGATGGACCCCAAAGATCAGAATGAATATAGTCCACAGAACTTTTGGTTCTGTGAACCCCTGTAGAGAACTGAACCCTGCACTGTTTTCCAAACACACAGTGTTCACAGAAATCCAGTTTCCCTATCTTCTGGTCACATAACAAACCTTGCTTACTCAAAATTGACATCCCCTTCTCACTTATATGACCCAAACGCATATGCCACAAACGGGTGACATCTGAATCTGGATCATTGGAAACAGACACTGCAGCTGCACCTGTCACTGTAGAGCCCTGAAGGAAATAAAGATCATTTGTCTTATCTCCTTTCATCACAACCATAGAGCCCTTACTGACTCTGATAGCTCCACCTTCACCAGTATATTTAAAGTCCAAAGAATCAAGAGTACCCAAAGAAATAAGATTCTTTTTCAACTCTATAATGTGTCGAACATTAGACAATGTTCTGACAATTCCATCAAACATCTTAATCCGGACTGAACCAATCCCAGTAATTTTACAGGCCATATCATTCCCTAACAAAACAAAACCACCGTTGACTGATTCATAATTAGTGAACCAGTCCCTCTTGGGACACATACGAAAAGTGCAAGCTGAGTCCATGACCCACTTGTCACTAAAGCGACTACCGGAGTTGCTAATTGCTAGAACAATGTCTGAGTCATTAGACCTATCATCAGCAACACTAACGGCATTAGAGGAACTAGTGCCGTCCTCTTTGTTTTTCAATCTTGGACACTCATTTTTGTAGTGACCAAACTTATGGCAGTAATGACATTTGACGTTTTTCTTACTAAACGTTGTTTGTGAACTGCCCCTGGATTTCCCCTTATTCTTCTCTGAACCCCTGTCATTCGATCTACCCCTGCTTGAGGACCCCTTAACAAACAAGCCACTAGCTTGTTCATTAGTGCTCTTCACACTCAATTTATTCCTCAATTCCTTAGAATTCAAAGCAGATTTTACATCTACCAAGGAAATTGTATTTCTACCATACAACATGGAATTTACAAAGTTCTCAAAAGATATGGGTAATGAACACAAAATAATTAACACTTGATCTTCTTCTTCAAACTTAATATCTATGTTCCTCAGATCCATAATGATTTTATTAAATTCATCTAGGTGTTCAGAAATAAGAGTACCTTCCTTCATTTTGAGAGTGTATAACCGTTGTTTCAAATACAGACGGTTGGTGAGAGATCTCTTCATGTACAGATTCTCAAGTGCAGACCAAAGACCAGTTGCAGTCTCCTCGTCAGCAACCTCCCTTAAAACTCCATCAGATAGTGACAAAAGGATAGTACTATGTACCTTTTCTTCTTCTTCTTTTGAAGGAGCCGGAGAATCATCAGATACATTCTCTTCTAGTACTTTTGACAAGCCCTGTTGTCGCAGTAAAGCCTTCATCTTGATGCGCCATAAACTGAAACTGTTCTAACCGTCAAATTTCTCCACTTCGAACATAGCCATAGCCATCCCACCAGATCACCCTGAGCCAAGCTCTGATACCAATTTGTTGGGAATAACTGTATATCTAAGACTAACTCAAAGCATAGTAGCGGAAATAAACAAAAGAAATTGATGACAATCACACAGAAAGAACACCAAGATTTAAGTGGTTCGACTCAAAGTGAGTCTACGTCCACTGGTGGGGTTGGTATCGGAGATTTCACTATCAACAAAGATGGAGTACAGAAGAATAATACAAAACTTCACAAAGAAGTTATCTCTCTCACTCTCTAACTTCTCTCTCAAGAAAAATCACTCAAAACTAACAAAAGTGATTTTTGAAGTTAAAAACAAAAGGGGGCGCCGTTGATATTTATAGGAGAAGTGAGAATTCACTTCTGTGAACATTGGCTCGAGCGAACACTCGAGCGAGTGTCGAGCGAGTGTAAGTTTCGTATACTTCGCTCAAGCCAGCAGACGAGCGATGCTTGAGCGAAGCTCTCTGTCTGAATTCGCTCGAGCTGAGTGTCGAGCGAAGCTCTCTGTCTTCATATCGCTCGAGCTGAATGTCGAGCGATACTTGAGCGAAGCTCTCTGTCTGATTTCGCTCGAGCTGAGTGAACCTCCGCTCGAGCGAACATACGACATTGCACTGTTCAATCTGAATTCAAGCCACCTCTTAACAACTTGCAGTAACATTTCTCAAATTTGATAGATTGTTTGTCAGTCTAAATTAAATAGCTCAAATAATTAGCAACAGGCAAAGCCCAAAGGTTTATTTATGTTCTGCAAAGATGCAACCCAACGAACTGAGTGATCGAGATTCGTCCATGAGTTGAGTGAGAAGGATGTTCAAGTTTTCCAAATCTTTATTGCTTTTTTTTTCCCAGTTGATTCTTTCTATTTGTAAGCTAATGTGATTAACACATCATCCACATCATTAACATGACAAGATTTGATATACAATATTTAAATCTAAAATCTCTCTTGCAAATTAAATCAAAGCAAGTCCAAGATAAACCACCTAAAATAAATCATTTGTACTTGTTGTCATGGTGATTCAAATTTCAATGACAAGAAGAACTACAACTAAGTTACAATATCAACTTTAGTTAAGGTATTGAGAAATTCCCAATTTTTCCTGCAATTATAAGCCTATTTATTTCTTCCAATAATGTTTGTGCATATTGAGATATTGAGAGAGAGAGAGAGAGACTTGGGTTGTTTGAACTTGAATTATCATCTTCAATCTGTATTAGCCTGTCCTGTCCATTACTTTCCATGAACATTTTATCCAATATTTCCCAAGCAATTTTGGCAGAACTAATTTTATTGATTTGAGATAGTATGTCCATCCCACACGAACTTTGGATTGCATGTAAAGCTGCATCATTCATCTCTCTCCAAGCCTCGAATTCAACCACATCATCATCTGGTTTTGGAGGTTTTGAGCCCATTCCAATAATGTCCCAAAGATCTTGAGCCAACAGATTGTTTTTCATCTTGACACTCCAATCCGCATAATTATCATTTCTAAGAAGTTCGAGAGAAAAAATGTTTGTTTCCATATTATCAGTTATGAAGTACATATATCAGTTGAAACTCAAAATAGAAAGAGAGATTATTGTGATATATTTCATTTTTTGTGTTATTTCTAAAGATAACATTTCTTTGACTTTGAAAACTGACAAAATTAATTAAATTTCTACGACTTTGAAAGCTGAATTAAGGCCATATTTGGTTTCACAGAATTTTCCATAGTTTTTCAAGATTTTTTCCAAATCAAATCAAACATCTCAAAAAAATTTATATTTCATATTTTTATCAAATAATTATCTAATCATTACTCAAACACAAAAATCAATACAATTTTTATAAATTTTAAAACAAAAAGTAATTTTAAACAATTATATTCAAACAATTTTTCAACTTTATCTATATACTTCCACAAACTCCAATAAAATTCTTATTTTAAAAAATTTTTTTATTCAATGTTTTTCTCTCATTTTTCAAAATCTAATTCCAAACAATTCCCAAAAAACTCAAATACTTTCAACTATTTTTGGTAGCCAAATGTGGAGATGATCTCTGCAACTAACCAATTTTACTACAGCAAGCACTTATTATGCTTTTATTTATCCAAAAAGAAATTTTTGCTTTACCGAGAGTACTTCCAAAATATAAATCAAACCATCATGTCAATTATCATTTTTTTTAACCGGATATTGTAAATGAATATCCTCGTATCAACTATTACATCATAAACTAATTAATGTATTTGAAACATCATTAGTACACTATTTCATTTTATGATTAGCCTAACTTTCACTATTGTTAATATTCTCTACAGATAAATATCTAAAAAACACTACAAGAAAATCATTCTATCTAAATAGAGACTCAATCTCACCCTTCATAGAAAGAAATCAGGAATCAAATTCTATAGATAAACGTCTAATAGACAAACTCCTTTTTTTAATTTTCACTAAACAATAAGGAAAACAGTAAGATAGATGTGAAAATAAACTGATTACAATTTGAAGTCTTAAATCAATTCCGGTAGATTTTGGAATCTATGACGACGTGTGAAGGGACCACACTTATCTTTTTTCAACCATAAAAGTCATATATGAAATATCTGATTGTGGCAATTCTGGTGATCTAACGCGTATGACGAGAAAAGTAACCTAATGCTAGGTGATCAAATTAAAAGTTGAACTTCGCCCCTACATTGATGCATGAATAAGAAAAATTAACCTGATGCAAACAAGATCGCAGTAGATGATCATACTCACAATTAGGATCTTGACGCGTGCTGTTCCAAAGCCGCCACTGCAAATTATCCCACAGTCCCACTGCACACCCGTAGTCAACAAACGTAGAGGCCAGATGGTTAGATATATATATATATATATATATATATATATATATATATATACCCACAGCGGATAAGGAACCGAAGAACAAGGTCTGTCACTATATATATAGATTTGCAAACACTAATTAATAATTTATTCCTTCGTTTTTTTATGTCGTCAAATCATAAAAGCAAGATATATTAGAGAAGTTGCTGAATGAAAGCAAGTTATTGCAGAATGAAAGCCAGCGAGGGGGGATTTCAAAGGGGGTCACTTTATTACCTTTTCTTTAGATGTTGCTGAATGAAAGCAAGGTATTGGAGAGTTGATTCTCGCAACTTTTGGAAGCCCGCAAATAAAAGCAAGGCATTTAAAAGGAAAAATCTCTCTCATAATTCATTATTTATCATCTTATATTCTATTAAAAATACACATCTTATAAAAAAATTATAGGTACAAAATGTGAGAGTAAATAATGACCGATACATTTAATAGATCCCAAAAGAAAGTTGATTGTTAGTTCGCAAAATTTTTGGGTGTCGGAAAATGAAAGGAAGGTATTACATTTGGTTCCCTTTACTCTTGTCTTTGCATTTAGATGTTGAAGTGAGTTGAGTTGAGATGATAAAATATTGTTAAAATATTATTTTTTAATATTATTATTATTTTAAGATTTAAAAATTTTGAATTGTTTATTATATTTTGTGTTGGAATTTGAAAAAATTGTAATGATGAGTTGAGATGAATTTAGCAACCAAACGAATATATGTATCTTTTTTGTGTTTTAAATTTGTTGAGAGACTTTAAAATATATGCATATTTTTTTCTCACAACATTTTCCTTGGAAATCAAAAGTCTTATCTACTAACAAATTGTGTTTTTAAAAACAATAAAAGAAAGGTACCTTAGGATTTGAGTTTCAACTATTTAAAAATATCAGAGAAAAAAAGTGAGCACTAGAAGTGACCTAGTTAAAATTTGAACAAATTTTGATTAGGAAATTCATTTTTATAAATTTAGCTAGTCACTTTTCAATAACACCAAATAATAAACTCTCCAAATCTATTACTATTATATTAAAATATTGAAATATTTACAAACTAATTTTCTAATATTCATATTATTTTAATTGATATGATTTTTTAACGGTCTTTTTTAAGATTAGAGAATTTTGCAAATGGGAAAAAGTTATTTTAGATTCTTTTTTTTAGCAGCATGAAACCGACATTCTAAACTCTGGAATAGCCAAACGTATACTGTATAAGACTTTCTTTTATTCTGGAACAGCAAAACTCATGAGTTACTAAGTTCATTTCTCCCACAAAGTTGAAAGATTATTTGAAGGCCAAAAAATAATTTGGCTAACAATTTGGGCTAGCTAAATCTAGCCAGCCAATAAGATGATGGACAAACTTATTGTAGATTTAACTAGTTTGATGTAGCTATTTTTAAGCTAACTTGCTAAAGTTTAACCAAAATTTGACTATTATAATAGTTTGAGGCCTCTTTTGTATTCGTAATCCATCTCAACTTATCTCATCTCATCATTACAACTTTTTTAAATTTCCACACAAGATATAATAAACAATTCAACTTTTTCAAATCTCAAAATAATTTTTTCAAATTTCCACACAAAATATAATAAATAATTTAACTTTTATTCTACTATTCACAAACCATCTAAATCCATTTCAACTCATCTCTGAATCCAAACCACTTATGAATTTAGAGATAAGTTGAGATGATTTGAGATGGGTTGATATGGTTTGTGAATAGTAGAATAAAAATTGAATTATTTATTATATTTTGTGTGGAGATTTGGAAAATGTGTTTTAAAATTTGAAAAAGTTAAATTGTTTATTACATTTTTATAAAAATTTAAAAAGATTATAATGATTAGATGAGATGAGTTGAAGTGAGTTTTGAGGCTGTCTAATTCACTCCCAGTGCTCAAAAGAAACAAAGGTGCAAGTTACTGGCAAAACCATGAAAACAACATTTATATTTTGACAAAACCTCCAGACCGGTCAGCTGTAAAACAATATTTTTAAAATTTATTTTTGAAAATAAAAATAAAAATAATTTCATTAAATAGAATTTAAAATATTTTTTATATTTTTTAATATATGCAAGGCCCCATAATACTAAATCTAATATTTAATATAATGAATTATTTATATTTTAAATAATTTTTTTAAGATCTTATTAAATTGAGGTACAAAAATAACATTGAGTCCTCATTCTACATTATTGTATTAAATATATATATTCAAAAAAAAATTTATTTAAATATTTTAAAATAAAATTTTATTTTATTAAAAATTTTGAAAATTATTTCATATAATAATTTATATTTTATTATATTATAATTACCAATTACTCACTTAAATTTCGCTCAATTTGTATTGAGTACCCCTCACACAATATTGTCGAAAATAACTGACAATAGAAAGCCTTTTGCAAGAAATGTTGTCTTCGTCGCAAATGTTCAATTTTCCAGCAAATATTTTCCTCCGCAAGAAGTTAAATATTGGTCACAAAAACCATATCAAAAATAGTTGTTTCCATTGAAAAGATAACTATTTTCAGCCAAGGACATTCTCATTGAATTAGTTAAAGTTAAAGGACATTTTTTTATGAATATAAGAGAAATTTGACTTTTAACTATTCTATTTACATAAATCTCCACATTAGAATAGCTATTTTTTCATTATATAATAATAAAATAATATAAGATGAATTTAATTTTAATTATTCACATCAAATCTCCACATTAGATTATACATTTATTTATTATATAGTAATGAATAACTAATAATTTCAAAAATATTTAATTTTTTAATTATTAATTTATTTTATTTTATCATATTTTACTATTCTACCTATTATATATTAATTAATAATCATATTCTTATTAAATTAATATATCAATTTCAAAAATATTTTAATTATGATATTATTTTATTTTATCATATTTTACTATTCATAATATTATATATTAATTAGTAATCATATTCTAATTAAATTATAGATTAAAAATAGAAATTAGAAAGACATTAATAGAGACCTCAAGAAAGATAAACAAATTATATAAAATAGATTTGATGAATAAATAGTGTCTTTCAAATTTGAAAATAACTTTAGAAATTACTATAACTATATTTAAAATATTTAAAATATAACTATTCCAATATGATACATTTTATGGTTCAATAGCTAAATTCTCATTGAATTTAACTTTTAGTTAATCCAATGAAAGTGCTCTAAGAGTCTCATCACAAATGTCTATTTTGCGAATAACTCTTCTCACCCAAATAGTCACTTGCGGCCAAAAAAAATATTTTCTATGAGTTATATAATATATTCAGAACTACTAAAAAATTCAATATATGTATATAATTGTAAAACCAAGAAAATGAGAATGAGCCCGAGATGTTCAAAAGAAATGGTCTACTATAAGTATAAATATAAATATACGAATCCTGAAAATCCAAATTTATAATTATATAATAACACATTAATTACATGAATTGAAAGACCATAACAGGAGAATGATAGGAGGAAAGTAATCATGTGCAAGATTTCAAAGTTCAAAACTAGCCCGCGAATGGGGTTCTAGCCCTGACATTACAAACGATAAAATCTACCTTTAAAATTCTCGACATCTTCGTCGGCTCAGCCTATTGCAGGTGACAAACTTCAAATTTCATATTTTTAGTTGGGATAGACTCTAATATCATTTGTAATATTTCAATATAAGACTCAAATCATATAATTTATACTCTAAAAATACTAGTCAATGAAACAATTAGAATTTTATTAAAATTTTATAAAGAGCAAGAACTTCTCATTTTCAAACAATATAAAATTTGATATATCACATATCTACCGTCCGTTAGTGGAATGACGGCCTGCCCGCTCGCATATGACATGTAGCAAGCCTAGGCAAAACTACCCATGGAAAACAACATCTACGTTTAGAAAAAATCTTCAGACCGGTCAGATTTAAAGCCTCAATGTTTACTTGCCATGTAGACTCTCATTTAATTCCAATAGTGTGCGCATCATAAGATAATCTCCTTAATTTGAAATGCTAACCCCCAATTTTGTTACATCTTCGCCCATTAATCTTCAGGCTAGGTCATTCATTTTTCCATTAGATTGTTAGAAAATGATGCACTCACAATATTTTTTGTATTTTAAATAAAAATGTATTTTTATAAAATAACTTATAAAAGTAACATAAACTCACAAATTAACATGGTTTCTTATGATACATTAGATCTATTTTACAATCAAATAAGTTTTACGATCTAATGTACCACATCAAATCATATTGATTTTTTAATTTATTTTTACGGAATCTCTTTAGGGTTAAAAGTATTTCATTTTAAAAAATATTTTTATTTTAAAACATAATTGTGAAAAAGGTTGTATCTCTATTATTACGGTGTTATCCTTAACCCCGGTCCCTGAGCGTGACCCTAAGAATAGACATCAGTCCATATCCAGCTTAAAATGTAGATTAAGGAGTGGTTGGAATTCAGAAATAAGTTGATATTATTTGTGAATAGTAGAATAAAAGTTGAATTGTTTATTATATTTTGTGTGGGAGTTTGAAAAAGTTATTTTGAGATTTGAATAAGTTGAATTATTTATTATATTTTGTGTAGGAATTTGAGAAAGTTGTAATTATGATATGTGATGAGTTGAGGTGGATTTTGAATGCAAACGAGGCCAACATCCGCAGATTGTGTTTATCTGTGAAGGAGCTTGACTTAGTTTCATCCTTATCTGCTTCATATCATGCATAGTTTAAGATGGCTTATATGAATATCATGTCTAAAAATAAATAGTATTGTGCATTAATTCAATGTCTAATTAAATTTTGAATTAGTTGAAAACCGAGTCTATTTTAGTACATTTTAATAATCGCTCGTAGAACTGGTCCAATGGGCCTATTCAATCAGATTCTAACTCATTTCAAGCCCATTTGAACAAATTGCAACTAATTTAAAGCTCTTTTTTTTTTATTATTTTGTTTGAGAAATGAGTTCCTTTTTATATTTCTTGTACATAAATACAAGAGAACAAAACATATATTAGAAAATTCTGAAAATTCCGACTCCGTTCGACTTCCGCTCCGACTCCGACTCGACTTCGTCGGAGTCATCGGAATTCGGAGTAGCTCCGAATATCTATTCGGAGTCGGAGCTCCGACTCCGACTCCGACTCCGAAATTTTTTTTACTAGACACTTGCGCTCGAGCGAGGTGTCGAGCGCAAGTCGAGCACACGTTGTATTGAACATTGGCTCGAGCGGAAGTCGAGCGAACCTCGAGCGACATGTCGAGCAGAAGTCGAGCGAACCTCTCTGGAAGAGTTCTGCTCGAGCGACATGTTAAGCGGAAGTCGAGCGAACCTCTTCCAGAGAAGTTCGCTCGAGCGACATGTCGAGCGGAAGTCGAGCGAACCTCTCTGGAAGAGTTCCGCTCGAGCGCCATGTCGAGCTCTGATTAATCGGAGTCGGACTCCGACTCCAGTTCGGAGTCGGAGTTAGAGCTCCAATTTGGCTCCGACTCTTGTCGGAGTCGGAGGTCGGAAACGAGCACTCCGACTCCGTCGGAGTCGGAGTCGGAGTCGGAGTCGGAGTCGGAGTCGGAGCCCAGCCCTAACATATATTACTTTATTAATCCTTGTACTCGAAAAAAAAAAAAAAGTAGCAAATTTGAAAGATAAAAACAAGGGGTATTTTTTTTTTACTTAATTGAATATAAAAGTAAATAAAAAAAATAGGGGAGGATGAGTATTTTATTTATTTTTTGGTTTTACACAAAATACTACCATTCCCATGGCCTTATAACTTACAAATATTTATCTTCTTCGTACACTAGTATTTGAGGCAAAAATGATGATAAATGGGATCAAATACATAGATTGTATGCTTATTGAAACTATTTAAATTAATACTATATTCTTATTGAAATTAGTAAATGAAATCATACTTAAAATTATTGTATAAATTAATTTAAATGCTTGAATGGCATTATATATATATATATATATATATATTTAATATGCTTTGAATAAATATTTGATTTAAAATTGTCGTGAATAGCTCTAATCAGCAAATTGAATCCATCATATGCCCATTTCAATTTGAAATTATATTCACTATCTTTTTTATTATTATTCTCTCAACATCTTTTAATGCAGTATCAAATGATTTATTTTTAAATGGAATATAATAAATAACTTTTTAATATCAAATAATGGGATGACTAGAGAATAATAATGAAAGCCAAAAGGGATAATATTATCATAATAAATAACATTACTCATTCAAATCTGATTCCCATTTTTCAAGCTTTGATCATAAGAAAACCATTGAGGTCGATCGTGCATCCCCATCTTGCATTTTAGGACTTGTCTGGGAAGTAAGATGATATGAGAATTTTGTAAAAAGTAGTAAAATAGTTTATGAATAGTAGTGAAATGATTTGAGTTAAAATGTTTTATTTGATTTTAGAAAATGATATAGAAAAAGTTGAATAAAAATATTATAAAGTTAAATATTGTTATAATATAATATTTTAATATTATTTTTATTTGAAAATTTGAAAATGTATTATTTTTTCTATTTTGTTTAGAAGTTTGGAAAAATTGTAATTATTAGATAATGATTAGATGAAAAAGTTAAAAATTTGTAATTGAAAAATGTTTATATTCAAATGATGTTTAAAAAGAAAATTATAAAAAGTTTTAAAATGAAACGAGATGAAATTATCTCACTCCCAAACAAGCCCTTTGTTAACGACATGTTTCACACGATGGATATTGGATCTAGACACCTACAACACAAAGAAAATGGGGGCTCAAGGTCGTGGATAACCTCCTATGCCTAAGTCAATTTCTTCTTCTTTAGAGAGTATTTCAGTAAGCAAAAGAGCATAATACCTAATTTTGAATTGGAGTTCAGCTTTTGTACTGCTAGCTAAGGTGGCCCCCCATATCCTGTGTTGGAGGCACCTGTCTTTCATACGTGACATTACACTGCTGCCTCAACCATTCCCTTCACGTCCTTGTTAGGGAGTGGGGGTCGTGTCGCATCCAACTATCGGGGCAGGGACAGGGGGCATGACTACGACCCCTGTCCGTGTGTGTGTTAGTCTCCTTGACAACATGGCTTGATCATGGAGGACGATGTTAGAAATGTCAGCACCTCATCATTCCATATTGACTTCCATATTGCCCTCGGTTTGGACTTCTTCTCGCCCGGGCCCAAGGCCTCAACACGTATCGAGTTTGCCGTTTAAACATCCTGGACTTTTGGCATAAACTTGGCCCAGCCTGAGGGGACATGAGCATTTCTCCTAATCGGGCCCAGGCAAACGGGATTTTATATCCTCCCCACCCTTAATCTCTCCTAATGAGTTGAAGCGGGCCGGTGCTTGGGTTTGTTTTCTTTTGTTTTTCTAAAGGGCGGTTATTAATTTCAATTTGGGCCAAATGGAGTGAGGATCGACACATCATCCAGTAAAATTGAAATTTTACATAATTGGAAATTTTATGAGTCTGTTACAATTGGAAATCGGATTTTTGTTGGAAATTATAGAGAGAAAGCAAAGAACTGCTTGATTCTGATTGATCGAGATACTATCCAGGAAATATTTTGGATAAGAGATGAACTTCTTAAATATATTCCAGGAAAAAAAAATAATAAAACGTCCAATTAAAAGACAAAATCAAAAGGCATAAAGAAAAAAAATATCAATGGCTTTTGATTTTGGCTACACACAAGCTGGTATATTAACATTGTAAGACCCATTACAATTTTAAATTAAATAAAAATATCAATAAGTTTTTTTACATGATTAATATGAAAATATTCCACATCAACAATATTAGATCTATAAAAAATAAGAATTATAAATATAATTTCATATAAGATAGATAATAAAATAGATTTTATAATGCATTTAATAATTCAAAATTTGAATAAAGATTTTATTCAATCTTCATTGATAATTTTACAAGATATGTTATGTATGAATAATTCTAGGTGCAGTCCTGAAATAAGGCCTCTCCACGCACGACTTAATGAAATGGGGAGTTTTAATCAATTAAAATGATTCTATTTCAATATGAGTAATGCTATACACTACACTCTCATCCTATTTTGATCATATTAAGTAATATGTGGCACATTTATCACCATTAGATGATAAAGTAGCATGCAATAGATGATCATTTAATGATTATAAATGTGTCACATATTACTTGTGGGATAAAAATGAGATGGTAGTATGGTGTATAGAATTTTCCTTTCAATATCGAGCAGCAAAGACTCGTCTCCCCCAAATGACCCAACTCTCTCTTCCCACTCCCCAAAATTTTCCCATGCCCAGGCACTGCTCGAAGGTGGGCTCTCTCTCTCTGACGTCCCAACTTATCCAGACTAGAAGTTGCCAAACGCATATTAGGAAGATTGAAAGGCGAGTTTAATCGTCGAACCCAGACTAGCATTTTCCCAAACCAGAACTCTCTCTCTCTCTCTCTCAAATTTGACGTCTTCCAAACATACACTTCAAATCAGACCAGATGTAATTTGCTAAATGTAGACTGTCTGTAGTTAACTAAATGAGTTTTGTTCTATTTTAATTTTGGATTTTGATTTTGAGTTTTTTCATCTTCAATTTTAATGGATTTTATCAATTTGGCTTTTCCCATGTCCATTCTAATCTTTGGTTAATTTTGGTGGTGTTTCTGGATTTTTAATTGTTTAGGATCCTGATATAACTGTGGTGTTTGTTCTTTTACAAGTTTTGATTCCAGCAAGTAGTGCTTCAAAGGAGAAAGCTCAGGTCTAGATTTTAAGAATTCTATGTTTATCTTGCCGAATACAAGTTTTTTACTATCAAGTTAAGTAAGTAAATACTAGAAATCAAGAAAATTTGGGACCGTCCATCCA
Source organism: Juglans cinerea (assembly GCA_961763995.1). Lineage (NCBI taxonomy): Eukaryota > Viridiplantae > Streptophyta > Magnoliopsida > Fagales > Juglandaceae > Juglans > Juglans cinerea. The sequence goes on along the minus strand of CAUIVZ010000015.1, from coordinate 18,197,434 downwards.
AGTTCTAAGAAACAATCTTTTTCGAACACCCAGGAGGATAGTGATACGAAACATAGGCCATTCTCGGGCAGAATCGCTGGAGGGAGGGAAGGATGATCTGATAATTAGAGCTCTAGGGACCTTTTTGACATTTGACCTCAATTTGAAGAGTAAATTATTATCAAGCCCCTTTCGTCCTCATGCAGGCTCCTGTTAGGATTGTACCCATTAGTTCTTGAGCAATACTATATATAATTTTTAATTGAAGACTGTATTATAAATTTAATTAATTTTTTTAAAAAATATTTTTAAAATTATAATAATATTCTTGTTAAAATAATATTTTTTTTTATTTAACGAGAGATTTGCGCATTCCATTTTTATTTGAGGTCTGTAAGTAAATTTCTCGCATGACCTTCCGTAATGGGGCCATTAACAAGACACGTGTCCGCCCTATAATTCGTCTTTTTTGCAGCTGCAAGACACCTGCAAAATCGGCGCGCTGGGGCTGTTTTGGCCTTTTCTTCTCAACTAATAAAATAGTCCTTGCCTCTCCGTCGGCGTCGACATTCTCTGCTCTCTCTTCGCCACTGTTTTCTTGCTTTTCTCCTCTGGTCTCGTGCAGAAGCTTCATCAATGGCTTCTCCTCCATCCTCTGCTTCGGCTTTTCTGCTTCTTTCCCTCTCGGCTCTGTTTGTAATCTCTCCGGCTCACTCACTCACCTGTACTTCCCAGAGCTTCACCAACAATGTCGTCTACAAACAGTGCCTTGACCTCCCCAGGCTTTCTTCCTACCTCCACTGGACCTACGACCAGTCCAACTCTTCCCTCTCCATCGCTTTCATCGCCCCTCCGCCCAAGTCCGATGGCTGGATCGCGTGGGCCATCAACCCAACTGGGACGGGCATGAAGGGCGCCCAGACCCTTCTTGCCTTCAAGTCTGACGGCGACGCCATGACCGTCAAGACCTACAACATAGAGGAAATCGGTCCCATCACGGAATCTAAGATCTCCTTCGAGGTTTGGGACCTGAGTGCCGAGTCTGACGGCGGTGTCATGAGGCTCTTTGCCAAGGTGAAGGTCCCCGGCAATGCACAAACCGTTAACCAGGTCTGGCAGGTGGGTCCCTCCATCACCGCTGGCTTGCCGGACCAGCATGAGTTGCAAACGGCCAATTTGAACGCCAAGTCCACGCTAAGTCTGGTTGGGGAACAGATGGCCTCTCCCTCCGGAGGAGACTCCAGGACCAAGATGAAAAATGTGGGTTTTGTTTTCCCTCTTATTTCATTTCTTTCCCATTTTCTTTTTCCATTTCTTTGATTATTGGAACGGATTCTCTTTTTTTAGTGTTTTGGGAAACTGTAAATTCATGGTAAGGGGGTTCTGGGTGCTCAGGAGCTGCAAACTTTTCGGGATAGTTTGTGGGAGTACATTTTAGATTGGATGTCTAATAGTTGTTATTTTCTCTCTTACTTTTCTCCTTTAGGAAAAACTTTAATATTAAGAGGGAAGTATCTTGAATTTGCATAAAATTCTAGAGAATATTTCAGTTTCAAATATTTATTGTTTATCAGGGATATAATCATTAGGAAGTCTCACGTCAATTAAATCTAAAACAAGTGCAATATTTATTTTTCTTGTTGATATCTCGTATAGTTTTTTGGTGCAATTTTGAGAACATACAAAGCTTGCTGTAACCCTTTTTTATTGGCACGCTTGCTTTATCATCCTTTATTTATGTTGATCGATTCTGTGGATTGTTAACAAATTGCTGAATGTGCCTTGTCTTTCTCTTGGTTGCCAGATACATGGAATACTGAATGTCGTCAGTTGGGGCATTCTGTTTCCTATTGGGGCTATCGTTGCGAGGTACATGAGGACTTTTGAGTCTGCGGATCCGGCATGGTTCTATCTTCATGTTTTGTGCCAAGTATCTGCTTATGCAATCGGAGTGGCTGGCTGGGGGATTGGTCTTAAGCTTGGAAGTGAGTCAGAGGGAATCCAATTCACTAATCACCGCAATATCGGGATAGCCCTCTTTTGTCTCGCCACAGTGCAGGTAATGTCATTTCACAGAATGTGCAAACGTGGTATCTTTTGCTCTCTGGTGATTAGCTAGTTTTATATGTTGTCGTAAGCTCCATAAAAAAGTTGTCAGTGACTTATTGGTGATTGTCGTTTCTTTATGTATTACACTGAGTTTCTTATCCAAATGTTTGATATTAGTATTCAAAGCCTTAGTCGAGCTTTTGGATATTGAAGTTGATAGATGCTCAACATATTGAAGAGGAATTAGGTATGCTATATTTGCCACTGGGACTTGAACCTTTTGATCAACCCCCACTTTCTTTTTTCTTAATTAATGTTGGAGTTCAAAGAGTTTTCGGCCTTTTTTTTTTTTTTTTTTTTTTGCCTCAAAGATATTAATTTGTTAGTGAAAGAAACTGTGGAATGTTAGAGCTCCACGTTTGAGGTTGTGTTGAGTAATGTTGCTGTATTTTGTTCTTGTTTGTTTATACATCTTGTTGGCTTCAAATGGTGGAATTTGTATAATTTGTCAACATGCTGTGATGCCTAATTTTCTACTGATGGAACATCCTTGTTTGGCTTCTACAGATCTTTGCTTTATTCTTGAGGCCAAAGAAGGACCACAAGTACCGCTTGTATTGGAATATCTACCACCATGCCGTTGGATACGCCATACTTGTCCTTGGCATTCTCAATATTTTTATAGGTTATGACATCTTGCAACCTGCACAGAAATGGAAATCAGCTTACATAATTGTGATCATTGTATTGGGTGCGATTGCCTTCTTGTTGGAAGCGATTACATGGATTGTAGTCTTGAAGAGGAAATCCAGCAATTCCACCAAGCGCTAGATGGATTCAACAATGAAGAAGGCATGCATTAGTTGCTCATTTAGGTTCAAATACATTTGGTGCCGTTCTCTCATGGCAGATACTGATTTTGTAATATCCTTCTCTTCCTGATTTGTGATATAACTTTCTCTTCCAAACTTATGTTTGGTTTGTGTATAACAGCTTGATTTCTCTAGGATATTATACACGTAAAGATTGTTCAATCTTTCAGCCATACATGGTCTTCTGTGTTCCAGAGGTTTGATTGATGAAACTTTCTAGATTGCACCCATCACTATCAGAATACTGAAAAGGGATTCCTCTTGAACAGCTAGTGGCTTCAGCACCTAAAAGCTCTTTTCACAGTTCCAAAGGTCGGTCTTGATTTCAAAGCGGTTGCCAAAGTTATAGATTGTGTGCATAGGTACTGTATCAACAAAACAGCAAACTCAAAGTTTCTTCTAAATGGGGATTGATGACCTTTCTTTTGGAATCCTAAACTTAATGATTAAGAAAGTATATATTAGTGCATTGATATATTTTTTTTATTTTTAAAAAATATTTAAATATATAACAAAAACGTGAAAAGAAAAAAAAAGAAAAAAATTAAAAAAATAAACGGCAAAGTACCACGACTCAATTTTTAAAAGAGCGGCTCTACAACCACCCAAGGGATCCGTCATCCGACAGAACAAATTTTTTAATTTTTTTTTCATGTAATTTTTTAAATCTTTTAAATATTAAAAAAAAAACAATTTCTTAATAGCTAAGAGCATTGGTAATGGACTAGTCAAATGTCAATGTAAGTCTAAATTTTAGCTAGATGTGATAAAAAGCCTCTACATTGGACTAGCCAATGGTCCAAAGCTTAAGACTTGATGAATAGTAAATCTTAAATCTTCTCAAAATATGGCTAGCTACTATTCACAATGGAAAGCAATATTTAATTATTTCATCACTTCCCTCTCTCTTTGAATGGTAAAACATACATGGCATGTACATTATTTCTACTTATTGATAGAGTAGACACATTATTTTTATAAAGCATGAAAATCTAAGAAATATATAAAGTGTATTTTAAAAATATATATATATATATAATATTATATTATTATTTTAACTTTATAATGGCTAGTCCAATATAGACTCACCTAGTCAAAAATTGATATTATAGTAAAAAATTAAGATTCTAGTCAAATTTTAGACTTAACAATGGTTAGTGCTCTAGGTAAAAGGAAAAAAAAAAAAAAAAGCAGCTGATGCGGCTGCAAAGTTGGGCCTGTATTGATCTGGACAGAGAGGAACCTTCTGAGGTTACTCCCATTATTCTTGTTGACAAATGATCATGTATTCTTTGATTTATGAATGAAAGCTTCTTTTCAAAAAAAAAAAGTAAAAGAAAAAAAAAGGACTGTCGGTCGCTTTAGCATTTCTGTTTCTAAAATCAGTTCGACTTTTATTTTGATTCGACTATTACTACCAGAGTTTTCGAACTCTCAGATTCGCAATCCCAGATCACTCGCATTGGAATAATACACTCTCAGATTCGCAATCCCGGATCACTCGTCTTCCTTCTTCGATCCCCCAAGTCTCTACTCTCGTACGGGCACCAATGGAGTCCATTCTGAGCAGGGGGGGTTCGTGGATCAGAAACCAGCGGGCCAAGATCCTCGAGGCCTCGTGGGGGCCGCTGCAACGACCGATGCGATGGCCATGGAATAACGACGACAGGGAGCAGAGGAAGAGGATCCTGGAAGAGTACGAGCGACGCAAGAAGCAGCTCGACGATCTCTGCCTTGCCCTCAAGGCCGAGTCCGTCTCGGACTTGCAGGACATTCTTTGCTGCATGGTCCTCTCCGAGTGCGTTTACACGGTATGGGACTCTGGAGAAGCTTTTGATAGGTTGAATAATGAAAAATTAGCATAAAAATATATGGGGATAGACTATAGTGGTCTCGAATCTTTTTTCTTTTATTCAACAAAATGGGTTAACTTAAACCAGTGAGAATTGATTGTTGGGTTTACGAGAGAGGTGAGAAAATGGGAAGGAAAACGAGGATTTGGAGAAGATTGTGTTTTTGTGTATAATATAAAGGTATTATTATTCAAAAAAATATATATATATATAAAGGTATTATAAAATGATTCGAGATTAAAAAAAATTAATATATTTATCGATATGGAAATGAGCGGTACTCGCTCCAAGGGACAGTTAGGTTAAATTAGTATTTTTTTTTTATTTTTTAAATTTATATATTTTATTATCATTTTAAAATTTTTTAAAAATTTAAAAAAATATCAATACATATCAATCAATTTCTTAACCATTAAATAAAGAAAAAATTAAAATAAAATAAAATATATGAGGTCTCAAAATGAGAGAACAAGTTGAATGGACAAAATAACATTTTCTGTGGAAATATATGACGCACATTCATAATAACCAATAACAAAAATGCTAGAGTCATCGAATGTTGGGTTCTGATTGAGTTCGGCAATTTTTTTTTTTAGTGATTAAGGAAATATTTTTTAGTGATTTTGTGATTTTTTCCTTTTTAACAAAATAAATATAGGAAAATGTGTCCCATTTAGATTCAAAAATGAGTTGAGATGGCTCGTAAATAGTTAAGTAAAATATTGTTAAAATAATATTTTTTTAATATTATTATTGTTTTGAGATTTGAAAAAGTTGAATTATTTATTATATTTTGTGTGAGAATTTAGGAAAGTTGTAATGATGATATGAGATGAGTTGAGGTGGGTTTTGAATTCAAACGAGGCCAGGTGGGTCCCGATAGGATTTCTTTTTTTAGTTAACGATTAAGAAAATATTTTATTAATGATGTGCATTTTAAAAAAAAAGAATATCTAAATGTATAAAAAAATATAAAACGAAAAAAAGTCAAAACGCCTTCTCGAAAAAATTTGTCGAGCGGGTGAGTGCAGCACGACTCATAAATATATGGTTAAGGTTAATTATAAAGAAAGATGCTAAAATAAATTTAAGAAAAACATTAGGAAAAATCATGCATAGAAAAGATAAAATATAACAACAAAGAAAAATCTTGAACTGGACCCCAAATAAAATTACACTGAGATTACATGCCTTTACTTTTGAAAAATTCTATTTGTAAGCATATGTGTAAAGCATACTCTCTATACAGTTGACATGGCAACCGGTAAGACTTGATTTATAAGAGAGATTTAAAATTTAATGGGATGTTTGGGAATTGAAATGATATAAAAATTTTATAAATAGTAGGAAGATGGTTTGAAAATAGTAGTAAAATAGTTTGAATTAAATATTTATTAGGTTTTGAGAAATAAGAGAGAAAAAGTTGAATAAAAAATATTATGAAATTAATTTTTTTAATATTATTATTGTTTTGGAATTTGAAAAAATTGAAATATATATATATATTTTTTAAAATTTTAAAAAGTTGTAATAATTAGTTTGAAAAAATTGTAACGATTATTTTGAAAATGTTTGCAATTGAATGATATTTGAGAAGGAAATAATATGAGATGAGTTGAAATGTAAATTATTTTCAAACATCCTCAAATCTTTTACAAATCAAGTCTTTCCCATGTCAACGGTATAAAGCACGTCTACTCTACGACCCAAAATAGATGTCACTTGAAATGGCCTCTCCACCAGTCAGGTACAATGAAGAAGGCGAAGGTCCACTGTCTCTGCATTTTCTTTGGACATAGACACCTGTCATTTATAATTATCTCGGGCTTTCGCGAGGCAATCAGTGGATTGCCTTTAACTTTGTTTTCCCTCAGTGGATTCGAAGGTGGCTCTATGTAGTATGTAATGGTAAATATTTCTGTCAGTCGTACAGATGTGTGCTAATTGTCTATGGTGTTCATCTTGACAGTTTACCAAGTAAGAATGCAATAAAACTGTGACAATGTTGGGACCCGTAATGTCTGTTTGGTTGTGGAATGGTTCTTAATTGATGCTAGTTAGACACTGAAATGACTTTGCTTTCGCTTATGGTTTCCATCCTTCCTTGCATGAAGAGGCCTGCTGATGCGTTGGTTCGAGCTGTAAATAAATTCAAGGCTGACTTTGGAGGACAAGTTGTTTCTTTGGAGCGTGTGCAACCTTCTTCAGATCATGTTCCACACGGGTGTGTTCGGCTCTAGATTTCCTGAATTTTCTTTGAAGTTATTTCTCTTCTGCCAACGTATTACTACTTCATTTTGTTAAGTAATAATCTTTTGGATTCGAAGGGGGATGAGGAGGATTTTAGGTTTTTTTTTTTTCTTTTATATAGATACTCTTAAATTCTTAATAACCTTCCTTGTATCCTGCTTGTTGCAGGTACTTGTTGGCAGAAGCAGGTGACACATTATTTGCTTCCTTTGTCGGAACAAAGGAGTACAAGTAAGCATGGCAGAATGTATTTATCAGCTTCTATTAGTCTGTATAATTTTTATGATTTTTATTTCATTTTGTTTTGTACAAATTGAGGGATGTCATGGCTGATGCAAATATACTGCAAGGTGCTATCTTTCATGATTCCGTGGAAGATGCAGAGGAAATTGATGCTGTCAAATCTAAACAACATGAAAGTCCAACAGGAAATTCGGAATACTTAGGGAATCCCCTTGAAACAAAATCTAAGCAACTTAAAGATAAATCTAAACCTGCTGCCCATCGGGTAAGATAGCAGTTAATAGTTTCATGGTCCATTTGGTCATGTTCGATCAGTATATTTCAAACATTTTCTCATTTTCTTATAAAAAAAATGACATTTTCTCATTTTCCTAAGCAGCTCTTTTCCATGCTAGCGTGTTGATGCACTGTACAAAATATTTGAAATATGTGAAAGAAATACCATTCAGGCAGTAATTTTTTTTTTTTTTGAGTTGTAAATTGATCTCTAAATTCACTGATCATTGACTGTTCTAGAACCATTAACAATAGTTGTCTTATAGCAATTAGATTACATAAATCTAGCTCCGCACCCCCTCTCCCAGCTAGTCCTGTTTTTAATTACCATAAATTTCACTCATGTTTTTGTATGCTAACATGTAGGTTTCTTTTTCCTCCATCCTAGCGATGGTCCTTGTAGCATACTCGTCTGTATTGTGTTTTTCTAATTATTTTTTCTTCCGATTGTCTTTAGGGCTTTTTGGCTTGTGCTAAAGGGATACCTGCTTTGGAGCTATACAAGCTTGCTCAGAAGAAGAAGAGGAAACTTGTATTATGCGGACATTCACTTGGTGGAGCAGTGAGTCTGATTGTCCTACTTTCAGTTTTTTCCAATGTTTTAACTTCCGTTATGGTGATCATTCCGATTTAAGTATTGGAACGGAATATTTCAGTACTGGTACATTCCTGTGTACCGTTTTGGGATTAACTATATATATATATAAATAAAAATTATATAAATACCTTTTGGATTTTAGAATTAATTAAATACCATCTAGATTTAAAATTTGCAAAAATGCCATCCAAACTCAAAAAAATTACAAAACTGCCTTTAAAACAGTCCGGAACAGAATAGGGCCCAAAATGCCAATTCCGGTCGGAATTCAGAACGGAACAGAACGAGGAGGTATAATGTACCGGGTACTACACCGGAACGGAAAATTCTAGGCAGAATGGCTGGAACAGAATGGAATTGAAAACTACAGTTTTGCCAGTTCTTTGTGTGTGATTAATTGATGTAGTATAATTTGCTACAACCAGCTGGCCTCTTCTATGAATTTGTCTCCTTGATAGAATTACTTGATATATCTGTCATGTCCTCCCATGTTGTCCTCGTAGGTTGCAGCTTTAGCTACCCTCGCCATTTTGAGGGTTATAGCCGTTGCATCATCATCAAAGGAAGGTGATAAAGTTTTAATTAAATGTATAACATTCTCCCAGCCACCAGTTGGAAATGCTGCTTTAAGAGAGTAAGTTTCTAATAATCTTCTTGGCTAATATGTTATTTTTGAATAATGAGAGTCCTAAATATCTTTCCTCTCCCCCTTTTTTGTTGAGGTGACAAATCTATGTTTTTTATATCTTGGTATTTTATTTCAGTTATGTTTATAGAAAAGGCTGGCGGCATTATTTCAAGAGTTACTGCATTCCAGAAGATGTGGTGCCCCGCATACTTTCTCCAGCATATTTTCATCATTATAATGATCAGGCTCAACTGATGCCTGCTGAAGCTGAATCTTCTAATTTTTCAATGTTAAAACATGATGAGGGGATAGAGAAGCTAAAAGAAAATGAAGGGGAGCAGTTGGTTTTGGGGTTGGGTCCTGTACAGCGATCATTTTGGAGACTCTCAAGGCTTGTTCCTTTGGAGAGTGTGAGGAGACAGTTGAACAAATACAGAGAAAAAGGAGATAACTCTGTAGAAACGTCTTCTTCAGTTGATTCTGTTGCAGAAAATTGGGTTGAAGATGATGTAGTTGAACCACAGCATCTCGAAATCCAGGAGGGTTCAGATGGCATTTCTCTTAAGCCAATTTCTGATACAGATAAAGTGCTACCAGATGTAGCAACAAGTGGAAAGTTAGCAGAACAAGGGAACATTAAAGCTGGGGATTGTGGGAACTGGCGCAGGGTGCCTTATTTACCTTCTTATGTACCATTTGGGCAGGTGTATATGAGGAAATTATGCTTCATTTCTCATGTTTTGTTTGGTTTTATAATGGTTTATAATCACATAGTTGCATGCAGTAGAGGTGGAAAAGTAGCTGATGTTATCGAAGTTTTGATGTTGATGGTGTTGCTACTTGCCAGCAATCTATGTTTTGTTGTTTCTTTGGTGGCTTACGTTAATTACTTCGTTGTCATTAGACTGCCTTGTTGTAGTCTATTGATTCTTGTAGTGGTCCCCTAACCATTTGTTTACTGTATATTGACATCACTGACTTGCTGGTAAATTTGAGTTCCTGGCTATTCCCTTTCTGTGCCTCGAATGATAAGCTTGTGAAATGACCTGAGAGGTCCCAATTCTTTTATCAGCAACCAAATCCATTGGCAAATGAAGTGTGTGCATCTCTGTATTGCTTTCTCTAAATATGATAGGCATCATTACATTCTGTTGTTCATAATAATTTTTTTTTATTGAGGTTTCTGTTTTTCACATGCTTATTTTCATATAAATTAGTGTTTTTTTGTGAGTCTATTTTATCTTAGTGACTTTATTGGAACTATTATTTTTCCTTCCAGCTTTATCTCTTGGGGAATTCATCAGTGGAATCACTATCAGGTGCAGACTATTCAAAGTCAACCTCGGTCTGTGCTTCCTTTGGTTAGCCATCTTTTTCTTGGGTCTTCTCTCTAAGTTGGCGAGCTTTTTAATATTTCTGTGGGATAAATCTTAAATTCTTGACAGCCTGTCATGGTTATGGGTAGTAGTTGGTTGTAGTATCTCCTGGGATCTCTCATTTTGTTTACTTTCTTCTGGCAAAGACATTTTCAGGTCAAATCTGTTATTACGGAGCTAAAGGAACTATTTCAGTCACATTCCATGAAGTCATATAGATCTCGATTTCAGAGGTGTGAATTATTGTATTACTGAAAGTGTACATATTATATTTGACAGTTTTGCCATTCAGTTTTGCTGGTATACCCTTTGCCCCAAAATTGGTAGTCAGTGGTTACATTGGTTGCCAGGTTCCTGAATGTTGTTGATTTTTCTATTATCTTAAAAAACTTAGCTCTGAACTAATTTAGTTTATCTGCAATTTGTCCAATGAAATCCTTTTTAGATTTTTGAAGTTCAAATTATGTGTTGGATCTATGGACAGTGGACACTGTTGTTGGACAAAGAAAGTGTCTTAGGCGGGTTAAAATTTTTTCTGAAATTACTGACCGACAAGTTCTCTGTGATTTAAAGAAATAGAACAGTATTAATTTATCTGAGCTTCTATAGTTTCTCTTTTATTCTTTTTTCTTTGTGCAACTTCTATAAATTTTACAACTAAGATCCTGTAGTGGTGATGTGGTTTATTCCATTGTCCACTTGGAAAGATTTTCTCAGAGCTATGAATTTTAGGATGAGCAATAATACATCTCCTTAGACTGGCCAACTAATAAAACATCCAAATTTTGCAAACTCTGTACGGTCCTTTTTGACATAATTAAAATGAAAATTCAGGAATTGCAAGTCTCATTCTTGATGGAATTATCTTTTGTGCAGAATCTATGACCTATGCATGAGTGATAATCCTACATCTTTCCTTGGAATTGAGCAACAGCCACAGTTTCCACATCTACAGAAGTAGCTTGGTCTTTCAGTTGCAGGTGCTGTTGAGCTTGGGCATATTGTAGAGTCTCCAGTCATTCACACAGCTACTTCAATCGCTCCTCTTGGATGGAATGGAGTACCTGATGAGAAGAATGGAGATCTTCTAAAAGTTGATATCACTGGATTGAGGTTGCATCTCTGCACACTTGTTCATGCTCAAGTGAACGGTAACTGGTATTGTCCTTTGCCCTTCTTATAACCCTGCCTCAGCCTCTCTTTTGTTTTCGTTTTTGTTTTTTCACTGAATTTTCCAATCCTTGTGTGCTTCCAAGATGATCTGCAAGAGCAATATTTTGGTCATTGGTAACATCCTCGTCTTCAATCATTTCAATGACTGGTGTCTTTTTTGGATCCTACACTGACTCTTGCAAACTAATTTTCAATGGTTGTGGTTCTTGTCATATACCTTTTATTTTTTGAATATATGCTTCTTAGTAGTCTTGATAAAACATTGTTTTTGCTACACCTGTTGAGCTTTGACCTGACCAATATGCTCTTCACTTTGTACCGGTGCCTTTTTAGCAGACACAGAGAAACAAAAACTATGTTTTAGCTTTAGAAACTTCAATTTCTCAACTTAATAGGACAAAGCAAAGTCTTTCCAACTTATTAGATTAAGCTTCTTGAACCTTTTCACTAATTGGGTTGGCTATATATATATATATTCTTTTAAGCATTCTGCTGGGACCATTTATTTGAGAGGATCTTTTAATTTAAGCCAAATCAGTTTGTAATGAATTACAAACTGCCAATTGCTAAGCTCATTAGAAAAATTGAGGCACTAGTATGCCATTGAGAAAGTGTACATTATCTCTTTGTTCAATATTTTGTTTCAATTATATCTACAGTACTCTATTCTTTCTTTTCAATTTTAACTTTAGTCTTTTATTCTTTTAAGCTGGGGACTTGTGAGTAGCTCCTTGGATCAAATTATCTTTAGTAAGGGAACTCTACAGAGCCGCAATTCATTTGAGATTGCTGGTAATAAACATCTCATTCGATAAATGATGCCTTCTACTTCACAATAGTGGAATTTGTGGCCAAATCAGTTTCATGAAGTGGTATTATCGAGTGTTCATTCTAAGCCAAATATGCATTTGCTACATGGCTAATTTGGTCATTTTTTTTTATAAGTTCATGGCTAAGTTGGTCATTGTATTATATATGTATAAAATACGCTATTGAGACAAACATCATTGACAGGAGCTACGTAAAAAACTTAGCCTCTTCTTTCTCTACAATACCTTCTTTTCTCTACAATACCTTCTGTATTTCTCATGCAAAATAGTCAATACTTGTACTGCATCATGTGTTCTAATTGCCATGCATTTAGCCAATATAAATTTTACTGTATTTCTTATTTGGCAAATAACATACCCCGCCTTCGTTATGTGGCTTGTTTTCCCCAATTTACTTAGGTGTATTTTGGTATGGGATGCATCCTGATTATGTCTCTTTTCCATCCAGGTGTTCCACTAGAGTAGAATTGTTTCCTTCGGTTCCAGCTTATTCTTCAAATTATGGAGTGGAGCCAGAATTGCAAACAATGCGGGTTGTAGTTGGAGCACCATTGAGACAGCCATTAAAGCATCAGATAGTGGCAGATACATTGGTGCCCGTGTTTCCTTCTATTCATTCAGATGCTGCCAATCTCACTCATGTAAATACTTCAGGATTCTTTCATGACGAAAAAATCATCCATGCTGAAGGTTTGGGTGATTTTCGCATATTCTGCACCAGTGATTTTGCTACTGTATCTAAGGAGGTTCAAGTCAGAATTCGTAGGGTCCGGCTACTTGGCCTTGAGGTATTGTGATAAATATAATGTATGCATTAGCTAAATATGTTTTGTTTTGTTTTCGGTAAATTATGCAGGAACTTAAATGGCCTGCGTCCTGTGTAGGGTGCTGGCAAAACTGCTCTTCTTAAGTCAATACTTCGTCAAAGAAAAGTGAACACTATCTCCAATAATGAGAACGTGCACCCTGAGGCTGATGTTCAAGAGGGTATTGTTGGTGGGTTATGCTACTGCGACACAGCAGGGATAAATTTGCAGGTATTCATCTGGTACTTGTAATTGATGTTTCCTCTTTATGGGGCATTTCTTATCCAACTCTTTTCCACTTAACATCTTTTATTCACTGTATTAGAAAAAAATAAAAATAAATAAAAACTGAAGAAACACTTAAGTTGCCTACATCCAGTGCTGCCTCCCCCTAAAATGTAGGAAAATAAAACATGCGTAGTACTGGTCAATCACACAATCACTTGTGTGGCCGCTCTATTTATTATCACCTGAATTTGTTTTTGGTAAGTAAACAAATTTTATTAATACCAAAAATTGGCATAGCAAGTACACAAGAAATATACAAGAGAATGCATCTAATCAAGAACTAGAGATGAATACATGGAAATCATGGAAACTGCATCCATTGAAATCTACTGGTAAGGCCCAAAGAAATAAGGTATTGTTAAAAAAAAAAAAACTCTTGAGATAATCAAGAGAGCATTCCCAATCTTTAAAATTCCGATCATTCCTTTCCATCCAAATGCACCACAGGAGGCATATGGGAACCATCTTCCACTTGAGGTAAGAATGCTTGATTTAGTCCATGTTTGACAACTCAAGCTTTGAGTATTTTCTCTCCATTTCTCAAGTTTTCTCCCAACTTCATTCCCAAGCATACAAACCTCAAAGGCATCTCATTCAAAAATTATATCAATCATATTTTCACTTCACATTCCCATAATTAATTTTGTGTAAGTAGAAGGTTTTTCACAAATTTGTTTCATAAATTTTCACCATCCAAACATATCTTGAAGTGGGACCCAAAACTTTCACTAAAACCCATAAAACTTAATCTCAAACCTTTTCTCTCCAATTCTCAAACTTTTTCTCTACTTCTCAACATTCAAATATACCTTAAGTTTCAATGTAATCATGCAAATTAATGTCAAGATTTTAGTGAAAGCCTTGTTTGACTCTTTTCATTCACGTTCTCTAGTGAAACTACTGGTATATTTTTTATTTCCACTTACAATAAGCAATGGAAAATCACGTTCGTGGGGTCTCATCAATTTATATGTGCACTTCAGAAATTATGGAGACTTCAATAAATTGTGCTGTTTTCTCAATTATGGAGAAAATTACCAAGTGAAAATTATGTGTATATGGCAAAAAAATTGTTTTAGATAGAACCTGAGATGATAGCATTGTTCAAGACTAATTTTGTTACCCAATCTTGGTATCAGATTTTTAAGTAACATTTTGTGGTATCTTCACTCAGTTATTAAATGCTTAGAATATTGTAGCTAAGAGGTGACCCATGTACTTTGGCTCTTATAACATACTTTATATAAAACGTTTGATATTCTTTCCTACTTAACCAGAGGGGAGGTTCACAATGCCATAGCAGTGTGAGTTTTCCTAATATCAATGTTCCACCAGAAGTTGCCAATTTTATTTTAAGTGAAATGGACCTACTTGGGCAGAGTATACATATAGTTCCTGCTTCTACAAGTGAGGTAGTTAGGTTAAGAAGTGTAAAATCACAAATTGTCTCAAAAGTTTAAACTGATGGGAAGAGATAGATTTTATTATTATTTTTTATATCTTAACACTCCCCCTCACTTGTGGGTCAGACTTCATCTCAATGAGTAAGCCCAACAAGTGGAATATTTAATTAAATGAGTAGAGTGTAGAGTCAGGATTCGAACTTAGGACCTCTGCTCTAATACAATGTGAAATCACTAATTGTTCCAAAAGTTTAACCTGATGGGAAGAGGTAGATTTTATTATTTATTTTATATCTTAACAAGAAGGAACTCTCATGTGTTAAAGATTTGCTACTGTCATCTTCTCTCTCCTGTGTATTGTTGGCATAATCCTGGACTTTGTGTTCTTACTTTCTTTCCCATAATGTTTTTTGGTGCTGCAGGATCTGAATGGGGAGATTTCTCGTTTCAGGGATGAACTGTGGATGGGAATTCGTGACCTAAGTCAGAAGACAGATTTGATTGTTCTTGTGCATAACTTGTCCCATAAAATACCTCGATACAATCACTCAGACGTGTCACAACAGAAGCCAGTGCTTTCACTTATGTTAGATGAGGCCCAATCACTCGGAATCCCTTGGGTCCTCGCCATAACAAATATATTTTCTGTCAGTGCAAATCAGCAAAAAGCAGCAGTTGATGCTGTTGTACAGGCATACCAAGTATCTTCAAGTGCAACTGCAGTTATCAATTCCTGTCCGTATGTTATACCCAGTGCTGCAAGTGCTTCTTCTTGGGATGCAATTGGTGGAGCATCTGATGGAAGGATGGATGCTCAAAAACTTATTTTTGCCCCACTAAGTCTTGTTCGGAGGCCTTTCCAGAAGAAAGATATCGTTCTTCCAATGGAAGGTGTCTCATCACTCTGTCGGCTGGTCCACCGTGTGCTTCAGAACCATGCAGAGGCCTCTTTCCAGGTAACATATAACTTCATATTTCACTTCACTAAAAGACAAGGATATTAGTGTTAGGGCCTGTTTGGGGTTGCGTTAGGGCCTTAAAAGCTCTATAATGATAAATAAAATTGGGTTGTTTGGGTGTTACATATTGAAGTACATTTTAATCTCAAATAAGTTAAAAAGTACGTTTGAGAAAAAGAATAAAAAATGATGTTTTTCCTTAAACGTGCTTTTCTAGATAATGCGGAATGTAGTTTCAATTTGAAAAAAAAAACTCTGAATGGATGAAAATACCCATACAACTTTTAGATAATCACAAGCTCTGATATTATCACAGGCATGACACTACAACTTTTATGTCATTTCTATCTCAAAAAGTACTTTTTTTTTATATTGTTTCCAAATATATGTAACATGTTTGAAAGTGTTTAAGACATATGGTTACCAAATAGTAAATAGTTTTTTTTTAACAGTAGAGCTTATTTAGTTGGCATAATAATGTTTAGAACTAATGTGGTTGTTACGGCAGAAAAAGAAGTATGAGTGACTGATGAAAGTACTAAATTTAGGAGACACCCGTGGAGATAGAAACAAAGCACTCAGTATAAAGTTAGATTGAACATTGAAGAACTTTAAGACTACTGTAAGAAACAAAACTGTCAGTATAAACGTAATAATGTATAAAGTTTGGATTCTAGGACATGGAAGGCTTTAAGGGGACGTTTGAACAGAGATGAGAGATTAAATTCTCAAACATTCTCATATTTCATTTTTTCGGTTCTAAATTTTCAACTTTTTCATCTAATCATTACTTAATCATTATCCAAACACGAAAGACAATACGACTTTGACAAACTTCAAAAGAAAACACAAAAATCAATACAACTTTTTCAAACTTCAAAATAAAAATTATATTCAAACAATTTTTTAACTTTATAATATTTTTATTCAACTTCTTCTCTCTATTCTCAAAACCTAATAAAATATCTTAATTTAAACTATTTAATTACTATTCACAGAATTCTGTCCAAATGAGCCCTAAGAATACTTGAGGTCATGCGTTTTCAAGTTTGTGATATGTTGTTTCAACTTTAGATGATTGTACCAAAAATCATTTTATTTGATGCTCTCTGGATCTGTTAAATTTTAAATTGTTTGTAACGGAACATGCTTATGAACAAAAATTTTGGCTCCCGTTTTGTTTTAGCTGATACTTTCTTTTTTCCTTTTTCAATCTAAAGGAACTGTTGGAATTGGCACGAGAACGTGCGATGACAATGGATGTAAGTGCAGATTCCCAAGACAAGGCGTTCTCCTTAACATCTACAGTGGTGGGTGCTTCCCTTGGTGCTGGTCTTGCCCTTGTCTTGGCCGTTGTGATGGGTGCAGCATCTGCCTTGAGGAAGCCCTGAGCATCTATCATGTTTTTTTTTCTTTTTTTGCCTCTTCATATTTCAGGACTGCATGTGTTCCAGGATTGAGCTTTGGGTACAATATCTCCTTGCTTTCCCCATAAGTGGCCCAGTAGAGTTCATTATTTAGGTTCCACTATCGGATGACCAGTCATTTTTGTCCGTTGTTTATATAAATATTTATAGGCAAAGGAGGTTAGGTTCCACAAACAAAGTTTGTGTTTTTCTAAACCCGTGCCTTCTCTCCTGGATGTAAAAATTGTGTATTTTTCAGCTTTATTAGCAACAGAATAGTTGCTCTTTACCCTTCAGATACTTCCATCTTCTTCAGATCAATCTACAATGAATATGAAAATGGGAATTTCCGGGATGATTTAGCTCCGTTTGGAAGTTTAGAATATCTCGTAGTATTTGTGAATAGTAATAAAATAATTTGAATTAAAATGTTTTATTAAATTTTAAAAAATGAGAAAGAAAAAATAGAATACAAATATTATATAGTTAAAAAATTATTTAAATATAATTTTTTAATTGAAAATTGAAAAAGTTATGCTGTATTTTGTGTTTTATTTAAAAGTAATTGTAATAATTAAGTAATGACTAAATGAAAAAATTAAAAAAAAAATTATGTTTAAATGATTTTTAAAATAAAAATATCTAAGAATATATTAGAATACTTGTGTTTCCAAATTCTTCCTGGCCTGTTGCAAATCTTCTGCTCATATTTGCATCCCAACAATACAGAAACCAATAAAAGAAGTTTACAACTTCCAAGTATAATCTTATCCGATACAGATCTATTATTGAAAGCACCAGAACCAATAAAATAAACTGGTTACTGAATCAGGCATTAATTATCTATAGAAAATAACAGGAAGAGGGTACCCTATAGAAATAGAAGTATTGTAAGGTAAAACTTGAAAGAACATTGGTCATTTAGCACAACAAGAGAAAGATTGCTTGGATGAGCCTGCACCATTAACCAGGCTTACTCGATTTACTGACAGTTCTGCCTTGTAAGACTCGGAATTCAGAACCTTTCTGCTTATATTGATGTAAATCTCCCGGATAACAATCTCAAATGCAGTTTGGACATTAGTAGCATCAAGAGCAGATGTCTCCATAAAGAATAATCCTTCTGCTTCTGCTAGGCTTTTGCCCTCCTCCACACTCACGTCTCTTATATTCTCCAAATCGCACTTATTCCCAACCAGCATTCTCGCCGTTGTTGTATCACAGTGAGCTGCATCAATCCAATTAAGTTCACCTTAAAAAACTTACAGGAAGCTAACCTCCCTATCAACAAATCAAGGGCCACATATGGAATAAAGAAACAAACGTATCCCCATATGGCATAAAATGAATATGTCATGCCTAGATTTCAGTTAAATGTGGAATGCAGTGAATCAGCCCTGTTAACATGGCATTCTGTGCCAAACTTGCCATGTAAACTTTTCAGGAAGGTCATTGTTCATAGACAGACAGGTTAAGTACAAGCATTATTTGATGATGTAGCATCTAGCCGACACCACACAAAAAGAGGGAAGCAAAATGGGAATCTGCCTTTCTGTGCCTAAACGATTATCTCCAAGGGGTAAATATCGACATCATCGATCAAGTAAAGGCATTTTACAGTTTCAGAAAACATGAATGGTACAAAAAAAGCAATTGACCGATTGTGATTTCCACTATGATTAAAGAAGAACAAGGTTAATAATGGTTTTGATTTCCAGAACCATGATACAAAAGGCCCCATAACTTTGATTTCCCATTTTTCTCCCACAATTTCTCAGAAACCAACCAAAATTATTGACAAAATCATCAACTTAAAAACAAAAGCAAGCATACCCACAATCAGTCGATGACAAAGCATCAAACACTAGAGAATTGCAGACATAAAACTTTTGACATCCTATCGTCGTCCCATATTTCATGAACAACCAAACAGAACAAAAAAGAAATACACAAAGAGAAGAACTTACTGCTGAGTTCTTCGAGCCAGCGCTTGACACTGTCAAAGGTAGTCCTCCGACTAATATCGTAAACAATGAGCGCGCCCACAGCGCCTCTATAGTAAGCAGAGGTGACAGCCCTGAAGCGCTCTTGGCCAGCAGTGTCCCAGATCTGGGCCTTGACTTCTTTGCCGTCAATCTCCACCACCTGGGTCTGAAACTCCACCCCAATAGTTGCCTTGGAGTTGGTATCAAACTCGTTGCGAGCAAAGCGTGACAAGAGGTTGGACTTGCCCACTGCAGAGTCACCTATTAACACTATCTTGTACAAGTACTCCTCCCCAACCTCGTTCTCATGCCCCATATTTGCAAACCTCTCACTGCCCCTCTCTCTGCGTGTGGGCTCGTTTTTGTGAGGGTCGATGACTTCGTAGTGGGGGTCGATGACTTCGTAGTGGAGGAAAGGAACTTAATGGAGAGGAGAAATGTAGACAGGCTGCGTAATTGGCGGGTTTTTTTTTTTTGGGTATATCTTTCTGCGTATATACATACAAATACATTTGTGTATAAATACTTTTTTTAGAATTTTTGTCTAAATTTAAGATCTAAAATGAAATAAAGATAGATACATTAAGAGAGTTTCATATTAATATTTATTAATTGTCAAAATTTTGTACAAATTTAATACTCAATAGTCGTTTGTTTTCGCAGATGAAATGAGATTAGATAATATTAGATAAAAGTTGAAAGTTGAATAAAATATTGTTAAAATATATTTTTTTAATATTATTTTTATTTTTTAGGATTTATAAAAGTTTAATTATTTATTTTATTTTGTGTGAAAATTTAATAAAGTTGTAATGATTAAATCAGATGAATATGAGAATGGTTATGAAAACAAACGAATTATATATTGAAACCCAAATGGAAGTAGATCCCATATACTTTTGTGTGTATTATGGATTTGACTTGTTTTAAGCAAGCCATTTGAGTGTTTTACTTTCTTTTTCTTTTTTTCTTGAGGAAGCCGTGTCATGGGTTGGTGGCCATTAATTGGATTCATGAAAGGGTTTTATAATGTCGGTTAAGATAGGTAAAACAACATTGATAAGAGGAGCCATTGGTATATATCAATATGTAGCCCTTCTCTTATAAGTTTGTTGAGTGATTTTAATGTGAGTAGTGATGTGCATGTGTTTGATGGTGTTACATACCTTTCACACGTATGTTATCAAACTAATTAATGATCAAATGCATGTTCATGATGAAGACTAATTAAGGGCAACTAGACTTTATGGTCTGCAAAAACTGAATTATTTATTTCATGCTTGTGTTTTGAATGCTTAATTGGTTGGAAGTTGGTTCATTGGTATCCATCTCTATCCAGATGAGCCCTAGATTGAACACCGCTCCTGATGTTGGTCAGTTTCAAATCAAAGACTTTAGTGAAATTAGAAGGCATTTCAAATTCTCCTTTTTGCTAATATTCACATATGGGGCTGATGTAGAGCAGTCATGGTGATTATGGGTGGGGCAAAATCAGTGAATATGAATCATGCATGTTGCTGCTGCAGATCTTCTACAGCTTGGCCTTCCAGACTTGCAAAGTTCATCCTTTTTGTTTTGGGTTTTTTTCTTTCACCAAAAGCATCAGTACTACCGATGTGTCATCAAAGTTGGACCTCCCAAAATGGAGAGGTATGTTATTACTGTAAGATCTGGTTAGCCTTAGTCTTTATGAATCATAATGCCACCCAGCTGATACATAACTTCTCAGGTGCATTGCATGTAATTCAATTATTCGAGTATGATTCATGAACAAAGCTTTTACAAGTAATACTTACAAAGTAATAATACATGTCCGATCTTTTTTATAATTTTTTATACAACTATGTTTTAAATTGAGAGTATTTCGGTAAAATAATGTTACTTTTATAAATTATTTTACAAAAATGTCCCTCGTTAATTTAAAACATATTCATTTTTCTTCTAGTAGGGTGTGACTTTCTTACTTAAACATGAGATAATAGATGAGTTAACTGCAGCGTAGCTTCAATAATATTTGTTTACTTTCTACCAAAGCACTAAATGCACAAGATAATTGTCCAAAAATTTTGAGAAAATGACATAATCAAACCATGATTTAGCATTCAGAGACCATTATTATATGTTTGAAACAATGTCTATCCTCAACCAAAACTAACGTATATCACGAGCTAGTTTTTTTCGGATTGTAAACATGAAAGGCAGAATTCATATTCTCATAAATAGAAAAACATTCATCTAAGTTTCCTGCCAAATCACTCCTTGTTATACAATTTTTGTTAGGAACGAGAAGAGAAAAATAAAAACAAAAGAGTAGAACCAATTATACACGATACAAAATTTGGGTGGTTTAACAATATTTCTATGTCTATAGAGTTGCAGATAATTTTATTTTAGACGAGAACCAAAGAATACGACCACAATACAAGAGTATAATATAATATATAACTAAAAACTTATAAAAAAAACTACAATGAATCTTTATGGAATCAGGTTAACTGGCTCCATTTGGATGTTGAGATGAGTTAAGTTCTATATGAATAGTAGTGAGTTGAGATGATGAAGTGAGTTTTGTGGGGTACACCTAAGATGAGTTTAGATATGTTTGGATGTTAAGATGAGTTTAAATGTATTTATGGAAAGTTGAAAAAGGTTATAGATCCTGCATGTAAAGAGGTGTTGAGTTGAAAAAGGTTGTGGATTCCACGTGTAAAGAGGTTTTGAGTTGAGATGAAGTTAATGATTTGAGAGTTAGGTGTTTGAATGTTAAATTTAACTTAAAATTAGACTAAACAGAATTCTAAGTTCCAAACGAGCCTTAGACAGTCCACAAACAAACTAGGCTACACGCTAACTCCATCATGAGTCGTGCCATCCAATCTTTGGTATAAAATTCATTACTTTAGAATGAGCTCCTTTATTAATCACGACTTGGGAAACACGCCCTTAATAATCACGGAAAAAAAAGTTTCAAGGAATAAGCAACGATTTTGATAAATTAAAACATTATATTAAGGACTAGCAGTGAGTGAGTAGCAGCATCTAGTCAAAATTTAGCACGCGGCTGATCTCCTCACCCGTCGCTGTCAGCAACTAATATTGAAATATGACAGGGCAAAGAAGAAAGACTATGAATGAAGGAATAATGAGATAAGTCAACCATCCAAAAAGAAAGCACTATTAGTCAACCAATCAGACAGATTGGTATTGTGCAGCAAGAGCTGTGCTTGACGACCCTTGTGCATTCTGCACCGCTCAAAATATCAATCTTCTGTAGTTTTTTTTCTTTTTTCTTGGTCGAGATTTTGTACTCTTTTGTGGCCAGTAGTAGAAATGGAATCCAGTCCCCACCAACTAAAATGTCTTTGTAAATGCTGGCAACATTGGCCTCCTCAAGTGTTTTTAATGCTGTTTGTAAGTTCAAAACAATTATGATAGCAGGCTTATTGCCCTTATTGGAGCTCACGTTTGCTGTGAAAATGGGTCAAGAGTTTCAAATTAAGATCACACAAATGATAAATGCTGAGCAGAATCTGTATAAAAATGATGCTTTCTATTTTTCTCAGGAGAAATCTACCTTGCTGGCTGCTGCTAAAGAACGGCTCTATTGATTCTTTTACTACATCAGGCAGCCAATTAAAAACAGTTAAAACTTGATAATACTCTTTCTTTTCTTTTTTAGGCGGGTTGGCAGCATCTTCACAGCATAATAATTACTTTGTCATTGAATCCTTAGCATTCAACAAAATCATTGAAACCAGATCACTACGATGACTTTCTAGAAACATGTTAGTTTTTCCACTCATCAAGGTGGTGATGAGCAAACCAGTCAATAATGTCTGCTGAGTGTTCCCCCACATCTAGTTCCAAACCCACTACCTCAAGTCTATAAACAACCTTCCTCGTGAAATGAAGTTTCATGCATGTGAGCTACAAAAGGAGAAGTATGAGTTTGATATACAAGATTCTTCTCTTACTAGCTCTATGCTTTTGCAAGGCAGATGCTGCAGATCCTTTAGGAAATTTCTGCAATCTAAATACTAATATTAGTCGTGTTAGCCAAATATCAGTAAATATTGATCGCTTGCTAGCTGAATTGGTTTCTAAAACCTCCTCCAATGGTTATATTGCTACTTCCTTCGGTAGAGGGGACGACCAAGTTTTTGGCCTGGCTCAATGCAGAGGAGATGTGAGCAACACAGACTGCTCAAGTTGCATCCAAGATGCAGCAAAACTGATACACCAACGCTGTCCGAAACAAGCTGACTCAAGAATTTGGTACGACTACTGCTTTCTGCGTTACAACAACAAGAGCTTCGCTGGAGAAGTTGATACTTCTGTTGGTATATTCTACTTCAATGTAGATACTGTAACAGATCCTGAAAACTTCAATAAACAACTAGGAGCTCTGATGGATGAAATTAGAGCACAAGCTGTTGAGCCTAAGAATGAAGGTCTTGGGAAAGGTGACACCAAATTGTCATCTTTGGTGACACTTTATGCATTGGTGCAGTGCACAAGGGACCTATCTCAGATAGATTGTGCTCAGTGTTTGGCCATTGCGGTTGGGAATTTCGAAACCATTTGCAGTAACCGGAAGGGATGCCGAGTTCTATATAGTAGTTGTTATGTCCGATACGAGCTCTATCCATTTTTCTATCCACTTGACTCGAACGGTACCGTGGCCGATAATGTAAGGGCCATAGTTTATCCATAACTATTCTAAGCCTATATGGGGGCACTATCTAAGAAATTTTAAATGTTTTAGTCAATATTTTCCTGCTAAGAAATATGAAACTGCTTTGAATCTTACCCAAAAAGATGACTTACAAGAAGCAAGGGAAAATTTTATGTATGTCATGATGCAATCAACTCTATGAAGTATGAAGTGGTTAAATAGAATTCCTAATGGCTTTTGTAAAGCGTTTATGACTGGTAGATCTCTTGCACATTTGTGGGTTGGCAATTATTAAAAATGCTTCTATTTGGTTCCCAAGAAGAATCAGAAAAGAAATAAAGACTTGAGGCCTAAAAGTGAGGATCCATTAGATGATTTTTCCGAGTATTTCCTTTGAAGCACAGTCAAGATACCAAGAGAAGGTGCATTTGCGGAGTACTTCCTTCTAATTATAAATCTATGTCACATACATTTATGCGTTCATGTGATGAACAGAGATTTCAATGGCACAAAACAATCTACAGCATTAGTTGTTGGCTTTGGCATAACTCCTGGGAAAAGGGATAACATCTACAGCATCAGTCAGCCCAGTAGCAAAGAGAACCATATGGTCGAACCCAAGACTGAATCCAGAGTGCTCGACTGTTCCATGCCTGCGAAGATCTAAGTACCACTCGTACTGTTCTCTGGGCAACCCCAATTCCTTTATTCTGTTAACAAAAGCAATGAAAAAATATGTTAATTTTCACAGCTTCGAGGCCATTAGACTATATCACCATCCATATAGGCTGCAAAAATGAACCAGAAGATTACATAATTGTCCACTGTAAGGGTTTGTCTATTTTTGTTTTCAGTCCAGCTAAACTTTGACTTCAGTTGTTTATTTATGTCATTTTGTACAATAAATCTGAATTATTATCTGACAAACAAGAAAACCATCAAGTCCTACCAGAATTTTTGTTACCCTAAATTTCTTGTTAGTTTGATGGTCCAAATAGAAACTACTTCTATGTGTTCATAGACTACATAGTGTCCATATTTATCAAATTTTAATCTGTGGATACACATCGGAGGGCCACTGGCACCATAGTCTGTGAGACCATTGAGATCCGGGGCAAATGGAATAGTGTGACTGACATCTTTTACAGATGATACTTCCGCTGGTATTGTCAATAATTAGTTGATGTATAATTTATAGATCCAGTTGTCCACTCCCATGGCTTTCTCATACAACCAAACCCCCAGATATAATGCCCTGACAAATGGCTAGATAGGGCTAAGATTTTCATTACCTCGAACTTAAAATGTCCAATCGCTCCTCATTTTGGCTACCTGAAATTAAAATTCTTGCCTGCAAAAGATAATATTCATCCAGCTTTATGACCAGCTTAATTACAGGTCTGATTCTTTACAAAAAAGCACTTCAGTGTCAAAAGGACACGAAAAAACTCATTTTGAGCTCACCTTTGGTAGCACCAAATCAAATGCTGCAACAGTTTTTCTATCATCATTCAAGCGAGCATAAAATGGCTTAACTCCTTTTGGATAATTGTATATCATTACAGGGTTCTTGTGGATCACCTCTACCAAATAACTGTAATGAAGTTAAAAGAAGGTAGATACTTTAAATAGTTGCGAGGCCTCGCTTCCTACCTTTCAGACACATGCATGCCCAATTGTTAGAAAAACTGGCATACCTTAGATGCTCGGCTGTGAGAGCAGCACCCCACTGAAGTTTTACTTCAAACTTCTGGTCTGCAACCTGGAATGAAATGATAAAAACACATCTATACGGTGAAAATTGTTCAGGTGAAAACGATCATCAGAAGATATGTCCAGGGAATTTTTAGTATGGTATACCTTTCCTAATACATCTACAACTTCAGTGTAGGTGATCTTTTCAACTTTACTGTAAATCATTGATTGAAGACGATCAATACGGGTTTTGTCAATTCGTTTTGAAACAAATTTCATATCTTCGGGACAATTATCCAACACCCATTTGCAGAGGAACTTGAAAAAGTCATCTGCACAGCTCATGGCATCCTGAAAATTTTGGACATACCATGAGATAAAAGAAGGGAGTCCATCCACATATGAGAAAGGAAGACTGTTAAAAAGAATTTTAAACAATTTCCATTTGGATATATAGTATGGTACACTGTAGATCTGAAAAATTGTTTAAATCTCTAACTAAGCATGTGATATTATCACAATATGGGGAGGTTATTGAAAAGGGGATCTGCTAGCTATGCATTATTCTCTATGAAATTGAATTGGAGTTAAAAAATGTTTTGAGAGTTAGCATCAAGGAATCAATATTTGTAATAATGAACCAGACTTGGCAAATGATCTCCTCTTGGAACTGATTTCAAGAATCGCTAAATGGAAGTAGCATACTAATTTATTTTGTGCGAACTGTTTACAAATTGTGCATGCAGCAGTAATAACACAATAGGAATGAGAATATTAATTACGGAACTAACTCAAGGGCCTCCCTTGACAGTTATTTCTAGGTATAAATCTCAACATGCAGTTCTAGGAAAGATGCCCTGAACACATTTTTAATATTAATGTTTCTTGAGGTGACCTATAAACTAGATTTGAAATGCATACTGAACACCACGGTTAAAAGGTATATTTATGTGATCAAAGAAATACTTAAAAATCAGGAGTAAAACGAGCTTTATACCTCTAACCGTGCAAATGCCATTTCGATCTCAATCATTAACCTCTCTGCCACAGGTCCAGCACAATCTGCCCGGAATCGGGGTCCAATTGAGTAAACATTTCCAAGGGCACATGCATAGCTCTCCAGGTGTAGGCGACCAGAAACCGTCAGATAAGTTCGACAGGAGAAGAAATCTTCAGAAAAGTTAACTTTATCGGCCTTTAGTGAAGTTCCTGGTTTTGATTTTTCTCTTGCTTTTAACTGTGACACTTCATTTGGTTTCTGAAAATCCTTAAGTGTGGCAGCCAGTGCTTCCTTATTGCTTTCACTTTTCTTTAGTTCTTCAACTAGCTTAGCTTTCCCCTTCGCAGCAGACTTGATAACTTCAAGGCTAACACCTTCAGTGTCCTTAATGGTGGTTGGCTTCTCCGTCTTGTCTGCTTTGCCAAGAAGAGTCGTAACCGAGAATTTTTCAGTTAATCCTTCACTGTCTGTGGTTGTGATAATAGGTACTAGCATGTGAAAGAACCCAAGGTTTTGAAAGAATGTGTGAGTTGCGAAGGTCAGGACATTACTGATTCTCGTAACAGATGCCACCTATATAATGTGAAACGTGCTATCAGAATCAGCAAAAAAAGGTCCCATTACTATGATTCTGGTAACAAAAAAAAGTACGTGTCCAAAATGGCTCTAATTGTTGTGATTAAAACCTATTGTAAGTGCAGCCTCTTTAATAGGGTTATAATGTGTGATGGTAACACTAGCAGGCTGTATTGCTCAAGAATTTGCATGATACAAGATCTAGAGCCTCACTAAAAAGTTCCTTTTCCTAGAAGAAGCATTGAAATCATTCTAGAACTTCCCTTCAAGCACGCAGAACTACTGGAAAAGTATACTGGCAATGTATAATATAGCAAGAGTCACGAAATTATTTGATGTTTCTGTAAGTTTGGTTTCTATTATCAACCTAATGTTCATGTACGAGGACCCATATTTTCAAATAATTTAAACACAAAATCATCCCACCTCAAAACATGTTAAAGTTGGATTACATATAAAAGTTATCTGGCACTGTATATGATAACTTCAAAAAGAGAGAAAATAACAAGAAATGGTCAGGAAGGACTACAATAAATACAATAACATGGCAAAAGGATTTTTTTTTAATTTACCGTAGTTGTCCGAGGTCGAAACTGGGAAAAATCCCTCAACATTTCAAATGGTAACTTTTTCTTTGATAACGGATACTTTTCATGATCCACTGTCCCTATATGAAGAATTTTATCCACTTTAAGCTCGATGAGATGATTTCCTAGTTCTGCTAGCTGCATCAATACACCCTCCACCAGTATACATGTTCCAGTACGCAGGAGCTGGCACGGGGAAGCTATAGCAGAAGCTACAACAACCTGAGAGATTTTAATTCCAGACAGAAAGATTATATAAATCCTAAGAGCCAGTGCCATGATTCAAATATTTCCCACTAATTAGAGGCGGCTTATATTTTCCACTTTGATGTATCTAGCCTCATGAAAAATAAATAAAAGAAAATGAGTAAAAATGACGATATGCCTTCAGCTGAGGACAGAATAATTAATCCCACAAAAATATTTAGAAGAAAATAAAAATGTGGAACTTAATATCTCAAAATTGTGGGTTTCAAAATCTAGATGAGCTGTGATGGAGTAATATCATAGATTTTGGCCCAGCCGGTCTGCAAGTCTTTTACTGGGGATAATTTTGGGGTTTCAATTTTAAGAAAGCTAATCCCAGAGGAACGTGAAATCTTCTAATCTAAGCGTTGATTTGCAATTTCTAACGTGGAATCTTCTAATGTAAGCGTTTCTTCATTTTTATGGATTGAGCGTTCTCCGCAAATATCATTTCTCAAATACCAATTGAAGGTACCTGAAGACAGCTAACACATGAGCCGTCGCTAACTTGCAAGAAAGCAATCGAAGGCGGGGGCGGCCTGGGAATCCCCTGTTCCAAATTTTCGCGAAGATGGTTGTGATTTCCACCACCTAAAACTTTCATAATCGACCGGAAAAAGGGTATACGAGACTGAAGAATTTCCATAAAGCTCGCATCTTTCTGCCCCATTTCACCCGTCCCAGCATCCGTTTTTGGTGGAGGTGATGGTGACGGTGACGGCGGCAAAGGATCTTTCATCGTCACCTCCTTCGAAGACCTCACCCATCCTCCAATTACAACTCTCTCGCCAACCAGTCCCAACCCTCCATCACTACGTTCTAATATAGTTTTCAAAACCACCCGGTTCGAGTACTTCAAACGAGTCACCCCCACCGGCATGGAAACCCTTGCTTTTTCGGTGGCCATTCCAAGGTGTAAAAAGAGAAAAACAGAGAAACGGAAGAATATGGTAGGTGGGTTCCCGGAGTTCAGCTTTGTGTGTTAGACAAGACATGGAACTTGGTGATATTGATCAGCAGGGAGAAACTGGATACTTTGCTTGGGCAGTGACGCTGAGGAGAGAGAGGTTGGGGGAGAAGGGAAAGGGATAGTTTCCGAGTTTCGGTTTGTGCAAGGTGGGAGGAGGAGGAGAGAAAGACGCAGAGGATAGAGGCAAATGCCAAAAGTACAGTTTGGTATTCTTCAAAGGTTGGGCAGTCGCGGGAGTTCCAACTCCCAAGTCAAAAGTGTTGCGAAGGCATCATTCAGAACAAATACACATTATTCACATTTTTTTAGGCTTAATTATAAGGTGAATTTAGATCACAAATACTCTAATCAACGTCTTTAAAAATTAATATCTATATATTCATATAACTTTATATAAACCCATCATAATTTTTCTTCCAAAAAAAGAAGAAATCAAGATACGAACGGCCTTGAAAACTAATTTTCCTCATGTATTTGGTATTTATTATTTTTTTAGGGATTTACAGGTTAATTCAGCCCATTATAGGTGTAGAACTTCGAAGCTAGGAAAATTTTGCAAAATATAAAACTACTAGATTTGACCAGAAAGAAAACCCCCAACCATTGCCTATTAAGCTGCGTTTAGGTAGTGAGAATACTTGAAAAGTGTTGAGAATGTTTATGAATAATAGTAAAAAAGTAATAATAAAATATTATTAAATAGTAAGAAATAAATAAAAAGTAATGAATAGTAAAAAAGTAAGTGAAAAGTAATAATAAAATAAAAAATAGTAGTGAGAGTGAGTACTCTCACCACCAAAACGTAGCAAGCCAAGAAGAGGAAGATTTTATATATCACACTGTCATCCCAGTAGATTGATGTGACACTACCTATCAATCTTTATATTTATTTTTTATAAAAAGAAATGATAATTCAATATAATAAATGTATTACAACGAAAGTATGATATATAATATTATTCAACTTCAATATCTTCTTAATTGAGAATATAAAATAGAAAAATATTTTAACTACGTAATATTTCATAAAATTAAATTCATAAAATGACATGATTTAATGTAATACATCATATTATAAAATTATTTTTATTATTAAGTAAATTTAACACGTAAAATTATATCAATTCGTAAGATTATTTTTATGAAATCTTAACTACAGTAATTTCTCACCAAAAGAACACTAAACCCTGATCAAAAGCATGCAAACTTGCAAAGAGAAATGCAAGTGTTATGCTCTGTAAATTTTTAAAGATGCTGACAATGGAAAAAAGAGGGCGCATCCTTGGATCAGGAAGATTACAGCATGTGCGGCCTGCATTTGCAATATCACGAGATTACTATTCTTTTCTCTTGAAGCCAAGTTGGGCGTTCCGGCACGCCCGTCGTCGTTCCCCGTGCTCAAGATATATCAGAGTACGTATGACTGCCACACTGGGATCGAGTACTACAACTATAAATGACGCGTACGTTCACCTATATGACTATATCTCCCTCGGTTTCACCACAGCTTTATATTTTCCTGACCATGGAAAAGATGTTTCCTTGGTTTTGTAGTACCATTACAGCATCACGAGTTTACTATTCTAACTCGTGATTGCTGGACTGAGTGCTGGGGCCTAGGGCCTATGACTCGTGTGAAGAAGGAACCAAATCCCGTATCTTCATTTCCTATGTCTACCATCTGTTTGAGAATTGAGCTTGGGTTTGGAAATGCATGTACATTGACCATACTCTGAAAGAGAATCTCAGTCTCCTCAATTTATAATTTTTTTTTTCTCACCAAATTCATTCGAGATCTTTTCGTGGAATCCTACAGACAAGTCTAAGCCTGGAAGCCCCTCGTGCTGGTTTTGGTGGGTGAGATGTATCTACCCAGAAAGAATCAAAAGGGCTCTGCAAAATGATTTTCTTACTTGAAATTCCCTTTAAAACCCTGAAATATATTCGTATAAAGAAGTAAGGAATCAAGGATTGTTGTTCACATACAAAAATGATTGAAAGAGAAGTGGGCATTCTTGGAATTCCAATGAATAATGCAGAAGTTTCATGAGTTAGCCAAAATACGCGATCTGTCGGTTGGGGACCTCTTAGGTGTGCTCCTCTGAGTCACTGCAAATTTTGCCAGTCTATCTCTTATGGTCATTAATTGACCACACCTTTTAGATCTCTCTCTCTCTCTCTCTCTCTCTCTCTCATATATTTATTTATCCTTCAAGCATATTGAATGAACACCAATTCATCTCCCCCTCAGAGTTATTCCCATACAAAGGCAAAAATGGCCAGCATGAAACTAAGCAACATAGTGTTGCTATTCTTCATTACCTTTACCCTGGCAGCATGTGTTATACAAGGTCAGTGTGTTCCAGATATCGTACATTATTTCTCTATTTTCCTGTAGTTTTCTCCTTTACCATGTCAAATGCCACAGTTTTAGCAAAATCTGGCTAGTTTCCCAATGTAAGAGATGCTTCTCTTACCTTGCCAACTAGGGGAACAACTGCATTTATGTAATGTGTTTCCAAGTCAAGTTTTCCTTCTTTCTTGCACAAAAACACCCGCTCATGAAGAGATGGGCACGGGCCTGCAGGCTAGCTAGTATTTTTACCTTGCGTACAGTTGCCTAAAAGATATAATTTAAGCAACTGTCTTCTGCTTCTCCTCCTCACAGGGTTTTGTTCTACTGTTTATTGCATGTTTTTGCCAGATTTAGATACATTTTCTTATTTTCCTAGTCTTGCAGGGTCTAGAAATCAATCAGAACTTCAACGTCCAAGGGTACTTCGTTCGTCCGGACTACAGAAAGCATTATATTTGAAGGTGAAAGAGACTGGCTAGCATTTTCTGCTACAAATTGCTCGACTTTTCATTTAGAATCTTAGGAAATATTCAGTATTCTTCTTTTATGCTGAACTCTTGCTTTATACCTTTCGGAGCCTTTAGACTGGCGGTGAAAGAATGATGACGAGGAACTCAAGGAGATTGATGATAGGATCCACAGCACCAACCTGCACTTACAATGAATGTAGAGGATGCAAGTACAGGTGCAGAGCGGAGCAAGTTCCAGTAGAGGGGGATGACCCAATCAACAGTCCATACCACTACAGATGTGTGTGTCATAGGTAAATCTATCCAGACATGATATATATCTATATATATTGAAGTTGAGCTTCGTGGGGTGGGGTTTCATGTTGATTGTCAAATTGTCAGTATCCAAGGAGCTCCTAGTTTTGCTGTCTCTACATAGGTTGAACACTGTTTTTTTCAGTGCAGCCATTTCCATGGGTGTCAAAGTTAGCAGTTGTGGTGCTGTTTTCTGAGTTTTGAATGCTAAAAAGAAACTGCATGAATTTGTTAATTGTCATATAGCATATGATTCTATTTAGAAAATAATTACTTCTTGCCATTCTTTATTTCCCTCTCTCTCTCTCTTCGATTAAGCTGTCAAATTCTTTCGGGAACAATAACTCCATATATATAGCAGAAATCAAGGCATCAATCTGGTTGAGGAATATCTGAGCCCAGATGGTATTTTTTTTATTATTTCATGCTCGATCCAGCAAAAGTAAGAGTACTCCATTACTATATATCATGCTACAAGATTTTATTTTCTTGGTCGTTTTCAACTATTTTCCATTTCTAAGATATTTTTTGGTTCCCCATAATCACTATCTAAACTCGAGACAGCGTTTTTATGCACTTGTTTGTGTTTCTAAAACTCGGAAATGCATGTAATCAACAAAAGTTCACATCAGACTTGTTTAAAGTCAAACTAATTTCAGATTTCAAAAAGTTTACATCTTTATTTTAGCTATCCGCATTTTGATGCAAACCCCCCACATCCCCATTTTCTGAAACTTTCTCTACTCCATTACCAGTAATTATTCTTGGTTTTTTAAATGCCAATAATCCTACCCATTTCTTGTTCTTGTCTGACTGTTTGGTATAAAAAAAAACACCAAAATATCATCTATAAACCTTGCTTCTATATTCACCTCATCTCATCTAATTTCATCTCATCTAATTTCAATTAATAATTTTATTACTATTCATAAATCATCTCATCTCATTTCATCTCATCTCATCTCATCTCATCCTATCGCATCTTATACATCTCACTATATATAGGAACTCAAGCAATTAAGCACAGTATGAAACATTTGAATGGCTTTTAGTCGAGATTTTTGTTAGTCAGGACATATAAGTAGCCCAAAAATCTTGATGGTTAGTGATTGTAGAGTGAGAAAAGTGAGGAGGGAGGGCTCTGAAAGTGGGCACATGGGAAGTGGACCCTACAAAAAGTAGACATAAAAGGAGCAAGGAATCACATGGGTAACTTTGTTTGACCCCATTCACTTGCACAAAATGGCAAATCTGAATTTAACATAGGCAGTGACATACGAGAGCATGGGGGTCCCAATTTCAGAGTAAGACAGGCAAAGCTACCAGCACGCACTGCAACATTACTTTGCATGCTTTATTTAACTTGGACTTCCCGCCCATACTCTTCTTTATTTCTCCAGAATATTCTTTCTTTCTTGGGCATAAAATGAATTCACTAGGAGCTAACTGGAAACATCAACAAATATATATAAAAAAAGAAAATAACATGATTAATTATTTACGACGAAAATATTATTTTTAATAAAATAAACTCATTTAAATAAAAAATATTTATTTTTATAAAAAATAACTGACGACAAATAAATAATTTTCTTATAATATATAATACATGCAGATCAGTATGATTGTACATGAATACTTCAAGAAGCTTCAAATTGCGGACATCAATATCGATATATATGTATATATATATAATATATACACGCGCACGAGAACAAAAGAATTTTTTTAAAATATACTCAGGTATTGCTCGGCCCCAAGTCGGCATCTAGCACAGAAAAAATGCATAGATGCAGGGGCGGTCCAGAAGGAAGAGCAAGGGAATCTCTCTCTCTCTGCACACGACAAGCTGCTGCAGAAGTGATCTGCAAGGAAACAGTCTGATCGATCTCTAGCTTGGTAGCTTTCCCTTGACCCATTTTTTTCCTGATCTAGAGTCTCCAATCCCATGATGAATTGAGAATTCATCGTCTCTTGAAAAGGTCATAACGTATCTGGGATCGAGCTGGACCACAACTTCATTAGCAATGAAACCAACGCGGCTCAGGCGAGCAATACTACGCAACTTCTAATCTTAACACATCACATTTTTTAAAATTTTAAAATTTTTTTTGAATTTATTCCTTTTCAACTAATTCAATTCTTCTATTTAAATTTATATATTAAATTTTTTATAAAAGAAAAAAATAATAAAAATTAAAAAAAATATAGTGTGTAGAAGTTGTGTGAACAGTAAGAGATTGCGTAGATTTTTTCTATCCATAATACCCCAGTTTTTTTTTTCCTGCGCAGTTATTTATTTTTTGACGAGCAAGCAATATTTTGAAAAATAAAAATAAAAAGAAAAACAGGAAGGGAAAATCGACTCTGTGGCTGAAAGTCTTTGGACATTGAATTTAAAACATTGAAACAAAATATGGACCAATCATTACAGGAATAAATTATGCAAATCAACTAGTAGTATTAATGGATCTCAAGGTACTAATATAGGCCTTTGGGGCCTTCTTGCGAGTTTGGGAACTCCAAATCTTTGGGCCTTACGAATGTATTTGGGCTTGGGCTTCTTTTTTGCAAATATTGCATTTCGACATTTTACGCTACTGGTTAGGTTGGTCACTTTTCATTGGGGTTCTATCATATATGATACAAGAGTAATGCTACGTACAGTCGTGGAGTGTGCAAGTGTCATGCAGTCTCTTTAAAAAAAAATGGGGTCTACTATTAAAAAATTAATTTCTTTTCAAATAGATTCCGTATTTATTCATTTTTTTCAAAGCGACTGCACGACACTTGCGCATTCACGACTACAAGTATCATTTCTCATGATACAATGGGAAACGCTAGGGGCTGGACATAAAGCTTGATTTACACTCTCCAATAAACTTCTGACACGTACGGTTTCTAGTAAATGATGAATAGAAGTGCTTGTAGGCACACTCGCCTAATGGTTTTCAACTCCTTGTATAATGGCGGCATGAGAATCCAATGGTATGGTGCATGTAGCTAGGAGACGCCCAATAAAGAAAAGCTACAAAATGACTCTACATCCACAAATCATCTTTCCAATCTGATAGGCTCTTTTTGTGGATTAGGAGGGTGCGTGTAGTGAGAGAGGAATATGAAAACTCAATTGAGAAGAAACCTCGAAATTGGAAGTTCATTTTGCAACGTTCCCCCTTTTTTATATATAAAAAAATATGTATTTTATGAATTTTGTGATTAAAAAAAAACCATCTTGTAGCAGTATGGAAGAATATTCAACAATGAAAAACTCTACTCAACCTCCGGTTCTCAGTCGCACACCACACATCGAACTCGATTCCTTTCCCACGTCATGGTTTGTTGATTTCTTCTCCATTTTCAGACTTCTCCCCTACTCTTCTCCACTCCTCCGTCATCTCGAAAACGAGCTCGTTCCCTCACTCCAGCCACTTTTATTCTTTTGAGAGGAACAACTCAACCTAAACTAGAAGCCAATATCAACCTCAGCTGTTTTTTTTTTTTCCTTTTTTTGGGCTTGAGCTAGCTGTCCCTGATCAATTCCTTCTCCTTCTTCTTGTGTCTTGGCCTGCGTTTTGTTCTCCATTTCCATTGTTCTTTATCGTTTTAATTAGTTTTTACTTGTTCTTAGGGAGAACTGAGAAGAAATAATAGCATCTTAAGAGATGACTGCGGCTCTAGAAGGTCAAAGTGTTACCCTTGATCTTCTCAAGAAGAAGACGACATAATTCGCCAGGGAAAGAGATTGGGAGCAGTTCTACAGCCCAAGAAACCTCCTTTTGGCTCTAGTATTATATATTTTGCACACCAAACCCTTGATGAACTTTCTATCTTCTTCTCATTCATGATTGTTGTGCCATTTAGCACTCAGTTTGCTTATGGCCATTTAGTTCATGATATCTGTTAAAAACCATAAAGGTAGAGAATCATTTCATATTTTCCCCTTCCTTTATGGACTTTGGAGGATTTGACCAAACAAATTAATACAGCTGAAACTGGTTGGATTGACAGAGAATGGAAGAGGGAGCCTACCAAAAATGGAAGAGTGAGTCTAAAAATGGAAGATGGAGGAGGGAGAACGTAAAGCTAGAAGAGTGAAACGTAAACACACCACATCATTTTTCTCGTGGATCTATTCGCTTTTCGTGCGCACTCCCTGCGCCAAGTCCCTTGCCTCCATGATTTTGCCGGTTGCAATCGCTTTTACTTCAGGTATGATTTCAGAGGACTTTGGCTTGGTCTTTTAGCCGCGCAAGGCTCATGCGTTGTGACCATGATGATCTTTTTGGCTTGAATCGATTGGGATCGCCAAGCCTAGAGAGCCAAAGAGTTGACTGGAGCCACCGCCGCCATTGATGGATAACCACGAAGACAACAAGTTAAAAGATAAAAGCGAGGATTTTAGCAGTTCATTGGGTAATGTAGCGAGCATTAATAATTCAATAGTTTGAATTTTCCTCAAGATTTCTTGTATAATGGGAAGGGGGTGACGACGATGGGGTGGGACACTGCGGGACGATGGTGGGGGAAGGGGGAAACGATGGAGAAATGTAAAAATTAAAAACCCACTTTTGTTTTATTAAAGAAAAAAAATAAATTCCATATAGCGGTGTGCAGAGGTTGCGGGATGGGGGAGGTTGTATAGCAAGACTCATTCAACAATATATCTCATTAAGGTCACGAAATATGATAGCACCCCAAAAGTTCTATAGAATAAATTGAAAGGAAATCTTCACAGTATACCTTTATGGGCTTTTTTTTTTCAAGATGTATTATTACATACTAAGTATAGGACTAGGAGAGAGTTCTGGTCAATATTTTAAATTTCATTCTAGTCATCATTTCAGTTTAAGTATTAAAATAGAATATTTTGGTACTTATGCATTCCGATATATATTATATATAAATATTTATATTTATATATAAACTAACAATTAAAAGAATAAATACATATTTATATATATACATGACAGAAAATAAAGAAAAAAAATAAAAGAATAGAAAAACCATAAAAAATAATGATATTTAGTAAAAGAGAGAATGATGGAACATATTTAAAGTAACAAAAAATGAAAATTATATAAATACGTTTTA
Organism: Juglans cinerea; assembly: GCA_961763995.1. NCBI lineage: Eukaryota > Viridiplantae > Streptophyta > Magnoliopsida > Fagales > Juglandaceae > Juglans > Juglans cinerea. The sequence continues at coordinate 18,160,497 of CAUIVZ010000015.1, read as the reverse complement.
TATTCTAGAATTAATTAAATACCTTCTAGATTTAAAATTTATAAAAATGTCATACAAGCAGAAAAAAAAAATTACAAAAATAGTTTGGAACGGAATAGGGCTAGAACGCCAATTTCAACCGAAATTTGACTGGAATGGCCGAAACGGACTGGAATGGGCCGGAATTTGGAGCAAAATGGAATAAGGAGGTATAGTGTACCGGAACGAAAAACTCCATCCATTTCGACTGGAACGGAATGGAATTTAAAACTGTCTAATACTCATTTTATTCGCTAGTTTAGAATATTTTTAAGGCATTGCTATCATGCATAGTTTTTAGATTTCCCAACAGATTATTTATTATACATATGTATGGCCACCCAACCTCATGCACCCACATGGGTGGGTGATCACACCAGGCTATTGGCGGATGGATGCCCTTGCAACCTATCCAGAATCTACCAAATAATCTAAATTCACAAATTCAATCGCCAAATCCACATATCAAATCTCAAATACACATATCCAACAAAAAATAACATCTTTAAAAAAAAAAAAAAAGCATCACAAGCCGCAATCCGACCGTGGGTTTGTCCAAAGACCCACGACCCGTCATGATTGTAGTTCATCGAGCACACCCCTGGTCATGCCATGGCCTGTGGCTCAAGACAAAAAACTATGGCCAATTGTAATCGTGTGTCTCTTGGCTTTTTGTTCAGACCCACGGCTACGCTGTGGCCCATGGGTATCTCATGAAGAACAACCAACTTGAAAAAGAAAACGTGGAGGATGAAGAGAAGGAGAAGGGGAGATGAAGACTTGCTGTGAGGTTGGGGCCGACAACGAAGGAGGAGATGAAGAAGATAGGCTAACAAGAGGGATTGAGAGAGAAGAGAGAATGGAAGAAATGAAAAAATTAGGATTTTCTTTTACTTATATACTCACTTCTAACTTTTTAACAAAATCCTACATGTTCAGACACATGCAGGAGTAGATGGATTGGGCAAGCGAACTGGATGCAGGAGGCTGCCCAACAAGGCTACTATTTCTAACCAGAAATGGCTGATCATTGGTGGCATTATAAATGGGCATCCGTTTGAAAAGTGTAATGCTAAATACAGTCGTGATCCGTAGAGTGCGCAAGCGCTGTGCAATCCTTTTGGAAAAGAGTGAGGTTTACTATTAAAATATTAGTTTTTTTTTATCATGTGAATCATGTATTTACTCACTTTTTTCAAAAAAATTGCACGACGCTTGCACAGTCCGCGACTTTAAATATCATTTCTCATTTGGATTTGAAAATTGATTCTTTCTTACATAATTCACTAAAAACGAAAGAGAAAACAAAATGATACAGTGCTAAGACCCATTTATTAAAAATGAATAAAATAGAATTAAAAAAAAGTGATAAGAGTTCTAAAGCATCTGCTCTAGGGGTACTACCTACACCATACGGTGCGGGAGCACACCCTCCCCCCTAGCCCGCATGGGATGGGGGTGGGATTTTCCCCCCCAGCACCCACCCCCGTGGTGCTGGGGCAGGGTACCCAATCCGGGTACTGGGGTGCTGGAACGGATACCCTAACCTTCCACCCCCTCCCCCCCGGCACCCCCAAATGTAGAAGTTGTTTTTGGGCCCAAAATGGCTTAAAACTAAGATATTGGCCAAATGGCCCAAATTTTTAGCCCATTTCAGTGTTTCTGGGTATTTTGGGCCAGCAATAAAAAAAATTGTATAATTTTAAATTTTTTAAATAGCAATAAATTGAATTTACAATAAAAAAAATACAAATTAAGAGAAAAAAAGATTAAAGAAGTACTACTAATAGTCCTAAGTCCTAAACTATTACAATTTACAATAATAAAATTTATAATAAAACTATAATAACTAAGCTATTACAATAATACAAATTTAGAGAAAATAATTACAAAATTAAAAAACATAAAATGGACATTGTGATTGCATCAACATTACAAAAAATTGAATATGTAAAATCTAAATGCAATTGTGAGTTGAACATAAATGATAAAAGTGACAATGGAGAACTTTAAACTTTGACTTTGACATTTGGAGTGGGTGGAAATAGAATTTAGTATTGCCTGTTGTGAGTCGTAAAATTATAAAATCTAAAATAGTAACAATTGAATAGGAAGATAAATTAGAATTATAAACAAGAAACAAATTAAAAAGTTACAAATTAAAACTTGACTAATCAAGATGAGATAAGGATCAAGATGCGATATTAAGAATATATCATTTGAATTTCAGCTTGGAATTAGGATTGAGACTTGAGGTTCGCATATGATAGTAAGATTATAAAAAGAATTAGATACAAAAAATTATATACAAAAAATTATATAAATACGAAAAAAAATTAAGAGACAATACAAATTGTACAATCCTATAGCAAATGGCAATGGTGGGTCAGGGTCTAATATGATGAAGTCATACTACAGCAGAGATAGACGTCATATCATGTATGGCTACAATAATTAAATTTGAAATTAATACAAATGAAATGAATATAAATAAAATAAATCAAAATAATAGAATGAAACATTGAAATCAACAATTACTAGATCCAGACTGATCACCACTCTCCTCCTTGTCGACTTTATTAAAGTAAAAAACATCTGGAACATGAATTTGAGTCCCTTTGATCCAATTCTATGTGCAAATTAATGTCTCCACAGAGGTAGGGGACAAAGAACTTCGGAATCGATCCAATATGCGTTTTTCAATACTAAAGGCCAACTCTAAGGCTACGGTACTAATATGGATGGCCAAAATACTGCATGCTATCTTTCCAAGAACGGGATACTTCACGACATTAATCTTCCACCCAGCTAATATATCAAACCCTTCCGTATATGGAAGAAGATCCCCTGCCAAATATCGGTCTACCTCCGACTTCTCCTCTGTAGATTGACGGACTAGTTGGGGTTTCTGTGAGAGGATTTGGGCCCACACCAACCTACCCTTTTTCCCCGTCCCGACTTCTGGAGGAGGCGCTGGGGTATGTGTAGGTGTAGGTGCGCTACCATCATTGATCACGATAAACTTATCAAACAATCTACTAAGGGTGTCTCTAACCATGCCCCCAATAAGATCAGCCCATGCGGCCCCGTACACAAGTTCCAAACCATATACCATGCCATCGATCTTGAGCTGGGGGTCAAGAACAACAACCAAATATAACAAAATATTTTGCCTACTCAAATCCCTCAAATACTTGTCATATTTAACCCTCATCATCAATGTCATTTCCCGCGTTCTAGTATGATCACTCATACACATCTCATCCAATTCTTCTTTCACCCTACCTATTTCTTGATTGAATTCATTGGATGTATGGTACAAAGAACAAGATATTTTCAATGTCACCTTGTAGAAAAGCTTTAAAAAACCTACAAAGATAGCAACTACCTCCCAATCATCATCAATAGGCTTTCTTAATTCCTCGTGCTCATCAAAATATCTGACATATCGGATGTCTTCATCACCCAATAATTCAAAAGTTACCTTATATTCTTGGACTGCCTCCAACATCAAGAAGGTTTAGTTCCATCTTGTAGGAACATCAATACAAATGTCCTTCTTGGATGTTATGCCCGCATTCTTTGCAGCAGTTTTGAATTTCTCCAATCTAGCAAGAGAATATCTCACAGATCTCACAGACATTCTGACTTATGCAACCGAGTCATCAACATCTCTCAAGCTATCAGATATAATTAAATTCAAAATATGTGCAGCACATCTAACATGCAAACAATCACTATCCAAGATTGTCTTATTTGCCTTTCTAAGATAGGTTTTAAGATATCCCAATGCGACATTATTAGACGAGGCATTATCAACTGTAACCTTTGAAACCCGTGTCAACTCCCACTCCTTTATTGTGGCCTCTAAGGCCTTCCTAATTGTCTCACTCTTATGATTGAAAATTAGACAAAAAATTCACAAATTTCTTATGTAGTGTCCAATCACAATCAATGAAATGTACAGTGTAAGTCATGTAATTAAAATTTTGGATGGATGTCCAAGTATCGGTAATGAGGCTTACAACTTGACCCACCAATTGGTCCCCTAACAAATCATTCTCCTTTTGGTAATGTTTTTTAATATCTTTTGCCCTAGTGTGACGAAAATGAATATTAAACCTAGGTTCCAAGCAACTGGAATATTCGTGGAACCATCTCCCCTCTACAAACTGAAAAGGTAGCTCGTCCATGATAACCATACGAGCTAACTTTCTTCTGTACTCATCGAGGTCATACTTAGTATACCCATTCAACGTAGAACCTCCATTACTCTCATTCGCCATTTTTTAATCTCTAGTCTAGATTGACTCTTCTCTTGTAAGGATCTCAATATTGGACTCTTCTTGCATTGTTTTTCTAAATGCATATTTAATTGTGATGTACCATATTTTCTATAGTGACATCCATAGAGTTTACCACAGTGGTTACATATTGCTTGGGGTTATTGGGGTCATCACACTCTAGTTTGGTAAAGTAAAACCAAACTATGAAAACAAATTTATTGCTTTGTGTGGGCCTGGGGGCAGGACAACTGTCACTAGGGTTAGTACTGGGTGTAGGGGTTAGGTGTTGGGGTAGGCCCGATAGAGGTAAGACATCTATCATTAAAATCTGAGGGAGTAGAGGAAGACATTCTCCAAAACAAGCAATAAATCTGAAATTAAAATAAAAACATGCCACTAACATCAACAATCAATACATAGGGTCCTAGGGATCAAGTATCAACAATCAAAATATGCCACTAACATTTTCATTATTATAATTTGTTTTATAAAATAAGCATGCACAATCAAATTTTAACATGCCACTAACATTTTCATTATTATAATTTATTTTATAAAATAAGCATACACAATCAAAATATACATCATATTATAAGCATGCACAATTATGAATCAACTCTGAATTTTAAAGAATTTTTTTTTCTATATTTCTATATGCATCACAAGGAGTACAGTTCTCTAATTTGTTTTGATTTTTCTGGTATATTCATCAAATTTTGAGTTTTTATCCTTTTATTTTTCTAGTGGTGGCCACAAAAAAGAAAAAAAAAATGTATACCCGTTAAGTCAACAAAACACTGAGATTTTATTTGGATTGAAAATAGTGGAAAATAACATTACTTTTAATACTCAATTACAATATAACTTTTAATACCCGTAGCCGCCACTTATTGCTATAGAATAAATCTTGGGCAATCCTCTCACAAGATTAAAATTAACTCAAATCACCCTTGGCCCATTTCTTGTTCATGCACGTACGTAGCAGTCTAGAAATTAAACATTAGTTTTAGTTTCCTCTATTTCTTTATTCTTTTTGCATTTCTTTTGACAATGAATTTATGAGGTTTATTGCTTGAACGTTATTAAGCTTGCATTTATTCTCTTGATTTGCCATAGCCGAACATTTTGGTCTGTAACGTTGGTTTCTAATTAATTTATTGCCTTTATTTTTTTTTTTTACTTTTAATTCTTGTAAAACAACTGGCAAAACCGACTTCATGGCTTTATACGTTTATCAAAGTTTCCATCAACGTTTAAACTTTTTTCTCTTAAATCATTTATGCAGGTCGGTTTATTTTTTCGTTTTAAGTTGGTAATGAATTAATGTTTTTGTGCCTTTTGTATTTACGTCTACCTTCCTTTTTAAATTGGAAAGAGCTTGTAATGTGTCGATCTTTTCATTTCAGTGTGGTTTTGTTTTTCTCTGTACAATATTATAGAGAAAATTAGTAGAAGTGTGTATAGATACTTTTGAGAGTATTTTCAGATAAAATAAAGGTGTTCCTTTTGAGTGGAGTTTTGGACTTAATCACTTGTGTAGAGTAGGCTTGAGTCATACGACGATCAGTTGGGCTGTTATATCCTGAAGGAATCAAGTCAAGCAGTGGCGGAACTAAGAATTTGTTTTAAGGGGCCAAGTAAAGTTAAAATTATAATAAAATATTTTTTATTATATTTCTATATAATTTTTTCTGCGTATAGAACAATATGATAGTAAGATCTAAAATAAAAATAAAATACGTTTAATACAATCTATGTATTAAAAAAATATATGATATGTTAAGAACAATATGCCATTGAGATAACATAAAGACACTCATACAAATATATCAAACAAAAGAAACACAGAATGTCTAAAATTGTAACTTGCGTTCTTTTAAAAAAATAAAATCATTAAGTATTGAATCTAATTGGACTTATAAGTAATTAATCTATAAAATCAAAATAATTTTATAGATGAGGGCCAAGATAATTTTTTTAGAGTGGGCCAACACAAAATAATATTAATATAATCATATTAAATTATAAAAAATTGATATATATTATTTTATTTTTTTTACTTTTGGGGGGTCCGTGGCCCCTGCCCTATGTAGGTCCGCCATTGAAGTTAAGATGAGTTCTACTGCACCGGTTAATTTGAGACTTTGTACATTGCAGAGGGCTTGAATCTCCTTAAAGAGAACGAAATTTCCGTGCCTCAGTCCAAACTGGTTTCGTTTGAATATTAATTTTATTGTAATTTTTATTACATTATTGTGTATTTCACTAATAAAATACTTCCCAAAGTTTTTGTTAGAAAAATAATAGGCCATATGTTAGTCTGTATTGGCTGCCACATGGTATTAATATCCACATCAGTTAATTGAAAATTGACATGTGAAATAGTAATACACGAAAAATGCTTTAACTAGCCTTTTAATTCCTAGTGTCTATTAATGAAAAAGGCTATAATCCTACAACAAATGAAATTGAATAATGTAACTTTGTAGCCATAATGTAATTTAAGGTTCTAATCTGAAACTTTAGATGATTGGAATCCTTGAAACCCTTAAATTAATTTAGGATTTCGAATTCACCGTTCACGAATCACAACAATTCAAAATTCAAAATCACAATCACAGATTCACCATTCACGAATCACAAAAATTCACATCTTCCATCTCCATTTAATCACAACCTTCCTCCAATCTTCATAATTAAAAAAAAAACATAAAATACTAAAACTAAGAGGTTCGGATTTTGGGCCTTACCTTAGGAGACAATGATGCAACGAATACAGAGAGATGGCGACAGCCATAGAGAGCGACGTAGATGAGCGAAGAGAGACTGAGAGAATTTTCGAGAAGGGGAGGGGCTGGGGGGAGGGGAGGCGCGGGAGGGGGGATTAATTAACCCAAACCAAAACAGCGCCATTTTGTCTATAATGACGTCGTTTCGTTTGAGGTGTTTTAAAAAAAACCCCATAGACAAAACAACGCCGTTTTGTTACTGTCATTTTGTCTCTAGGGTTCTTTTTTTTAATAAATATTATATATATATATATATATATATATATATATAGCGGGGCTGGGGCCCCTCCATCCCCTCCTCCGCTGGGAGCTGCAGATGCTAGCGGGGCAAATTGGGTGGTGCAGGCTAGGCTGGCCGAATGATAAAAAAAAAGAAGTGTGATAAAGGCGCATAAGGTTTGCATTCAAATCAGTGTATGAGTTTTGCATAGAAATAAATGGCCCAATACTAAAAAAATAATATATTTTTATCTAACATCATATTAATCTTATGAAATAGTTCATATTAAAGAAGAAAAGTAGATACCACTTTAAAAAATACAAAAAAATTATTATGTTTAGTAGAATTTTTTTTTTTATATATAATAACTTGACTACGTAAAAATTAGTTATTCTAGCCAAAAACGCCTTAAAATTCTAGGCATAATACATTCCCAAAAGAGATATATACAATTTATATTATAAAAAACATATTTATAATTGTCAATTATATAATTATTGTATAACCATTTTAAAAAGAAAATAAAATATAAAATTTATATAATAAATTAATTTTTTAATAATAAATTCCACCCTCCCAAAAACCAACTTCGCGTATGTATATATATATATACTAGCGGTGAAGTTACGTGCGAGACACGTTTGCCCTGTATTTAATTGTTCTAAAATATAAACATATTGTGTAGAAGAAGAGAATTTAATGATAAGGTCTATGAGAATAATATAGATTATTTTAATTAGAAACTACTAATTTAAATAGCAATAAATTTAAACAAACTATAAGTTCAAGCAAATTTGGAAGACAAACTAATTCAAATTACAGTTTGTTTTTTAAACGACTAAATATTACATAATTGTTTTTTTTTGTTACTGAAAGTAAAGTTTGGAGGCTATGTATTCAGATGTGGTGTGTTCTCCTCATTCACAGCATTTATGGAGAGAATATTGAAGTTTTTGTGGCGCTGTTTTTGGAATTGATCTAAATTTACACCCAATTGTATGATACATTTTTTGCTTGATCTAATACCACACTCATGGTCATTTTCTTTTATATTTGGTTCTTTTCTTTTTTAAAAAAAAAAAAAGAAAGAAAGAAAGATTGGAACTAAATTGAAAAATTAAAAATTATACCACACCAAGACATTAATATATACCATTTTATTTTCTAAAAGTAAATAATAGTTTCCAATCTATCTTGAATCGACCTTCAAGTTACTGTCAATGTTCTTCAATGTATATATTAATTGGGATTGATAAACTCTCTTATGGGCAGATCCAAGTCCAACATCAGTGACACTGATACCTACAAGAAGCCAAGCCATCTTGTACGAGCTAAAAGTCTAAGTCCACCCAAAAGCCCAATCCAATATTCTCTTATTTATTATTTTATTTTATTATTATCTATCTTTTGGTAACAACCGAAACATACCCGAAGAATTGAAAGTATTCTAATTCATTTTGACGTATGCTTTTTGAACAGCTATGTGTTCTTAATTTTTTTTTTTTATATTATTCATATTAAATATGCAATAACTTATAATTATTAATTTTTGATACCATGGAGTAATTCTACCAATCATTGCACATATACTGATGGTTAAATACATTGGGTTTGAAGTCATTAAATTTTTTTTTTTATTATTTTGTATTCTGTTTGATTCCTGGCTATTGGAAATGAATCCATTTAAGATGAGAATGCTGGAAATTTTATTTGTTTCAAAATAGTTGACATGCAGATAATTTTTTTATATTTATTTCTCTACTATGATACTGATGTCATTAGGGACATTACTGAATTTTCCATCTAGATCTATTTTCTATCTAAACATTATGTATTAATAACAAATAATTAGATATTTTTCAACATATATTATTTTTTTGTAGTGAATTTATAATGATTTTTAATATTGATGTTATTAGAGATATTATTGAATTTTTCATCTAGAGCTATTTTATATCTAAACATTCCTACTTACATTATATTATATATTCAGTTTTATGGAAAGAAAAAAAAAATTGACTATTATTTATTAATAACAAATAATTAGATATTTTTTAACATATATTATTTTTTTGTATTGAATTTATAATGATTTTTTCTATGATACTGATGTTATTAGGGAGATTACTGACTTTTCCATCTAGAGCTATTTTCTATCTAAACATTATTGCTTACATTATATTATATATTCAGTTTTATGCAAAAAACAAAAAAAAAAAAAGAATTGACTATTATTTATTAATAAAAAATAATTAGATATTTTTCAAGATATATTATTTTTTTGTAGTGAATTTATAATGATTTTATTAATTTTTTTTCCTCACGTTGTCTCTCTCTGTGGCCCGATTCTTCCTCACGGTCAGTTTTGCTTCAGCCCAGCGCGGCATCGCCGTGAGCTGGCCAGTCTCACCGCCACCACCGGGGAGTCCCTCTCATGCCGACAACCACCCGAGGCACCATGGATGTCCCCCATGCGCAGCCCTAGGTGTCCCCCACGAAAACCCATCCGAAATGGATTTTTCCCATTCCTCTCAACCGGCACCGCCATACGCGGCCACCTACTGTCATGACCACCACAGGCGACTCCCCCTCACGCCGGCGACCAACCCAGCCACCACCGATGTCCTCCACGGGCAGCCCTATATGTCCCCCGCGGAAACCCATCGGAAATGGGTTTCTCCCATTTCTCTCAACCAGCGCAGCCGTAGGCAGCCACCCAGGCCACCACACTTCCACCACTTCACACCGGTGACAATCTCTACCAGTCCCAGCCACCACGAACTTCCATTTCCCTCTCCGTCGCACACTACCATTCAGACGCACACGACAACTCTCTCTTCCTGTCGTCAAACCAAAAAGAAACACAGAAGAAACAAAACAGAGATGCCAAATTACATCTGAAATGAAGAAATAAATCATACGGGGAAGAAGGGAAACGAAGAAGAAGAAGAAGAAGAAATATACCTACGTTGTTGAGCCGAAGAAAAAGCCGAAGAAAGAAAATACGATTGAGCCACAGAAAGAAAATAAATATGCGAGAAAGAGAAGATGAAAAATAACATGCAGAAGTGAAATTAGGAATTTTTGCATACCGAACGGCGAGAAGAAAACTCTCAAACAGCACGACAAGAAATATTTCTTTCTCAACTCGAGTATGAAATGTTGAGGAATAATCCCACATTGGCTGTGGACAAGGTCTTGGGCATGTTTATAAGCAATGAGCAATCCTCTCTTGTAGAACCGGTTTTATGAGATGAGTTAGGCTCATGAATTTCTTCATGGTATCAGAGCCTGCCACAGGACGAATGGAGGCCCACACTACTTATCCCGTGACAAGGACCAGAAAAAATACTGGCCTGCACGTGAGGGAGGGTGTTGAGGAATAATCCCACATTGGCTGTGGATAAAGTCTTGGGCATGTTTATAAACAATGAGCAATCCTCTCTTGTAGAACCGGTTTTATGAGATGAGTTAGGCTCATGAATTTCTTCATGAAACGTCTGCAGATTCTAGAAAATATCTTGCATTCCATCCCTTCTATCAATGCTAGATATTTTGGACTGTTCGAAGAAGAGCTAACCAGATGTTTAACGTTAAACTAAGATGTAAAAATGTGATTGAAATGAAATAAGATAGGAAGGAAATGAACGACAGAAGAAGATGACGCTGCTGAATCCACTGAATTTACTGTTTATTACTGTTAATGTTATAGACACGTTTAAGATATAGACAGATATACAGAATCGATAAAAAAAACAAAAGGAAGACGAAGCAGAACACGTGCTCCCTTCATAGCCACGAGGATCACCTACTGACCACCTAGGATCGGGACGAGAAAATATGGAAACTGACACCTGTCTTTCTCCATGTAAGGAAAGTGCACTGGCAATAGCCGGTAGTCAGTAGAATCCAAAAGCACAGGTACACTCGATTCCCCCCTATAATACTGCTGCTCCGCAGCTATTATATTAGCTCAATATATTCAAAGCCCCAAGAAAGTTTGAAGACAAGTTTTTTTTTATTTCCTTTTTCTGGGATTGAGCAATTTGAGCTAGTTCCTCCTCCTCCTCGTTGTGTCTTGGCCCGCATTTTGTCTCCATCTCCTTTGTTCTTTATCGTTTTAATTAGTTTTTGCTTGTTCTTGGGGAGAACTGAGAATAAATCATATCATCTTAAGAGATGGCTGCGGCTCCAGAAGGTCAAAGTGTTACCCTTGATCTTCTCAAGAAGAAGATGAGAGAGTTCGCCAGGGAAAGAGATTGGGAGCAGTTCCACAGCCCTCGAAACCTCCTTTTGGCTCTGGTATTGTATTTTTGCACACCAAACCCTTGATGAGTTTTCCTCTCTTCTTCTTATTCATGTCTGTCGTATCATTTATAATACTCAGCTTGCTTATGGCATGCATATTTTTTCCTTTTCTTTATTAACTTTGGAAGATCTGACCAAACAAATTAATACAGCTGAAACTGGTTGGATTGACAGAGAAGTTCTAATGATTTCCTGTCTCAACCACATATTTTTCTAATATGGTAATTTGCAAGTGGTCTGGGTTCCATTTTTTTTTTTATCATAAATTCATTAAGGTTAATGTTTTTGAACCAGAGTCAAACTTAACCCACTTCGCAAAAGCGATATCTCCTTTTTTGTTGCCTTATCATCGATCTTTTGAACCCACTTTAACCTGATTTTCCTCTTGCTTTTATAATATATGTCGTAAGGTGGTTCGAATGACAACCAAACTTACGGTCAAAGATTATTTCTTGTTCATGGGCACTGTAATACTATGGTCTTGCTGTTTTTAATGGATTTCCCAGGTGGGTGAAGTTGGGGAACTCTCTGAGATATTCCAGTGGAAAGGTGAGGTTCCAAAGGGACTGCCCGATTGGAAAGAAGAGGAGAAAGTGCACCTGGGTGAAGAGCTTTCAGACGTTCTGCTCTACCTGGTGCAGCTCTCTGACATCTGTGGCATTGATCTTGGCAGAGCTGCACTTCGAAAGGTCGAACTCAACGCCATCAAATACCCAGTTTCAAAGAAGCAAAGCCAGACAAACATCACTAGCACCGACAATAATGGCGCCGGGAGTTGTTGATTTTTCTCTGTATAAAAAAAAACCCAAACATATGAAATACATAAATTATTGATTGAGGTGGATGGGTGTTTTAAGTGTTGTAGGGGTTCATGATAAAGCTTTGTAGGAAGGAAGGGTACGTTCTTCTCAGGTTTCACAGCATGGAGACTAGCTTGGGTGCATGTTTGGCCCATTATTCTTACAGATTTTGTTACTGTTTTGGCTTACTGAATCAAATCCATCTGACAGAAAGAGATATGGCAGTGATATCTTCTTCTTTTCCCACATTTATATGATTTCTTTCTCAGTGATTCTGCATATCAAGACACCCCAAACCCTACTTATATATACCATTTTTACAGGATGTAAGGTCTTTTTTTTTTTTTTTTAATAGAGAATGTGAATATAGTTAGTATGAGATGGTGTTAAAAAAAAAAAAAAATTCCCTTATCCTATTTCAGTTTAAATTTAGTTTTCAAAATTGGATTCATTATTTTTAACAAGAGAAAAGCTTTAGTAAGAGATTTTAAAAAATTATTTTTATCGACATATTTTATAAAATTATATTAGTTAAGGCATATTTGAATTTAAACTATTATGATTATTATTTATAAATTATTTATTATTATATTACTATTATTTTTATTACCATTTACAGAGCATATATGGAGGCTTGTGAAAGCAGTCAACTGCAAGGCAACCAAATCACGCAAAGTACGACAACCAATCACAGGCTAACGACAGTTTACGAGGGTCATGTTCCACATTAACAAGGGTTCTTTACACGATAGGATGTTGTCATCTGTTCATCCTATATATATATATATATATATTCCTAAATCCTAAGCTGGAATTAAATAAAATATGAAATCCCGAATCCCTGATTCTTCGCTTCTCGGATTTGAACTTCCCTCTACTCTCTTTTTTGTTTCTTATTTCTTAAGCGGAGCGGGGCGTGGCAATTCTGACGTGACTATAGAAACTCATTCTCGTTGTGGCCGGAGTCTTGGATTATCCGGCTATAGTTACTGTACTAAGGGCGAGCCTGTCTTCCCAATACATTCAAGTGTCCAGCTGGTCTAAAGTCTATTTTATAGTCCAAATATCAAATTTTATTACTATAAATGGTTTCAATTTATGTTCGGAATCAAATTTCTAACCTCGAAATTTAAATTCCCCATTCTTGTGTTGTGTTTAATGGTATTATTGCTTTCTCTTTATATTCGATTGTGCAAGATTAATGCAGAGATTGCGTACTTCCATATTCAAGCATTTTAACATGGTATTAAATTCTAAATATATTAACATTGCTTGAAATTTTAACATAGCATTAAATATATATTGTAGGTTATATATCTCTCGGTCTTATATTTCTTTAAATTTGAACATCCAATTGAGGTAAATAACTTCATTTACTTACTTATATATCATGACAAGATTTCATTTCTTTAGTAGTTTTTCTAAGCTGTCTTTTTAATTGTGCTGCTGCATTTATTATATGTAAATCAATCCTGATCTTGGCTTATTATATATGACCGGATGGATTTCTAAGAACATCCTCAATGATTAGTTAAAAGTTAAATCCATCGTATATTTAACTATTAGATACTAAAATATCACCATAATAGATTAGCTAAAATCTAAATATTTAGACTTTAGTTACAGTGAACATCAAAATCATTTGCAAATTTTTTAGTTACTGTAGATATATCAAATGTATATTTTATCATTTATTTCTAGAGCACCGCTCAGTGTTACTGACAATTACTAAAGTAACTTTTTATTTTATCATTTTTCTATTCACATTTTTTTAATATATTTAAATATTTTTAAAAAATAAAAAAATACACTTAATGTAACATTCCATTCTCGGAGGTCTGGAGAGTTAGTTCATATTACTCAATAACATCTCTAATAATCAATAATAAATAAACAAAAACTCCACAAAACACTCAACTTATTCGTTTGATCTAAAAATCTATGTCCCTCCACAGAAATACTAAACAAAATATTAATAAAATAAATAACGTCTCTACAAAAACTCAAATTATTCATAACTTGATGTACCAAAATAACTGCTAGAGATAAAACTATTAAATATGATCCTCCAAAATACTTGTACCCTTAGCACTCATTCATCTATGATTATCAGACTTTTCCAATACTTCCTATTCTTGTTCTCCAGCTGAACCATAAAAATATTTGAAAAATGTTTCGAGATAAGGGGTGAGTTATCAACAACTCAGTAAGCAGATGACATATACTAGTGTGTAAACATAAGCACTTACAGAGTTCAGAATGTAGAACAAATACTTTCTTTCAAAATGCAGAATTAGAATATTTGTTTTTAGAATGTAGAGTCAGAACATGTTATCAAAAATATCAGAGCGGAAGTTCAAAAATATTCATAATCAAAATCCCTTTGGTATATCATAAACTGAAACATCACATCTTATCTTATCAATCAGAACAGATACTATGTTTAACCCCCATGGTAGGGTTGTGCAAACCCCGGTGACAACCGAGCAGAAACAGAATGTGAATCTTCCCCTTATTATTCTCGGAGCCCTGAATGTGCACATAAGAAAGATCACGCAGAAAACTACTTTGTTTCGAAATTGGGTGCACCAGAAACATAAAAGTTGGTACCAACCCGAACAGAGGCCACGGTTTTACACCCGTGGTAAGGTCAAAATGGAACAAAAATATAAACATAATGTTATGCCAGAAATTTTCAGAAATCACATCATATCATATCAGAATATAAAACATCTTCATAACAGAACAGAATCAAATCACAAAAACATAATTTATGCATAAAATTACATATTCGCTCTCTTTTGCACACTTCAAAAAGCAGAATGTCAAAAATAAGCTCATGTCTATACTAGTCATGCCAGAAAATATTTTATTCTTAAACAGAATCTCATGAGTAATGCAGAACAAATAATTGAGGTAGTTCAAATTTCTTTTCATAACAAAACATGCATACTTTTCAAAAATCAACCTCAGTCCATTTTATTTTTATGCAAAGTCTAGCATAGGAACTCAGTTTACCTGAATTTTTAAATTCTCTGAATTTTCTCACAACAATGCCAACGGAAAAGAAAATCGATCATCACCTATAAGATAGTTACACGTAACTTTCGTAAATTTTCAATTAAACACATATTTCGAAATCAACATCCAAGTTCTACAAAATCTAAATTTTTCTATTGTCAACAAATCCTCCAAATCATAAAATATCATCACTCTCCAAAATACTTTAAAAACGCCTAAAATACCTACAACTTCCAACATCTAACTTCTCGTCTTATTGCAAAAGTCATTATAAATAATAAATACTAGATCACTTATTAAGAGAGGCATACTTGTAATTTACTTATAAGGGGCTTAACGTCTCAACAAGTGAAGTGGAGGAGAGTGAATTACGCACAGGCAGTGTATGTATGTGACGTGCGTTATGGGTTCGGCCATGAATCTCCGACATGGCTGAGTGACGGTGGCTGTCCCGGGTGGCAAAGCATGAGAGGGGAATTGGGAAGGGTGGAGGACCGGGCATGGTAGTTGGCCCCATGTGCGGCGGCTTCTACGTGAAACCTCGTGGCCTGGGTTGTGTCCGGTGTAGTGCAGCATGGAGGAGTAAGAAAAATCGCTCCACTTTGCTTCCTATAAATAGGGTCATGGTGGCTTCCGGTGGTGGTCACAGGGGAGGTTCTGGGTGGTGAAAGGAGCTTGTACCCAATGGTGTCGCTTGGTGCTGCATGGTGGCAGAGGGGAGAGGCGTTTGGGATGCTCTGTTTTTGGTATAGAAAACAAAGTATTCCAAGGGGGTTGGGGATGATACACGGCTGGGCTATGGTAGATTATGGTTTCACAAGGGCCTGGGCAATGGCCAAAGGCTTTCGTCGTGCAGGGGGAAACTCGCACGGGGGTGGTTTCCATTCGGTTGAGCGCACACGGGCATGAGTTTTTGTGATGGTGAGGTCGTGCAACAGCTGCAGGCGAGACCTAACGTCGCGGGTGTGAAGGTGTAGAGACAGTGACAGTGACTGCATGGAGGTTGTGGAGGGTGGCAGCTTGTGGTGGATGATGGTTTATGGATGAAGCTGCTTCTGTGCGTGTGTGGGTGGAGACTATCGTGGGAGGTTTGCGGCAACTATAGGATTGGTAAACTATCACACACAGTAATGTGTGTGTGTTTCTATATATATATATTGGCGATGTAAAAACCCTAGAGAAATGAGGGAGACGTGTGTGGGAGTGGATACGTGCGTGGCGGCGAGAATGATCATAAAACGGATAGTTGGTTTTCATGGTTTAAAAATCAAACGGATGTAGGCTTGTGTCTTGGGCTTTTTCCCGAGTCTTGGGTCTCGACTCAATTTCTAAAAAATAATCTAATTTGTTCTAAAAATTTCTTGGCTCAAATCTCACCTTAGTCCTTTAGAAAAACAACCTAATTATCAAGCCGAATAAAATCATAATCCGTCAAAACAAAGATTTTAGGCCCGTAGTTTAATAAATAAATAAAAAACTTAAAAAAAAGTAACTAAGCTCTTCATACGTATAAGTCCATAAACAAAACTTTTATAGAACTGCTTGTTGCTGGACCCGGATGTTACACTTAAAATTACTTCCTTCATCGTTAAGTGAAAAAAAAAAAAATTTACTGAGCGGTCAAATGGAGCGGTCATTTTGAGACGGCATAGTAGACTTTTTCTTATTTCTAATATTTAGGGGGCACGGCTTTGAGTAAATTAACTACTTTCAAGTAAATGTTTATATTTTCTAAGTAACTATTAATGCACGGCTTCAATTTATTCATTGATAAAAAAAAAAAACCATTAATGCATGGCTTATGTGCTGGGGGCTTCGCATGGTACCGGGCCTTCTATTTTTTTATTTATTTATTTAGAATATGATTACTTATTAACATAATTTAATTAGAATATAATTACTAATTAATATATAATAGGTAAAATGGTAAAATATGATAAAATAAAATAAATTAATAATTAAAAAAATAAAATATTTTTTTAATTATTAATTACTCATTACATATAATTAATAAATGGATAATCCAATGTGAGGATTTAATGTGAATAGATAAAATAAAATTCATCTTATATTATTTTATTGTTATATAAAGAAAAAAAATAACTGCTCTAATGTGAGAACTTGTGTGAATGGATTAGTTAAAAGTCAAATTCATTTTACATTTATAAAATCTGTGCTTTGACTAATCAATTGTGGATGCTCATACATTTTGACTCTGAGATCCCGTTCTTGAGGTTTTTTAAAAATAATTTATGCAATTCGACGTATAATTTTCTTTAGAGCAAGTCGTTAAAGAATTTTTAATTATTATCGCATAGAAAAATCTAATATTGTAACAATAAGAGATATCTAACGATTCCCGAGATGGCGAAACATGCAGCATTTGTCAAATTTATGAGGCGTACTTTGACATTGACATGAATACCAACTAGAAAGAAGCTGATATTGACATGTATTTTAGAAAGATGAGTACTATAAGTCATGAATTGATTATATTTTATAAATTAATTAACTTAATATGGTGTCGCAGATTTATTTTATAATAAATATAATTTTATAATATAATAAATTACGTCAAGTTACATTAATTTATAAAATTAATTATATAATTTGATATTCAATGCCCATATATAATATAATTATAAAAAATACAAATCCCGATCCATTTAAAAAACTTGTTGGGTAAAACACTAAAAATTATTTATATTTGTTATTTTTTGTCTTTTGAACAATTGGTCATGTGGATCAAATGAATCAAATCCCCAATAGAGTGTCACTACAAAAAGGTAGATAGGTCAACGGGAGGCTTGGTAATGGTGGAGTATTAGGCTATCATTTAAATAAAAAAAATTACTTCCCAAGTTCATTTCAATTTTTTTTTATCATTTTTTAAGTATTTTTTTAACATCCTTAATCACTAAGAAAAAATTAAAAAAATATGTAACTTTACTAATACTCACTTCCTTAAATACAAAAAGAATAGTAAATTGGTAGTAATAGGGTAGAAACCCTATCATTATTCATAAAAGAAAATATATATTTTTTCATTTTCTTAAACTTTTTGAATAAATGATTATTTAACGTTATATTATAACAGAGATATTAAGTTTGAATCCTTACTCTACATTTCATCTGGCGTTCCCATGAGAAAAAATTTTAATATATAAATTATCAATATAAACTTTGAAATAAATAATTACTTAGCAAAGAGGAAACACTCTCGAGCTCCTAACGTCCTTTTATTTGTGGTAAGATCATTGAGATGGTTTTGTAGCCTTTCCCTCTTGTAGAGCTCATTCAAAGAATGGAAATGCTTTCAATTTTTATAGGAGTTGTAATGATATAATGTGACGTGTTAATTACTTGTGAACGATGAACAATGTGCAGATTATGGGCTAGAGTCGTGGGTGATTTGGTAGACCTGGCCCATTTGGTCGGGTTTGACCCGGCCCAACCCCTTGGTTCCTTGCCTCGATCATTCTTATGTTGCTTCTTTCAGTTGAATAGTAATGCCCCTTTCATGGAAGGAGTCATTGGTTTCTGTTCATAACCAACTCATCTTCTTCATCCATGCCATCTGGGTGCTCTCAAATCTTCCTTTTTCCTCGTTATTTATTTATTTTTTTGAAGTCAAAAGTATTTCCTTTATTGAATAATCAGTAAACTTTAGTCATTATTACAGTATTTTTCACTAAGAATAGAGTTAGAAATCTGTAGAGGATCATCCTCAATCCACACCCTCTCCTCAGAAAAATCAAAAGCAAGTTTAGCAAGTTTATGTGCTATGTTGTTTGCTTCCCTGTACACATACCTAATGCTCCAATTTGAATTCCCAGGAAGAATCCTTTTCGCATCCTTTGTCACATTCTCATGATCAGTCCACACCTCTTTATCACTGTTTACTACTTTCGCCACCACCTGAGAGTCCCCTTCCAATACCACATTTGAGATTCCCAGCTCTAGATAAAACATTGCTGCTCTTCTTAAAGCCAGAGCTTCTGCTGCAGTTGGTTTCATTAGGTGATTAACACGAGCTCAAATAGGCGACCAAGTCACCATTTGTGTTCCTGATGATAACTCCAATTCCAACTTTCTTCGCATGAACATCCACAGCAGCATCCCAATTTGCTTTAAAACCAATATCAGCTGATTTCTCCCATTTGAACTCCTCTCTATTCTTGCCTCTGTTCAATTGGCCTTTCTGTTGGAGTTGCTGAGCTATAGAAAACTCATTCATAGATTGTCTTGCAGCTTTAAGGATACTTCTCGGGTCATCAAACTTCTTCTCCAATAGCCACGAATTCCTCCTCGACCAGATCTTTCTCATGGTGTAGGCCACCAATTCCACATCCTCTACTTTCAAGCACATGTTCATTCTTCTCCATAGCCCCAGGAAATCGACTTCGGAACTACTCCATTTGTGCACAAGGCTATCCTCCTCAGCCCACACATCTGAAGCAGCAGGAAAATTCAACAAAACATGGATGGTTGATTCAGCCTCTATTTCACATATTGGGCATAATGTGGAGTCTGTGATCTGCTTCTTAAAAAGGTTGAGCTTGGTGGGGAGTAAGTCATGTACAGCTTTCCACGTAAAATTCTTCACTGCACCCTGAACATTCAAACCCCACTTCAGATTTCAATCAAATTCCAAGTTGTCCACAGCTGATGTTTCCCCTTCCAACCTTTTCATTCTTTCATTCTCTAGATAATAGGCACTTTTAACTGAATATTTCCCATTGTTCGAGGAACCCCATACCAATTTATCCTATGATCCCCACCTGCTTAGAGGGATGCTGCAAATTGTTTCAGCCTCAGCATCATTGAAGGTGTCATAGATCTCCTTCAAACTGGCAGTATCAATGTCAATTATAAGCTGTTGCACAATAGCTTCACAGTGCAGATTCTTGATAGGGGATTGTACATAGTAAGAAATGGGAATCGGCAACATTTGTCGTTTCAAATCTTGATTTTACTTCCATTCCCAACCCTCCACATCAAGCCTTCTTTCACCAAGTCTAAAGAAGATCACAGGCTCCTCCATATAGAAGGACCAGCCAACCCCCCCCCCCCCCCCCCCCCACCTTTGCATCTAACGAGTTTCCAGTCTTGAAATATTTCTCCCTCATAATCTTAGCCATGCACCAAAAGGGAAGGGGAACTCAACATTCTCCGGCACCTCTTAGCAAGCATTGTTTGTTAAAGCATTAAATGTCCCTAAATCCCAATCCTCCATCTCTTTTCGAGTCACTTTTTCCTCGATATTGAGTTGTTACTAGTACACAATAGCCTCCTATATGCAGTGCTTGCGTTTGAAATTCCATAGGATCTCGACTACGGTTGATTCTAGAAGTATTTCTTTCGTAAATATAAGGATTTTGTGTCTATGGGTCGTGTGCTATCTTAGTATAACTCAAATATATTCTTGCGAGCATCGACAGCTTTAAATATGTTGGGGTTCTTTGGCAGGTAAGCCATATTGTGATATTTTTCTCTTGCAAAATCACATGCAGACCCATGTATAGTGTATACACAATGATACTCCCTTAGATTATTTTGTTAAGAACAATAAGAGAAAAAGTAAAACGAAAAGTAGAATCAATTACACACTCACAAAATATTTACATGGTTCAGTAACGTTCTTCTGGTTATGGAGTCTTTGGTTTCGCGCTGGGCCCTCGTGTTGAAATCTATAAAAAATAAACTGATATTTATCGGATTGGGTCATCAAATCGGATCAACACAAACACAACCAGACTCCGCACTTAGGCCCAACATATCTGCACAAAAGAAGGCAGGCCGGGGGGATTGACACGGCTGGAACTTGAGGTCAAAGTAGTCGAACTTGAGGGTATATGATATGATCACTTGCTTGTTTAATGCATCAGGTTAAAATTTCACATCATGTGGCAAGTTTTATCACGAGCAAACATCTGAGAATCAATAATTACTAAGATGGGGCAAATGATAATCACTTTATAAGGTTGCATACAAACAACTTTCACACTCGTGAGCTGATCAGGTATTAAGCTTTGCTTCTTACCAAATCCTTTTTTCGTTCTTTATCTTTTTAGTGGAGGTCATTCAAGGCTACATTTTTATTCTGTTTTAGTTGGTTGGGGGACCCTTTACATAAATTCCATCTACTAAGGAATCTAATATATACCTTTCATTGGGCATGAGGGTCAAATCCAACAAGAGAAATCAATCAAACTCAAACTGATGCTAGTTTTTATATATTTTCGCAAAGAGTAATGTTATATACAGTCGTAGAGTGCGCAAATACTGTGCAGTTGCTTTAAAAAAGAGTGAGATCTACTATTAAAAAATTAATTTTTTTTCTCATGTGGATTTTGTATTTATTCACTTTTTTCAAAGTGATTACGCAACGCTTGCACACTCACAACTGCAACTATCATTTCTCTTTCGCAAATAATAAATCCAAGTCACAATATATACTTGAGTAATGCTATATACATTCGTATAGTGCGCAAATGTCGTGCAGCCACTTTGAAAAAGAGGGGTCTATTATTAAAATTTTATTTTTTTTCATGTTAGTACCATATTTACTATTTTTTTTAAAAAAAATTACGCGACGCTTGCCCACTCCACAACTGTAAATATCATTTTTATTTTTCAATTATTTATGTCTTGTTTCTTTAGACTGAAGAGATGTCATTAAAGTAACTTGTTTCCCCTTTGAAACGTGCTGCTACATGCAATAATAGTTAACCATGATGACCAATCCACCTCACCTAACCCCAGAAGCTGATCTCTTTTAATCATTACTGCCACAAGCCTAAAAAAGAAAACAGATTATAAAGTCACTCTAATTGCCCATACATTATTGAACACTAGCATCAAGACATAGAACGGCATGATTTGTTATGATTGCCACCATTATACTCCTCATGATTGACACCCATGATTCCTTCTTTAACACACCCTATAAAAAGCAAGAGTTAAGCATGAACAAATCACAGAATTAAGAGAGCCTGCACAACTCTAGCTAGCAATGTTGAGGAGAGGATCTCTGACCATTTCCATGCTATCAAATTCTACCATGTTGGTGGGTTGGTGCCGGCCACGCCGACGGCT
The DNA here is from genome assembly GCA_961763995.1 of Juglans cinerea. NCBI lineage: Eukaryota > Viridiplantae > Streptophyta > Magnoliopsida > Fagales > Juglandaceae > Juglans > Juglans cinerea. Next base: position 18,137,957 of record CAUIVZ010000015.1, on the reverse strand, counting down.
TAGACGGCGGAAGGGTAGCACCATTCGGTTAGGAAATAAGCGGCGAGGGCTGTGCCTAGGATCCAGGCCAGTGGTGCAATGGGGGGTGATGATGGGTCCTCTTAGGATGCTGAAGAAGATCATCATGGATATGGCACCAAATGGACTGTTAATAGAGGCTTATTATAGGTCTTTAACACCCTTTTTACGTCCACAGCTATTTCCCCTATGTTGATTCGTTGCAGAATTTACTTTTGAGTGGGGTTTGTTCTTCTCTTGATTTCTTTTCTTTTCTTGTATAGTTCTGTAATAAGGGGTTGAGCAACCCCTTCTGATAACAGGCAAATCGCATATCGAATATCAAGTGGTTGATAAAAAGACACAACCAAATATTGTAGAATGAAAGAGGGTTCTTTTCCGTGCCTGTTTCTAATAGCTGCATTTAAACAAATACAAAAGGTCCTTCCAAAGTACATGACCATCCATCATTTGGATAGCTTTTTGCAGTGTCGAATTGCCATGCAAGTCAATTGATCAGCAGAATGTACAAAGAAGCCTTTGCATGAACCGTCACTGCAAAAGGCAACCTTTGTTTTGAGTAGTTGAAAGGCACTTACCCTCCTTACTTTTGAGTAGATTGGTGAATTTAGTAGAGGGATTGTGAAAAAATAAAAGAAGAGAGAAAAGGAAAGGAAGTTTTGCTATGAATAGAATTTTCTTCAAATTAGGTTAGAACTTAAGAAGAACTTCTTATTTCTCCAATCCAGTCTATAAATTCAACAAATGTTCATTAAACATGATAAGAAAACATGTTCATTATGACAATATATTCGTTCTAGACATTGTTGAATATTGGACATAAATTTATTTGTAATTTTATGCAGGGTATTATTCGAGTCACGGGATGAATATGATCTTAAAGAAATCCCAAAGTAAACTTTCTCATTTCTTCGTATTTATAGTGCATTTGCTCCAATGGACTTTTCTATCACCTACACATTATGACAATCAAAATTGAAGTATTTTTTTTCTCTAAATGTTTGGGCAATGGAAATGAAATTAGGAAAAAAAAACAGTACCTAAAGAGGGAAGTTAAAAAAAAAAAGAATTTTATGCATCAGCTACTATTAATTTTCACATTCCATATCTATAGTTTTTTTTCTAAAGGTGTAGGGGTGTTTTTCATAGGATGTGTGAGTGTTTTTCATAAAGTGTGAGGTGCGAGGTAGTGAATAATAGTTGATGGAAGATTTTTTTCAAAAATAAAAAAATACAAAAGAAATGAAGATAATGGCATAAAAAAACAATATATGCATATTCAATTAATTTAGGTACCGGTTATATATTATCGACTCAATTTCCGTTAATCGTTTCCTTCAAAGAAGCCTGCTTTTAGCTTGAGAAGCAAACAATGGCTCCTCTAATCACCTCCCAAGCCGTCCGAAACCCACTCCTCCTCACACCGCCAAACCTCAAACCCACCTTCTATTTCCCTCGCTGCCACCTTTTGTCTTTCCATAACCCCTTAAAACCTCTATCTCCCCGCCTCACCGCCAAGCGTAACCTAGCCACCCTTGTTCTCGCTTCGGCTTCCCCTGCTTTTCCTGCTCTGCACCCACGAACCCCTCAAATCCCGACTCAGTCACAGTCTCCGCTCACCCAAACTCTCACCACCATTGCAGCCATAGCCTTATGCTTCTCCACCCTTTTCAGCAAGCTCGTCGAAAGCCTTGCTCCCCAAATAACCCAACAAGTCGTTCTGCAGAGAAACTTGGTTAGCACTGTTGGACCGCTATTCTTCGCCGCGCTAAAAGACCGGCCCACTGGGTACCTGAATACGCCGCTTACGGTGGTGGCCGCGGGGTTGGGCAAGTGGCTCGACATCTACAGTGGGGTTTTGATGGTCAGGGTTTTGCTCAGTTGGTTCCCCAACATTCCCTGGGACCGCCAGCCCTTGTCCGCAATTCGGGACCTCTGCGATCCCTATTTGAACCTCTTCCGGAATATAATCCCACCGATCTTCGACACGTTGGATGTTAGCCCGCTCTTGGCTTTCGCGGTGTTGGGCACTCTTGGTTCTATTCTTAATAGCAGCAGGGGCGTGTATTGAAGAAGAGAGGATTGCTGGGTTTCCTCTGTTCTTCATGGTTATATCCTTTCCTATGTTGGCAGGCTTCAGCTGGTAAAGACTATTCTATTTTCTATCCAGGTTTACTGGTCTTCTCTCTTCGTTCTTTCTAGTGTTCCTTTTCTTTATGTAATATAACCAAATATGTATGTAAGTTCACAGTTGTAGATATTGAAGTTTGATATGTATATTATGTTTTCTAATCCTAATTGTTATATTGGCCTTAGCTTAGGATTCTGTCATAATGGAAATAATACAATTTTGTGGGAAGTTAGAATTCTGTATAGCAATTAGTTTAATTTCTCAATCCTTTGCAATATTGGGATTTAATGTTGTGCTTGTATCGTCCTGACTATCAAAAATCATGTACAAGTCATTTCATGATTCTGTACAATTTGTGCAGCTTGTTGTTTTCTGTGAAACATAGAATTTGAGTTACTCATTACATGTAGCTCGATGCATGGGCATCCCCTTGTGCTGGTTTCATTGAAGTAGTATCCATGCATTATTTCTTCATCCATCTAAAGTTATCCGGCAGTATAGCTTATTTTAGGAGTTGGGTTTGTATCCGGCTGTGTATCTGAGGCTTTCTATTATTTTTCTAGCCTTGTACACTAAAGTTTTAGTTATAAATTTTATTTTATAGAAGACAGGGAATGCCCCTGCTGGTTGGGAGACTTTTGCTAACATTTTTTCATATTTAGGATAATTATTAAGAGCATTAGACACCAATAAAGATTCCGATTCCCTCTGATGAAGACGTTGGAAACTAGTTTATGTAAGCAGTACTAGGAATTTAAGCATTTCAACTATTGGAACATAATAATTTTCAAAAACTAAATGTATGTTGATAGCCAATAGGTTGCTCATGATAAATGCTAGAATAAAAAATAAGGGACGTGTACTTTAGGGAGAAACCATTGTTTTAGGATTATTAAGCTACACCCTTCTGAAATAATTGGAGACTTGACGAAAGAGTGGATTTGAGTGTCAACTGTTATATCATTTGGTGCAGAGCTTCTTAGAGAGAGAGAGAGAGCTATTTTGCTTGTGCAATTGGTTGATCGATTCCTCGAATACTATTCTGTTATTTGATTGTGCAATTGGTTCAGTTCTAAATGCTTAATGAGCCAATTAAATTGTATTCATCTTTAAGCGTATAACAATGCAAAGTAATTTCTCTAGAACTATTTTTTATGCTCATCTCGAGTGTGCAAAACCAAATGCAGAAGCTCAAGCTTAACTGAAGTCACTGGTCATGGCTGTGGCTCTTCACCAGAGGCAACCCTACCAATCCTAGAAAGCTGGGGCTGGCCATCAGCCGTGCTGTGAATCTTCTTGGAGTCGAGGTTCAAATGGATTCTTTTTGCTCTCTTTGGGCCACAATGACTGGTGTTGTGGACTAGTACTGTGTAGGTGGCACTTGAATGAGCCTGCGTGACTAGTTGAAGCACAAATGCATATCTTCTTTTACCCAGCAGCTGCTTTTGTTTTGGATCTTCTCAATCTTCTTTTGCACTGCCTAGACCCTTTGCCTGAGGCCCTGACTGTACAACGTATTGGGCCTGGTAATGATTAAGCAATTAAGTGGCAAATTCATTGTGTGGAAAATGAGTGGGAGAGTATCCATTTCTCTCCCTCGGGCCGGTAGGAGTTTAGGATATCCAATGGACCAAATCCCACAGACATATACCAGAATTCATGCCCCGAGCATATACTCGGTCGTTTATCACAGCCAGTTAGGAACTTACGAGGCCCTTGGGATAACTCAAGCCAATTATTTGCTTATCAAAGCCTCAAAGGCACAAATTTACAATAATAAGTTATCGTTTGGATTGAGAAGTGATCTCAACTCATCTCATTTTATCATTACAATTTTTTTAAATTTTCACATAAAATGTAACAAAGAATTCAAATTTTAAAACAATAGTAATATTAAAAAATAATATTCTAATAATATTTTATTTAACTTTTAACTTTCAATCTCATTTCAACTCTCTATTCAAACGATACCTAAATATATCCAATGGACATAAAACATAAACATGTCATTGTGAATGTGCAGAAGGCCATGATGTTCAATGTAATTTGCAAACATAGAATCCTCGTGGGTTCTTGCTTGCTGCTTGCCATTGAAATTGATTCGTATGATCTGATCTGGAAGTTTCAAGTCTAAGAGTGCGTTTGGATGTTAAACTGAGTTGAGTTGAGTTGAGATGATAACATATTGTTAGAATATTATTGTTTTATTATTATTATTATTATTATTTTAGAAATTGAAAAAGTTGAATTGTTTATTATATTTTGTATTGAAATTTAAAAAAGTTGTAATGATGAGTTGAGATGAGTTTACTTTCTAACGAAGCCTAAGTAAAAGAACTTAAAAAAATAAATAAAAAATTTTAAGAGAACTTGCCCTGCATTGGGTTGGCAAGTTAGAGGTATGGCTGGATGCACGACGTTACACGAGATGTGACTCTTTGTATTGAAGCTTTTGTTTTGTTAAGCTCATGTATTACACTGGTAGTACTCTTTTTTTTTTTTTTTTTTTTGTTGAATGGTACACTGGTAGTACTCTGTTCTCATGTAGTATGCAGAGGATGTGACATTATTAACTGGGACAAAAAGTACTACCAGTACTTCATAATTCTCTAGCACGCTCAAAGGAATTCATCCTTAGAGTGTAGTGAAGGTAGGATATGGATCACAAAGAACCATGCACCCTTTTCCAACCCATTCTCTCTCTAAAAACTGACTGTCCTCTCTAATTTTGCAGAACAAATTCCTTTCTCTTGTCTATAGTTTTAGTGGGTTTTTCTTTCTTTTATTTTTCCCTTTGGGTAGGACAAATCCACTGCTTTCTGGCAACCAATTGTCCACACGCTAATTAAGCTGCAGATTTTCCAAAAAGAGCCCAAAATCATAGCCATCCAACTATCGTGTAGCGTTTTCATGCCTCCCAAACTTTGTGTAAGTCTTACGTATTATAGCAATAGTATGTATCTAACTACACTTGAGACATCGAAGGCTTCGTCGGCCTCAAATATTTAACATCTGTGCCACATAGATATCCTCTTCTCCATAGATGTGCTAATCTCATGTCACGGTACGCCAAAGGCCAGGCTTCCTTGCTCTCGACGAACTTGCGACATCAATGGCATCCAACCACATCTACTCAGTCAACGAATTACTAGCGACATCAAGACGTTGACTCTTTTAGCAGTCACTCTAGTATATACCAGTACGGAACATGGATCTAGTCTTCTGATTTATGGTCTACTTTTTAATTTTCTTTTCTGGTATTGCTTTCACTGTAATGAAGTTTTTGTTTGGAATGTCCTATCGGCTACTCTTATACCTCTTGTTAAGATAAAATGCAGATGACAAAATCTACCTATTTTCATCGATTTAATTTTTTGAAATAAATGGTGATTTCACGTAGTATAGAGCAGAGGTCTTGAATTCTCTAAGCTCTAATTTAGTCTAATGATAGATGATTGCTATGCAAAAACACATGTATGATTCTTGGACTAATTAGTTATAATTAGATCAATGGAAACAGTTCATATCTCTAATCCATACTACTAAGCCAAAAGTTTGAGGTCCATTCTCTTTTCTTCAACCTCTATTTGGTAGAAGGGCGCAAAGTATATAATTCATATCCGGTATTTTATTTGAGTCTCGGTAAAATGAGAAAGTAGAAAAAACATGCATGTATGCATGCAGTAGTACTGGAGCTAGCAGCAAGAATTTTTGAAGCAAAATTCATGTACAGTGCTTAAGAGTTAAGACCCTTTTTCCAATCGTACAAGACAAAGAGCACTAAAGAAGACAAAAGTAGCATCTATACATACCAGATGGTCATGGTTTTGGATTCAGAATCGCTCAGCTAGCTTCTTTATGATCATGTACTGGGACGTGGGAATTATAGCCAACAAGATCAGAACAAATATTGAGAGCGCAAGAAAAAGATAGTCTATGGAATAATGAGTTAATGTTGCTCCCTGATCCATAGATAACATATAGCATGAGCCACCAAGGAAAATTGCTCCATGGATGCAGGAAAGATTAAAGCTAGCTGCCTCCTTTGTTCTACTGAATTTTCCATTATTATTTTGCATGCTTCAGCTGGGGAACTCATGACGACAACTGCTCAGAAACTTTTGTATCAACGACAGTACTGCGTGGGCTTGATTAAGACGTGTTAATGTAGAACGTACATGCCCCAATACATTAAGAAAAATTCTAAACATAAGCCTCACACCCTGTACATCCACTTAAAAATATGTGATTTTACTTTTTTATTCACGTAATGAAAATGATTCCAGATATGTTTGTAAGTAAAATAAGATAAAACGATAAAATGACATGTTTTTAAATGTGTGTGTAGAGTGTAGGGCTTATGGGTAGCACTGCTCATGCATTAATGCATGCTCAATGGTTCGAAACCAGTAGTGAAGACACTGCATGCATGCCACAGGTGTAAGACCAGTGGAAGGGCACAAGCTAGGCGTGCATTGATAATATCGTTGGGCGCCAGTGCACGCGTCCTCGATCCATTTCCAGGCGGAACACAGGCGTGCACCACGCATGCATCCCCGGCCAGCGCGGCCAATAACGTGCGTCTTGGAATAAAGATTAATTATAGGAATAAAATATTGGCTCTAAATTAGATTTTAACTCTTTAGTGCGTGTCGTCAAATGTTTCAGTCAAAAAAAAAAACGAAAAAAGCTTTATAAAATTAAACTTGGTTTTATATAGTAAATTTTTATTATAAAATAAATTTAACATATCATATAAAATCACGTCAATTTATGAATTTATTTTTATAAAATTTATGTGGTTGTAGCTAGCACTTTTGTGATATTCCATACGATAGGAATAAAATAGGTGATATATGAGATCTCATATTGTTTGAAAAGTAGAAGTTTTGCTCTTTATAATGTTATAATGAGATTTCAATTATATTATTGACTAATTTTTTTAAAGTATAGGCCATATACTAGTTTGGACTTTCTATTGACTCATTACAATAGCTCTCTAATCTAATTAATGGCCGAATAAACCCTAAAAATAAAGATACCTACGTTCAATGTTGGCACGTAGGAATGTCTCGTATTGGATCGAGATCGAGAGATAATGCACGCCCCAACCAAAAGCTAGCATAACACCATGCATTTGCAAAATTTTCTTTTGCTATGTCTTGATCACCTTTTTCTAACCTTGCCGTGCACTTTTTCAATTCTTGATTCATGCATTTTCAGGTGGGGTTAGTTTTAGAAATCTAGCGCTTGCACTTTTCTTTCCCGAAACCCTACGTGCCTATCACAAATCTACTTTAGACAAAGGCCAGCAGGCAAAGGAAAAAAGAAAAAGAGATCAGATGAATTGTGAAAGATCGAACAAGCTACATCCATCCATCAGGAACGTCACAGTACTTATCTATAATTCAGTATATCTCTCTAATCTTCCTCCAAATCATGATAATTACCAAGCTTTATTGACAATGGAATTTTGTTTTTCCCATAAATGTTTGTCAACCATAACTTTTTTGCATGCCCTACGTACTAACGATCGCATCCACTTTTTCTTTGGAAAATGCTAGTAATTAGTCCCCACAAGTGTACCGCTCAAAATTACCGTTAGCGTATTTTATTTTTTAAAATGTTTAAGACTTGTTTGTTTTCAGAGATGAGATGAGATAAGTTGAGATTAAAGTTAAGAAGTTAAATAAGTATTGTTAGAATATATTTTTTAATATTATTTTTGTTTTGGTATTTGAAAAAGTTGAATTGTTTATTTTATTTTGTATAATTAGAAGTTGTGAAAGTTGTAATAATTAGATGAGATGAGATGTTTTCTGAAAACAAACGAGCCTTACTACTAGTGCATGTGTGTATTCTTTTAACATTAAAAAAATAAAACAAAAACCAAATGTACCAGCTAGGGATACATGACTTGAGGGGACTAAGTTGTAGCACCCTTTTCCTTTCTCATTCTCTTGCTGCAACCTAGCTAATGATCAAACCTTGATAGATATGGCAATGGCCTTACTCGGAGCTAGGCTTCTAATTAACTTCAACTCCAATGCTCAATTACTGATCAATCCACACAGTCACTAGGCAATGAAACAGAGGAAATATGTTATATTCTTCATTTTTATGATCTCACTCTTGTTTGATTGTGTTGATCATGTAGTAATTAATTAATACCCATTAATTTTTTAAAGATATAATTTAAAATATATAACATATAATAATTTATGGATGATATCCACACAATTTTTTTTATCAATCATCCTCAAATTCTCAACACGTAACCACGTGGCATTCCATGAATGAATGATAAATAGTTTTTGTAATAATATAATGTAGTTTTTGGGAAATGAGATGATAATTTTTTGTTTTAAATGAAAGTTTAAAATATTATTTTTAAATATTATTATTATTTTGAGATTTGAAAAAATTAAATTATTTATTATATTTTATATGAGAATTTAAAAAAATTATAAAGACAAGATGAGAATTTTATGTCTTCTGTGCCGCAACAGATCATAAGGATGATGACCAAAAACAATCATTAGTGAGTACTTTTCCTAATTATAACCCTACATGTTTAAAGTTCCAACATGAAACGAAGCCCTTCGATCAGAAGATCATGTGGGTTGATTGCTGCATTTATAGTGCATGCAGCAGCACAAAATGATAACGATCACGTGACCTACAATGTCCATGTCAGGAGAGACTAAACTATAATCACGCACGTCAGGGCTGTAGTAGTTCTGTGTTAGTCTGTACTCCCGTTGAAGGCTTAAGAAAGAAAATATACAGAAGTTTTGAAGACAATCTACTTTTGCTTTTTTTTTTCTTTTTAGGTACCTGTTTTGCTCTTTTCACAGGCCTTTCTAACCCACGTTCAAACCCAAATGCCCATCGAACAGTCAACATGCTTAACAAATTAAACCCTAATATTCAAAATGATCATCATAACCTTCCAAAGATGGCTAAACAAAAGAAAAATGCACGACCCTTGATTGCTTTAGAAGTCCTTTTTCCATAATGAGAGAATATTAGTAATGATATTCCTCAGACATCCATCAAAATAACAATTCCACACATACATAGACCACCAACATAAGTATTAACTATATCCTTCTACCAATCTCCCCCCCCCCCCCCCTCTCTCTCTCTCTCTCTCTCTCTCTCTCTCTCTCATAAGTCATAGACTCATATGTACAAAGTCCTTGAGGGTACTTCTGTTAACATCTTCACAGAACACAAGTGGGCAGCAAGCAGCTTGTGAAAAACCTCAACCCTCTCTTCTGCAGAAAAAACAAAAGCAAAAAAAGAATATTAAAAACTATGCACATATTTGAGGGTACATCATTATAGCCTCATAAAACAATTATTAAAGGGAGAAAGGGTTTTGAGGATCTATACCTTTCTAGTTTTTGAATAGAGGACGTCGGGTGAGATTTTGTACAAGTCTTCATCCACAGGTTTTGGGGTTGCCCTTGCCATAGCAGTTGGCGGACTTGTTGGTTCCTCCACGTCACTAACCCAGCTTTGTTTTTTATCCTCCTTGACGTAAGGGCCACGAACTTTTGTCTGCAATTTATCAAAGCCGGTAATTAATATTGACCATCAACATTATATTTGAAACGTAATATGCGCAGGCATGCAGTACTACGTCTACATGCATGTAGGAAAAAGAATGTCTAGCCATCATAATTACACCGTTTGGATCACTTTGGAGTTTGGAGGGTTCATTTCCTCTGTTTTCAACAGGTTCCTGTCCAACCCTCAACATCCGGTAGGGAAAACATCTCGGTCCCATTAAAAACATAAAAGCATTTGCAAAAGATGAGTTGAATTTCGCTCCAATGGTCTAGGCTTTCACCAAAGGAGGTGCTTCTTTTGAGTTTTAAGGACTTTTTCTTGGTGGGGTGGGGATAACTTCTTTTAATATAATCAAGCATGAAAAGTTGGGTCCATAGGTAATGTGGTCACGCTCGTAGTTCTTGAATCAATCCTTTTGATCCCCACGCCAAAGTAGTGCCCTACATGCTTTCTAAAGCAGATCATCATGTGATTTTTTTTTCTTTCCCACCATGAATGATCATTCATGATTCACCATGCACCACGCGCAAAGATATGATCAAAAGAGAAAAGGAGAAAAGCAAGAGACAATACACGAGAAAAAGTAAAGGATTACACCCACTAAATATGTACCCCATGCTCTAATACAATACGAGAAAATATTATCTTGTAATGCAGAGAAAATTAGCACCTTTTATCAGCTGCAGAATTGTAATTTATAGGAACAGTTTTCATCTCGTTTTTAGCCAAAAAATTAAATTCCTAAGCAAGATAAGGAGTAGTAAAGACAGGCAGCTTTAGCTTACTCTTCGCCGAGGAACAACGATCATGGCGGGTGTGACCACATTATTCTCATACAAATCTCCAGCAACATACAAATCACGCTCTTCAGAAAAGCTGTAACGTAGCAACCCGGCCTCCCTTGCTGACTCAAAGCACTGAGTGAATGGCAGGTCGTCGTTCCAATCCCAGCTCCCAAAAGCCGGAACATGACTTCTCATATAGTAATCCTATTCACAAACCAAAAACAAGATTCTTAATACATGACATAGATAAATATATCAGAAGAAGAACATGAAGAGTATAAACTTTTTTGAGAGACAAGTGAGAAAAAAGAAGTCTCACTTGATCCATTAAGGTAGAACTGGAGAGGTTTAAGAATCTAGGAGCAAGATAGATCAGCTGAGCCTCGAAGGTTACAAAATGTCTACTCTTTCTTTGTTTCTTTTATAATGCAAGGTAGAGCGTGGGTTTGCTACCAATTTATGAAGGGAGATGGATTCACGGAGAATGAGGGAGAGGTAGTAAAGTAGGCCTGGCCAGGGGGGTATGGGTCCAATGGGATCCAAAGCAACACAACTTCATGGGTAAAAAAGAAAGAAAGTAAACTCTGATAACGATGTTTCACAGTAGCCAGACAGTAGGACAAAGCGGTAAGGCAAGTGAGAGAGATAGGGATAAATCGGATGCTTTGGTTCAGATTCTTTTAAATTCTATCCTTAACTTTATCAAGGGTTTTTGCTTTGCCTTGTTTGTCGCTGAACAGTTGTATATTCAAATGCATGATAAAAGCCATAAAAGTTGGTTGCTTCTTTCTTTCTTTCTTGGGGTTCTCCAATCTCAAAGCAAAACGCCTGCTGGTAATAGGCCAGCTTTTGAACCCTACACGCCTGATCGATGAAACTTTGTGCTCTGTGCAATGGAGTAGAGCATCCCTCAGACCGTAGTTAAAGTGGAGTAATTTATTTGGCATTGACAAGTCAGTAGCGAAGTCAACACTCAGCAGTACTGTATCAGCTAGCAGTAGTAGTACTGCAGGTTGATTTTGCATTTTTGCAGTTCAGAGCTCAAACTTGCTGTGTACACCATACACAAGAATATCTTTAACTATAGAAGATATATATCGTACGGTTCCTACTCTCTGGAATGGTTAGAGTTGCAGAGATGCCAGAGAATTGGCGTGGCCTCTTCTCGACTTGGCCTTTGACAATCCTGCATGCGCTGCTCATGGATGAATTAATAATCTGTATTTTGGTCTATTATCAATTATAGCATTTGTGATCAATTATACTTGTAAGTTTATGTATTGAAACGTTGATATATTAAGCATATACTAATGTGGAAATTTGACACATTAACTAAAAAAATAATAATATTTTACTTTTTTTATGTCACAGTTGATGATCTTATATATATATGGTAAGAATTTAACACATAAACTAATAAAAAAATATTTTATTTTAATTTTTTAGGATAGATGCGATATTCTTGCATGAGTAAAACTAGGGTTTTCTAGTGTGGAATTTTTGAGCAAAAGAGTTGCCCAAGGCAGAAGTCAAATGGATTCCTCCATTGTCATATATATATATATGGAGATTCTAACCATTTTGTACTTTCTAGCAGCATCAAAACAAGTACTGGTAAAAGAAAATGATAGTACTACACCTCCAGCTTAATTGATAATCTTATCCAATTAAGCTTAGAGTAGTGTTCTAGAATATCTTATAAGCATCTGCTGAAGCTTAAAGTGGCCCTCAAATGATTCAGATACATACAATATTATTATAACATTAATTAATTACAGCCTCAAAAACATTTTTAAATCAGTAATAAGTACTTGCCACTCATTAATATTATATATGCAGATCGATCGTACGTGTTGATCGAAGACCAATTTTGCTAAAAGAGATCTCATATATCGATCGTTCTCATGCATGATCATCTGTTGAATAAGAATTAATGGGCCAGCTCTAGATCTTATGAGAAAGAATAAGAATTCAATGTAATTGCCATGTTGAGAAAACTCTTTGGGAATAATTGAATATATATTATATATATGGATATATATTTGCAGTCATAGAGTGAGCAAGCGTCGCATACTCTTTCTAAAAAAAATGACTAAATATGAGATTCATATAAAAAAAAATTATTAATGACAACTAAATCTTTTACAAAATGAGTACACAAGTGCCGTACATTAATTTATATATATATATAGAGAGAGAGAGTATTGCTATATATATATATATATATATAGTAGTACTATTGCTGCTCTATCTGCCCTCTATTGATGTGGCACCACCATATATATAATGTTAAGTTGTAGCTTATTAAAAAAATAAAAAATATATATATATATTATAAACAAAATGTGGTCGGAAAATATGTACAAAACTTTTTTTAAAGATGATAAATCCAAAACCTCTTAGCACATTCCGATTCATGTACTGCACGATACAAGCTACGGCTAAACAGCTTAGATTACAGCTCTATTGATACTTCATATAGATCAGCATTGCTATTCATAAATTCCACACACTATACACAATAATTTCTTTTCATTTTTTTATTGTTATAATTTTTTTTTTATTCTTCTTAAAACAATTGAATTCTTCTACTCATCATCTATATATCACACATTTGATAAGAGAAAAATTTAAAAAAATAATAAAAAAGGTGGTGTGTGGTGTATGAGACTTATGAATATAATTTTTCCTTTATATATAGTCCCAGTAGATAAGAGTCTTATTAGAGAAATGATAGTTGCAGTCATGAGTATACAAGTGCCGTGTAATCATTTTGAAAAAATTGAATAATATGAGACTCACATGAAAAAATAATAATTTTTTAATAGTAGACCCCACTCTTTTTCAAAACGACTGCACGATACTTGCACACTCCATGACTGCATGTAGCATTACTCGTCTTATAACCTTCGTAGACAAGACTTTCCTACAATCTTGTGACACAAACATATCCGTACAATTTGAAGAAAAATATATAAATTTATAGACATAATATGTGAATTCTAATGCAATAAATAGCCAACTAGCAACATTAATCGTGGGATCCACATGATATTATAAATTTATAAAAAAATCTTCACAACCTCCTAACACTCCATAGTACTCTACATTATTTTTAATTTTTATTATTTTTTTCTTTTATTAAATATTTATTATATGAATAATAAATAAAAAAAATTAAAAAGAATAAACTCAAAAAAAATATATTAAAAATTCAAAAAATTTAAAAAAATATGTAGTATGAAGTGTAGTGGAAGTTGTGTAACAAATCTCTAAATTTATATGATCTACTTCTCTTCATGTAATTGTAAAAAGTATTTGGAATGAAAAATTTTAAGGAAACTCAATTCCATTAGGATCAAGCCCATGAATTCAGCATGATCAAGCCCAAATCAGTTAGCACTCAATTTAACAATCCTTTCTACGTGCTTTTTTAATTGAAGAATTGTTTTTTTTAGTTTGAAAATCCAAGTTTTGAAAAAACTTAAAAAAAAAATATTGGTTATCAAATGCAGGTTATATGCCTCAAGTTAATTCTAACACGTGATCTGAAAAGCGTTTTAGATACTAAATAAGGTTAGCGATTACGTATCATATATATATATATATATATAGAAGAACATAGTAAATTAAATACGCAACTCTCCAAGCCATTACAAAAGATCAAAACATGGAGTGTTTTCATTATCCTCTTCGATCGTTAATTTCCTGACAAAATAACTTGATGATCTATATACATATATATATATATATATATATATATATATATATATATATATATACTAGGTTAAGGCAACGTGCAAAGCACGTTAGCCTAGCTAGATGAAATGATTATTTTTAAAAAATAATATATTTTTTATAAAAAAAGATTATTTGAATCAAATGTAATGCATAGAAAAAAAATGTAAAGTCTAGCAAATATTTTTGGATAATGATAGTTAAGTACATGCCTGCATAAATTAGAAGATAAAAACATTAGTACAAAGACAAATTAGTTAAAATAGGCCATAGGTTGATCCAAGCTCGGGGGAATTGAAATTACAATTTTTTTCTTAACAGATTTAGTAAAAAATTTCTTAAAAATTTTCATATGATCACAATTTTGATATAACATTAAAAATTTCTTTTCTTAAATTTTTGCACGCTATATTAGATCATATAGGATGTGTTGAGAAAAAAAGGGCTTCAACATAAGACTTCTCGGGTTGATATTCACATACCATACAAGAGAACATGAACAAGCCCCCTTTAGTGAGACCTGGCTTAACATATACATAAGTTCCTTTCAAAATCCAATACACAGCCTAAATTGCTTGTGGCAACCACTCCAACAAAAACATTATAATAAAGACCAAAGCTTGTATTGATTATGAATTCTATCCTAGTCCATGCTAAAATTAAATGCGTGTCCAAAATAGCATATATGTTCGACAGATATAAGAAATAACTTACTTATCAAAACAGATTTTAGTACTAATATTAGGATGGAAGAAAAACATTACTTCCATTCTGTGGGAATTAATCTGTATTGACATGATAAATAACTTGGGCCATGTTAATTTTATCCATCTTTGCAGCTTCAGATTGTAAGATTATAGAACTCTTCTTTCCATCAGCAACATTGATGTTGGCTTTGTCTTTCTCCTGTAAATTATAAAGAGACATTAATTTCTAAGAATGCACAAGGCGAATGCACAAGGCTACCTACTATCAAACTGACTTTATTACCTTCAGAGTCAAGAACTTGAGCTCTCTTTTTGCATTCTGCTTCTACTTGCATCTCTATACAAAATCTACTGCTCAAGCCAAAGCTTCAGACAACATAGTCATTATTAACTCAGGAGGGAATGCTATTTGTATACCTTTTCCAAGGAGGCAAGAGAGAGTAGAATGTGACCTTTCCCATTTTGCAGGTGATACAATCTCAACCTTAAATCGAATTGCAGCCTTAAATAATAAAAGGTAAAGTACCGCATCCAAATAAAAGTACCATCACTGAAAAGCACCATTCAGACCCAAACTTGTCTTTCAAAAAACATTAGACAAAGATAAGCAAAGCCATCAAGGCCAAACATCAAAGCAAGCTTCAAAGACCCTACCTCTTTGGAACAAAAGAGAGTTAAAGAAGAAAAACATCATACACCAAAGCTTCAAATACCCTACCTCCATAGATTGTTTACACTTTTCTTCAAACTTCTTAGCTGTAGAAGGGTCTGCTCAACCTTTTCTTCCTCTAGGGTTCCCCATTACAGAAAACAAAATCATCCCAAACATAATATTTACTATCATTGTCAACCAGCCTCCATCAGCAATAACATTCATATATATATATATATATATATATATATACACATGCACACACACACATTCGAATGATATTCCTCATCTATATATATATATACACACACACATGCACACACACACACATCATGTTTCAATTTAGAGAGGGTCTTTGATTTACTTTCATTATTGTAGTTTAATTAATGGCACATTATAACTATAAGGATTATATATATGCAGGTTGCTGGATTTGCTGTTTTCTTTGGGTGGCTTTTGCAAACCATTTTAGATGCAAGAGTATTGCTTTTATAGACATGTCGAATGTTGGTGAGGTATTATAGTAGACTTGTAGATGTGTTGGTCAAACCAACCTGAGGTTTGCATTTGCCCAAATAACTACAGGTTTTCAATTTAACTACATGAAACATTAGCCTGTCAAAATTTTAAATCATAACAATGAAAGAGTTAAGAATTGTAAAAACAATATATCAACAAAAATTATCCAACAATAGGACACATGCACTTAATTCTAGTTATATGCATAAAATATATTAGCATATATAAAGGAAATTGTAAGTGTAGTTTGAGACAGATAATTACATCCATCACTACATGATAAAGTTACAAAAGCGAAGGTCCACAGAAGAAACAATTACACATTAAGATGCACACATGCAACTACAAATAGTAAATCTAAAATTTTCATTTACATGATTAAATATTAAGATCCCCATTCCTAGCATCAATGTATCACACCTACAAAGTAAAAACTCTAATAGATGTAAATGTTTGATAAGCTCTCACAGGAATAGAAAAAACATATTCACTTACCACAATATATAGCTACTAAGCTCCAATGTAATTAAAGGAATCACTGGATTGCTGCACAGACCACTTGTGAATCAAGTGGTTAAGACTAAATTGAAACAACGAAACTACAAGACTAAATGGTTAGTAACAGACCAGGCTCAAGTTTCATAAGATGGCAGAGCTATCAAGTTCGTTCAACCAAGATCAAGAATCAATCAAAATTTCATTTAGTAAGACCAAATTAAAGCAAATGGATCTGGCATGCATACCTCTTTAACTTTTTGCAGAAAAGGGGCTAAGTAATCCTCCCATTAATTAATCACCATTAATGATTTTAAAGCTATGATCGAACTTAATTTGGTTGAAGTCATGCAAATAAATATTATAAGTAACAAGTACTATAATATGATGAAAGTATAAATAAATAAAGCAAACTATTATGAAAGTACAATGAAGACCAATATCTATGACAGAGAGGAAGTGATATGGTATTAGTAAACTATTTACAAAGAAAAGAAAGAGTTCAAAAAAAGTTTCTGTGGAGCTGTAGGGTCACGGTGGAAGTATGTACCAAAGAACTGCCTGGCCTTGAATAGAACAACTAAATCAAGGAAAAGGATAGCAATAACCATCTCCAAAGTATTTGGGATTAGGCTTATTTAAGTTGAGGTCAATTTATATTTCCTACTATTAAAGACCCGTTCTTCCACATACTTAAAATAACATAAAAAGTATACAAAAATTAATGTTGCTACTGTTCAACATTAGAAAAACCTTTAAACTCCAGCATATTTCGTGCTACCTCAGCTTGAGCAGAAGCCTTTCCCTCAGCAGCACGTCTTAAGGCCTTTGCAACAGCTAGAGAAGAGATGGAAAAAAAATATAAGCATAATGGCTTTCTATATTAGATTCATAGGCAGAGCAGTTACTTATATTGAATATGTGCATAACGTAGAGGATTAAGCATGAACGTACTTCTCAAGACAATCATTCAACTCATCTCTAGAACTGTCCCATATAGGTCCATCTCCATCCTGCAAATCATCCCAAGACAATCTGAAAAAAATATGAATAAGATGTACTGCTACTAAACTACCAAAATCTCATATTCTATCCAAAAGAAATTTATGCCATAACAATTGTGAAGATAACAATTAAAGAAAATATCTCGCCAAATACTAACAAAGAAACCTACAAGAAATTGACAGAGAGCTGCTGCTAGCTCCTTCAAGAAGAACTGCAAGGAAAAACAAACGGAACCCACAACGAACGGAAGAACAAAAAGAAAACTTGGCTTTCGGATTCACACCGTCTCGACGAGAGAAAGAACAATAGAATGCAAGGAAAAACAGAAAAAGACACAGCAAACAAAAAAAAGGAAAAACAAAAAAGAATAGAATCAATGTAAAATAAAATTTTAGGCAATATCAAAAAAAAAAATTCCACTTCTCATTTACCTACACATAAAGGATGGAAGAAAAAAAAATGAAAGCACAGATAAAAGGAAAGCAAAAACAGAAAACAGAAACAAAAAATAAAATTTAAGGATAGACCAACTTCAAAAAAAATTTACATCTACTCCGATGTGTATGTACAAAGCATAAACAAAACAAAAAAACTAAAGACATTTAAGCCTAAGTAAAGTCAACATCAGTCGCAAACACAATACCCTCACAGAAGGTGAAGTATCTTCATTTGATGCAACAACAAGATGAGTTGCAAAATCAGGATTCCACTGCAAAACAGAGCATCACCTTCTAACCGAGTCTGAAAAGCTATAAGCAGACAGAGGTCATGTGAGGTGTTTTAAAAGATCATTTTGAGAAATTGTATCAGACTAGAACTTTTACAAAACAGCATGCGCACACAGAGAATACATTGCATCAGTAGCGAAAAGATTACCTTAGATGCACACAACTAAAACTCTAAAAAACATATCTGAAAAAAATACCTCATTATAAGAAAGCAAAAAACAGAAAAGTTAAAACAAAATTGGAAGCGAAGAAAAACCAAACAACTAAAAATATATTCACAAACCTCAAAATCATACAACAAAAATAAATAAAAAAATCATACTTTTCACTTTTGTGTAAATCACAGAAACCAACACTACACATGGAAAAAAAGCCATAACCGAGAAGATGGACTAAACCCAAGACAAAAAAAATACAAAAAATCGAGAGCATGCAAACCCAGAACACACGAATAAATGTTCAAGTGCATGAGAAAAAACCCCAACGCGAAAAAGCTAAAACCCGAAAAAAATATATTTTTCCACACAAAAAATACAAAAAACTAAGAACATAGAAACCCAGACCATACAAACTCATGAAAAATTTTCATCAAAACTACAAACAATCCACAACATACAGACTCAAAATATAGAAAGGAACAACATCTCTCCAGATTCGAAGAGAAAAAACCAACAAGATCATGCAAATAAAATATTTTTTGACAAAAAAATACAAAATGGTTGAAATTTTACTGTAGATTCCTGGATCCGAATAGGATGATAGCTTTGTAATAAATTTGGAAATTTTGACCAGGTCGACGCTAGGGTTTCCGAGAGTGTACCAAAACTGAGAGATATGGAAAAGCTTTTTTTGAAGTTAGATCTACATTAATGGATCCAAACATTCTATAAAACCTCAAAACATATTGAAAAAGTTAAAAAAAACACCCCACCTTTGGGGAGATCCATCACTGTTCTTGTTTTGGAGGCACCTCTGTTTGTCGTTCGGATGTAGCATGGGGGTTCCTAGGCATCAGTCTTCTTGGTCTTCGTCGGGCTGAGACCAGAAGCAAGCGGGGCTGAGAATAAAATGAAGACAAACTGAGAAACAAAAAAATGCAGAGAAAAATGGAGACGAAAACAGTTAGCTCTGGACCCCCACGAAAATGGAGACGAACACCACAAACCTGAAGAAGGAGCCGAAGCTCCCCTTCCCCCCAGCTGGTTTCGGAGGAGCGAGTTTCGGAGCGAGGTTCTAGAGAGAGATGTTGTCTGGTTTGAGAGAGCCCGTTTTCGATTGGGACCATAAAGAACGCAATTTGCTGCTTTAACGTGTAACTTAACGCCGTTTGATAGACAGTTAACGGAAAACAAGAATTTTCGTCTACAGCCGTCTGATAGGCACTTATATATAATAGAGATATATACACACACACAGATATATAGGTACTTCACGGGCTATATATCTGGTGTTGATCCGTAGGTCATGTGAAATGATCTGTAGCAGTAGTCGCCTGCCAATTTCTCTTCTGCATGCAGCTGGAGACTCCTCAATCCTCATGATCATGTTTGATCTTCTGTTTTGTTGTCACCTCTTTGACCGTCAACGGTCAAGAGGATCAACCTAAAAATTAATTTCACCTGATCACACAATCTTATTGGCCACCTCTTTATTCAAAATGATTTCTTCTTTTCCCGAACGAATTACCTTAAGGCTGTGTTTGGATAGTAGAGATTACTCTATTATTATTTAATATTTTATTATTATTTTTTTGTATTATTATTTATAGATTATCTAAAATCATCTTACTACTCAAACTCAAACGTAGTCAAACTAAACTTTCATTTAGAATCTCCCAACAAAGAAAAAATAAAGAAGTCAAAGAAAAATTAATTGCTTTTAACGTTAGAGTGATCTTTGCGTCATGCAAGAAAAATAAATCTTTGTAATGAATTATTTCCCATGAGAAAAGCTTTTTTTTTTTTTTTAATGTAAATCATGACATTGATTCCGATCGATCGAGACCGTTTCTGACCATTACTTTTCGGTTGCAGTTACTGCATCGTGCATGCATATCATTTATCACAGTCGTTTCAAAATGTTGACCGGTGAGAAATTTATTTAGTTGTATTTATAATGCCAGCTGGGTGTGTCTGCAATTATTTCTTTTCTTCTCTTTTATTTTTCATCTCAAGATCGTTATCTTTAGTGAAGTTGCCAAGACATGATTCAATGGGAAAAGCTGATACGTTAATTCCAACCACTTCCAAAATATCAACCCTTTTTAGAAAAAGCCTTTGCCAAACAATGAGATGAAAGACTTTTATTGTCTAATCAGAGCCAAAATCTCGTGCGCTAGGCTGCTTAGTCCTGATACGAAAACATGCTTATCTATTTAAATTTATGAAAGATGTATAACTATTCTCCCAATAAACCTCAGAGAGAGAGAGAGAGAGAGAGAGAGTAACCTGGAGGGAAGCCATGGACAGAGTTGAGCAAGAAAGATAAAGCAAAGAAAGGAACGAGGCAAGTTGGAGGTAGCTGGGTGATATGACCTACCGCGCGCCTACATATAATATAGTGCAGGAAAAAAGCTGGATATTTGGACTAGATGTTGATATATGGGAATCTCTTTCTGCATCAGAAGCAACACAATATAAATTAAAGTCGAAGATGAAGAATCTAAATGACACTTTTCTTTTCAATACTATGCGTACATAGTAAGTTTTTTATATCAAATACACAAAAGTACGTAGCAAAAAAAAATTATTTAGAAATTGGAATATACTCTCTCTCTCTCTCTCTCTCTCTCCCCATGATTGAGGCAAGCATGATGTGCAAAGATAATGGTAGGTGAGGTTTATCTTTTGCTATGTGGTTAGAGTTCAAAGGGACATTAACACTAGAGGATGCATGCCAAGGTTAGATTGTTTGTCTGCAATTATATGAGCAGACTTAAGACTGTAACAGAGATAACAAAATAAAGTTAGTATCTTGACTAATGCATGCTGATCTTCTCTTTGCTAAGAGGATTCCTTAGCTTTTCTTGACGGCAATTAGTTATCTTCAGCAATGCGCTTCCTCCTCTGCTGCTCATGCAGCAGCTTGCTGCATGGGAATGGGGAATGATGCCTCGTTAGTCATGCTGCCTTGCCTATACTTTTCCATGTTTTGCGATCGGCCATCTCTTTCCTTTGGTTGTTTCTGTTTCTGTTTCGTTTTTGGGGGGTTTGATGATGCGTTATTAATAGGCATAATAACACAGCGATCCAAGCATGCAGGAACAGTAGCCCTATTAAGATACTCTTCTCGATTAGTTTTTCTTTTTTGCTTTGATTTCATTAATAGACCCCATGTTATCGTGATTTAATGGTAAAAGTCTAAGACATGATCTTCGAGTAGAGATATTGAATTTGAATCCTTATCCATTGAATTAAGTATATATGTGTTAAAGTCTTAAACCCACGCGTGAAGACAATTATTAAAATATAATTTAAATTAATTAATATTTGGGTTAAGTTTGAAACTTTATCAATTATTACCTTATGTGCATTATTTAAATCACACCCTTTTCAAATTAGCCGTTTATTACGAAAGATTATATATATATATATATATATATATATATGTTGAATATTTAATTAACAGTACTAAAGCCCAAAACAATTGGTATAACTAGATCTATATCAGCCAGAAGTTTCTAAATTAGGAGGCTGCAAATACCCACGCCAAGCTCAAAAAGAGAGGGCCGGAAAAAATGAAAAATGATCAACTTCATATAACTATTTTATATTTATCTTACAACTTTATAGGATTGTTTTGTAAATTTAAAAATTTATTTTTAATGGAGTGATATGCTTATCTTGGTTAATTGTAATGAGTTGCATGATATATATAAGTTGTCAAAAGAGTTATTTTAGGTGTATCAATAGTTGATTCTATAGTACTTACCAAAACATTTCACCCATAGCATTTTCTTTCCGTGTTTATTTGCCAGCTCCTTAGGCCCCGTTTGGTTGACAGTCTCAGTTGAGATCAACTCAGTTTAGTATACTAATTTTAGGCTAAGTCTAAAATCTAAATACTCAACTCTCAAATTATTAACTCATCTCAACTCAAAACCTCTTTACACGTGGGACCTACAATTAATCTTTTTCAATTCAACACTTCTTTACATGCGGGACTTACAACATTTTTCAACTTCCCATAAATATATTTAAACTCATCTTAACGTCTAAAAACATTTAAACTCATATTAGTTGGACCCCACAAAACTCACTCCACCATCTCAACTATTTACTATTTATAAAGAACTCAACTCAACTCAACATCCAAACGAGACCTTAGAGTCCTAATAGTGAACTAGACATAGTCAAAATTTTGTCAAACTTTAGCTAATTTACTTTAAAAAAATAGCTACATCAAAATAGAAGTATATATACAGTACTAATTTTGGCCATCATGGTTTTGGCTGGCAAATCTAGCCCACCCAAATTCCTGGCCAATATTTTTTGGCCATAAAATATTTATTTTGGCTGGAATGACCATTTCAATATTGTCGCTAATCACATGTTCTAAACTTTCTTTCTTTCTTTTTCTTTTGTTTTGGAAAAAACTTCCAAACGGATGGGTTTAAAACCCAAGTTGGCACCCAGTCAATAGATGAACGACGCGTATGCACTTCAGGAAAAGCTTAGCTGAACCTGCGTCCACCCCATTCCTCCTCTTTTCTTCTGAATCCATCTCCCTCCCTCTGAATCTCTCTCCATCCCCCATCTCTGCACGCAAGCTTTTCTAAAAAAAAATCACCTCCTCCACGACGAACCAGACTCACGACGGAATGCCCACCATGACTCACGACGGAAGTCCCACTCGACGCGATGCCCACTCACCTGTTATGTGTTTGGAGGATCTACACAGTTTAATGGAAAGCTGCACGGAATCACTTACAATGATGTCATTGGTTTTGTTCGATGGGATCCTGGATCTGGATATTTTATTAATTCTAAATTTTTCTTTTTCTTTTTTTCTCCATAACTAATTTCCGAAGATAAAACTACTCTGAAATGATCAACTTTGTTTACGTTTCAAGTTGGTGGCAGCATTCATCAAATCTGGCAAGTTATGAGCAGCAAGATGCTCATGAGTTTTTCATTTCAGTCTTAGATGGGATCCATGAGAAAGAGGGCAAATCATGGAACCAAAGTAGAGGTAATTAAAATTAGACATCTATTAGGTTTATGTAATTCCCAAGAAAAAGGAGGCTTGTCTGGTTCTTAGTCATGTAGTATCTACAATTGAGAGTTTGGACTAGATGTATCCTATTAAATGAATGAACAGACAAGTTTTCGGACATAAACAAAAAAGTTCCTTGAACTTTTTGAAGTAGTGCAGCGAAAATGTGGGTATAATTTAAGAAGATTGATAGTTTTGTTTTGGTTCTTAGTGGTTATGCCTCTTATATAAATCATTAATATTTTTTACAGATAATGGAGAATTGCCAATGTATCGCTCATAGGGTATTCTTTGGGCTCCTGAGATCAGATGTCACCTGCATGACCTGTGGATTCACTTCAACTAACTTTGACCCCTGTGTGGACGTCTCACTTGACCTGGACACAAGCAATTTCCCTCCAACAAATATTGCTAACAAACCTATCAAACCGGATGGAAACAGTAGCATGTCTACTCTTCTTGGTTGTTTAGATTTGTTCACAAGGTAGGAGAAGCTGGGATCAGACCCGAAACTTTACTGTCGAAATTGTCAAGAAAGGCGAGACTCCGTGAAGCAAATGTCCATAAAGAGTCTCCCATTGGTGTGAGTCGTGGTGGGCGTCGCGTCGAGTGGGGCTTCCGTCGTGAGTCATGGTGGGCATTTTTTAGAAAAGCTTGCGTGCAGAGATGAGGGAGGGGGAGAGATTCGGAGGGAGGGAGGGAGGGAGGGATGGATTCAGTAGAAAAGAGTGGGAATGGGGTGGACGCGGGTTCAGCTAAGCATTTCTTGAAGTGCTTATGTGTCATTCATCTATTAGCTGACCCAAAATTGGGTTTTATACCTGGCTGTAAGTTTTTCCCTTTTGTTTTTTGTGGGCATCAGGGCATGTTCTTCACTTTCTTGCGTGCTTAGTTTCTGTATCCACTACTTCAAACTGATCACAATGCTGGGTTATGAATATCACTTTGAGATTTAGTGGGTTACTGAAGATTTGATTAATGACCTTATCTGTTTTCTTATTATAAGAAAAGATTGGTAAAAAAGTAAATCTTTTAGAATAATATCAACGTTAGAAAATTAATATGTACTTTTTAAATAATGAATAAATATTTCAATTACAATTAAAATTAAAATAAATAAAAATATTAAAATTAATATTTTAATAGAATAATGATAAATTTGGAGAATTTATTATTTGGTGTTGTTGAAAAGTGGCTAGTTAAATTTAACTAAATTTTAGCTAGGCTACTACTAGCACAGTAGTTCTACTACTCTTAAGCATTACGTATAATATCCATAGTTCCAGATTTCTGAAAAGTTGTATCGAAACTCCAGAGCTTAAACAAGTAAAAAAGAACTAATACATATACGGAGGAAGTTCACAACATGTGCTCGTGCATGGATATATATATCTAAGGTGAAAAATAGAGTAATGCTAGATACAAGCTCTAAATAGATAAGTCTCATACAAGTCTTTTGTAAAATAATGAGTCTCACTAATAAATAATAATTTTTTATATATTTTTTTAAGGTGAGGTCTACTTTTTTACAAAGGTTTGTATGAAATTTATCTATTTGGGACTTGTACAAATCATTTCTCCAAAAAATACTTTAGTTACAAAGTGATTTTGTAAAAGAAACTCACAAAGTAATGTAGTTGAATGTGGTATTTTAGATTGTAAATTTATTTTTGTTACAAAGTAATATAATGTACTATATAAAACCACGGGCGTCAATTTATAAATTCGCGTTTGTAAGATATTTCTGTAGCTCCCGTCTAAGATGAATACCTAACTATGTATCCACGTAACTTAGCACTTAGCAGTTAAGAAATGCTGAATCGTGGCAAGGTAGATAAGAACCAATTTCGTGCAGGTCGATTGGAGTCGATCGTAGGTACTAAAAACAAGCACTAAAATCCATCGATCATGCATCAAGAAACACAAAAACGACAAACCAAGATAATATTCCTTCAAGTCCCAATTCACGGCACGATCGAATAGATTTCTACATTACTAATGTGAGCGCCCTTCGTCCCAGCCACGAGTTAACCTGAAAACAAAGCGAATGGCCCCGCCATGCAGTACAACTAATCATGTCGACCAACAACAAGCGCCCCCCGTGACCCCCCCGAATCCTGCCAATTCCCCATTCACGGGTTGATTCCAAAGTTTGTGTGGTTTTCCCGATCACCTTCTTCTTTATCTCTCTATATAACTGTAAAAGAGTTACTCATTGCCATGTCTGTGAAGAGAAGGTGAACTGACTGAGCTTTCTATTGTTGGAAATGGAGATGGGAAGGAAGCTGGTGTTGGTGTTTTTGATGGTTGCAGTACTGCTTGAGGGGTCGAGGGCTGCTGTGAAATTGTGTGACATGGATGATGATGGTCTTTCAGCGTGCAAGCCATCGGTGACTCAGCCCGACCCTGTTGACCCAACGCCTGGCTGTTGTCAGGCTCTTTCTGGGGCTGACTTGAAGTGCCTTTGTTCCTATAAGAACTCGATGGTGCTGCCTGCTCTTGGCATCGACCCTGATCTTGCCATGGCTCTGCCTGCCAAGTGCAGCCTCACCCCACCTGCCGACTGCTAAGGTTTCTCTCTCTCTCTCACACACACACACACACACACACACAGAGACACGCACGCACTCACAAAAACACGCAGATGCTTGTATTTTTTGTATCAATATTCAGTTGCAAGCAAACTCTGTTTTCCAACGTAAAGGGAGAGATAAAACTCAAGTGAACCCACAAAAGTCATGTAACCTCCCTTGGGCCTGATAAGATTGTTTCGGCCTGTACGTTTAGCAACATCTATTAGCTCGATAGTTCTTAGTAGGCCCAATCCAGCAAAGAAATTGCCTTCAACGGTTATAGTAATATTAAGTATAAACCTTGGGTATTGATGTGAGAGACCTAAGAGAATGGAAGGAAAATAACTATCTGGAACAAGATTTTGATTTTCTGGTCTGTTTTTCCTTTTTCAGGTTCTTGAAAGGGTATGTGCATGCTCCACATTCCGGCGGCTGTCAATAAATTGCAAGAATTGCGATTGTGTGTGTCAGAATTGTATGCAGTTCTGTTGTGTCTTCACTAGTTTGTGTCTTTGAATAGTGATTTGTATTTTGTAATATACTCTTTAAATTGTGTTTGTAATATGATCTTGAAATGTTTGATGTATGTAATAAGAGAAACCGTGTTTATCAAAAAAACTAGTTTTTGCGTATTCAGTTAAAAGTGAAGGAAGAAGCTTTATAAGACTCACCGGAATAATACTAGATAGAACATGATCTATCATTAAAAAAAATTAATTTTTTCATAAAAATTAATTTTTTCATATTTACTCAAATTTTTTTTAAAAAATATACGGCATATATTATAATTGTAAATATAATTTCTCTTCGCATAGAGCTAGAGTGTGAAACACTAGCCTTAGGAAAGCGAAAATGAAAGTGGAAATGGGAAAGATGTGGGGGATTTGTAGAAGCGGGGAAGCGGAACCGTTTGAGGACATAACCATTGACGAGTATTAAGATATTGTGGGGATAAAACATTCGCATTTGCCCTTTGTTTTCTTCGAGTTTACGAGTGATGCCACTTATCCGGTCATAGAAAATCCCACGTTGCTTTATTTACATAGAAATATTTTAATCATATAGAAATTTTATAAAAATAAATTTATAAATTAATGTGTTTGATATAATATGTTCGATTATAAAATTATTTTTATTATAAAATAGATCTAACGTATCATATAAAATCATGTCAATTATTTTTATTGATTGCATTGGTCGGGCTAGCCCACACGACCAATCAAACACAAGTCTTTCGACTTGCCAACTTTTGTGCCGCCAAACCGAGTCTCAAGACTCGCCACGACGCATTAATCGAGCTAGAGCCCCAGGGCTCGCCTGCACGACCAGTTAGACACAAATCCCTCAATTTGCCGACCTTCTTACAACCAAGTCGAGTTTCTAGACTTGTCACGAAGGCTTGGCTGAGCAGGAATCTTAGGAATTGTCCAAAATGGTCAGTCGAAACGCAAGTTCCTTGACTTACCGACCTTCGTGCAACCAAGCCGAGTCTCTAGACTCGTCGCGAAGGCTTGACCATGCAAGAGTCTGAGGACCAACCCAAAACGGCCAATCGAAACATAAATTCTTTGACTTGCCGACCTTTGTGCAACCAAGCCAAGTCTTTGGACTCGTCACGAGGGCTTGGCCGAGCAGGAGTCTTAGGACCCATCCAAAATGGCCAGTCAGAACACAAGTCCTGTGGCTTGCCGACCTTCGTGCACCAAGTCGAGTCCTTGGACTTGTTGCGAAGGCTTGGTTGGGTAGGAGTCTAAAGACCCATCTAAAATGGCCAACTAAACACAAGTTCCTTAATTTGCCGATGTTCATGCCACAGAGCCGAGTCCCTTGACTCGGCCCTAGACACTAACACCAGCACAACATTTTTCCCAACAAACGCCGAGTGTTGCACCTGTGCCATCGAGTCGAGTCCCTTGACTCGCCTCTAGACACCAACACCAACACAACATCTTCCTAAGCAAACGCCGAGTGTTGCACTCGTACCACAACAACCACCTCAGACCTTTACCACATTCCAGCAAGATAATTTAGGTTTGCAAATTTCGCACTTGTGATTAGAGATTATTTGCACTAACAGGTTTGACTCTTGAAGCACTGTCAAACACCTCCTACTTACCTTCTCATCGAGGGTCTATGGTGGGTTGAGTCTTATGGCGGCCCTGCTTGCCTCACGGTGAAGTTAGGGGCCAATCTTTCGGTTGCTCGACATTACTCCTGACACCAGCTCCCCAGGCGGGCAGGTCATTCGACTGCCCGATCTTCGCACCTGATGCAGTCAACCCAGTCTCTCACTTATCTTGCCCAGACGAGTGTCGTGCTCGTATCTTATTCGGACAAATTTCCATGGACAACCTCTGTC
This sequence comes from Juglans cinerea, assembly GCA_961763995.1. Classification (NCBI taxonomy): domain Eukaryota; kingdom Viridiplantae; phylum Streptophyta; class Magnoliopsida; order Fagales; family Juglandaceae; genus Juglans; species Juglans cinerea. The sequence continues at coordinate 18,109,455 of CAUIVZ010000015.1, read as the reverse complement.
GTATATTTTATCTTGAAGATTCTCAATACCTTCTTATAGAGCGAACTAACTTTAAGAATCACGGGCAACTGAAGGAGATAAAATATCTCAAGTCCAGATGAACAGGCCCAACTTACCAAAAGGTCCTCACTAGACGACAAAGGAAGAGCGAGGGAGAGGGGACAAAGATGGGACAAGGTAAAGAAGAGGTCATAGGAAAAAAAAGGTGGCCAGGGAAAGGTAAGGGAGAAAGTGAAAAGGATGAGAGAATGTCAGACACAAAGAAAAATGTGATCATGTCTCATCACTGCAGGGAGGCACACAGAAAGAGGGATCAAATAAAAGGGACGGCCAGGCGACTACCGAGGGTTCCACTTGGACTTATTCTTCAACCTTGCAACCAGGGCTCCAAAGAAAATACTTTCTCCAGCAAATAGATTCTATATTTCTATTGTACAGTGAGGATGAAAGACTACAAGATATTGTAAAACAAGCAAATTATAGTGAGTTTCACCTCCCAAACACCCCGTGGACTTAGGCAATATGCTGAACTATATAAATTTTTCTCTCTCTTTATTTTCTCTACACTTATTTTTCCTTTGACTGCATAGATGTACGCACCGACATCGTACAGCCGCATTGGACCACTATTGGGCTCCAGATCACACCGATCGAGATTCGAATCATCATGGTAGGACTACGAATAACTCTTTCTATCCTTCCAACCTGTTGTGCAAGTTTTTAGACATCAACAATGATTTTCACCAAAACCATGTTATATTAATTAATCTGTTGAGTATAATTTGAAAAAGGCGAGACATATAAATATAGTGTATGAGTGTCACTATATCGTATGTAGATAGTGTGGATTTTAATATTAAATATCATTTCTATTATTCTTGAAAATATAGAAAGTACAAAAGACATAAGGAGAAGTGCTACAGCCGCACAAAGAAATTCCCATAAAAGTAAACTCATAAATTGATATAGTTTCATATGATGCATTAAATGTAATTATAATAAAAATATATTTATAATATAACATATCATATCAAACCATGTTAATTATGAATATTTTTTTATTAGTTTTTTTTTTTAAATATCATTTTAGTTGTAATGACGTGAATACGATCCATGTTTCTTTACATCCTAGAGAAGTTAAAAACGGTAATAATAAACAAAGCCGTCTTAGCTCAGTCGGTAGAGCGCATGGCTTTTAACCATGTGGTCGTGGGTTCGAATCCCACAGACGGCGTAATCGATTTACTTTTTTAATTTTTATTATCTTCGTTGTGTTTCGTATATTCAGATAATCTTCTTCTTTCCCTCTCCCTGCCCAGAAACGAAAACCCCAAAATCGGGAAGTGAACTGAAAAAATGTTGAACAGCACCCTATTTTTCTCCGCTTCCTCACACACATCTCCACCCATCGCCAACCTTACTATCCCTCCTTTTTTCTCCATTATTCCCTACGCTTTCGGCAACCACCAGCAGCAGTATCTACTAAAACAACCCAAGAAAAGGAGGCAGTCGTTGGCCTTGTTTGCTGCAAGTTATGAAGTGGGTGGGGGCTATCCAGATGACTTCGTAGACGTTCGAGATAAGGGTTCAAGAAACGGAGGAAAAGGGAACCAAAAACTCGATAATTCCCAGTATGAAGCCCTCCTCGAAGGAGGGGAACAAGTCACATCTGTTCTCCAAGAAATGATCACCATTGTAAGTTTTTCCGCTCCCATCTTCTTTTAGTTTTCCTCTTTGATTGCTGAGAGAGTGAGGGGAAATTACGGGATTTTCACAATATACTTAACCGAGTTGACACACTCAGAAGTTAAAGAGTCCAGCCCCGTGCATAATATTAACAGGCTATATTTGTGATTTTTCCTAGTTAATAGAGCTGGTGCTTAAGAATATCTTGGCAATGAGCCAAGCTTGCTGCTTGGTTTGCCTACGTGCTGTTTAGACAGTTGGCCTTTTACCTTCTTTTTCTACGCGTGACATAGTTGGGTTCAATGATTGGGTATTTTGTGCTGATCTCCATAGTAAATTGCTGTAATTCTATGGTTAGTTGCTATTTATATAGGCTGGTGGGAATATGGTGTTGAGTGTATGATATTTCTCTTCTTGTTCGTGAACAATAACCAAGTTGAGCAATTTTGCACTCTTTTATATGTCCGATATGGGCTTTTGTCTATTTGATGCTTAATAAAATTTTGTTTATTGAGCCTAGTCGAGTTTAACCTAATCAAATTTAAGTTTTCTGTCGAGTAGCCTTGTTCGTTTATACCCCAATCCATTCTATCTGTGCTTAATCACTTCCAAGGAATGCACCTTTCAGTTTTCAATCTTTGAATCCATTGTCAATATTACATTTTTTTTTATCCCTTCACTATTGTCAATATCTTAACTCAGCTGGTGCTTATCTTTACTATCATATATTGTGGGTACAGTTGGAGGATATGAACATGGATGAAGCATCTGAGGAGGTAGCTGTGGAGTTGGCTGCACAAGGAGTTATAGGGAAGAGAGTTGATCAAATGGAGTCGGGTTTTATGATGGCCCTAGATTACATGATCCAGCTTGCTGAAAAGGACCAAGATGATAAGGCACCATTTCAACTTTATATTTTGATTCTGAGCATTGGTGTGGACTATTCTGAGTCATTCTTGAGTTGTTTTTTTACCAAGTATAACAAGATTTCATTTCAACATTGATGTAGAATGTTTTCAGTAAATATTCATGTAGAAAACATCGCTAACTCTCTCTTTCAACTTGATGCTCATGTTAGTAACCTAGACCATCTTAACCAAGCAACCAACATAATGTGGGAATATCCGGATGATGCAATTGTCATGCCCTGTCAATAGCCGAAGTTTCTTGTGGGTCAATGCGTAATTAAGCTGGTGTATAATCTTCTTTTGTATTCTTATTATATTGTCTGATGAAAACATTTTTTTAGCATCGTACAAAAGTGAATAGTCAGGTAAATGATCAATACACATGTGATCTTGTTTCACGTATGTTCTAATAATGGTTGTTTAGAACTGTATCAGGAGCTGGTTTTACTATTAATCTGTGCAACAGCTTAGAATTAGTTGCTCTTCATCAGTATCGGTTTATCTTTCATTTAGATGTTGCTGTTGTACGATGGTTTAAAGTTTCTGGCGACTACAGCTATGAGATTTAGCAAATGTTATTATCTATTCGTCTCTTTGTTTCTGTCCAGCGCAAATCACTGTTGGAGGTAATCAAGGAAACAGTATTATCCCATCTTACGAAAAAGTGTCCCCCGCATGTAAGGATGTTCCTTAAGCCATGCCTAGTTCTATTTCTGATCAAAATTTAGTTCCTTTGCTACCATGATTAGTACTTCAGTTATTCTATTCTTTCCTTTCCTAGGTTCAAGTGATTGGCCTGCTATGCAGAACTCCCAAGAGAGAAAGCAGACATGAACTACTACGCCGAGTGGCTGGTGGTGGTGGTGTATTTAAAAGTGAGAATGGCACAAAAGTTCATATTCCTGGGGCAAATCTTAATGATATAGCTAACCAGGCTGATGATTTACTGGAGGTAATTTCTAAAAAGAACCTACATGCTCTCATCTTCTGGTTCATTATTCAAGCATTTCAACATTTAGGAAAACACACACACACCTTAGTCTATAGCTGTCAATTTGATTGTTAACAGAGTGCTAATTTTCGTGGAATTTGTTTCTAGTATGTAGTCAGGCTCTTTTCCTCTACTTTGTGGTTCTCCTGCTTCTCTCTCTCTTTAAAAAAAAAGTCAATAGAATCCTTTTGGTAAATGGCTTGTAGCTTGTGCACAAAGAAAATGAACCTAATTCAATGTGATTGGATTTTATAAGTTCAAGAAACTTGTGAGATTTATACAAATTGTGACCATGTTATAGAATATCCCCATAACCATAGAGTTTGGAGAACACGTCTATATTATACCTCCATTATTTTCCTTGTAACATGGATTGAAACTTGCGAGCACTGCAGCCACAACAGTATCTAGTGTGATCGAACAGCACGGGCTCTTTTTCTTTCCAGAGTTGATGTTTCCCATGTAAAAAAAGGATTCACCATATCATTCAGAGAATGAGTTTTTGTGCTCTTTTTTCATTCACAGTCAAATTGCATTTGTAATGTACTTTTTTCTACCTCAGTAATGGGTGATTTCTTATTATGATCTTATTTAATATGATTATAACGATGCATTAAGAACCTTTAGTTTGCAGTTAATTGTTGAAATTTTTTAAATGTAAGACCTTTATGTCTTCCCTGATCGAATCAGAAGTTGCCTGTATGCACTGCTTAAAGTGGCTGCATGAATTGCGGTTGAAGTCTAGTTTTTTCCCCTTAACTAAGCATTACTAACCTTGCAGACAATGGAAACTCGGCCTGTTGTTCCAGATAGAAAACTACTTGCAAGGCTTGTTTTGATTAGAGAGGAAGCTCGGAATATGATGGGAGGTGGAATACTGGATGAGAGAAATGACCGCGGTTTAAATACTCTCCCTGAAGCAGAGGTTTGTGCATGTTTTTTCAAGATTTTAAATATGGCCGACTCTTCTGTCGTTTTGTTCTTTTCATGGAAACATGCTACCCAAGATTTTTAAGTGCATATTAGCTGAGGTCATGGGTGCAATCCCATATGGGTATGCAAGTTGTATTACTATCAATGAAGATAGGAAATAAGAACTTTTAATATGTATTGAATTACTGTATGTTATTATTATGATTGCTAATTGATACCTAATTCTATTATTATAATAAGCATCTGGGCATGATTGAAAATCTTGTCAGCGCAGGTAAACTTCTTAACCAAACTGGTAGCTTTGAAACCAGGGAAAACCGTCCAGGAGATGATAAAAAATGTAATGCAAGGAAAAGAAGAAGGTGCGGATAACTCTGACAGTGATGAGGAACATAGTACAGGTGGAAAGGTTTCAAGTGGAATTGCAGGAAGGGTAGGTTCTACCATACTATCGATCACTTTGTTGGTGGTGGGGATGTCATACATTTATATATGCCTGTGAACAGTTTTAGCATCATGTTATATTGACCCACTCACATGTAATGATTCCCAGAAATCTGTTACGGGAAGGAAGCCTTTTCCTGTGCGCCCTGGCATGTTTCTTGAGACCGTCTCCAAGGTAAGTCACTTCATATTTTCTAGCAGTTATTCCCTCGTGACGGGATTGTTTCAAGCCCAAAGGACTTGGTGATGTGCTAGTATGGATGAATATTCACAAGCCCTTAATTCTTTTTCTCATACCCTCTAATTGTATGTTGCATGGGTTTTGAATAACTGAAATCACTGCTGTTTAATATATATTCATTGACGTCCGGAATAGCAATTATGCATGGACAAGTAGCGATTACTTTTGCCAAGAAAACAAGTACTGATTACTTTTAATGTCTGGACTTTCTAGGTCTTGGGGGGCATTTACTCTGGAAAAGACTCTGGCATCACAGCACAACATTTAGAATGGGTAATTCCCTTCTTTTCTAATAATCTTTCTTTCATTTTCTATCGTCCATCCCCACCTAAAATTAGCATTACAAGTTGTTGAATTCATAGCCAAGATTTTTTTGAATTCATAGCGAAGGTGATAAATTGAATTCAATTTTATTATCTTGGAAGATTTAGTATTTTTTTTAATTGTTGGGAAATACTTTGCCTGCCATTTGGGACTATAATTTGTCACATCACTCCCCACCTATACTTCTGGAGGGTCCAGTGACACTTGCTAAACTTGATCCGATGACATTTTTTTAATACAAACTGTAAAGTCAGCCATTTTCTGCTCAAATGATATTGCAACCATTCTATTTTTTTTTTGTGTTAAGCATAACATTTGTTTGATTGAATCAATAGACAAAGCTAAATTTTATCCACAGTACATCAGTCCTACTTCAGTCATGAAACTTCATTATTATGCTTGTTGAATTATTTTCCATATAGAAAGCTCTTCACTTCACCCTTCTTCAAATGACTCATCTTATTGGTTGCTTTTATTGCGTGTCCAGGTTCATCAGAAGACACTCCAAGTTCTTCAGGAAATAGCATTTTAGCTGTTTTCTATGAGCTGCCAATTCCCTCATTGCAAAGCGAATCAAGTTTTGATTATCATACACCGTCTGATGACAGAGAAGCACGACGGGTCTTGTTAATAGACAGAAGTCTATAGAACTCGGGGGAACATCTCAGGAAGAATGCTGCAAAAGTTACATACATATAATGTAGAAGGAAGCATTCCATCTATTCCACCGTGATTTGTGTATGAAAAGTTAAAAGAGAGAAAAAGGGGGGGGGGGGGGGCGCATCCATGTGTAATGTTTGTCATAATTGAATTATTACTTAAACCTCTAATGATAGAACGAATCAAGTCCTTGTATACCTTACAGCAATACTTTATCTTATGTTCAGAATCAGCTAGCAATGATGAAGATTCACAATACAATTAAGAATAGTGGGATGCCATGTGTGGAAAGCGCCCAGTTTAGAAGTCATGTTGATACTGGCATCAGTGCAAACGTCAGTGGACCTTGGTAATGATTTTGGGTGTTTGTTAGTAGTAGAAGCAAACCAAGCAAAGGATGGCTATAGATTGTAGATTCCCCCATTTATCTATTAAGGCTTTTTCCCCACGCCCCCCTCTACATTGCCTTTTTCCCTCAGCCTTTTGTGTAAAGCATATTCTGAGTGTAATATGAACTTCCACCGACCAGGATTTGGTACCACGCCTTCTCTATTTGTTTGGCCTACCTTTGTGTCCTGCAATGCTTCCCCCTGTGTCTCTTGGGTCTTCTGCCCTCCATGAAATGACCATTTTTAGTGGAAAAAAAGAAAAAAAAAATCCCAAATAATAAAGGTTGAGTTTGCTTACATGAGCCGTCTTTTCCATCTAGTGCCTCACAACTATATGTGATACGGAAATAAAGGAGTTTCATGTCTAAGGGTGCCCCCCCTCCACCCCCCCAACTAAAATAGATAAGAGAGAGTTTCACTACATAACAACAAAATGGGATGAATTTACGTGTGAAAATCTTCCTTTTTCTTCTCCTTTCCCTTGCCATATAAAGTTCGGTGCTTTACTTTCCTTTTTGCCTCCTTTTTTACCTTTGCACTATTCAAATTCTTTAATGGTGATGGTGAGAACTCTTTGACTCATTAAACTTAATCCAAAACTATGACAATGAATGCCTAGGGTCTCTGCCATTGTTTATTATCTATCATTAGCATTAACAATATAAACGACTCTCTTTGAGTAACTCAAAGAAGTTTGTGTTCCACTTCGATAATTGAAAATTGAAACATATTATGAAGAATTAATTTTTTTTTTATCTTTTCCTTTGATATTTTAAAGAAAAATGCTAAATATATTTAAAAAAAACTTATAAAAAATTTACTTTTTCACATGTCAGATATTGATAGGTTAAAAATCATAAAACTTGAAATTCAAAATTTAAATTTTAAAAGAAAATTAATAAAATGAATCTTATAAGTAAAATTATAAGTACATATAATACTTCTTGATCCTGTCCCGAATGTAGAATCTTATGGTCTTCATGTGATCCATATCATGTTGGAATAATCTACCTTATTATTTGAGGATAGAGAAATTACCTTCCAAGGGCATACAAACAAATAGAATGATCAAAACATTTTACCTAGTTTGCTCTTACCTGTCCCCCCACCCTTGAGTTTCTCCCTCCCCCCTTTCATTCAATTCTAAGATCTTCAACATTTCTTCACCCATATTCCATTGTAATATATTTCGTCATATGCATTCTTGTGCAAACTTGATGATCTTTTTTCTTAACAAGTCATCATCAATTCCTCCTCGGTTTCGTTTCTAGCACCTCATTGGCAACCCTAGGAAGGTAGGTAGTCTTCCTAGTCGCCTCCATTCTTTCGCCATTCTTGTCACTCTTATTTTTTCATTATAGGACTTTTCTCTCATTTGTTAAGATAAATTGTTCTATCTATTTTTTAAGGTCATGCCCTACCTAGACAGGTCCACCATGTCCAACCCCATCGCATCACGGTATTCACACACATCAAGCCAAGCGTGTGAGGGTCATGTAATGTCACCCCTACTGATGTCGTTTCATATACTGATATTTTCATCTTTATTTGATCTTAATCGTAGGGTAAAACAAAAATCGAGATATAATGATTTATGATTATAACTTCTGGCTTCGCATCAATCAGTCTTTACTTTCTGATCATTGTTGTGAAAAGATACCATTGTATTAGAAGAATGAGATAACTTGACTGTACATATAATCTAGAAATCAATCCTGGTCGAGACTTTATAAGTTACTCACCTCACTAATATAATTGCATATTAATGCATACTTATCTGTTTTTATTCATCTGAAACGTGACATGCCTCACTGTAATTTCCTTTTTGCTTTATAATCCATTTATCCTCCTTGATTGAATGTTGGGCTATAATTGAATGTCACCAACTTTAAAGGCTTAAAAATCTTTGTTAATACTGTTCTTAGTTCAAGTCGGTGGTTTTAAAATTGTGAAACGTCAAAACACGACCGTTGGTCTCATCAGCTCTACTTTTTAAAAAGCATTCATACTTTCTGTCCCGTGGGCCTCTGCAAGTTGGAAGATGGCCAAATCATATCCTTTTCTCTTGCAATGACATAACTGCCCTTTCAAAAATTATTATCATTATTTTTCTTTTAAAAAACTTGTTAATGCTTTTTTGTAATTATTTCGTGAAAAAAATATAACAAAAAGTAAAAGATTATTTATTACATATAAAGGTAATAACTAAATTATTTGTAAACTATCATATTTTCTACTTATCATCTATATAACACACATTTAGTAAAAGAAGAAAATAAAAAAAATGTGACGTGTAGTGTATGGAAATGATGAATAGAACTTCTCAAATAGAAGACCATAACTGATGATAATGCCCATCAACAATCACTATACTATTCTATGATTTTAATGATGACATAGTTACAATAAGACCATTTTTATTACGTCTTAATCATATTATTAATTATTTAACTAAGAATTAAGATCATCTCAACTTTACAATAAATGTTTTAATATTTATTGAATGGCCGCAAAATTGAAATAAACCCAAAATAAGTACCCAACAGCTTTAGAAGTTCAAAAATCTTAAAGAGACGAAGATACGACCGTTAACAACCAAAGAGACGTTGAGTATTTATTCCTCTACAAATAATAAATAAAGATATTTTGATAAATTAATGTTAATTTTATAAGATAGTTTATAAAAATATTTTTTTTAAAAAAATATTATTATATAAAATATTGTGAGAAGTGAACCGAATTTATCATTTTTCGACGATAAAACTATTACAAATAAATTATTACCGTTGGAGTAAAGGTCAAATTGGTTAATGCGCATTACAAATCGACAGGGTGGGCCCCTTCCCAAGTGTTTAAACCTTAAAGGCTACTGGATAGAGAGATTTGGAGGAGATAGAGAGAGAAAAGGAAGGACACAGGGGCCATTATTTGAATTCTCTCTCTCTCTGAACTCTGACAGCTCTTCCGTCCCAAGTGTCTCTTTCTTCTCTCCCAAATTACTCACCCAAGGGCCAACTACTCAGAGAAGAGAGAGAGAGAGAGAGTAGAAGGAAGCACATCCTTCTCTTGATTCAATCTGCATTCTTTAACTTAGCTTCGTTCGATCAGAGTCAAGTTTTCGATGTCAGGATATTTTGGCGTTCTTGTTTCAGATCCATGGCTGCAGAACCAGTTCACTCAAGTCGAGCTCCGCAGCCTAAAGACCCACGTAAGTTCTTTATTAATTAAGCTCTGGGATTCCTGGATCGATATTTATCACGTGTTTTCTTTTCTTTTTTGTTTATGCGTTTGGTCGTTAACGGACGGTGGTGGATGATCGATCGATGCGGTTTGTGCAGTTCATGAGCATGAAGAGGGAGGGCGGAGGGAGGCTGACGGTCGGGGAGTTGGCGTCCAAGATGTCTCGCTTGAAAGTAGTGGGAGAGAATCTAACTGAGGAAGAGAGAGCTTCTTTTATCCAAGATTTGTATCGCAATGTGGACGAAGACGTGGATTTCGAGTCCTTTCTCAGGGTCAGTAACTCCTTCAATAAAAAACTTCAAGAAAAGAGAGTAACGATCTCTCACTCACTCTCTTCTCGCCTTCAAGATTTTATTGATCCATTGATGATTTTGTTTTTTGATGTTTGGGTTGTCGATTTCTTCTGCTTTAGTTGAATACATCTTACCAAGTTCAAGAATTCTATGTTTGCTTGTTGACATAACGTAACAGAGAAAGAATTGTGAATCACATCTGCTTTTTCTTTTTTATTTTTTTGCCCTTTATTTGTTAAAAGTGGTTGCGTTCGAAATCATAATTTTTTCGATTCTTCCTTTCTAGTTGTGGATTGTGAATTGATTGTTTTCTGTTTAGCTGCCAAGAAAATGTACTTCAAAAAGGAATCTAAAATCTTACTTCGACTGTTTCAATTTTTTGCTACTGCTTTCTTTCAGTCTTTCAAGATTCAAAAAAGAATAAAGACGAAACGAATCAGTCATCGGATTTTTTCCTTCGCTTTGTGTTCTTTTTGCAACCAAACAGGGCGGAGTCATTAAAAATGGAAATGCACCTTTCGTTTCATGCCTATGAGTTTAAAGACGATTTTGGCTATGAAAGAAAATAGAAAAGAATGTCAGTTGCAGAACCATAATTTGTAATGCGAAATTCATGGCAGGTGTATTTGACACTACAAGCCCCTGCAAGTGCTAGAACCGGAAGTAATGCTAAGAACTCATCCGCGTTCCTCAAGGCCGCCACCACCACATTGCTTCACACTATTAGCGAATCCGAGAAGGCCTCCTATGTTAAACATATTAATAATTACCTTGAACAAGATGATTTTCTGAAGCGATACCTTCCCATCGATCCTTCAACTAACGATCTCTTCGAGATTGCAAAAGATGGAGTTCTCCTCTGGTTAGTTTAGCTTTTCCTGTTTCTTTATTGACTTTTTACGATTAACCTTCTTGATCTTCATAGTTTCAAAAGCATGTTTTCTTTGATGCAGTAAGCTAATCAATCTGGCAGTCCCTGGAACCATTGATGAACGAGCCATTAACACCAAGAGAGTTCTCAATCCATGGGAAAGGAATGAAAATCATACGCTCTGTCTCAACTCTGCCAAGGCTATTGGATGTACCGTAGTCAATATAGGTACTCAGGACTTTATTGAAGGAAGGGTACGTATTTCATGCATTTTGGCTTTCTTGCATACATTTCTAGCTCCTTCCTGTGTACTTGAGTTATTTACTTGATTTAATAAAATTTTATTTTACTTATAAAAAATTGAAAAGTTTACACTATGTTTGGGGTTTCTGGTTTTGTGAATATTTCTTGGCCTGCAAGGGGCAGGGTGTAGCTTGTCCATTACCAGAGACACGAGAATTCAAGCATCTTTTTGAACCTTTGCAATATAACTAGTCATAAACTTGTGTGATGAGCAATAGTAACTAGATATATTATGAAACATATTCTATGTAATTAAACTAGTATATCTTGAGGCATTCTACACAGTTCGCTTGCCATGTTCCGTAATCTGACAAGACTGGATCTTTCGAACAAATAACTTCTCTGGTGACCTGCCACAATTGTCCCGGATTTCTGGTCTGACAATGTTCCATAGATCTGCCTAACGTCTAGAAGCAAAATTAAAACTCTAGTAAAATAATCTCTATCTCATATTAATAGAGGGTTTAAAAAGTTTTAATGTTAACATTTTGATCTCCAAAATTTTCACAAAAATGATAAACCAAAAACCCAATTACAACTTTTCTACAATTGCTTAATTTTACATAATTAATTCCATGTTTTTCCCCTGCTGGAGAATGGTAGTGCTTTAACATACAAGTATCATAATATCCTCTTTGTTTTGTTTTCAGCGGCATCTTATGCTTGGATTGATTTCTCAGATCATTAAGGTGAGAGTCTCATTGTTATCCACTTAATTTAATTCTACAAAGATGTAGGATTCCTGATCATGATGGTTAAATATGTAAATAATCTATGGGCATAATCTGAACTATGGTTATCTAATGAATGCCCCATATGATGCTGTGGATCCCTTGAGTTGATAGAAATTGAAGTCATTTTCACTCATGCTAAGTATTTAAATTGAAGTTTGACTCTTCCTATGATTATATGCTATAATAGATACAATTATTAGCGGATCTCAACTTGAAGAAGACACCACAATTGGTGGAGTTGGTAGAAGATAGTAAGGTAAATGTGGTTTTTCAATACAAGTTGTTGTCCGTTGAACAGTTATCGAACGGGGATTTTCATTAATAAACTTTAAACCAACAGGAGGTGGAAGAGTTGATGAGTCTATCACCAGAGAAGATCTTACTAAGATGGATGAATTTTCAACTCAAGAAAGCTGGATATAAGAAGATAGTCACAAACTTCTCCTCTGATGTAAAGGTAGACGAGAAAAAGTCGAAACTTCTATTTGTTTTCTTTAATAATTATAATATTTTAGTGTTCTGTTGGCCTTTGTGAAAATATAAATAATATTTCTTGTGAATGGCCTACATGTAGCTCAAATTTGACATGAGCTTTTTTAACCATTCATAGATAATGATCTACAAATAGATCAGTGATGTCTTGTTAGTTGATCTGTAGTTGAAGATATTCTCAACTTCTATGACTGAAAAGGTAATGAAGTACTGTAAAATTTTGAGACTATTCATTGACAGAATTTTTTCTTGGTCACGTAACTTAATGATATCAATTAATTCAAAGGGTTATTTATGCTCAAACGCATTCACCTTTTTTCGCAACTGTATAATCTCTTCTCTTTCTATTTGTAGATCAGAGTCTTATTGATGATTAGTTGTTGTGTATAAATTTGCACTGAACGGACAATGTTTTAATATGTCTTCTCGTTTGTTGTTTAGGAGCTGATACAAAAAAAAGAGTTCACTTTGTTTACATGACACGGCAAGTGGCTGTTGCTGTTACTGTTACCGTCAAATTAAATTTCAAATATTATGCCTTCACTATCAAATTATAGAAACCAATAACAAGAAACCAACGATATGGCACTGTAGTGCTGCGACAGATTTACAGCTACGGATTTTAATAATTGATATTGTTATCTTCTATCTATGCTGGTATTTAAGTGTCCAAGATGCTTGACCTGCAGGATGGAGAAGCTTACGCTCATCTCCTCAACGTTCTTGCGCCAGAGCATAGTAATCCATCAGCATTGTCTGCAAAGGACCCTTTGGAAAGAGCGAAGTTAGTTCTGGAACACGCAGACAGGATGGGCTGCAAGAGATACTTAACTGCAAAAGATATAGTGGAAGGTTCCCCAAATCTGAACCTTGCTTTTGTTGCACATATTTTCCAGCATAGGTGAGAATGGATCCCTTGTCGAGCTGTCACTTTTGGATCCCCAAACAGAAATACATATGATATGCATGCCATCGTTATAATACCGAAGTAAAAATATACGAATGAATGGATTATAAATTTTAGTTGTTATCATTCTTTTTATTTTATTTTTTTCAGCTTTGTTTTTCAATATGATTTGGCGATTTTAAATTTCCTTCTTCTGGCCTTTTCTCGTAGAATTGAGAGATGTAAAACTAATCATAATTTTTTCCCTATAGGAATGGGCTTTCAACCAAAACAAAACAGATATCTTTCCTTGAAACTTTGCCAGACGACACCCAAGTATCTAGAGAAGAGAGAGCATTTCGCCTTTGGATGAATAGTCTTGGAAACTCAACATATATCAACAATGTTTTTGAAGATCTTAGAAATGGGTGAGTATATTTCACAATTTTGCTATTATGATCATAAATTCTTATAGTCATTCTTCATCTTGAACTTTTGAACGCAAATAAGCTAAGTTTTATTCATTCGTTTCATTCTCCCAACCTTCTATCCTAGTGTGACCACATCAACTCCCCCAATCAAGTATTGCAAGAGTTCTGAAGTCCAATATCATGTCAAAATAGTGAAAACATTGAGTTGCAAGACTTTCACATGTATAAAATTTGTGGCCATGAAAAGTTTTAGTTGCTGATATGAATTCTCTCTTCATTTTTATCTCATCCTGAGTTGAAGTTAACTGGACCTTGCAGGTGGTTACTCCTAGAGACCCTTGACAAGGTGTCTCCAGGGATTGTCAATTGGAAAATTGCAAATAAGCCTCCAATTAAGATGCCGTTTAGAAAAGTAGAGAACTGTAACCAAGTGGTGAAAATTGGCAAACAACTGAAGTTTTCCTTGGTTAATATCGCTGGAAATGATATTGTGCAGGGAAGTAAAAAGTTGATTTTAGGTATGCTCTCTCTATTACATTCAATCTGAGGATGAAAACTTTTCATCCATAGACTATATGAATCTAAGATTTGGAGTATTTTTATTAGATCTCAGAAGAAATAAAATTCTGCCTGAATCTAAGTTTTGAATGCTCTTCAGCTTATTTGTGGCAATTGATGCGATACAGCATCCTCCAACTTCTAAAAAACCTGAGATTTCACTCCCACGGGAAGGAAATCACAGATGCTGATATTTTAGAATGGGCCAATACCAAAGTGAGCAACTCAAGGAGCCAAAGTCGCATGGACAGTTTTAAGGTAACCATTTCTGCAGTGCCTTTTTCTTTACTGCATGTTTGCTATCAAGAGCTAAATTTTTCTTGTTGATTACTGATAAGTTCAAGGTAAAAAACCCTAATGAACAATTAAACAACATCAAACAACATAAGTTCTGATTTCTCTGAAGCTTCTGCATATATGGAAATATAAGAGTAAAATTTCCTGGTTATATGAGAGTTGAAGATACTATTAAATTAAAATTCAAACCACAAACATTCCTTAAATTTGTTTGTGGCTCCGGCAAGTGGGAATTCATGAGATACTCAACATATGGAAGTAATGTATAACAACCTTGAAGGAGATAGAATATCCTTTCTTCTCTTATATGGTAAGATAGTGTAGTCATGTTTGAGGTCAAGAAACAGATCCTAGCAACAACAAATTCAAAACCATGCATATTCATGAGAGATACTCGTAAATATTGGCTAAATTTAATGTGAGCAAAAATACCTATTCTATCTTATGAAGTATAACTTATCATTTTCAAGGAAGCAATGTTGAATTTTATCATCCCTAATGTGACTTTATATGTTTATCATTTAAATAGAAACCACTTAAAGTGTGTCATATCAGACGTGTAACCTAGGATGATAAAAAATAACATGAAAAATATCAATTTTCTTTTCACAATATTTTTACTGTCAAGGGTTTTCCATCTTGGCTTTTACTTTTAATATATAGACGACCGCATTCAGAGGAACTTTATATTTTTATGATTAAAACTAATCGAAGCTTTCTTCAAGAGTTGTACTTGGTAACATTTGCAATTTTTTTAGTGGTAGAAATCTGATCTGTTTATATTATTACAAACCTTTTAGGACAAAAGCTTGTCAAATGGCCTTTTCTTCCTTGAGCTACTTAGCTCTGTGCAACCAAGAGCCGTAAACTGGAGTCTTGTTACTAAAGGGGTAACAGGTATGTTTGTTTTTTAATGTCATCAAAGTTTCTTCAATTAGCCATTTTCTTGAATTTTGTGGGTTGTAGAACCTTCTAACTGTTTTACATGGAAAATTGATGTTGTTTGTTGAAGATTGTATTTTTTCCTTCTTTTTCATGGGAAAATTACTGTTTAGAGATTCCAAAGGTTTAGACTTTTTTTAATTGGTAATTGTGGTTTAAAAATTTCAAACTGATCCTTGGGGTGGTGGTAAGGTGTATTTATAAAATGCACAGGCAACCTACCACGTCAGTATAAAATATAAAAATATAATATGAATTTCGGTCTTTCTTCAATGTGTCACAAAAATTTACTCCACAATTGTGGCATAATCCCGAGTCCAACTCAGAGGCCTATGGCTGCTCGAATTCCCCAAAGCAAAGTGATCAACCTAATGCCCTTCCAAATAATCTCAAGCCCCAAGGGAAAGTCTCCTTAAGTCCAACTTGAAGGCCTTGATTGTTGCTCTACCCGCCAAGGGTAAAGACTTGCTTAGCAATCAACCTTTAGGATAATCTTGAGCTCAAAATGTAAGCCTCCCTGAGTCCATCTTGAAGGGCCCCTATGGCCACTCCACCTTGACATGGTCAGCTCCAGAAGCCCTTTAGTCACTCTCGAGCCCCTAGGGATGGATCTTCTCGAGTCTCCAGGAGTAACCAAACTTGGTGGAAAGGATACTCGCACAACTGAATCACATTTTAAAGCAGTCATCGAGCTTGGTGGATTCAGTGCAAGGCCACACAAGAAGGTCGCAGTTGGTGGTGAGGAGGGTACTACACGCCTTGCTGAACAGAGGAAAGTGATTGGTACCGCAACGACATTTTTCAAACTACCTGCACTATTAGGGGCAAGGTTAACTACTAGATTAATTCTGGTAGCTGTGACAATGTGATCTTGGAAATGGCCATTAAAAAGCTAAGCCTATAGATGAACTACTCCTTACAGGTTGGCATGGCTAAAGAAGGGAAGTGAGGTAACAAAATCTACACGATGTTTAATGCCCTTTTTTTATTGGCCCTAGATACAACGATAAAGTATGGTGTGATGTAATGGTGAGAAGTTGAATACTTAAGCTTTATTTTTGAGAAGGATAGTTGACTAATGAGCATAATAAAAAAGGGTGTTGGGATAATTTTGGACTGGTCTTTGTGTTGATCAGGAGAGAGTAGTAGCATGGAGAGCAAAATTGCTCCCCTGAGATGAGTACCAAACAACGAAAAAGTGTTTTGGCCCCTAGGTGAGCATAATGAAAGTGCTCATCACCTCGGCGAGTATTGTTGGAAAGGGAGAAGTGCTCGCACCCCAAGCGAGCACCACCATAGAGAGCAAAAGTACTGACTACATAGGCGACATCACGGGAGTAAATGGCTCGTCACTTAAGCGAGCACACTGGATAAAGCATAGTACTCCTCACCTTGTGATATTATCACCTTGGCAAGCAATGTGGGAGCATGAAACTCACTGCTACCTTTGCGAGCATTGTGGAGGGGGATCTGGCGCCTGAATGAGTCACTTGAATGAGCACACTGGATGAAGCACAATACTTCTTACCTCGACGAGCACCACGAAGGAGCGTGGAACTCGCTACTACCTTCGGATATGGTGTGAGCACGTGAAGCCTCAGCGAGCATCATAGAAAGGGAAGTGCTTGCCCATGGAAAGGGAGCAAAAGTGCTCGTCACCTTGGCAAGGAAGGAGGGGGTGATTCTCACTATCTCGGCTTTTGATGTCACTTCAGCAAGTATTGTGAAGGGGCATGAAACTCACCACCTTAGCAAGCATTGTGGCCCGTACCATGGAGAGCAAGGAGAAAAGGTGCTCACCACCTCAGTGAGCACGAGGTGGTGAGCACCGTGAAAGGGATTATAAAGCTCGCCACCTCGGCTAGTAGAAAAGGGAAAGTGCTTGCCCCATGACCAAAAGCACTCACCACTAGTTGAGCATTGCAAGAAAGTGCTCTGAGCACCATGGCGAGCAAAATGCTTCTCACCTCGTCAAACACCGTGAAGGAGCATAATCCTTGCCACCTCAGCAAGCACCATGAAGGAGCATGAAACTTGCCACCTCAGCAAGCATCGTAGAAAGGGAAAGTGCTCACCTCACCCGAATGAGCGAGCATGGGGGAAAAAGTCGCCTCGGCGAGCATTGTGGAAAGGGAAAGCACCATGCCTCGAGGGGGGGGGGGGGGTTGGAGCAAACGGGGCGAGCACTATGTAGAGCAAAAGATTAGCCATCCTGATGAGCACCATGGAAAGCAATTTCTACCTTATCGAGCACCATGGGAGACAAAATGCTCCCTCGGCAAAATGGTCCATCCTTGAGAGTTCTTATACCAATTTCGATCGGCTTGATTAGGATCAGGGGTATTTTTGTCTAATTTGATCTGTTGTAGGGGGCATTTGCCTAATCCGAGAACTGTACTAGGGGCATTTCAGTTCAACAGGGGATCTATAGAGGGGTATTTTAGCCCAAGCCATTACGTGAATTCCTACATTCTAGCCCCTAAATTCACTCTTTTATTATTATTATTATTATAGATAAGTGTTGGTTTGCTTTTTATTTAGAGAAAAATGTATACTCATATAGCCACTATGATTAGAAAGCTGACTTATGGGATAATGGTTTGTGATGTGGTATATAGTTGGTTTGCTTGAACTAATGATGATCTACAATTTCTGAGTCTCACTACGTCCGTAAATATTTTCGACTTTTAATTGCTCGGGATAATGCATATCTAAATTCTGTGCGATCTTAATTGCTTTGTTTGGTTTTACATGTTATTAAGACATTTTCTAATAATATTTTGCTTTAATAAAAAATGGCCAAATTCAGATGAGGAGAAAAAGATGAATGCCACCTACATCATTAGCATTGCGAGGAAGCTTGGCTGTTCAATATTTTTGTTGCCTGAAGACATAACCGAGGTACTTTCTGAACCATAACCATGGGTTTGTTCATTTTTAGGCACATATTAGACATCCCACTGTAGCAGGTATTATCATCGATACAGAATAGAGGTATATGAGAGGCTTATGGTTGGAAAGGATAATTAAAATGAGGTGAAATGTTGAATCATGATTTGAACCTACGATCGTTTACTTTGATACCACTTAAGAAAAACTTTGGAGCTCTAGCCTTCACTGCACTTTTTGTTTTTGGTTCTTTCTACCCACCTGCGGAAGTCGTAGTTTACGTGGGACTTGCTTGTCTTTCAAGCACAACACAATGTGAAAACACTAAATCAATAATTAATCATGTGAAGTCTTTAATGTGGAACTTGTTTATTTATTTTATTTTCTTATTTTCACTTTATCCTCATGCATAAATAAAACTTATGACACGGTGGTACCATTTTTTATTTTATTTTATCAGGTAAATCAAAAGATGATCCTCACATTAACTGCAAGTATTATGTATTGGTTCTTGAAACAACCACTCGAAGATAGGCCATCTGGAATTTCAGATAGCGAGAGTGGAAGCCAATCAGAGACAGTCTCAAACTCTACAATAGATGACTCTGCTTCTGAGTCATCAATAGAGGAGAATGGTACCATGTAAATATATATGTGATGACTGAAAAACAACCTTTTGCTGAAGTTTTGGGTTACGCCAACCCCCTACCCTTTCCCATACCTCTTATCTTTTGGTTGCTGCTACATGTGATTGAAAAGTTCAGCATTTGCCAATGTAGAAAATGGCCTTTTTCAACCAAATTTTGCAAAACCAGCTGCTTCTGTGTATAGTGTTCTTTTACTTGATTCTTACATTTGTTTCAATGAACACTTATTTGCTTAATGGCATTAACTAAGCGATGTTTTGGCTGTACTTGTACTATGATCTTTTGTGGTGGATCTTCTTTTTTCAGCCTCTTGTCGTTAACAAGGGATGATAGGATCACACGAATGTTATTTTGCGGTTGATTCTTTGTTATTGATATTTTCTTTTATTTTCTTCCCTACTCTAAATAAGTAATTAATTAGTCTACATTGTTCATGAGAATGGGTTAAAGAAAAATTATTTACTTGTATTTCTTAGAAATAACGTGAAATTTTATTTATGTCCATCGAATAAAAAATAAAAAAAATGGCTCAAGATCGAACAATTTACTTCTTTTCCTCTTCGTTTTAAACAAAATCCGATAGCAACTTCGTAAAAGAATGCCTAGCTGAGAGAAAAAGCTCGAAATATATATGAGAAACTCAAAACTGTGTTTCCCACACTATTCTGGGATCAACATCATCATCTGATATCTAAAACAAGCAATTGCATGGACTTTCTTCCACGGTGAGATCATTAAAGTCACCAGCTATTTTCCAATGGCGAAGTCAGCTTTTGCATCAGTACCCGTTCAACAAGCAGCTTTCTCACTCATCAGCTACTATGTACATGGCAGGTCGTGCAATGGGTGACCCTTTTGGTTTCTTGCCATTATATTTCGTGCAAGGGAGACTTGCTTTCCAACCACGAAGACGAATGCCTTACCCTTCCCACTGGCACCTCTAGCAGTTCTTCCAACGCGACGCACATATTCACTAGGATCACGTGGGAAGTCGAAGAGTACAACATGATCCACCCCAGTAAAGTCAATTCCACGTGATGCTCTGTGGAAATTATCAGATGCATCAAAATTGCTACGTTATGACTTCCATCTTATAGGAAGGTTAGTAACCTGACCCTAGTAGTGGTTATGGAGGTAGAATAAAATTACCTATCAGTGCAAACCAAAAACTGAGAGACTCTATCTGTCTGATTACGGGTGAACTCCTTGAAATTTGCAAGCCTTGATTCTTGTTCCACAGCAGCATGGAAGGGTAGAACTTGGACGCGAGTCCCTTTTCTGTCAAGACGTTTTAATGCATTCTCAACTTTTCTACATGTCTCAATCTGTAAATCGAGAAGGTATAAGCTTAGCATAAATCAGACGGGTTTAAAAAGTTATGAAGAATATGTTACAGAATTAATCCATTCTAAAAACTCTTAAAACAATGTTTTCTTGATAGATGTTGATTGAGCAAGAAACTAAGCATTTAGCAAAAAGTACAGTGAGGTGCAAGCCAACTATACTGGAATTATACAAGAGAGCTCTCAAAACATAAGAGATCAAATGTACCTTGTTACAGAAAATAATTGTTTTGGAAACTGGGCTTTCCTCCACCAGCTGCAGAAGAGCAGATTTCTTATGCAAAAAAGCAGTTTCTGGAGTTTTCTCAATCTCATCTTGTCCGCTGCAGTCTACAAGAACCTGGACATGCAACCTAATAATTATTATTCATTGTCAGCGGGTTTAAAATCCCTTTATCATTCAATTCTTACATGTTCATATATTTGGTGCATGAAGAAGTGATTTGTGCATGCTGCTCATTGTAGGACTCATCTGAATTTTACCTGAACACCCATGCTGACAACAGAATAATAAGTTGGACTCCTCATCATGTTATATTATTTAACCAATCTTCTTTTAACTGATTATGTATGTATGATACTATCCAAATTTTTAAGGCAAGCAGAAGATTTTACTGGTCTGTAAAATATCCAGCAGGAATGAAAGTAAATTCCTGATCTTCAAGCAATATGTATGAAAAGTGTTCTATAGACACTTTGCATCAGGATATGTCTGTTCTGAAAATGATTATATAATATCTTCGTGAAAGGTCTTGGAAGAGATCCCATGTTTCATGACTTCGGGGAAAGCCAAAAACTCATTTATACAAGCAAACGTGATAATAATGTCAACAAGGAAGAATGGTGGTGGTTTGAATAATACATCCCAAATCCTATTCAAATATCCCTTTTTGATCACAGTGAATTTTTTAGATGTTATCAATGCTAGTTCAATGCTTGCAAGGCTTCAGATGTAACGGAACAAACTTGGTAATTGTTAGGTTCAATGCTTACGAGGCTTCAGATGTAGCCATGTAGGATGACAGAGATGAGATGGGAAGAATGTTATTTTGTTTTCTTCTCTTCTTGTTATTCTTTTGTTTCCACGAATTCTGTTTTAAAGGACTCTGTTGTTTGAACAATTACAAGTAGTTCATGCAATATGTAATGCATTTGAGTGATGAAAATGGATGAAGGACAAAATTGACCACAATCTGAGACTTTAGGGTTCACACTGCTCAAATTGTTTCTTTGATAGGTAGTTAACATTGCTCAAATTAGGACTAGAGGGACCAAATTGACAACCTACCTAAACTTGGCGGGAACCAAACTAAGTTAGGCCTTTAAAAAAAAGGAAACGAAAGGGGGAAAACACTTGAAACCAACCTCTTCAAGGCCAGGGCTTATACGATGCATACCAGGCCCCATGATCACTTCACAATCAGGAAATATTTCAACTAGTTTGTTGTATATATCTCTTGGCAAAGTTGCAGTCACAAATAGATATTGTGCGGTAACAGGTGAAGAATCTATCAAACTTTTCAGTGCTACTTCAAAATCCTCATCATTAAAGAGTATGTCGACCTCATCCAACACAGCACTGCAACACAAAGTTTCAATTATTTTTAGCAGTGGCTCAATATCTCCTAAAAATAGCTGTGCCATGCAAGTAGATTTACTTTCACACACAGAGTATGACTAAAATGGGCTGGTAAAGACCATTTGAAAGGTCACAAGTCGGAGTTCCCAACAAACACATATGTTGCAGTTTGTAAAATTGCAAAATAGGCATGGTTATCGTACAAATATGTTGCTAATCAAATGAAAACTTAGTTACCTTCTTAGGTTTATTAACTGCAAGAAGCCTTCCTTAATCAGAAACATAAAACGACCCGGTGTTGCAATTAGAACATCAACACCCAGTTTTAGATTTTCCAATTGAGTTCTCTGTCGAAAACCACCCGTCACAACCATAGATTTGAATGGAACCCCAGATTTTGAGATTGCTCTGCAATTATGCAAAACCTGCAGAAGTTCTCATCAAATTAAAAGGTTAACATCTTGAGAGGGATGAATGAGAACAAGAGTATAATTTGAAGGAAGTGATTACAGAAATGAAAGTTTCATATTAAAAAAAGTGAAGGGTTCATACAAATCAGAAGTGCTCAAAATTATATATATATATATATATTTTATAAGTAAAAAAAAAGTCAGGGTGTATATATTATATATATTTTTTATAAGTACTAAGAAAATTTTATTGACAAGTAAATAGGCATATCCAAGTACAGAGGGTGGATATTATAAATACACTGCTAAAGAATGTAATTAGAGATTCTACATCATCAAACCAATATGTTGACACATTTACAACCAAGTACCATTGTATTTCACAGTTATATTGCATCTGGATAACTATACCAAATGATTTCTCTGAGTATATTTCAATAAAGGACGAAATCCACTGTCTTGAAATTTAAAAAAAAAAAAAAAAAACCCAAATATCTTTTGGTCCCTATATCTTCATGACCTCCAGATCACAATTCTGCCCTACCTAGGGCAATTTTTCCTTGTTTTTGTTAAGTACCAGGCATTCAATCAACAATATTATACAGACAACTTTTGTAGCTTCTTCATCCCATGTGCTGTGTTTCTCACTCATCCAAGCAGTCCTATCAACTTTAACTACACCTCCTATTCACTTATTTATTGGAGAAGATAAATACCCCAACAAGTCCAAGAATAAAAGCTGCAAGAAAGGCCAACGAGATTGTAAATATATCTAGTATTAACAAAGTTAAGTTTATGTTCTGTTTCATGTCTATAAACTTACAATTTGCGTGCTTCTTTCCTTCAAGATTTTGTCAGACTACTACAATAACAAAAGTTATGCTGATGTTCTGGTTTTGCTTCTATAAACTTACAATTTGCAAGTTTCTTTCCTTTGGGATTAAGTATATTGTCAGCTAGTAATGCTCCAGTGGTCCATAAGATTGTGGTAGTGAATACAACTAAGAAGGTGCAACAACAAAAAAATTTCATGTGCAACATGTAGCAGTGCATCTTTCTTCCACCGGGAGACAAGGTCAAACAAATTGAAGAAATGGCAAGAAACCATGAAATAGTTGGTCAGCAGCCACTAAACAACAATGTGCAGAAATTAAGAATAAAAACTAAACTAAACAACTTATGAAAATTAATAAAGCAAAAATGATACAGCAAAGCAGTATGCTGACATGAGTTGAGCACAATAGCACCTGACCTGGGAAGCCAACTCAGCAGTTGGTACGATGATAACAACTCGAGGACTTTGTGACGAGGTTTTGCTAAGTTCTTGAAGTTCTTCTTGCCTCAGACGCTGAATTATTGGTGCAAGATAAGCCAATGTCTTTCCCGATCCACTTTGGTCAGCTATGATACAGCTATTTCCCTCAATAACGAATGGAAATGCCATGGCCTGTTTTTTAAAATGTTCCCCATGGGCATAAGTTGTGTTCAACATTAAGGTTAACAAGCTTCTTTATACAATTATGAGGTTTAGTAGATAAGAAAACTTGATTTAGGCTACACCTTTATATAGTTTGAATGATAAAAAGTTCATAGTCCACTATATTAAAATGTCATATACAACTCAATTCAACTAAGCTGTAGTCCGAGTATTTACATATGTTTTAGGAAACTTGTGCATTAACAATAATAGGAACTAGGGTAACAAACTAAATGTAAGGTACCAGTTGGCTTGAATCAAAAGCAAAAGGTTGTCACGATAACACAGGTATGCTTTTCAATCCAAATGGATGCAAGATGTCTCACATGACGGCACCCCCGAAACTGGAATGCAATATGCTTATCAGCACATGTATCAGCATTCAATAAAGTAAACAAGCCGTAAAACTGTTAGTGTAACACCCCTGTCCCACACTGGGAATATGAATAACTCACAGAGATGGGTAGGTCATAACAGTATTCATGGGTGTTAAAGAGAGGGATGATGGTTTCCTTCTGTTCTTTTTCCCTCTGGAAAGGGTGGGGAAAAGAGGGGTGATAATTTCCCATTGGAAGTGGATAGCTTTTAATGAGTATTGAAGGACAAGGTGGGAGACACCCTATGAGACCCTTCCAAAACTACAACCACCAAAATTGTGGAAGATCCAGGTAGATCACAAAATTAATACATAGACCAGATCATTTACAATAAACTACTAGGTTTTCAGGCAAAAATTATGAATGGAAAAATCTGGAATCTGATGGGACCCAAATTGAGGGCCCGAACAATTTTTTAATGAAAATAATTTACACATTTTATATCATATGATATTTAATTCAGTCAAAGATGTCGTGATGTTGAGATACCTGTATATGTGAAGGGCGCAAGTAACGTAACCCTCTTAAAGATTCAATCATAAATTCACTGCAGCCCAATTCTCCAAATGATTTTTTACTGAAAAAGTCCACCCTGCCAGTAGACAATTTCCTCATTCGCTTTAGAATGTCTTCAGATTGATAGTTATATATGGACCCTCCACGGCCCCAACCTCTTAGGTTCCGAGCAGAAGCTCTTGGCACTGAAACATCTGATATCCGAGTTTTAGTATCTGATTTGTTAGGTTTACCCGGTGTGTTTAGATTCTCTAAGTGTGGTTCAAAACCATGTTTTGGAGAATGATCAAAATTGTCTGCTGTCCCTGTTATTTGCATCATGTCACTGGTTTCTTGGGATTGGGAGGCTCCTGGAACTCTTCCTCTATTTCTGAAGGCAATTTCTTTATTCTTTCTCCCAATACGTTCCTGTTTAGGATGTGAAATGACATGCTTACCAAATGAACTATCTTCTACAAAGATTTTGTCGTCATTTTCTGTCAGATCTTGCTTTATCTGAGAAGTATTTTTTACTAGAGCTCGCACTCTCTGTGCTTTTAATCTTCCAAAATTTGCAGCAAAACCCCTGGCACGTGCTGTTAGGGAATCATTAGTTATAATAGCAGTGACACAATGGGTGTAAAACCTAAGAAACAATCTGAAAATCATATCAAACAAATAAATGGTGATTTTAAGGGAAATTATAGGATTTATTCCACAAATATCAATATGGTACATGTCGGGGGACAACCTACTAGTATTGTGTGTTAGATGTCAAAAGATGAAAAGTAAATCTGTAACACCCCAATGGAAGGCCCAAACCACATGGCCTATACTCCAAAAGGACTAGTCAATGATACAATTGGAGCCCCATTAGAACCTTATAAAGAGTAAGAACTTCTCCTTTCCAAGCAATGTGGGATCCCATACACCACCTACCCTTATCCATATCATATGGGGTATCACAAAATCACCAGTTCAACCGAATGATTTCCTAGATTAATGCACATGTTTGAGAAAATTAAATCATTCAGCCTTTTTGTAGCCCTTCCTTTAGATGAGGTAACAATCCAATTACAATTGAATTATTTCAAAATGAGAAATTTGGAACACAAGACCAATAAGTTCAATTCATTTTGCGACCAAATGCAAGAAATGATTTCAATCAGGACAAAAGTCAAAACTACATAGAAGCTCTCTTCTTCACAGCCCACACAGTGCATTCGTGCCCAAGTGAAATGTATCAAGCCACTCCTCGCCAGTCACCACCCAGTAGTCTCATGATTTGCTTGTTTATCTGATCCACAAATGTTTTCCTTGGCAAATAGAATGAGAGAAAATTTAGACCTTACTCTTAATTACTAAAGCTTTATTAAGAATCAGCTCTTCATCTCAGCATTTTTCTTTAAAGCTAGAAAGGCATGCCCATGACATTGGAAATAAATACAAGCCTCTAGAAAGTTTGAACAAGAGTAACCATGGGATGCTGACAGATGTTAATCGTTTATGCAGGATGATTTATTTTCCAAAAAATGAGAATTCAGTATCTAAATAAATTCCATTGGGCTCTGTTCAAATGAGATCAATTCAACTCAATTGCCAATATATGAAGTAATTTTACATGAAAGAATAAGTTGAGGATACAAACTGGTTTTATGCATTCTAACGTCCGGCTTGTCAGCCTAGGCATAAATCGAGGTAATATAGGTCGGGGTTAAATGTTTAAGAATACTGTTCTGTGCCATAACTAGTATACCCATGTTTTGAAAATAAAGAAAGTGTAAGGAGCAAGAAATTGAATCATAGAGCAGAATTCAGGAAAAAAAAAAGGGCAAACAAAGAACACCTTCATTAGCAGTATTACTATTGATGGAAGCCTCCATATTTCTGGCATCATTTAAATTATTGTACCGCTCATTTTGATTTGAAATGGGAACCGTGGTGGGAGCAGTGGAGGGGTTCCAAGAGAGAACGTCCTTAGAAGGAATAGGAGACTCATGATGATGATCTTCATCGCTTCCTCCCCAAACAATGAACTTTTCGCCGGTGTCATCATCGATCAGCTGATAAGCTCCAGGATTTTCCATCGGTGTGCGCTTATACCCAGCTCTAACAACAAATCTGAACCCGCTCTCATGGCGGTTGGGGGATGACTTCCAGTTCTTTTCAAGGAATCTGAATTTAGGTTTGTGGCTCAAGTGTACAGTTACTGGAGTTGGAGGAGCTTTTGCCAGCAGCATTTCCTTTATGCTTCTCTTAAATATATTTCAATGAAAGATTATAACGTAGTTTTTCAAGACATTTCTACAAAAAAGAAAACCCAGAAAATGAATTAAGAAAATATATCCGTAGAAAGTTCAATGGTTGAAGCAAATTTCATATTTGCATATTTCATTGAAGTACAAAATAGAGAAGAACCAATTCATTCCCCCATCGTCCCGAGGAAAAGATAAATAAAATTTAAAAAAAAAAACAGAAAAGCATTCATACAGTATCCCAGTTTGCAAATATGTATTTTCTAAGCAAAGGGTGCGAGAAACTTAATACCTTCTTTCTGCATACGAAAATGGTGGACGACCGTGCGAGTGTTCTGCCGCTTCTGGCTTTACTCGATTGTATATAACAGATAACACAGAAAAAAGATCAATGTGAAAAAATGGGCGTGGGCTTCATTTAACTTAGAGCGCCGCCACAAGGCCCAAACCCACAGACTTTGGGCTAAATTTGAGGAGATAAAACTTTTTAATTTTATTTTATTTTAAAATAAAAATAAGCTGGATAAATTTTAGAAAAAAGTACCTAAAATTTTCAAATCAAGGATTATGGCCTAAACTATAAGGTACGGTTTGATGAGATGAGATGAGATGAGATGAGATGAGTTTAGATTAAAATTAAAAGTTGAATTAAATATTGTTAGAATATTATTTTTTAATGTTATTATTATTTTAGAATTTGAAAACGTTGAATTGTTTATTATATTTTGTATAAAAATTTAAGAAAGTTGTAATGATGAGATGAGATGAAACACTTTTACTTTCAAACGGGACTTAAGCCTAACATTAAAGGCTCGAAAAATGTTGTTGGACTCACTTTATATGTTTTTTCTCTCTTTTCAGATCTTAAAATTTGCATAAAAACTCTATAAGATCTTGATTTGAAAGTACGAAAATAATCACTTGAGCCAAACCTCCAAATGAACACAAAAATCCATTTTTATGACTTTAGGGAATAGGCAGAGGGTGTTGATGCAATTGTGAGATTACTCGAAATTACGAAAATTTTCAATTTGATCAAACCCACGTAAAAGCATAGTCATGGAAACTTGAGTAGCTTTCTGAGTTTGCTAGTTGTGATATAGCAAGGACATTAGGAGATGTGTCAAACATTGATATATGGGGAGAGAGATCCTAGACTTTGAGAAGTGGATATTGATGGAAAGGGCAAGGTGTTGTTTATTTGCACTACTCGTGCATGTGTTTACAGTTTATAAGATAAAAGAGCCAACCTAAATAAATAAAAGAGAACTTTAAACAGTTGATTTATAAGAAAAGTGTTTTAGCTACAAAAAGATTTTATAAAAATAAATTCACAACGTTAAAAACCCAGTTGAATATTGTAGCATAATCGTGAGTTATGGAAATAATTAAGAAAGAAAACTAATGCGTAAGGAAATGAGAGAAATAAATGAACTCTAGTTTTTGAGGAACCTCCAAGAATGCAGAATTACATGAAAACTCTTCAATGAATATTACTTCACTTCTATGTCCTTTTATACAACTAAAGCTACGTTAAATCTGTTACTTTTGGTATTTCTGTTACAATAAGGGCATTACAGTAAATTGTTACTTAATGACCACGTGCTCCTCACATGTACACTTAAGGCCCCCTTCGATACTTCAGCTCTCCACCTCTTCCTTTCATTCTATTTTCCTTCTGCTTTAACACCTCTTACATTCCCTTCCCCATCAAGAGACCTTGCCCACAAGGTCAGGATACAAACATCTCAACTGCTCCATAGGAACCCATGATGAATCCTCCTCTAGTGCACACTTCCATTTGACAAGTAATTCAATGTAAGGCTTGTTATTCAGTGTAAGCATCCTTCTTTGCAAAATTAATTAAAGCTCAGTTCTAAACCCTCCATGCGAATTCAACATAGGCAATGTAGATGAAGTCACACCTGTTGATCCCACATGCTTCTTTAAGGAAGATACATGAAATACTGGATGAACTGAAGCACTAGAAGGCAATTCCAAATTGTATGCTACATCACCAATACGCTGTAAAATTTTAAATGGACCGAAAACTCTTGGTGCCAACTTGTAACTAACAGGATGAGCCACACTATGCTGCTTGTACTTCTGAAGCCTCAAATAAACCATGTCACCTACCTAAAATTCTTGAGGTGTATGGTTTTTATTATACTATTGCTTCATAACTGGTTGTACTGCCAACAAATTCTTCCTCAACAAATTAATGATCTCTCCCAAGACCTCAACTGGAAATCCAATTATGCATTCTGAGTAGTGCCTATCACATTCTGAAGTAATGTTAGTGGAGGTACACCATACAAAGCCTCAAATGGTGTCATCTTAGTATAAGAGTGAACACTTGTATTATACCATCACTCAGCCCACGACAACCACTTCACCCACTCCTTTGGCATCTGATTCACAAAGTATCTGAGATATTACTGCAAAAATTTATTCATTATCTCAGTTTGACCATCTGACTGTGGATGGTATGCTAAGGTGAAATTCAAACCAGTGTCATGCATTCGAAACAATTCCTTCCAAAAATAACTTTTGAAAACAACATCTCTATCAGTAACAATAGAGGCAGGCATCCAATGCAACTTAAAAACTTGATTAATGAACAATTTAGCCATTGATGCTTCTGTATAAGGATGAGAAAGAGGAAGAAAATGTGCATATTTTGTGAATCGATCCACTACTACAAAAACCGCTATATATCCTTGTGAATTGGGCAAAGCTTTAATGAAGTCCATGGAAATATCAATCCAGGACTAGGAATAGGTAATGGCTGTAATAACCCAGCTAGGTGTACATTCTCTGCCTTACACTGCTGACAGATGGAACATTGCTTGATGAACTCCTTAATTTCCCTCTTCATACCAGACCAACAAAAATAAGATCTAGCTCGATGCAAAGATTTATGGTATCCAGAATGCCCTCCCATTGCAATACTACGGATAAAATCCAATATCTGCTACTTAAAAGGAGAAAGTTTGGATAAAAGTAACTTTCCCTTTTTAAACAACAATCCATTTTTAACTTCATACCCTTTCCCATCTAACTTCCCTTGCTAAATGTTCTTACAAATCTCAGCAACTTCAACCTCCTGTAGATAAGAACTTCTGAGCTGCTCAAGCCATATATGATCTAAAACTGTAATAACACTGCATATAGGGCCCTTTTAAGTCACTTCATGCTTTCTTGACAAAGCATCTACAACCACATTCTCTTTCCCTTTCTTATACTCTATTATGAAATCATAGCCAAGCAACTTACTAATCCATTTCTGTTATGAATGTGTTCCAATTTTCTGCTCAAGCAAGAAATTAAGACTTTGATGATCAGTCTTAACAGTTCTAACACAAACAGTATACACAATAGCAAGCAACTCTTTTTTCATAAGTTGATAAATCCAAAACTTTTCCTTTCAAAGCTTGACTGAGGTAAGCCAAGGGTCTACCCCCTTGCATCAAAATTGCACCCATTCCAAGACCAGATGTATCACATTCAATTAAAAATGACTTCTCAAAATCTAGTAAGGCTAACACTGGTGGAGTACTCATGGCTTTCTTCAATGCTTCAAAGGCTGCAGAAGCCCCCACATTCCAACAAAAAGCATCTTTTCTCAGTAAAACAGTTAGAGGTACAGTCAATAAGTCCATAATTTTTTATGAGCTTTCTGTAATACCCTGTTAACCTAAGAAACCCTCTCAATGATTTAATAGACTTGGGCAGTGGGCATTTAACCATGGTTTTTAGCTTAGAAGGATCTGCCATAACTCCTTTAGCAGACACCAAATGACCAAGATAGTCTATTTCAGCACATCCAAATTACACTTGCTCCTCTTAGCAAACAAAGCTTGTTTGGCTATGGTCTCCAGCACCATAGAAAGGTGTTTCAAGTGCTTCTCTTTTGTCTTACTATATATGAGTATATCATCAAAAAAGACAATAACAAACATCCATAAAAAAGATTGAAAAACCTTATTCATAAGAGCTTGAAATGTAGCAGGAGCATTTGTTAAATCAAAAGGCATAACTAAAAATTCATAATGCCCTTGGTGAGTTTTAAATGCTGTTTTTTCAATATCCCTTTCCCTTACTCGAATCTGGTGATACCCAGATCTTAAATCCAGTTTTGAAAAAACTGTGACTCCAAACAATTCATCTAAAAGTTCATCAATTACAGGAATTACAAACTTATCTTTGATGGTATCTCGGTTCAAAGCTCTATAATTAATGCACATATGCCATGCGCCATCAGCTTTCCTTACAAGCAACACAAGGGAAGAGAAAGGGATTGGCTGCTTCTAATCACCTCAACGTCAAGCAACTCCTTCACAATCTTCTCAATTTCTGATTTCTGAAAAAAATGATATCTATATGGCCTTACAGAAATAGGAACTATCCATTCTTTCAAATTAATCTGGTGGTCTCTACTTCTGTTTGAAGGAAGTCCTTTTGGTTCTTCAAAGACTTTACTATACTGTTGTAACACAGCCTCTATCCCTTGATCAATGCCTTCCACTGATTCATCACATTTATTCTGCACAATCTGCAAAAACATGCCTTTTCTCTCCAAAGTTGTTAACTGGCAGATTTGAACATCTTGTACTATTTCAAAAAAACTAGGATTTAAGCCCTTTAAAAACTGACTTGTTATCATCTTTAAAAGACATAGTAAGGGAATTAAAATCCCATAGTACAGGCCCCAAAGTCTTCAACCACTGCATACCTAGTACAACATCACAACCCCCCAAAGGTAACAAGAAAAAATATGTCACAAACTGATTTCCTTGCACCTTGAGATCCACCTTTTCTACCACTCCTTCACTGCTCATTTTATCTCCATTAGCCACACGAACTTCAATTAACTGGCCTTCAAGGAAGTTATGAGTACTTCCTGTATCCACTAATATCATTACTGAGCAACCGTGTGCCTGTCCACTCAACCTCATAGTGCGTGGACTAAGAGCTCCAGCTATTGCATATAAAGAAATCTCAAGAGTCTCCCCATCTTTATCACCACAGTCCCCACTTACTAACACTTCTTCAGTTAACTCTTCCTCTTCACACTAACTATTATCAAACAAATCCATTCCCTCCATAAGGTAAATTTTAGCTTTTTTATAATGGTGGCTAGGATTCTACTTTTCATCACAGAAATAACATAGCCCATTTTCTCTCCTCTCATTCATCTCTAAAGGACTAACCCTTTTAATAGGAAAATAGTTTTTAAAGCTATTACCTTTGTAATTCTGAATAGCAGCCTGGCCAGTAACTTGCTTATTAACATTAGCAGTAATATTAGAGCCTTCTGATGACAAAGGCACAAATGGAATATGATTTTCCCCTGCTCTACTATTGCCACGCAGACTTGTGACATATTCCTCTTGAATTTTGGCCAATCCAAATACTGAACTCAAGTTATTAGGATGCAAAATACGTACTGCCAACCTAATTTCATCCTTGAATCCACCAAGAAAGCAACTTAGCTTGTAACTCTTAGACAACCCTCTCAACCTATTTGACAACACCTCAAACTGAGACTTATAGGCTGAGATTGTGGAAGTTTGCCTCAATCTAGTAATTGCCTCCATTGGATCATCATAAGAGGAACTACCAAACAAACTTGTAGAGCTTCTGTGAAAGAATCTCAAGAACGAAAAGTACATGTTTCTTCAGCATCTTGAAACCATACCAGAGCACTCCCTTCCATGTAAAACGAGGCCATCCAAATTTTTTGTCCTTCTAGCATAAGGTTCAAAGCAAAATAGTGATTTGCTTTATAAATCCACCCCGTTAGATTTTCCCCATCAAACCTAGGAAAATCCAGTTTTATCGACCTGAATTGCATTCCTCCAAATATCACATAATTATCATTAAAAGCTTCTTCTTGACCCCTCACATGACCATTTCGAGACCCCACTTTACCTCCGTTTACTGCTTCCAACCTCAAATCCATTTTCGAACTTAACTCATCCAACACTCCTTGATGGTCTTCCACCCTCTTCTCCTGTTGTTCTCGGTGTTGCTTCAATCTAAGAATCATCTTCTTCAAGTCTTTAAAATGCATACCTACTACCATGGCCCCAAAAAAGAACTTCTTTGATGCCACTTTGTTAAGAACCCAGTTGAATATTGCAGCAGATTCGTGAATTAGGAAAAGAATTAAGAAAGAAAACTAATGCGTAAGGAAATGAGAGAGAAATGAACTCTTGTTTTCGAGGAACCAGTGCCTCTAAGAATGCAGAATTGCATGAAAACTCTTCAATGAATATTACTTCACTTATGTGGTCTTTTATACAACTAAAACTACGTTAAATCTGTTACTTCTGGTATTTCTGTTAGAATAAGGACATTACAGTAAATTATTACTTAATGACCACGTGCTCCTCACATGTACACTTAAGGCCCCCTTCGATACTTCAACTCTCTCCACTTCTTCCTTCCATTCTATTTTCCTTCTGCTTTAACACTCCTTACACATAAACTGACGTGACTTGATTAATATGTTAGATTGTAAACCTACTTTTATTATAAAGTAGATCAAATGTATCATATGAAACTATGTCAGTCTGTGGGCGGTGATTTAATACTTTAGCCACAAAGAAATGCTTTATTATAATATACCCTAGCTCCTTTACTTGTGCAATTTTTCTTATAGTCAAACGGTGGTGATCCTTACAATCTATGAGGTTTAAAAGAAGGAAGAGCTTCTAGATTGGGTAGAGTTCACAATGGGGAGACCATGGTGGATGATGGTGATGAAGATTTCCAATCTTTGGTACAAAATTGGGATATGCCTTGTAAGTTTGGAACAGTCCCACAAACTAGTTTACAAATGGAGTTTCGAACTCTTGAGATAGATTATTTGAGATGCTTATCAAGATTTGACTTGTCACTTCAATTCTCCGATAAGTCAACAGAAACTCAAGAGTATATTAGTGACAGACAAAAAGAAAGATTAACAAGAAAATAGGTAAGTTTTTCTCTCCTCTCTCTCTCTCTCTCCAATCACAACTTATGATATATTTTATCTGCCCAAGTTCTCAATCCAACTTTGCAAGAGACTAGTGTTTCTTTAATATAATGGGACATCTTGAGATGTTTAAAGAATGGTTTGGCTAACACTGATTCCCTATACCATCAGGATAAGATGTTGAGACAAGAGAAAGGACAACAGATTTCAATGTCAGTTAAGTTTTGTGTTTGTTTGCTTACTACGATACACATAATGCTTTTATAAAGAGGTGAATGGTTAGTAGCCAAAAACAACATGTGTGCTGTGCTCTGAATCATATTGGAGGATTCCTCCACACCTTCATCTTTGAGGATGTACTCCGAGCCATGGTTGAAGTTTTGAGTGAGTGAATGACTGAGTCCAATGCCTTCAGTTTCACAAGTCATTTACCAAAACAAGAGTTGAGATTTGTCGATTGGGACTAATTAAAAGAACTTGGTCGAAAAAGATCTTAAGATGCCTGCAATTTCTTGCATAATGTTTTCTGAAGCTTGTTCTCTTTCCCCTAAATGCACATGTTTATACACATTCATGCATACATCCATTGAAATTGTCTCAAGTACTCTTAAGAATCTATTTCCAAGAGCATAAGCAAGTTCAGTCATTGATCCATATGCAATACATGTTAAACAGGATGAGACAACTTCTGCAACTGAAAAATACTCAGAATTTCCAAGCAATAGCCTGCCCAATCTATTTTGAGGACTTACAACGAGGATAAAAGGTAATATTAATGATAGTTACTACTATAAATAGTGGTAAATGTAGAAAGAGACTGATTCAGTTTTCCTTCTTACTATCTTGAAGAAAATTTGTGTATTCAATAATCAAATTCTCACAAATAATGATACTATTATTACAAAACAATGACCAAGGCAATTCTAAGTATCAATATCTACCCTATCACCAAATTCTAAGCGTTGTCTGTATTTGGTCAGTAAAGAAGAAAGGCATTGTATATATTTGGGAGCTCTACTGTACTCTTCTCCCTATTTTAGGTCAATGGATGTATCACCATGTGTTCAGCAATCAACTTCTTAATATGAATGGATGGACCAGCTTCTAAAAATACAGATTAGACTTTGCTTTGCCGCAGTGGCTTCTTATACGGATCACTCCAGCAATCATCGTCCTTCACTGCTTTTTTCCATCTGTTCTTGAAGATCTCCAATTCAACATAGGACCTGTACCTCACCTGCACAGGAACAACAATCAAAGGATGACAGTATAACCTTAAACAACCAGGATCATCAAAGGACACCATACTTAGATTGGATCTCTTAAACATCTAAGGTAAATGCATCAAAACATTATCCAATAACCACAGCTTATAATGCACAGTACACCATTATGATTATATTGGAAAAAAGAAAATGTGTGCTTCCTTTGTATAGGCTTTGGGAAAAATGAGGAGTTTCTGTCTGTGCAAGATTTACTGAGGGGCTTACCGCAGCTCTACCACCAGATTGATGCAACAATGATGTGGCCTGCAAATTCAAAGCTGCTTAGTGCTGATGAATATAAGTTCAGAAACCTAAAAAATGTAATGAATGGCATATTAGAATTTGATTAAATACCAATTGTCCTGCACCATGCGCGCTCATATTTTGGGAAGCTCGGTTAGGTCTCCCAACAATTTTCTTCATCAATGATAATCATTAGTTAGAGATACTAAATAAATGTATTGGGGGGGTATGTGTGTGTGTGTGTGTGTGTGTGAGAGAGAGAGAGAGAGAGAGAGAGAGAGATGATGATGATGATGATCAAATTTTGTTAATGATTGAATGATATATAATCAAATTTTGTAGTGTGGAAACAGCAAAGTAAACGATTATTTTATTGAAGTTGCTGAAAAAGAAATAAATGGAGATGAAAATATCATGGGTGGAAGTTGTGAGGAACAACATATCATTAAAGATGTAAAATGAGAATTTCTTTAGGTAGGAACTTTCCATGTGCAGAAAGTATTCTTGAAGCTTAAATATTCCTATAGGAACTACTATGGGATTGGCTTTGTTATTTTGCAGTAATAGTTAAAAAAAATTCTAACCTTGTTTGACTCTGAAGCCCCCAATGTAGGAAGACCATAATGTACAATGTACTCGGAATCAACTATTCCAACATTCTTAGACCGATCACCCTGTTAATGAATGCTTTGCACATATGTTAATGCACATAACAAATTGAAATTATCTTTATACTTACAGGATGCAAAAAATTACCTGAGCACAGTAACCAAGCTGAAAATCCAAGCCCCATGCATGAACTAAGTCATTCTGTAAAAACATTCGGGGGGGGAAGAAGAGGAGAGGGAAAAAGTTCAATTCATCTTAGAGAAGCTATTAATAATGTAATTTGATAGTTCAAATTCAGGTTACAATTGGTCCATCCAAACTGATAAGAAAGGAATGCTTAAATCTTCTATCCAACTGTTCAAATTCTTTAATGACATAAAGTGACATGCAAATCCATTCTCACCTCTATAATCAACTATAAAGCATGATTGATTCTGAAAAATGGAGTGTGAAAACTAGTCATCACTCCTTTCTTCTTTTTTCTTATTCTTTTTGTTTTGTTTCTTAGTAATTTAATTCAGGCATCTTGTGGAAATGAAATTTGAACCAAAGAACTTCCACCCACCACCGGCCCTATACTTGGTGGCGGCATTGGAAAATGGTGGATAAACTAGTAAGTAGTAACCAAGACATTTCTCTCTGATTATACTCTACTCCAATGTCTAATTATTTAATTCCACTATTCATGTAGTTTTTTAATTGCCTCTGAAAAATTTATGTAAAAGATGACCAACCTGAATCATATGCCAAGCACACTGCCAGGATGCTTTTGAGAAAACAGGAGCCATCATTTCCACCCATCTGTCATATACATCAGCAACCAAATACATACTTTCACAGTGAAGAATTGACAGCAAAATACATCCATATGTAAATATGTTTATGTATATGTTTGTCATGTTAGAAAACTATCAACTGGAAAATGATCTGTGTGTAAGTTTTCTACCCTGTGCATGGAGGATCTGTGCTGTTTTCATCGCACTGTGTTCTTCCAATAAACTTGTATGTCCTCCTGTTAACCAATGCAATAGCAACCAAAAAATAGATTTCGAATAAGAAACAACAGAACTGAGAAATTCACATTAATTGAAGTCTAATAGTTTGTGACAAGCTACTGTAGGTAAACAAATTTAAAACATATGGCAACAGATACAGATAATAGTCATGAAGATATTGCAATTGAACTCCATATAGATGGCAACTGAGCTCAAATTCTGCAAAAATTATAGAGTTACTCACTCTACAACATTACTTTCTTGTAAAAGAGATATAACCTGTGTACTTTTGATGTTCTGTCTCTTGCTGTGAGATGATGATGAACCTTTGATACACTAGGATCAAGAGCTGGCTGTGATATCTCAAGCCCTTCTTCTTTAATAATTCTAAGATACCTGCATGGAAGAAATTAAGGCACAGAAACTCAAACTTCAAATGTTTCACTTGAAAATTCCAATACACACTGTAAATTCTTTGGCAATCCATATTTTGCAAGAGAAACCATCACATTATCTCTTCATAAATGCATACATGAATAGACACAACAGAAACATCATCCTACATACAAAGTATATTTACAAAAAAGCATATTCAGTTATACGCATATACAAACTCATAATCAAGCTTACTGACCTTCCAACATGAAAATGGTCAACTCCAAGATCTTCATCCCAGAGGAAGATGTAGGAATAGTTAGACACAATATCAGGATGTAAGAAACGCTTGGCAAACCACCTAATTCATGGGGAAAAAAAAAAAAAAAAACTATATGAGTTAGTGAGGATGGACTAGACTTATCTGAATAAGTATACATATATATTAGCACTAACTGGTATCAAATAAATATTACCACTTAGTTTGATTAATTGCAGAAACATGTATGGCATGATTGCTCCAGTCTAAATCTTTCCAATCGTCCACATTGCCATCATAATGGAAAAGCATCACGACGAAATCATTTGGCAGAAACTGTAATTCATTTGTGAAAAGAGAAATTAAATCCAATGATACCACATAAAATAGATGTAACGAGGGCGTGAAAGTTGAGTTTTCACCTTCTTTACAATTTTATTCACACATTCCTTTTGCTTGATGCCAGCTGCAATGGCCAACAAGTTCGCGAATGACTTCGAGTTCTGAACAGAAGTAGCATTGTACATAAATTGATGGAAAAATCGCATAATTTGGACAATAAAAGACTCCAGTCTCAATTGTAAGTCAAATAAGCAAAGTTCAGAAAACTTTAAGGGATGATTAACAAATCATGGGTATTAAAAATGCTTGATAGAAAATAAAATGTGACCAATAATCACCTAAAATCAGAAG
Organism: Juglans cinerea; assembly: GCA_961763995.1. Classification (NCBI taxonomy): domain Eukaryota; kingdom Viridiplantae; phylum Streptophyta; class Magnoliopsida; order Fagales; family Juglandaceae; genus Juglans; species Juglans cinerea. The sequence continues at coordinate 18,070,939 of CAUIVZ010000015.1, read as the reverse complement.
TCATTGAACAAGAAAGTAAAAACTGCAAGGTTCTTTAGTAAAACGACCAAGTGACACTACCAGGAATGGCACACTACCATTGAAACTTACACCTAAAAGTTGACGCACCTTTTTATCCAAGGGCCCCCCTAGTGGTCGCATTTCCATGTCAGAAGTCTTGGAAACGATTCCCTTGGGTAGTGGTTCACTTCCTTGTTGCTTGCATTCAGTCTGAATACAAACAGGAATCAACACGAGTATAAAAGTTGATCATTACATACTGGAAGAAGGAACAAATCTTGGATCTATATGGCTTTTGAGAGTTAGCAACATACCTCAGACATCGTAGATCTTGTACTCTGCATAGCATCCACTTCGATTCTAACACTCTGCACAGCATCAACCCATCCCCAAGGCGAAAACCTCTGTGCCAATAAGGCTCTCATTATTACTTCAGATTTGTAAATTGCCCTTCTTGGGCCTATAAAATTGTGCACAAGATTAAGATGGTTTCATATAGAGTCCATGTATTCCTTTGTTTAAGGTGCACTTATATAGCATTTTCAGAGAAGATATGAATGAAAATGTCAAGTTTATTTGTAAGCATATGTAAGAAAACAACGCTGACAAAACTGTAGTTCAGACCTAATTTCAATTATAAGATACCTCTGACCCAAGAGATCAAACTAAATGAATCAGTGTGTTTTCAGTATAGAAAAAACTCAAATTATCACATATAAATAGTAGTAATGACTGAACTGAAAGTACATACTACCTCTTTATATTCTGTGACTGCAAATGCACTTCCTATGATCAATAAAGCTGCACAAATCAAAACTAGAGCGGAAAGGAATGTGCATCTCATTGTTCTCCACCTCTTTGGCTCCACCATTACATATATCTGGAAGCAAAGAGGAAATTAAAAGAATATTAGTATCATGAAAGGGAGGCAACGGGCATCCATAATTTCCTTCTATCAAGACTGGATGCATAAAGCAGCATGCATTAGAAAATAATCACTCTGGTACACTGATTCTCTTCACATTATCTCACAGAATTTCCAGGGTTTAGTAAGTTCATACCAAAGCTGTGAGCTTGCAATAGGGAATTAATCAAAACCAAAGCAATCAAGTTTCAACAAGTATACAAACGAAATGGGATTCCCAGAGGAGATATATATCACTGGTGGGGATGAAACTTTTTTGGCTATGATATTATAGTCCCAAGATTTTTTGGGTAGATCATGTCAGTCATCTCAATTTATGAAGACATGCACCTCCAAACTATAATACTTAACACCTTAAATTCATACTTCATTCATGTCACTTTGCACTCCCTGCCATTAACGGAGATAGTAGCTTACGTGCCTTTCAACTTTTTCATCCCCAACTTTATAAGAATTTCTAATTACCGCGTCTTAAATGTTGGAATCATCACATTTCAGTCCTGGATAATGATATATATATATAAAGTTTTTTAGAAGTCCGTTTCTAATACTTGCAAATATCATTTCTCTTTTTCTCTCCCACCAGCAACCCCCTCTTCTCACACTCCGCCGCATCACTAGTACCCGCAAGAACATGATGAGATCTAGAGGTTGGGCACCTCACCTCACCCTTTCTCTAGAAAATGACAGAAAATTATTAAAAAACATGAAAATCTCAAAGCCCAATATTTAAGCGCAACCATGAAGAAAAAAAAAACCATGGAAGAAAAGTACGGAGATTTACGAGCACGAGACCATGCATAACCAACATTGATATTGGAGATCATGGCAGGAAGGTCAAACCCTCATAAGAAATATATATGTTAATGAAGACCGGCTATATATCCAAACTGTGTTAATGAATCGTAAGAAATATTTGGGCTGGATCGAGTACTTTTACCCCATAGAAATGTGTGGAGATTTCCATTACGATATTCAAGCATGCATGGTGCACATTATTTGGTGTAAACATGCTATAAATATATATATATATTAACTGGGTGGACGTGAGACGGTGCATGCATATATATTGCTGCTTCAAATTAGTTCCTATTGTAAATCATTGCAGTACTGATCATCAGGGCACATAAACTCCAAACGAACTACCGAAGAACCTCAAAAAAGTTTTCGTCGACAGGTCAAGCATATATTATTTCTTGTTGTGAAGTAAAGAACAGGAAAAATAACAAGCAAACATCGAGAGAGAGAGACATACAGAAGTCGACTTCTTCTGCATCTTGATCTATATATATATATATATAAAACTGACTCCAGAGCCGCTCAGAAGAGAAGAACAAATCAGAATATCAGAAACAATCTGAGAGCTTTTCATATATATAGACGAATAGATTAGCGATATTTGTCAATCTAAGAAGCACCTGAACGAGCAGGCAGTGTTCTATATGTAGAAGTTACTTAACAACTACAAAAGTAGTTCTTCTTCATATGGGAAACGGAAAGCTCAGGATCGATGGAGTTCTAAAGGACTCACACTTCTTTTCTCCGCCAAGTACTACCTTTTAGCGAATCTGAAGATCAAAACATGCATGATGAGGTGGTTATGTATATATATCTATTTCTCTTCTACTAATTTAAGCTTTCAAGTACCTTAATGATCTATATTAATTATTTATAGTTATCCAAATAGATTTCTTGCTGGTCAAATATAAAATAACTAGTAAATAGGATAAATATCACTATATCATGTAGTTATTAATCTTGATCAAGATTCCCTAAAATTTCTATTTAAACATTATCTATTGAACGTCATTGGTTAAGGCTCATTAATATTTATTGCTGCCAGCATCAATCTCTTGCAATATTGCTATGCGTGATCTAGGATTGATCATCTTGTTAGTTGGTGATATATATTAATGAGTTCTTTCAAAATTGAATAATTTAGTCCATGAAAATTAGGAATATGTACTGAGCCTTTATAAAACACTTATATATATATATATATATATATATATATATATTAAGACACCTATAAAACAAATTAAGGGTTGTTGAGCTTAATTTATTTATACAACCCCGATTTCTTGTTAATATATTATTTTGCAGGGTGCATCATTATCGCTACCTTCCACGAAGGAATCAATCTATGGGCTTTTTCTTTTTTTTTTGGGTTCGTAATTACAGCTATCATATATATATATAAAATATATATATATTTATATATATATATACTAGATAAAAGTAACGTGCAATACACGTTTGCTAAGTTTATATTTTATTTTTTTTAAGAATTATTTTTTTATTAATAAGGACATAATTTTTTGGCTTAATTAAAATTTAAATAACGATGTAATGTTTATTTCGTATAAATTAACATCACAAGTAAATGAAGAGTATTAATAGAAACTATATCATGGTCTTGTAAATAAACGTCGTCCTTAGTCTTATGAAAGTTATTTGAGATAATTTTAATTCTAGGATGACGATCCAGCATTTTTCTCATCTTGTATTAAAAAGATAAAATAAACTTCGTCCATAAAAAGATTATGGACAATCCAGCATTTCTCTCATCATTAAGTAAAAAAAAAAATACAATTTGGTGGAAATTTTTGGTAAGAAATTCATGTAGGAATAGCAATTAACTTTTTTTTTTTAAAAAAAGTTAATCATTAAGTAAACACTTACTTAATCATTAAGTAAAAGAAAAATAAAAAAAAATACAATTCGGTGGAAATTTTCGGTAAGAAAATTATTTTTTAATATTGTTAGAATATTATTTTCTAATATTATTAATATTTAAAAATATTGAATTGTTTATTATATTTTGTGTTGAAATTTAAAAAAATTGTAATGATGAATTGAAATGAGTTGAGTTGCATTTAGGTTCTATCACAATCCGCGTCACCACTTTACAATCACATCCTGGCCGTCCACTCCAACCGAGAAAACACAACTTACTACTGCATCCACCGTTCGCTTTCACACAGGAAAAACACAACACACAGATACTGAATTCTATCCATCCGATACTCTACCCGCAACATATGTAAAGCTGATTGAGAGAAACAAAGTGCTCATGATAGACGATCTTATATATATAATGGATTTATATTCTATCCTGCTGTTTTACAATCTTTTACGATTATGGGTGTAAACTCAAACCGGAAAACCGGTCCGGTCTGGAACCGGTTTTTAAAATCTAAAAACCGGCCGGTTCCGATTCCGGGATTTTTTAGACCGGACCGGACCGGTTGATTAAAAAAAATAAAAAATAATATTTTTATATATAAGTTTTATACAAAATATTTTTTATATATATTAAATATTAATATATATAATTTTTATATATAATGTATAATTATAAATTTTTATGTGAAATTTATATATATAATATATATAATTATATATATTCATATATGAAATAATTTCTTATTATAATTTATAAATTATTACATAAAATGTTAATACTAAATCACTAAAAGTTTATAACTAATACTAATATATAACTTATAACTATATCAATAGTCTAATATTAATACTATTATATAGTCTATTATATTAATAAAAGTATAAAACAGTTTTTTTTAAATCAGTTTTTTTTTTTTTATAAACAAATTTTTAATGACAAATTGTGAAACTTACATTTAAAAAAAATCGAAAAACCGGACCGGAAACCGGAAGTACCGGTTTAGGAGGATAACCGGTGCATAATCGGTTTTGAAAAATATAAAACCAATACATACCGGTTCGGTCCTAAATTTTATCCAAAACCGGACCGAACCGGACCGATTACACCCCTATTTACGATCTTCTATATGGTTTCTCTCTCTCTCTCTCTGTCTCTCTCTCTCTCTCTAGATTTCTCATCCCTCCCGATCTCCCCAGCCATGGCAACACCTCCCAAGCCTCACGGCCAGCCGCGTCGCTGCAAGCCACCTCCTCACCCACAGCCACAGCCACAGAACCCAGATTCGAGAACCACCGTAACCCTCCTCCAAATAGCTGCTGCTCAGCCCAGCTCAGCCACCGTGAAGACATCCACTTCACGGGAAAGCTCAGCCACCGTGAGGCCATCCACTTCACGGGAAAGGTGGATTTTTCTTTAAATTTTCTTCTCCTGATCTTTTTTTTTTTTGGTTTTTGCTTCTTTAAATCTAAATGTGTGATTCTTCCTTCTCCAAATAGCTGCTGCTCAGCCCAGCTCAGCCACCGTGAGGCCATCCCCTACACGGGAAAGGTGGAGTTTTTTTTATTTTTTTTCTTCTTCTAATCTGTTTTTTTATTTTTTTTTTATTTTTTGGGTTTTTGCTTCTTTAAATCTGAATGTATGATTCTCCCTCCTCCAAATAGCTGCTGCTCAGCCCAGCCTCATCCACCGTGAGGCCGTCCCCTTCACGGGAAAGGTGAATTTTTTTTTTTAATTTTCTTCTTGTGATCTTTTTTTTTTTTTGGTTTTTGCTTCTTTAAATCTGAATGTATGATAAGTTGTTTCGAGTATCCGAATCCTTCTATTACATGCCAATCCCAAAGACTTGCATGTAATACATGGTTTGAAGCAGTTATAGACCTGCTTGTTTTGGTTTCTCAGTGCTTCTTTCTTTTGGTTTTTTCTTCTGTTTTTTGTTTTTTTTTGTTTTTTTTTTCTTTATGGGTTCTGGAGTGGAGTTGTGGTTGTGCTTTCGCAAATTTCTTTTGTTCGCTTCTATATATAGATCTTCATTGTTAATAGAAACAATGAAGATTTAAAAGGAATTTTTAAATTTAACAAATCCAAAGGCTCATCCTTCATATATGTTTTTTATTTTCCAGCTAATGCATTTTTTATCTTCTCTGGTTTTAGCAAACTCATGTTTCAAATATGGGTTGTGGTTACTTTTATGGAATGATCTTCCCATTCTATTATGATGGTGTTTAATCCTATGGTTAGTTAGCACTTTATGATCATTCAAAATTTTAAATTAGAAGCGGCATATTGTAAGTAAATAACTCTAGAATTGTTTGTTACAATTAAATAACTCTAGAATTTTGAATCTTGTGATGTTAGAATTTTTTGTAAAGTTATGTCTATTTCTCTATACAGATCCTGCAGTTATGTACTTGTAAACAACAAAAAATACAAGTTATGTCGTTTTCTTACAGAGAACATATATGGGTCGTGTTTGTGCTTCTAGACTATAGATATACTATAAACATTAGACACAAACTATAAACGTAAAACATAGGTAGACTATAGATATAACTATAAACACACAAAAGGTGGTTAGACTGACCTTTTCAATGTTTCCTTCAAACTTTATCACCACTACACTGCTTCAGACAACTGATTTGAGAGAAACAGACCGAAGAAGAAAGATAAACTGTGAATATGCAGTTGTAGATCTTGAGGTCAGAATAGGATTTTTTTCATTCAAATAGTTAAACATAAAATTGATAAAGATACGAAATATTACCTCAAATCCAGCAGAATTTGAATATGTAAATCTCTAGTAGCTTCCAAGAGTACAAAGATGAATACAAACTCAAGGAGAAACAGGGGAATGATGAATACAAACTCAAGGAGAAACAGGAGGAATTTCTTCGGCTCGGCTGGGAAGAGTATTTTATGAGAAGAGTATTTGTTATTATTTAAATTTTATGTATTTGTATTTTTTTTATATGTAATTATTAATTGGGGATTTGAAACGGCAAGTGCAAAATATAATGAATCTCAGAATGATATGCATGCAGTTGTATCGTCAGGAACTAATAAATAGAGAGAATTTCAATGATTGGGGGAAAAAACAACGGTTTAATATATTCATTTCTCATAATTTAACAATCAACAAATGGTCTTAAAGATTCAATAAATGGGCATCATCAAATTTGAAATACGGATGGCGTAAAAGATTCAATAAATGGGTATCAAATTGGAAATAGAGCTACTTAACGGATGTGAAGAACTTTTAACGGAGAAGAATAACTTTTAACGGAAAAATAATGTGAACTGTTAAAACAAGAATTGCCGTTAGATATGCTATTTATATATATGGGGAGATATGTATGTACGTACGTAAGATTGTAATCCTTTTTAGTTTTAAATAAATAAAAAATGATGATATATATATTTATGTAAAAAAAATTTTATTCTCAAGTCGGTGTATAGAGCACACCTAATAAAATGCTTACATGATATAATTTGATTTAAAAGATCAATTTTAAAATTTAAATATTACAAATCAAGTCTTATTATTAAGTGATCATCATGTAGATGGTGTGCTAGCTCTACATTACAGACTGAGAATAGAATAACACTGCGTGTTTAAAACTTGTACTCGTTCATGCCAGCGGCCATGCATAATGTTGTAATTAGTCTGACCGTTGCCATATATATATATATATATATATATATATATATATATATATATATATATATATATATATATTATATGGAAAAATCTTATTGTAAGTAAGTTTGTGCACCAATTCGTGCACCAATATTGATATGTAATACATATGTTTAACGAGTAATGCTATATACATTCGTAGAGTGCACAAGCGTCGTATAGTCGCTTTGAAAAAAAGTAAGGTCCATTATTACAAAATTAGATTTTTTTTTCATGTGGGTCTCATATTACTCACTGTTTTCAAAGAGATTGCACAACGCTTGCGTACTCCACACTACAAATATCATTTCTCTATAGATATTGTACATTCAAGACGGATGCACGGCCTTCTTCAATCCTTTGGCTACGAAAACGCCGATCTAACTCAAAAAACAGCTTAGATTAAAATGAATATAACCGTCCTTGCCTACCATGCAAAACGTCGATCTAACTCAAAAAGCTTGAATTAAATTAGTGGATATTAATATAATGCTGCAGTACCCGTCCCCATAAGTTCCATCCCCAGATAATCCCAGTACTGAATCTACTGATCTACATATAATTTGGATCAGTTTGCCTTGTCTAAAAAGTAATTAATATTGATATAAACTACTATATATTTCGCAACGAAACAAGGAGTACTGCATGCATTTGTTTTATTTTTTAAATAATTTCCAATCATGAGTACAGTACCTACCCATGTTTTTTGTCAATCTTCTAAGCATATATGCATGCATGTAGTTTGCTGCTTCTTTCAACTTTCCCTAACTGATATCGTTAATTCACCACATATAACTCCCTTCCAATATATATGCATGCTTCCTCCCCTCCCTTTCCCACATGAATCATCCTTTTCCCCCCAATATTACTCATCCTCCACGTTCTTCCCATCAACTTCTGATATTGCTCGTACTCCTCCAAATTAGCTCCTAGCTATAAATACCCACAGTGCCATATCATTTCTCCCCATTGAAATCACCATTAATCTCAAAAGCTTAAACTGATAGGAAGATGCAGATTCAATTATTTATTTTATATCTTAACACTCCCTCATGTGTGAGCCAGACTCTTCCTCAATGCATGAAAAAATATTTAATATTTAATTAAATAGGGTAGAGTGTAGAGTTAGGGTTCGAACTCAGGACTTCTACTTTGATACCATGTGAAATTACCACTAATCTCAAAAACTTAAATTGATGGGAAGATGTAGATTCAATTATTTATTTTATATCTTATAAACAATACTCACAGCTTTCACTTTGATTCTCCCAGTAGTCTCGATTTTTTAATTAAGAGCTTTATTTATTTTATTATATATTTGGTTAGTATTTTTGTTATAAGTAGGAAGCAGTATATTTGTTGTGATGAAAGAGGATCTACCCTAGTTGTGAGAGAGGTGACCAAGGGATCATAATCTGTCCCAAGACCAGCAAGTAAATAAACTGAAAATTCAGAGGGGGAGAGAGGCTGCCCAACTGCGCCTAAGGATGCAGCCAAGTTCTTGGCTCTATGGAAATAATCTGTAATGGACTCAGAGCCCTTTTTGAGAGTGGCCAACTAATATTGAGTCTGCATTACTTGGGCAGCTGATTGGGAAGAAAACAAAGTTTGCAGTGTAGACCAAGCCTCTCGAGCAGTGTCGCATTCTAGCACTTGGGCAAACACTTGGTCAGACAATGAAGAATTAATGGCAGATAGGACGAGTTGGTCGTGTAAAACCCACTGAGTATAATCGAGATTGGGAGCATCGTTGATATGGGAGGAGGTACAAGTGAAGAACCATCCACATGACCAAAGAGTTGATGGCCCTTAAGAAAGGGTACCATCTGTGCCTTCCAGAGAAGGAAATTGTCTATGGTTAGTTTTATAGTGATAAAGTAGCTAGCAGAACTGAGGGTGGGATTAGGGTCCATGGAATGGGGAGCCTGTGGTGTGAAAATGGATGAGGAGTCACTGGAAGCCATGGAAATATGAGAGGATGCAGGACGTGAGTCTCATATCGCTCTTGATGCCATGTTGAGATAATTGCTCAGCATAAGCATCAAGTGCTCGACAGATTGCCCAGTAGAGAATTTCAACATTCATTCATTTGTTCAAGCTTACATTCTGCTGTGATATTACATTGCTTTTATAGAAAAGTCCTAGAGCTAACAATTTCCCAAACAATTAGGATCAATGGACACCTGTCCTACCAGAAATGATTTATTTCTTCTAGAAGAATCTGTGCTGGTTCTCTGCAGTGCCTTGATGTCCTCTGCAGTGCTTTCTTATTACATGTCGTGGTGAAAGATTCTTCTGTTATTGCTGAGTGATGGTCTGGCTTGATATTCTCGTTAACAAGATGAGATGAGGTTAGTTGAGATAGTTTGTAAATAATAATAAAATTATTAATTAGATAAAATTATATGAGATGAAGTAAGATGAGTTCGTAAACGACAATTAATTGTGTTGCATGCGCCCATCTTGATCTATATGATCACTAGAAAAAAAATCTGCAAATCATTTCATGCATGCCCGTAATTATTAAGATGTGTTTTTTTAAAGTTATTTTTTATATAAATTTTTTTAATAATTTTAAATATTTTTAAAAAATAAAAAAAAGTTCACAATATTTTTAAAAAATACTTTCTTAATTATGAAGTAAAATAAAAAATATTTTTTTTATGATTTTTTATTTTATTTAGTGATTAAGAAAGTATTTTTTACTAATTTTTTTTTTTACTTTCTAATTAAGGAAGTGTTTTTAATGATGTTTTAAATTTATTTTATTTTTAAAAAATATTAAAAAAATCTATATATAAAATAACTTAAAAAAAAAACACATCAAAACAGATGCTATAACTCCAACGGGTGCTCCCAATAGGAGCCTCCAGCGGTATTTGTAGCATCATTGACCAAAAAATAGTACTAGTATTATCTGCCTCAAGCACGCAGGAGATGATTTCTTTATATTTTTTCTCGAAAATGCGAAGGGAGCTGGATCCGGAGGCTATAAGTCTCTCTCTCTCTCTATTTAATAATTTATATATATAAAAGTATTATATCACCCGTAATGCAAGTGATATCCTTAATTAGTAAATTAATCATAAATGGTAAGAGACGTATACAAGCTCCAAAATCATAAGTTCAAGCCTTTTTATAGTGAATTTTATCGTGAAAAAGTGTAAAAAATCCAAAAACCTATATTTTTTATAAAAGACGGCTTATACATTCACAATTTATACCTACAGTACTGTAAAGATCAAGATCAGCCGTATTAGAACAGAACTTGGGTACGTACGCCATAAAAAGTAGTACTGCGACCAGAAATATTCATGAAAACCGATCGAGCTAGCTAGGCCGCGCCAGGTACTGCCATTCATGACGGCCGCGCGCCCGAAAGCATAGATCGAGCAGATATATAGATATACGTTACATTTCATAAATACCCACATTCCATACCCTAGTTAGTTAATTAGCTAGTTAATGTGAGAATGGTTACTACTTTTCGATATATAGATTATAGCCTAAGCTGATGATCTAGTGACCACATGCATGACGCCCAAATTCCTAATTTGCATCAATATATAGATCAGCTTTAATATTTTGTGATAATTAATTTTGTTAATTTTCTGGGTTCAAGATATTTAATTCCCCTCTTATATATAAGTAGAACCAATCAAAAGAATTTAGTCTTTGAACCGGTCCAAATTAAGTTTTGCATGATCTAGCCAGCTTGCTAGCTATCAGGTTCTTTTTTTTTCTTCTTTTTTTTTTTTTTTTTAATTTTAGAACAAAATCCAAATGAGAGATATAAAGCATCATCTTAGACTAATTATTATAAGACATTACTTGTCGTACAAGTAATAACATGCGATGTGATATTCCATATTTATGTGTATTTTAATTAAATAATTATTTTATTTATTTTATTATTGGTCCTCTTGTTTTAAAATTATATGAGTTTTGTTATATTATTTTATGATATTTTAAGTTGTGAAATCTAGTTCAATGTGCCTTTCTTGTTATTAATTATTGTTTATTATTTAATTTGCTCTTTATTTTAAATTATTTTATTGTTAGATTTACTATTTTATTTTATTCAGTTACCGTGTTTAAATTATTTTATTCAATTTGTTGTTTTAAAATTCTTTTCGTTGGATCAATTTTGTGACCCAAGTTGTGAGAATTGGACCTCATTTCTTTCCCCTCACTTTCTCTTTTTTTCCTTTTTCTTTTTCTCTTTTTCTTTTTCCTTCTTTCTTCTCCATGCTTTTCCTCCAGCGCGCGAAGCTCCCCTCCCCTCTCCCCGTTTGTTTTCTTTATCCGCTACAGCGCCGCCATGCACCGTCCGTGAGCGACACCGCCCCTCCCATTTTCTTCCCTTCCGGCCGGAGACCTTTCCCCTCCATTTTCAGCTCCTCCCTCACTGCCATTAGCCTCCATGCACGGCTTCAAGCAGCACGGTCTTGGTGTTCCAATGCCGCCGCCGTGCCGCTATTGGCCACCATCTTTTCACCACAGCACCGGCAGCCTCCCAGCTACCTAACCCACCCATCCTCAGCCCAGATCCGCCACCGTTGAAGCCCCTTCATCCTCATTTTCGATTTGGGTGTTTTGGCCGTCAACCGCCGCCCACGCTACCACCCACGGCCAACCACCACCACCAGTGCTTCACCAACATCCCTAAGCCCTTCCCTAGCCATCCCAAGCCTTCATTTGTCCCTGTTCAAAAGTTGAGTTTTTGATACCCACGACCCTTGTCCATTTTTGCACTGTTGCATTGCTATGCCGCCACATCTAGCACCTCTTTGATCCTCCAAAAATTATATTTTAGCACTGTAAATAATTTTCCAAAGAATTTCTTGAGATTTAAATATATTTTTGCACTAACAAATCTTCTGCAGTCTAGTTGGCTATTTCAGGTTTAAATATTGGTGTTTTGAGTTTGACGTTGACTATGGTGGATATTGATGAATTTAGAAAGTGATAATATTTAGAATTGAGAGAATTTTAAGTATTGAGAAATTAAAATAGGTATTTCAGGTATAAATATAAGATATATGTTCATTGGAGATTTATTTAAATTATATAAATTTTCTATAGGTGATGATTAATATGCGTTTGGCACTGTTGTGAGGAAATTCAAAGAAGCTAAGAAGTACAGGTAAGCGGGGTTCCTATGCTTGACTTTGCATAAAAATAAAATAGACTGAGGTCAATTTTGAAAATATGCATGTTGTGTTATGAAAAGAAATGTTAAACGATCTCAGTTATTTGTTCTGCATTGCTCATGAGACTCTGTATAAGAATAAAATATTTCCTGACATGACTGGTGTAGACATGAGCTTATTTTTTACATTCTGTTATTGAACTGAGAAAAATGAGCGAATATGAAAATTTGATAAATTTTGCATGTGACGTGAAGATGTTTTGAATCTGTTTTGAAAAATGTGAAATGATCTGAATTTCAGTACTCTATTTTGATATGATGTGGCATCTGAAAAACCTTTGGCATGACTTTCTAATTATGTTCTGACTCTGGTTCTAATTCTGTTCTGACTCTGATTCTGATTCTGTTCTGACTCTGATTCTAATTCTGTTCTAATTCTATTTTGCTTTAATATGTAGCCCTGTCACGGGATATAATAGTGACCTCTGACCCTGTCACGGGATACAATAGTGACCTCTGGCCCTGTCACGGGATATAATAGTGACATCTGGCCTACTACGGGATATAATAGTGGTTTTCTATTCTGAGTGCAATTGCCTTGATATTTATGGTGATTTATGTTTTGTTTGGCTTTCCGCAGAATGTACAACCCTACCACGGGGGTTAAATATGGAATTATGTTTTGATGTGATGTTTCAGTTATGTTATGCCAAGGAAATTTTGAATAAGAATATTTTCTGAAAGTTTCGCTCTTATATTTTTAGTAACATGTTTCGATTTTGCATTCTGAAAACAAGTTTTCTGATTCTGCATTCTGAGAGAAAATATTTTGTTCAGCATTTCAAAGTCTGATAAATGCTCATGTTTACATACTAGTATATGTTCTCTGCTTATTGAGTTGTTGATAACTCACCCCCTTATCTCCAATATTTTCAGATGATTTTGGATATTTCAGCTGAGAATCAAGACTGTGAAGCATTGGGTGAGATGACTTAAGAATAGTGGATTACGAATATAAAGTTTCAATGTGTATTGACAATTATTGTTAAGAAATTTTATTGTGTTCTGATGACGTGGTATTTTGAAGAATTGATTATATTGAGAAAATTAGTTTGAATCAAATTTTTTTTATAATGTTGGGAAGTTATTGTCTATCATTATATTGTTGAAATGTGAGTTTAAGTGACTTGTAGAGAAGTTGATATATTTTTTGGGTTACTGTATTGAGGTTTGATAAATGAGTTTGTGTGATTATTTAAATTGGAAGTGTTTACGTTTGATTTGAAGCTTTTGGAAGTATATTAGCAGTGTTGGAGTTGATTATCAGGTAACATGAATTAACTCTCCGGACCCTCGGGGACGGGACATTACACGCGATACGCATTATTTCATGCTTTTGTGGATTTAAGAAGAGAAGCTAGGGCTAGATCAGGGCGGCTCAATACTTAATTAGGCAAGTTAGAAAATTGCATTAAGAAGGAAATTATTAATGGCCTCTATTAAGAAATTAATAAAATCCCTTAAATTCTCTAAAAATGCTATTTTTTTTGGCAAAAAAAATGATATTAATATTATAATTATTTGGGAAATAATATTAGAAGGCCCCAAAAGGTTTTCTAAAAAGGATACACAAACTCTTAAGTAATAAAAATATATAGAAATACTATTTTCGAATAATTATTATAAAAAGTAATTAACCTTATATATTTATACAAGAGAAAAGAATTGTTAGAGTACTATAATTAAGAAAAAACTAAATGAAGATGACAAAAGCACTTACATTAATGGTTATTGCCTAAATCCATTAATTAAGAAAGAAAAAGTAAAAACTTGTAGTACCATTTATGTTCAACATAATAGTTTATCATATTGGAAAATACTAATTTAGTCACATAGGGATTACACAAAAGTAAACCAACAAACTGATGTGGATTGATGATATACGTTAAATTATAAAGTAGTTACTTTTGTTATAAAGTAAATCTAACAGATTCCATGAAACCACGTGATCAATTTGTAGAACGTTTATTTTGTATAATTTATTTGTGTATGTAGCACTTTTCATTGCATAATATAATCTATTATATTATTTATCAAAATAAACAAAAACAAACCTTATGAAACTTTTAAGAACACGAACCGAAGCGGCTCTTACATTGCCGGCCTAGCTCCTGAGAGAGGAGAACGTCTCTAGATTTGAGCTAAATTCTTGCGAGGCATTTAATTTAAAACCAATATTACAGCATTAATTAATTAAGTTTTTTAAAATTATCATCAAGAACTAATTAGGAAGCTTTATCCAAGACGGGACAAAAACTATTAGAATGATCAGTGAGCAGAAGTTGAAAATCATTAGAAATTCCGGTGTCTTGGTTATAAACAAATAGTTGTCTCAATTAAGAAGCTGGCAAGTGATAAAACCCATATTGATCTGCTTCGTTCTAAACCGATATTAATGATCACTGCATTTGAATTTCTGAGGCATCCAGCAAGAACAATAAAACAGCTAGCTAGCTAGTAATTAAAAACATCTAGCAAAATTAAACAACAGCAAATTAAGATCAAAACATACAAATTATAATAATATTCATAATTTACCCTACTGTTTTTTTCCGGTCAGCTTCCCTCCGGCCATGATCAGCTGATCCAGATCATCAGGATGGAAATTTATTTTCCAGATAAAATTTTATTTGTTGGTCGAAATTATTCCACTCAAAATTCAATGTAAATGATAATATATCGATCTCAAGATCAAGTGGAGAAAACTTCAGCAATTCTTCCCATCACCTTTACCTGGGTATTGAGGCACTTTATATAATGAGCAGTCTCACCTAACAAACAGCACATATCCATGGCTTCACCACCAGGCACCAGTTTTCGTAGCACGTTGGCTTGGTAAAAACCTACGTCCTCGACACACTTGATATTCTTCCCATATAAATTTCTTTTCCTCATGGCAAGAAAGCTCATTCTTCTAACCTGAGCACCGTCTCGTCCATGACTACGAAACTTGCGAAGCATAGCTCGACTCCAGGCTCTCCTTGAGCCGATAGCAGAAGCCATGGAAACATCAGCTGCAATCTTGACTCTGAGGTATCCCCGAAATATCTCCCTACGGGTATATGCAGTAGTACTGGTAATTCTTTGCCTGTTTATTCTCAACAAGGCTTTAAGGAAGCCATTGGTGAACCTAGATTTTACTGTGCTAGCAGGGTTCGAAGAGATGGAGCGCCTAGGATTCATAGTTGCAAAGAGAGAATATTAGGGTTTTGGGATGTTGGGTTTGGTCGCACTTAAAACCAAAGGTTGTGGGTTGTTGCCTTTTAGGGATATATAGATCCAAGGTCGACAAAGCAGCGTTAATGGAGAAATAGATTTTCCTTCTGACACAAAGAGTCCGGCTTGCCCAGAAGTACACAGAAAGACAAAATTAACAGCAAAGGAGAATGAGTTCTGACACAAAAAATCTACATATCAGAGAGAGAGAGAGAGAGATTGAAAATGGGAGAATCCTTGGGGAATCACTGCTAGCTTTGAAATATTTAGGAATATATATTAAATAATGAGGTTATTCTTTTCTGCTTTCGTTTTCAGTTTGGGGTTTTGGAGGGTGAAAAGTGAGTCTAGTGCCTAGCTAGTGGGGTTGCAAAGGGCCAACCACCATATGATCGCACATGGTTCCATTTAACAACTTGACAGTGGGGTCCTTTAATTTATCTCTTCGTTTTGTTGTGTTAGCTAGCTAGCTAGGGTTCTCAATTTCTTTAGCTAATAACCCGCCCCACACACACACACATATATATAGTTTATATTTCATTATATATATATGCTTATATTATTTTCAGATTCACCTCCTTTTGTTATATATGTGACAAAATGGTTGAGCTAACAATATTAACTAGCGATATATGGATCCATGGGGTGATCGATCATGGCGAGCGATGGTGCATGACGGCAAGAGCGTGATGCGTAATAGTATCAGATTTAAGTACTATTCTCTGAGTATAAGGCTTTGTTTATTTTCACAACCATCCTCGTCTCAATATCTCATCTCATCTCATCTCATCTTTACAATTTTTTTAAATTTTTACACAAAATAAAATAAACAATTCAACTTTTTCAAATTCCAAAACAAAAATAATATTAAAAATATATATTCTAATAATATTTTATTCAACTTTCAACTTTTACATCTATTCATCTCATTTACGAAAACAATTAAATGAGGTGATACTCTCATCCTAATAAAATATCATGATATCATATAAGGATGAGAGTATCACGTATTTATATTTTAAGATTAGTTAATACTAATTAGTACAACTTGCAATATGGCCGGAAAAATGGAGTAAGCTAGAGAAGTTGCAAAGTCAATGCTAATGAATCTAAATTATCCCGATCTAGCTATATATGAACATTCATGCATGTCTTAATTAGTTGCCTCCCGCTCAGACACTTCTAGAGTACGTACGTACTACGTAGTACTGATCGATCATATAGATCCGCCGAAGAAAATATTGGAGCTAGCTAACGAAAGTCTTGGAGGTTTAAGTACAAGTGCTCGACAGCTGTCTAATTTGATCTTTTGGAGTGTATAATTGCTAGCTGCTAGCAATTATCGTGGATCGTTCTCTATAGCAAAGGGTTTTGGCAACATATTAATGCGAACCACCCCATAGATAGCTGTCTTTCTTAATTCTATTTCAAACGATATATATATATATATATATATATATATATATACACATACACACACCACTGATCATCATGCAGCATGTGCAGGCTCCATCATGCATGCAGTACAAATTTATATATATTATTATGTATCATGTGTCATGCATTTTGCATTTTATAACTTTGTTAAAAGACCCAATTAATCCATGCATGTTTTTGGCATTTGAGGGAATATATTGTGTGTGATCAGTGTATATATGTATGCGTGTGGGGGAATGTTTGCTGATTTAGTAATATATATATATATATAGATCATCATGATCATGATCAGGTCTAGGTGCCAGCCTTTTTCTTAGTGTTAAAAATCTAAACTTTTTAATATAAATTAATGTGTCTCAAAATTAGAAACATATATCTAATGCATATATAACTTTTACAAGAAAAAGTAGTAAATTAGTATGTTTTCCAAAAGTAGGCTGCGGGAAATAATTTTAGGGAAATGATTTGTATAGACTTAGATATATGTAAGCGGTCTCGCACATGACTCTCTTCGAAAAAAAGTAGATAATTTAATGATTTACATAAAAAAAAATTGGTGAATTTCATTTTTTTAAAACGAAATACGCGGGACTTACACATCATAAAATTGTATCTAGCGTTACTCTAATTTTAATGTGTTTGTGTTGCAGATTTGCATCTAGATCTTTTGTATGTTATAAATATATATATATATATATATATATATATATATCAATTAAGCTGCACCTAGCTAGCACATGACTCTGTGCATGATCTTCTTCTTTAAGTCGTTTTAGTGACCATATATTGATGGCTAAAACTAGACAATATTCAATCTATATATGAATAATATCTCTTCTTCAACAGCTAGCCAAAAGATTATGAAAAGGAAAGTTAACGTTTAAGAGGAATTAAACCTGATAGCAGGCGTGATGCATGCATCCTGATCATTTTCGTCTGTCTCAGACACCAAATGATTACAATATATATTTGGTAATCCTCCTCCTCGAATAATCGGGATGTAAAGCATGCATAGATCAGTTTCAACACTTAAAGCAAGCCTAGCTAGATATATAGGAGCAATGCATGATAATTAATATTCACATTTCAATAAACTTTATAATCGTCTCAAAGCCTCTACATTAATATATGTAAGACATTAAATAAATTATTAGTAGCTGTTATAATCCCTTCCCCACCCATATATTCTACAAAACTATATATCTTCGTGATTTCCCTTAAATCGTATATTTTTATATATTGACTTGATTAATGTCGGAGCTAGCTAGGCTCCTTCGATCGTCTCGATCGGAACAGCCACCTGCATGCACCAAAATACCTTGTTTTTGTCTTTGACAGTCCTGAGGATGTATGTGTCTGCTATCTGCAGAGTTAAACCAGGAGATAAATTGTTGAATCGATCATTGATCTGCTTGATCTTCTCTTCTTTCTAGCACCGAAATTCGTACATTTTTCCTTAATTTCTAACTTCAAAAATGGTTGAACAACTGGCCGCTTGTTGAAGCTAGAGAAAGGTCATGCATCATGCAGTACTACGTACTATTCTGTATCAAGGGCCAGTTTAGTTAGGTTTTCACAGTACTAGAGGTTGCACGTGATGAACGTACGTACAAGTGAAAAAAGAGCGAAAGAGGCGAAGGAAAAGGACCAGACAAGTTAATTATTACATGAGTGCTATGTGAGTACTGTCACATTATATTCTTGGAGCTGTCGAGACTCGACGGATATATAATTGGTGATCAAGGGTGAGTGGAAGGCTAGCTAGCCGGCAAGCCTTTTGGTAATGCTAAAGAAAAGATCGACAATGAAGGGACATGATCAATTAGTTTTCTTGGATAAGTACTACGTAGAACGGACATTAGGCTTCGTTTGGATCATCAACTCCTCTCAACTCATCTCAACTTATCATTACAATTTTTTCAAATCTCAACACAAAATATAATAAACAATTTAACTTTTTCAAATCTCAAAATAATAATAATATTAAAAAATAATATTCTAACAATATTTTATCATCTCAACTCAACTCAACTCAAGTCACTTCAATATATTATATATTGCATGCCTTTGATTGATTGGCTGCTTATGCATGGGAATATGCTATGTTTGGAACATATATTCACATCAACACATCTCAAATCAATCATTAATCGAACTCACTACTTTTTAACTTTTTCTAAAATATTTAAACTATCTTCTCAACTTACTTCATACATTTTAAACACATGTCTCAACATATATTCATTTAAACGCATATTAATAAGATCTATAAAATACTATTATTCACCAATCATCTTAGCATCAAAATGCAGCCAGTAGATTAGGTTAATGCACGTCTATCTTGAAAGAAAATACATATGCATGAGTATTGTTAGATACATACATATCCAAGCCGATATGCAAGACCCACGTACTTTCTTTGGAAAAAAAAGTAGGGTTTACCATTAAAAAAATGAATTTTTCATGTGAATTCTAGATTTATCCATACATTTTTTTTAAAAATAAATGTGTAGGACTTGCACATTCTAAAACTACAAATATCATTTCCCATATAAATAGCACTATTATGTAACAAAAATAAAGTACTAGTTTAAAATTAAATTTATTTTTCTGCAATAAAATTATTAAAGATGCATGCAGATTCCATTTTGCCTCAGCAATGTCAACTCCGACCCTAGTCTGTTATCTAACCACACATTAATCAGTACTATTTACATGATCGACTATTTACATACATACATAAATATATATATATATTGGCATTTCTAGAAGGATTTTTTATGGAGAAAAAGAACAAAATGACAGATATGATCAATGTCAAACGGGCAGGCTCATGAACTGGAGTGTGTACGTTTTTGCTTTATGAATGTGGCCGCCATCAGTATAGTAGAATGAAGAACGTGGGTGGGCCAGTGATCTTAGCTATAGGTTGACATAATCCAGCTTTAGATTTAGACACTTTTAACTTATTCATAATATTTATGATTAATGTCTCAGATCATAAGCAGAGAGAGCTCCCAAGGGTTAGGACCAGTGCTGATCATTTGACTTCTGACTCAGCAACAGATCATAGTCTCACACATACACTACTACTAATATTCTTACTAATGACATCTATTGTTCCATATATTTTGAAGTCTCTGAGTTTTTCACGGCCTACTGATGAAAGGTCTCTGAGTACGTGTGGAGAGCTCAGTTTTTTATTTGTGTTTATCATGTTTTGGTTATTGAAGAAGTAAATCTTCAGCTATATTGATTGTTTTATCTGAAGTTAGATAAAAATAATCTAATTCGGTTGAAAAAAATTCGAAGAAATAAAAATTAGGTGATGTGCTTCCTTTTTTTTTAACATCAAACCACTGATATACTTTTTTGATTATAAAGACTGGGAAATTATTTGTACAGTCAGTATATAAGTTTCGTGCACTCCCTTTGAAAAAAGTGGGTAAATCTAGGATCCAAATGAAAAAACTCACTTTTGTATGGTGGTCTCCTACTATCAAGAGGAGTGCACGGGACTTGCACACTCTAAAGATCATGTATTTAGCATTACACAAAGACTGACTATATATATATTCTGAATAATTTGTGTTAATTAAAGAATAATGTTTTTGTATCATCAGTTATTCAAGAAGGAATGGTCTTGTAACATCAAATTTGGCTCCTTTTGCTGAGAACCCTGGAAATGATCTGCGCAAGTTCTTCCCCACAATCTTCTTGTACATGATGTCCTCCCTGCAAAGCACAACAATTTAAGTGCAGTTTTCCCAACAGCTTAAAACTGAAAATACATGGCAATAAAAATCAGTACCTATTTAGTGGAACCGACCCTAGCATCACACAATAATGACAAAAAAGATGGAAATAATCCTTTTTTTAACGAAATTATTGCATGCAAGACTTCATTAAAACTTGAGGTAAGTGGGATCAACGACCTCATCCTAGTTTACAACATGTTTTGGGATATCACACTCCGGAGTGCAACCAAAACTACGATTTTCAGCTGCCCATTTAGCCACTAAGAGATCAGCTGGTTGATTTGCCTTCCCATATATCCGGCCACTTGACTAACCAACCTGATTCATCTGAATTATGAACCTGGCCGAAAAAAATCCCTTGTGTCTCTCCGAGTTGGGGACAGATTCCTTATCACCAATATATAGCATTGCAAACCACTTTAGGCATCCTCTTCAAGCATAACATCCTTAAGCCCAAGGGCATGCAGCAGCACTTCTGTGGGCTAACAGTGCTGCATTCTGTTGTCCCTACTGTACGCACACATCAGCCATAACAGAAATTTAGCGTACAGCCACCTCAATATTTATTTTCCATAAGCCTACTGGGGGCAGATTCCGCCTCATGGCTTCAACCATTTCCCTTATCAGCCCAAGCAAACAAATGTTTATTATACAAATATTTGGCTGATGCCGCCATAGTAACTGCATTGCTTGGTGGAGCATCCCTAATGCACAGTCTCGTGCCGGTGGTACCACACCAGAACATCCATAATAATTGTAGCACAAATGATAAAATCACCTACAAAATAATATTCAAAACTCGCATATCCTTCAGAAATAGCATTTTTTTTTTTATCCATGTAACAATCGACATGTTGCTGAATTGTTGAGTAACAATTCAACCTATCCTGTAACCTGGTCAATATTAGTGCTTCCACTCCAATGAAGTCATGAGATTCTGCTGCTTTGAAAGCTTGCCATTTGGTCAGTAAGATAAAAATGATTCCATTCCATCATTCAACCATAAAGTACCTTTACTATTTGTTGCCCAAATAAAGAAGTCATCAGTTTCCTGAGCCGGAAAATCCGTGTTCAAGTTGTACCACCAGATTCTTCATCAAAACCATTTACAATTAAATCAACCTTCCAAGAGAAAGTGGTGGGGCCAATTAGGTCATCAAGCTTACATTTTAGTATGTATCAATTGGATCATCCTTTGGGTTTGGCTTAAAACCAGGCAAACGCCAAGGGTCATCCCAAGGCCTAATGGCAATTCTCTTACCATTCGTCACAAACAAAACATATCCCTTTTTCAGTAAGTCTTGAGTCTCAAGTAAGCCACTCCATACCCATGAATGGCGCTGGAATTTCTTAAACTGCAACAAGTTTTCCTTTTAGAGGTATTTTTTCACAAGAGCTTGAACCCATAATTTATTAGGATAAGTGTAAAGCATCAACAGTTGCAGTGTTGGCACTACAAACTCTGCCCATAAGAACCAGTTCTATACAATCGTTACGGTGTCCACTATAATGCTTATCGGATAGAATATCAAGCAGTGCTGCATAATAGTCTTTTCAGAGTATAGATGGCGAGGCAATTATAAATTTTCTACTTTGCATTTTGGCAAAATAAAGCAAAAAATTAAATTGCAATTACTGAGTAAAAAAATTAGATAACCAGAATTTTAATTCCACTCTAAGTCGTGAGTTTGGTTACAATATTTCCTTGAATCTTAAACTCAAGTTATTAACTTCTGAAAACTATTGCTTAGGAAAGAAAAAAAAAAAAAAAAAACTCCAGAAAACTATTGGATTATTTTTAATGTCACTTTACCTTTACAGTTTTTTTAATTTCCATTATACTTTATAATCACATGAGGAAAAGCAAAAACAGAACAAAATAAAAGGTAAACAAGAAAACTAAGACAAGAACAAAAAAACCGAGAAGAATGCTTCAAGATCCTCACCAAGAATACCTGTGAATATCCAAGAAGCGGTAAAATGAGCAAAAAAAAAAAACTTTTTTTTAGTCTCGTATCCATTTGTGTGAGTCACAAATTAAACGTTTGGTTTCATAGATGAGATGAGATAAAATTTGAAAATTGAATAAAATATTGTTAGAATATAATTTTTTAATATTATTTTTGTTTTGGGATCTAAAAAAGTTGAATTGTTTATTATATTTTGTATAAGAGTTTGGGAAAGTTGTAATGATTATATGAGACGAGATGAGACATCTTGGTAATCAAACCAGGCTAAATGTTTTTCTTATATAAAATTAGGATTAAATATCATCAACATTCAAGCAAATTTAAAGGTGGTCTCACAGTTTAGGAGGCTAGTTTAAAGGGGATATTGCAAAGACCTTTAATTTATGATAGGAGCCAGCAAGTGCAGGCACTTGGGACGTGCAGAGGAAGTGCATCATCATTTATTGGAGTATGTGTTTTGTTTGGGTCTGTGCTGATTTTATTCTATGGACTAGGAATGGTAGTAAGAGAGAATTTTGTACCGTTGGTAGTTCTACAAGCTTATGGTTTGCACCCTTGCAGAAATCTTCAACTCCATCATAGCTCAACCAGCGGTCTCTTTGGCCCCACAAAACAGTTGTTGGAACTTTCCAATTTTTATCTGTCAGTATTCTCTGCATATCCTCCACATAGGTCTGCATGTACAGCAATCAGAATGAACACAGAGATGGATAAAGAATTAACTACAAGAAAGTTTGCTATTGGGACTTATAAATTCATACAACATGAAGAAAATCTTGCACAACATCTAAGGGTAACGGTTTGGCATTGTTATCCAAATTATGTGCCATGTGAATATAGTCAATAGTCCTCATGTAAGAGGAAAAGTTAGGATTTATGGGAAACTGACAGTTATCCATGTGTTTTAGTTATCATTCCTTTCCTGTTCTTTTTAACTCCTTTTCTTCACAATCTTAATCTGTTAAACCGCATATCATAACTCTAAGGCCCATAAACAAACAGAATTTAATTTAAAAGACCTAAAAGGAAAAGGAAAAAAGAAGATTTTCACCTTGAGCTCTTTCTTCATGGCCCTGCTAATTGCGTTTAGTGCAAAACCAGATGAACCAGATGTGAGATATGGTCTTCTATAAACCATTGCATCATCCTCTTTCATTTTGTAAGGACCACAACTTGTCAAGGCTTTATCACTAGCCCTTAGAGGATCCTAATTGCACATGGGAACAAGATGTATCATGCGCCAGTGCACTTACAAACCAAAACCCCCACCCCACCCCTCCATCCCCCTTTCAGTTTCCCTACTCTTAGGACCTTCATACCTGAGAAAATATTTCACCAAGCAAGAAGTTGCTGAATATGGACAAGGTTGATGGAAGGTTGGCATGTTTGGCTGTAAGCTTTATTCAGAGGAAAGAACATGTTCATTAGTTGCTGTCATCCTATATAAACAACAAAACAATATGCTCATCGCTGTTGTTATGCATAATCAGACTCAACGTTAAAGAGATACATTCAAATAGTACAGTCCACAGAATCTTCCATGGCCCAAAAATAAGGCCAAATGTCATTGAGATTTGTTTTTGAAATTATAATTAATGCCAAGGATTTCAGTTTTTGCTCTCACTTATTCCTTTCTTTGAATTGCTATATAGCGAAAGGCCAGCATAACCATATAGGTAATATTTCAATCCTACATGTGAGAAATTTCATCAACTGCATATTTGAGGGGGAAAAAAAAAACTCCCCTATTTGGCAAATTAATAGGAAAACTAATGTCATTTCAGAAACATAGAAGAAGATCAGAGACATTTCAGGAATTACAGGTAACCCAGAGCTATATCGCAAAAACAATAAAGGAGATTTCTTTAAATTTACCCCATATATACATGTGTTTGTATACCACCACGGATATGATCAGAGTGATATTATGAGCATGGTTCAAAAGAAATTCGAAGCTAATTTGTTAGATTCAAGAAATCCATACAGGAGAATTAAGCAGTATTAAGTCATTGAGCTTCTCCTGATGACTGAGAGCATACTTAACCACAACTGGGGAGAAGTAGCCCTGGGAAATACACCAAAGATTAAAGGCACTCTTCAGTCACATGTCACAAAACAAGGGAATATTAAGTATGTCCATGCTTTTATAATCAGGAAAGGAAGAGATACCTGGACAACAAGTGAGACCTTACCGGTGGCAAGTTCACTTATAAGAGACTCCAAGGATGATGCATATTCTGCAGTCATATAAAAAATTAACTACAAAGAGGGAAATCAAGAAGCATATCTGATATGTCATTTTTAGGCTGAAAAAGCAATTACCATCCAAAGTATAGTCAAACCCATATCCAGGTTGAGGCTTATCTGAAAATCCGAAACCTATTGGAGAGACAATAAAGGGCAGGAAAATTTTGTAATTACCAAATAATGAAATAATACTTCATGATAAGATGCAATCTGACGACTATATCAATATTTATTTTCAAGAAGAAATGAAAGAATTGATGATTTCTTTTTTTCAAACTAAGGTATCATTGAGAGAAACTGTGCAGAATTCTGATGTACTTAAGAGCTAAGTAACTTTTTAAAACATTATGGGCTGGATGGACTTACAGTGTACAAAATCAAATTAAGATTCTCTAAAAGCTTTTCTTTTGGGGACAGAAATCAGAGACATTTAAATTACTAAACATTATGCAGCAGATACAAGTGCTAACTAAAATATTCTTCAGTCCCAAGCCAATCTTTAGGATCAACAGCCGATGATCTTCAACTTAAAGCAATGTTTATTAACAGGTTTTAATAAGTAATCTTATTTTAAGTTACTATTCAGTCGGGATCCACAAAAACGATACAAAAAGAGAAAGTTATATAACTATCACACTTCTTACCGAGATTGAATTGAAAAGGGTGGTACTTTCTACCGCCTCTTTTCAGTATCAGTACTGGCACAAGGCTTTTATCATACTTTTCTCATAATCGCCATCAATAGATGGAAGTAAGAACAGAACTGGAAAGCAATGTGCAATGAATGGATTCTACTATGATTCTCAATAAACTAAATTTATAGGCTCACCTAGCCAGTCAAAAGCAATGGCACGATAGTCCTTAGAGAGTATAGGAAGAACTTTACGATAAGAGTACGCCTGAAAATAGAAAAAGATCCAGCCAATAAGATTGGTATTTTATATTATCATGACGCTTACTGAAATAACTATTATATTTATGCATCAGACGCAAGCTCTAAACTAAAGGGGCATGCAATTAGATGAAACCAAATATACCAACAATCATAAAGAATGCAATGCTTACTGCAATAATTATTATATTTATGCATCAGACGCAATCTCTAAATGAAAGGGGTATGCAATTAGATGAAACCAAATATACCAACAATCATAAAGAATGCAAGCTAGAGAAATGAAAGGATATGGACACATATCTCCATCCCTAGACCTGGCTGTGAAAAAATGGGCATCTTAGCTTCAAATGGAGCTGAATAAATGAACAAGAAATAGAGTTAATTACAAAATATGGAAAGGAAAAAAAATGACTCGCCTGTGAAGGTAAACCGTGAATTAATATGACTGAAGGATTATCAGTGCTTCCACTTTCAACGCAAAACCATCTATTGCACAAAATCACATATACAGAGTATGTTTCAATGGGAAACCCTGCAAATAATCAAATCATAATGGGCACGCCGAATATGACTCCAAATAAGGCAATTTTATCATTAAGATACTTTAGAATTGACCTAAAAGTATCGTCCGGGGCCTGAGATCCAGAACCCATCTTAAGTCCAAAAATGGGATCTTTGGCCTTCTCACCAGAACCAAGAACACGATGAGCTCTCACCTGGGAAAAGTGATATGACAAACAATAAACTTCTATGAAGAGGTTAATATCTCTCCCACACACTTAGTTATTATAAAAACCATAAGGCAAGGTACGGCAATTTGGATGTCCAAAACCTAAAAAATGCAGGCCGCATAAGTAAATTAGCCAAAATTAAGGAACAAGAATACCCACTATCTTCCCTTGCTTAAACCACTCATCTGATCGGCTCGGTCCATCTGAATATTTTCCTGTTAAAAAACACACCCACATTTTTCAATCGAGACACATAAACACGAAGATCACAATTACATAACAAAATAGTACTACTAGTGGTAGCAGTAGTAAAACAGATGAGTAGCACCTCCGCTGAAGGAAAAGCCATCGCCAACTGAAACTGGAGCATCTATGAGATAATCCTGTCACAAAATAAAAGTTTCTTTGAGATTAATAATAGATGGCTTATGGGTCGGCAGCGATGACTTCAAAGTGTGGAGAGACAAGGAGTCGAAAAGGCGTTCATTATACAGAAATGCTCGAATCAGTTAATGTGTGGGAGATGATATGTAGTTAGCTAAATCCATAAGATGAATAGACGTTGAGGGTCGCTTAATTTCACTCAGATGAGACATGACATGGGGAACAGAAATGTTGCTCATCTTGCTCTGCTCGTAGCTAAGGGAAGGCGATGCTAGTTCTAGCCCAATTTAATGCGTGCATGTCCTTAGTGTTAACATGAATACAGACTATAATAAAGCTCAGAATCAACTCAAAAAAAACGAAATGAGAAGCATACTTGATCGCTGTCATCGCCGTTGGATTTGCAGCTGAGTTTAGGAGACTTCCTTCTTCCTGGTTGTGAAGCTGTTGATCTGAACGGTAAGCCGAGAAGAGAGAGATTTGTGGGCATAGGAGAGTGAAAGTTGTGAGACAAGCGAATACGAGGAGTTTTAGCTTGAACTGCCATGCTCGTGCTAGCGGGAGATTGAGACAACATACAACACAGAGAATACGTTATGGTTTTGGGATCTTTGCATATATTGTCCGTTTTCTTTTATGTTTATTTAGGAGATATGGATTCTTTGGTTCTCGTACGTCATGAAAACCAACCATCCTCTTCGCCTCCTATATTATGGATTAGATTTTTTTTTTTAATGTCCAATAAAATACTAAAGAAAGTAAAACATTAAAAACAAAGATATATATATTTAATGTGATGAAATTATTAAAAAAAAATCCAAAACGAAAAATTAGTGATTAGAGAGTATATAAGTGAAAAACTCTATTTGCAAGTAAATTTATTGGCACATGAAAATTTGTTTCGCAACATTAATATATTTTGAAATGAAAAATTCTACTCATCAGTACTACACTATACATGCTTTTATTTTTATCATTTTATTTTTTTTCTCTTAACAAGTATGTGATGTAAGACTGCTGAGTAGAAGAACTCTTTAAAGATTTTATGATCGTTCTTATCCCATAATAAGTCGTGTGTTTATACATTCAAGAAAAAAAAATCAAGTAATTACACAGCACAACTAAGGTAAATAGTTCAAGAAAAAACATCACATTTTCTCATCATGAGATGCAAAAGAAAAATATTTGGAAGAGAATGACAAATCAAATCTCTCTTTGTTTTTTTTTTTTCCTTCTTTTTACAAGAAAACTTAGTTCATCAAATGGACCCAAGAGAAAATATATTTGGACCAACAATTTAGCCGAATAGGCCTCCTCCAGTAATCCCATCAAAGCATAGATCCATTGAAATACATTGAAACGACAGGTTCTTTAAAAATCCTGAGTTCTTTTGCATACGCGTAACAATTTATGGAAGAAAAAGGAAAGTGAAGAAAGACTCTTTTCTTTGCAGTTAATTGTGAAATATTGTTCTAATTTTTCAAAGCAAATTAAACCATATGGCTACATCTTTGGAGTTTTAAGAATGTTTCCGCTTGCACTTCGCCCAACATGGGTTGCCTCAAAAAATAAAACGACCTTCGACCCAACAGGGGTTGCCACTTGAGACATACAGCATCGCTTTTGAGGCTCTAAAGGAGACCGAAAATGGTGATTTTAGTCAGGCTCTGGTACTGCATTTACATAAAAAAATAGAAGAATAAGCAGATAAAATAATCAAATTTTCTGGTTGCATGCTTGTAGTGTTAGGAACGTAATCCTGCAGGATGTTCGCAATCTGCATATTATAGAAAGATAGAGAACTGCCATGGCTACATGTCATCCTTTCTCCATGCAGAGTAATATTAACTATAAACACTTCGAGCATCATC
Source organism: Juglans cinerea (assembly GCA_961763995.1). Taxonomy (NCBI): domain Eukaryota; kingdom Viridiplantae; phylum Streptophyta; class Magnoliopsida; order Fagales; family Juglandaceae; genus Juglans; species Juglans cinerea. Next base: position 18,041,934 of record CAUIVZ010000015.1, on the reverse strand, counting down.
AAGTCATCCAATGAAAACTTTCATCTTTCATTCTAAATCCGGTGTTGCACGATGCTATCTCCTGGCATGGAAAGCCCAAAGGATAAAGAGAATTACCAAGCTACAATACACAAGTTCTGCTGTAAGGTCTATAAAACAGGACATGCTGACAAGAGAAACTTTCCCTAGCGAAATGGAGAGCATAACATCCATGGATGGTTAGATCCGTCGGTAAACTACATCATCCATAGAAAACTCAATCAGGAAAACCCTTTATAAAAACTCCCATCTATACCCTAATAGATTCATCATCCATGAGACAACTATCCGTGTGGTTATTATCTCTCAAAAACTCAACCCGAACTCCTATCCCGTTGGCTGTTGCTATGCTGGGACCTTTTGTTCTACTACCAAACCAAGATGTGATGGTACTAATCAACAAGCCATGAGCCTCAAACATTCTTCTCAAGTTGGAGTGCTTTAGGAAGACGGCTATTCACTAGAATACTACTAAAATGCAGTGCTGCATTGTGTTCTCACTTTTACTCTACCCTTTCCCGTCTTCTATAAGTAACTAGTGCCAAAAATTTTGATAACACTAAAGGATAACCTATCCCTATAACCTCATAAATATATCATGTCCATTGGAAAATACCAAAGCTGGTGAACTAGATAGGTATGAACCGATCCTCTATTTAGGTCACTGGATATTAATCTTTCAGTAGAAAGTTTCAATAGAGGTTTTCATTCTAGAAGTTGAAGTGGCAACCCAGACACCTTGACTGTGATGTCACTGGCAGCTTAAGACTTACAGGTGGAAAAGCTAGCTACAAGTTCTGATGAGTAAGATGCAGGTGCTAATACGATTTTTGTCTTGCTTGGACGATAGAGAATAACCACACAGATTAATTATTTATAAAACGGAATAGAATAAAAATTATTAGAACAATCATCCTATTCCAATCATCCACTGACCAGGCACTGTCTGCTTGGGAGCGCTAATTTTGGTTGCAACAATAATGGATTTACTTTCTTCAATTTTTTTTCTTTTTTTTTTCTTTTTGTGTGCTAACATGTATTTATAACGTTTTAGAGAGAAGAAATTGGAAATGTCCAAAGCACCATCCAGTTGCACCAAAATATTGCCAGAAGAAAACAAATTTTAAATAGCTGCTGAATGCAAGTTTCAATTAAGACATATATCCGACATACACAGGCTACCTCGCTACACAATTAAAGTCAAAACATGGTTTCATATTATGCCATTTACAATTCAAGTGAAAAGTCCTAAGATGCAGATATAAATAGGTTTATGTTTCACCTTTAATGGTTATTTTTAGCATATTACATCCAAAGACACAACAGAGAGAGAGAAAGGGAGATCTACGCACATTAATGTAGGGAGAGGATAATCAAGAACCACTTTTGATGTCTGGTATCGATTCTGTTGACTTGTTTAGATGATCATCAATTTTCCATTTTTCTCCAAGAGAGAGATTATCAGAAGAGGTAGCATCATTCCTATCTTCAGTTTGCTGAATAACTCCTCCATTCATCCGAAGTTGTTGAGAATTTTTAACTTTCTTCTTGCGATAGATATGCACAGACGGTGGCAAAAGAGAATCCTGTATTGCCTACAAATACGAAATCAAAAACAGTTAATAAGCTCGACAGATGTCAGAAGTAAACTTCTTAAAGAACAAAGACAAATTGAATGAATTGAGCAAAAGTTCAACAATGTTATGAAAGAAAGTGCCAATGAGCATCTTTCCTAAGATTTAACAAAAATTGACCAATTTAAGGTGAAGAGATGGAATATGGTAGACATTTTATTAGGACATCCAAAATTCTGTCTGTGTTGTACCACACATGCATGATCCGTTGGATACACAAGATCAACCAGGAAGTGATTTTGTATATTCTTATCCAACCAACCAACTAATTAGAAATAAGAAATATGGGTCTCTAAAACCAGATTAATGAGCACCATTTTTGCAACAAAGGTAGATCAGAAAGGAATTATGAATAGAAACTGAGATCTGAGCTCCCTATAGGTAAAAAATTGGTAAAGTGAAAAGGAATGAAAGAAGCATACCAACCACCCCTTTTCACCTCTGACCCCGCCCCTGATTGCATATGCCTCTTTGAAACCATTCTTGAATAATAATTCGGCCACTTTCATGGCATTACCATCAAAACTACCTTGCATGAAGAGAAACTAGTGATGCAATTAAAGACATGCTTCATACAAAAGAAGGGAAGCTAAAACGAGATAATCATACTTCTCCACTATGTACATATGCTTTACAAGGCATTTATTATGGAGAAACAAAAGTGAAAAACAACATGCTTAACAGCTAACTAGTCGTCTACCAACTATGACATTCTTTTCATAAGTTGATAGTTGAAAAACAACTATGTACACATGCTTAAAGGATGATCCGAGGGTGATAAAAGTATCACATTTTACATAGTGGGATGAAAGTGTGATGAGGATGTGGTTCGTTACTCGCCGCTTCCTCTAACAACCCGACACACTTCAGAAGCATCCCTGCCTAGAAACCTACACGTGGGAAAGATCTTCACAGTGGATGGTTTTGTATGTGTAAGGATAGTCGGAAAAAAAAAAATCGCTTCATCTTTAGTGGAAAGAGAGCCTCGGTCACTGGTTCTCTGGTAGCTGGATCCTCCGGAACCACAAGGATCCTTAATTAGAATGGGATTCCAACTTGGCATCTTTAGAGATTTTAAGAAGAGTTGCCCTTTGGAGAGCACAGTACGATGAAGCTGTGTCCGCGTCTATCGTTGGTTTCATTCTCTCTTAAGAGGGGCACCTTAATAATATCCCAAAATTATTTTAGCCTTTCAAATGGTCCCATATAGTTTTGAAATTTCAGGGGAGACTGATCGAATTTAGAGAAAGCCAGGTTTCAAATCCAAAAGTGAAACCTAAACAACAATTCCTAAATTTCTACAACCCCCTCCTCCAAAATTGAACAACTAAGTTATAATAAAAATAAATTCATAATGACCAAAGCCCGTTTTCCTCTTTTCCATTGACATGGACATGGACATGGACATTACTTTCTTCCAATATTAGGAAACAATTAAAAGATCTTTACACTTACTTGTCGAGAACACAGACCACAGTACTTGCGGGGTCCCCAAAGCTTTCCAAGACCTTCTTCACAAACCCATCTTCATCTCCCTCATAATACTGAACCTGCAGCACGTCCTTATTAAGAATCTTCAAATTTGGAGACTTCAAGTACTTCAAACTCTTCTTTTTCCTAATATCCAAGAGCTGCGCATTGGGGTCGTCCCGGAGTTTTCTAAAAGCATCAATGGCAGAGATGAATTTGTATTTTCTCAAGTACTCCTCAGTTAGAGGTAAGACAACCAACCAAATGAATGTACACCCAGCAACAAAAAAGGGGTTTCTGTTGAAAAAATCATCGATGGCAAGTAAGACCGACTCCAGGTTGATTTTGTCCGAGACTTGGTCCGGGGAGGAGACAACAGCTTCAGAAGCAAAGCAAGGAAGAGAAGTGAGGAGGTTGAATAGAGTGAAAGAGAGTCGACTCTTCGTTAGATTTTGAAATAAGGGAGAGGCTTGGATAAGGAGAGGACAGTTTTGGAAAGGTAATTTAAAGGTGGAGGTGAGTTTGGTTTGATGAGAACTGAGAATGAGGGTGGGAGTAGAGTTTGGACGAGGAGGTATGGGTTTAGAGATGGCCGGATTCTGGGTTTTGAGGTCGAGTGGACAAGAGGAGAGGACCATGGAAAGAGACTCCATGATAACCATTTGGATGGAGAGAGAGAGAGAGAGCGAGAGAGAGAGAGGGGAAGCGAGGCAGTTAAGGTACTTGTTCTGTTTCAGTTTGTGTTGGGTCTCCCGTGGATTTACTTTTAGAGAAAATATAAAAGAAAAAATCTTCTTCATACTCTATTATTTATCACACACTCAACACACATAATGTATTGAGTTTAAAAAAAAAAAAAATTGAGTGCATGGTGTGTAGAGAGTCTAGGTAGATATGTAGAATTGCTCGATATAAAAACCATCTACATAACATCCTTATCACACTCATGTATTGGGTGAAAAAAAAAAAAAAAATTTACCTGATGTGATGCGGCTTCCGGCTGATCTCCAGCCCAACTCTTTTACGAGCTACAAACAAGAGAATCCGTTCTCATTTCACCGCACTTTATTATTGTAATTTTTTAAAATTTTTATATAAAATATAATAAATAATTTAATTTTTTTAAATTTTAAAATAATAATAATATTAAAAAATAACATTATATTTAATTTTTAATTTTATGGAACCTGGACGTCTCGTATGGAAGGTGTTAACTCTGGATAATTTGTGTGGTTTGTTTCTTGGTTCATAATCCTGTGACCTGATCCCATCCATGACCCAATGTTTTCTTTCTCATTTCTTTAGATCAATTGGTTTATTTTCTTTATGTTTAATTTGTGGGTTTGAGTTCTGTGAGTGTCATATCTTTGTGAATAGAAGGGGGAAATAAATTTATATATACATACATATAATAACATGAGAGGCATTCTTAGTTTCAAAAGTAATAAATTATTTATTAAAATAATTAGTGGTCAAAATCGTATTCAATATTTCTTAAAATAATTTTTATATAATTCTGTTAACTATTATTTCCCTGAGCCGTACGATTTGGTATGCCAAATCACCTGACATAATTTTTTTTATTGAAAAGAAAAATAAAAGAATAAAAATTTTGAAAAATATTTTTCTACCGAAAATCATTTATCTGAGATTCACACTATTTCATTAAACACACGTCTTCCATATCAACATCGGTGAACAGTTTAGTACGCAAACTCACTTGCAAGAAGATTTTTCCTATTTCACCACATTAACAAATTTATCAATTTAAAACTAAAATGATTATTATCTCAATATTTACTATATTTAACACATGAAATTTAAATTTAAAAATGATGAAATACTGGTGCTATAAAAGATTTCTTAATCCTTTCATAGGCAGGCCGATCAGGCCAGGGAGAGTCGACGCTTGCCATTGAATAGCCCATTCCATGCATGTGAAGCATGAAACATCCACCACGTCATTTCAAGCATACAAAACGAGACAACAATACTTATTTACAAAATTAAAATATTGTGCATATATATTTAGAGAACCGAAGCATCATCTTGTACATCAACTAAGAATTACACTTTTTTTTTCTTTTTTTTTTTGTCATTTTTTTTAAATACTAAAATTCATTCATACAGTACAACATACAAAGAGCCAGCAGGGTTAAACCTAACAGTTAAACCAACGGATCAGAGTCACCTTTTTCGCCATGTTTGTTGTTTGCTACCTAGTGAAGATAAGGGGCTTGGTACTGGTAGCCGTTTCCAAAGTAGTTGCCATGACTAGGAGACAGATTGTAACTAGCAGAAGCCATAAGAGGGGGGCAGTGGTTGTCAGCAGGTACTGGGTAAGCATATGGCCTATCATACACATACTGAGGATACCTATCGGTGACTCGAGGATAGAAAGTCTTGTCAGTAGCAGTGTTAGTGATGCGAGGTCCGTATCCGATACCGTTAGCACGAGGTCTTTTTGGTTGAGGCTTTGCAGCTTCAGTTGCCCTTTTCTTATCTGCCTTGGCCTTTTCTAGCAGGAGGACACGCTTTTGGAGGGGATCCACAGGAAACTGCTGCTCAAGTTTATGCTCTTCAATGCACTTGATCACAGCCTTAAGTGAAGTCAGCTCTCGATCGTTAACCTCGTTCTGAAACAAGATCAAATTTGTAAGGCGTCATCAAATGAAACCATATATGAAAACCTAGAGCTCAGCAAACCAGAACAAACTTCAGCAACATCCCACATTTAATGAGATGCATCCAGACCATGGCATGCTGCTGGGACTTCAAAAGCAAACCCCTTTTACCAAATCTGGCCATCAAAGAATCAATATGTAGACCCCAAAGAAAATACGCCGCATATAGACACAAACACACACTAGAGAGAACATTGATCTCATATCTAACCAAACAGCCAAGAATGCTATATGGATGTGCATGAAACCAAGAATGCCATTGGTTAAAAGTGGTTAAACAGTTGCAACAAACAGGTAGTGATGAGGATTGGAAAGATGTTGGAAGCTTGTCTTTGAATAGCAAAGCAACTGACTGGTCAAACCGCACAAGTGACGTAAGATTACTTAAACCTTATACCGTTCAAACAAGGACAACAAAATTATCGAGATCTCTGTACCAACTGGTCTAATTAAAAGACTGCAGTCCAAGTGGCCAGAGGTCAGAGATCAAATCCTTAGTCAAACTAATCAGTTGAGTCTGGTTCTGATAGCACTTCAGCGCACTTACATTCGTGTGAATCTGTCTCTTGTTGTTACCACAACCAATTTCACCCAAGTTATAAGATCATAAAAGTGCTGTAGACAACACATCTCTTATTGGCTTGCAACCAACAAGCTTGTAAAAACCATAACAGTTTAGGATGCACTAGGGATCCATATCAATTTGTTAGCTCACCATTTGAAATTATGAAAAGAAAATGATTGAAATGATATTGCTTAAATATAATTCAGAGTAGGGGAACACACCTGAGCAGTGGAAGATGAGTTTCCAGTTTTAACAGGTGTAGAAGCTTTTCTTGCCTCCTTCAGGTACGATTTCAGCAAAGGCACAGGGGAGAACTGCTCAGTAAGTTCAAATGCAAAGGCCAAGTTAACAGCATCAATTTGCCTTCCACTATTTACCAAGACTTCAACAACACCTGTGGAACCCAAGAAAAACACAATATAAATATGAAAACTTACTGAGAAAAAAAAAATGATGGACAAAAGTGGAAAATTTGATCTTATCAATCCCTTTCTCCGTGTTGGTCCATCCAAGATCCTCATTATAATTGTCCGGCAGAAACCAGAAAGCTCTACTTCATGTTGCTATACCTCTTTACATGATGCAAAAAAAAACCTCTCTAAAACATCTCAGACGGTGGTGTTTCTAAAACATCTCTCTGGTCAGAGCATTTTGACCATACAAGTCAATGTACCATTAATGAAATATAATCATAAAAGTTAAGTCTCCCACCTTAAATGACTAGTTACTTCAGGTGTTTGGCACTGTGGGGAGCTTAGATATAAGGTCAGTAAACTTCATCTAACGCATTCGTATCTACCATGCATTGGTTTTCATCCATAAAGAAAATATGCGCAAATGAAAGGCATGCCAGGCATTTCTCTGACAATCCAAGGTCAAGAAACATGCACAACAAAACAAACCATTTTTTGTTTTTTTTGTTTTGTTCATCATGAAAGGCATGCCAGGTATTACATCGTTGTGCTGGATATCATAAAACAGGTTTTCATCCATGGTTGTAGGTGCAAATAAGACAAACCTGGCATTTTCTCTGATAACCCAAGGGAGCGGCAGAGGTCAGCTGTTTGGCGACGCCGTGAAACCATTGGTATCAACCTAGACAATTGTTCCTCATTAAAATCAGAGGCAATACCAAAAGTTTCCAGAAGTTGCAGAAACGCATGAGCCTCCAATGAGTTCCCATTGCTTGCATCCAAATCAAGAGCATCCAATTTTGGTTTCCATTCTTCAGCCATTGCCTTTGCCTGCTTCTTCAGATCTTCTGAAATGACATCAGGAACAGAGACTAGATCTTGGCTTGTTAGCAAAATACTTAGACACTCCATCAACATGATACAGGTCCGACGAAGACCCAATAAGTTAGAATCCTTCTTTCCATCCAGATTGGGCACTTCCATCTGATAAAACCCTTCCAAAGAGTCCAATACCAAACGGGCAGGATTAGCTGCAGCCTTTAGTGCTAGTGGAATCTCCTCCCTTATGGCAGCTAGGTTCTTACGGTTGTCCGATATAAAGGTGTGGAGCCCTTTTGAGTCCATTGCTTCACAAAGTATTACTAGCTGGGGATAAGACTTCACCTCTACATCTTCACTTTCAGAAGAAACTTTGATGTCTTCTAAGTTACTTTCAGCAGCCATGTCATCTTTTGGTTTCTCTTCTGTGCTTGGTGCCCCACATTGGGTCCCATCAGGTACAATAGCAGGATTCTCTCGAGCATTAGCAATGGAAAATATAGCAGCATCTCTCTTCTCTTGAAGCCTCTCCAGTGAAGCTTGTTCCTTGGCCACAACTGCAGCTGCCCGCTTCTCCAACAATTTTTGGGCTGCAATTGTTTTGTTCTCATATTCCTTTTCTTGGTCTTCCAACTCATGAAAACGCCTCTTCAAGGATTTCTCAAGCCCATGGAAATGTTCTTCAAGTTCTTTCCATTTCAAGTTGAGGGTTATAGCCCGGTGACTTTCAAGTTCAGCAAATGCTTTCTGGAGCTGTTGTATCTTTGAGGTCGTAGAGTCAATTAACGTAACAACTGAAAAGGTATCTTCCATGGCAGAGAATCTGGAGGTAAGAAAAAACAAGAGACAGAAAGAGGGAGGGGAGTGTCAAACAACATTCCAAGAAAATTAGATGCAGGAACCATAAAAACAAAGAAGATATCCTATCTTGTAGTCTGGTCTATAAACAAAGGTTACTACTGTCCAGATAAAAATGAACTAAGAGCCACATAAAGGAACATAGAAGACCATTAACATAACTTGACAGATAATAACATTTCAACTATTAAGATAATTACTATTTTTCGTTAGTAACAAAACTGCCACAGCCTTAGGAAGAAGAAAAACTCAGGAACCTTCCAGGTCAGGAATGGAGGCCACGGTCAATGCAATGTTCATCTCAGATAAGTGCAATTACACAAAAATCATTAAAAACACAGCGTCGGAAGTATTAGAATGTAAGACGAAATTATGCATAAAGGACATAGTTGCCTAATCAAGTAACCTCAAAACAATTATCAGGGCACAATGATTTACCAACAGGTACAACAAGACCTTACTGTTATAGAGTTGATACAGTTAATTGAATACAACAAAACCTGGCATTTTCTCTAATTATGCTGAACAACTATATTTAATAATTGGGTCCAAACTCCAAACCAGTCACATACTCATACCCGTGCAGCCGTGCCCATCAAGCATCACTCATACTCACCGCCTATGCCATTAACATTTATTTCTTGTCTAGATAGCAGAGGCAGAAGCATCTAAAAATTCCCACAAAGCAGTTATATTCACAACGGCGTCAATGGCCAAGGCATATTGGAGGTGGTCAAGCAATACAAAAGCTAAGGCACAGGAGCAAAACGTAGAGCTGATTGGATTGAAGATTTTCTCCTGTCATCTACATCCTTTCAGTAAAATTATTTGGGGTGTTTTCTCCTTGTCTATTTAGATAGTCACCCGAAAGTAATGGTGACGTTAATTTTATGGCTCTGAATACAATATTTGTGGTCTTGAACGTGGAGTCATTGTCTCGGTTGGAGTGTGTGCGCATGAGAGAGTTTCTCCGGGTGTTTTAAGAAATGATTAATTCTCCACGAGTTTGTGAGAACAAGACTAATAATAGTCTCCTAAACCAAGAAAGGGAAAGTCTCTTCTTCACTTCATTCTTTACTTCCAGCGCAATCAACCAACCTATGCGTTGGTTGTGCAAGACACCTAAGCATCAAGGGGAGGGGGGTAACCAATCAAGTACCAGCTCAATTAGTCGATGGCCCACAGTCCATTCTAGCACCAACTAGATACAACTTAACCAACCAGACATTGAGCAGAAAACAAAGCACAGAAACAAAATAAATTTCATATACATGCATAGAAGAACCAAAACCCAAACCTCTCCTAAGCCGTCCGATCCGACCCAAACAGGGTGTACGAGAGTGTAATTCAGTCCAAATTCCCTTAGCAATCCAACGCGTAAGCTTAGTGAGAAATGCAGAAGAAAAAATTAACCATAAAAAAACAACCGATATTTGAGAACGACAAGCCCTACAAGTTCATGTGCAAGAAACCCTAAGTAGCAAAACGAAGCAAGATCTGATAATCTAAGTAAATCCAAACACCGATTAGAAGAAACAGAGTACGAGAATGCAGAAGAAATAACACTAGGAAGGAATACTTGCCTCAGATCATGGAGGTTGAGCAGCTAGAGGTCGTGTGCGTCAGAGAGAGAGAGAGAGAGAGAGAGAGAGAGAGAGCAGCAGCCAAAATAAAAGGGTATGAGAATTATCTGATTGGGCCATTTATAATTCTATCCAGCTACAACGGCGTCGTTTTCTTCGCTTGTCTTGTGACAAGTAAATCCTTTGAAGAGGATCACCGACTCACTAACCGTAAATCAACTCCAAATTATTAATCATTGAAAAATTCTATTCATTATTTTCATACATCACATTTTTTTTCCTTATCAAATATGTGTTATATGGATGATGAATAAAAAAATTCAATAAATTTAAGAAGAATAAAATTAAAAAATATTTTAAAAAAATTAAAAAAAAAATATGGTGTGTGAAAATAATGAGTAACAAAATCTTTTTATCTTTCTATAATTAATTAAAAAAAATATTATTTTTTACTTAATTTTGTCGTATCCAATCACACTCATATTCAACGATGTGGCATAATTTTAGTAATCTCCATTTTAAGTAATTAACATCTAAAATCACTTATATCAACAAAAGGACAAAATCTCGGATAAATAGTAATATTGCTTTTAGTTTAAGGTCGCATAACTATAGCATTATGTATGTATATTATCATATGGGAAAAAATGCCCTTAAGTTAAGTATTATGAGAGATATAAACACATCACACATAAATTATCATTATCTTATAAATTTTTCGAGTAACATTAAATGTATAATAAATCTTGCAAGCCCCATTTAATGTATCTGTCTCTTTTTCATTTAACTTAATATTATTATTATTTTAAGATTTGAATTGTAATGATGAAATGAAATAAGATAAAATATTTCTTGTATCTAAACTGGGTCATGTTGCATGAATAAGAAAGTCACCACTACTTGGGTTATGGTGACATGAATTATATATTGAGGTTGGTATTTCCCTCTCATTAATTACAGCTACCCTTAGGACTTAACATTTTAATTTTGGCAGATTGACTGCGTGATGCACGTGTTTAATGGTGATGTTGTCGTTGTGCAATTATCTTCATCCCTTGTTTTACGTATTGCAGAAGAAAACTTGTTGACCTCACGTATGGTAAATATTCTGATGAGATAAGAGTTACGTCTAGAAATAGATTTTATAAAAATAAATATATAAATTGATATATTTTAATGTGTTACGTTAAATATACTTTATAATAAAAATAATTTTATAATCTAATATAACATTTCTTTTCTCATAACCATGGTGTTACTTTTATAGAATCTCTTTGTCACTAAAGAATTTATCTTCTCATGACTATAATATTGGGGATAAGTCAAGCGTCACTCTTATGATATTTTTTAGAGTGTATAATTTTTTTTTATAATTATTTATATAATTATGTTTTAAATTGATCGATGTTATTTTCATATTACAATGTTATTTTATAAAAATATTCATCATTTAAAATTAGATCATGTAAATAATTGTATGTATATTATTTTTCTTTTAAATATATAGGAAAATTTTTATTTACTTTTTGACTTTTAACCTTTAAATATTTTTTTTTATTTTTCTAAGAGATAATCTACCTGCAGTTCTCAAACAGGGACCTGCCGGTGCACCCCTTATGTGGATGAAACGAGTCGTTTCATTTAAGGCCAAATGGACAAATGCACCACGTCATTCCCTTATCTCTTCATCCCCCCTTCCTCCTGAGTCCACTACACCTTCTTCCCGAGTTCGTTCCCTTCCTCCTGAGCCCTGTCCCCGTACTCCTAAGCTTCATCCCGTTATTGAGCTTCGTCCCTCCCTATCCTATTGAGCCCTAACTTCATCTCCTTCGTGGCTCCCCTTCCAATAGAGAGGTTGTGCTCTTGTCGGGACCTGTTTTTAGGTTATTGGTGAACAGACTGGAATTTGAGGTACTGTAAAAGTGACGGTTTATTTCCTTAACTGTAAAAATTGAACTCTTCAATTTTTTTTTCTATTTTCCTGTTGCCGATCGAAATACAATATCTGTGTTGGGTTCCGAAATTTGAGATCATGTTTGCTTTTTTTTTAATTATCAAGTTCTATTCAAATTTTTTTATTTTTTCGTGTTGATGATCGAAATACAATATTTTTATTGGGTTATGAAATTTGAGGTACTGTTTGCATTTTTTTTTTTTTAATTATGAAGTTGTCTTCAATTTTTTCTCCCTTCCTGCTTGATGATCAGAATACAATATCTATTTGGGTTCTGAAATTTAAGGTACTAAGTGTTGCTACTTGAAATCATTTAAGGATTTGTTGACTCAGTTTAAGGAATTGTAACTTTGTTTTGTATATCTTTGACTTGTTGATAATATGAAAGGAAAGCAGCAGAGTTTTGCTTTTTCTTTTAGTTTCTGCTGTACTGCTACTTCTTTTACCATTTCTTCTTGTCATAGACTCACTCTACATGGCCAAAAGAATAATCTACCAGAAAGTGTAAGTCCAATTTTAAGCATAGCTGAAACGATTCACATTTTTAGTCAAGTTGTTTACTGCCCCTTTTATCAATTTTTCTTGTCATGGACTCACTCTACATGACTAGAAGAAGAATCTATAAGAAAATGTAAGTCCAATTTGTGCAATGCTAAAACGATTCACATTTTTTGGTAAGTTGTACTGCTTCTTATTTCAATTCTTTATGTCATAGACTCATTCATGCTAGTAACCTAAGAACAATATTGAAATCACATTGTTGCTTTAAGCGTATATCTTTTGGCTCTGTTATTTGAAAACTTTTTTTAGTGAAGGGCTTAATGATTACTATTACTTATTTTAAGGGTGTTTGAGTTGCCTTGCTGCAATGTCATCATCGTAATTACATTCATCATCTTCTTTGGTTGGTCGGTATTTGAAAAATGCTCCAATATGTTTATTCGGGTTGATTGCACGTTTCAAAGTCTCGAACACCTCAAGAAATCCAAAAATACCTTTTTTTACTTGCCTAAAGTACAATAAAGAGGTCATTACTAACAACTTTTGTTGGCATACTTTTAATTTCCTATAGTTGTTGAATTAAAATTAATCTCTCTATTTCCTACAATGAATTTTACAAGTTGTTTACTGTAGGGAAAACCATACTGCAACTACTTTGTATGGGCATATTTTGATGAAGTAAACGAAAGTCTTGTTGTCAAGGAAAGAGAACTCCAACAAAGAGAAGAAGAATTTCAAAAGAGAGAAGTTGAAGTCCAAATGAGAGAGAAAGAACTACAATATGCAAGGAAAGAGGTTTAGAAAAGAGAAGAGAACATTCAAAAGAGAGTGTTGGTTCTTATTAATGATTGAGAAGCACTTCAAAGTCAAGTTAAAGATATTAGTCATGCTCGTATGCTACTCTGCGTGTGTTGGGATTTTCAATTATAATATCATGTTGTTTGCTAGGATCAAGATCAATGGATGATTAAGAAACGTTTGAATAGTGAGATGAGATAAGATGATTTTAGATGAGCTGAATAAAATATTGTTAGAATATTATTTTTTAATATTATTATTGTTTTGAAATTTGAAAAAGTTAAATTTTTTATTATATTTTGTATGAGAATTTGGAAAAGGTATAATAATAAAATGAGATGAGGTGAGATGATTTCTAAATCCAAACGAGCCCTTTTGTGTTAGGGACTTTTAAGCTTGTTAAGTTGTTTCAGTGTGGCTAAACTGGTGACTTGTAATATGCAGTTTATGTTTCCAACTGTACCACGAGAACCCAGACTCCAAATGTATAGAGGTCATAAGCAACCAACTTAAAAAATACAGAGGCAGTAAGCAACCAGACTCCAAATGAATAGAGGCCATAAGCAACCAACTTAAAAAATACAAAGGCAGTAAGCAACCAGACTCCAAATGAATAGAGGCCATAAGCAACCAAATTCAAAAATTCATACACCACAAACAACCACACTCCAAATGACCAGAGGCCAAAAGCAACTAAAAATCCATAGACCACAAACAACCACACTCCAAAGCCAAGCATGACCATATTGCCAACATCTCCAACACCTCATAACCTAAATCCATCAATTGTCAAGAGAAGCATGATGTTGATGATCCACGTATAATCGGGTAAAAAATAGCATTAAAAAACAACCTTAAAAGTTTTCATACTTAAGCAAAGAAACTTCCATATGAATTATTGCATACTTGTGTAAGGATTTGTTGTGTGCCAAGAAGTACGATTTCTTCTGTAGTTGTTGTAGCGCTAGTCATGTTCAATACATCATTTATTGTTGTTGCAGTGTCACTTGTATTCAAGAGCTCATCTATTGTTGTTGCATCGCCATTCGTGTTCAAGACATCTTCAAAAAGATTGCTTGACTACATTTCAACCATATATAATTAAATTAAATATATTCAGGGAACAACTTTGCATAAATTGTATCACAAACAAATTAAATACATTTTTCCTCTTTCTCTTAGCATTGGCTCAAACTATTTACATTTAGTTTGTGACTTCCTCATAACCTTCTCTATTGTAGGTGACATCCTCTTCGATGGGGGCCTTCCTTTATCTCGAGGACTCAACACTTTTTTCAAACTTCCCATCTCAACATCATTGACATAGGTACTAGTATTTGCAAGTGCAGGCTCAGCCTTGTTTTTTGTGTAAATCAAATTCATTGTCAGTAACTTCTATGCCATATACTGTGAATTATCATCGCTTTCTGCTGCATTTGTGACGATTTTGTAGCATAGCTTAATCAAAGTAGACTACCTTCTAGCAGCTGATTTACTACTCAAATCATCATAACTGCTTCGAATGAGAGCATACCTATGTTTAATGTCATTCGTTCACCTGTCTATAATGTACTTTGAAGGCAACAATCGGACATCCTTTATTGAGAAAATAGCAAGAATGTGCCTACATAAAATGTCTCTCATCTCAAATAGACTACACATGCATTTCGCCTTACATTCATCTTCATTGAAGTATGTCTGATATGTAACTCGTTTAATGGAGTTTTCGACTTGCAATTGGTCATTAACTTCATATGTCGAAATTGCTCATTCCGTCTTGATGAGAATACAACAAGAATAGATAATCTCCATTACTTCATACTATACTTCCTTAAATTTAGAATTGGTATACAATTCCTGAAATTACTTCTCTACGGGTAAATGAGTTATTCATAGGATTGTGCAGTTAAATGAATGAAAATTCACTGCCATCTCATTCTCTTCTCTCTTTCTCAGTGCATTATCAAACTAATCAACGAACTCTTTTAATGTTGTCCCCGAATGCACAGAACCATAAAAAAATGCATTGATGCTCTCACTTCTCTGAGTTGTGCTTATACCAAATGTATCTTTTAGATATACAAGAACCCAATGCATTCTTTCATTATATAGACTTTGAAGCCATGCATTCTCGTGCAATTTGTACGTATCAAGCAACACCTCCCAAGCAGACTCAAGCTCTTAAAAAGTCTGGCAATCATAAACACATTTGTGCAATGCACTCTTCAAACCACAATTATATTTAGAATGAGAACCTAACTTCTCTGGTAGTTTTCACATAATGTGTCATAAACAATACATGTGTCAGGTATTCAGGAAAACTATTGTTATCGCATTTTTCATGACCCTATCATGGTTAGTGACTATAGTATTTGGAGCTCTCTCATTCATACATTTCAACAAAGTTTCAAATAATCAAACAAATGTATCATTATATTCGCTTGAAATCAAACCGACACCAAAAAGTATTGATTGTCCATGATAGTTAACACCTACAAAAAGAGCGAATGACATGTTATATCTATTTGTTAGGTATGTTGTATCAAATGCCATAACATCCCAAAAATACCCATATGCTGCTTTACTACGTGCACCGGCCCAAAATACATTCTTTAATCTTCCATTGTCGTCTAAATCTAACAAGGAACAGAACTCAATATTCTTATACTGTATTTTCTCAAAATGATGGCGAAGTGCATTAGCACTTCCTTTACCAAGCCTAAGGTGTCGAGCCTTGTCAATATAATTCTGTGCATCTTTCTCAACAAATAGAATTTTATTGTATCCACATGCCTCAACAACTAATGAGCTGTAACTTTTAGCCATAGTTATGTCTGTCTTGTCATTGATATCTAACTACATTTTTACAAAATCATCAATAACTCGATTACATCTAAAGAACCTTGCCTTTCGTGAACTTGGCCCATGGCTGTGTGCATTCTCAACAGTAGTTATGCACAACATCTCATCAAGCAAAATTGTGTTTTTCCTCGCCTTCCAATGCGTCTTTGTTGTTGGACGTGATTTAGAAACATTTGAAGTACAATTTCTTGCTTTACCACCACAAGTACAACCAAGTATTACATATCTAACACTTCCATCGTCTTCTCTTTTACTTATTTGCATCATGACGTCAAAGCTAATTTGTTTTTCATATTGCTTGTAGAAGTCCAAGAGCTCATGCTCAGTTTTAAATGACATCCAGGCCTTGGCTCTATAATACCATCATCATCCTTCTCATGGTTGATCGATGGTAATTCCTCAACTAATGAATTATCCACATCAATATTCCCTGAATCACTTGTAGTGGACGTCTCTATATATTTTTTTTCTTCTGAGTAATACCTCATTAGCCTCTTGCATTATACCATAACGGAGATCAAGGAAGGGAACGTATAAACCCAACTTGAATATATAAAGTTTGACTGTTTAAAATGTACATGAACGCAACAATTTTTGGTATGCCTGATGTTCTTCAATTAACTTGTTTCCCACATTTAAGCTATCCTGATAAGTGGTGCTTTCAAAATAAAATAACAATCGCCCAGTAGATGGGATGGATTCTGTCATCTTCTTAAGATTACTTAAAGTACCCAAATAGGGAATTGGCAGCACAAAAGGATAGGAAATTGGCGGTCCAAACAGTACTCCCGTCGATTGCTGCAATTTACAATAAAGAGTTATAAATGTAACATTGATAATGTGGATTTAAACAAAAATACTATTGAAACGAAATTTATCACCTCGTTTCTCCATGGATATAGGTCAACATTTGGATGCGGTGCAAACAGTGGAAAAAATGTAGGTGGCATAGTCCCACGGTAACCATGCATATAATTATACGCTGACTAATCTGGATATAATGATCTTGATATTTCCTGAAATAATATCGAATAATGATTTATCACAAAATTATAAATCACACCAATAACATGGATTTCGGATACGACAAAAATACCTGAGTGAATGCAGTAGTGTCTGTAGGCCTTGTAGCACTGTTACTAGGCCTTGTGCTTTCTTCCCCTTTCTCCATCGACTTGTCCACCAAAGATTGACCTATTGACACTATCTCTATGTAAATTTTCAACTAATTCAAGATCAGAAATTAATTTGACAAAACTTACACTTCTTTAATTTGATCTTAGTCTGAGATTCATATAAACACTTCTTTAATTGAGACATCAAATCTAGAATACACTCGGTCTTGTTGCATTAGGATTTTAAAATATTGAACATTAAAAATTCAGCAAAGTTTAATATTGAGCAGATATAACTAGCAACTAATTATCAAACATATAGTGGGCATTATTAAAGAGGTATACCTGCAACTACCAGAGGGTCTAATGTGGGTCACGCTCCTGAGCTTTGCAAAGAAGGAGGACCAGATCTACAAAATGAGTAAAAGTTGATTGGTGACGCGTGAGAGCCAAGATGTGGGTGGTGTGTGACAGTAAACACGAAGTTGAAACTAGGTCAATGGGGTTGGTGCGTGAGAGTGTTGTCTGGATCTACAAAACGAGGAAAATAGAGTGAGAGCATATCAACTACCTGGTTGGTGGCAGTGTCGTGGTGGAGGAGATGAGCCAGGCAGAGGACTCTTATGGTGTGCGGGGTGAAAAAACACTTTATTTTTCTCCTTTGATTTGGTTACCGGCTGATGGTGGTGGAGGATTGAGCACGACACCGGTGGTGGAGGAGCTGAACACGACGCCAGGACTCGAACGCAGAGAAAAATCTAGGTCACACGAGGTGGGTAGCGGCAAAACAAATTTTGATTTAAACGTGTGATGGTGAGAATACGATTTGGAATTCAGCTACATTTGGTCATTGTGGAAGCAGGTCATTTTAGTTATTCTACCCACGCTAACATGGACAACATACAAAAAAGTGGAGTACAAGGGGCTGGGTCAAAACACTGGACCTTTTAGCTCTCTTTTTCTAATTAAAAACTCTGTAGGCAGGAGAGTTGGTGTAGGAGATGCGCATGAACAAATGCGGGAGTCTACGTGGAAATTAATACGGTGCGTTGAGGAATTTTCCTAAATGGTATGTTTCATCTCAGTTTCCCAATTTCTGAAACCCATCTCGTGCTTCCCTTCCTAGTTTCCTCCTTCTCCCTCCTCCATCTCTTCGAAAGATTCATAAAAAACATTAGATGGGTTTCTGAACTCTAACCCCTCCATCTCCCTCCTCCGTCTCGCGCCCAGTGATGGGTTTTTGAACCCTAACTCTCGCCATCTCCCTCCTTTGCGTCTCCTCCGTGTCGCACCTTGTGATGGGTTTTTGAACCCTAAGCAGAAGTAGTAGCTCCTCATTGACATGCTGCGGCAGCTTAGCATTGACTTTAAGCCCAGTTTACCTCGTTAGCTCTCTCTCTGTGTGTGTGCAGATGTGCATCTATTGCTATAGATTTTCAACTTCAATCTATTTTGGTTACAGAGGAGGCTGAGAGAATAGAGTCCAAGGGATGAGTCTTTTTGTTTACAAGATGAACTTGGAGTGTATAGGATCTGGAAGCCTAATAGTCAGACAACAGGACTAGCACTATCAAGAGCTTTGAGTGACTACTGTTTGAAGACTTTGGGCTTATTTCTTTATTTCTTGTATGAATCATGTGTACATCGGCTTACATTTCAGATAGTTGCACCCTTAACAATCAGATTCTTTGTATTTGCTTGGTGCTTTGTGAATCTTGCTGGTTTTGTAATTTGAAAGTATGTCTTGGTTAGTGCTAGGTTGACCGATATAGAAATTATTTTCTCGACTATAGTCTTCTAGCATGAAATTAGTATCATATACTGTAAATTAGTTATGAGTTCGTAACATTTTATTTCAAGAAGCATATTTTGTGTTCATCTGAAGGTCTTTATTGAGTCTAAGCGTCCTTGTTAAATGAAAACTTAGTTTTTTGTGCAAGGCAAGTTCTTAATTTTTGTGTCCTGCTAAGTAACTGCTATTATACTGTAACGGAAAAAGGAGAATACAGTGGTTGATGAGAGCCAAAGACAGTGCAATGATGAAGGGGCCTCTTCTAGATTAATGCAAGACAAATTCAATGGTAAGTTATAATGCTGTAATCTGTGTTAGGTGGAGGTTCTTGAGTCGGAAAATGCTAGATGCTTTGCACAGGAGATGGATTGCAGCGATGGAGAACTGCAGTTTTAATTTCAAAGGTTCTCGAGTTGGAAAATGTTTGAAATTTCTCTATTTGTGCAGAGTTTTCCTTTTCCTTTTCATCTTTATTTGCTTTTTCCTTTTTCCTTTAGTTTTTTTATTTTTTTAATACATGTTATTATGGCATTCCTGCGCCGTTCTCCTGCACAAAGTCTCCTGTACGTAACGGGATTGTTTTCTAATATTATATTTTAGCATACACACGTCTTAAATCTATTGGTGTTGGCGTGAAATAGATGTCAATGGAGACCGGTAATATCATGAGAAGTGATTATAACTGATTATTTTCATTAAAATTCAATTTTAATAATTAATTCAAAATCAATTGAATTGGTTTAATATTCATTTCGGTCTAATTTGTCCATTAACCGGCCTTGTTCTCTTTCTGTCATCTAGGATACCATGGACAGTACTGTAGTGTTTGTTGTTTCTTTTTCAGTGGACATCATTCTTTTGTATATTATGTTTATAAAAATAAATACAATAATCATTTTGGAAAATAATAACAAATACATGATGAATACTATCAAATATTCACATGAAAAATAATAAAAAACCTATTTGTCTCAGGATATGATGTTATGAGGGCTACGGTTTTGAAGGTACAGAATTTTGAGCACTTGGTATGCGTTCAAAAGTAATCTGCTAGTCTTCTCTTTTTTAATTTGTACCTCCCCGTCCCTTTGCTGGAAATCTTGATGACAATGGTTCTGAATTGCCGACTTCTTGCTGCCATTATCGTTGCTCTTCTCTAGCTGCTACTTAGTTGTAGTTTGAGTTACGGTACTGCGACCGATATTTACTGCTTAAGAAAATTGAAGGAATCACTTGAGGATCCTCATAGTTACTTGAAATCTTCATGGAATTTTGACAACATTACCGATGGCTTCATCTGTAAATTTACGGGGGTTGATTGTTGGCACCCTGATGAGAACAAGGTTTTAAATTTATGGCTTTCAGATATGGGGCTAAAGGGCCAGTTTCCTCGTAGCATTCCGAATTGCTCGAGCTTAACAGGGTTAGATCTTTCTAGCAACGAACTGTTTGGAAGTATTCCGCAAGATATCTACAACATTTTATCTTATGTGACATCTCTTGATCTCTCATGTAACAATTTATCGGGGGAGATCCCTGTTAGCCTTTTGAATTGTACTTATTTGAATACACTTAAACTCGACCATGACAGGTTGACTGGTCAGATTCCTCTACAACTTGGCCAGCTTTCTCGGATTAAGCAATTTAGTGTGGCGAACAATCTTTTGACAGGGTCAGTCCCTTCCTTTGCCAATGCTCCAATTCAAGCATATAGTTATGCAAATAATTCTGGACTATATGGGAAACCTTTGGATCCTTGTCAGTCAGCTCCAAAGAAGTCTCGCACTGTACTTATTGTGGCAGCAGCAGTTGGTGGGGTGACTGTTTCAGCCTTAGGTGTGACTATTGGTATGTTCTTCTTGTTACGTAGAGTGTCTGTGAAGAAGAAGGACGATGACCCTGAAGGAAACAAATGGGCAAAGAGTTTAAAGGGAACTAAAGGCATCAAGGCAAGCTAACTTAATGGACATTTTCTTGATCCATAAATTATTGTGAAGAGAGTAGTTTCATTTTTTTTTCTTTTTTGCCTTTGATCTCTCTCCCTCTGTCTCTCTCTCCACACACATGTATGTATGTACATATTTTTAAATATATAGACAGACACACACAAACACACGCATATGCATTTACATATTTTACCGAATTTCTGTGATTGCTTATTCAAGCTACTATATTATAGTTGAAATAAAGTTATTTTGCTTCAGGTATCCATGTTTGAAATGTCAGCTTCGAAAATGAGAGTCAATGATCTCATGAAGGCTACTAACAACTTTAGCAAAGACAATATCATTGACTCAGGAAGAACAGCAACCATGTACAGAGCAGTCCTTGATGATGGCACTTCGCTTATGGTTAAGAGGTTGCAGGAATCTCAACACTCTGAGAAAGAATTTTTGTCTGAAATGGCTACCCTTGGGAGTGTAAAACACCATAACTTGGTTCCCCTTCTAGGTTTTTGTGTGGCTAAGAAGGAGAGGCTTTTGGTTTACAAGCACATGCCAAACGGTACCCTTTATGATCAATTGCATCGTGTGGATGATGGTGGCAAGCTTATGGAGTGGCCTTTGAGGCTAAAGATTGGGATAGGGGCAGCTAGAGCATTAGCATGGCTCCATCATAACTGCAATCCCCGTATTATCCACCTAAACATAAGCTCCAAATGCATCTTATTGGATGTGGATTTTGAGCCCAGAATATCTGATTTTGGCCTTGCTAGGCTCATGAACCCAATTGATACACAGATGAATACTTTTGTGCATGGGGAGTTTGGGGATTTGGGCTATGTCGCTCCTGAGTATGCACGAACTCTGGTGGCCACTCCAAAGGGTGATATTTACAGCTTTGGAACTGTGCTTCTTGAGTTGGTGACTGGTGAGAGACCTGCACATGTCGTTAAAGCTCCTGAAGAATTCAAAGGAAATTTGGTAGAATGGATTACGCAGCTGTCGAGCAACTCCCAATTCCATTATGCCATCGATAAATCGTTGGTTGGGACCGGTGTGAATGGTGAGACTTAAAGTTGCATGTAGTTGTGTAGCATCAAATCCCGAGGACAGGCCTACTATGTTTGAAGTGTACCAGCTTCTAAGAGCTATTGGTGAACGATACAATTTCACAATTGAGAATGAGATGCTGATGCCTTCCGACACTGGTGATGCTGATTACATGGATGAACTTATTGTTGCTCGTGAGGTAAAGGAGAAGAATTGATAAGGTCTTTTGACTGACTTGTCGAAAGAAAAAAATGATAAGTTATGGCAGAGGTTAATTAATAAATGTCTCCATGATCGTTACTTAATTATCTGTTATACGGTGTTTAAATGAAACATAGTGTTACATATAATTGTAATGTATTTTTTTATTTTTTAAAAAAAAAGTAGAGATGATGTCACATGTTCATGAATGACCTCCTTTCAATTTTATTAATAGCCTTCACTTGTGACGAAAGAATACCATGGTTACAAGACAAAATCTAATAAAAGCCTAAAAACCAAACAAGTTGCAACCTTATTACCAAAGAATAACAACCAGCAGTAAGCCAATTTAGAAAAACAACTAATCTGACAACAAAATTAAAAACTGTCAGAGAATGCTTCCCTTACCTTAGTCGCACATAAGGTAAAGAACATTTGTCAAGACACAACAAACATTTAAGCCTTCTAGGAAGAGAACTATGAACCTGAATATCCATACACAAGTTATCGGCTCCTTCTTTGACAAAATAATCAGCCACCATATTACATTCTCAAAAAACAAGACAAATACGAGCATTAACATTCCCAAGAAATAATTGTAATGTATTAATTACTGCTTTTCTCCCATCTGTATTGAGGAATTACTATAGTTTCATCATTTTGTAATCTTCAAATTCGTACTTTATGCGATCCATAGTCTTGCATTGTATATAATTCGTTAACTATATCTCTCTTTGGTTTACCCATTCTTCAATATTGATGGTAATTTCCCTGTCCTTATTCATTAGAGATTATATTAGTTTGACATGCTCTTTGGAGTTTTGTTAAATTCGTGAGTTTTATTGGAATTGGTGCATTATTATTATATGTTGTATATGGTAGCATCTAGCGGCTTTGTTTTGTGTGCATATATTCCCATTGGTGGTGGTGGTGGTGGTGGTTGGGAGAGATGTTGGGGAGGGGTGACACCATGGAGTATCTGCACTTTTGCCATTGAATGTGCATGCACTCATGCTATTTCTGTCACCCAAGATAAAATAATTAGAGTCAAAAGAAGTTTAAATTATAATCCTCCTTTAGCATAGAGCTAATTACAGTTTACCTTCCTCGTATTAAAATCTAAAAGTCCTTGTAGTTTTGATTGGATTGATGTTTTGATTAACCAATGAAGTAATATCGCACAATCATCTATTTAAAAGTAAAAGGATTGTACCTAGTAACTCTTTTTTTCTAATATTATATTTTAGCATATACATGTCTTAAATCTATCAGTTCTTTTATATACAGTCGTTAGATACAACCGCCGTGCAGTCGTCCACGTCACGTCAAATTTAAAATGAATTATTCCTCTCATCAGCTCGCTCGATCTTTCTCACTCACCAGCTCCAGCAGTTCGGTTTTTCCCTCTCATCAGCTCGGTCTCTCTCTCATCAAGTGTTTCCACGTCATCAAGTGTTTCCACGTCAACTATTTACATGTTGTTTGTATCATGCACTTGCAACAAGCGTTTTTCTAAATCTATCGGTGTTGGCTTGAAATAGATGTCAATTGAGAGCAGTGATATCATGAGAAGTGACTATAACTGATTAATTTCAGTAAAATTCAATTTTAATAATTAATTCAAAATCACTTGAACTGTTTGAATATTCATTCGGTTTAATTTGACCTTTGTAACCGGCCTTGTTCTCTTTCGGTCATCTGGGATACCATGGACAGTAGTGTTTGTTGTTTCTTTTCCAGGGGACATCATTCTTTTGTATATTATGTTTATAAAAATGAGTACAATAATCATTTTGGAAAATAATAAAAAATACATGATGAATACTATCAAATATTCACATGAAAAATGTACAATAAAACCTATTTTATATATACCTTTCTTTTATTTTAAATATTATAAACTTTAAAAAAATATTAATCCGAACAACCACAACTTTTCAATTTTATCGAACCATTATTCTTAATTTGGATAATTAATAACCCACAAAATTAAATATATAATCGGGATCAAACAATCTTTATATCACAATATTTATATTTAAAAACTCTTTATATATTCTACTTAAAATAAATAAAAATAAATTAGTAATAATTTATACAAGCATCAATATATAAGTTAAGAAATTATTATTATTTTTTTGTTTCATGGGACTAACTCTTTAAACTTATATTTAACCTTATTTAAAACTAAGAGTTACGTTAGATCTAATTTTAGATGTGCAAATCTCGTCTATTTTTTTAAAAATAAAATAGGGTCTATCATTAAAAAATATTTTTTTATATAAATTCATTTACAAACTATTTTTTTAAAAAAACAAACTAGACTTATTCACCTTAAAATTATATATATATCATTTTATTCAAAACAAATTATCACCCCTCTAAATTGGGACTGTCACTTCAGCGAAATGATTTTATTTACTTATTTAATAATTAGTATTATTTGCCGAAGGACGGCACAGAAGTTGCTTTAAAGTCTTTTGGTTTGGTCGTAAAAATCTGCCTTTACACATTTTTTTTTATATTTATATTTTGTAAGATATGATTTAGTGAAATGGTATTTACCGTCAATGTATAAATATAATATAATTCTTTTAAAATTAATGAATAAATATAAAATTTATATAAAAAATTAACTTTTTTAATAATAATTTTTACTCTTTTTTAAAATAATTACGTGATAATTAGAGATTTATATATAGAAAAATAATATTATATACAGTCGTGAAGTGTGTAAACATCATACAGTTATTTTACAAAAAGAGTAAATTTAATTATAAAATATTAATTTGTTTCATATAAATTTTATATTTATTTATTTTTTAAAAATAATTAGGTGATGATTATAAATTCATAACTGTAACAATTATTTCTTAAATACTCTCTAATTTATTGTTTTTTCTTTCAACCGTTCCAAGTGTCAGGCTTTCTTATTACCAACAAGCGGACTAGTCAAGCACTGAAAACGTCTTCTCGGGGCTTTGACAAAGTGGCCTTCCTTCTTTGACCCGATGAACCTCCATCTCCTTTTCTCGACTCGCTTTCTGTAAACTAAATTCCCCATATTTTCCACCAAAGCTATTCCAGTTCACACTTGCTTCGTTGAATTCTAGTGCGATCCTCTTCTCTCTTACCTTGTGAATTTACGCACTTATACAGGCTTTGAATATTCCAACCTATCTTCGAGGACAGGACGGTGTTTCGTCGTTGTTTCCGAACCTCTTTTATGGGCCAAGAAAAAACCGGAAGAATCCTTTTTCGAGTCTCCTCCTTCTTTCCGAGTTACAGCTTCTGAAATATCAATCTCAGGTTAGTTGGATTCTCTCACAAATTTCCTTTCGTGTAGTTGGTTCGTTGTTTTTTCTTTCTTTAGTGCGGACTTTGCGAGTATAGAGCATCCAGGTCAACCGAAATTGGGTAAGTCAAGCTTTTGGATTTCTTACCAAATTTGTTTCGCCATGTGAATAAGGATGTTTCAGGTTTTTCGGGTGTTCATATTTCTAGCTAGGTATGCTTTGAGAAGAAAATAGGTGGAGAGTTGGATTGGGTTGTTACTTACTCGTGTTTGTCTTGAATTTGTCTCAGGATATGATGTTATGAGGGCTACAGTTTTGCAGGTACAGAATTTTGAGCACTTGGTATGCATTCAAAAGTAATCTGCTAGTCTTCTCTTTTTTAATCTGTACCTCCCCGTCCCTTTGCTGGAAATCTTGATGACAATGGTTCTGAATTGCCGACTTCTTGCTGCCATTATCGTTGCTCTTCTCTGGCTGCTACTTAGTTGTAGTTTGAGTTACGGTACTGAGACGGATATTCACTGCTTAAAAAAATTGAAGGAATCACTTGAGGATCCTTATAGTTACTTGAAATATTCATGGAATTTTGACAACAATACCGAGGGCTTCATCTGTAAATTTACGGGGGTTGATTGTTGGCACCCAGATGAGAACAGGGTTTTAAATATACGGCTTTCAGATATGGGGCTAAAGGGCCAGTTTCCTCGTAGCATTCAGAATTGCTCGAGCTTAACAGGGTTAGATCTTTCTAGCAACGAACTGTTTGGAAGTATTCCGCAAGATATCTACAGCATTTTATCTTATGTGACATCTCTTGATCTCTCATCTAACAATTTATCGGGGGAGATCCCTGTTGGCCTTTCGAATTGTACTTATTTGAATACACTTAAACTCGACCATAACAGGTTCACTGGTCAGATTCCTCTACAACTTGGCCAGCTTTCTCGGATTAAGAAATTTAGTGTGGCGAACAATCTTTTGACAGGGCAAGTCCCTTCCTTTGCCAATTATTCAATTCAAGCAGATAGTTATGCAAATAATCCTGGACTATGTGGGAAACCTTTGGATCCTTGCCAGTCAGCTCCAAAGAAGTCTCGCACTGTACTTATTGTGGCAGCAGCAGTTGGTGGGGTGACTGTTTCAGCCTTAGGTGTGACTATTGGTATGTTCTTCTTGTTACGTAGAGTGTCTGTGAAGAAGAAGGACGATGACCCTGAAGGAAACAAATGGGCAAAGAGTTTAAAGGGAACTAAAGGCATCAAGGCAAGCTAACTTAATGGACCTTTTCTTGATCCATAAATTATTGTGAAGAGAGTAGTTTCATTTTTTTTTCTTTCTTGCCTTTGATCTCTCTCCCTCAATCTCTCTCTCCACACACATGTATATATGTACATATTTTTAAATATAAAGACAGACACACACGCACATGCATATGCATTTACATATTTTACCAAATTTCTGTGATTGCTGATTCAAGCTACTGTATTATAGTTGAAATAAAGCTATTTTGCTTCAGGTATCCATGTTTGAAATTTCAGCTTCGAAAATGAGAGTCAATGATCTCATGAAGGCTACTAACAACTTTAGCAAAGACAATATCATTGGGTCAGGAAGAACAGGAACCATGTACAAAGCCGTCCTTGATGATGGCACTTCGCTTATGGTTAAGAGGTTGCAGGAATCTCAACACTCTGAGAAAGAATTTTTGTCTGAAATGGCTACCCTTGGGAGTGTAAAACACCATAACTTGGTTCCCCTTCTAGGTTTTTGTGTGGCTAAGAAGGAGAGGCTTTTGGTTTACAAGCACATGCCAAACGGTACCCTTTATGATCAACTGCATCATGTGGATGATGGTGGCAAGCTTATGGAGTGGCCTTTGAGGCTAAAGATTGGGATAGGGGCAGCTAGAGCATTAGCATGGCTCCATCATAACTGCAATCCCCGTATTATCCACCGAAACATAAGCTCCAAATGCATCTTACTGGATGTGGATTTTGAGCCCAAAATATCTGATTTTGGCCTTGCTAGGCTCATGAACCCAATTGATACACATATGAGTACTTTTGTGAATGGGGAGTTTGGGGATTTGGGTTATGTCGCTCCTGAGTATGCACGAACTCTGGTGGCCACTCCAAAGGGTGATATTTACAGCTTTGGAACTGTGCTTCTTGAGTTGGTGACTGGTGAGAGACCTACACATGTCGCTAAAGCTCCTGAAGAATTCAAAGGAAATTTGGTAGAATGGATTACGCAGCTGTCGAGCAACTCCCAACTCCATTATGCCATCGATAAATCGTTGGTTGGGACCGGTGTGGATGGTGAGACTTTTCAGTTTCTTAAAGTTGCATGTAGTTGTGTAGCATCAAATCCCAAGGACAGGCCTACTATGTTCGAAGTGTACCAGCTTCTAAGAGCTATTGGTGAACGATACAATTTCACAATTGAGGATGAGATGCTGATGCCTTCCGACACTGGTGATGCTAATTACATGGAGGAACTTATTGTTGCTCATGAGGTAAAGGAGAAGAATTGATAAGGTCTTTTGACTGACTTATCGAAAGAAAAAATGATAAGTTATGGCAGAGGTATATTAATAAATGTCTCCATAATCGTTACTTAATTATCTGTTATACGGTGTTTAAATGAAACAAAGTGTTACATATAATTGTAATGTATTAGTCACTGCTTTTCTCCCATCTGTATTTAGGAACTGCTATAGTTTCGTCATCTTGTAATCTTCAAATTTGTATTTTATGCGATCCATAGTCTTGCATTGTATATAATTCGTTAACTATATCTCTCTTTGGTTTACCTATTCTTCAATATTGATGGTAATTTCCCTGTCATTATTCATTAGAGATTATATTATATTAGTTTGACATGCTCTTTGGAGTTTTGTTAAATTCGTGAGTTTTATTGGAATTGGTGCATTATTATTGTATGTTGTATATGGTAGCATCTAGCGGCTTTGTTTTGTGTGCATATATTCCCATTGGTGGTGGTGGTGGTTGGGAGACATGTTGGGGAGGGGTGACACCATGGAGTATCTGCACTTTTGCCATTGAATGTGCATGCACTCATGCTATTTCTGTCACCCAAGATAAAATAATTAGAGTCAAAAGAAGTTTAAATTATAATCCTCCTTTTGCATAGGGCTAATTACAGTTTACTTTCCTCGTATTAAAATTTAAAAGTCCTTGTGGTTTTGATTGGATTGATGTTTTGATGAACCAATGAAGTAATATCGCACAATCATCTATTTGATACTCTAGTTGTGCACACCATCTTTCTTCATTCACCATTTTTTTCAAACCATTCATATATCCAAAATGTATTGATTTAATGTTTTATTCTATGAGGTTGCCGTTTTGAAGAGGTGATATATGATCTCTGTATTGTGCAAAATATAATAGTTCTTCTATGTTTGCTTGAAAATTTGTTATTTGAAATGTTTATTTTTCATGAATGTCTTGACTTACAAGTTATTGTTAGTCATTGTTGGTTCTTTAAAATTATCACGTTTCTTCATATTGTCATCAAATGAAGGGCACATTTGGGAAGTGGGATGAGATTGTGAATAGTAGTAAAATGGTTTGAGTTAAGATGTTTTATTGAGTTTTGGAAAATAAGAGAGAAAACGTTGAATAAAAATATTGTTAGAATATAATTTTTTAATATAATTTTTGTTTTAAATTTGAAAAGGTATTATTTTATTTTATTTTTTTTGTGTTTTGTTTGGAAGTTTGAGAAAATTGTAATGATTAGGTAAAAATTAGATGAAAAAGTTGAATATTTGAAATTTAAAAGTGTTTGTGTTTGAGTGATGTTTGAGAAGGAAATTATGAAAAGTTTTGAGATGAGATGAGAGGAGATCATCTCACTTCTCAGACAAGCCCGAAATCATGGTTGCAAACTTTGAGCCTTGGTTTTCTGAATCCCGTCTTATCCAGGAATTTAGGATTTTTTAGTCCAGGATGTGGTATAATTAGCATATCACTTAGACATTGATGCTGCATCACTTGATTCTCTCTCCCAAATGTATCAATTTTGTCTAACCTGTATGGAGGTCTAGCGTAACCTTATAGATTTTTTGTCTTTTAAGAAAATAAAACTTGTAAAAGTCAAGGCGGCAAAAGTCTAATAAAGTCCAAAAACATGTAATTTACTTAAAAAAGTGTGATTTTTCAACTATGGAAGGGAATGTTATCTCCACCAACAATTGTTTGTTTCATACTGTTAGAGGGAATAATTGTATTAAGTATGCCCCATAAGGGAATAAATGTCAAGTGTTTGCTAAGCTTATATATATATATATATATAATGAAATGGGTAAGAGGGTAGGACATGATTGTGGACTACCCATATTTTCCCTCTTCTTCATTCCTTATTCTTCTCTCAAAACCCTTAACTTTACACATACAATCCTTACACAGTGAGACTCACAGTGGTCCAGTAATGTGAGTATTAGACTATTAGTGGTTTGGAAACATCAATTTAGGGTGAAGAGAAGGTGCTTCCTTACAGAGTAGTTCCACTGAGTCACTGACTGGCCATTTTTGAGAGGAGAAATTTCATGTACATTACTTAAAGTGATTATATAACAAAGTGCTAAAATACCTTATGCTTCATGCTTAAAAAATGATTAAAATTCGATAATAGATCATCTTGAGAAGAAATGAAGATATATGTAGAATCTTGGTTTCTGGTATTAGGTTATCTTCTCAAATATGAGGATCTTGCTTTTTTTATAAAGTGAAAGTACAAATATTTTGTAGAAAAACTTTGAAGAAGTATTTAGATTGATGCTACTCAATAAAATAAATTATTAATTAAAGATTGATATGATTTTAGGTGCAAAGAACCAGGATTTTGTGAGTTTGAGTTTTCAGGGAATAGAGATGATCATATCAATAAGAGTCAGAAGCAATTCAAAATTTTCAGGGAATTTTTCTGATTGAACCCGGGAAATGTAGTATTATTAGTTGAGTTGCTGACTCACCAATTAAAAATGAATAGAGAGGAGAACATTCTGTACTACTTTCATCTATTGCAATATCTAACATTCTATGTGAATCTTTATATTAACTTCATTGTCCATGTTGAATTGCTTTAATCCACTCACCTGTTCTTGCTGTCATGTTGAATTGGTTGTCTCAGCTTTATTCACATTATGTTATCCTTCTGCTTTAAGACTGAACTTATTGCCTTGCTTTGTGGATTTATAAACTTTTACTGCTTGTTTCTCCATCTCTGAAATATCATTGTATAATTTACTGCATTCTATTAATTCAGTGGCTTTGTATTTCTTATCGATTCAGGGCTGAGGGCATCATCATTGGAACTATAATTGCCAATTAACCTCTCTCTCTCTCTCTCTCTCTCTCTCTCTCTCTCTCTCTCTCACACACACACACACACACACACACACACACACACACACCTGAATTTCATCATTTTGAAGAGAGAGAGATAGAGAGAGAGAGAAGGGGGAGAGGTCAAAAGTGGGCATTTAACATTGAACTCTACACTAACTATATTGTGCACTGGTTTTCCCTGGAGAAACACGAGTTCTATTGATTAATTTGTCATTCAATGCCTGTTTCTGATCCTCCCTTTCCAGTTTGAACTTTGAACCTCTTTCGTTTCTTTGCATTAAATTCTTGTGTACCGATATGTTCCATAACTATGCAAACTTTAGTTTAAAGGGAATGCACCTGAATATAGATGGATACATATATATATATATATATATATATTGAGAAAAAAAGCATATTGCATTCATTAATAACGGACATTACAAACTTGACTTGAAACATACATTACAAATCAACTACAATATTAATAGCTCTCCAATACACACACGTGACTGATATGGTTTAATTCAAGCTACAAATTTCTACAGATCTAAAGTCTGAGAGACAGCACAACTCTGTTCAAGACAGAATTAATCAAATCCCATACTCCGTCAAAGACGGAGTAGAGTTAACCAAACCCCACACTCCGTCTAAGATGGAGTTGAGGACACTCTACGGATGAAAATCCAAGAGACTGTACTTTCCATGTATTTTTAATTTTTATAATATCTTTTGTATTTGGATACATATATATTTATATATAAAGATATAATATTTAAATTAAATGGTATATTTTATGACATGGTTCATTTATTGCATATACAAGATTTATCAATCTAAGGTGTGCAATCCATGCACTTCTTTTGAAAAAAAAAAAAAGTGAGATTTATATTAAAAAGTAGAATTTTTTATTTGTTCGCATTTTTTAAATAGAGTATGCAGAACTTATATATTTTTAAATTGTATAAATAATTTTTGATGATCTAATTTTGAATAATTATATATATAATTTTAGACTGTGCAAATTCTGTTGACTTCAATTAAAAAAATTAAATTAAATATCTTAAGATAAAATCTAAATTAATTTCCTATTTTTCTCGAAAGGGGAAGCAAAATTTGTAATTGGCTGAACTCATCCCTCCACTTGAAAGAAAGATGTAAAGTTGATAATTCCCCATTATATAATGCGATATACATTGACAGGGTCCGGTCCACTGTAAAGTGCAAATGAAATAATTATATGGCACTATGCATGCTTTGCAAAGTGTAGGATACCTAACATTCAATCTCCATTTTATGTTGACTGCTTGGCTTTGAGGACCAACATCTGCCTCAAGATTGTCTGTTGTGACTTTCCTTCTGAAATTTTACCGTGAGTAATATACACTCTTTTTTAAAAAGAAAAAAATTAATTAATTTTTGTATTTTTTATTTTTTATGTATTCTCATATTTATTATTTTTTTAAAAAGTAATGCACGGCACATGCGTTCTCAATGACTGTAAATATTATTTTTCTAATAAAAAAGTAGAGTATGCAGTTTTAAGATTAATAAGATGTGCAAGCTGATCTACACATTGATCTCTTTTAAAAAGCAGATAAATCCAAGATCTATATGAAAAAAATCATATTTTTAATGGTAGACTCTATTTGTTTCAAAATGAGTATGCGAGACTGCACACTCAACCCAATTATAACTGTATTTCAATTAATTCAAAGTTAATAGGGCTAAGTTTTCTGATGATTCATAAAACATCTCAATTCATCTCATCTCATCTCATCTCATCTAATCATTACAACTTTCTCAAACTCCCAAACAAAATACATGCAATAAACAATTCAATTTTTTCAAATCTCAAAATAAAAATAATATTATAAAATAATATTCTAATAATATTTTATTCAATTTTCAACTTTCATCTTATCTCAACTAACTATACAAACCTTATCTCAACAAAAATAATCATTCTCAACGTTCAACGATTTCAATTCCTTGCTCTTGCAACTTCTGCTAGCTGCATAAATTTATATTTATATATAGGATCAGTTATATATATATATATATATATATATATATTTATTTATTTATTTATCCAAGCAAGCTTGCATATATTAATTAAAAGGAGTGATACAGACATCTAAGGAGGGTCTTTCCTGCTATCAATATATAAAATAGACCACATAAGATATATAGTTATTCGTAGATCTATCAACTTTGCTCCATGATTAGTACTAAAATGCTCTATCGATTCTAGTTCGAATTCATCATCGTATATAGCTAGACAACATCGTTCTTAATTTCTGGTGTCGGCTGATGACTCTGATCATAGTGCTAGAGACTTTTTGGTATGATCATGATATCACGTAAAATGTCTTAAAAATTTAAATTGAGAATAATATGTTGATTTTCTATTTACGTGAGATTTCTGCATGCATATATATATATATATATATATATATATATATATATATACATATTTTCTATTTACGTGAGATTTCTGCATGCATATATATATATATATATATAACCTCAAGGACTGCTGGAACCAAAATGTTTCGTCGCTATATCTCTCTTTATTTTTTTTTTTTTTATCAGCAATCAGTGTTACATCTTTTCAGCGAAAGATTTCACTCTTTCTTTTCTTTTTTAACTATGTCGAACTTCTCTTGATTAATTATAACTGTGACCGGCAGGTTTGGGGTAAAGTCAAGACACAAAATTCTATTTTCATCTCATCTTATCTCATCATTATAATTTTTTTAAATTCTCACATAAAATATAATAAACAATTCAACTTTTTTAAATTCTAATTCAAATTTTTTAAATTTTAAAATAATAATAATATTAAAAAATAATATGTTAAACTTTCTTCTAAAATTAAAAATTATCATCTTATTCCTCAGGCCTGCCATATACCTCAGATCGATCTCTTTTTATTTCTACGAAGATATGGTTGTTTTGTAAGGGTTAAAATTCACGACCTCGTACTTCCCTCTATTATTACTACAAAGGAATGACAGACATAATTCACGACCATACAAACCACGTGCGTTCACTCCGTAAGTACTCTAGCTAGTCACGCTGCTGGACTGCTCGTTCAAATCAGACAAGACAAGTCTTTGCTAGGTGGAAACAAGAGGTAGGGTTTCTTTTTACACTCGTCTCGTTTTATTTTCACAATTTATCTTAATTTATCTTATTTAATCATTATAATTTTTTTAAATTCTCATATAAAATAAAATAAACAATTTAAAATTTTTAAATCTTAAAATAAAAATAATATTTAAAAAATTTTAACAATATTTTATTCAACTTTTTAACTTTAATCTCATAATTATATAAATAGTAATGAAATATTTTGAATTAATATGTTTATTAGATTTTGGGATAGAAGAGAAAAAAAAATTGAATAAAAATAATTATTTGAATATTATTTTTATTTTAAATTAACTTGAAAACGTTGTTACGTTGTGTTAATTTTTATGTTTTGTTTTGAAATTTGTAAAAATTTCGTCGATTTGTGCAGTTTGGATAATGATTAAATGAAAAAAAAATTGAAAAATTGAAAATAAAAAATATTATGTTTGAGTGATATTTGTGCATGAATGAAATTACCAGAAGTTTTGATAATTTTGATAATTATGTGTACCATCTGATTTATTGCCAAACGAGCCCTTAGGGTAGGTTTGGATTGTATTTTGTGTAAAAAATTGAAAAAATTATAATTATTAAATGAGTTGAGATGCTTTTGTATCAAATCTAATCTAGTCTATAAATGATGCACTTGGTGCCCTATCTAGTATCTATCACCACATAAACAGAAACGTACACAGTGTGAGATCTCAACAACACAATTGTTTTTTAGTGACGGTTGGGAAATTGTGACTGTCCCTAGACCGTCACTAAAAGGCATTTTCTGTGACAGTTTCTGGAAACCGTCACTAAAGATAGAATGAGATTTTTTTACATTCGAACGTATGAGAAATATGCGTTCGAACGTCACATATACGTTCGAACGTTATGTCTGTTTACGTTTGAACGTAAAATGTTTTGGCGGAACCGTTCGAATGTTATTAATTTTACGTTCGAACGTAAAATGTTTGCACCAATGTTCGAACGTTAAGTAATAACATTCGACGTTCATTGTAAATTTAAATTAAATGACTTTAATTTAAAAATTATGTGATTTTTATTGTGCATAATTTGTGAACAAGTCTAAAAAATTAAATTGTATATATTTATATATACACACTTTGTAATATATAAATATATATTATTGATTTATATATATTTGAAATGCAGTGATTTAGTATTAAAGTTGGAAATTATAACATCAGAGAAGATTAAAAATTGAAATTAAAAAACGATAAAAATATTCAATAATATTTTTCGTTACAAATATTAAAAATAAAATAAAAAATTTGATAGAATGTAGTAAACAACAGTCAGATGATAACGTTATCCGCAAAAGTCGAACTCCGTACTTCCTCAGTCAAGGTATCAACTTTGTCGTTGAGGATAGTTACACGATGGGTGAGTTCGGCAACAGACGCCGATATAGCCTCGAGCGATCGATCGATCTTATGATCAATATGCGCAGTCAGCTGTGAGATGACCGCATCAACCCAAGCAGGCCGCACATCTCCTGCAGATGTACTCGGCGTATGCTGACTACTACTCCCGACATAACCTGGCTCAGGCTGCGTCGGAAGAACTAGATCCTCTACAGGGGGTGGCTGACGTCCCCTCGCCTGTCCAATGCTACGTCGATGCGTGGTCATGTCGAGGGGGCTCATCTGATCTTTGACCCGCTCCTCTGGCTGGGTCGGCACTCCACGTGCAAGTAATAGTCGGCTGATGAGGACACCATATGGGAGATTATCCGTGGAGACGATGCTCGCCTCGTAACGGATCCTCTCAAAAATGTGCAGTGGCAAATCTATAGGATCTCCACGAGTCAGAAGATGAAGATGTATTTCTATCCGGGCAGGAGGTGGATAAAGATGATGAAGAAGAGGTGCATGATGATGATGAAGATGTTATTGATGGAGATTCTGAAACAAGCATGGAAAATTCATCTGAAGAATAAAAGTACTAAATATTTTATTCATATAGGTGACTATAAAATATCTTGAATTTTCATAATTTCTTCTAATTAATTTTCTTTGATATAATTAATTATTTTAAAGAATGCCGCCAAAACGACAACGAATAAATGTGCCTCCGCCAAGTCCAAGTCCTGAATCCATTGAGGACTCCCCACTCGAGGAATCCGTTCCTGAAGATCAAGCTAACACAGAAGAGAACAACAGCCAGTCGACACCTACCAGTAAGGAAATATTGTCGTTGATAATTATATATATAGTTAATACTTTTTTCTCAATAACTATATAATTATAATTATAGTATATCTATTATCATGTAGTTGATGCATCTGCACGTCGCGGTCGTGGCTATACACGTGGAATCTCTCTTGAAAAAAATAGAAGGCATGGTAAACTGAAGATCACAATTCCTGATAATTCCACTGGAGGAGTGGATGATAGTGCAGCAGCGCTTTCCTCCTATATTGGCACAGTAGTTCGAGCTTATGCTCCATTTTATGTGCGCTCATGGCGAGATGTTCCGAATGAGATTAAGGAGCACATTCGAAGTCGTGTGCTGGTGAGTTTACTTTTCAGTACATTTTTTTCACCTAGATTAATATATTATATTTTTTACCTGATTCCCTTATTAGGATGAATTCGACCTCAACTTTGGCCGTAGCGAGGATTTGAGAACCGTGAATGAGTTGATGGCTACACTATTCCGACGTCACAAAGGACGATGTCATGACCACTTCAAGAAGTTTGAGACGTTGGAAGAGGCTGCGCAGTCTCCTTTTCAGCAAATGAAGTTAGATGATTGGAGAAAGTGTTGTGATCTTTTCGCATCTCCAGATTATCAGGTATTTTACATTTATATCTTTTAATTATTTACATTCATATTCGTTTTATATATTATATGTATACATATTACAATTAACATTTTTAATATATTTTGTAGCACTTGAGTTCTACAAATGCACAGAATAGATCCGTTCTGACTGTCCACCATCGTGCCGGTTCAAGGTCATTCCACCGTCTTGCTGAAAAAATGGTAATTAAAAAATTATAGAATTCATTTATTTTCCTGATATTATTTCTGATAAGTACTAATATTATCTTTTTAAAATTGCTAATATTGTCGCTTTGTTAGAAACGTGATGATCCTGAAAACTTTTCCCTCATTCATGTCTATGCTGCTGCTCACACTAATGAGCATAGTGAGTGGATGGATCCTGTCGCTGCAGATAATTAT
The DNA here is from genome assembly GCA_961763995.1 of Juglans cinerea. Taxonomy (NCBI): domain Eukaryota; kingdom Viridiplantae; phylum Streptophyta; class Magnoliopsida; order Fagales; family Juglandaceae; genus Juglans; species Juglans cinerea. The sequence continues at coordinate 18,004,685 of CAUIVZ010000015.1, read as the reverse complement.
GGAAGCAGTGTTAATTTTGTTAAATAAATTATTTATATAATATTTTAATAGTTTATTTCTTATTTCTATTTCTTTTAATACGTTACTAATTATTTACGATCATTACCTTTTAAATTGCAGAGCAAAATGTTGGAGATGCAGTCGGCTTCTAAGGAATCCTCTCCTAGTGACATAGACATATTCACGCAAGTGCTCGGGCCGCAGTCTAGTATGGCAAGAGGTTTGGGACGATCTATCAAGCATAAATGTTCATCCTCCTCAACCTCATCGGCTTCACAAATTAATAATCTTACGGCAGATTTAGAAGCTGCACGGCGTGAGAATGAGTATATGAGGTCGAGACAACAAGAGTTAGAGTCTCTCTTAGAACGACAGTCTCATTTAGAGACGCGTTTGCAGTACCAACAGAGAGACCAGGAGGAAAGAATACGCAGTGAAGTGCAAGAGCAAGTGCTACGGGAGATGATGGTGCAAATGGAGCGTGTTATGTCGTTGCAACAGAATCCCCGTGGGCGAGGGAAAAAGAAGAAATAAATTTTATCAATATTTCTGACTAGTTTTAATATCTAATTTTGTGCTTTTATAAGATATTGTTACTTGTTAATTAGGTATGTAATATGATACAATTGGTATTATGTTTTTAAATTTTATGAAATTAGTATTTCTGATCTGTACGTTCGAATGTAAATAAAAATCGTTCGAACGTTGGTTCACACTGTAACAAACGTTCGAACGTAAATACAATTGAATCGTTCGAACGTTAAACTATACGTTCGAACGTACTCACGCTAAAACGAACAAACCGTTCGAACGGTAAAGCGACTAACGTTCGAACAAAGAACTTGCATTCGGACGCTCCTTCGTTTACATTCGAAATAACGTCCGAACATTAAACGCGCTACGTTTGAACATTTACGTTTACGTTCGAACAAATATTCGAACGTTTATTGTAATTAACGTTCGGACGCATTAACATTCGAACGTAAATATGATACGTTCGAACACGATATCCAACGAACGTCAACTTCTCTCATTCGAACGCCAATCGGTCGGGTATAACGTCCGAACGTTTGATTTTACGTCCGAACGTGATTTTCTGTGACAGTTCATAACCGTCACAAAAAAAGGAACGTTCGAACGTTGTACCGAACGGAACACTTCCAACCGTCACTAAAAATATTTTTTGTGACGGTTGAACAGTAAACCGTCACCAAATGTTTTCTGTGACGCACTTTAGGTGACGGTCATGGTGACGGTTTCAAACCGTCACCAAATATGTTTAGTGACGGTTTGCCATTTTTTTGTGACAGTTTTCTCTGTCACAAAACATACATTCTGTTGTAGTGAGAGAGAAAGATCTGAGAGTTGTGTAAGAGAACATGGAGAAGGAAACGAGTGCACACAGATCAGCTCATTGCTTAGTCTTATCGTATCCAACCCAAGGCCTCATTAATCCTATGCTCGAATTCTCCAAGCGTTTGGAGCACAAAGGAGTGAAAGCTACACTGGTTACCACCTCCTCCATTTCCAAGACCATTCATAAAGCTGAAAGCTCAAATATTGCTCTCGAGATCATCTCCGATGGCTACGATGAAGGCGGCATAAAGCAAGCAGAGAGCATTCCGGCCTATTTGGAGCGCTTTTGGAGAGTTGGGCCTCAAACTCTGGTCGAGCTCCTCGAGAAACTTTCTGCCTCAGGCTCTCCTGTTGATTGTATTGTTTATGATTCTTTCTTGCCTTGGGCTTTAGACATAGCCAAGAAGTTTGGGTTAGTCCGTGCAGTGTTTTTCACTCAGTCTTGTGCCGTCGATAACATATTTTACCATGTTCACGAAGGATTGCTGAAACTCCCTCTTTCAGAGCCTGAGATTTTGCTTCCTGGTTTGCCACCACTCGAACCTCAGGACATGCCTTCCTTCATTTATGATTTGAAATCTTACGTACCCAGCTTTCTTTGACATGCTTGTGAAACAATGCTCCAACGTTGACAAAGCCGATTGGGTCCTTTGCAACACGTTTTATGAGCTGGAACAAGAGGTAATTAATTAAGCAAGTCCTGCTCTTTTTTGGCTTGCAACGATTGATCTTTTTCCTGAATTTCTTTGCAGGCGGTGGATTGGATGGCAAAGATATGGCCTTTGAAGACCGTAGGACCAACGATACCATCTATGTTCTTGGACAAACGTATTGAAGACGACAGAGACTACGGTTTCAGCATCTTCAAACCAAACACCGATGCATGCATGAAGTGGCTAAAAGATCGTCCACAAGGGTCGGTTGTCTATGTTTCTTTTGGGAGTATGGCCGTCCTTGAAGCTGAGCAAATGCAAGAAATAGCTTGGGGTTTGAGGATGAGCAACAGCAGTTTCTTGTGGGTTGTCAGGGCCTCAGAAGAAGCAAAGCTCCCAGAAAACTTCGTGGAGGGATGTCGGAGAAGGGATTGGTGCTTCAATGGTGTCCTCAGCTGGAGGTCTTAAATCACGAGGCAGTGGGATGCTTTGTGACACACTGTGGGTGGAACTCTACGTTGGAGGCCTTGAGCTTTGGTGTTCCAATGGTGGCAGTGCCGCAATGGACAGATCAAAGCACGAATGCTAAGTTTATTATGGATGTTTGGAAGATGGGATTGAAAGCTCCAGTTGATGAGAAAGGGTTAGTCAGGAGAGAGGCTGCAGAACATTGCATAAGGGAAATAATGGAGGGAGAGAGAGGAAAAGAGGTAAAAAAGAATGCCTTCAAATGGAGGAAATTGGCCAAAGAGGCTGTTGACCAAGGTGGAAGTTCTGATAAAAACATTGAAGAATTTGTGGCTAAATTGGTTCTTCATTCCCAAGTGCTATTGCCTTGATCTTCACTCTGATCTTTTCCTAAGTTGTAGTAGTTTATTGTATCCATTATCAATTGTGACGTAATAATTCTGGCTTGATGCATGCAAATGATGTTAATATCTCTCGGTCTAATGGTTCGAAATCAGTCATCACTCGTATCAGTATTTCTTAGAGTTTGTTTTTTGTCTAAACTTTTTGAAAAATGTTAGCTTTACCTTTGTAGAAATTTCGTAAAAGTAAATTTATAAATTGATATATTTTGACGTAGTAAAATTACTTTTATTGTCAGCTCTACGTTGGGGTGCGTGATCCGTGTGGTCATCATCCGTGTGGTCGTTGGGGTACGTGATCCATGTGGTCATGCACGACCAGGCTCTCATCATCACACCACGGGTAACGTCCGTGCATGAGACTTCGTAACGAGCGATGCCCAGTTTCACGCCCAGCGCGTACATGGTCAAGCATCCTCTAACCTCACCAGCCAAAGGTCACATAATCGGTACGAGAGCGTTGCCGTCTTGTCCGTTCCCGTCGTCGCCTAGCGACAACTCAGGGGACATCATGTCAGTTTGTTACGCTCCCGAGTGACCAGAGGAGCTCCACCGAGATAATGCCCCATCTCGGCTTGGGGTCGTGATACACACGCACCCACATATTCAGTCACCATTGCAAACAGACCACGTGACATCACATCACATTTTTATTAAAAACGATAAATATGCATTACAACAGTTTATTGGAATACATTTAAATATTTCATTTACAAAATCTCAATAAATACAAAAAATACAGTTTTATAGCTACATGCGTATCCCGTCCTCCAATCCGGCCCAAGGCCCAATACCAAATCCAACATTTTAACGGCCCAAGGCCCAATTTCCAACAATTCCAATTTACAATTTTAACCCAACGCTTCAACGGCCCAAGGCCTAAATCCAACAGATCAGTACAATCAACAGTACAATAGAAACCACAGTTTACAAAATACAATTACAACAATTATATTATAAAACTGGGAAATTACATACACATGAAGACAGGAAAAATTCTGGAAGATCACATGAAATGAAAAGTTGCACAAGGCGGCGGCACAACAGCGGCACACGGCAAAACAGTGCCCAAAAATTTGGGTTTCAATACACGGCAACAACAAACAACAAACCGATTGATTTTCCCTCAATTTAGAACAACACCAAGCACAACAAAATCTTCACAACTCTCAGACTCACCAACAAAATTTACAGAACAATCACTCAAAATACAAGGAGATGAAAAGCTTAAGAGAGGTATAGAACTCGATTCGAAACCCCCAAAACTTGAGAAACCCGTGGCCTATTTATAGGCCAACCAAGTCGGTTGCAAGCGGCTGCGTGCCTCACGGGTAGAGAGAAAAAATTCCGGCAGCGCAAGCTGTGGAGGAGAGGAAGACTAAGGTGCGGATGTGTGGCACGGCAGCTGGATAGCAGCTCTTCGGAGTGCATAGCCGCATGACACGGAGAAACCCACGCAAGAAGGAGGTGGAAGTTGGGGGCCGCGTGAGGTGGTAGCTTGACAGCAAGGCTTCAGAGTCATTACTGAACGACACGAAGTTGAAAGGAGGTGGTGGCAGCGGCAATTGGTAGAACAAATGGAAACTGGTAGAAGAATGAAGAAGAAAAGAAGAAGAAGAAGAGGCGTGCGGCGCATGAAGAGAAGAGATGGAGCCCTAGCTCCTAACCAAAATGGCGCCGTATAAATTAAGTGAGGGGCTGGGTTTTTAATCGCACGGGCTGGGCTTAGCACAAGGGTTGGATCTAACTAAAACGCACGGGCTGGCCCAAATCATGCACACGGGTTGGCTTCAATCACAATACACACGGGCTGGGTCTAATTTAAACACACACACGGCCCAACTAAAATAAAAACACAGTAATTAAAATTAAAAAGCCCAAAATAGAAACACTACAAATAATTAAAATAACACACTTAAAATAAAATTAACAAAAATAAAATAACATGGAATTAAAAACACAAATAAATTAATAATAAGGAAATAGAAACCCAACATACCAAAATAAATTATAAAAACAATAAATAAAATGACACATTAATCAATTAAAATAATATGGATTTAAAACACATGCAAAAATTAGAGATCTCACACTAAATATGTTAAATCAGGGCATGTTTCCTTGTGCCTTGATGATGTCAAGGGGTCAGTATTCTGGAGATGGGTAGTGGAGGGGTTGCCACTACTCTTGCAAAATTTTAGATGGAAGGTGCGTGAGGGATCAATATTTATGGTTTGATAATTTTATGGAGCAAGGGCTATTGTGTGAAGAGGATGTTGAGTTGGTTGAACCGAGTATTAAAGTTAAGGAATTGTTTGTGAATGATCGGTGGGATGTGGATCATCTTGAGATGTTGTTGGGGGCACAAAGAGCAAGTGATGTTATGTTGCAAGTGGGCTCTTTAAAAAATGAGAAAGACATGTTGATAGCCACTTGAAAAAATGGGGTGTTTACGACAAAGTCGGCATGGGAAGTTCTAAGGATTAAGATGCCAAGGTTTGTTTGGGCAAGATGGATATGGTACAAACTTTTGCCAAAAAAAATGTCTATTTGTATGTGGAAAGCTATGTTTGGTTGCTTAAGTGTGGATGAGCAGGTGCGTCGACTGGGAATTCCTATAGCCTCTCGATGTAATTGTTGTGTGGAAGGTCATGAGGAGGATTTGCAACATGTTCTTGGCAAAGGTGAATTTGGATTGGAAATTTGGAACAAAGTCTCGGGAGAGGTGGGAGTTCCTTTCTTGGCACAACAAGCTTGGATTGATAGAGTACATTTATGGTTTGCTAGAGCTACTAGACAATCTCAGATGGGCATCTTGACGGGTTTGATCCCTATTGTGGTTATATGGAGAGTGTGGCAAAGGAGGTGCATTGCACGTATGGAGGGAAAACAAGAAACTATTCAACAAGTTTGGAGCTCGATTAAATACTGGATAAAGGTGCTTGAAGCAGAAATCTCCAAGGTAAAAAAATTGTCTGAACGTGATTTAAAATTATTGCATCGTTTGGACATCCCAGTTGTGGATTCGAGGCCTTCCAAAGCATTTGTAGTCCGCTGGTTGAGGCCTTCTTTTGGGAAGCTGAAACTAAACTTAGATGGCAGCTCTTTCAGGAATCCAAGACCTGCTAGAGAAGGGGGAATTCTTTGGAATCATGAAGGAAGGTTTGGGTTTGCTTTCTCAAAATACTTTGGTTCTTGCACTAATAATGAAGCTGAGCTTCGGGCAGTTGTAGAGGGAATGAAATTCTGCCGTCAGTTGGGATATTATTTCATTGAGATAGAATGTGATTCCTTAATTGTGGTTTCTTGGTTGGTGAATAGAGTTTGTACATTGTGGTCTTTGTGAGATTTCTGGTACCAATTGATGAGCTTGTTGGAGGGTATTGATTTCTCTATCAAGCATTTTTTTAGAGAAGTGAATAAAGTGGCCGAGGAATTGGCTAAAGCTGGGTCGTTCGGGGAGGATTCTTTATTTTTAGATGTTGCGGAGTTGCCACGTGAGGTAAGAGGTTTGTACAGGTTATGTGAAGTGAGTATGGCATATGTAAGGTGTTGGTCATAGTTCGGTGTTGGGTTTAAATTTGGTTTGTAAAGGGAGGTTTTAATTGTTATAGGATTTTCCTCCTCTATAACTGAGGCTTAATAAAGTTTATGAAGGTTTTATCCTCATTTTTTTTAATATCTGCCTATTACTTAAAAGCGCCTATAATGTTACTGTTCATTAATGTTCATCAACAGTAATGAACAGTAAAGCAGCTTTTTTTTTTCACATGTTTGTTTGGTTTTTCTGTTTCTTTTTGAGTTTGTCTGTGTGAATGTCAATGTGTGACGTAATACCACAATCATGCGTGAGAATTGAGAGAGAGTGAGAAAGGAAAAGTAGGGAAAAATATTAGTTTTTGGGTTTTAAATTTCAACCCTTCATCTTTAATCTTCAGATTTAATCTAACGGTAGAAGTTTAAATATTGATTTAAACTAATATAAAATTGATAATTAAAATTTAAATATTATATCATACACTTAAATTAACTTCAATTTATAAAATACTAATTTTTCATCATTAAATAAAAGATAAAATTTTACTGAATATTTTTAAGAGAATAATATTATATCATATACTAAAAATCAACTTTAATTTATAAAATACTAATTTGTCATCATTAAATAAATGATAAAATTTTACTGTACATTTTTAAGAGAAAAAAACTATCTAATTAATTTGAATTTTTAATATAATTTAAATTTCATAATAAATGATGAACATAAATAAATAATAATTTTATTCTTATACATTAGACTATTTTAATATTCGAAATTACACTTTATTTTTTTCTTCAATTTGACAGATGTGGCAAACATGTTTTTTTTTATCAATTAGAAAATCTTACGCCATATAGGATTTTACACAAGCACCACTAATTTCAAAGTAACCAAGCACATTCTAGAGATCAGCGCAATCACTGAATCAAATAAATAGCACAAACAGAAAAAAAATATAAAAATAATAATAAAATATGAACAAATTAATTACTGTTGTCTGGCCGATCTGACGCTTCTGTCATTGCCGACCTTACTATACTAGGATGCCAATTAACCTTTTATATATGTGTGCGTATATATATCTCCTTATATTTAAAAGTGTGTATCGTCTGATGAATAATAAGATGAACAGTAATAAACAATGATAAATAATATTCTTATTTTACGCTTCCATTCTTCGTCCATCTCTACATCCTCACAGCAATCATCTTCACAAAATCACCATAAAATATCACAAAAATTATTAAAAAATACTACAACAGATCACAAAATCACCTAATACAATATCTTAATTGAATTATATGTAATGATCAATAAACGGATAGACCCATTTCGGGAGAGGGAGTTGCGAGGAGACGAGGGCTGCCAGGAGGGCTTCGACAGTGGCTTGGGTTCATGGGGGTGGTCGCCGGAGGAAGAGGAGCTCGATGGTGGTGGTATGGTGGCGCAAGCGTTGAGACCCATTTCGGGTTGCTCGCATGCGGCGAAGGGAGGAGCTGCCAAGGGGCTTCAACGGTGGGGTTTGCTCGTCGGCGTGAGGGTAAGCCAGTGACGAGCTCGGTGACACCCACGGTGGCGCACGGCTGCTTGAGGGAGGAGATCGAGTGAGAGAGAAGCTGTGGCTGAGCGGAAGGAGGGAGAGGGAGAAATAAAAAGTGAGGGGAAAATAAACTTTTTGGAATTTAAATCTAACCCTTCATCATAACTCTCCAAATTTGATCAATGGTGAAAATTTAAATACTGATTAAAATTAATTTAAAATAAATAATTAATATATAAATATCAAATCAAAAATAAATTATCAAATTTAATTTATAAAATACTAATATTTCATCATTAAATAAATAATGAAATTTTGTTAAATATTTTTAAAAAAGTAAAACTATATAAATAATTATAGTTTTAACATAATTTAAATATGATAATATTCTTAATTAACTAAAGAAAACTGCTACAGCTACCGAAAAAGTAGTCCAAAAATGTGTTCTGAATGTGTATTTCACTTTTTTTTTCATGTATTTTTTTAATCATCATAAACATATTTAAAAAAAATAAAAAATTCACAACATCATTAAAAAACATTTCCTTAATCACTAGGTAAAAAAAAAAGGGTGAGAGAGGGAGAAAGAGAAAGCGAGATGAAAATGAAACTTTTTAGGATTTAAATCTAACCCTTCATCATAACCCTCCAAATTTGATCAAATGGTAAAAATTTAAAGACTGATTTAAATTAATTTAAAATAGATAATTAACATATAAATATCATATCATAAATAAATTATCAAATTTAATTTAAAAAATACTAATATTTCATCATTAAATAAATGATGAAATTTTGTTAAATATTTTTAAAAAAGTATAACTATATAAATAATTAGAGTTTTAACATAATTTAAATATGATAATATTCTTAATTAACTAAAAAGAATTGCTACAACTAACGAAGAAGTAGCCTGAAAATATGTCCTGAATGTGTATTTCACTTTTTTATTTTTCTTTTCTTTTTTTCATGTATTTTTTTAATCATCATAAACATTTAAAAAAAATAAAAAAAATTCACAAAATTATTAAAAAAACACTTCTTCAATCACTAGATAAGAAAAAAATTAAAAAAAAAATTTGGCAAACGTCCCTTGGACGTTACCTACTGCTAGTGTATATATATATATATATATATATATATATATATATTTACATCTTCAACACTATCAGTTGGCAGATGGGTTAAAACTAACAAAAAGTCTACTTTCACCCGCGAGGGGAACCCCCCGCGTACCCGGGGTTCCACGTGTACATTAGTGAAACGATGCGTTCGCACCATCATTTGCTCTCTTTTAATTTTCTTTTGATTCCTGGTTTCTGAAACTCGAAACCCACCCCACAGAACACCTCGTTTTCATCTCAGCAAGGAACACGGCCATGGAACACAGCAAGCTTCCCAAACAAGTTACAAAGATGATTCACGCAGTGGGAGAAAGGGAGAAAAAGGAAATTACAGATTCATTTTTTCCTCAATGTCCATAATTTTACTCTGCTCACCTTCTTTATCTCCTATCGCTGCTTCTTCCTCTATTACCATTTCTGGTCTTTCTTGTGTTTTGTGCATAGTTCTATTAAGGTTTGTTTACTCAAAAGAGTCAAACATTGAGGAAAACGAGAATCAAGGTTTGGTTTGTGCATAGTTCTATTAAGGTTTGGTTTCTCTTCTTTGTCTTCGTTATTTTCTGACCAAGCCGTGCCCCATTGGTAGGAATCAAGGATCTACTCATGATGCTGCCATGGGTATGATTTGAAAACCAGAATATTCAAACAAGAACAGAAAAAAGACGATTGATCATCATGGGCAACAATTTGATCATCATGATTTGGGGCTTTTGTCACTTGGGATTAAATCTTCTGCATCTTAGATAGATTCCCAGAAAAAAAACGGAGGTGGAGGACCTTTGATTCCTTGTATACGCAGCTTTTTGACTTTACCCAAATTGTGTTGTAAAAATGAAAGAACAAGGCAACCCCTCCTATGCGAAGCCGAATCTATAAAAATGAAAGAACAAGAACTTTGATTTCTTCCTTTCTTAAACCCCAACAGCTTTTATCTCTGGAATGGGTTTGCTTTGCAGATCAATTTGCATGCGCTGGGATGGATTAAGGTTATTTGCTTTGAAATCGCTTCTGTTTTTTTTTTTTAATTCTGTTTTTTTAATTTAATTTATTTATTTAAATAATATCGGCTGACATGGCATTAACCATGTCAGCCGATTCCGCAACAGGTACCCAACGCCGGGTACCTGTAGCAGAATTGTAAAACTAATAAACCATGTAGTGTCTACATGGGTTAAGAACGTGGGTATAAAGTGATTTTGATAAGTACTTCTCGTCAATTAAATAACTTCACACTAGTTATTTAATTCTCAATCAGGCAATTAATTAACTCTTAACCAACATACAATAAACTAACTTCTAGAAAATTTGATAAACCATTGATCATAAGACTTTTTATTAGGAATCGATCTTATATACGTTAGTTTTTTTTTTTCAATTTTATTTTTATAGAAACATACATACGTTAGTTTTTAATTGAAGGTAAAAAAGAAAAAAGGCATCTCCTAAGCCTCTATCTCTAAAAAATTATTAAAATAACTATATCAGGCTCGTGATCCTAAAGTGTGAAATTATTTGAGAGATTGAGAGACTCTAAACTCTTCTAAGTGACGTAGATGTGCAATCTCAACAATTGAATGTTGGCCGTTAGACAACTAAAACTCAGTTTATGAAAATTTCACTCCGTTTGAGATAATGCGAATTAACATTGCCTAACTCCTTCAATAAGATATTTCCTTGAACAGATCATATGGCAGCAACCTTGTTATAAGCCATGGCAGTTTGGAATGTGTCTACTTAACTTAGTCTCATTTAGCCATAACTCTTGGGGAAAAATAAATTAATATATCAATATCCTCTCATATTATATGTTCTATGCGATGGAAATTGTTATGGACGCGTTTTACCACCACCGCCTCACGATTACTTGCAACCACAAAATAAGATAACTTGGGGGTTCAAGGGAACGCCTCCATGTCTAAGTCAGTGATCAAATAAACTCATTAATACCAATGAATTAAATGCCTTTTACATACCTAGATTCTTCCTTTATATAGAGTATTTGAATCGTTCTGTTATTAAGTGATAACGGACACATTTGTTATTTCAAATTCAAACCTGGAGATGAGGGGTTCATCTCATAATAAATGTGAATAATAATTGTTTTGATCCCATGCCACCGTCAGATAATTATCCAGTCGGTATTGGTGATGGGTTGGATCCTCTTAATACCGATCTGGGCTTCAAGTAGTGAGGTAGGCTACGGGCTTGAATAATGGCCCAAGCCCACGTGGGATTAACCGGTTAGAATATCCTCTCCAGAAATATTTGCCTTTTACATGAAGAAGAGAGAAGGAAAATGTTATTACTTTAAAGCATATGCTTTACCATGATTAAAAAATCTGATTTTGCATGCTTTCAAAGTCAAATATTTCATCAAAATTCCTAATCATTAAGGACCTATTTATTAGAAGAATATAATATTTGATTAAAACTAAAATAGTTTTTTTTTTGTTTTTGCAAAAACCCAACCTCCACCAGGACCATGCACCACTCTGCCACGAACGATATTGGATCATCATCGTGTTGATTATAGCCGTTGTCGAAATTCTAAATCCACAAGCCCAACCATGTTTCTTCTGAAAATACACCAATATTAATCTGAACAAAAGTTAATGGGAGGTTTTTAAATTGAGTAATTTTTATGTCATATCCCACTTTATTGACGTGATAATATTTAAGGTTTTCTAACTTTTTAATGATGACTAAGAGAAGTGTAAATTTACAAAATAAACTTGCAAACTAGTATAATTTTATATGATACGTAATTTTACAATCTAACATATCACATCAAATCATACGAGTTTACTTTAATGAAATCTGTTAAAAGCAGCACCAGCAGCTGCTCTCAGCTGATGACTGCTATCTGATTTAATTCTCAACTCGACTTGTGAAGTAATGGGTATATACGAAGATCCTACATATCCAAGTTTTCTACCATGAAAAGAATCTTAATCCAGACATCATGTATATATATATCAGTTGATAGGGAAAACACAAGCATCTTAATCCTTATAATTAAGAAGAATTAATTCTGAACTCAGAAATATCTTCCAAAAATTAAAGCTGAAAGTCAGTGACTTTATATTGAACTGCATTTTGTATTGCCACTGATAATTGTTCAAACGCTTACAATACATATCCCAAAAATTTATCGTACTCAATTGTTCTACGTAGGGGAAAAAAACCTGTTCTTTGTATATTATCTATAGGACGAAATCAAGCTCTTTTACATGGATTTATACAGATTCAAAGAAAAATATATAAATTAAATTACAAGAAGCTAGAACCATACGAGCTCCAACCTTTCCTATGCACAACCTGTTGTTTTAAGGAGTAGCTAGATGCAGTTTAAGGTCGCCCTGATATGAGCCATAAAACTAAGGACATGCACTCTCATCATCCGAGGAGTTGTACTGCTGCCTCGGAGGAATAACTTGTGGCAGCATTGGGTTCACTGGAACTGGAAATTTATGGGCAGAACTAACTATTGTTCGCTCGTTAATCATACCAACTTCCTTGCAGACCCGATCAAGAATGGTAAGAAAGTCTCTAACGACCAGGAAGATTCTGAAGGGATGAGCTTCTTCCCTGGCTGAGTCCCCATGGAAGTATTCTGTAATCTCCTTCACTAGAGACAGCGCAACACTTTCTTGGGCTTGAATTCTTATAATCTCCTCCTCAGCCATTTGCATGAATTTGTGCATCGACTCTGAGAATTTCTGGCTGCTTTCATTCAATCTTGTTGTCTCGTTCAATCGCACAACCTCGCCGATGTTCCCAATCCCCCTAGAAAGCTTGGAGACTTCACTGCTAAGCACATCAGAGTCCATTGCAGCAGCTTTCTTCACATTGGTAAGCTCTGAACTCAGACTGGAAACAACTTGTAGGCCAAGCTTCCTACACTTGGCATCTTCACTCAAAGTAGTGTTTGGAGTTTGGTTGGTACCAGAGAGTCGAGCACCTTCCGTTCTGATAACCTCTTGTACAACAAAATGCAAAAGAGTGGTTTTTCCATCTGAACCCTTGACATCAACAAGCTTGAGAAGTGTGTCGAGCTTGAAGGCATGGGCATCCCCACGGTTTGTCCCAATGTTCATGCGGTTCCCAGTCTTTAGCACAGCATCTAGAAGCTTCAAAAACATCCTGCAGTTTCTCAGTTCTTCGCAAGCAGCCTGTAAATGTAAATGGCATACCAATTAAGATGGACTGAAAAATGCATTTTCCTCCTACATTAGCAAGAGAGTTCTTGATGACTGAATCTCTTTATGTATAGTTAGGTCACCAGGTGATCCAATTGGTGAGTAACTCATTTGGGAGGAGGAAGAGAGGGAAAGGGGGAAGGAATTCATAACACTATGAACTGTGGCTGCCAATTAGCATGATCGGCCAAAGGATACTAAGTGATGTCTCTTTTCTTCTTAAGCCCATTAAGGTTGTACTGAAAAAAATCAAGAACAAAAAAAAAGTGATCACATGGCTTGTGTGCGTGAGTGGTGTTTACAGAGAGAGATGACTTACCTCTAGAGTTCCAAAAGATTTTTTGAGGTACTCAATCTCGGACTCAAAATTAGCTATGTAAAGCATTGCATCCACCCTTTTAAATGCAAAAGGTACATCAAGCAGTGCCTTCAAAAATTTCTCAGCTGGGCCAAGCTTAATTACTGAATCATCATCTTTGTACTCCTTCAGTTTCCATTCTTCTTCTTTGGTAGGAGCCATCTTCAGCAAACTTTCCAGTATTTCAGAACCAAGACTTTCTGCATTTCCTGCCATTTGAAAAAGAAAAGAAACATATATCATTTTAGCAGCTTGTTCAGCGTCTCAGCAATAGCAAAAACTCCTCTCATCCATAACTTTACACACAAGAACCTCTACCGCTCCATTTGCTTCATTGAAAGACAACATGGACATAGGAAGATTATTGATGCAGCACCCTACCAGTATTCAGTTATCTACTCGAGGAACAAAGACAATTGTCTGAATTTGGAAGATTAATGGGGCTTCTTTATACTCGGAAAAAATAGAAATTAAGCTTCTGAACTGTATCAACCTTCAGGGTATAAAAACAAAATTCCACTTCAACATCACTTCCAGCACCTACCAGTATCAACTACCACCACTCATAATAAAAACTGAAACATCACAAATTGTACCCATAATTGGAAATTCCACAAGAGAATAATGCGATCAAAGTTACTTCCCCAGCAGAAGTAAATCAATGTCTAAAAAGTTACAGATCCACCCTACTTAATGATGGCTTCTTGACAACAAAGTAGCAAGTTTACAATGTAAAGCATGAAACAATTAACATGTCCACCACATCATAAAGTTTGCACAAGAGAAGTCATACCAACAAAACCAACAACACTCTCAGAACCGAGAAAACAAGAAATCAACATCAAAATTAAAGGGGAAAATGTATACCTTCTAAAAGGGCATCGCAGACTTCCTCTGTGGTAACATTAAGGGCCCTTAACGAAATTGCAATATTCTGCGACTTTTTGGGATCAAGCACTCTATTCTCGTGATTTGGTGAAGGAATAACCGAGCGTGGAGTTGTTTCTTTAGGCTTTGGATTCGGTGTGTTCACGACAAACAATGTCTCGATCATTTCCTCATTCAATCTGCAACCACCCCAATTTTTCATACTTAAATCCAGGCATACAATTTGAACAAGTAGAGAACTGGACGATTATAGGCCAATTATAACAAGAAAAAGGAGTAAAAGGAAAGCAATTGATAAAAAAGAGCTAGTACGAGATAAGAAAGAGTGAGTGAATGAATGAGAAATGAGTATCTTACTTAAAAGAGCTAGATCTGAGGTGATCCCACACCATTTCACGATCAGAGCTGGCTCTTACTTTATCCCAATGTAACGGCTTCAGCTTGGGCTTGGGAGTTTCCTCACTCTTCTCTGTGGATGTAGAACTGGGTGGCAACTCAATTGGAGAAACCTGTGTTGGGTTTTGCAATACAAAAGGCCTCGAAGGCGGTATTAGTGCGGGCGGCTGAGAGATGGGCTTGGACTCAGAAATGGGTGTTGAAGGATCTGGAGTTTCCCAGTGTCCGTGCATAGGTAGCGGAGGTGGCGGTGGCGGTGGAGGAGGTGGAGGTGGAATACAATGCGGCTGTGATGAAGCACTGGGAGTTCTCTCTGGAGACTTCTCAAGACAAGATCTTGTCGGTGTATTTTCCTCCAAATTACGTTCCGGCGAAGATGGCGGAGATGGTGATGAAGAAGGTAGTGAAGGTGCGGGAGACTGCCGGTGATTTTGATCCGACGCGCTGGGCGATGAAGCACTGAGAGTTCGCTCTGGAGAGTTCTCAAGACAGGATCTTCTTGGCGTATCCTCCAAGTCACGCTCCGGCGAAGATGGCGGAGATGGTGATGAAGAGAGTAGTGAAGGTGTGGGAGACTGCCAGTGATCACCATCCGAAGCATTGCGTGATGAAGCTAAATCAAGGGTCCTCGAAGGCGGAGGAGACGAAATACGATGGGGTTGAGATGAAGCACTGAGAGTTCTCTCTGGAGACTTCTCAAGACAGGATCTTCTTGGTGTATTTTCCTCCAAATTACGAGCTGGCGAAGATGGCAGAGATGGTGACGAAGTAGGTAGTGAAGGTGTGGGAGACTGCCGGTGATCTCGATCCAAGGCATTGGGTGATGAAGCTAAATCAAGGATCCTCGATGGAGGAGGAGACGGAATATGATTATGCTGCAATGAGTCACTGAGAGCTCGCTCTGGAGACTTCTCAAGGCAGGATCTTGTTGGCGTATCTTCCTCCAAGTTACGCTCCGGCGAAGATGGCGGAGATGGTGATGAAGAAAGTAGTGAAGGTGTGGGAGACTGCCGGTGATCTCGATCTAAAGCAATGGGTGATGAAGCTAAATCAAGGATCCTCGAAGGCGGAGGAGACGGAATACGATTCTGCTGCAATGAGTCACTGAGAGTTCGCTCTGGAGACTTCTCAAGGCAGGATCTTGTTGGCGTATCTTCCTCCAAGTTACGCTCCGGCGAAGATGGCGGAGTTGGTGATGAAGAAAGTAGTGAAGGTGTGGGAGACTGCCGGTGATCTCGATCTAAAGCAATGGGTGATGAAGCTAAATCAAGGATCCTCGAAGGCGGAGGAGACGGAATATGATTCTGCTGCAATGAGTCACTGAGAGTTCGCTCTGGAGACTTCTCCAGGCAGGATCTTGTTGGCGTATCTTCCTCCAAGTTACGCTCAGGCGAAGATGGCGGAGATGGTGATGAAGAAAGTAGTGAAGGTGTGGGAGACTGCCGGTGATCTCGATCCAAGGCATTGGGTGAAGAAGCTAAATCAAGGATCCTCGATGGCGGAGGAGACGGAATACAATTCTGCAGCAATGAGTCACTGAGAGTTCGCTCTGGAGACTCCTCAAGCCAGGATCTTGCCGGTGTATTTTCCTCCAAGTTACGCTCCGGCGAAGATGGCAGAGATGGTGATGAAGAAGGTAGTGAAGTTGTGGGAGACAGCCGGTGATCTCGACCCGAAGCATTGGGTGATAAGGCTAAATCAAGGATACTGGAAGGCGGAGGAGACGGAATAAGATGCGGCTGCAATGAGTCACTGAGAGTTCTCTCTGGAGACTTCTCAAGCCAGGATCTTGTTGGTGTATTTTCCTCCAAATTAGGCTCCGGCGAAGACGGCGGATATGGTGATGGAGAAGGTAGTGAAAGTGTGGGAGACTGCCAGTGATCTCGATCCAAAACATTGGCTGATAAAGCTGAATCAAGGATCCTCGAAGGCGGAGGAGACGGAATACAATTCAGCTGCAATGAAGCACTGGGAGTTCTCTCTGGAGACTTCCCAAGCCAGGATCTTGCTGGTGTATCTCCCTCCAAGTTACGCTCCGGCGAAGATGGCGGAGATAGCGATAAAGAAGGTAGTGAAGTTGTGGGAGACTGCATATTACTTCGATCTGAATCATTGGGTGATGAAGGTAAATCAAGGATCCTCAAAGGTAGAGGAGACGGAATACAATGCAGCTGTGATGTAGCACTGAGAGTTCTCTCAGGGGACTTCTCAAGACAGGATCTTGTCGGTGAATTTCCCTCCAACTTACGCTTCGGCGAAGATGGCGGAGACTGTGATGAAGAAGGAAATGAAGGTGTGGGAGACGGCCGGAGATTTCGATCTGAAGCATTGGGTGATAAAGCCAAATCAAGTATCCTCGAAGTCGGAGACATTTGATCCGAAACATTTGATATTCTTGGAGACGCATCCTGGTGATTGTCCGACGGAAAAGTAGTTGACTCAACCTTTTGATTCCATGCTCCCAAAGACGCATCTGGGTTCCTGTCAACAGCTCTCTCTGGAGTCGAGAATGCCGAAGACGAATATCCCACATTTTTACTAGAATTAGCGTCGTTCGATGGTCTTGGAGATGCATCTGGTGCTTGTAGCTGTGCAGAGTTGGGTTGCAATCTTCTGTGGCTCAAACTGACAGGCGGAGAGAGACTAATCGAATGAGACCGAGCGGGCGAACCGGAAGTCGAAGATGGATACGAACAGGAACTGGAACCACTGCATTTTTTCTCCTCGGCCAGAAACAATCTCCGGGAGCCTGATCCGGTGACACTCAACGACACTCTAGGCGAGTAAAACTCATCTTCTTCCTCCTCTGTCTCCTCCTCGTCGCCGCCAACAACCATGGAACTCTGCCGAGCCAGCGGCGGAAGCGGGTGGAGCTCCGGAGAACTCAGCTTCCGAGTATCCAAATCGCCGCCGCCGTCATCACCATTTCCGACGTTAGCGTTAACGCAGCTATCATCAATTCCCCGAGAGTTGACCAGCGTGCCTAGGTACAGAAACTCGGAACTGCTGGCGGCGACGGTGATAGTCCCATTACCTCTTTCGGCATTCTCCGGGAACAACCTGCTACTGTTATCGGACCGCAAAGTCTTGTCTTCGGCGAAACCACGGCGCCGCAAATGGAAGAAAACCGCAGCCCCGACGAATACGACGGCTGATACGGCGGCAGCGGCAGATACTGCAACGAGCTTGGAAGAAGTGTGCTTGGAAGAGGGGGATTGAGGGAGAATGAGGGAGGAGATGTTGGCAGGGAAGGAAGCGAAGGAGGCCGGGGAGGGAGGAGGAGGGGGTGGGGGATAGGACGGGAAAAACTGAGACTGGTTGGGGGTGGAAGTGGAAAAAGGGTACTTGGGGGTAGTGGGAGAAGATGGGGGAGATGGAGAAGGAGGCTGAGAAGGAGGGAGAGAGTCGAGAGGCACATAGGGCTCGTGGAGAATTCTGCGGCCAACAATGGAGTTGGTGCAGGATAACTGCAGAGGTGCCCAGAATAAGAGCAGAACAAAGAAGAAGAAGGTGGGCATTGTGGGCAAAGCTTTGTACACCCAATCTCTCTCTCACTCTCTCTCAGCTCAGCCGAGGAGGAAAAGAGGGAGAGACTGACACAGAGAGTGCAGAAACAGAGAGAAAGAGAGAAGACATCAGTGCTCTGTGATTGTGTGTGTGAGTGGGAAGCAGATGAGGAAAGGGACTGTGAAAAGGTAGTTCTCATCTAAAGACTAAAGAGGGGAAAAGGTATAGTAAAATCATGGGTAGTGTGGATCCAGCTCAGGTTTTGCTGGTAATATCTATGGTTTTTGCATTATTCATGTGCATGAAAAACAAATTACAAGTGATAGATTTAAAAAAAGATTTTACAGAATAAATTTATAAATTTACTTAATTTTATAAGATATGTTAAATATATTTTATAATAGATATAATGTTATAATTTAATATATCATTAAGTTTATTTTTATGTTATTTATTTATATATAAAGTATTTTTTTTAAAAAAAATATTTTAATCACAAAGAAATTATATAAAAATAAACCTATAAATTTATATGACTTGATATGGTACTTCAGATTATAAAATTATTTTTATTATATAATAAATTTAACGAATTTTATAAAATCATATTAATTTATAGATTTATTTTATATAATCTCTCTATATCTATATCATTTATTTTCTTTAAAACAAATACTGATTAAACCTATGTTTTTTTTTTGTGTTTTTGTTTTTTTGGTGTCAATCCCATATATCAAGCAATTTGGTTCCCTGTGTCAAGCATTTTGGTTAAACAAAAAGGGACTAATGAAAATAGACTTTTGAGGCAGCCCTCAACTTTTAGCAGAAGAGTTTTTTCTCCCAAAAAAAAAAAAAAAATACCATTTTTTTTTCTTTTCTTTTCTTTTTTTATCGTAATTGATTTTATTTTTAATTTTTATATTTTTGTGATAGTGACATCAGACTGAAGAGGTTAAGGAATGTCATAGTAACAGTGGAAACTCAGTTGATGGCGCCAGAGATTCTCTCACTGTCACTGTCTTCAAGTGGGTCAATGATAACGGCCCTCTTCTGCATTCTGCATCCCTCCTGCTGTTCATGCGACTTTGGATGTATCTGTTAGAAGAGTAATGGAAGTGATGCGCTTGCATGCATCAATTTTGTGCAAGTTTTCTGTAAAACAGTAGATTTTTCAATAAAAAAGTAAGGCGCGTTTGGATTCAAACTTCACCTTAATTTATTTTAATTCATCTTATTTTATTATTATAATTTTTTTAAAATTTTTACATAAAATATAATAAATAATTCAACTTTTTTAAATATCAAAATAATAATAATATTTTAACAATATTTTTTTTAATTTATCTAAAACTATCTCAACTTATTTCTGAATTCAAACGAGAATTTTTCACATTCTTTTTACATTAGACTTCATTATTTTATAAAAAATTCGTGCGAGACTAATACATTTGAAATTTCTATTTATTTTTTAGAATTTTGTTACTATGGGTTATACATTATGTATAATTTACTTTAATTTATCCTATTTAATATATATATATATATATATATATAGCAAAGTTTTAATGAAAAATCCAACTTTTTCTTTTCTTCTTTTCTATTTATAGATTTTTCAAAAAGTTCCAATTTTTTTGTGCATTTTAATGGGAGATAGAATAAAGTATTTCTTCATGTTAAGAAGTTGGAAGTGGGGTGGTTTGTATGGATTTCTAAACAAATCTTCTTCTAAGGATAGTGCTCCAATAGTCTAATTAATGATTAAACAATATAGTTGCCGACTCACTTATTGTTGCAAAAGAATTATAAAATAGAGTCTCATTTATCTTGTAAAAGAAAGAAGTAAGATGCAACTTTAGAAAATGAGAAATGATAATCTCTTATTGTGACTTCTTTGTAACTGAAAGAAGCAAAAGAGATATACCAAGAGACTGAATGCAACGTATCATGTCAAACTGTATTAGTTAGTAAATTTATTTCTACAGAATTGAGTCAAATGATTTTGTTATGCATCAGTAACTATTTACCTCCACACTTAACGACTTTTTCTTTATTTTTTTATATGATGTAGAATGTGTACAGTGAATAGTAGTTGATAAGAAGAATTATTCATGTGCCAAAATATATTATTGATTTGATGGGTGCACCAACACATGCACTTGGGTTGTGATAATGGCATGGAAGAACATTGGTCAATAACCTAAAAAATGATTGTTTCTGTATATATATGGATCTGCATAAGAGATTGATGGTCCTGGTTTTTTCTATTATTTTAATTATCTAGATCTATGACCCTTTTTTCAATACAAAGAAAAGAAAATTATTCTCAAGTGAAGGTGGGAGGGAGGACAATGATTCATGTGTAAGACAATTCAATTTGTCAATGAGTAGGAAGGTAGTTTTACCGGGATGATGGCAATGGTTGCATTTTGAAACGACATCATTTTAAAATTTCAGAACATGTTGCTCCTAACCTTAGTTTATGCACTCAATCTTGACTCATTGCACTGTCTACTAGAAAATGAGCTAAGCCCAAGAAATTGATGACCATTTTTTACTCCCACCAGATTGAATTAATTCATAATGTTTCCAATTGAGTCTACGAAAGTGGTAAATACCATTTTATATTATTTAAAGAATAATATTAGTATGTTCTCTCATTTTGATCCATCATTTTGACCGCTTATGTATTTAATTTTTTTTTTAATTTTTTTTACTTACTGATTAAAGAAGTGTCTATTAGTGTATTAATATTTTTTTATTTTTTAAAAATGTTAAAAAATGTAAAAAAATAAAAAATAAAAAAAGATAAATTTTGCCTAGACGGCACGCCTAGCTATCACTGCTGAGTAGCAGCCTAGCATCACTCTTATTTAAAATGAAGATTTTTTGTTTTTTGGCCATAATGACCATGAAGAGCTCTAATTATAAGCTTGACTGGTTCTTTGAAGTAAATACCCGTATGTGACTTGTGCATGTCTTAGGTTATTACAAACAGTTTTGCTATTACAAATGGCATCAAAACAAATTTGTCGTGATACCGTCAAAGTCATTACTTAGGAGGGAAGCTTTTGTATCCTTTATAATAATTTTAATAAGCTCCAATTGTAACTATGATCAGGGGTATTTTTTTTTTTAATAAGTAATACTAGATACAGTTTTAAGGAATGCAAACTTCAAGTACTTTCTTTAAAACAAAAAAGATGAATCTATTATTAAAAAATAATTTTTTTATATAGTCTTAGACTTATCTACATTTTAAAAAAAATATACAAAATTTATACATTCTAAGACTGTAAATATTATATATATATATATATATATTGGGACTTAGTTCTCTTTGACTGATACAAAAATGTTGTATTAAGATGGATGAAATCTCGTTTGTTAAGATGGCAACAACTCGGGTGCAAGGATGTTTCATGGCAAGCCTAAAGAGTTAAAGATCACCTACCAATGCTTTTATTGACAAAGGCTCGTTATGACTTACCAAAATTTTACATACTGCATTTTCTAATGAGTGGTATTTTGACTATTGTCTATTAACTTCTTTTTTTTTTATCTAAATAAAAGATAATTTAAAAGTAATAAAATGTCACATTTTATATAAAGCTAAGAAAATGAGATAAGAGCATAACATGTAGTATTTATTTTCTCAATAAGTGTTATATATACAAAGAGATTATATAAAAATAAACTAATAAACTGACGTGACTTCATGTAATCCATTATATCTATTTTACAATAAAAATAACTTTATAATCTGACATACACGCCAAGTTACATCAATTAATGAATTTATTTTTATATAATTCATTTATGACTAAAATATTTCTCTTCTTTCAACTAATATAATCCATTTACAACTGGACAAATGGACAGCTTTGGAGTCCACAATATGTAAACATTGATGTTGTCAGCAATTAACCCAAAACGTTCCCTTCCCATGGCATTCTTAAATTCAGCACAAGGAATAATACCAGCAAGAAATGAAATCTCAATGCATGCCCCCTTACTTTATGCCCTTTATTATTTTTGGAATCACTGAGCTTTTTTCCACTTTTCTACTTTGCCTTTCAATGATGAATCTATTGACTGGTAGTTTGCCTTTAAGTTGCTGTTGTTTTTGTAACCATTCGAGAAGTTTCTTTTCTCAATATTAGATTAGGTTTAGAGGGTAAAACACTTGAAAATTAATTAAAAAGATAAGGCGTGCCTTGTTACAGTAATAACATCATCTGTTCTTGTACGGCTACCTCCTTAAAGTAACCAATCTTTAAGATATATAAAGGAATATTGATATTTTGAAGGCATTTAAACCATAAATTATGGCGTGAAAAACTATCAAATAAAATTATTTATAAATATCGGAAAGAAAAAGAGCTTTTTGGCCTTAAAAACTTTGTGATTGATTCCAGTACCTGAAAATGGATTTCTTCTCAAAGTGACGGGAAAAGAAGACAGAAAAAAGAGCATCATCCGGAAAAAAAACATTTACATAATTTATCACTATATATATATATATATATATATATATATATTTTTTTTATGTCGAGAACCCCTCCAAGGCAGGACTCTTCCGGCCCATTTCTGTAAAGTAAAATCTCGGTCTTGTACACCGCACTTTTAGAAATTTTCCTATACAGAACTGGTTAAATCGTTGACTTTTCATTAAGGGGTATGGCCTCAAAGGATTGTTTGCACCCATGAGATGTTGAACCTTGAACCTTGAAGGGAGTGAAAATTCTCAATCTTTCCAACTATAATTTCAAGTTCCAAAACTATAATAATTAGAGTAATGATGCTGGATATGGGTTTTTGATATGCAAATTTCATACAAGCTCTTTAAAAAAAAAGTGAAACCCATATTTTCAAATATTTTTGTAAAGACTTATATTGGACTTGCATTCTCTAATATCGCAAATCATTTTATAAATAATTAATGAAATAATTTTTCCAAAGTTAGTCTGTCTTGTATCAAAAGAACAGGTCACTTATAATGTTAAACCTGATATATCCGACTGGAGGCCTCGCATACACGTACATCGTGTTCAAATGATTTTCATATCACGGTGATTACTATTTTATGTGGGTGGGTGTCTTCTACTTTTTCAGCACCAAATCAAAATCGCCCGCACATTATATTAGGAGTAATGATACTTGTAGTCGTGAGTGTGCAAACGTCATACAGTCGTTTTGAAAAAAGTGAATAAATATAAGATCCACATGAAAAGAAATTAATTTTTTAATAGTCGATCCCCCTCTTTTTCAAAGCGACTGCATGACGTTTGTGCATTCCACGACTGTATGTAGTATTACTCTTTTATAAAATCTGTTAACTCTATTTTATAATAAAAATAACTTTATAATCTGACATATAATATCAAATCATATCAAGACAATGGATAGTAGAAACATGGAAAGTTTAATTGTGCAAGAGATATGGCTAAGTGAGGAAAATGGAAGAGAAAACAAGAAGTAGAAGACGACCAAGGGCCAGCTTGATTTTAAGTCTCGTTTGTTCACATCATACATCATTTCACCTCATCTCATCTCATCTCATCTCTCATCATTATAATTTTTTCAAATTTTAATATAAAATAAAATAAATAATTTAACTTTTTAAAATTTTAAAATAATAATAATATTAAAAAATTATATTATAATATTAATATTTTATTTAATTTTTAATTTTTATTTCAATTCATCTCACTCATCTATCTAAAGAAACGAGGCATAATTGTTTAGAGCAACCTTTCTTTCATATGCAAAGCTACTGTTGCACTAAAAAATAGTTGAAGGTACTGTATTATCTTTGAGTGTCTACAGTACTCCTCGTTGCACCTACTCTTAAATAAAGATTTGCAGGGTCCGGTATAATAAAAAAGAAAAATGATAGTTATATATGACATCTATTATTAAAAAATAATTTTTTCTGTAAGTTTCAGATTTATTATTTTTTTAAAAAAAATATACGTAAGATTTGTACACTTTAAAATTAAAAATATTATTTTCCATATATATAGATATATAATATATATATTAATATGTATTTGTTTCCTTCAACAAATAAAATGCTGCCACTGCTTGCTCCATTAAAGAGATAGTGAAATAAGTTAGTAATAGTATGTATGGGGGGTACGTGGTGGAGTAATAACGATAGAATGGGGACAAAGCTGCTTTTGAAAACATTGCCCACCGAACCTTTGTTTTCTATTTTATGTCATTTCTGGGTACCATTTTATAGCACATCTTTATATGAAAATTATGCACTTTTTAGGATACCCAGTAAGAAAAAAGAAGAAGAAAAGAAAACAAGACAGCTAAAGTGTCATGCATGCAGAAGACAACGGTAATACAACAATGCCTGAAAAAGGGATCGATGGCATGCCTGGATATTACCTTCCTAATCTTTGAAAATAGTAATACTTCTCTTCATCGTATTTCTTTCTATTATCTTATCTTATCATGCGATCTTAAATTATTATAACTCGCTTGTGACTTAATAATTCAATGTTGTTCAAAGGATAATAATAAATTTTTTTTTTTTTTGAGAATAACAAATAAAAAATGTTATTTTTTATTTTAAATTTTGTAAACATACTATTTGTTGTAAATTACCTATTGAAGTTGTAAGAAAATTAAACTTATATTGAAGCGGCAGATATCTACATCTTTCACATCATTAGTGTCTCTTGGTTTGTCTATAAGAGAGTTTGCAAATATATATATATATATATATATATATATATATATTTTACTAGATAAAATTTTAAGATGTGCAAGTCTCGCGTACTAATTTTGAAAAAAAAATAGAATTCATTATTAAAAAAATCACTTTTTAAATAGGTCTTAAATTTATCTATTTTTTTCAAAATGAGTGTGCACCTAAAGGTTTACACATCCTAAAACTACAAATATTATTTCTCTTTTTTTATAACTTTTAATTACACATGCTGGTGTGATGAATTTTAATTTTGGAAAATACTAGTATGACTCCTAAATATGTCTACCAAATGTGCACATTCATATATTTTAATTTTTTTTAATTGTTAAGGAAATGACTATTAGTGAATTTATATTTTATTTTTATTTTTTCTTAATAATTAAAAATGTTTAAAAAATATTTAAAAGAAAAAGAAAAACTATTTACACTTATATACCTCTTAAAACAAGTCAGACTGCTACGCTCTAGAGGTGTCTGGATTTACAAGTACGCATGTATATTCCCACCTTGTTTCAGTGACTAGGCATCGTAGAGCAACATACAGTTTGCAGATTTTCCTTCTTTTTTTTTTGTTGATACGTGGTTGTTGCAAGTGTAATCAATAACGTTTTAAAAGGTCTTGCAGAGCATGATTGTTGCAGTTTAGATACCAATCTACAGCAGATGAAGCTGGACATTTATATCATTTTTTTAATAAAAATTGTAGTCACTTTTATATATTTTTTATACACTTTATTAATGTGATTGAATGCATCATTTTTTTTAATATAAAATAACTATTTTAATCAATCACATTAATAGAGTGGACAAAAAAATACATAAAAATAACTATACTTACTATAACTCTTTCTTTAATGGGTACAAATGCATGGCTAGTTTTCTATTGTCTCGTTACCGATGATTTGTTTGACACATTTACCATAATCAAATAATGATGATGCTCAAAAACAAAAGTATTGTCCCTTTTTCTTTTTTAGTGGCCAAAACACTGCACATGAAGAAACAACTCAACAACCATGGCTCTTGGATGTCTCCGTGAGATCTCTTACATGATCCCCATGTTTTATTTGTCATTACGTGGATCCAAGTTATGTGTAAAAATAAAACTAAAAAAATAAGAGAAATGATACTTGTAGCTATGAATGTGTAAATATTATACAATTATTTTAAAAAAATTGAATAAATATGAGACTCACATAAAAAAAATTAATTTTTTACTAATAGATTCTTCTTTTTCAAAACGACTATACGATATTTAACATTTTACGACTGTACGTATCATTATTAAAAAAATAATTACTTTTCAGGCTTTAGAAAGCTGGATTTATGAGCTGCATCTCCTCATCTCGTGTCAGTGATAATGGATACCATTTTGGAATTCTTTGCATCATCCGGTCCCCAACGCACATCCCACACCTACGTGGAGACCGGGTTCACTAATCCTATAAACCGGCAGCTTCCTTCTTTTTTCTCCTCTTCTTCTTTATTTCTTCTTCTTCTTCTACTCTTTTATTTAGTGTTCTTCTCCTACACCACTAGCTCTTCCATGCAAAACTTTCAGAGCAAATTAAGAAAAACTAGCAGTATAATATTAGATATATTTTGTCAATATTGTAGTTGTAAAATCTTGGCATCACAGAGAATTAGAAAAACTTGGAAGGCATGGCAGAGGAGAACGAGAATGAGAGCTATCGGAAGTATGGGGACTTGTACCTGGCAGTACGACGTGGGAATTGGAATGCAGTACAGGAATTTCTGGAGCGTGAACCCGATGCATTGACTACAAAAATAAACTGGAAATACCAAATGTCACTTTACGTAGCTGCTGCTGCAGGACAGGTGCATGTATCAAAGAAACTAGTGGAGAAACTGTTGGAAGAAATTTCGAAAACTCTTACTTCGGTGTTGTTTGGATGCTGAGAAACGATGGGACAAATAAGACCCATGACAGAAAAACCTAACTTTCATACCGGGAGCAGGGAGGGGGCAGGCTGGGTGGCGATGGGTAGAGGCGGGCCGACGAGTCGCCGATGCTGGGCGATGACAGAGACGACAACGCGCGACGAGAGAGAGGGAGGGGGGCACGGGAATGGGGGATGGTTTCAATACGTGCTATGTTCAAATGGTGTCCCAAAATTTTTTAAAAAAAAAAAAAAAAAAAAAAAAGGCAGCCACGTCAGTTGTGGGTGTTTGTTGATAACCGTAGCTAATTAGTAGAAAAACTCTTAATTATTCCCAAAAAAAAAAAGGGCTGCATCTTGCGCCAAAACTCATGAACTAAAGAGTAATTCTATGTACAATAAAAAAAATATGTAAACGCTGCGTAATCACTTTAAAAATAAATAAAATCCACTATTAAAAAATTAATTTTTTTTCATGTATATCTCATATTTTACTTACTTTTTTCCAAACGATTATGCAACAATTGCACAATTCACGGTTGCAAATAACTTTTCTCTTTAATTTAACCTTTCTGATCCAAAATTGTCCAAACTAATCATTCATCATCTTCGAAAATAAATTCGGAGTGACAATTCCATAAGATTTAGGTAACTTTGCTTCAATTAGAGGACCGGAAGATAGCACCAGTGGTCATCCGGTAAAGATCGATCTCGGAATTGATAGAGACCTAGTAGCTAATCTTTGGGCAATTGTTCTTAGGCCTGGAACTTCAATCTGGATAAGTGTTATAAAAACCTATTCTTGGGAGTTAGATTCAGGTTCAGGTGGTTCAACGACATCATCTCTTATTGCCTGTGACCAATTAATTATTTGACCATACATCATAGCCTGCATTCAGGCAGTTTCTTAATTTTTGACCGGGAATCTTTTTCCATTTGCGCAATAAAAGGCCCTCATTTTGGTTGGAGGAGACAAACAATAAAGCAAAAAGGAAATAACAAACAATCACCCTAGGACTCAAGATATCAACCAACAGCAACAATAACTCCCTCAAACCCAATCATTATGCCTACCGTATGTACACAGAATACCCTAATAAATGAATCGGGGATTCATGTGAGAACATAGTCCTAGTCCTTACAATCACTTTGGAAAACTACACATGTTATGTTAGTCATTGCTACAACAGAAGGAAAATAGAACCAATGTACACAATCCCCTTTCTCAATCTATTCTTTCCTGGAAAATCTAACTCAAGCTAATCATGAATTAAAAAAAAACCACTTAAGCAGCTGAAAGATTATAATAATGTGAACATGCTGATATACCCAATGCGCCATAGAAACTGAGAAACAAAGTATCAGAGTCTTGCACATCACTACCAATTATATTAGACCATTGTTATGATACATGAGAGTTCCTTTTCAGCAATTTTTACCTTGCATCAGTCCACCAAGTGAATCTACCTCACAATCGTGACGCAGAAGCTCCTCTGCATAAAAATGAAATATCGTAATTCATGTGCCGTGACAAGTCACAATGACTAACACTAGCAATCACTACTTTCACATTTAGTTATGCATAAAAATAAAAAAAAAAAAAAACTGAGAAAATTTTGTAACATATTTAACTAGGTACTAAACATAAGGTAGTAGAACGACAATGGTCATGTTTCTATATGTCAACTGGAGGTTATGGGTGGACTAGAGCTAGGTGCAACAGAGAAACTAGTAAGATCAATCCAAAATAATCTCCGAGTAATGGGAACTTGGGATTCTGTGGATGTGTAAAGGTGTGATACCCCCATACTGACTTATGTGTGTAGGTGGTGTATGAGATCCCACATTGCTTGGGACACAAATTCTTGCTCTTCATAATGGTTCCAATCAGGCACTAGTTATACCATTGACTGTTGAAGTATAAGCCCAAATGTGGCTTGGGCCTCCCTTGGGGTGCTACAATTGGTATTAGAGCCTAATCCAACTAAAAATGTGAGCTTCAGCCACCCCACCATTGATGAAATGACCCAATGAGGACATAAAAAATTTAAAGGGTAGAGATTGTGATACCCAATACTGACTGATGTGTGTAGGTGGTGTAAGGGATCCCACATTGATTGGGAGAGAGAAAGTTCTTGCTCTTTATAACGATTTCAATGGAGCTCCAATTGTACTATTGACCAATTCTTTTAGATTATAGATCTCGATGTGGTTTGGGCCTCCATTGGGGAGTTATAATTGGACTTGAGGATAGTGAACCGCTTTATTGATTACATGCAGGGGTGGACCAACGCATTGGCTTTAATAAAAAAAATCCCTAAACATTAATATCTAAGGTATTTTTTTTATAAGAATTTTTAAGGGCGGACTCATGCATTGGCTTAGATAAAAAAAATCCCCAAACATCAATATCTTTCTATAAGGTAGAATTTATTTATAAATTTTTTTTTTGCCCAGGCCCCAAAAGAAAAGTTTCCAGGCTCTACCGCTGACAACATGTCTAATTATGATGAATGGAACATAATAACGATGCAGCCTATACTGTTGGGATCAATCGTATACCATGTGGTATACAATTTTAAGTATGCTACTAACCACAAATTGAGTAGAATGAATGTTATTTACCTCAAAAAATTTGACAACGTTAAGTGAAAGACACCTCCAAACTCTCTGACAACATCCATTTGCGAATAATAATCCAATTATTACATGCCACCTCTTCAGCCAGCCACCTTGATTGCACCCACTTCATCAATTTTTGAGCTCTTATGCTGCAACATGTTATTGGTGATACAAAAAGCATAAGCATGGATGAATTGGGAATACTTGCACAATTCAAATAAAAACAAAGAGTTAGGATTGAACACAACAAAAATCATCGAAGTTGGTAACGCTTTTTGTGTATGTATTACCTTACTTTTTTTGGGTCGGTGAATGTCATTAATATCTTCATCTCCATCATGCTTCCTTTTCTGAAAATAAATGAAGTAAAAAGTCTCATGTATTAGAATGCATTAGAAATTTGAATTACATGAGTTAATTGCAGCTATCTATCCAAAACCTTTTTTTATAAGCAAGCTATCCATCAAAAACTATGGAATTAATTGCACCATTCCACCTAATTACAACATTTTGCATTCAACACCCAAATTCCACATTAATTTAAAATGTCTATGTCACTGCCTAAGTTAGTGCAATTTTTTTAATTTTTTTTAATATTTGAAGTTGGTGCAAAACTACTAGATTAGTAGTAGCTGGAGTTCATTACCCTGTCAAAATTACCAGATAAGTGCACAGATAAATTCGCAATTTCAATTCCAACCCAACCTATTAATCTGGTAATTTTAACATTCCTTGGGTATGGAATAGATATTATGAATTAATCTTGAAATTGGGTGAAGAGTTTAAATTTCCTGTGGGGAGGATTGGGCGAAGAGTTTAAATTCCACCTAGTCAGGTGGGAAAAAGTATGCAGACCTATCTCTTCTAGTGGTTTGGGCACTATAAATTTGAGAATCTTTAATCGGGCATTACTTAGGAAATGGTTGTGGAGATACCATAAAGAACCTGAGGCTTTATGGAAACTGGTGATTGAGAGTAAATATGGAGAATTATGGGGGGGATGGTGTACCAATGAAGTGAGTGGGGCATATGGTGTGGGTTTGTGGAAACATATAAGAAGAGGATGGGGGGTCTTTGCCAAGCACACAAGATTTTGTCTTGGAGATGGGACTAGGATCAAATTTTGGTATGATACTTGGAGTGGTAATGGGGCTTTAAAGGATCTATTTCCTGTTCTTTTTAGGGTGGCAAGTGACAATGATGTCTCTGTGGCGGAAGTTATGGTGATAGTGGGGGAACAAATTCAATGGAACATTAATTTTAGCCGGGCGGCACATGATTGGGAAGTTGACAATTTTGCAGCCCTTTTCAGCCTCTTATATTCACTCAAACGCAGTAACCATCAAGCTGATAGGTTGTGGTGGATACATACGGGAAAAGGTTTATTCTCGGTTCACTCGTATTATAAATCTTTGTTACAAGAACCTCCAACGCAGTTCCCTTGGAAAAGGATTTGGAGACACAAGGCGCCCCTCAAAGCAGCGTTTTTTGTGTGGACCGCTTCTTTGGGTAACATTCTCACAACGGATAATTTGAGAAGACGAGGGGTGATCATCGTAGATTGGTGCTGCATGTGCAGGAACGAGGGTGAATCTGTGGACCATCTTCTACTACATTGTGTTATAGCTATAGGGATTTGGAATGAAGTATTTAGAAGACTAGGCTTGGGGTGGGTTATGCCCGAGTCAGTAGTGGAGATGTTGGCTAGTTGGACAGATCTAAGAGGTAACCAACAGATCAAGGTTGTATGGAAGATGTTGCCTATTTGTGTCATGTGGTGTTTATGGCAGGAGCGTAATGAACGGACGTTTGAAGACAAAGAAAGATCAATGGAGGAACTAAATGCTTTCTTTTTTAGAACTCTTTGTACTTGGGCCATTTCCGTTAACTTTAGTGGCCAAGATTTCCATGCTTTCCTTGTTTCTAATGTTCCTACTTAGCTAGGACATTCTTTGTACTGAACATGGCTTTTGCCTATTCTTTTATTAATATACTTACACTTATCAAAAAAATGAATTAATCTTTGAATGAAGATGTTGATTGCAAAATAATTTAGAGACGTTGAAATGACCTCATAGTTTTTCTTTTGAGAAGTAATAAAATATTTTATTAATATTGAAATAGGCATAGCCCAAGTATTGAAATGACCTCATAGTTAGAGTGAATTGTTGCTATATACCTTACCATGGAGAAAATACTATTTGAAAGTTAAAAAAGACTTATTGACTATATGTACAAAGTAAAATAGGCAGAATGTTAATCAAATATTTTCACCAAACCAAATCCCATTATTGTCAAAACTTTCCAAGTGCCTCAGAAGACAAAGTAGTAATAAGAGTGTTCCAACCTTTTCATGGTGTTTCTTTGAGTGATCGGCATTGGAGTCATGATGCCCACTTCTATCCTTCTTCTTCTCCCTGTCTTTATCTTTATTTCGGTCTTTATGCCGGTGCTTGCGCTTCTTATGCTCTTTATCATTATCCTTACCTCTATCTTTGTACTTTTTATGCTTCCTCTCCTTGTCCTTGGACTCACTTTTAGATTTCCCTACAATAGTGGGGATCCCCTTCTCCGCCTAAAGTAAAACAAATAAGATCAGCATTTAACAGGGAGAGACAGACAAAGAGAGGTAACCAGTCCAGAGAAGGAAGCGAAGGACCATGTTACCTTTGGGAACCAATTCATATGACAGAAATTCCCATCCAAATATAAGAAACAAAACTTAATCAACATAAACATTTCAAAGCAGTGGATTTCTTACAAGAGGCAAATCAACAGGAGCAGCTTCCCTTAACTGAAAGGCTTCTCTTAGAATATCCAGGTCAAATGGCCGTATTCGTGCATTAGTATCTCTGGAATAGGATGTGTTCTGAATAAGTTGATCCAATTGCATCCCTTCTCCTTTTCTGATATCTGTGTCTCCAACAACATCATGGAGATAATGTGTGTCTGAAATTGACGAAGGAAGTGATCTCTTGCAGAAAAAATCATGATGTGGCAACAATTTGTAGTGACTTATGAGATCCACAGCACCAGTCAGTTCCCTTGGTCCTAAAGTTCAAATAGGACAGCATGTCATTAACCCAAAAAAAAGCACCAAAACAAAAAGGACCAATGCCAAAACCCAATAGCAGCAAATGCCAAGAAACTCAAATGGAAACGGAAAAAGTAACTGAAAACAGAATCAGATTGTATAGCACCAATCAAATGTTACCTAAGATAAGGAAAATAAGGATGCACAAACATCCAGAAGTCTGTCCAAAGGCGTATATACACCTTAAAAGCATAGGCAGAGGGTTTAAGCCATCCAATATCAAAACTTTCCAGCACTTTCCATTCAAAACTTTTTCATCCCTCTTTAAAAAAGAAAATAAACCCGGCCGTTGCGAGCCATCCCAACTACTTGCAGGAATAATCACTGCATGTCCACAGTGCAATGCCTATATTTTTCTCTATACTTATCTTTTTATTGATAAACATAATTTTATTGAGCATGAAATAGACAAAGGCCCGAGCATATGGGTTTTTCTATACAAGACAAAATTTGCAAATTAGCAGATCCAGATTCAGCGAAACAACTCACAGGAGGAACAACGCACATAAAGAGACACATAGCTAAAGAAACTTCTCACCTCTTCCAAACTTCTTGCCTTCAGGATCCATGTATCATTGTTTTGCAAAGCAGTGGACCATTATCAACTGCAATTTCTAGAAACAAAAAAAAAATACAATCTCAATTAAAATAATTGATGAAAGGAATAGGTGTCTGCAATAATGAAACAGAAATTGAGCTCTCTCATAAATCAATCTAAACTACTCTTGTATACACACTGTATACATGGTTGAGCTTCTTTGTACTATTAGTAATAACGAACTATAACAAAATAAAAATTTGATCTAAACTGCATAATAAGGGAACAGTTACCTTTCATGGTGAGTTAGATGTGAAATTTTCTGTGTACGTGTCCAAAAGTTACTTATGACTTCCAAGTACATTAGAGATTCACCTATCATATATGTAGGCAATTGTTGACATCACTGTTTGCAAATTACAACTTCTTTAATAAACATTTTCAACCATTGCTTAAAAATATATATTGTTTCACATCATCCCATCATAAAATTGTCAAAAAATTGCTTAAAAATATCTATTATCAAAAAAAAAAAATTGTCATTCAGAGCACTTTCCAGTAAAATAGAAAGCAAGGCTTGCACTTGCCTAGGTGCCTAGAAGATGGGGCAATTTCAATCAGACTCTTGACACTTGCCACCTGTACCAAATTCAGTGCCACAGTTCATGTGACGTGCTAGAATGAGCACTTTAAATTAATAGCTACATGGTTAGAGTTATTTATTCAAGCTGGTGTAGAACAAGTTATCCCCAAATCCAAATTGTATGATGGCTAGATTTTGTTACATTATCGGTCATTATTTTTAAAGGTTTATTAGTAACCTTATTTGTTTTAAAACCCAAGGGTTTTGATACTATAAACACGTAAGGTTAAAGAGAGCCTCCTTGTCAATTCCAGGGTTAAAGGGCATAAAATTGAGATTTGGTATCATCGTTTCTTTTCCCTTTCCACATCTTTCGCTAGGTAAAACACTCCACCATCCCCCTAACCAAGGTTTACAGTATCTCAAATCATTAGCCCATAAGCACCAATCTCATAACCAATGTATCGATTAGGAAATTTATCCTCAAAACCGTCCCCAAAACAGTTCAAATAAACTCCAAGAAATAGCTTCACCATTTCTTTTAAGAAAAAAATCGTATATCTAGGAGCTCTCTATTGATTACGTTAAAACAGCTCTTAAAAAGGTCTTATCTTCCTTAAATCTCCACTGATTTAACTCCAAATACATCCCAATTCAACATATATAACATAGGTCCAAAATCCCTTCCAATCAGAAACCCTAATTTCAAAATGAGGACCTTCGACCCTATCAATTCCAAAAAATAATCCAAAACTTTGAGCCCGTCTTCAAGCCATTAAAAAAAAAAGAAGTAAATTCATAGGCCGAAGCATTTAAACCAAGAAACCAAGGAAAACTAAAGAGCTTTACCCTAATTCCCAACGGATGCCAAGCCTTCGATTTTCCAGTAAGGCGGCCGGAACGAAGTCTTTGCTAGCTGTATGTGAGGTCCGGCCAAGCGAGTGAGAGAAATAATCGAAAGATCGAGTTGCCTTCAAAACGGACGGTAGTGTGGATGAGTGGGGACGTTTCTACCTTTACTTGCCGGAGGAAGAGCAAAGAAAGGTGATACAGAATATTGAGGCTCTGTGGCGGTGGTAGCGGCGAGGAGCGGGGGGATTTTCCGGTCAGGGAGTAGAAAGGATGAAAGTGAGATCGGGCGAAGAAGCGAAGCCGAGAGATAGAAGGAGAGAGAGAAGAAACAAAGAAGATGCCCCAGTCTAGATCTCTCGCTAATTCTCAATGCCCCAATGACAATTTTACCAATCCATTAAATAAAAATTAATCAATTATCGAATAATTTCCGATTTCGGTATATATAAAGGTATGAAAAATGAAATCTCATTTTATAACTAACTAATTGTTGTAATGCCACTTTAGCAAAAGAAGTATTTCTTTAATTTGAACTAGAAATTTCGTATAATTGTTCTCTATTTCAAATAGAGTTGTAAAAAAAATTATCTCTAGTTTTTTCCAATTATAAAAAATAATAATTAAACAAGATATTGTGTAAATAAAACTTAGCAAAAATTTTGTAATAAAAACCAGATTTAGAAAATGGTTTTAGGCATAGATATGATTATTTCTTTATATAAGTGTATATATATATTGGAAAAAAATGGTGGTCGAAAAAATATTATTCATCAATTAGGGGCGAAAAAGTAATAATACTTAGTCAAATGGGAGCATCAGCGGAACAAAAAAAATCAAACAACACATGAATCGGGAGTAAAATCGTAATAAAAATCACTCACAAAAGGGCACAAGCAGAAAGTAAAATACAAGAGCCAGGACAAAACTGTAATAATAATATAAGGATATAAAAGATATATATTTACTGTTCATTTATGTTCATTGTTGGATATACAAGAGCCAGGACAAAACAATAAAGTTATTATTCATTTCTGTTCACTTAAAAATAACCACTTTTATAGTATAAAAGATATAAATAAAATAATTTATATAGCTTTAAAATATACAAATATCACACAATCACTTTGAAACAAAAGGTACGCTTAAAATACATATAACAAAATCAACTTTTTCATATTAAACCTATATTTTTTCAAATAATTTCATGTCACCTCTGTATCCAAACGGTGCCTAAAACATATGTTTTTTCTTTTCCTTCATCCTAAACTTTTGAGGATAAATGGTTGATCGGGAAAGAAATTTATTATTAACACTTTTTGAAGATAAAAATAATTATAATGCTCTCGTGTACGTTATATGTCACAAAGTTTCATCATATTTCCCATGACTAATAATAATCCATATCTGTCTATGTTCCTATATATTCTGTATCCCCTCCAACTCCCCAATTTTTCTAAACACGTTCAAACAAATTACCTATAGTTTCTCGTTTGGTTTAGTAAATTCTGAATTCAAAAAGAAAAAAAAAAATCTATTCGCCAAAGCTTTTAAAATCTTAACAACCATCGTCCACAGGCTAGAATTTACAAGTGCAATAATTTACACTAGATAGATCCCTAAATGTTTGCAAATAGTGCATAGTTTTCTGGGAAAGCATCCGATGTTCATTTTGCCCATCTCCTGGCCAAGAATGCGGCATTCAATTCTAAGAGTTCCAATTTTTTTATTTATTTTTTTTACTGAGCAAATCTAGGGACTTGTCAAACTTCAAACTATGCCTTCTAAAGTCAAATCCTCTATAGCTATAATCATGGTTGTTCATCGGTACATGAATACTACAGAAGGCAGGGTGCTATAATGGCAAAACAAAAAAGAAATTGACTTTTTTAGACTACTTTTTCCTTGTTCCAAGGCAGCAAGACATTAGCAAGTCAAGATTTGTAGATCATCCATGGTACGTCGCGATCTCAGTAAAAATATTTAAATCCAACAAATGTTTGAAGACAATAAATCTTATACAGTCCTCTTTTCCGTCTGAGATGTAGATGTGTGTTTGAAATAATGCTAGCCTTCCGCCTGCCAAAAGTGGGTAAATTGCAATCATTAGAACACTTCTATACATTAATGAACTATGAATTTAGACCAAAACAGTGATTCAACTGAATCATCTCTCTCTCTCAAGCCCCCCCCCCCCCCCCCAAAAAAAAAAAAAAAAACGCACGCAAAAGTAATTTACTAAAGCTCGGAAAAGAAAGGTAGCAGAAGCACAATCCATTTCCCTCCCCGAGTGTAACTGTTACTTAGGTGGGCCATATAATTATTAAGATGCCAATCGATGACCATATTCGTTGTATCAAATTCCACAAAACCTTCATTGCTGTTATTGCCATTACCAACCCTTCCCAGACAAGATGCTAGCAGGGGAATGAATATTCAAGATTCTGATTCTACCATGAACTACCTGTTTTTGGAAACAGCTATGCCAAAAACACCTGTTAATCGAAGTAGGACAGCGAAAAAGAAAGAACTGAAGACTGGCTAAGATATATTTGGCAGCAGAGGTCCGTATGGTTTTGGGGGTAAAGGCCTCGAATATATTAGGGAGTATGGTATCTCTACAGATTTGTTTTTATCAGTAAAACAAGGATTTTATTGATGATATAAATAGGCATAGCCCAATTACACGGACATATACAAGAGTGACACTTGAGCATGAGTGACAAGCCATACAAGAAAAGCATGGCAATTGAAGCCGTTGAAATATATTACAATCGACCAATGGAATAAAGTACTAAAAAAAAAAGAGATATAATCTTGTCCATTGACTGTTCATAATTCGTCTGAGGTGATAAAAGAGATAACACTGGAATAAAGTACTCTCATCTCACTTTCATTCATATATGTTGATGTGTTATTGCCCATCAACCTTTGAGTTTTACTTTCTGATCCAAGGGTGATAAAAGTGTCACATTTTATATGGTAGGATGAGAGTATGGTATGTATAGGGGTTCCTTTGGTACCGAGCCCCAAAGGATAGGCCAAATAATGCCTTGATCACCAGATGGGAGCGCATTACCAAGATGATGTGAATCTCAATGAAACCCCACCCATTTAATTCCGAATTGTGCATCCTGTCTGAGCTGTAAATCTAGGCCAGGCTAAGTCCATCCCCTTGATCTCAATCGATGGCACTGGCCACTTGACTCGGAGGACTTCATACAGACTTGCTGGCCAGGACATTACACACATGGCTACTATGATTGAGGCATATATATTTGCCCCTCTATGGCTCAAACCCTGACTTGAGAGTGTCTGCAGCTTTCCGCCGTCTAGGCTCTACCTATACAGTTCCTAGTGGGCAAGTGCTACTATGGTCACATTCAGGTAAGTAAGCCACCTTCGGTTGCTCCCTTTTACCATTTTCTGCCCATAAAAGAGTCATCATATTTGCCCCTCAACCAAAGAAGAGAAAACTTCTAAGCGAACCGTGAATGGCTCACATGAATTTTACCACGCAGCAATTGCACGCTGCCTTCCTCATTTTCCACTACAGAGTAAAGAAATCACCACCGCTAAACTTAAAACTCACCTTCTTACATAGGAAGATATGATGGACAGCAAAACCAATACAACTCGTTCTAAAACTCAAGCTCCATGGCCACTAGAAATTCAATAAATCTGTTCTCTCTTCAATTCATAACATTTACATTCCATATCCATTCTGTAGTTCACCTGGAAAACTAAACCCAAAACGAAAGCAACAAAAGAAAATAAAAATCAAATAAAAAGGCATCAATCAAAATAGACACCAACCCATGGCTATAGTCCTTAGCCCGAAACCTAGAAATTAAAAAACAACATTTGATTCTTGAGATTAAAGAAAACTCAAAAAAATGGTGTCTATGTAATGAACCTGAGTGTAACGGTGTTGTATGGTTGGGACAGATGCGGTGTCGTTTGAAGATGGAAGAATAAAACGATGTGTTTTGTTATTTTAGTTAAGTTGTGCGTTTCACCTTAAGTGATGTGTTTTGTGTCTGTCATTTTAGTTATTTTTCCTTTCTGTTAGAGGGTCGTGGCTGTAGTAATCTGGGGGTACAAGTCAGAGAAGGAAGGAGATGGAGGACCATCTGAAATCTAGAAGAATATAAGTTTTGTTTTGTTTGTCTGGAGGAAGGAATTCCCTCGAAGAATTCCAGAGCGTGAATATCTAATACTATTTCCATATTTTCATCATCTTCTTCCCTGTGTTCATCTCTTTACATTTTGTCAAACACATCGCATGCATTACTGCATTTCCAACGCAGTAGCCTTCCATCCCCATTTCCATCACTTTTCCCTTGATATAAGCAGCCACCCAAACAGGTTTCTAACAGTCTAGATGTGCTTGCTTGTCCTGAAGCTTCTCGCGAAGTTACGTACACTACGAAAGGTACTTAGTTTGTTTACAAGCATCAGGAATTGTAATTTGGTTCGGGAAGAAACTAAAGACGGAGTTGAAAATCATCAGGAGAATTTACCTGAGCGGGACTCGACTTCGGAAAAGATACTGCCTCGAGCTTCAACACTCTGGCTTCCAAAGCAGCCAATTGCAGATTCATCTGCAGGAGGAAAAACGAAGCCATTAAGAGTTGGAACAAACTTCAAAATTAATTTCATTGTTTCGGTTTGATAAGAGAGGTCACTTACATCATAAACGAGAGCGTATCGATCGCTCCTCAAGCCTCTCCAGATGAAGTGGGAAATCGCAGCTCCTCCCACCAAAATCCCTACACCGAACCATAGCAGTCGAGTCTTTATGTTCATCTCGTCTCCCTTTCTTTATTTTCAAACCTAGAGGTATCTGAGAATGCGGGTTGAAATTATACCGCAAAATCAGTCCTCATATTTTTATCCTTCTGCAAAAGCTTTTTATCGAATATGAACTTTGGCACAATTTAAAAAATTTAAAAATCGCTCGTTAAAATTGACCAGTGGTAGGGAGTTTAGGGACAAAATTCTTTACCATTTTTTATTACTTATTTTTAAGTTCATAGTATTTTTGTAAAATAATGACATACCTAAATTTTATTTTACAAAAATATCTTGCATTTATAATATAGTTATAAAATAATTGTATAAAAAGATTGCATTTTCATTACTCTTTTAAGTTTTGATCTTTATCCTTACTCTTTTTAAGTTTTAATAAGTACTACAATCATAAAAAGATTTCATAAAAGTAAATTCATAACTTAACATAGTTTTATATGATACTGTAAAATCACCACTTATAAAAAAAGTTTAAGTTAATGGGAAGAGGTAGATTTTATTACTTATTTTATATCTTAACTCTCTCCCACATGTGTAGGCCAGACTCTCCTTCAATAGATGGTCCAACACGTGAAATAGAATTAAATGTGGTAGTGTATAATAAATGTCCGAACTCAGGATCTCTACTCTAATACTATATGAAATCACTACTTATCCCAAAAGTTTAAGCTAATGGGAAGATGTATATTTTATTATTTATTTTATATCTTAAATATCTATTTTACAATAAAAATAAATTTACAATTTAAAGTATCACATCAAGCAAATGTCAATTTGTAAGTTTACTTTTATAAAATCTCTTTGTGATTAAAGTGTTTCTCTTAAATTTTGAACGGTCCAATTAATTTTTTGTATGCCCCACAACCACCATTGTTGGTAGGGTGTGCAACCGGACCGGATTTTTTTTCGATCCGGTCTAGAACTCGAAAATCCAAGTGATTTCGGGCGGGTTATCCGCCTGGATGACCCGGGAGGGTAAGATGAAATCGGATCGGATATAGACCCGGTTACAAATCCGGTTATGTAATTGGTTATCCGTAACCGGGTCTTATCTAAAATAAACACAAAAAACAACTCAGTTTTTTTAAATTTCAAAACCAAAAAAAAATATACAAAAATTATATTCTAATAATATTTTAACTTTATAATATTTTTATTCATTTTTTTATCTCTTCTCTCTCAAAACTCTGTAAAACATATTATTTCAAATTATTTATTATTATTCACAAATTATTTCACAACTTTTAACAAATCATCTCATCTCATTTTACTATCCAAACCAGCTAATCTCATCTTAACATCTAAAATCACGACTTAAGAGAAAGGTTTTGCTAAAATCTTAACATTAATCATGCATGCATGCGAGTAATCTTTAAGGGTCATACAAGCCTTTTGTAAAAAAATGGGTCACACTAATAAAAAATAATATTTTTTACACTTTTTTAAGGTGGAGTCTACTTTTTTACAAGGGTTTGCATGTGACTTGTCTATTTAAGGCTTGTACAAATCATTTCTCAATGAGATGTTACATCTTGATTTTGTTGTGATGTATTATTATTTATTTTGCTCTATGTAAATTGATGTTTTGCATTGTGATGTAAACAACAATGTAATATATAGTATATATGTATCGTGTGTGTTGATGTATTATTATTTATTTTGTATAAAACAAATAAAATAAATAAATGCCTATAAAAAAGTCCTTTTGAAGTGGTAAAAAGATTTATTTTTTTTAAAAAAAAAAAAACCTTTTAAAAAGTGTTTAAAATATATTTTTTAAAAATCTAGGTATTAAACATGATATCTGAATTTTTTTTTTAACAAAAAGTACTATAAAAACATTTTTAAAAGTTTTAAAAAGTCTTTAAAAAAAATAATAAACCGGATATCATATCCGGTTATTGTCCGGATTTTTTTCCGGACTTATCCGGATGGATAATTGCCCGATTTTTAAAACCTAAATCTGATTATGGCCGGATATCCGGATCCAGTTCTAGACCACTAATTGTTGGGGGTGGAGTAGCTATAGAACCAGCCCTTGTTGGGGGCTAGGACCACCTCATTTTAATGTTT
Organism: Juglans cinerea; assembly: GCA_961763995.1. Lineage (NCBI taxonomy): Eukaryota > Viridiplantae > Streptophyta > Magnoliopsida > Fagales > Juglandaceae > Juglans > Juglans cinerea. The sequence continues at coordinate 17,963,058 of CAUIVZ010000015.1, read as the reverse complement.
AACGGCACAATTAATCCTCCATTAGCTCTACGGCCACTCGGTGTGGCTATAGAACCACCTCTTTGGCGTTAGGATAGATTCCATAACCACCTAGGTCAAGAGTGATGGGTAGCTCTTTAACAATCGCTTTACTTCCATGGTGGCCCTCTAGCCATGACTAGTTTAAAGAGGAAGGAGATCTGCTCTACCACCCCCACTTTCTGTGAGTTGGGTAAGTATTGTTTTATTTTTTAGATTATATTTTATTGCGTTGTTAATGAAGTAGTTTTATGTTATCTGATCAATTGGCAAATATACCATTAACCCTTGTAAATTATACTGCGGAAGATGAATCAATATCACAACATATTTTAAACACTTTAACTTTTGTTTTTGTCTCTCCTATTTTGTATAGTTTATTTAACATTTAATGTTTGTCACTTTGTATGCCAAAGGCCTGTGGCCTGATTGGCATAAACCTCCAACCTCTCCAAATGGAGGTCTTGAGTTCAAAATCCCTATTTCCAAATGTATCAAAAAAAAGAATTGTCACTTTGTCAGGTGTATTTAATGTTGATCTGCAGGAGTTCAGCTCTGCTCTCCAACTCACTACTATTTATAAAGTCTCCTCACGTTGGGTCTCGTTTAAATATTGAGATAATATTATATGATTTATAAATAATAGTGAAATAGTTTGAGTTAATATGTTTTATAAAATTTTAGATAAAAAAAGAGAAAAAACTGAATAAAAATATTATAAAATTAAAATATTATTTGAAAATAACTTTTTAATATTATTTTTAATTTGAAATTTAAAAAGTTTGAATTATTTTTTGTATTTTGCTTAGAAGTTTGGGAGTTGTAATGATTAGGTGATAATTAGACGAAAAAGTTAAATATTTGAAATTGAAAAGTGTTTGTGTTTGTGATGTTTGGATATTAAGATGATATAAGATAAGATGCGATGGATCAGTTGAGTGGATTATTTCTCAAATTATCAAATATACAAAATTCTCTTCTCCTTTTTTTTTCTTCTTTATTTTTTATTTTTTATTTTGAGTTCTCAAATTACCAAAATGCTTTAAGAAATGATGAATGCTATTAGTTTAAAATGATTTATTTATTGTTTCTTCACATCCCAAATTTTTATCTGTTCAACTCGGAACATAACAAAGTATAAGGTTTAAATTAACAAAAATACAAATAAATAAATGAAATCCAATAAGACTCCAACTCAAATTTTATAGGTTTTAAAGGAGTATAATGTACGTGACTTGGAGAATTCCGTATGTAATTATTGTATTTAGCATAAAACGCGGGATGGAGAGATTTTGACAGCAAAATTTTATGTTCTCAAGTTGTAGAGCTTTATTTTTGGGTTCTCACATTGATTCGTTATGTTTCGAGTTGAACCTAAAATTTTATGAGAAATGTTTTGAAATGATGAAACCAAATCTGATGAGCTTGTTTGATACCATACATGACTTATTGAAACGGCACACATGGTTAGGATAGCGATGATTAACGTAATCGAGAGGTTGATCCATATAAACCTCTTCATTAAGAGTGCCATGTAAAAAGACGTTATTAACATCAAGTTGACGGAGAGACCATCCAGAAGTGGCAGTATAAGTCGAACAGTTGCAAATTTGACCACAAGACTGAAAATTTCATCAAAGTTGAGACCAACTATTGGGTGTATCCTTTAGTAACAAGACATGCTTTATAGCGATCTACGAATGATCATTATCAAGCTGTGAAACGCATTCTACATTACCTCAAAGATACTCTCCATTTTTGTCTTAGCATCTACTCTAACACTGACCAGAAATTACTTACTTATTCAGACGCCGATTAGGTTGGTTGCCCTGACACCTGACGATCAACTTCTGATTTTGTAATTCTTATTGGTTTTAATCTTATTTCTTGGAGTGCCAAGAAATAACCTACTATCTCTCAATCTAGTGCTGAATCTGAATCTCGAGCCCTTGCTCTCACTGCTACCGAACTCACCTAGCTTTTTCATCTCTTGCGGGATCTTCATCTCTCCATTACTCTGGCTACTCTCTTGTGCGATAATCACAATGCTCTTTTTATGTCCTCTAATCGTGTCTCATACAATTGCTCTAAACATATTGCACTTGATTAGTATTATGTGCGTAAACAGGTTCTTGCTGGTTACTGACCTCTTCACTAAAAGTCTCTTTCGGTCTCAATTTCTACTTTTTTCGATCCAAGCTAAACGTGTTATCATCCGCGTTTACCTCGCGGGGGGTGTTAAGACAACTAAGGCATCAATTGTCTCCAACTGTAAAGATGTACTGCCAGCACTAGATCTGGACAACCTTGAAAATACTTTGTCAATCTTTCCTTGTACAGCCACCTGGTTTATGGTCTAGCATTATCATAGGGATATGCAATTTGTAAAATCTGCTCTTATATAAGAATACAAACCACGTAACATAATTTAATCTAAAAGATAAGTTTTAAAATTTGAATAACACCTGTAGACTACGTGTCCAACCAAATTAAGGATACAGCTGAGCTGACGTGGATAAGAAAGACAAGCAGGCCATTCTAATCATCTTTGGAGCTAAATTCACGGCTTGCTTGTGCCCCCAACCACTCATCTCTATCTTCATCCCCTCCCCACTTTTTCCACTCGTTTGCTCCCTCCCTCTCACTTTGACAGGGGCGTGTATCGTCTAGTCTCTAAACATACTCCGACCACTCACTTCCCACCACGTGAAAGAAACACTTAACGACCGTGATATAAATACCCAAGATTCTGTTGGCATTTTAAGAATTTAAAACAAAAAGACATTGAAGGAGAAAATGAGCCATGGACAAGATTATTAGATTGTCTAGGATGCTATGCTACTTCTATTATTTAGATGTCTTGTCATTAAAATTATGTATATAAATTATTAAATTTTAGTTATATATAATTATATTGTGAATATCTCATGTTCGTACTACAACACTGCCTAATGATAATTACAATATTATAGAAATTTACCAATATTCATTATATATATATTTATTTTAAATTATTTATAAAGTAAATTCTTAGTCTATATTATAATGAAATATACAAGTTTGTGAGATCCGTTAAATTATAAAATTATTTTTATTATAAAATACATCAAAAATATCTCATGAAAGGACGTAAATTCATAACTTTCTCTTAAACCAATCACTTTTATAATTATAATAACATTATCAAGTTTATGTTGAAAAATATTATTCTTAATTTTAATTTCATTATAGTTAGTAATCAATGATTTGTTATTTGCTAAATTTTAAGTGTCTTTTATTTAAGTAATTAACACTTTAAATCTCTTAAGATGAGTTATATCAATTAATATTATTGAAAATGAAAATTTTAAGAGAAAATGGTACTTATTAATAAACATAACTAATGAGCAATATTATTTATAGGCTTCTATACCGTATATTTTAAATTGTAAAATTTAAAATTTAAGGAGATGTTTGGATTCAAAACCCATCTCAACTCATCTAATTTCATCATTACAACTTTATCAAATTCTCACACAAAATATAATAAACAATTCAACATTTTCAAATCTCAAAATAATTTTATCAAATTTTCACATCAAATATAATAAATAATTCAACTTTTATTCTATTATTCACAAACTATCTCAACTCATTTCTCAAACATCTCAAATTTAAGATTTATTTTTTAAATTAAATTATAAGATACTACTATGTCATCTAAATTTGTCCACGCGTAACTCGGTGTAAATTACATTTTTCTTTCATTTTTTTAATACTTTTAAAAAATAAAAAAATATTAATACATTAATAATTACTTTCTTTATTATTAAAAACAAATCAAAAAATATGAATATTAAATTGAGAGAGAGAGAACAGTATATTTTGTTAAATTATATGAGGTGGATTAGTGTGTACTGAAGGGCCCAGTTATTCACGGTGGATATACACCTGTCAGACTACCGTTGGTTAGCCGTAGACAAAACCTCACAAAGGGTCCCACCTTCGTACACCAGTCAGTCACCCACCAATAATTTCATCAGTCTGGACTGAAGCTGGAACCGCCCGCCTCCTGCCTACTTCTTCCTCCCCACCTCTCTCTCTCTCTCTCTCTCTGTGTGCTCAGAGCCCTTAAAGCTTAAACCCTAACGGAGCAACATTTGTAGCAGAGTAAAGAAAACCCACAACTTTTCACATTATGCTACCGTTTCTTTGGCTCTCCTTTCTCTCGTTAATCTCCTATACTTCAATCCCGATCTCTAGTGCGGAAGACTCGCCGTTGTCGTCGTCGATATATGAAGTCTTGCGGGAACATGGGCTCCCCATGGGCCTGCTTCCCAAGGGAGTGAGAGAGTTCGACATCGACGAGACCGGGCGGTTTCATGCCCACTTCGATCAGGCCTGCAACGCCAAGTTCGAGAGCCAGTTGCATTACGACCGGAACGTTTCGGGCACTCTAAGCTACGGTCAGATCGGTGCCTTGTCCGGTATTTCTGCGCAGGAGTTGTTTCTTTGGTTCCCGGTGAAGGGAATCCGGGTGGATATACCCAGCTCCGGATTGATTTACTTCGACGTCGGCGTGGTTTACAAGCAATTCTCTTTGTCGCTCTTCGAAACGCCGCCGGATTGTATGGCGAAGAGGACGGTGGACAACGCTCAGCTTCGGGATGGTAGCGGTTTTATTGTAGCTGACGCAATGCCCAAGGTTTGCTTTCCATTTTTATTTTATTTTTCTACTGATGCTGAGTTAATTAAGCTTTTGTTGGATTATCTACATTTGAGGTATTCTGATGGATGTATTTATAAAATGATGAGCAGTTTCAAACGCAGAGTCAATCTGGGAAGCTACGATATCAGCTTGATCATGACGGTTCTGGGAGGGATTTTGAGTAGATTGTGACGGAGAGGGTGTCTAAGTTATGCGGTAGATCAATCAATCGGCTCATGGGTTCTTCCATTCCCCCTGTAAATCTCGTCGGAGAATATGGATGTGGGTTCTATCTTCCATCCAATGTGCTTGCTTGCATTTTTTTATTCCATGTAGTGCAGAGTCGGCAAACTAGTCAGGCCAGCTGGATCGTTGATGAATTGAGAGGGATATAAACAAGGCTGGATGGCCAGTAATCACATTGGCGTTTTCTTCTGTAGAAGATAAAATGAGGCATGGCCATCTAGTGGAGAAAAACCCAGGTGCTGAATCTGCAATTAGTTTATGTTCAAGTTAATTGTACCATGAGTATAACATGGGTGTTGTATCGAGTCTGTTATTTTATTTCTTTTCTGTAATATAATTTTTAATTATGTGAAACTAGTTCATGAGATAAAATAATAAAGAATGAAAAGCTTTGTTGCTTTATCTTTGCTTCTTCAACTTCTTATATACTGTCAATCTTGTCAATTGCTTTGCTTCTAGTTGACATTTATTGCTATTCTCATTTTCACTTAAATCTAAGAATCGGACTATGATATTTTCTGAGTAATGCTTTTGATGTTAGAGGGATAGAAGGCACAAATGAGTCAGGGTATCCGTACTACTCTTTCTCTGTCTCTCTCTTTATAGGTGTCCACCGGTTTTGTTGAGGGACTTATATTTGAATTGTTATGCTCATGTCTGAACCTTGAAGGACTCTGTTTTGTTGCCAGAGAGTTTGAGCAGAAGGTTTGAATAATGATGATTATTAGAGTAGATTTCTGCAATCGGTTCTTTATTTTGAGGTCCTTTATCATAACTTCAACTTTTCTTTCATGGTTCATTTTTCCGCTGGTGGTGTAGCTAGGCAAGAGTACTAAACATGTTACCCGTCTATGGTATTATAATCATGACGATTTTCTAGATTTATGATGGAACAACTGTGGTCTTTCATGAATTTTGAAGTTTCTGAATTCATGTTTATAGATTTTGAACTCTATTCTTTTCTAATCATGGGGTGAAATTTCGTATATGTTACATTGTATAATGGTTCATGGAGCCTAGTCACATTTCTCTTTTTCCTTTTGGGTTTAAACATGGTATATTAATGTTCTTCATCATATTTACACCAATTCTTTGTCCATCAAGTGTGTTGTTTCCCCATCGGTTTTGGATACAAAAAGGTAGAGATGATTACTTGTATACTGTTGACCTGAAAGTTCTTGTTTCCTCTTTCTAGTGTGGAGAATGATTAAGATTTAGAAATTGAGGTGAGGTTTCATGGTATAATAGACCCACTTATGGTACTTGTACCTAGTCTATATCCTCCAACCCATGTTTCAGATGACCTAAACACCAACTATCAAGGACTGAGCCTTTAGAACAAGTAGCATGCGGGTGGAAATGTGGAATTGAATCCTAATGTACACAACCATACACTTGATAGTGCCTTTAGAACAAGCTGCATGTGGGTGGAATTGAATCCTAATGCAGACAACCATACACTTCAATGAACTTTTGCATGAACTTGCAGGGCTGAAACAATGGTTCGCCCATGTAGGCAGGCTTACACCCATCTTTGCCCAAATGCCAGTCAGAGAGAGATAGATTGTCTGGCTCTTCAGACAATCTATCTCTCTGTGGCCTTTATAGAGAATTACAGATTGAGGGTAACGGGATTATTTGTTCATGTGGTGTCCCCTGTCAACAGTGGAGGTAAGCTTGAGTTTAGGTCCATCTAAAATGAGGCTGGCATGGATTGTTTGATCCTGAAACATGCCGCATGTAGAGCCTTGTAGGTATTACCGGGATGTTGTTTTAAGCAGTATCCACGTAATTGATCTGGTTGCCGGCGCGCCTGACTCCTACGAGAGAGATCCCTTTTTTATATTTATTGTTTTTAATTATATGGAAGTTTGCCGCAGCAATTAGCATAAAAAGTGATTTTGTTTTGAATTTTTTGACGAATATAATATGCTATTGAGCAAGGCTACTAGATACGATCTTTAGGGTGTGCAAGTCCGTCCCATGTAGTTCTTATGAAAAAATGGACATCGCTGCACATATAATGTTTTTTTTTTATTATTATGGAACCATTGTTTTTAAATTAGATCTAATGTATCATATGAAAAATTATGTCAATTTATGAATTTATTTTTATGGAATCTTTTTATCGTCGTCATAGCACTTCTCTTTAGATTAAATGGCTTAGCAACCTTATAATCTAAACTCCAAAATCAAGCATAATTAAATAACTAATTAGTGCATATTACTCTAAAAATATTTAGACACAATAGTATTATCTTCTTATTATGAAAGATAATTCCTAATTATTTTATAGCAATTAGTAGAATAATACGTGAACATGAATTAGTCAAAACGTTTGACCCAGAAAAACTAAAGAAATTTCTCCTCACAAAACGTCCTTCTTCTGCACGTAACAAAGCTCATCGATTCTAAGGCAACTTGAATTGACAGAGAGGGCAAAACAAGCTTCTTTCCAACCACTTACGGATGCAATTTTCATGAAATAGGTGCAAGCACGGCATCATGCGAGTGGCTTCCGAACCACTCATCTCTTCCAAACAAATAGCGCACTGCCGATCTGAGATTCCTTCAATCTCCACCTTCTCCAACGCTCCAATCGATGACTTGGGCACTGTTCTGGCCGATAACCCTAAAACATAATATTCCATGGCTTGCCTTGATATTTGGGTATAATTAGGACGCAATGACTCTTCATTGACGCACTGCGATACTCCAATAGTTACCCACATCCCCAGAGCACTGCGGCCCACGTACTCTGTCTGTCTCACCATGTCCCTCGCACAGGCAGTGATTCTATGTAGCATGAACTCCTGAATCTCCAAAGGAACACGCACTGCATAGAGCATGTCGGATATGGCGGATCTCGACGTGCTTTCTTGTAGAACAAGGTTGCACAAAACATGAAAAGTTTCCCCGAACGTCTCGCCTTCTATGTTATCAACGTCGTTATTCTCGTCGTCTTCGTCTTCTTCCACCATAGACTGCGGCGCATATGTAAATGCTGCTTCGACCTTGAAAATGAAAACCGGGACGGACGACGTTTCTTGTACCCGCGACATTGCAAAGTCTAGCAACCACGAGTGGCAGTAGAAATCAAAATAGTTTATATTGCTAAAGGATAAAGAAGATGCGAAAAACAATCTAACAATCGATACAAATGGAGAAAACAATATTTATCTTGAAAAGTCAAAAGAGATAGTATTCAACTCAATGATTACTTTTTAATTGTTGGTAGGATAAGATGTTGGTTTAATCCAATATTCTTTTTGTATTTTTAAGTTGTAGATAATAAATTTAATAAAATGATAAATTTTAAAATTTGAATGCTACAAAACAAATTTTATTATTGATGTGGATAATGTAATCTACACATTATTTGATAATAAAATACTTATTGTATTTATATTGATTTATAAATTAGTTAATTAATTTTAATTTCTAGTTTCATAAATTGGTAACGAGCATTTAAAATTTACATCCCCACTTTTCAATTTTTGTTCTTTCTCTAAAATTTTATTATTAATTAAAATTATTTAAATTCTAGTAAATAAACGAACAACCAAAGTAATTTAAATTCAAATATAAATTGTTAAAAATTCTTTTTTTTACAGAGCTAAAGAGAGAAAGTCTATGCGAAGACTTGAGAGTACTCCATGCATGAAAATAGGAAGTGAATGAAATGAATGAAGAGAGGAAATTTTTAATTTTTTAGTTTTAAAAAGTTTTAAAGTGTGTTTAAACAAATTTTGGGTAATATATATATATATATATATATATATAAATTATCAAGGATATTATTTTTTATTTGTATTATTATAATTTTTGTTGGAGTTGTAGCCAATTATCACCATAAAAATAAAATCCCAACAATTTAATTAAACAAATAATTAAGATATAGAATGCAATAAAAATTCTAAAACTTGTTGATTAATCCGATCATAGTTGCATACTTCATATCGCATCTAAAACAACTAATCTCACGTTTTATTAATCATACATGGCTTTTCTAATATTAATACTTAAATAAAAAAGAGAAATAAAATAAGAAAAAGTGATGGATTTGAATTTAGGAATCCATGACTGATATCGTTTAAACTAATAGATAAAAAAGAGTAATGCTAGATACAGTTATAAAGTGCACAAGCGCTATGCAATTTTTTTTTTTAAATGAAGTCTACTATTAAAAAATTAATTTTTTTTCTCAGGACCTGTGGTGCTTGCTTTCGTAAACAATAATAAGATTTATATATCTTAATATATTTAAAAAAAAAAAAATCTTAATATATCAAAAAAAAATCTCAATAATATTTATAAAAAATGATCTGTACAAATTTCAAGTAAAGAAGTGTGCAGTCTCTTTGTAAAAAAGTCGGTCCCACTTTAAAAAGTATAAAAAAAATATTTTTTTTTGTAGGATCGAACTTTTTTCAAAAGATTTATGAAGAATTTATCTATTTGGAATTTGTACCTCGCATTCTTCAATATTTATATAAACGATAATAAAATATGTAGAGTACACTATATCTTTATGTGTTTTTTTTTTTGAAAAACCTATAATCTATTGTTGATAGTTAAGTTCAAATAAAATTTATGAAGGAATACTAGTTCCTTGCTCCTAACTAAAATTAGTAGAAAAAATTGCACTAAATCTAAAGTATCAAACAGACCACTTGGTATGCATACATTGATACAAATATATGAATTCGTAATATTTATCTCATCTTTTAGACTTCTTCCTTGCTTCCCCACCACCTCTCATTTTTCCTTCCTTCAGCAAACATCACTCACTCGGTGGAGCAACCCCTCAACCACCACCCCCATCACCACCCATGTCCACTTCTTTAATGACCTCTATTCCCTTTCTCTCCCTCTCCACCGAGCCAGAACTTTGACTCTCTCTTTCATTAAGGTCAATGTCATCTTCATCTTCATTTTCTTACTCGTGCTCCAATGGGTTCAACAAAGGGACAGCTGCACTTTTCATACACGCATGCTCGACGTTGTTGTTTATAAGGAGAATGGGGTTGCCGAGGCGAGAAGGGAACATGTCATTGTTGTTGTTTGGGATAAACCCGAATGCGATAGCAGAAGTTAAGAAGAAGACTAATTCGTCCTAGGCTTTATTTGCAATTCTCCCCTTTGTAGTTGCTGCCACTACGATTGTTGTTCTTGCTCAACCTTCCACATGTACTTGGTGGGTCTTTTAGGTTTACCAAGTTTTCAAATTTTGCATGTGCTTGTGTGATTATGTTTCTCTTCTTGAGTTATCGTTCTTTGAGTGTGATTTTCCTTTGTAGCGTTGGTTTCCAACTTTTGCATGCGGTTTTGATTTTTTTCTCGAACCAAGGGTTCAATGTTGAGTTTAACATTAGATATTTGACTGCAGATGAGTTTAATATTCTATAGTTCTTTTTGTCCTAGGTATTTTCTTTAATAGAATTTTAGTCAAAGTTTTTAATGGTTTTAATAACTATATAATCATGGAGTATTTAAAATAGTTGAAAGTTGTTCATCTTAAGAATAATTAAGATTTTTATCTTAATTGTTTATTTTCTAACCTTTTGTGAGTTTTGAAATTGGCTGTTGGAATTAACTTATTTACTCCATAAATATTTTTTTCTCCTCATTTCAACCTAGGGTTTAATAACCCTCCCCTCCCTCCTCCTCCTCCTCCTCCTCTTCTAGCTTGTGATACCCCATATGATATGGATAAGGGTAGGTGGTGTATGAGATCCCACATTACTTAGGAAGGAGAAGTTCTTACTCTTTATAAGATTCCAATGGGACTCCAATTGTATCATTGACTAGTCCTTTTGGAGTATAGGCCATGTGGTTTGGACCTTTCATTGGGGCGTTACATAGCCGTTCTCCCTTATGTTGTTTTGCGACTCATCGAACATCACACCCTACTCCCAACCCCGCAGCCCCACAGAGTCGCTGCCCTCGATTTTCATGGTGTTAACGCTGTTTGATAACCCATTCTTCTTCTTCTTATTCTTCTAGCCATTCTCCCTTATGTTGTTATGCGACTCATCGAACATCACACCCTACTCCCAACCCCGCAGCCCCACAGTGTCACTGCCCTCGATTTTCATGGTGTTAACGCTATTTGATAACCCCCACACTACCGCACGTCTCCTATCTTCTCTCTAAAACTTCTTTGAGTTCTCTCATGTCTTCGTGTCCGTGACTCGAGTTCCATTTAACAAACAACTAAAATCTAGATTAGAGTCTTAGACTTGTGATATTTTTCGTGTTGCAAACTAGTTGATGTGAAATTGTATTGATGTTTGTTTTAATTTGTTATGTTTTCACGTTTTGTAATTAATTATGTATTTAAATTTTCATATGTTAGATATATTTTTTTGTCAACTTCAGTTGATCTCGATTTGAATGAACAAACCAATAATTTGGGAGAGACCCAAATAGTGCAAACACCAAGACCTCTTAGTGCCCCTAACAGTAGTAGTTGTCCACTTCTTTAGAAATAGAAGGAAAATGGTCTGTCGATTGTTTTGGACAATTTTATGAAGGTCGAAGGTTGTCATGTAGATGATTCTAAGGCTAAGTGTAATTATTGTTGCAAGATGTAATCTTGCCACTCAAAGAGGAACGAAACTTAAACCATGCAAAATCATCTGTCTTCATATCCCAAAAATCCTCATAAACGTGAGTCTTTGGATAGATACCAAAAAATATTGATGGATGAGGCAACACTTAAGGAGGGGGATGGAGAGAGTGATGGTAGTACGGTAAGAAATCTTGTAACCCACAAGTATAGTGAAGAGGCTGTGAGTTTGTCAATTGCAGAAATGATAATTATCGATTAATTGTGATTTAGAATTATTGAAGGGCAATGATTTATGAATATGTATTGGTTGCTTGAACCTTGATTTAAAGTGTCATGTTGTGTTACTGTTGTAAGAGATTGTATGAAATTGTTTGCATCAGAAAAATAAAAGTCTAAAAAGTTGTTTAAAGATGTGGGTATGAGGATTTCATTGACTACTGATACATGGACATCTGTACAAAATCTTAATTATATGTGTCTAGTGGTACATTTCATTGATAGGGATTGAAAAAAAAAATCCATAATCATCAAGGGGATACTATTAGGAGATATATTATATTGTGTCTCCTTGATTGAGGTATTGATAAGGTATTTATTGTTACTATTGATAATGCTAGTTTAAATGATACTGTAATTTCATATTTGAGCAGTCTTTTATGGAAAATTTGTTTGGAAAAAGTGTAATGCTAGCACATGAGATGTTGTACTCATATTTTGAACCTTATTGTGAATGAGGGTTTGGAGGAGTGTAATGACGTCATCACAACGGTTAGGATTGTGATTAGATATGTGCGCTCATCTCCTGCAAGATTAGATAAGTTTAAGAGATGTGTAATGAATGAGAAAATTGATTGTAAGAAAATATTGTTTCTTGATTTACAAAATTGATGGAATTCAACTTACATGATGTTGGAGGTGGCTAAAAAATCTGAGAAGACTTTCAGGCGGATGGAGAGTGAGGACTACAATTTTGTCTCTTACTTTAATAATAGATACATGAGACCTCCTGGAGTTGAGGAGTAGGAGATGGTGCAGGTTTTTGTAAAATTTTTTAAAATGTTTTATGATACTTCTACGAGATTTTCTAGGTCTTTATATGTTACGACCAGTACCAATCTTTTGGAGATTTGTATGCTCCAAAAAGAGTTGGTTAAACTGAGTGTGAGTGATAGTTGTTTGATGAATATGACCATAAGCATGAAAATGAAATATGATAGGTATTGGGGTTCATTAGATTGGGTGAATTTGTTAATGTTGATTGCAATTGTGCTTAATCCACATAGTAAGTTAGGGTTTCTTACTTTCTACTTGAAGAAAATTCATGATGAGACTCGTGCCGAAGAGTTGATGTCGAGTGTGTAATAGTTATTAGTAGACTTGTATGAGAAGTATAAATTTATGTTTGGTTCTACCTTGACTAGTTGAGAATATCGTTATTGATGCAAGTTTCTTTAACAACCTTGGCATGAATGTCTTGTTTACCAACGTAGTTATTGTCTTCGTGGTCTTCTTCAACCATGGATAGCGACACATATATAAATGTTGTTTTGACCTTGAAGATGAAAATCGGGATGGACGACGTTTCTTCTTTTTGCGGCATTGCAAATTCTAGCAGCCATGAGTGGTAGTAGAAATCAAATTAATACATATTACTGAAGCATAAAGAAGATGAGCAAAAAATAATACTAATAATCGACAAATAATGATGCAAATAATCGGTACAAGATGGGGAAAACATTATTTATCTTGGAAAATCAAAGAGGTAGTATTTGACTCAATCACTATGTTTTAGTTGCTAAATAGGATACAAGGTTGGTTGAATCCAATATTTTTTGTGTATTTATAAGTCGGTGTGGATAATCTTTAGTAAAATAATAAATTTTAAAATTTGAATATTACAAAACAAATCTTTCTATTGATATGGATGATGTTGTAAAATTTACTAAATGATAATATTTAGTAAGACTTGTTTTGTAACATTCAAATTTTAAAATTTATCATTTTACTAAATATTATCCACATCGACTTATAAATACACAAAGAATATTGGATTCAACCAACCTCGTATCCTATCCAGCAACTAAGACATAATCGTTGTGTCAAATACTACCTCTTTGATTTTTCAAGATAAAAAAAATTACAAAGATGGTAATTATCGATGAATTGCCATTTAGAATTATTAAAGGGTAAGGATTTGAAAAAGTGTTGGTTGCTTGAACTTCGATTTAAAGTGTCATGTTGTGTCACGGTTGCAAGAGATTGTATGAAATTGTTTGCATCAGAAAAAACAAAGTTTAAAAATTTGTTTAAAGATGGGGGTATGAGGATTTCGTTGACTATCGATACATGAACATCGATACAAAATCTTAATTATATGTGTCTAACAGCATATTTCATTGATAATGATTGAAAATTGTAAAATATATATATATATATATAATATTTAATTTTTGTTTAACCCCTAATCATCGAAGGGATACTATTGAGAAATATATTGAATCTTGTATCCTTGATTGGGACATTGATAAGATGAACTATGATAAGTATTGAGGTTGATTAGATAGGATGAAATTGTTGATATTGATTGCAGTTATGCTTGATCCGTGTAGTAACTTAGAGCTTTTTACTTTCCACCTGAAGAAAATTCATGATGAGACTCGTGCTGAAGAGTTGGTGTCGAGTGTGAAACAAAATCAGCAGACTTGTACTAGGAGTATAATGCTATATTCGGTTCTACCTCGACTAGCCGAGAACACGAGTCTCCTCCGACATTTACAACCACAAATAATGGTGAAAACAAGCATGAGTCAAAATTGTTTTATGAGTAGTATCAAGCATATTCCTGGAGAGTTGCCAAAACACAGGTGAACCAATTTTTAGCAGATGGTTGTGAGGTACTAAGCCCATATTTTGACTTGTTGATTTGGTGGAAAATTAATAAGTATAAATATCCTATACTTGCGAAAATTGCAAGATACCTATTGATCATTCATGTTTTCACAATTGCATCAGAATCAATATTTAGTACGGAATGTCGTGTACTTGAACCTTTTCAGAGTTTGTTAGCTCCGAGAACCGTTGGGGTACTTATTTGTGCTCATAATTGGTTGTGACATCCTTCAACGCCAGTTGATATTCTACAGTCCATGAATAATATAAAGAGCTTTGTGGTAGAATCTGATAATACTTTCCTCATTCAATATTCATTTACATTTATAAATTAATTTAGGTATTTTTCATCATCTAAATTCACTAATATTTGATGTTTTAATCTTAATAATATTTCTATATAGAGTTGGGAGCACAATCAGGCATCACAACTATTGGAGATTGAAGACAATATAGATGTTGCTTAGGAAGATTGAAGACAATTTGAAGATATAGAAAAATCTTATTCAAGAACAATTGTTGTTTAGGACAATTTATTTTTATTTGTAATGTGTATTAAACATTAAGTATAATTTTTATTTTTTTAAGTTATCTAGAAATTAGTATAGAAGTATGTACTTAGTAGTTAGTCTTACACTATCACGTCGTTACGATTTTACTATTGTTAATTAATTTTTTTTAACCTGAGGCTAAGATTACAAATGACAATAAAATTAAAATGAAATAGAATATTTAAAATGGGTTTTAAAAACTCATCAAATTTGAATTTGAAATCAATTAAAAAAAAAGTGAAAAAAGATCTTGAATTGAGCAAAAAAAAAAAAAAAGTCCAAAAAGATGTTGAATTGGACAAAAACAAAGACCAAAACATGGGGCCAAAACAAGTGGCCCAAATTGACTGAGAACTGGCCAGAACTGGTTTGGCCAGTTTCACCCTTCTTCATCGGTCGATTTTGGCCGGTTTTAGGAGTAAAAAATAATCGGTCGGTCGATTTCGATTTGAGGCCAAAATCGAACCGATTTTCACCCATACTATCACTGTTGTATCAATACTCGTTACACCGCTACTAACTGACGTTCTGATTGGATCTGTTGTTCTAGTTCGTGCTATTACTGTGTCAAAGTCAATATTGCAAGTAATATGAACAGTGGATTTGTCGAGTAAAAGTGAATTTATGAATAATTCTAACCTATTAGATTTTTAATAATATATTTTAGTTACAATTTTTATTTTAGGTTTTTTTTGTCCCTGTCACTCTTTGCCTCATGCTCAATACCTATGCAAAACCAATTGTAAATGTCTTTGGACCAGTGATTCAATTTGTTGCAATGATTTGCATGCACTTCCATGTGCATCGGCAACCCTCTTGCCATAAATTGAAATAAAATTCTGTCCACAGAGTGTCTCCAATTGGTTTTACCGGTATTGACATTTCATGTTGTGGCCTTTTACCTTGGTATACTTAGTCTCCAAAATCCTAATTTTGTGGTAAATTCATCCTTCACTCTCAAGAAATTATTCTTGCTTTGATGCTGATGAAGTCCCATAACGCCTTGTGTTTTTTTTTTTTGGGTCTTTCAATATCGAGTTACTATTGTAGGGGTGAATGTTTTAAAGTGCACTTTCAATTCCAATTTCAAAAGTGCAAAGTTGTATTATTTTTATCTAGACACCAATATTGCTAGTAGCTGATGGTTTTCCATTTGAGCTATTATCCTTATGGTGGATTTGGAACACTAGGGATTTCTCTCAAGAAATTGATAAGTAGTTATGTTTCTCGATTATAAGTTAATAGTTATTAAGTATTAAAATTTGGATCTGATAAGTTGTGCTAGCGTTGGAACTAGTGTGTTTTACTATTTTGGATGTTATACTGGTGTTAGATAGTGCTAAAGGAAGACGTAACATCAATAATTCATTGGTGTAACGCATATATAATACACGAGAAGTTGGAGTCTAAACTAAGTCATTCGTTTATGTCTCTTGATTATGATTGTGGTTAAGCGTAACTCTCATTTTGTCTATGTCCTTGTGTATTGTGCTTATGAATGTTTTAATTCACTCGTCCATCTTCTTTGACCTGCATCAGGTGTGTCTTGTTCCCTATGATTGACAAAAAATCTCAATTGTCTACTATGCCTTTGGAATAAAATATTTTTAAGAATAAGAAAATTATAATCATTTTTGTCACACCAATTAATTTCATTTTTGTCATAGGCAAGAAGGCAAGAAGGAGAAGTTAGCAGGACAATTTTGTTATACACTCGTATGCAAAGCTCTACCCTAGCAGGGCTTATTGTGACTTAGTTCCTTAGGAGTAGTCAGACTGTTCCACCAGTGTGTTCAATAGTTTCCATGGCTATCATGAGACTTTATCTTGCCTCTTCTTGGGGCAGTAGATCTCGAATTAGAGACCTACCATCCTTACTAATACCTAAAAATGGTTCCACTATCAAGCCTTAAATGAGGGAATGGTCAAAGCAACTACAAGAGCTAGTTCGAACAACCTCAAAGCTTATAGGTGATTGAGGATATTGAGCCAAGGTTCTTAACAATCTTGGAAGGAATGTCTCGTTTACCAACGTCGTTATTGTTTTCGTGGTCTTCTTCAACCATGGACATCGGCATATATATAAATGTTGTTTTGATCTTGAAGATGAAAACCCATTACAATTGTCCTAAGCAACAATTGTTCTTGAATAAGATTGTGCTAAAGCTCGTTTGGATAGTGAAATGAGATGGTTTTAGATGCGTTGAATAAAATACTATTAGAATATTATTTTTTAATATTATTATTTTTGGATTTGAAAAAATTGAATTGTTTATTATAATTTGCATGGAAATTTAAAAAAATTATAATGATGATATGAGCTGATATGAGATGGGTTGAGTGTGTTTCTGAATTCAAACAGAGCCTTACGAATTGTCTTCAAATTATCTTCAATCTTCCTAAGCAACATCCAAATTGTCTTCAATTTTTAATAGTTGTGACGCCTGATTGTGCTCCCAACTCTATATAGAAACATTAATAAGAATAAAATATCAAATATTAATGAATTTAGACGATGAAAAATACTTAAATTAATTTATAAAAGTAAATGAATATTGAATAAGGAAAACATTACCAGATCTACAACAAATTTCTCTACATTATCCATGGACTCTCGAATATCAATTAGCGTTGATGGATGTCACAACCAATTCTGAGCACAAATAAGTGCTAAAAAGGTTCTTAGAACCAACAAACTCCGAAAATGATCAAGTACACAACTTCCCGTATTAAATGCCGAATCTAATGCAATTATGGAAACAAACATTTTCAATAGGTCTCGTGCAATTCTTGCAAGTATAAGATAGTTAGGCTTATTAATTTTTCACCAACTCAACAAGTTAAAAGATGAACTTACCCTTCAGTGTAATCAAAGTAGTTCATATTGCTAAAGGATAAAGATGATGGACAAAGAACAATGCTAACAATCAACGAAGAATGATGCTAACAATTGGTACAAGATGAGAAAAACAATATTTATCTTGGAAAATCAAATATATAGTATTCAACTCAATGACTACCTTTTAGTTGTTGGATAGGATATGAGGTTGGTTGAACCCAATATTCTTTTTGTATTTATAAGTTGTTATGGATAATAAATTTAATGATAAATTTTAAAATTTGAATACTAATAAACAAATATTATCATTGATGTGGATAATGTGCTCTACACTTGATTTGATAATAAAATCTCTATTGTATTTATCTTGATTTATAAATTAATTAATTTTAATTTTTAGTTTCGTAAATTGGTAACGAGCATTTACAAGTTATATTCCCACGTTTCAATTTTTGTTCTTTCTCTAAAATGTTATTATCAATTTTTGTTCTAGTAAATAAACGAACAAACAAAGTGATTTAAATTCAAACATAAATTGTTAAAAATTCTTCTTTTTCACATAATTGAAGGGAGAAAGTCTGCATGAAGACTTGAGAGTACTCCATGCATGAAAATAGGGAGTGAATGAAATAAATGAAAGAGAAATAGAACATTTTAATTTTTTAGTTTTAAAAATTTTTAAAAAGTGTTTAAACAAAACTTGGGTATATATATATATATATATATATATATATATATATCTACTCTATTATAATAAGTGGCTATCTAACTATAAAGAGTAACTTTTATTTTTTTTCGTTAACTTTTCTGTTTTTCCTTTAAGTCCGTTAAATCCGTTAAGTCTTGTTTTACTAAAAGACCCTTAAAACCTTTGATTATTTGACATGTAGCTCTCTTGTAGAATTTAATGAAGGATCATGTTTTACCAAAAGGTTCCTAAGACTCTTGACTATTTGACGTGTAACTCCCTTGTAGAATTTAATGAAGGATCATGTTTTACCAAAAGGTCCTTAATAGGCTCGCGGTGCACATGAATTGACGTCTGTTTTTCATGTCTTTTTTGTTCTGACAATGTACTTATTTTCCTTTCTGTTTATTTCAATTTTTTTAAAATAAAAAATTAATAATATTTTATTATCATATAGAAAGTAAATAGATAATCTAATATGGATCAGACCAATACTCATACTTTGCTGAAGTTTACATTTTTTTTTAATCTTGATTTTTTGTCTTTCTTTAATCTTGTATTTTGTTTTCCCAGACAAATAAGCTACTGACTTTTTTTTTTTTTTAAATCATTATGTCAGGTGCACTCCGAGGCTAACGCACCCGAAGTCAGTCCCTAGTATATATATATATATATATATATATATATAAATTATCAAGGATCTTATTTTTTATTTGTATTATTATAATTTTTGTTGGATTTTTAGCCAATTATCGCCATAAAAATAAAATCTCAACAATTTAATTTAAAAAATAATTAAGATATCGATGCAATAAGAATTCTAAAACTTGTTGATTAATCCGATCATAGTTGCATACTTGCATATCGCGTTTAAAACAACTAATCTCATGTTTAATTAATCATATGTGGCTTTTCTAGTATTAATATTTAAATAAAAAAGAGAAAAAAATAAGACAAAGTGTAGGATTTGAATTCAGGAGTCCATCGTTTAAACTAATAGATAAGAAAAGAGTAATGTTAGATACAGTTATAGAGTGCACAAGTGTCATGCAATATTTTTGAAAAAAATGGATCTACTATTAAAATGTTAGTTTTTTTTTCATGTAGGACTTGTATTTATTCACGTTTTCAAAGGGATTGTGCGGTGCTTGACTTTGTAAACAATAATAAGATTTATATATCCGAATATATTTAAAAAAATCTGAATATATCTAAAAAAAATCTCAATAATATTTATAAAAAATGATTTGTACAAATTCCAAGTAGACAAGTGTGCAGTCCCTTTATTTATTTAGAATTTGTACCTTGCATTCTTCAGTATTTATATAAATGATAATAAAATATGTAGAGTACACTAAATCTTTACAATTTTTTTTTTTTTTTTGAAAAACTTACAATCTATTGTTGATAGTTAAGTTCTAATAAAATTTTGATGGAATACTGGTTCCTTGCTCCCAACTAAAATGAGTAGAAAAAATTGCACTAAATCTAAAGTATTAGACAGACTACTCGTTATACATATATTGATACATACGTATGAACTCGTAATATTTATCTCATCTTTTAGACTTCTTCCTTGCTTCCCCACCACCTCTCATTTTCCCATCCTTCAGCAAACATCACTCACCCGGTGGAGCAACCCCCTCAACAACTGCCCCTACCACCACCTATGTCCACTTCTTCAGTGCCCTCTAGTCACTTTCTCTCCCTCTCGCCCCCTACCGAGCCAGAACTCTGACTCTCTCTTTCATTAAGACCAACAACATCTTCATTTTTATCTTTATCTTCATTTTCTTACTCGTGCTCCAATGGGTTCAACAAAGGGATGACTGAACTTTTCATACCCGCGTGCTTGACGTTGTTGTTTATAAGGAGAGTGGGGCTGCCGAGGCAAGAAGGAAACGTGTCATTGCTCTAGTTTGGGGTAAACACGAATGCGATATCGGAAGTTGAGAAGAAGATCGATTCGACCCAGACTCTATTTGCAATGCTCCCTTTTGTAGTTGCTGCCACTACGATTGCCGCTCTTGCTCAACCTTCCACATTTACTTGTGGGTCTTTTGGGTTTACCAAGTTTTCTAATTTTGCATGTGCCTGTGTGATTATGTTTATCTTCTTGGGTTATCGTTCTTTAGGTGTGATTTTCTTTTATGGAGTTGGTTTCCAACTTTTGCATGCAGTTTTGATTGTTTTTATTGAACCGAGGGTTCAAAGTTTGAGTTTAATATTGAATATTTGGCTGTAGATGAATTTTATATTCTATAATTCTTTCTATCCTAGGTTCCTGTCTATTTTCTTCAATAGACTGTTTAGTCACCGTTTTGAATGATTTTAATAACTATACAATCATAGAGTATTTAAAATAGTTGAAAGTTGTTATTCTTAAGAATATTAAGATTTTTATCTTAATTGTTCATTTTCCAACTTTTTTGTGAGTTTTGGAATTTTGTTGTCGGAATTAACTTCTTATTTATTTCATAATTCGTTTCTTTTCTCCTGATTTCTTTATTATTAGCGATTTGACTTCTTCTGTTGCTTTCTTTTGTTGTAAAAAAGAGAGAGGTGGTGATTGTTTTTCATAGCTAAAAGTACCTGTCAGTTGTAATCTTATAGAAATATGACTGGAATTTAGATATTAGAAAATAAGATTGCACATGCTTGATTCAAGGTTCATAAGGAGTTTGGGTTCCCATTGTTTTATTTCGCAAGTCTTCTAACTTCTAGTTGGCATATGCTATGGCCAAACAAGCCGTGTTTTGGACTAGAGTTTCAGGAAAATGTATTTAGGATTTGTTTAATAACAAGAGAAACTATGGCTTTTAAACTTCTGCATGGTATCTAAGGAACCCTATGCCTCTGCTCTTGGTGGGATTATGTTATCTAATATTGAAATCTTACTTTCCATCCATGATTTTGCTCTTGCATTTAAAAGGTACACAATCTTAGTTAAGTGTTCTTATGTTTTTCATATGAGATTAAAGCATTTCAATCCTTTTGTAAGCTTTTGAATTCGCTTACAATGTTCTTCAATTTATTCTTCTGCAGACCCTTGTCATTATCTATTGGGTTCATTGCACAGTACGTGCTGAAGCCAACCATTGTAGTGTTAATTGCTAGAAAATTTGGCATGTCATGGATATCTATGCAAACTTTGTCCTCACATCGTGTATTGCAGGGGCTCAGCTGTCTACCTACGCAAGTGTTTTGAGTAAAGGGGATGTGGCTTTGAGCATTCTCCTAACCAGCTCTACCACTGTTGCATCCGTGCTTGTTACACCGCTACTAACTGGCCTTCTAGTTGGATCTATTGTTCCAGTTGATGTTGTTGCCATGTTAAAGTCAATATTGTAGGTAATATGAATAGTGAATTAGGCGAGTAAAAATGAATTTATGAATAATTATTTCCCACTGAATTTTTAATATTATATTTTTTTCACAATTTTTTTTTTCAGGTTGTTCTTGTCCCCTTCACTCTTGCCCTCGTACTCAATACCTATGCAAAATCAGTTGTGAATGTCCTTGGACTAGTGATGCTGTTTGTTGCGATGATTTGCACTTCCATGTGTATTGGCAGCCCTTTTTCCATAAATCGAAGCCAAATACTGTCCATAGAGGGTGTCCGATTGGTTTTACCAGTATTGACATTTCATGCCTTGGCCTTTACCATGGGATACTTGGTCTCCAAAATAACAATTTTGCAGTAAATCAATCATTCTCCCTCAGAAAAGTCTTCTTACTTTGATGCTAATGTAGTCACATCTCACCTTGTTGGAGGAGAGGCTGTTCAATGTCAAATGAATTACTATCATAGGGGCCGGTGAACGTCTTGAAGTGCACTTTCAGTTCCAATTTCAAAAGTGAAAAGTTGTGAATAATGTTATCTGGACACCAATACTGCTAGCAGTTGATGACTCGCCATTTGAGCCATTATCTTTATGATGGATTTGGAACCCTAGGGGTTTCTTAGGAGAAATAGATAAGTAGTTGTGTTTCTTGATCATAAGTTAATAGTTATTATATATTGCAATTTGCATCAGGTAAGTTGTGCTAGTGCTAGAACTAGTGTGTTTTACTATTTTGAGAGTTGAACTAGTGTTGGATAGTGCTAAAGGGAGACATAACATCAATAATATGAGTCATTGGTGTAATGCATGTATAATACATGAGAAGTTGGAGTCTAAACTAAGTCGTTCGTTCATTTCTCTTGATTATGATTGTGGTTAAGCGTGACTCCCCTTTTGTCTATGTCTTGTGTTGTGCCTATGAATGTTCCAGTTCACTCTTCCATCCTCTTCAACTTGCATCAGGTGTGTCTTGTTTCCTATAATTAACAAAAAATCTCAATTGTCTGCGATGCCTCGAGGATAAAATATTTTCAAGAACTAGTAGATCATAATGATTTTTGTCACACTAATTAATTTTGTTTTTGTAACAGGCATAAAGAAGAATTAGCAAGACAATTTCATTATGCACTGGAATGCAAAGCTAGACCCTGGCAGGGCTTCTTGCGACCTAGTTCCTTGGGAGCAATTAGGCGGTTTCATCAGCGTGTTCAGGGATAATGATGCATGGTTCTTTAACAACCTTACCAGGAATGTCTTATTTGAGCATTAGAATAGAATCAGGTTGTGTGGCAATGACTGGAACTATGTATAGTGGTGCTTATTAGTTGTAAAGTTAAAATGAGCTCTTTCTATCTTCTACAACTTAGTTGTTGCAGTACATAAACCTAACGAAATAAAATTGAGAAAAATATAGCGGATATAAATGGTTGAATGAATGAAAGGTGTATAGATTATACTCTCACACATCCAGGTTTGTGTTCCTATGTGTGTCTCTTACATCCATATGTATGTGTTCAGATTAGCTTGAAGGTGCTAGAGCCCAACTGTTGTAGGGATGGAGATAATTCTATGGTTCGGAAAGATAAAAACATAACATTCCCGTTTGGATACAATAAGTGTTTCATCTCATCTCAATTCACTATCCAAACCGTACCTAAATGTCCTAGTGAGGTTCACAATGTTTGAAAACCTTAAGGGAACAAAAAACATTAACTCAGAAAAATGCTTAATACACTAGTCCATGTATTTAGCATGGAGATTGCAAGCATTTCCTATAAAGCAGCATTAGCAAATCATTTAGGCCAGATACTTGATAGCAATGAGTTGTTCCATGCTAGCTGTTTCAGGGAACTCATTTTTTCCGCCAAATGTAGAATCTAAAAACTTGCCAGATAGGAAAGCATTCGTATATCTCTTAAAAAAATGCAAACATGCGAACCAAACCCAATCTCTATACGCCAGAATCATACAAGAGGCCGATACCATGACCCATTTATCTTCTTCGAGCTTATTTGGGTTCGCTCCAACTTCAATTTCATCAGCTATGCCTCTAAGATTTTTCAGCATGCTCAAACCCCAAATTTGTGTTGTCTTGTTCCTACAACGATGCAATTGGACTATATTGTCAAATGGTGTATGAATCCATCTTACCTGATGCTTATGCTCTCACTTCCGTCTTAAAGGCTTGTGGGTTTTGGCTGGCTTTGGAAGAGGGTAAACAAATTCATGGGTAGGTTTTGAAACTTGGGTTGAGTTTGAACCAATCGGTAAGGATGAAGCTCATGGAGTTGTACAGCAAGTGTGGCAAATTTAAGGATCCACAACAAATTTTTGTAGAAATGCCTGAAGAGGGGGATGCTGTTGCATCCACTATCATGATAACATCTTATATGAATCATGATAACAGTCTATTGGACCTCTATGTTTGATGGATTGGTTAGGAATGAGGAATTCAATAGAGCTTTAGAGTTATTTAGGGAAATGCAGAGGGAAGATGTGAAGCCTAATGAAGTTATCATTATCTGTATTTTATCGGCTTGCTCGCAATTGGGAGCACTAGAGTTGGGGAGGTGGGTTCACTCATACATGGAAAAGTATGAAATCAAGCTTAATCATATTGTAGGTGGTGCATTGATCAGTATGTATTCAATGTGTGGTGATATTGATAAGGCGCAACGAGTTTTTGATGGGATGAAAGAGAGAGATGTCATTACTTATAATTCAATGATTTTAGGACTTGCTATGCATGGGAAGAGTATTGATGCTAAAAAAATGTTTCAACAAATGAAGAAGCAAGGTATTAGACCAAACAACATTACATTCATTGGTGTGCTGAATGCATGTAGTTATAGAGGTCTACTAGAGTTGGAATATGATGTTTATCACTCCATGACTAGAGATTTATTAGATTCAACCACAAATAGAGCACTATGGATGCATGGTTGATCTCCTAGGGCGTGTTGGCTGGCTTGAAGATGCTTGTAACTTCATCAGAGAAATGAAAATAGCTCTAGATCATATAATTTTGGGTGCGCTGAGTGCTTGTAAAATTCATGGGAACATTGAAATAGGAGAAGCAGATGCAAAAATCTTAGTGGATTGTGGGTATGCAGATTCTAGAACGTACATTCTCTTATCAAGTGTCTATGCATTTTCTGGGAGATGGAATGAGCTTGTAGGAGTGAGAGCAAAGATGGAGGAGGGTGGAATGCTAAAGGAACCAGGCTGTAGTTCAATTGAAGTGAACAATGAGATCCATGAGTTCCTTCTAGGAGACGTCAGACATGTTGAGAGAGAAGAAATTTTCAAGAAGTTAGAGGAGCTTAATCATGCATTAAAATTGGAAGGATACCTACCAACAACACAAGTGGTTATGCAGGATGTCGAGGATGGGCAAAAAGAATGGGCTTTGGCAATACACAGTGAGAGGTTTGCAATATGCTATGGGCTAATCTCAACCACACCATATCCAACTTTGAGGATTGTGAAAAATCTAAGGGCATGCAACGACTGCCACTCCATGCATCGAGTCTGTGTTTAAGATTACTCGGAGAAAGATTGTGGTTAGGGATCGCTATAGGTTCCATTATCTCGAAAGTGAAGCTTGTTCTTGTGGGGATTATTGGTAACTAGTATTTTATGAGAATATTATACTCTAATAATTCTATACGAGTTATTCTACATTGAAGCCTTACACTACATACATCTACTTAACCAATATGTGATTTGTCATTTTTACATTTTTATTTTAATACACAATATATTTAAGCATTAAGATAGAAAGATAAAAATGATAAATCACATGTTGGTTACGTAAAGATGTGTGATGTAAAGCTTTCATTTAGAAATTTTCCACAATATTTAATGAGTATCTATGCAATTTGTTTATAGATTTAGCGAGCATTCCACCGTTTTAAGGATTCATGAATAACAGACATTATGAGTATGAAAAGAATATAAGCTCACGGCAGAAGACAAAAAGATGAAAAAGGAAACAATAGATTTTTAGGCTTATTCAATTTATGTCACTTGCTGGATGTTGATATGATAAATTTGTAAATAGTAATAAAATAGTTTCAGATAAAAATATTTTATGGAATTTTGAAAAAGTTGTAATGATTAGGTAATGATTAGATGAAAAAGTTAAAAATTAAAAATTAAAAAGTGTTTGTATTTATATTTGTGGTGTTTGAATGTTGAGATGAGATGAGATGAGACCATCTTCAAAGCTAAATAGGGCATTAGATTTAGGCATGTTCAATCTGTCTGTTGCTAGTATATTTGACATGAGTTTTATTATACATCAGTTACTACTCACTTTCATTCCCACACCTATTTTGTTATATTATTTCTTGCTGGTGAAATAGTGAATAGTAACTATGAGAAGGATTATTCTATTTGGCATTCATGACAGTTTGGACGTTATTTGAAGATACAATTAATGTAACTTGCATGATTATGATGTTGGGTTGCTTGTAGTTCTTTCAATCGATTGATGAATTCCAACGCAGAAGATTTTCAAGGATAGTTATCTACAAGCAAATTACATGCTTTTGACCTTTTAATTCGGATCAAGCATTATACTCAGGTTCCAATTAATTTTATTTACAACGAAGTGTACAGTCAAAATTACCTTTAATTTTTTTAATTATTATTTTTTAATCATAATTTGTATTTGATTACCAATATTGTAGCACATAATCCTTTTTTATTGATCGTAATGACTATGTCGCAATCAATTGAACGCTTGCACCTAAGCTATCTCTCATTCAGGAATTAATGTAGTGTTAGAGATACAAAAGAATTATATTAAAAAAAATTATAAAAATATAATTTTATATGATTTATTAGATATATTTTATAATAAAAATAATTTTATAATATAATAATTGGTATTAAATCACATCAATTTATCTATTTATTTTTATCTAGTCCTAAAGTATTTCTCTATTTATTTTTATAGAAAAGTATTTCTCTACTTTTAAATCAAAAGAAAAAGAAAAAGCACAACCACCAAGAAGGCAAAAAGGTATCTCCGCGTTGGACCTTTGTCTTTCTCTCCTTCCCTCACAACCTTTCTTCCAAGAAACCACCTTAAACCCTGCAAGCAATGATAAATTAACCAGATGCAAATTTCCCAAATCTCTCTCTCTCTCTCTCTCTCTGTATCACAGAATAACATAAG
Source organism: Juglans cinerea (assembly GCA_961763995.1). Taxonomy (NCBI): domain Eukaryota; kingdom Viridiplantae; phylum Streptophyta; class Magnoliopsida; order Fagales; family Juglandaceae; genus Juglans; species Juglans cinerea. Next base: position 17,936,037 of record CAUIVZ010000015.1, on the reverse strand, counting down.
CTCTCACAAGCAACATTATATAAAAACAGAACTTGGAAGATCATGGATGAGTATTTCTCTACTCTCTCTCTCTCTCTCTCTCTTTCTGTGTCTGCAATTTCATTCATATATATTTTAATTTCACTTCCTTCCCACTTTCTCTATGATTAGTTAAAACCCACCTCAATCTTTCCCTTTTTTTGTTTATTGTTTTTCTGGTTGAATTCGTCTTGCAGATCTGAAACATACCCGAAAGAGAGTAGCTTTCAGAGAGCGACATCAACCTCTGGAGCGGATACGACGACGAGCGTGCACGTGACCGCCCTGGATGGCCTCGTCAACGTCAACTCCCTCTTCACCATCGCCGTCTTTGTGGGGCTCTCCCTCACCACCCCGGGCCAGCGCAGCCTTGAGAACAACTCGGCCTGCGACGCCGGCCTCGATGTCACCAGGAAGCTCCTCGTCTTCGAGGTCGTCTCCTTCAGCTTCTTCCTCTTCTCCTCCCTCGTAGCCCAGGGCCTCAAGCTCGCCATCAACCTGCTCAACAGCAAAGACGTCGACGAGGCTTTCCGCGCCCACATCAACCTCAAGGTCCTCAGGCTCGGGATGATGGGATCGGCCGTGGGCTCCGTCATGGGCTGCATATTTCTTATGCTATCCATGATCAACGTCATCGAAATCCGGCTGGGGATGTTGTCGTGTGGTAGTAAATCCGCCGTCCATGCCGTCGCCGCATTGCTTATCCTGGTCTCCTCTGCTCTCTTCGTTTATATTTCTACTGCCATATATGCTTTTATGCAGTGATTTTGCCGTTTGGTAAAGAACTAGTTCCCTTTTCCAATCTGCGTATTGCTACCTTTGCCCGATGTTTAAGATCAAGTTCTCATGGGTTGATGAAAGGAGCCCAATGGCATTGTGTCTAACATGCAATAATGTTTGCCTGATCTGGGCTCTTAATTGGGTATTGTGTTGTTGTGGTTCGGAATTTTTGCCTCTTACCCAAAAATTCTTGTGAAGTTTGAACTATGCCCTTTAAAATTTTCAAGTTAACACTCGAAAAATTGAAATTGCTGCATCTATAGTGTTTATGGAATAGCTCTATAGACATTGTGCTGGTATAAAACTTTCAAGCTAATATGAGTGTGGCATGCAGCATTACTCTGCTGCAAACCCTCCATATGGCGTTGAACTTATACTCTTAAATCGTTGGAAAAACCGAAGGCTCGTGCTTCTAAAACTTCTCATGTCTCTAAATTGTCTAAGAATATTCAGAAAGGCCATTTGATTCTATATCTCAACCTGCCCGTTTCCTTTTTCCCAACCCAAAGGTCTGGATCAAGAAGTTATGCCCGAAGGTTAACAAGTTATACCTGAAATTAGCCTTCAGGCATACATGCTTGTAGGTTTGTAGACCATAGACCTTCAATCTCCAAGAAGATAAAAAGTGTAATTCTTCCAAGAGAGTTGCTTTGAAATTAGAATTCTGATTCTGAATTTCATCTCGATGTCTGCTGAAGCTTAATCTATTGGCTCCATTCGACAGGAATCATGAATGCAACTGCCGATTCAATCTCCTACACCTTACTAGACCGCATACTGGACTGGGTTGCTCTGGTCCAAACGCCTCACTATTTTTAATCATCTCATTGGTTGCAAATGTTGGACAATCCAGCTCAACCCACATCACCAGACCAAAAATCTACAACTAAAATTTATTTCTCTGTTCAATTGCCCGCACACTTCGAACTATGCCATCAATGTTTCTTGATAGGTGATTGGAATGATGCTCTATAGCTCGTAGAACCATATATGAAGCTGTTCTTGAAAAGCAGCAGATGGCTTTCACTCACGATGCAACTACTTTGGAGTGTCAGGAACAGTTGTGTGCTGCACATATAGAGAAAAACTACTTTGTTTTGTGAATAATGTTGAAGAGCAAACAGAACAGCTGTCCTCCAAAATCCAAGTTCTAGTTGAAAATGCGCTGGAAAGTTGAACAGTTGTGTGCTGCACGTCTTATTGAGCAGCATAAGCGATTTAGATGGACCCGTATCAGACATTCACTTACCCAGATACCTACAAGCCGAATAGAGAAAAGCCACTCCTTTATGGAACTTCTTCCATTTCCAAACCTTTTGGCCCCAGATGAGAAAAAGTATTTGCTTTATTTTTTTATTTTTTGATGTTGGGAAACCTCTCCAAGGTAGGACCCTTTAGACCCACCCTTGCAGAGTAAATTCTGGTCCCGTGCACCGCACCCTTGGAAGTTTCCCTACACGGAACTGGTTAAATCGCTGGCTTTTGATCAGGGGGTGTGGTCCCAAAAGATTGTTGCACTCATGAGGTGTGGAACTTTAGACCTGGGAGTGATACACCAAGATCAAGACATTCACCACTTGGGCCAACCCCTTGGAGACCTTGGGTTAAGTATTTGCTTTATTTGGCCCTAGATTCAAATGAAAGCTGCATAAATGGCATGTTCTTTGAACACAAGTGACCAAGCAAATAGGCTAATTGTGGAATGAGTTAAGGAATCTTTGCTACGAACTTGTGACTTGTAAATTTGAGAGAACCAGAGAAGTATCCTTGAGGGCCATCTTTTGTGTGGAATTCAAACAAGTTCCGTCACCATTTCGAGATGTTGTTTCTTTCTTTCTTTTTTCACTATGGTGAGTGAGATGAAAAAGACAAACTGAGAAAAATATACAAGTATTTCTGTTATCTTAAACACAACATAAATTATATAAAAATGTTATGTTCAGTTACTTTTGCGTACTCCTTGTGCACTACACTAATGTGATTGACAAGTTACAAGTATTGACAGAAAAGCAAAAAGAATCAAAACCGAACATAACAGAATTGCAAACATTGATCATGACAAACTAAGAAATTAATAAATACTAGAATAATATAAATAAAAAAGTAATATACAAGACCCCTACAATAAAACATACATATTTATTGCATTTATCAATACAAATAATGCAAGAGTTATCCTAGAAGATTCATCTTTTAAGGATAAATTGCTGGCTTTTCGTCAGGGAGTGTGGTCCCAAAAGATTGTTTGTACATATGAGGTGTTGAACTTTAGACTTGAGAGTAATACACCAAGATCAAGACATTCACTACTTGGGCCAACCCCTTAGAGACCTGGGGGTTAAGTATTTGCTTTATTTGGCCCTAGATTCAAATGAAAGCTGCATAAATGGCATGTTCTTTGAACACAAGTGACCAAGCAAACAGGCTAATTGTGGAACGAGTTAAGGAATCTTTGCCACGAACTTGTGACTTGTAAATTTGAGAGAACCAAAGAAGTAGAGAAGTATCCTTGAGGACCATCTTTTGTGTGGAATTCAAATAAGTCTTGTCTCCATTTCAAGACGTTTTTTCTTTCTTTCTTTTTTCACTATGGTGAGTGAGATGAAAAAGACAAACTGAGAAAAATATACAAGTATTCCTGTTATCTTAAACACAACATAAATTATACGAAAATGCTATATTCAATTACTTTTGTATATTCTTTGTGCACTCCACTAATGTGATTGACAAGCTACAAGTATTGACAGAAAAGCAAAAAGAATCAAAATCGAACGTAACAAAATTGCAAACATTCATCATGACAAACTAAGAAATTAATAAATACTAGAATAATATAAATAAAAAAGTAATATACAAGACCCCTACAATGAAACATACATGTTTATTGCATTCATCAATAAAAATAATGCAAGAGTTATCCTAGAAGATTCATCTTTCTTCCCCCTACCCCCGGTGCATGTATATCTCCCTCTCTATAATAAAAATAAGAACAAAGAAAAGGAACAAAGAAAAGGAAAAAGCCTCTACATATGCATGGTCTATGAACTTGAGCTCAGGGCAGCAAATCCACCACCTTTCATCATCTGCTTAAACTCGTTAAAGTTGACCATCCCATCCCCATCCATGTCCACCTTCTTGATCATCCTCTTGCATTCTTCTAGGGTCCTCCCTTGCTTGAGTCCCAAAGAAGCCAACACCGACCTCAATTCCTCCACGGTGATGACCCCATCTCCGTTCTGATCGAACACATTGAATGCCTCCTTGATGTCCTCCTCCTCGTCCCTCTCATTCATTATTGTTTCATACAATGCTCCAAACTCATCGATATCCACGTATCCGTCGCCGTTCACGTCGATCTTTTCAATCATCTGGATCATGTCTTTATCTGGGATGAAGATGCCAAGGTTCTGTAATGAATCTCTAAGCTCCTTCCTCGTGATCCTGCCATCACCATTGCGATCGAACATTTGAAAAATACGTCGAAGTTCTGCTGGATCCATGATGATCACCGGAAATGGTAGACTGGAAATTAACAAAATGATTGAAGCCAAAAGATCAGCAGAAGGAAATGATCATTAATTAAGTTCGGGTGAAACAAACTGAGACAGCCGGAAGAAAAACAAATGGATTTAAGAAGGTTGCCAAAATGGAAAATCTTCAGCTAGACGGTTGGCCTAGGTTGTTGAGTACGTAAACAACTTGACAATATGCGGTGGACGTTCTTTAGGGTTGTTGAGTGAAAATAGAGCACATCCATTAATTTCGTCCAATCATCGGTTTGTTTATTTTTATTATTATTTTTTTTAAAGTACGTTTAAATAGTGAGTTTTAATATTATTTTCAATTGAAATGAAAATTGAAAATTGAATAAAATATTATTAGAATATTATTTTTTAATATTATTATTGTTTTGAGATTTGAAAAAATTGAATTGCTTATTATATTTTGTGTGAAAATTTAAAAAAATTATAATAATAAGATGAAATACTTTTTATATATAAACGTGACCTTAATTTTCGAGTTTTAAGGATTTTGCTGCAGTCATCTTCTATTTCTATTTTGGCTATAATGACATGAAATTGTCTACTAACAAAAGAGTTTTTTCTTAGTACACTCTTGTCTCATCATGCAGTATTGCAATAATTATTTGTGCAAGCCCCGTAGTGTGGGCGGCGCCGTGGCAGGGCATTAGCCCCCAGCACCCCGCGTCCACCACCTTGGCTTCACTTGGGCGGCACGGGCAATCCCGCCTGCAGGTAAAAAAAATCCAACGGGGGCAAGAGGCAGTTTGGGCTCAGGCCCCATCTGCACCCCGCACACCCAAGCCAGGGCTAGCCCAGCCAAATGATATATATATATTACACACAAAAAAATTCGTTACTAAAACCACATTGTTTTGGGGGTGGGTTAAATGAAACCTAAAACCCACACTCCCCCCCGCTTTCCTCTCTGCGTTGTAACCCTCTTAGACCCTCTCTCCCTCTCGCAGGGTCTGCTCATAAGATAAACTAATGATTGAATTTCAAAATCATTAGAGTAAATTATCTAAATTGTCCTCTATAAATTATAATTATCTAAAATTTTATCTACACCAAAATAATAATAAAAATAAATAATAAACTTATTAAGCTAAAGGGTCACCAACGTAGGGTGGAACCCGTGGATGACCACCATTAGGGCAGTTTTGGGCCACCACATGGACGGCCCAAATCAGACTACCCATGGGGTGGCTAGCCAGGACCACTGTTACTCGTTGGTCAACTTTTATTTATTTATTTTCATTATTTTCTTATTAAGTTTTGAGAGGGAAGTTTGGAAAATATGCTTAAGAATTAAAGGGTTTTCACAATTTTTAATTAATCAACTGGATTTAAGGTGCGAATTGAAGAAATTGGTAATTTTTGGATATCAAAATTTTTAGTTTTGGTAGTTTATGATATATGTAATTTGAAAAATGGGCAATAAGTTGGGGTACAAAATGAAATTCCTCCTAATAATAAAAAATAAAATAAAATAAAATAAAATAAACCGGATTTTATTATATAAAAATTGATATATTACACAGTTCAGCTATAACTTTTTATCAAATAGCATATATCCTAGATTAAGATTAAGAAAAATTATTATTGTAACACACTTTTGATAGAAACCTCTTGATGGATGATCATGCTATTTTATAGTTTTATGAAAAAAATATATTTATTAGAAAAATTCTATTGGTGCGTAGAAAATAGGATACCTTACTCTCTGTAGCACCTGAGCTTCTTCTTATTGAATGAGCAGACTGCAGATCAGAGTAAGGTATCCTATTTTTTCTTTTGTTTTTCCCGTGTATATTCAAGTTCACATTTTGGCATTTTAGCTCTAAGTACTATACAAGAAACCTAAAATGCAAGGAAGGAATGAGATGCATAGCAGAAAACCAAGGAAAGAACAGGCCGTTCAACTTTTTCCAGATTTATAAATATTGCCAAATCTACATGATTCAGTAGTTTTATCTGCCCATGCATGCAGATGCAGCCATGCCCCGAGATCATATCAAGTCATTCTGAGAGGCACCAACTACAAATATTGAGTTTAATCTGAAAAAGGAGAAAGAAGAAGAAGCATGGAACACCAACGCCGGCGCCAGGCATCTGTTATCAAGGGGGAAGTTGTCATCATCCGTCATGGTCACTCAGTTCCTGGAAAATCAGTCTCGGTTCACGTCTGTAGTTGCACTGAAGACAATCCTGGTATATATTTTCACTTGTCCCAATGTTTTTTTTTTCGTTTACTACCTCAATTCACTTCTTCCTATGTTAAAGCAACTCAAGAATCATTATAGCATTAGAAAGTACCAAATTTTCAGAGGCATTATTCTTTTAAGACCACACAGAATTACTTCTCACGCATGACAGTAGCATATATATGTTTTTCTTCATGTGACGTCCAACAGGATCTGGCAGAGGGAGGTTGAGCGAGAGTGCATACCTCAAACATGGAAAAAGCAACACAATAAATGGCATAAAAACAACAACTTATAAAGTGAAGTTGCACGTAGATCCAGAGTTTGGAATTCCAGGAGCTCTGGTCATAAAAAGCCAAAACAAGCATAAATTCTTCATTCAGTCAGCATCTCTCCAAACTTTTAATCAGACCATCCACTTCGACTGCAACTCTTGGATGTACCCTTTCAAAAAGACTAAAGCTGATCGAGTATTTTTCTCAAACACAGTAAGTCATGGAAGACATGATTCAGGTTCTTTTGACTGTTTTTTCACTCTTAGATGCAATTAAACAACAGTAATGCTACCATTTTAGAGTTATCTTCCAAACCAGACACCAAGTGGTCTAATGGAACTGAGGGAGAACGAACTCAATAGCTTGAGAGGAAAGAGGACTGGAGAGAGGAAGGAATGGGATCGAATCTACGACTATGACTACTATAATGATCTTGGCAACCCTGACAAAGGTCGAAAACATACCAGACCTGTCTTAGGTGGGTCTGAGTCACATCCATATCCTCGTAGGATAAGAACGGGTCGGCCTCCCAGCTATGAAGGTATGCAGCTTCCCTGATCTCAGATGGTTGGCAAAACTATTGGACCAGGTAATTAAGAAAACTTATGTTTGCAAGTCGATATAGAGGACACATCCTTCACACCAATGACATGATAAAATTTGATTTATAAGAGAAACTAATTACAAACTTCTCTAGCAAATCAAATTCTATTATGTTAGTGGTATTTAGGATGTGTCCTCCGACTCGAAGGATTTGATAATTAGTCATGCATTTATCAATGCCTATTACCTTGCATTAGCAATGCCTATTAACCCCTTAATCAAACAATCAAATTTTCACTCTGCTGTGCTGCATAGTGACTACAATTATGAGGTCAGAACACCTTAACCTACCAAAATTCTTAAAACAACCAAGTCTGTATTTCAGGCACCCTAAACCTGTTTTGTTGAAGTTGGAGCACAATGGAGAGAATTAACTGACACAAGGATTAGGCTAAAAGAAAGAGGTTTAATTTGAAACCGGGTTGCACAATATGCCTGGTGGTATGTTATGTCTAGACGAGAGGTTTCACATATTCATGGTTCTATCTCTACGATGTGACAAATTTTAACGCGCCTAATTCCTTTTCCCTTTCTGTTTCACACTAACTTTATGCCACTAGTGCCGAAATTATATTGCAACTTCTTCATTACTACTGTACGTGCAGATCCTTTCACTGAAAGTCATTCGGGAAAAGACAACTTGGATATATATGTTCCTCCAGATGAGCGTTTCAGCCCCAAGAAACAATCTGCATTTATATTGAACTCATTCCAGGCTACCATACATTTCCTAAGCCCCGAGGAAAAATCACTGTTCCAACAAGATTTTAGTAGTTTTCACACATTTGAAGAGACACACAGAATGTTTTCTAGCAATAGAAGCCATGCAGTGGAAGAATGGGTTAAAGGGATTCTAAAGAAAGGGGTGCCAGAAGAGCTCTACAGAGAAGTCATTCATGCAAGCAAGAAAAACCCATTGAAATTTCCATTGCCTCAAATTATAGCAGGTCGAGTACCACATCATCAATCTATACAGTGCAATAGACAAAAGTTTTCATTTTCATCTTTGGCTTTATTTTCTATTATCAGAAAATGGAATGGCATGGTTGGATGATGAGGAGTTTGGGCGCCAGATGCTTGCTGGAACTAATCCAACACGAATCCAGTGCTTGGAGGTACCCACTACGTACCCTTATGGGCCAGGCTTAAGCAATTGTCAGCTAAGGTCCATATATTTAAAATGTTTCAGCATCTTATGTACGTTGAAAATAAATCTACAACAGTGCCTTAAAGCAAGACTTTCTTTCTCTTGATTCACAATTTTCAACTACTAAAATAATTATCTCAGGCTAGATGTGTTCAGCCTTACTGGTTGGCAACTTCACTACTGTCAGGTATAATGTAAGTGTAATATGAGTACGTCTAACTGATTTGAAATGTTTACTATGACTTGACCTTGCAGGTATTTCCGCCACAGGACAAAAATGGAGTGAAAAGTTCAATAAAGAGATCACACATAGAGCATAACCTTGATGACCTGACTGTTGTTGAGGTAAAGCAAAACACTAATCTAAGCAGTAGTTTTACTTGCAGCATGCAATATAACCCGTCAATCGTAGTTTTAAATCTGACAGAATGGTTAGAGCATCTGGCCTCAAAGGACAGACTTAAGCCCAAAGTGTAGGCCTGAATTCTAAAAAATCTACTGATTCAATTTTTGAGAAAAATAATAGCAAAGGGTATAATTGTTGGATCAGAAAAAAGTAAATATTTGAGGTCAGTTCTCTAGCATGACTTCTCTTTTTTTACTTCCAATGAATTCACAGGCAATGAATCTATGGAGGCTATTCATTTTAGATCACCATGACTACCTAATGCCATATATAAGCAGAATAAACACAAAGGGTGTTTGTGTTTATGCATCTCGAACACTACTATTCTTAAGGAGTGATGACACGCTAAAGGCAATAGCAATAGAACTTAGCTTGATTGACTCGAATGATGGCAACGAGATCAATAGGGTTTTTGTTCCATCAAGTCAGGGGACTGAAGCAGCACTGTGGCAGCTTGCTAAAGCTCATGTTGCAACTAACGACTGTGTCTATCATCACCTAATCAGCCATTGGTGAGTTGAGCAATTCTGTGCACCCAAGTTTAACAGTTCCTATTTATATGCTTGTCTACCTAATAATGTGCAGAGGTACTTAGCAAATTGTTGTACATACATGTGACAATATATCTGAAAATAGTCTGGACTTTGTTCCGGACACCAGGTTCCAATAAGATATATATATATATATATATATATATATATATATATGACAATATACATTGTGAGTTGTTTCTATCCATTGCATTTTTTAGGCTGCAAACCCATGCAGTAGTCGAACCATTCATCATTGCCACTAGAAGGCAGTTGAGTGAGATGCATCCAATCCATCGTTTACTGAATCCTCATTTCAAAGACACCATGCACATAAATGCATTGGCTCGGAGAATCCTCATCAACTCTGGAGGAATCCTTGAGAAAATATTATTTTCTGGTGAAGTCTCCATGGAGTTGTCTTCTGAGCTTTACAAGGGGTGGAGATTTGATGAGCAGGGCCTTCCTGCTGATCTACTTAAAAGGTATTCCACGAAATTATCATTGATTTTCCATGCGTGCAAGGTAAATTGGCTAGATAATCTAGAACAAGTGGAAATCTCATTCTTTTTTGCCAGTACCTTGTTGCTTTGCCATTAAAATTCCCGACTTCCTCTCTTGGTAATCTATGAGATCTTCTAGCTGGATCTATGGATATGAGATAACAGTGTGGGAATTTTCTCACGTCACAGCTGCCACAGATGCAACCTAGGGAATGTTTTTTTTTTTCAGATTTAGAGAGCATCTATACCTCCATATTCTGATAATTAGATCTTCATGGAAAAATTCCTCCAGAGGTATGGCCCTGGAAGATGCAGATCCAGACAATCCCACTGGAGTTCAGCTACTCTTTGAGGACTATCCCTATGGAGCAGATGGACTTGAGATATGGACTGCCATCAAGACATGGGTCACAGAGTTTTGCTCAATCTTCTACAAAGACGATAATTCTGTCCAGACTGATTCAGAACTCCAAGCATGGTGGTGGGAAATACAATACGTAGGTCATGGCGATAAGTGCCACGAGGAATGGTGGTATCAAATGACAACATGCTCAACCCTAATAGAGACTTTAACAATTCTCGTATGGATAGCATCTGCAATCCATGCTTCGGTGAACTTTGGGCAATACACATATGCCGGTTACCCACTAAATCGTCCCACACTATGTCGAAAGTTCATTCCAAAGGAAGGAACATTTGAATATGCTGAATTCCTCAAGGATCCAGACAAATACTATCTTAAGATGTTGCCTGACACATTCGAAATGTCCATTGGTGTAGCATTAGTGGAGGTCCTCTCATGGCACACATCAGATGAAGTGTACTTGGGCCAAAGACCATCCGAGTGGACAGATAATGAAGAGGTTCGACATAAATTTGAGAAGTTCAATGGCACACTTAAAGAGATAGAGGGGAAAATCATGAGCCGAAATAGAGATCCCAAGCTCAAGAACAGATGGGGTCCTGCAAAAGTTCCATTCAATGGTTTATACCCAGATACATCCAATATTGCATCTCAAGTCGGCATGACAGGAAAGGGGATTCCTAACAGCATATCCATTTGACATGTCAAACATATCCAATGTGCTTCACACAATGATGATTTTATTTATTTATTTGACAGGTACTTTACCTCGGTACAAATGGTTTTGTTCATTTTTTGGCTTACATTTTACTCAGAGTAATACCTCATCAAGTGAAGTCCCACTCCAACTGAGATGCACTCTTGCTCTGCAGCTAGGCTTGCAGTTCAAAACCTGGTTATAATAGCTGCCCTAGCTCTCATTTTATCACCAACATTGGCCTTGAACAGCAAGATGTGCACTACCAACTCTCCCAGGATTGGATTGCTCAGCACCAAGTCGGCAACCATTTCAGCAGTTCCCAAAGCCTCAAAATTGAAGCAGAATGGTGAACAAGTTTTATCAAAAGATGTAGCCTACTACGTTAAACCACGTCAGTTTATAAGTTTTCTTTTAGCAATTCTCTTTCTAAGCCTAATACTTCTCCCAAAGTGGTACTCTTTGTTCCACATTCATGGCTATTTAAAAGCTGCTACCGTAGGCTGCCCAGTAACAAGAAAATAAGATAGTCATTGAATTCATGATTCTATTTTGGTCTAAGGGAGCAATTGGCACGATTCAACAATAATAACAATAACAATATTGGAATTGTTATTGCTGCTATGGTTTTTAATAATAAACCAAGATAAGATCATTAGAAATATTGGTGTTAGATTTTAAGCTGTGTAATACTCTGTCGAGCATACTAGAAGCAAACAAAACATAGTAAGACGCAAACTTTACCTTTCAGTAAGTCAAGAAAAATCAATCTCTTTGGCATGAGTTTCCCCACATGCCCCTTAAAGATTTCTAATCAAACAAAAAACGCTGTCACTTTGGTCGAACCTTATCATAGTCTTAAAAATACTCTGAAACCATGCATAAACACAGAGAGCTCTGATCTAATTTTCTCATGAGAGCTGCAGTAATAAAAGGATTACACAAAAATAATTCTACAAATTGTCGTGACTTCATGTGATTAGTTAGATCTATTTTAAAATAAAAATAACTACAAACCCGTCATTTGTGAAATTAGTTTTTTGTAATTAATTTGTGGCCAAAGTATTTCTCTTTCTCAAGTGACCAAACAAGTTGGATTATTTCAGACAAGACAGACTAAAAAGGAACATAGATACTTTTACAGTTAGAAAAAAAAATGATACCACTTTTGTAAACGAAACTGTCACGGGTGTTGGGGGCAAGGCTGTGAAGGAAGGAAGAAGAGCTGAAGAAAGACTGAAGGAAGAATAACAGAATAACAGAAGGAAACAGAAATAACAGAAGGAAGTTTGGGGCAGTTATCAATATGGAGAGTTTTTGTAAATGAATTAGTGATACGGTGCATTTATGTTTTTGTAGTGTTTAGAAGCCGTTTAATGAAACTGTGAGTTTTGGCTGTTAAGATTTGAATTGCGTTTAACGTTGTAAAGTTAGCGTTTTGGTCTTCCTTTTCATTCTGCTTCTATAAAAGAAGATGAGATTCACATGTAGATCATCTTGAATGAATATAGTTCTGATTTGGGAGGTTAGGAATTCCTCGAAAATTCTTGGTCAGGATTCATTATGGAATCTGGCATTTGAAGATCCTTTTATGTGTCAATCTTACTTCATACAGTTCTTGAGTGTTGAATGAATTAGTGTTACTGAGTGAAGAGGAAGTGTAGATGAGTTATTGATCAATTCAAGAACGTAACAAGTGGTATCAGTAGTAGTCGATCTTGGAGAGCTCTGATGGCAGAAGGTACACGTGCATCATTAAAGAATCAGCAAGATGGGTCCCAAAAACAGCAAGAAGCAGTTCAAAAACAGTTGGAGAATCATCAGCAAGCTATTAATGGAATGGTAGAAAGGTTAGACCAAGTTTCTGAGATGTTACGTTCTTTGTGTGAAGCTGTGAACAACAATCCTTTTAGAGATAGAGAGGTGTCGAATGACCATAAAAATCAGGAAGAAAGAGGTGTTATTCAGAGGGGGTTTAGGTTGGATTGCCCATGTTTTAATGGTACTGATCCTGCTGGTTGGGTCTTTAAGGCCAACCAATACTTTGATTTTTATCAAGTACCATTTCACCAGAAGTTGATGGTAGCATCACACCATATGGATGGTGAGGCATTGGTATGGTACCAAAGTGCTCTAGATGCTAGACAGTTTAATTCATGGGAGTCCTTAGTGATGTCAATGCAAGGTAGATTTGGGCCATCAGCATTTGATGACCCAATGGAGGCTTTAACCAAGTTAAGACAAACTACTTCTGTTAGTTTGTATACATCATAATTTGAGGCTTTGACAAACAGGTTGAAAGGCTTATCCGAGAGACATAAGATGAGTTGCTTTATTAGTGGGTTAAAAAATGAAATTCGAATACCAGTTAAAATGTTTAATCCACCTAATCTTAGTTCTGCTTTTGGCTTGGCAAAGTTGCAAGAAGAACATGTTTTGTCTTCAAGGAAGTCTTGGAGGCAAAATCTTCCTTGAAGATAAAATGGCCATTATGCTGATAAATGGCCTATTGTTAATGGGGGAGATTTAGCTAATAAAGGGCAAAGAACTTTTCCTCCTGTGAGGAAAGTTACTTCCCTCCAAATAGATGATAAGAGGAAGAAAGGATTGTGTTTCCACTGTGATGAGAAGTGGAATCCTAATCACACCTGAAGAATCCCAAGATGTATATTATGCAAGGTGATAATGAAGATAGGGTGGAAGATAATGCTGTATTGAGGGAAGAATCTGTGCCAGAAACTCAAGAGCTTGATTTACAGGATTTTGAAGTCCTGAAAGTTTCTATACATGCTATCTCAAGTTGTGTAAATAGCAATGCCATGAAATTGTTGGAAATGATTAGGTTTTTTACTGTGGAAATTCTAGTAGATTCTGGAAGTACACATAATTTCTTGGACCCATTGGGTCTTGAAGGTTTCTATACATGCTATCTCAAGTTGTGTAAATAGCAATGCCATGAAATTGTTGGGAAGGATTGGGTCTTTTACTGTGGAAATTCTAGTAGATTCTGGAAGTACACATAATTTCTTGGACCCATTGGTGGTTGAGGCAGCTAAATTGAAGGTAGAAAAGGATGTGGGATTGCAAGGTCAAGTTGCAAATGGGGCAAAGATTGTCAGTCAAGGAAGATGTGTGGAAGTTGTTAACATTCAGGATTCCAAGTTCATAATCCCATTCCATGTCCTTACTTTGGGGGGTTGTGACATTGTCCTTGGAGTCCAGTGGCTTAAGATATTAGGTTCCATTAAGTGGGACTTTACTAATATGTCTATGGAGTTTCAAGTAGGTGACAATAAGCTGTTGTTACAAGGCCTTGTTTCTGGAAGAGTTGAAGTGGAAACTGAAATGAATCTGTTGAAATCTTCTTTTGTGAGGAAACATGACTGGATTTTACAATTAGTTGCAGTGCAAGAAGAGAAGAAGAAAGGAGAGATACAACCAGAAGTTGAAGAGATGCTACAACAGTTTAATACTGTTTTTGAAGAACCTGTGGGGTTACCTCCACCTCGAGCTTTTGGCCATCAAATTGTTTTGAAAAGTGGATCTGCACCAGTGTCAGTAAGGCCTTACAGGTACCCTCATTATAAAAAATCAGAGATTGAAAAAATTGTACAAGATTTGTTGAGTAATGGTGTGATTAGACCAAGCCAAAGCCCATTTTCCTGACCTGTTCTCCTTGTTAAGAAAGCTGATGGAACATGGAGAATGTGTATGAATTATAGAGCCCTAAACCAAGAAACCATCAAAGACAAACTTCTAATTCCTATCATTGATGAACTTCTTGATGAATTGTGTGGAGCAAAGTATTTTTCGAAACTTGATTTGAGGTCAGGTTATCATCAAATTAGGGTGAAAGAGGAAGATATCCCTAAAACAGCATTTAGAACTCATGAAGGCCACCATGAGTTCTTGGTAATGTCATTTGGGCTTACCAATGTACCTGCCACCTCTTAAATTTTAATGAACCATGTTTTTAAACCATATCTCAGAAAATTTGTATTAGTTTTCTTTGATGATATTCTGGTTTATAGCAAAAACTTGGAAGAACACCTTGCACACTTATCAACTGTTTTATCAGTTTTACAGCAGCATACTCTATTTGCTAAGAATTCTAAGTGTCGTTTTGGGGTCACTGAGGTAAATTATCTTGGCCATTTAATTTCTGTAGAGGGTGTTAAAGCTGATCCTAAAAAAATAGCTGCCATGATGGAATGGCCAGTCCCTAAAAATGTAAAAGCATTAAGAGGTTTCTTGGGCCTTACTGGCTATGATAGGAAGTTTATTAAAGGCTATGGTTCTATAGCTGCTCCTTTGACATTGCTGCTGAAAAAGAACTCTTTCATGTGGTCCAAAGAAGCTGAGGTAGCCTTTCACAATTTGAAGAATGCAGTAGCTCAACCTCTAGTGTTGAAGCTGCCTGATTTTGCAAAAGAGTTTACTATCGAGTGTGATGCACCTGGGATTGGTTTGGGAGCTGTTTTGATGCAAGAAGGACATCCAATAGCCTTTTTCAGCAAGGCTTTAATGTTGTTTACTTATAAAAAAGAGTTCTTGGCCTTGGTGTGTGCTGTGGGCAAGTGGAGACCCTATTTGTTTGGTCAGATATTTAGAATCAAGACTGATCAACAAATTTTGAAATTTTTATTAGAGCAAAAGATGGCTACTGTGGCTCAGCAAAAGTGGATCTCAAAGCTTATGGGCTATGATTTTCGAGTGGAATACAAGAAAGGCAAAGAAAATAAAGTAGCTGATGCACTTTCAAGGAAGATGGAAGAGGAGCCAACTACATTGGCTTTAATTTCATTCCCTACTCCTTTGTGGTTAGAAGGTTTAAAACAAAGTTATAATCTTTCTGTTGAGCTTACTGACTTGATTAATGATTTGCAACAGGGAAAACAAGTTTCCAAGGGGTTTTCCTTACAGCAAGACCTGCTTCTCAGGAAAGGAAAGTTAATAATAGTCCCTGGATCCCCATTTCATAAGAGGGTGCTACAACACATCTATTATAGTCTAGAGGCTGGTCACGTGGGGTACCATAAGACACTACAGAAAGCAAAGATGGACTTCTATTGGCCAAGCATGAGGCAAGATATCAGAAAGTTAGTAAGGGAATGTCAGATTTGTCAAGTTAACAAGAATGAGAATGTTTGTCCAGTTGGGTTACTTCAACCCTTGCCCATCCATCAAAGTCCTTGGCTTGATATTGCCATGGACTTCATTGAAGGACTTCCAAGCTCGAATGGCATGACAGTTATCCTAACTATAGTGGATAGACTGACTAAGGTGGGCCATTTCTTTCCAATGGCACATCCTTACACGGCTAGTAAGGTAGCTGAAATTTTTTTCTCTGGAGTGTTTAAACTGCATGACCTTCCTAAGACTATAGTGTCTGATAGAGATGTAGTTTTCACGAGCCTATTTTGGAAAGAATTATTCAAGATGCAAGGTACTACACTAGCTTTCACTTCAGCTTACCATCCTCAATCTGATGGTCAAGCTGAAGCTTTAAACAAATGTGTGGAGGGTTATTTGAGGGCAAACATTGGTGCTAAACCAAAAAGCTGGTGTAGTTGGTTACCCATGGCTGAGTGGTGTTACAATATCATTGTTCACTCCTGCACAGGTGTTTCATCTTTTCAAGCCTTGTATGGGTTTCCACTCCCAAAGTTACTAACCTATGTACCTGATACCCCTGCCAATGCAGCAGTGGATCAACATTTGAAGACTCGAGAGGAGGTGCTTTGTCTTTTAAAGGATAATTTGAAGAAAGCACAGAATAGAATGAAGCTGTATGCCGATAGAAGAAGAACTGAAAGGAGTTTTGAAGTTGGAGATTGGATTTTTCTAAAGCTACAACCTTATAGGCAGAAAACTGTGGCCTTGAGACATAACATGAAATTATCCCCTAGGTACTTTGGGCCTTTCCAGGTTATTAAGAAGATTGGGGCAGTTGCTTATAAACTGGATTTACCTTCTTCATCAAAGATTCATCCTGTTTTTCATGTCTCTTGTCTAAAGAAGAAATTAGGTGATCAAATTTCTCTTTACCTACATTACCACCAGTTGACTGTGAAGGAGTTGTTCAGCTTGAACCTAAGAAGATTCTTGAGAGACGAATGAAAAAGGTAGGTGATAGAGCTTGTACTAAGGTGCTAGTTAAGTGGGTTGGGGCCACTTTGGAGGACAATTCTTGGGAATTACTATGGACTCTCAAGAACTCATATCCTCACATAGTAGGGACAGTTTTGTGAAATTGTCACGGGTGCCTTGGGGGCAAGGCCTTGAAGAAGTGGGGATTGTCACGGGTGTTGGGGGCAAGGCTGTGAAGGAAGGAAGAAGAGCTGAAGAAAGACTGAAGGAAGAATAACAGAAGGAAGTTTGGGGCACTTATCAATACGGGGAGTTTTTGTAAATGAATTAGTGATACGGTGTGTTTATGTTTTTATAGTGTTTAGAAGTCGTTTAATGAAACGGTGAGTTTTGGCTGTTAAGATTTGAATTGTGTTTAACGTTGTAAAGTTAGCGTTTTAGTCTTCCTTTTCATTCTGCTTCTATAAAAGCAGATGAGATTCACATGTAGATCATCTTGAATGAATATAGTTCTGATTTGGGAGGTTGGGAATTCCTCGAAAATTCCTGGTCAGGATTCATTATGGAATCTGGCATTTGAAGATCCTTTTGTGTCAGTCTTACTTCATACAGTTCTTGAGTGTTGAGTGAATTAGTGTTACTGAGTGAAGAGGAAGTGCAGATGAGTTCTTGATCAATTCAAGAACGTAACAGAAACCATCGAAGCTGGGGAAACCTGGTCTGCTGTTAAGCCAAAGAACTACCGGACTCCCCTGATGGGTTCCTAGTAAAACATATGCTTATCATGACTCCGGTCGATCGTCACATACCTTAAAATACCCACATGACAAAAGAAAACAACAAAAAAACCCACCAAAGTATAAAAAGCATTACTAAAAAAAGATTATTTCCTACTAGAGAGAATTCAAAGAATACGGGAAAAAAGAGCATTATTATTTATAAGTCTGACACATCATACATCATAATTTTTTAATTTTTAATTTTTAATTTTAATTTTTTTTGGTTTTATCCTTCTTAAAATAATTGAATTCTTCTACTTATCATTCATATACCACATATTTAATAAGAGAAAAAAATTAAAAAAATTAAAAAAATGATGGTGTGTGATATATAAGGCTTATAAATAAAACTTTTCGGAAAAGAAAGTATTCCAAAAATAGTTGAAAGAGCACAATAGAAAATACCTGGTAGTGTTTGGAAGGGAGAGTGGCAGTCAAGCCAGGAATCGACCCTCCTCTTTGTTGACTTAAGCATGTCCACAACCCCATTAAGTGGATAATCTTTGGATTATGGTTTAAATTATAAAAACTTGCAAGTGATCGTAGCATTATTAAAGGAAGATTACTTATTAAAGGAAGATTATGGATTCTTCATTTTATTATTTAAAAATGCATCACTAACATTTACTAGTGCTAGGCTGCCCCCCAGTATCACAGTTGGGTGTGCCGTCTAGAACAAATTCATATTTATATTTACATTTTATTTTCTCATTTTTAAATATTTTTAAAAAATATAGAAAAATATCAATACACCATGAAGTAAAAAACAAATAAAAAAAATTAAAATATAGGTGGTGTCAAAATTAGGTGTCAAAGTAGTGTTTCTCTTTTCTATTTTATATACTGACTTTTACAATATACCATACATCAACTTATTTATTTTTTCTTCATATCATTTAAATATGAGTAATGCTACGTACAGTCGTGGAGTGTGCAAGTACCGTGCAGTCGTTTTGAAAAATAGTATGGTCCACTATTAAAAAAATAATTTATTTTCATGTAGGTCTCGTATTTATTCATTTTTTTCAAAGCGATTGTACGACGCTTGCATACTCACGACTGCAAGTATCATTTATCTTTAAATATTATATTTTTTTAATATATTTCATTCATTTCAAATAAATTAAAAAGTTGAAAGTGGATAAAGAAATGAATAAAGAGTAAAAAGTAGAGAAATAAATGAATTAAATATTTATATAAATGTGAATAGTATTCCATAGATGAGAGATGGTACTGTAGCAAATTGGATATTAGTTATAAAATACATAATCTATTGGTTGAGCTATATTGAGTTATTTCTTTCAAATTTTACAAAAATGAGTTTTACATAACCCATTGGAATTGTTTTATAATTCAATAAAGCTTACACTTAATGGGCTATTATAAGAGATTAACATTGAACTCATTAAATTTATCTTCAAATTTTGATGAAAAGTACATATTTTCCATATATCTAAAATTTTCTTATCTATAACTAGAGGTGCTACCCGCCCCCTACGGGGCGGGGGCACCCTTCCCCGCACCCCGCCCCGCATGGGGCAGGGGTGGGGTTTTCACCCCCGTCCCGTCCCCCGCCCCGGTGGGCGGGGCGGATTCCCAATCCGTCCTGCCTTTTTTCACTTAAAAAAAATAATACATTTATTTTATTTAAAAATTATTTATAAGTGCAAAAGTAATTAAAAATACATTTTTAAATTCAAATTATAAATTTAAATTTTGTAAATATGACTATAATTTAAAAACTATGTAATTTTTAAATTTGTTAGTACATATTTTGTATAAATTGTAGTGTATTAATTTTTAAACTATGTAGTTTTTAAATTTGCCAATGCATATTTTGTGAACAAGTCTAACAAATTGTAATATATATTTATATATACACAATTTGTAAAATATAAATATATATTTATGTTTATATATATGTATATAATATATATATATATATATAAATGGGGGCGGGGGCGGGGGAAATGCAAGGCGGGGTAACGGGGGCGGAGCCTCGCTGCCCACCCCTATCTATAACTCCACATTGGATTAGCTATTGAATTCATCAAAATAATAATATAATCTTATTTTTTTAATAATAATATTTTTTTTTCATATTTTATAATTATACTAAGCATATGTTAATTAATAATTTAATTTGATTCTTACATTATTATTACAAGACGGTTAAAGATTAAACGTGAATAAAAAAGACTATTGGAGATTAAAAGTGAATAAAAAATAGATTTGATGAGTGAACAGTAGCTCTTCAAATTTGAAGAAACATATCCATTTACTATAACTCAAAGTTTTATACTTATCTCTTTGGCTAATCCAATGCAGCTCTCTTTTGATGAAATTCATCATATTTTACATTTGGCTAGGCTTTTGATGAAGCCAATACCGATGCTCTAACAGTGTAAGAACGCATATGAGCCTTCAATTCTTCAATTAAAGCGCTCAAATGGGAATAAGATGATCCACCTTCGTTAATGGCTGTCCTTGCCATCTCCCCAAGTCCCTTGGCTCTGCATCTCATTTCTTCTGCTTCTTCACTCACCGCCATGATTTGCCTCACTGCCTTTTCTACTGCTTCCTTCCTTCTTTCTTGATAATATTATCATTTCCGCTCAATTCAACACATTGCTGGGCACCATAGCAGTCACTCCTTCTAACGTTGAGTTCACCGACAATGAGTCACAAATTCTCCAACTGCTTGTTGATCCAAAATCAAAACTTGGGTTGCCCAATCTCGTATAATAATATTTTAATTATTAAAATTTATCACATATATATAAATTTTTTTTTATAAAAATAAACTTTTAGACTGATAGAATAATTTTATGTAATATATTATATTTATTTTATAAAAAAATTAATTTTATAATCTGACGTATTGTATATTAATGAGTTCACGTTTATCAAATCTTTTCAAAACTAAAATATTTTTTTTATTTAAATAATTAAAAAGTAGTATTACAATATTTAAAAAAATTATTAAATCCAATAAGTCCGCAGTGATGGATGTTTTGAAAATAATTGAATGTCAGTCCAGGGGTTGTGATGTTTTGTTTTTTTGTGGCAATTTCATCCTTCAATAGGGTCATATCCGTGACACTGACGTGTGTTAATTTTGCAGATTTATGGACGAAACCAAGCCCAGAACAAGCACTACAGCTGGTTGCAAGATCAAAATCATTCAATCATCCAAACACTCCATTAACTGCATCAATACATGAATTCGATGAATGAATTCGAATTCCTTCCCTGTATATCTGAAAGGAAAGCTGAAAAAGCTGACGCTTCGATTACTTTTTATTTTTTTGTTGCCGTCAACTTTCTCTTTCTCTTGACAAAAGCTGATTTTCCCTTTTTTTTTTTTTCATCTCTCTCGGTTTGTGCGGAGCACAAATTTTATTTTTATAAAATCTCCGTCAACAGTAATGGATTTTAATTATTTTATAATTTTTTATAAATATATCTAAATTCATATTAACATCTAAATATATATAAAATCATTTTAAGTATATTCCACAAAATTCACTCAACCTTTTTAACTCACTATTATTTATAAAAAATTAACTCAATTAATTTCACGTCGAAACGCAAACTTACACAATCAATACCATTGGACATGTTAAGATAATCGGTGGAGATTTTTGGTACTGAATTTTATGATTTTTTTTATCATAATAATTAAGTGCCATTTAAAGTGGGGGACAATGATACAACAATTACTGAACAATTTTTGTAAAATTTAAATCTTTAAAAATTTAATAAATTAATATTTTAAAAAAGAAGAAAAGAAAACAAGACATCTAAAGTGTCATGCATGTAGAAGACAATTGTAATACAACATAATATATTTTCACAATATATTTCATAACAATATTATAAGATAAGGGTATCTTTGTAAAATAGTACTATTTTCTAAAGTATTTTATAAAATTACCCCTCATTTAGTATATTATTCTGAAATATGTTATAGAAATTGTTATATATAAATTATTTTCCATACAACAATGCCTGAAAAAGGGATCGATGGCACGCCTGGATTAACCTCCTAATCTTTGAAAATAGTAATACTTCTCTTCATCATATTTCTATCATCTTAACGTCATTTTTCTATTATCTTATGATTTAATCTTAAATGAAGTTATAATTATTTAATGTTATTGAAAAGATAATAATTATTATTATTATTATTTTTAAAACTTTTTTTTATAATAATAAATAAAAAATGATTTTAAATGTTTTTTTTTATTAGATAAAATTTTTGAGTATACGAGTCTCGCATACTCATTTTGAAAAAAATTAGAGTCGCTATTAAAAATAACTTTTTAAATGGGTCTTAAATTTATCTATTTTTTTTTTAAAGTGAGTGTGTGGGGGTTTACACATCCTACGATTACAAATATCATTTATCTTCTTTTATAACTTTTAATTACACATGTTGGTGTGATGTATTTCAATTTTGAAAAATTCTAGTATAACTCCTAAATGTGTCCATTTATATATTTTATTATTTACACGTATGTATATATATATACATATATATATATATGTATATATATATACGTATATATATATATGTATATATATATACATATATATATATATGTATATATATATACATATATATATATATGTATATATATATTCAAGTGGTTGAAATAATCATCTAGGATTCTAGAGCGCCCCTGCAAGTCAGATTGTGCTAAGCTAGCTCTAGAGGTGTCTTGATTTACAAGTACGTATATATATTCCCACCTTGTTTCAGTGACTAGGCATTGTTGATATACGCAGCTTCCAGTTTGCAGAATTTTAATTTGTGGAAAAATTCTACATATTAATATGCGCATCTATTCAATATGATTGGTTAAAAAATATATTTTATTAAAAACTGTGCTAATTTGAATTTGAAATATGAATGCAATAATATTGGTACGCCGATTAGTACACAAACTTACTATATAGCAAAACTATTAATTTGCTCTGGTAGGTTTTATTTTTAGTTGCGTCGGGTTATTTTCCTCCTTGGATATCTAATATATAATGTTTTTATGTAGTTCTTCTTTTTGAAAAAAAAAATTAATAGAACAAAAGAATTGAAAAAAAAAATAATATTATTTAATTTTTAATATTTTATTATTATTTTAAATAACAGATGGATAATCTCAAAAACAGACGCATAAAATTTAATAAAACCTAATCCAAAGCATAAAGATAGTTGAGATATTATCCATATCGCTTAGTTCATTCCAACATATTTAACTGTGGATCAGGACCTTTAACTCTTCAATTAAAGCATTCAAATGGGAATAAGATGATCCACCTTCTTCAATGGCTCTCCTTGCCATCTCCCCAAGTTCTTTGGCTCTGCTTCTCATTTCCTTTGCTTGATCTTCACTTTCCAGGAGTTGCCTCACTGCCTTCTCTATTACTTCCTTCTTGATAGGAATATCATTCCCACTCATTTCAAAACATGATTGTTGAACACCAACAGGAATCCCAATCTTCAATACCTCAGTCACTAACTTCTCGTTGAGAAATTGATCACCAAACGTAGGCCATGTCACCATAGGCACCCCGGCAGTCACTCCTTCTAATATCGAGTTCCACCCACAATGTGTCACAAATCCTCCCATTGCTTCATGATCCAAAATCAAAACTTGGGGTGCCCAACCTCTTATAATCAGTCCCTTACCTTCCATTCTCTTCTCAAGTCCCTTAACCCAAAACTAGCCAAGATACACGCATCAGCATCAATGTTTTGAATACCATACCGGACGTCGTATCGGTCAAGGCATTGGAACGAAATATTTCGATACCAGTACCGTTTCGAGATAGCGTTTCGGGATAGTCGATATATAAATAAATTATATATATAAATATATATATAAATTATATTCCAAAATAATAGTCTATATATAAATAAATTATATATAAATACATATATATACAAATTATAAATAGTCTAGTCTGAATTAGGGGTTAAAAAATAAGTTTGTAGTTTGAAAAAATCGAAAAAAAAAAAACACACAGGCCGAAATCTCGGCCGGTACCGGCCGAAATATAAGCCAGTACAGGTCGAAATTTAGTCCGGTATGGCCGGTACCGGCCGGTATTTTAGCCGGTACGGAATAGATATAGTACCTGTACTGGCCGGACGGCCGAAACAAAAAATTTTGGTCGTACCGGCCAGTACGATACGAAATTTAAAATACTGATCAGCATAAAGGCTGACCAAGAAGAAAGGAAACCAACAAGCACGGAAACCCATCACTGCCATCAAACAATAAAATAAAATAACGATAGAAACAAAACCCCCAAGTAATTTTCTTCTACACAGTAAAAAGAACGGGAATGGAGATGGGATTCATAAATATTATCAGCTACCATTAGATGGTGGGTTTGGTTCAGAGCAAGTGCTATGTATGAGGGAATGGTGATTAGGAGGCTGTTGATGGAAATCAAGGTGGGTCTACTCTTAAATATCATTTGTAAATTCTAGATGGGTCAATTACAAGATCAAGAACTAAGAAGATCAAGAAAGCAATGCAATAATTGATGCAATCCACTTGAGACGAGTCTAGCAAGAGCCACTTGATTTTGGCTTTCTTAGATAAATTTTTAAATTGATTGTGAGTTTAAGAGATTTCATTCCTGAAAATTCATATCAGTTGTTGAGTAGTATCAAATCTTTTTAACCATATGCGGGTGAGTTGGATTTTTTGTTAGGGAGATGGGGATCTTCCACCAGGTTCATCTAACTTCCTCACAAAAGAGCCGGCTTTATTTTCCTCGAGCTCCTTGCTTGAGAGTAGGAGAAAGTGTAAATATACAATAATATAATAAAAATTATAATAATATTTAAACAAAATTAGTTTGGATTGAACGACAAATATCTTAATTTTTTAAGAAGATTTAAGCCATTGTAGTATATAAAGTTTCAAATGAATCGGTGTAGTAAATTTTCTTTTAACTTGTATTCTTTAAAGTATAATTATCTAACTGATCATCGTATAACTTAAACCAATCATGCACAAGTGATTAAGGAATACATTTCTTTTGTAGGGCAAAAGCACTCACAAATAACCATACTTTGCCCCTTTTTTCTTTCTTTTATAAAACTTCTATTCTTGTACGTAAGAAAATTCGGCAAAGCTAAAAACTATTGTTTAGTCGTCGAGGCTATTTTTCTTTTTCCCAACTAAACATAGAAGCTTAGAGCTTTCCTACGGTATAACATCTCTTACAGAACTTTTTAAAAAATGAGAAATGATACTTGTAGTCGTGAGCGTGCAGTCGCTTTGAAAAAAGTGAATAAATATAGGACCCACATGAAAATAAATTAATTTTTTAATAGTGGACCCCACTCTTTTTCAAAGCGACTGCACGGCGTTTGTACATTCCACGACTGTATGTAGCATTACTCTTAAAAAATTAATACTAAATTCTTATTTGGATACATTGTTTATTATTATAATTTTTTCAAATTTTAAACGGAACCAAGATATTTCTTTTCTACCGTTATATCCCTTGACAAGCCAAAGTTCTTTTCTCATGACTTACATGAACAAATTGGCGTTATCTAATATGTTTATGTTCTTATTTTCATATGGTTATTGTTAGATGTCTTAAATTTTTTTTGTCAAGAGTGATCCTTACTGCCAATGAGAAGTCTATTGTTTTGTAACATTCATCAAGTTAATTCCGAATGTTCCGGTTTGTTAACAAGTCTCGCATACTCATCTTAAAAAAAATTAGAATTCACTATTAAAAATCATTTTTAAATGGCTATTAATTTTTTTTTTCAAAGTGAGTGTGTGGGAGTTTACACACCCTAATTACAAATATCATTTATTTTCTTTTATAACTTTTAATTACACATGCTGGTGTGATGTATTTTAATTTTGAAAAATACTAATATGACTCCTAAATGTGTTTACTAAATGTGTTCATTCATATATTTTATTATTTTTTTAATAGTTAAGGAATTGACCATTAGTAAATTTGTACCTTATTTTTATTTTTTTAATAGTTAAAAATGTTTAAAAAATATTTAAAAAAAAAACTATTTACATTTATGTGTGTGTATATATATATATTCAAGTGGTTGAAATAATCCACCTAGGATTCTAGAGCGCCCTGCAAGCTCCAGAGGTGTCTTGATTTACAAGGACGTATGTATATTTTCCAGTTTTGCTATACAATCTCTATCACATTCCACACTTCATATTTTTTTAAATTTTTAATATTTTTTTTGAGTTTATTCTTTTTAAATTATTTCAAATTTTTTATTCATTATTCATATAATAAATATTTAATAAAAAAATAATAAAAATTAAAAATAATGTGAAATATGAAGTATTAAGAGATTGTGAAGATTTTTTGTTTCCCACCTTGTTTCAGTGACTAAGCATCGTTGATAGACATGCCGCAGCATCCAGTTTGCAGTTTGCAGAGCTTTAATTTGCTTTCCTCATTAATATTTTCTCTTTTTCCGGCCTATCTACATGTTATCGAAATCTCATATTTAACATTAATATTTCTACGTAAGTCTCCTTTTAGAAAAAAAAAAATTAATAAAACGAAAACAATTGAAAAATATAATATTATTAAATTTATAATATTTTAAATAATAGATGGATAATCTAATGTGAAAATAAATTTTGAATAGAATAACTAAATACAAAATCATATCATATTATGTAAAATTATATTTACATTTACATCTTCCAATGCCAAAGCTCTCAATTTCAGACGGTCGAACCATAGTCTTTAAAGTACTCAAAAATTCCATTAAATCAATTCTTGAAGGAAGATAGCTGAACTTTTTTTTTTTTTTTTTTAAGAATGGGACGATGGTCCAATTTTATTAATAAACACTAACTTATAACATAGGAACACTAACTTAAAACAGGGGAACATAGGAGCAAAAATTAAAGAAGGAAATCTCAAAAACAGACTCATAAAATTTAATAAAACCTAATCCAAAGCAGAAAGATAGTTGAGATATTATCCATATCGCTTAGTTCATTCCAACATACTAACTGTCGAGGGCCTTTAACTCTTCAATTAAAGCATTCAAATGGGAATAAGATGATCCACCTTCTTCAATGGCTCTCCTTGCCATCTCCCCAAGTTCTTTGGCTCTGCTTCTCATTTCCTTTGCTTCTTCACCTTCCATGAGGTGCCTCACTGCCTTCTCTATTGCTTCCTTCTTGATAGGATTATCATTCCCACTGAATTCAATACATTGCTGAGCACCAACAGGAACCCCAATCTTCAATACCTCAGTCACTAACTTCTCGTTGAGAAATTGCTCAGCAAACATTGGCCATGTCACCATAGGCAGCCCAGCAGCCACTCCTTCTAATGTCGAGTTCCACCCGCAATGTGTCACAAATCCTCCCACTGCTTCATGATCCAAAATCAAAACTTGGGGTGCCCAACCTCTTATAATCAGTCCCTTACCTTCCATTCTCTTCTCAAATCCCTTGGGTAGCCAATCTTCATCTTCTTTTTCGTTTTTGTCTTTCCTCACAACCCAGATGAATTGCTGCCCAGAAGCCTCAAGACCCATTGCAATCTCCATTAGCTGAGAATCATTGAAGTTAGACAAGCTTCCGAAACATATATAAACAACTGAATTGATATTCTTTGTGTTAAGCCACTTCAAGCATTCACGTTTATCAATGGAGGATTCTTTTCCCCTCTGGTCTTTGTCTTCAGCGTCCTTGTTGCAGAGTGAAACTGGGCCTATATACCATGCCTTTCTACGGCAAACCTTTTCGTAATGATTTGCATAAGCTGGCTCAAGCTCGTAGAAGCTGTTTAAAACAACCCCATAGCTCCTCACCTCGGATTCTCCAACTTCTTTCATGAAGTCAGGAAAGAATGCTTCAACGTATTTGTTCTCAGTGAAGGTTGGCAATTTCATCCTTGTCAACTTTATCTCGCCAGGAAAGTTAGGGATGACGAATGGTTCAGAATCAGATGAAACTTCCATTTGAGGCTCGTACTGTCGCATGCTCACCCATGCGGACGAAGAAAAAACACTGGTTGAATTAAAAACAAGCACTGGGATACCAAATTTAGAGGCAGCATCAACTGCCCATGGAAAGAGCATGTCAACAACAATGCAATGAGGATGATCATGATTTTGCAGTAGCTGCTCAAGTGGTTGACGGAGCATCGCAAGGCCTGTGATGAAAGTGGTCATCTTTTCATGGGTAGTCCTGGAGTCAGTAGTCTCGCACCCTTCTGGGCGGCCGGCCTCTACTGCCGGGAACTCGATGGTTTGGATATCAATCTTGACGACGCCATTGCCGCGGGTTTTGGTTCTTTCAATCATTTTCGCAACTGTAGGGACATTGAGCGGGGTGGTGATTATGGTTGCTTTGACACCTCGGGTTGTGAATAGCTTGGCCATGTCTAACATTGGAATCATATGGCCAGGGGCCATAAAGGGAAAGAAGAATACATGGAGCTGGCGGCTTTTGCTACCCATAACAGATTTTGACTCAGTTTCAGATCAACAAGAACAAATGGGGCATGACGATGATGAAGAACGAGGAGAGTTGGAAATGGAGAGAGATTGCTGGGTTGGTGGGCTGTATTGTTGCAATATGTTTGGCTCGAGTCCAAAATATAATATAAATAATTAAGTTTATATTTTTTTTATAATTTAAATTTTTAGTATAATATGTAAAATATGCATATATATATATATATATATATTATATAATAATAATTCTATTTAAAAGTCTTTACACCACACACAATTCACATATTATAATTTGATTTAAAAGATAAGTCGTGTGAATGGTATATGACATTATATAATTAGTTAAATTATATAATTATATTTATATTTATATTTGAAAGTTTTTATACCACATACAATCCACGTGATATAATTTGATTTAAAAGATAAATTTTACAAATCAAATTATGTTGTGTGATAGTGTGTGGCATTATATAATTAGTTAAATTATGTAACACCTTAATAGAAAGCCCAAACCACATAGCTTATATTCTAAAAGGTTAGTCAATAATACAATTAGAGCTCTGTTGGAAGTTTATAAAGAGTAAGAACTATTCCTTCTGAAATAATGTAGGATTTTATACATCACATACCCTTATCTTTATTATATGGGGTATCACAATTTATCTCATTAAATTATCGACGTTCTCGTCAGGTTAGTCCGTCGTAAGTGGCACGGTTCAAATATCACATTTTTTTTTTAAACTCAATATACTAAGTGTGTTGAGTGTGTAATAAATAGTAGAGTGCGTAGAATATTTTTTCTAATTAATAATACAATTCGAAACTTCACCTACGTACAGTTCTAACGTCATGCATGACTGCTAAGGAGACATTAATGGAGCCTTCACGTACCACCCTTGGAAATATCTGCAGGTGATCATGTTTCCAAGGTAAAGTGTTTGTGTGGCTAGAGGTTCTGCCATCCGGGTCCGGTAACCGGAAATCTCGTACCGTCGTACGTATTTAAAATTAATGGCCGGCGACAAATTTTTTTTTTGGGGACCATGCTAGGGGACTGAAGACTTGGTGCAGCTAGAGATGCTTTCACCTTATTTTGGGGGGGGGGGGGGGGGGGTTGTTTCAACGGGACCAATGGACCATGCACGGGACCAATGGACCATGCTAGGGGACTGAAGACTTGGTGTAGCTAGAGATGCTTTCACCTCATTTTATTTATTGTCTCAATATTTAAATATTACAAATATAAATATTTTTAATTTTTAATTTTTTTATCTCATCATTATTTAATTATTAAAATTTTTATAAACAAAATATAAAAAATAATTTAACTTTTTCTAATTTTAAAATAAAAATTATATTAAAAAATTATACTATAATAATATTTTAATTTTATATTAATTTTATTCAATTTTTTCTCTCTCATTTTTTAAAATCTCATAAAACATCTCAATTCAAACAAGTTTACTATTATTGATAAATCATTTCGTCTGATCTCACCATCCAAATGAGACTTAATACTAAGATATTTCGATGCATTAATGTAGATCTATTGGGGGCTTTTTCTTCACATTTTGATTATTATCCCAAGTTCCCAACGATAATACGAATTATGTCGTCATGTTTTCATTTGAACTTGCATTCATATTAGATGAATCTGAATGGGCCTATTTTCCTTTTCCAAAATGCAAACTGCAATACGGTCTGTTTGGATTTAAAGATTATCTCAATTCATATTATTTAATTATTATAATTTTTTTAAATTTACATATAAAATATAATAAATAATAAAAAACACAACTTAGCATTTCTATTTGATTTCTTATGATAATTTTTTATGCAATAATATTCATTTATTATTATTTTTGTAAAGATATTTTAAAGAATATTGTTTTCAATAAAAACTAACAAGTGGATATTTTGGTGCCACATCATTGAGTGATCAAGGTGAAACGATTAGTGGGACCTGCCTTTGCATGGCATGCAAGTAATAGCAGCTGTCATCTGTACACCAAGCGTCGGAATAACACAGAGGCGTCGAAATGAGTTGGGATGATGCACAGATGCAGAACGACTAAAAATTAAAAAAAATAAAAAACAAAAACAAAAAGGTGTGGGCCTTATGAGTTGTCACGCACGCCGTAATAAGTGCCTTTAATGGAATTATTGGCGCATTAAGGTTATCTTAAAAAAGAAAATTAATTTTATTAAAAACAATTAACATTTTTGAGCATATAATTTTATATTAATTTTTTTAAAAAAATAATGATATATACAATTGTGGAGTACGCAAGCGTCATGCAGTCATTATGAAAAAGAGTGATATTCACTATTAAAAAATTAATTTCTTTTCATGTGAGTCTCATATTTATTCACTTTTTTCAAAACGACTGGACGACACTTATACACTCACGACTACAAATATCATTTATATATATATATATATATATATATATATGAGAAAATTTGAAGTAAAGCTGTGTGTCGTACCATAATGATATTTCTATGTATATAATTTTTTTGGGGGGCCAATTTTCATGTACATAAAATTTTAAATTATAAAAATCTTTGGGAGGGTTCCACCACTGGCCAGTGATCATGATCAATTTTAATTTTCATGATGCATGTCTTTAATCAATCAGAAGCTGCATGTAGATGTT
Source organism: Juglans cinerea (assembly GCA_961763995.1). NCBI lineage: Eukaryota > Viridiplantae > Streptophyta > Magnoliopsida > Fagales > Juglandaceae > Juglans > Juglans cinerea. The sequence goes on along the minus strand of CAUIVZ010000015.1, from coordinate 17,904,959 downwards.
GGCATTGTAATTTTACATCACAACACAAGATCAATATAAAATACATTCAGTTTCAAAATTACAATTTTACATGCTTTTCATCCAGCAATAATATTCTACAGCTACTCCATTCCCTTAGATTTTTCATCCCGTGGAAACAAATGAAAACTATATATATTTTGTATTCCACTATTCCTCAAACTACATAAAAAAATATATTGTTCAATTACTTGATACATATATAATGCTTGCTTATCATTCAATCCAACTTGATTACCCTATGCAAGTTCCTAAGAATGCTATCACTACTACTATAACCAAAATTGATCTTCTACTTACATCTGATGAAGATGGCGCACTAGAGAACTTGATTCTGTGAGCCTGATCACTGCAGACGAGAAACAAACAAATAAAATTATTGGTTCAGATGATGGAAGGTGTTTGTATGAATTGTAAATTCATGATGGTATATTTGGAAGATTTATGGAAAATTAACTCAAATATATATATATATATATATATATATCATTGCAAATGCTTTTGATTTCCATTGCATAAATGTAGTATAATAATCGAACTGACAAGGTGTAGTTGTGTTTGCCTTCGATCTTACCTTTGTAACGATGAAAGTAAGCCGCAATATATAGTATTTTCAGGCAAAGGAACTTCAGTGCCATCATTCTCTGGGTTTACTACATTCACATAAACTTCTTGCCCCAGATACCATGAATTAAGATTTTCTGCACGAAGGTTCCAAAGGCCGGCATTGTCAAGAGAAACTAAAATGGCTGTCCAAGCTCCAGGAAAGACCTGCTCTCAAGAAGAAATGTTTCTATGAAAAGATTTACTTCATCTAGGGTGACTGTTTTATAGAATTCTGAATATGTATCACTTCTGAATCGATTTCTTCCGGTGGCTAGATTCTAGTATCCAATCTTAGGTATCTTAAATCTATTTGTATGAGATATTCTTAAGATTCAATATTGAAAGGGGCTACCTGGCAAATGCTGATAGCATTACGTCACAGTGGAAATCAAACGGGTTCATTTTTTAGATTTCAAAGAGGATCTTTCCAGAAAATTAAACACCTAGGATTTGCATTTCATTTTGACAGTATGCCTAGTAGGATCCTAATGTAATGAGAGGCAGGGACCACATACACACAATCCCCTAGACCAATTCTGCAATTCTTCCATGTAGAAAATCCGAAGAAAATTAGCATTCATACAGATTATAGAACTCCTTGGCATTTAAGATAATCTCTACTTTTCTTTTCCTAAATTAAGCTCAATCACCTTCCTAGTTATTGTCTCTCCCATCCCTCCATTGCAGTTTTCCAATGCAAAAATTGTTTCACCAGGTGATCTCTCTACAAAAGCATTTTGGGTCAAGATTGAGAGACAGGCATACCTGTGTAGTGCAGCGAGCAACACCATCCCATTTGTTATAAGTGCCTCTGCTATTCTCTGTCCACACTCCAAAATCCATACTACAGTTGCAACAGGAAATTGCCCAAATCAATCTTTTAAGTACACAAACTCGAAATTTACAATTAAGGACATCAAAGCTAAAGGCTCACCCCACAACAAAGAATGCATAGCCATCCATGTGGTAGCTCTGGACGGTTGTATCATTGTTTTGAAAGATGATTTCCATAAATCCTTTGTGAGTACCATTAATTAGAGATGTATCCATTTTGGGAGGCCTGTTCATCAATCTATTCGGGAAATCCAGCTTGTAGACTCCCAGCAAGTTGAACTGCTGCGCAAGCTTTATCGGTGTTGAAGGTGGCAAATATGAAATACCATTGAGGGTAGTACGCCACTTCCCATCTATAAGCTCTGGAGGTCTATTGAGGATCACATATACATCCGTAACTGTAATTTGACCATATTTGAAAGATCCCTGTGGGTTTGGACGAGCAGCACCAGCAGAGACATTCCACCTGAAAAGCACCATGGAGATGAGAATGTGACAATAGTCTGCCCAGCATCCATGACTACTCATCCAACACAATAACAATGTTGCTTTGCCCTCCGACAAAAATGTCAATCGTAAGCAGTTGAAAAGATAATTTATCCCAGATCACATAACTTATTAATGTTGAGACCAGGGATGAAACCATCTTTCAACCACTCACTTTCCTGCATAGGAAATGTTACTGATTGATGTAAGACTAAGAATCTTTGATGAAGCATACAATATATCCTTTTGGGATATTTATGTCATTAATCCAAAAAGAGATATACTTAACTACAACCTTATGGATCTTGCTTGATTCATTGAGAAATAAGAGTCGTATTCATTAGGAAGATCAGGAAGAGGACCTGAAGCAGGTCCTAGAGAGTTGAAGTAATGCAAAATGGCAACTCCAGTAGCCCTAACCAAAGCAGATGAATTGACAAACCGCGAACTTGCAATCACGTAGTAGTCATGGCTAGCATTTTGATCCATCGTGACCAAGAATGAGTATGACTGACCCACATGAATATCCATGTCTCTGTAGTTCTGCTGAACTGTGTAAGATCCTTCAGTCTCCACAAGAAGTAAGTTATGATCTTGTATTCGGAAATTCAAGCTAGTTGAAATACCAACATTGTGCACCCGGAGGCGGTATGTTTTTCCTGTAGCAAATGAAATTTCAAACATTTGGCTATTACAAAAACTGCAACTATGAGAAACTGCACATATATTTCGTGTTAATTGAACATTTTCTCTCTTATCTCAAACTTGGATTTCGGTGGCTTAAAAAATACTTCAAATATACAATTGTTTATAATTAAGAACAAATACAAAGTCTCCTTTTAATTCATCTTTAATATCCTCGTATCTAATTCAACTGCATTTCAGAATTTTAACCATATACTATATAATATCAAGACTTTGGATTTTGTGAGAACTTTCCCCACTCCTTTCATTCCACAAGGTTAATCAAACATGCTTCTCACCATCTTTATGCAGTCTTCTCTCTACCTTTAATTCACTCATAGGTTTCATTTTACATCTGCCATCACACGTGAAAATAGGTTTATAGGTCATGCTTTCAAGATGAATTAATATTCTAAGTTGGAGATCAATTATTGGTCTCAACCTGGTCTTCATGTATAAAGATAAATAATATTCTAGGCTCATTGAGGTACATTTGGGAGTAGTACATGGCAAAAGAAATTTTATGATTATTCTATTAAGTTTATTAACTTAGTCATGAAGAGGAAAACGGATTGATTTTAAGAATGTGAACTTATGAGCATGGATGAGAGCCTAGTGGTTAGGGTGCTGCTACTCAGCCCTGCCAAATGTACCGCTCAAAATTACCGCTAGTGCATTTGTATTTGTACTTTTTTTTTCTTTTTTGTTTTGGGGGGGGGGGGGGGGGGATATAGCATTTTCCCTCGTGGTTAATAAGAAAAAGTATAGATCTATTTTTTCAATTTATCTTCAATCAGAACCTTGCATAAACCAGATCCTCTACACCCTCCAATAGCAAGATGACACATCAGCCTTTTACAAATTAAAATAGGTTCTCATCAATAAAATCCTTATTTACCGATAAAGAAAATAAAATAGGTTCACCCACACTAAATTAAATCTGCAAAAATGTAGATTAAAAAAAAGGGGTGGCTATCCACCCTTGGCCGGATCGCCCCAGGCAAGGTGGGTCTCCAACCACCCTGCTCCGAGATGGATCTTTGGCTGCAGTAGAGGTTGTGGTTGCGTCGCGGTCACCACCTCTAGTCCACCCTAAGGGTGGTTATATATGTCTTTTAAAAAATAAATAAATAAAACTTGAAAAATAATCCCGTGTAGCATGGCCATTCCAAAAAATACTAGAATTCTCATGTGGCGGTTTGTGATTGGTGGGTGTCCTAATCATAGGTGCTCTATTTTAGTGACTCTCAGATTATTGGCCATTGCTGCTTACCAAATAATTAGAACAAGATTAGTAAGCTAACAATTCTATGTTTGCACGAAGGTAAGAAATGTGATTAGTTCATGATGATATTTAAACTGATCAAAACTTGACGAATAGGCGGTTATGATCTATTGTAAGTTGGTAGGGGTTTATAGGCTTACTGTGATTAGTTAAATTCATGGTAGAGATTTTACCGCATTAAAATTTTCTCACTTTCAATTCAAGTCAATGTACAAAATAAGGCAAATACAGAAATGATAGATATTTGAATTTCAAAGTGATAGTAAGGCCTGGCCGGAAAGTGTTCTTGCTAAAAAGTTCAGTCTTCTATGGCAAAAGTCCTACTATTGAATTTAAAAGGTTGAGATCTAGAGAAATCCACCCCATAGGTTATGCTAGAAAGTCTAAAGAATCCTGATCCATGACAAACAATTAGATTAGTTTTTTTTTTATAAGTTACACACAATTAGATTAGTCGAGAAGGTTAATGCTACATGATTGACACACACATTGTAGAAAGTTACCTGGTTCAACGTTTATTGTCTGGTAAACAATGCCATCTGGAACAACTGCCTCATCAAAGCGATAGGGACCAAGTCCATTAATGAGGATACCATCCGGAACTCCAAGGTCAGTTCCTTTTTCAACATCCTTCCTTAGTTCCTGTTTCACCATAAGCATCGGTCAATACCAAGGAAACCAACAAAAATAACCCTAACAAGATATACACCAACCTTATGACTCTTAGTATACCAGTCGCTAATGAAGATTGTAATATCTCCATCTGGCGTCCCGAAGGGCAGTGGAATCACTTCTCTGTTGTTGATGATGACTCCCCCATATCCACCTGCAGCTCTCTGAAAGTTTAGGGAAGGGAAGTAAAAGAAACTCCCTATTTGATCTTTAACCTGAAACTGATATGTCCAATTCCAACCAGCAGGAATTGGACAATTAGTCCCTGAAACACCATCTTGCCAAGAGTTCTTCCTATGTTGTATGCCATCCCTGCATTACACTAAGCAATATTAAGATTAATAAAGTTGATACATGCATTTCGTTAATTCTTTACGGTAGAAGTAGATATACCATGTGAGTAGCAACGGCTCATCAAGGTCATTCTTGACATTGACAACAACATTCCAATTCGTAGTGACATTGAGAATTGGTCCTGGAAATTGCCCGTTAATCCCAATCACCTGGAATAATTCGATCAAAATTAATTGGCAAGGGGGGAGTAGCCAAGATATTAAGCACAATGTGGTATATAAACCACAACATAAGATGTACACCGTTGTAAATGAATGCACAATATTACAGGAACACAGATAAATAAAGCCTCCACTCCAAAATCTAGGATCAGTATGAGAAAGATATAATGGAAAAGTAAAAAGATAGGTTGACCGTGCTTAAGCAGTCAACAGGTAAACCTCATCTTCGTACCCAAGTTTAGGTCAATTACTCATAACTCATGCATCAAGTGAAAAAGGAATGTAGATGGTTAAAAAAATAAATGACACATTGACAGCATATTTGAAGAAGCACAAATATTAAGAGGGAATCAAGTGTTGATGGGTAGACCAAGAATAAAGTTCTAAGAGTAACGTACAATTATGGTGGACGTCACCTGGCAGGAAGAATAGTGCAAAAAATGCATTAAACAAAGGTGTCTTTATAGTGGTATTGATCTCCAGATGTGAGAAGCAAATTCTCAAGATTACATCGTGACAAAGCAAGTAATTTATTTATTATATTATGCAAGTACAAATGCCTGATTTTTTAATCAGCATATTGTAGGACTTTGCACATCTAATACAATAATGTTAAAGGATTCAGATAAATTGAAAAACACACTCATATGGCCACTACATGCTTCACGATTAGATTACTGAGTGATAGGGTCTCAATTACCACATTCAATCATTCAATTCTAGTATCTGAGCTCACAAATTTGCTCAGATAGATTACAACTGTTTTGAGAAGAAACTAGTTTGAAACTTTTGGTTGTCAGTATGGATTTATTTAGTTTATATTGTATAGTAACTGCTGGAAACATGTGGTTCATAGATTTCTAAATCCGAGAGTTAGCTAATGATGAAGCAACAACCAACAGCAATATTATGATAACTAATAATCCGAGAGTAACTTGTGTGGGCACAAGAAGAAATGCATCACATTCCACAACCCAAAATTAAGCCTGAAATCCCTTTGGGCACAAATCAACATTTTCCCCCAATAGGAAAAGTGAGGTCACTGCCAAACATATATAATTGCCAACAGGGATGGGAAAGTCCGTAGAGGTGGATGGGGAGTTGCCCTGCCGCCATTTAAGAAAGAAGGAAAGAAGTTCTCGCATATAGAGCAATTGGCAAATAAGATTGTCTATTATCTATACATACAAAATTCAGGCTTTAGTTAAAGAGAAGTTCTGGGCATCAGCCCATTGCCGCAGCACACCGTGCTGTGGTTTTTTTTTTTTTTTTTTTTTTTCACCCAATACACTTAGAGTGTGGGGGCTGATATGCACAGTAGAGTGTGATTTATATTTTCTCTTAGTTAAATCATTAAAATACAAAAAGAAAGACAGCAAAAGAACTCAGGTGCCGTAATAAGAATAACTAAGTACAAACTATACGTCACAAATGAGTTTAGTAAACAGTGACAAAATCCTGACGTTATTTAACAAAGGCACTTTCGTGAGATACAAGAGAGCTCCTATGTTGTCATCGCTCCAACAGATTAATGGTAGATCTTCAGGCACCACTCATACCCTTTTTTTGCATTTTGCTTTAAGTCAGTGCTAGATTACTACATTCGCCCTTAGCTCTTCCTTTAATTTTTATCTCTTCGTTTTTCTCTTTGCTTTCATCTTTTAATGGTGAGTTTTAGATTTTGACTAACATCTTGGGAAGGAGGAAGAGGTATAGCTCTACTTCGCCGACCTGAATTCTGACCGAAACCCTCCTACAAGACTGGCTACTTTGGGTCGAACACGGAGGTAGAGTTGAAAAGTTTGTATAAACAAGTATTGTCTAAATTGAGAATGACGGTGAAAATTTCTTTGTATACTTCATCAATGCTGTAGGCATTACAAGATTTGCATTAGGAACTTGTTCCGAGTTAGATTTCTTTAGCTTTTCACTCTACAGCTTATTAAAACGATTCTCTAGTAAGCAACTAATTTCCAAGAAACTAATCACATGAACATTACCCAAAATTTAACATGAGCTATTCCTAAACAGTGTGCATTTACTTCCTAAGAACGAGAGTGAAAAAAACTTGAGAGTAGAGGAACAAAATCAACAAGTAAAGAGAATTGCAGAGAATGGAAGTGAAGAAATAACCCGTTGTTTAACTCCAAGTGGGGAAGCAGTGATGTAGGAGACAGTCCAATCGAAGAACACAAAAGGGTCACCTGCCAAAGCGGCAATTGGGAAGCAGGAGAGAAGGACAACAAAGAAGGATGAAGCTGGCATTGCATCCAGGTTCCTATACCAAAGTTTCTTCTTTTTATTTTCTTTCTGGGTAATGGGTATCCGTATCTTACTTGTCTTCACCGAGAAGATAGAGAGAGAGGGATGGGTGGGCGAGGTTACGAGTAGTGGCATATCTTTGCAGAGAGACAGCTATGCCCGTCAGAGGTGCCTGCTGTTGTGTTGTGGGTCCCATTGGCTGCCATTTTTATAGAGAATCGAGCCGGAGCCACGGTGTTTTCCACCGACTTTAGAAAACGCGGATCACATTGCGGGCCATTATTTTTTGACAGGGGGAAGTCCATTGCAGGCCATTATTAAAGCGTCGATCGTATTGGGAAAGTTGGGGGGAATTTGGAATTGGAGCTGCTGCTGCCTGCTAATCTTTTTGGACCGACACCAGAGAAAAAAATAATAATATAGACATAATTTTTAATACTTGATATTATTATTTAATGATAAAATAACATACTTTAATATCAGGGTAATGCTAGAGGCGTACCGTACCGTTAATATAAATATTTTTTTATACATTTTTTAAAAAAATTAAAAAAATATAACTTTCACTAATAGTCGCTTATTTAATCATTAATAAATAAATACTTGAACGTAATTTTGAGCAATAACCATGAGAGGGCTAAGTAGTATTTTTCTTTAATATATGATAGTACCATATAAATGGTTGCCTTATAATGGCATGAGAATTGTGGTAGTAGCATTTTTCTAGATTGATGATGCTTAAAATTCACGTGTTGAAATCAACTGTTGCGGTATGTTTGATAGAGTAATGATATACGTACAACTTTTTTTTAAAACTCTTTACACAATCATATTTTAAATTGAGAATATTTATGTTAAACAATGTTATTTTCTTTAAGTTATTTTTATAAAAGAAAAAAAAACTATTTATAAAACTTTTTTTTAACACTACTAATATAGAAGTTTTCCACATCAACTATACTAAATAATTGTATTTTAGTGTTTTTAAAGTTATAATGAATTCCAAGTACCGACTTATATATATTGCAAAACTATATAGAAAGGGAGGGGAGTGTGTGGATTTGACTAGAAAGGGAGAAAAAGAGAGGAGAGTAGTGGTTTGCTTTTTCATTTTTTGGTCGAGAGGAAAAGTGAATGAGCATATAGCTTTAGGGATCACCGCTGGATAATCCCTTAATCTGAAAGTTGGTCAACAAATCATGATGATCTGCATCTCTGGAATCTGGATTACAACTGCAAAAAAGAGAAAATTATGGAAATTGTTGTCTCTTCCAGTTCTAAAATGCGTTTCAAAATTAACCATTTCAAGCAAGCGATTGGCTTTGAGCTCCTATGACAGAGCTGCGTAAGTTTTTCTCTGCAAGATCAAAGTTCAGGCTGCCCTTAGGTTTGACAAATGTAGGTCCAGCCCCAGCCCCACCCAGCCAGACAGACTGGTATTGTGATTCAAAGTTTCAAAACTACAATATTTTTTATAGGAAAAATATTATTTTGCCCACTTAATTTGTTCACTCATTTTATCACCTCATGTATTTTAATTTTTTTTTATTGATATTTTTTTATCTTATAAAAAAACCTGAATAAAAAAATTGAAAAAAGTAAAGAAATATTTTTAACCTAGTGGTAAGCTTGAGGGGTGCACTCTGAGCGGCAGAGTAGCACCGCTCTATTTATAGGAAGACAAGCAATCATTCATTTCGTCCAAAAACGTGCCTTCGAATTCAAAGTTTCTTTTTCAAAAAAAGAAAACCAACACCCTGGCCATTAATCATTGACAACTGGACTAATGTAGGGTATTTGAGTTGAAAATTGAGATATATGATTGACCGATGATACGGCTGATTCATGCCATTAACTTCCCCGCACCTCCCCAGAAGTCACAAGTCTATTTGACAAAAAGGAACAAAAAAACAGGGTAAAAGAATAATGAAGAAAGCCGAATGGGCCAAGGAAATAGAAACTTCACTTTCATTTTCATACACATTTTAGTTTGAAGATACACATACAAGAGGGTAGTACTGTTTTTTCTGACTGAAATTAAATACCAAAAGTAAACATCCAGGAACATACTAGTCGCGTGTAGATGCTGTGTTACGTGCCAAAATTGGTATTTGCATTGCGCTGTGCTCGGCGAAGTTCACCCAAGAAGTCCATAGGTGAACCATAAGGTCCAGCACCAACTGGAGCCATCATCTGAAAGATAAGCAATGCAAATGTGAGAGAGAGAAGGGTAAATAGGAGCAGTGAGAATTTTCATATTCACCTGATGAGGAAGTCTAAAACTCCATGCTGATGGGGCACTTCCTGCGTACATAACTGGTCTCTCTGCAACAAAAAAAACTCCAAAAACGAAAATAAACCCACTTGGATATTCACATCATGGTATGCATGCAATTCAGTTATATCATCGCATGCTAGATTTGCTAAGAAAATCCTACATATAATACCCTAAAGTGCAACACCAGTGACACAATATTGATGTTGGCAGACAGTCAAACAGAGAGTTCTCTCTGATGTGAAGCATATCAATGCATGACACCTTAATGGTGCTACCCAATCTCTCTCCATTCTTTTCACAGCTCATCTATCGGTCCTTTCTACCTGAAATTTATAAATCACTCACCAAACTCTATCTTTCGCAGTTCCCATCCAAAAATGTTAGGAAATTGGTAAGAGATTAAAGCATCATTTAGTTTGAAACTCTGCTGAATCAATGGGACTCCACCAAAGTCCATCATTCTATATTAAAACTGAATACAGCTCTTTCATCCTTTCTAACATGTTGATGTTAAGCAGAAAACAACATATATATAGTCCACAAAGTGTTGGATGCCTAATTGGTTGATGGCATCTCATCTGTTTTCACATGCAATAGCGGACTAAATTTGCTGTTTGATTAGTACTTGCCACGCTGTAGACCATACCAATACAAGTAAAAATTCTAAAACAATTCCACACACTAAATCAGGAAAAACTTGGTAGACGTCTATTTAACAAGTATGCAAATAATTTTTTTTTTTTATTGGCACCGGGTGTCCAGGAATAGCGTCCCAACTAATCCCGGGGGTGCACAGGTCCTCGGCAAGGAGTTTCCCGCAAGTGCACCTTAGGTAATTCAAGAGAATCCCCCAGTCCAATGGCCCTTAGAGATTGTTTGCACCCAAGGGGATTTGAACCTTAGACACCTGGGGGGAGCATACCCCCAAGCCCAAGGCCTTTACCACTTGAGCCAACCCCTAGGGGTTAACAAGTATGCAAATATAACTGAAGTTGATGGATCGCCAAAGGCGAAATATCATGCTTGGCCTAGATGAACATCGCTCATATTCATAGTCTAACTGTTTGATCAGAGGCTATTCAGGGAAAAAAAAAATTAAATTAAATTGTATCAAGCTAAGATGGTGTTATCTTACAATATCACATTGCTCAATTACATTTTGTATCTTACTCTTAAAATGTAGGCTTTTGTTAGCCAATAAGAAAAATAAATCAGAACTAAGAAATTGTTTGTGCAAAATTGATGATTTCAAATTGTTAATCAGTTCTATTAACTATATTGTTAGGTATATTTGCATTAAACTCTGCACAATGATGAACTAATTCTAGCAACTCGAATTTGTCCTAGGTTCCATCATGATGGAGTGCACAAAAAAAAGGTAAAAGTTCATCCACTCACCAGATAAATCTATTGATGGATTATTGTAGCAATCCAACGCAGCTGCCCAGCCTGCATTTGAAGATACATGAAAAGTGGAGATAACAAATTTTAGATGACATCCAAATGGCCACACACAAATCACTGAAGAAAATAGTTTAAGATAAGTGTTAATCAGGAAAATTTTCATGCTGATTTTTATGTCTCAAGGCCAAGGGATTTCCTTAATATTTTTGCTAAGTAAGTCCATTTTATTGAGTGCAAAGGTAGCAGCCAAGGGACTTTACTAGAATGTAACTACATATCTGTTAAAGAAGCAAATAATACACACTGATTCATGATAAGGAAGGGTGAATCAATTTCATTAAGCACAGCAAGGATTCCAACCAAGTCATCCCACACCCAAGACACTGTGTTGTGTACATTGGTACATGTATCTCCACTAGCACAACAAATGAGCAAGTTGTTCAAGAACAACCTGAAACTTGCCTTGATAAAAGCTCTTTATGTTTGTATTTCTCAAACGAAAAACCTAGCAACTGATTTTAAGGCTCAAATAAACATGCAAAGCTTGAGCAAGACAAAGCTCAGCTTATTTAGGCAAGCAACACAAGCTCCTGAGCTGGTTCATGAATGAAGCTTGGAACAAGCTCATATATAAGCCAAACTTGCTATATATACAGAAATTTTGTCATATTTTAAGTAGGGTTTTCATTTGTTTAAATTAGATGAATAGGCCAGCACTTCCTGCATAGATAGTTGAACTTGGGTATTCTACCAGGACTGTACTGTCATAAAGGTGATGTACAAAGGACACAAGAGATCACAAACAAATACTTGATAAACATAAAATAATCGTGTTTAAGAGACTGCTGCAAGAAACATACGATCATCCAAGAGCCGAGAAGCTTCACTGCGACAGCATCCCTCTAAAGCTATTAATCCTGAACAATGATTTTCATTCAGAAGATTGCTGCTCCCTGAATCCCCATGATTGATGATGGGAAAGTTTCTTGAAGCACCAACTTGATTCTTCTCTACATCATTTCCATAAAAGATTTTTTATTTGATCAAATCGATCTGCAAAGTTTAATAAATTCAAATCGAACATAAAGTTTATGCCAACAGATGTGCAAATTCACCTTCCTAACAGAATGCAGCAATAAACATCCATTTCCTAAGTTGCCCTCTCACATCAACAAATATATATATATATATATCTTTTTATAAGTAAGAAAGCCAATTTTATTAAAGGAATGAAATAGGCGAAGCCCATGTTCACGGGACGTAAAATATATCTATATATTGATATAAATAAAGAGTCATCCAAAAGTTCATTGAGATAACAACTTCACTATTTCATGTATGAGCTTTCTGAACATTTGGTGAAGTAAAGAGAGGTCAAACAAACACAAACCATAAAATTTCAGATCAACCAAGTCCACGACAAAATCGTCATTTTACCAAATTCCTACATCTAAATTTAGTTTCCTCAACAAAAATTTCACCAACAAAATTGTTAAATAGGCTAAGTTAACTAATAAAAACAAGAAAAAAGCTTTAAAAAAGATTGATAATGGTGCTGTCCATTGGAATGTAAGTTTTTAGAGAGCGGCTCAAGATTGGGAGTTGGATACGTTTGCTGATTTCTTTGACTCGTTGTATGCTATGTTGATTGACAATGAGATGGAGGGATGATTTGGAATCTGAGTGGAAACAATAAATTATTGGTGTGCTCCTTCTATAAGGCTATCTCAGGATTTTCTAATGATCATTGTTTCCCTTGGAAGGCTATTTGGAAATGCAAAGTACCTCCTAAGCTTGCTTTCTTTATATGGACTGCATCTCTTGGGTGGATTCTCACCTCGGATAATTTGAGAAAACGTGGTCTCATCATTTTAGATTAGTGCTTTATGTGCAAGAAAGACGGGGGGAATCAGTGGATCATCTTTTGATACATTGTGAGGTGGCCTAGTGTTTATGGAATGAGATCCTTAATCGGATCGGGGTGGCATGGGTTATGCCTGGAAGAGTTAGGGATATTTTGTGATACTTCATATGATATGGATAAAGGTAGGTGGTGTATAGGATCTCACATTGCTTGGGAATGAGAAGTTTTTACTCTTTATAATGTTTAAATGAGGCTCCAATTGTATCATTGACTAGTCCTTTTGGAGTATAGGCCATGTGGTTTGGGCTTTCCATTGGGGTGTTACAAATGGTATCAGAGTCTATCTCAACCAGAAATGTGGAACTTGAGCCATGCCACCTACAATGAACAGGCCCAACGAGGACATCGGGAATTTAAGGGGGGTAGATTGTGATACCAATATGATATGGATAAGGGTAGGTGGTGTATGAGATCCCACATTGCTTGGGAAGGATAAGTTTTTGCTCTTTATAAGGTTTCAATGGGGCTCCAATGCCACCTACAACGGATAGGCCTGACGAGGACGTCGGAAATTGAAGGGGAGTAGATTGTGATACCCATCTGATAAGGATAAGTATAGGTCGTGAATGAGATCTCACATTGCTTGGGAAGGGAAAGTTCTTACTCTTTATAAAGTTCCAATGTGGCTCCATTTGTATCATTGACTAGTCCTTTTGGAGTATAGATCATGTGGTTTGGGCCTTCCATTGGGGCGTTACAAATGATATCAGAGCCTATCCCAACCAAAAATGTGGGACTTGAGTCGTGCTAACTACAATGGACAGGTCCGACGAAGACGTCGGGAATTTAAGGGGGGTAGATTGTGATACCCCATATGATATGGATAAGGATAGGTGGTGTATGGGATCCCACATTCCTTGGGAATGAGAAGTTCTTACTCTTTATAAGGTTTCAATGAGGCGCCAATTGTATCATTGACTAGTCCTTTTGGAGTATAGGTCATGTGGTTTGGGCCTTCCATTGGGGCGTTACATATTTGGAGGTGCTGGACAAGAATTAGGGGAAATGCCCACATCGCTGCTGTGTGGAGAATGATCCCTCATTGCATTATGTGGTGTTTGTGGATGGAGAGAAACAAGAGGTGCTTTGAAGACATGGAGCATTCTTTGGATGAGCTGCAGCGATTTTTTTACAATACTTTACTCTCTTGGGCTTCGGCCATTATTTGTAATATGGACAATCTTCATGATTTGCTTATATCTCTCACTGGTGCTTAGATGTAATTGGCATGTTCGTTGTCTACCGGTGTACTTGGGCTATGCCTTTTATATCAATAAAACTTTACTTTTAAAGTTCGTTGATAAGGGCATGTTTTGACGATTCATGAAGTGTCATTTCGACAGAATTTTGGGTAATAAAAGTTGAACACATCTGATATATTGCTTATTAAAAACTTGAAGTGGTGCAGTTTGCAAAATCATGCAAGTAATTTTCAATGCAATTAAATTTTATGGAGGCTCATATTGCTTGTAAACAATTGGTGCCACCTTTGTTTTCGTCGGCTCAATTCAGGATGATATATTCATTTTTTCAATCCTTGATAAATTCAAATGGATCTATTTGATTTTCATGTGATAATAAAGCAAGCATTGAAAGAATGATAGCAATTCTATGTCATCAAGTTCCTTTTTAATAGAAATTAAAAGTATATGAATTAAAATGAGACACACAAGCAAATGGAGACAAATAACTCAGATGAATCCTGCTGACCAGGCTTGCTGGATGCAAATCCAAATTAATATTCCAACAGAGTAGAGCATGGTCCATTTCAGGAAAAGTAGGGCTTATTTTCGGTTTTTTTTTTTTAAATCTATCGGCATCCTTGTTATGAGACTTCAAATAATAAATTATGTACTACTGCCTGCGCTGTCCAGAACACACAGCTAAAATTGGAAACAGCATGCAGATTAGAAAACCAAAGCTTGATATTAATCGCATTACAACAGGGAGTAGGAATTAGTTGTGATAGTCAACTTTTATTTATAATCTTAAACATGGGTATTCTTTTTCTTTTTCTTTTGCATGATATGCGGTTCCCATACGGTCAATGAATGAGCATCCATAAGATTATCATCGTACAATGCGAAAGAAAAAGAAGCGATAGACTGGGAATACAAAAGAGGAAGAGAAATGACCTGCTGACTTGCGCCTGTTGAGAGGGCGATTCCTGCAATCGAAGAGTTTTACTTGTAAACACGAAAAAAGCGAAAACTCAAGAAAGAGAAAAAGAAAAAGAACTAACAATAGAAACCTTAGATTGGGAGGAGCATGACGCCTGATGGCTGTATCTGCTGCAGGTAGTGTTGGGGTAGGGTTTTCAAGCATCTCTCTCTTTCCGACGAGGGAGAGGACACGAGGAGTCGCAGCCGAAGACCGTAGATACGGAGAGAGGAGTGCACGACTGTACGCGCGTCGGCCGTTCTTTTTAGTTATTACATAAATCGGGTCGCGACCGGATCGTGTGTATTCATGCGAGAAATAGTAAAGTTGTAGGATAAGTTCACGTATTATTATATTTTAAACGAAAAATATTTGCATCAGCCTACTATTTATAACACACTCAACACACTTAATGTATTGAGTTAAAAAAAAAAAATTTGAATGCATGGTGTGTGGAGAGTGTAGACTGATTTATAGAATTACTCTATTTTAAAAATAGTTGAGTTCAATATTAAAAAAATAATTTTTTTTTATGAATTCATATTTATTTAATTTTTTAAAAGGAATATGTGAAATTAATATATCTGAAAACCGTAAGAAGTATTAGTATTCTATCCAATATTAGATTTCAATCTCATTGGAAAATCATGTAATTTAAAAATTATGTTGTTTGGATAGTAAAATGAGATGAGATGAGATGAGTTAAGATAAAATTTGAAAGTTAAATAAAATATTGTTAGAATATTATTATTATTATAGAATTTAAAATAACAGAATTGTTTATTATATTTTGTGTGAAAATTTAAAAAAATTATAATTATGAAATGTGATGAGATGAAACATTTATTGTATCCAAACAAAGCCCAAAACAATATCATATCAACAAATCAAAATAAGGAATATTATGTAACATAACTCAATTTTAGAAAAAGGCCAAGAGTGAAAAAGTGATACACATGAAATGAACTCCACGGATGTTTATATATATCCAAGTTAATTTTGCAGACAAAATTAAATATCTAATAAATATTATAAAACTCACTATCTCTCTTATTTGAGGTCAAGAACTCTATGAGATCTCTATTCATTAATACAACAGTCTATTTTAGAGTCTTTGACAATCAAATTTGATGGAATTAAATAAAATTTATTTATTTATTTGCAAAGTTTTGAAAAATAATTAAAATAAAAATGTCTTTTTAAAAAAAAAAAATTACTTAGTCAAGTTTAGTTGTTAATAGTAGAGGAGAGAAAGAATAAGGAAGCTCATCAGTCATCACCCTTCCAGAAAACTCAAGAAATCAGAGATGTTGGTGCCATTTGAATATAAAATGAACAATTATGTGATCAACAACTAGTTTTATTATTACAATAAACTAGTCAATTAATTGAGGAAATATGAGAATTCCGTAAATTAACGAGATGTTGGTGAGAAATCGTTAAAGTCTTATCAAACCATTGATCCAAAAGTTTTAGGACTGTTAGATACTAATTTGATTAAATTTTTAACCCTCGGAACATAACAGTCTTTTAATGATAGGTTTTTTACAATATGGTAATTTATAATATTAGATATAGAGCTTAATTTAGAATATAGGAATTGAAAACAATCTACATGCACAAGAAAGGTGTAATAACACTAGGGATATATCATCAACCCTTTCAAATGATACTTCTAATAGGAAATACCATTTCAAAGAGAATGTTAACCCAAATTTCATTTATTTGGGCCCTCCAATCGTGTTAATTATTGGGATAGAAAACTTTGACGAAAAAGGTTTTCAACCCTTTGTTAGATCAGAAAGCATGTACTATTCACATGAACCAGAACAACAAAAAAGAGAGAGAAAACATATACAAATTCAAGCACTGAATGTGCCATTCTATGTAGGCAAATCAAGGCAAACAGCATGCTCATTTACTGTGTCTTGCTTTGGTAATAGTCTTAATGAAACCCTTCGCGATCTTCCAAAACCAATACAAGTTCATCACTGCCAACACAGGAGGCACCACAAGCAAGCTGTAGAAGCCCAAAGGAAAAACTTTCTTGACCTGAAACAAAAAAGAAAATAACAATTCAACAGAAACACCATTTATAGTGATTAGGTCAAGCTTGGTTTGAAGTCAGATATCAGAAACAGACTTCTTATTATTCAAGGTTTGCCGCGCCATAGATTTGATACAACTCACTCTTTAGTTTTCGGCAGGACTATAGGTTATGAGCCAAAGGAAACAAAACAAGTAATATATACTGTCGTCTTTTTTGTTTCTGCATGTGAGGGGAGGGGAGCAGTGATATAGAGAGGAAGCCCATAGTCCACCATCCCTTGAGCCTAATGACAAGACCAGCTTGCAGTTTCATTTTTGGTGACTACCAAGCAGGAAAGAGAGAAATGCTTGAAATCACCTGGATATTGCTTGCCATGATCAAGAAATAGGGAGAAACCCTAGTTTAGGCTGTTTAGGTGTATTTTGATTCATACCAAAGAAAGTCCTAACTCTGCAGTATAGTTTTCAACACATTGAAAAGAATAAATGCACCGAGCAGCTAGATCTGTACAATTTCTGAAAAGGGAAAGAGAGACCCTGCTGTTGCAGTAAAATTTTTAATGTTGCTCAAGCAAGTTCTTTAAAAATAAGACCAAGCAAGATGAGTCTTTCAGCCATATTGCACAGTACCTCTCAAGCACCCTATCTTACAAATAATAAGAAAGGGAGACAAAAACTGCAAAGAAAGTTGAGCTACTCTAATTGAGCTGTGAAATTGGTGTGACGAGATATTTGCAAGCAAGCTACAAAGACCTCTAGTTCACAAATAAAAAAAAAATATAATGTAAAGATTGTATATGAAAGGTTTTGTAATTAAGGCTCATTTATGGGGAAAACCATAACGCGTCCACTAACCTGATCAAAATGGATGAACATGTGTGCAAAAAAGTAGATGAACAAAAGAATCCTTGCAACCTGAAGGAAGAAAGAATTACAATGAACATTAAAAGAATTACTAATTTTCAAATTACCATTGTAAATTATAAAATCCAATTTTCCCCTTCACCCTTCTCTCTCTTTCTCAACATACAGGTGTCTTGACCTGTGTGCACACTCAGGCATATTCAAGAACTAAATATACCAAAGGTATAAAAGATCATTGCTCTTGCACTTAAGTAGCTTATAATGTTCTATCTGGATTACATAGTGTGTTCTATGGTGGCACAGTGAGAAACCACCCCCAGATCCTTAGGACATTTGTCAAAAGATGAGTACTTTTTAATAAGCTTATTCAAAGAAGAAAAGCGAATAGCTGAAGTACACGTAAAATTGGATCTTGTCCAACAAGATCAGCCATCTCCATTATCATGTTGCCTCCCACAGAAGCCTTAAAAACAGATAAAAGCTTCTGTACTAATTCATGTCAATGAAACTAAGAATGAAAAATGAGGTTTCCATAAAGTTTATATTCTGCATGACCTTTTTTTTTTTTTTTAATTTTACCAAATTATTTGACAAAGAACTCCCTTCAAGTATGCAGTTTTGCCTGCATTACACCCATCAAGAGCATTCATCATTGAAAATGAGCACTCTTTTTATCTACACAAATGCCAATAGGCCCATCATAAACCTAGTATACACAAAACTTTGGTTAACAACTGAAAATAACCGAGATCATGACTATCCAAGACCATACCAACCACCCAAGGAACAATGCAACACCATTAAAGATGTAAAGATTGGAGTTCTTCTGACCAGCAACATCCAAGTACCTGAAAGTATGTATTAGCAGAGATAAGCCAAAGTTGAAAACAGACATCCTGAAAATTAAGGAGATTCCAATTGCTAACTTTACCATCTTAGATTTACAAAAGGAGTTGTGCTCTCGGAGAAGAGTACCATTAGTATGTAAAATTGCACTTGACCACTTACGAGGGAGAAAAAGATTGAAAACATGGATAGCCCATGGTGCAGAACCTGTTAGAAATAAATGAAATCAATGCAATTGGTGAACTAGTACACATGAATATTTGAAATCAGAAGTCCGAGATTATATAATTCAACTTGACCTGAAAAAGAGTACCCAATTTAACCAACTTATTGAATTAACCATAACTAGATCCCGTTGATGCATAAATCACACTTTTCACTTTTTCAATCTTGAATGGTCAAATAAAACTTGGATGCCAAGTAATCTTAGTCAAAGTTGGAAAGCCCATTCTGGATATTGATAAACCCATACGATATGATACTATTATTTAAAAATATCAAGCAAGTGTTTTCAGCACTTACATACTCCAGACCACCTAGAGCTGGAAAGAGCCATAGAATCATTGCCAAGTCTGATATAAAATAACCAATGGAGAACTGTATAAAGTGCAAAACAAAAGGGACAAGAATGAGTGAACTGCATTCAAAGAAAATGCAAAAGAATATTACAATTATGTTGCAGCATCACACTGCCCAACAACAATGTCAAGTTAGCTAGGATCCTCTCATGCCTGTGCCCATATGTTGTGTGCTAATAAATATGCATGGGGGAGAGAGGTTATACTCAAACCAAGTGGGAACTCCTAATTTATATAGCATATAATGTAAAAGTACATCGCATCTAAAACAAGATAGAATAACATTTACAGGTGAAGTGGATTCACCATAATGATGGACATTAATAGGATATAAATATTCAATTATGTTCGCGTGAGGTCATGTATTGGAGTTTACTGCCCATGGGTGGGTCTGAGGGTAAGGTTCGACATATCCAAACAAAAAAAAAAGTAGTCATTATTCCTTCACCAACTGGATACATCTGAGATCCTCAACAAATACCACTAGAGCCACATGGAATTTTTAATTTAAGTCTCGAGCTCTGCAAATATGCACTCCCCAAGCAAAGAACAGTCTCTTCCACCTTAGGCCTAAGAAATAAAATTTAAAATGGCATTCCACTATCAATTCACCTTACAAAACAACAATTTAGAAGCAGCTAAAACACGCAAATCTAAAATGGCCTTCCCTAAAGTTTCAAATCTTCCATTTTGTCAAGATTATGAAGCACAGACTCTTTCACATCTCTCTGAGTTATTATTCATCCTCCTGTTCTTCCTCCCCTTTTTTTCTAGCTAAAGAACTGAAAATCTATCCTAGGAATGGACACCTAAAACACGCAAAATCTTTTATCCATTTCTTGAAAATGTGCTCTCTTCATATAATTCGGTTTCAATGGTCAGAGAATATCACTGTCTACTGCAACTCTTTTAGTCCTTTTTTTCAGTGACAGTTTTGTGTTTTTGGCTTAGTATACAGACAAAATTTGAACATAGGCCACCAGTTTCATATACTTTTCTTGAACATAAACTATGAAACCACAGACTCTATTTTGAATATGATTTAGATCGAGAAAATTCATCACATGTTTGGTGGGGGGGGGGGGGGGGGGGGGCAGCGAGAGAGAGAAAGAGAGAAGTAGAGTCTTTCTTTTATTTTTCTAAATTCTTTTGCTATGATATTTTGAATTTTCTTACGTTAACAATGTAATAAAAATATAAAAGTGAAGCTAAAATACAAAGTGTTTGACATCCCATCCAATTAGAATGAGCTAGATGTATCTAGAATTAGCTAGATGTATCAGTAAAAATATATTTGTTTAGATGTTTATCTATACGGCACAAATAAGTTGAATTGATTACTTAGAGAGTGAAAAATCATGCCAAGAAAGTCAAATCATGCTTCTTTCAGAGTCAACTTACCCCCAATAACGTATCTGATAAAGCCGATGTCCTCCTAACTAGTAAGTCACCATCAGAGTTCTCATCAAAAGTATCTGATAATAATAAGAGGTAAAGAGAAGCAAATGCTACTAGAAGAGCATGGAATGTCGAGAATCCCCTGCATGACAGAAACTGTAAACTTTATGCCCATGAAGAAACCAAAAATCTAATATGGACAAAAATTGTGAATGCAGAAACAGGAATTAACATGCAGAAGAGTTTCACCGGTTGTTCCATTCAACTTTTTGTGCAGTGCTAAGTTTGCCATATCCCTTGAAGCATAGGAGGCTAATACGACCTGTTAATCTGTAAACCTTCAACAAGAAAAAGGAACCAAAATTAAAAAAAATAAAATTCATTAAAAATATAACATAAGAACAAGAAATGTATAAAAAAAAAACCTTGTCAGAATTTCAACCCATTTCTTTTTAAGTGATAAGATACTTGACCTAAATATTTCAAGCTTTGAAGGTACCAAGACATAAAAGTTGAAGTTATATTATTCCTAAACTAACAACAGCAAAAAGAAGTTTATCTCAAAGACTCGTTTCTAAACCTGGATCCACAGGCTGCAAGCAAACTTCGGTCACTTATTCTTTGATGGGGCAGGAGCCAGAAATTATTTCTTCTACAACTGAAATCAGTTCTCGATTATGTATATTAGTTTTGTACAAAAATAATTCCTGGTGATGTTATAGAATGCCCTACGTTGCATTCTTACTTCTTTTAGTAAATAACAAAAATAATAAGGCACCAAGAAGCTCCAAGAATTTAAATTTCCCATGACTTATCCGAAAAGGAATTTCACCAAAACAAAAAGAAGGCACCAAGAAGCTCAACGGCATGTATTCTCGTATACTATATGCATCAAGATGTAATTTTGTAGTACTAACGTTTACAAGCATGCTTACAATTATGCAGACTAGTATGCCAGAAAAGACGGACGCCAGCCAGTGATATACTTTGATCGGACTGACGTAGCCAATGTCGGAGAGAAGATCATGGGGAAGAGGAAAAGGAAATTCGACCATATTGCTTTGTTGGAACGGCTATCTTAGATGAAACTGCGCCAAACCCAAAGAGAACCATAAGAATCCCATTGTAACACAATATTCTTGGGATTCAATGCCAATCAAACAAATTAATCCGAGAGGAACAAAAAGGAAGAATACAAATAAGGGCGCGGGGTAGGGGCAGAGCAGACGTTCAGAAGAATCAGTACCTCAAGAAAACAGCCCAACTATTAGAAGGGTGAAAGCCGCTTGAATTTGACTCAAGCCTGCGTGAATATCGCTACACGGTACAGCAGGGGACGGAGCAGCCGGAAGGGTCTTCTTCTTCTTCTTTCTTTCGGTTCTCTTTCTCCCTGAAACTTGGGAGTCTTTAAGGAGGCAGGAAATCAAACAAAGAGCATAAACACGAAAGAAACTGAAATAAGACGAAGGAAGAATGATTAGCATAATCATAGCAGCAAGTTAAGCGAACCCAAGAAATTGACCGGATTCTTTACCTGTAATAGTCGCCGGGTTAAGGTAGGAGGAAGATGGAGTAAAGTTATAGAATAATGTCGTGTGCACGCAAGATGTTTATATACACCCAAGAATAATTGTTTTTGTTTCTTTAGTTATATTTTCTCTCTCCAATTATGACTCTTTTTAGTTTTTTTATATATATATTTCATACGAAAACTTAATTAAAAACTTAATCTAATTTATTTTCTCTAAGACGAGATAAGATGGGTTAAGATTAAAATTAAAAAATTAAATAAAATATTATTAAAATATATTTTTTTAATATTATTTTTATTTAAAAATTTAAAAAAAATTAAATTATTTATCTTATCAACCCAAACAGCTTCAGAAATAGGCATATAAACAACTGTCTTGCACATAACAACATCATCCACATTCCAACCATAACGAGCCTAATCTATGAACATGTTGAATCTTTTAAACACTAAACATTTTCATTAAATTATGTGTTTCCTTCACCAGATTATATAAATTTGAGTAAGAATCTGTTGTTGTTTTTGAAATTCCTTTATCTTCATCAAGCAATCACACTTAAGAATGGTGTGAGATATGTCCCTCTGTATACAGAATTGGAGACCTCTGAACATTGCTAAAAGTTCAACTGCTTCCAATTATGCAAATCCATGCTCAGTTTTACTGAGAGCAAGAATGATCTCCCGCCCTACTCATTTTATATTTTAACAATATTATAAACTATTTTACTACTATTTACAAATTATTTTACTATTATTCACAAATTACTCATCTCATTCATTCCACAAAGGAGACCTTAGTCATTTATTTTGGCCTTTTTGAAGCCTTCCTATCAAAACAAAAAGAGTAATAATATACTTATAATCTTTTTTACAATTTTTTTTATAATCATATTTTAAATTGAGAGTATTTTTAAATGGAACGATGTTACATGAAAATGATGGTTTGCGTAACATTTTCCAAACTAAAATGCTACAAAATTATGCATACATCATTCCACCGGAAAAAAAAAAAAAAAAAAAAAAAAAGATGATGATGATGATGCTAGAAAGATATAAAATAATTTTGTATTATTTTTATTAAAAAAGATTTTAAATAACGCCAAAATCAAGTCTTAAATGCCTACAATTAGAAATCTACATCTACTGCAGAATCGAATCCAAGATGGGTTAAAATTGATTACTTGTTGAAAGTAAAAATATGTAGAGTCATGGAAGTAAATCCTGTTTCAATTGAGAATAATGAGACATGGAAGTAATGATGTGGTTTCTGAAATTTGATATACATGTATACTTTTCAACAAACATGGAGATGAATTTTCAGGCATAAGGTAAAACGATTGAGAAAGTCAAAAGCATCTGCCGTGTCACTTGTAACATGCACTAAGCTATGAATTGAAAACAGAGTTTCAAGATAAATTCCAGTGCTTATTATTAGCTTGTCGTCCACTCGACCTTATGCAGGTAGTTCGTACCATTCATACATCCACATCTGAAACACAGAGACCCATAAAACAGATATTCACAAGCAGTTAAAGCTTATTAGTGCTCATGGAGCAGGCAATGCTTCCAAGTAAGTGCATCAACGCCATAGTCATTTGTCATCTAGTATCCTCCTTGTATATAAGCATTCAAGCGGTCTAGCTCCTCCCGATGCTCACTCACCACAGCACGGACCACATCTCCAATGGACACCATGCCCATCATCCCATTTTTATCTATGACTGGAATGTGCCTGATTCGGTTATCTGCACACCCAAACATTAGGTCCAAGCCTTAATTGTCTTGATTTGTGTACGTGCATCCGTGCGTGAGTGTGTGTGTGAGAGAGAGAGAGAGAGAGAATAACCGTCAATAAGCGGCGTATAGTACCTGTCATCAGTTGCATTGCGCGCAGAACTTTTGTATCAGGTGTTACTGTGATAAGCTTGTTCTGTGGACATCATGTTGCAGTATTATAACGTCACAGATTGTTCAATGCAAGAAAGAGGAAAATGTGAAAAGTTTTAGTTAGAAACTGGAGGAAAAAACCAAGAACCATGGCTTTCCTGCAAAAGGGGAGAAAATTTTATACCTCTTCAGTCATAATATCCCCAACCTTGGTTGATTTGGATGATCTTCCCTGCACTATAATTTTCCTTAAATAATCTGCAAATATATCATCAAATAGAAAACATGATCAACTAAGGCAAGTACAGGCATACCTTCCAAGAATTGCGGGTAGGATATTATATTTTGACGAGTAAATAATGGTGATAGTATATTAGCTTGCAAGCCGGAAGTCACTTCTTTTTTCTTTTTTTTTTTTTTTTTTTTTAATCTCAGTAAACCAGGAAGTCACTTCTTTCCCACTTTTGGCAGTTGAGTTTTTGGCAAGATTCCAGTGATATCACACGTCCCTCATGGCACCAGCCAATGGTCCATGAAATCAACTCTAAACTCAAGTGAGAGATTTTTTTTTTTTATAAGTTAAACTCAAGCGAGATATGAAAGTCATCTCAACTAAGCCAAACAAATCATCTTCAATTGTCGCGGCCAGGGAAAATCTGCCATCTCATAATGAAGGGTTTTGGAACGACTAAGAGCTCATTCCCTCAAACTCTTTTAAATGTCAAAGTATTCCTACTTAGAATCCAATAGTTGCCAGCCATATTTTTCAATTGGTAAAGTTAAAGATGCAACCTAGTGTTATTGAATCCGGAACCTCGCCATACACCCTATTCTTCTGAGGGGAGGAAATGGTCAGCATTCATTCAACATATCGTGAGATCATAGATATTTCTTGAAGTTTCTCATGTTATATCCATTATTCTAAATTCTATGGAGTTCCAGTAAATAATCAACGAAATAAAACAAAAAAATCACATTGATGCCATCCAACATAAAGAAGCAAGATAGACCTTTCAGGTGGTAGAATGAATTAGAAACCACATTGGAAAATAATGTCAATGAATCTTGTGGAATATTAGATTGCAGTTCAAAAAAAGTTTAGATCAGTTGATGCAATTTTTTTTTTTTTTTTGATAAGTAGATCAGTTGATGCAATTAAACTATAATAGAAGTAAATAATCATATTCTCATATACCAGCGAACGATATAATATGTCGTGGTATATTAAATAAGAGCGCAAATTCCAAACACAACCCTTCATATCATGATTTTCGGACAAATACAATAGTTCTTTGTAGAGAAGTAAATGAGCTAAAAAATCTTTTAACAACCACAAACCTCTCTCTGTAATGATTCCTGCAATTGATTTCTGCTCTCCAGGTTTCACTACCACCAAGGCTCCAACATTGTGCTGTGTCATCTGCAAAAGAATGGTTTATGTAGTCTATAGATTAATTTTCTCTACAGAAAAGCCTGTCAAATCATTTAAATACTTGTCATACACAGAAAAGAAAAAGGAAATTATTAAGCTCAAAGATGCATACCGACTCAACAGCATTGTAAACAGTGTCATCCATAGTGCACCAAAGCCAAGAGCCATCAGCACTTTTACCTTTCGCTTTCAAGACATCTGCAATCGTAGTGCTCTCAAAACCATGCTCTTCCATTCGAGCAGGTGTTATCGACTGAAAGCGTGAGAACAAAACAGGTTGCATCAGTGGATTCACGAGACGGAAGTGTTTCAGAACTGTATTTTTTACAATGTTTCCACAAGATGAAAATGATTGAAGAGCTCCTTGCATTTTCCCTGTTAACAAGCGAGGTGGTGCTGCATAATTGATAAATGATGTTACACTTAAAGACGATGGTGGTTGTCCTTCACAAGGGAAAAAGTGACAAGTACAACAAAAACCAATCACATGCAAGGTTTATTGCTTAACTGGAAGAGAAGTTCATAATGGGTATCAAATCCATATACACAAACGAAAAATCTGAAATGATATTCTCGAGTCCTATATCAATCCATAAGCTCCAAAAAGAATTGATTTCGAGCTGACTGGTTTGTTAAATGTAATATCACATTAGTAATGCTGCTACAATTTGGTCTGATCTATTCAACAATTATGACGCAAAACTCCGATCAAACTTGGCTAATACATTGGGAAACAAATTTCTCCGATCAGAAAAAGGCAATGCAGATACAATTTGGTCTGATCTACTCTCAATGACAAGTCAAACTCTGATCATACTTGGCTAGATACGTCGTATAACAAATTTCTCCGATCAGAAAAAGCTCTACTATTAAACTTATGATAAGAAGAAAAATGGATAAGGGTCCTCGAACGTTTAAATGCGATCTAACTTTCAAAGCGGAAGGATGATATTTTGTGATCATCAGTATTTACCACTTCTCACCGATCCAATATGTCCCCTTATTTTAAAAGCGATAAAAATATGAACCCCCTAACATAATTTATTAGTATATTAAGGAATTCTGCCATAGCTTACGTGGAAATACTACAGGATTTTAATCCGAAGATAAATATGTCAGATAGAGAAACGGAAATTGATTCAGAAAACGAAAAGAGATGGGTTTCCAAAAGGGGAGAGAAATCATGAACATATGCAGCATCGATCCGTCCAGTGCGTCCACTATTCTTACTGATCCCAGTTTCTCCAGCGAATTTATATGGAATCTATCTAACAAGAAAAATAAGCACAAATCTGGCAGGAAAATTACACCGATGAATCCATTAGAGCACGCACCGGAGCGCAAAGAAGATCCGTGGGGGTGGGGTCTTAAACGTCCAGTGATAACAGCGAACCAACTCTCACAAATCACAGATAATGGAAGGAAGGAGTATCATCTAGCAGAAAAAGAAAACGAAACAAAAGCATACCCGGATACAAGAAAGCGATTCTTGCAGTGGAGTGAATGAAGTGAAGTGAAGTGAGTGGAATGACGAAGGTGTGGTCCAGCTTCGCTACGAATATGACTTCTTCAGCTGCGACGCCAAGCGCGGGGCTTCGAGATTCCCCTACTTCACACGTGCGTAGTTCTTTTTTCACATAGACAAATTCTAGACGAAGTTTATTAATGGTAAGAAATAATCTTACCATCTGCCTACTGTAGCATTACACTCTTCACACACCTGACGTGTGGACCGGTTCACTAACCATTGGACCGGTTTTTCGCTTCGCATCTCTCAGCCCCCAGACGTTAGTTTCCCCCCCACCCCAAGCCCATCAATTTCCCCTCCCGCCCATCAATTTCCCCTCCCGAATCTCCTCATCCCTTTGTTCTCTTCGATCTCAGCCCTCTCAGCCAAGCAATCACTGACCTCAGCCAAGCACGACCTCAGCCCTCCCAAGGAGATCAGTCCCCAAGCCCTCGGTCCCTAAGTCCACCAACCAACGCGAAGCCCTCAGTCCATTCGACGCGAAGTTGCCCTCAGTCCACCGATGCGAAGCTACTCTCAATCCACCGACGCGAAGCCCTCAGATCTGCGGGAGGGTAAATAATCTGTGATTCTAGGGTTTGGGCATACATTTTTTTTCCTCTGTTTACTCCATTCTTTTTTTTTCTCTGTATTTACTAGAAACTAATGGTGCGGGGCTGTAGATGTTGCCGCTCATGGCACCCATTTTTCTTTTTTCTCTCTGTGGTGGTAGAAACTAAAGCTATTTCTGCTGCGGTTTTGAGTTCCTGAGCACCCATCGGGACTGTTTTCAAGAGACCTTTGCTTCAAACCTAGTTGCATACTTGAGATATCTTTACATCAATGAATTTATTAAAATATTGGATTATCTATGAACAATTATTTTCTGCATCACTAAGGATCATATAACTCGACAAAAATAGGTTTTAACAAAAGGCTTGGGTCAGTTTTATAATTTTCTGAGGAACATAACATGTCAAATTATGCTAGTCTCTTTTATATTTACTTTGCGATGTTAAATCTCCATCATATTAAGACTGCAACCTTAAGTTATTTCCTCTTGGGATGTTCCAGAGAAAATTAAAATCTTATCTTAAGCTTAAAAATATGTCACTTCTAAGATTGATAATTTATTTATCCTAACACTAATCTTTATTCTCCCTGGTGTTTTTAACTTTGCCTACTCTGCTATTCTGCATTGCCAGTTACCTATCAAAAAATAAAAATCCTGCATTGCCAGTACTTGTGTCTTTATTAAATCAAGAGCTGCATATATTTTGGTACTAGTTAATATGCATGTATTTTTCTTACCCGCACACTGCCAATGCGCTTTCAGTTCCATCTCATGAAATTTCAGTATCAGTTTCCACATGAAGATATTGCTTACGGTCCCATGCAGTAAATCCTTTTAGCTATTTAATGTAATTTTCATCGATTTGTCACGGGACTAGTGATAAGATTTTTACATATGGTGAACTTATTCTTTTACTCCTGCTCTATCACGGAACTAGTGTTAAGAATTTTCTATATTCATAGATCTGTCATGGGACTAGTAATTGGTCAATATCTCATTCTTAAATTATTGATCTTTTTCTTCCATCTTGTGTTCAGTACTGTGATGGGTGGCAAACTCAATTTTCAGCAGTTATCAGGGTATGCCTACTCTTATGTTTTAACTATATAAGAACTGATGAATGCTTGAGATGGTGAGATTTTTGTTAATACTCTGAAAATGATTCATTACTTTCCATTTTATTTTATTTTATTTTTTTCCTTCTCAAACTTTGTTCTGATTTGATTTTTTAAACCTCAGAGAAACTTGAGGTTGATAAAGCGCACACACGGACATAGAAAAGGTCGGCTTTCATTGATCCTTTCTCATACAGCTCAAGAGAGAAAAGCCTTCGATCTTTTGCCAGAAAGCTTTCTGCTTATTCAGAGGTAAATGAGTCTCAATCTGACTTATTTCAGTTTATTTTTCCCCAGTGCATTATTCACTGCGTTTGGCTACAATCAGTTGTTTGATTTATATATTTTTGCTAGATTGATCTCTCTCTCCTCAATTGTCTTTTATTTCAGATAAAACTAACATGGGCCGGCGATTTCAATGGTATTGGACTTTTGTATTTTTGAATTTTGCATTCGAAAGATTAATGGGAATCCGGGTTTTGATTTGTGGAGTATTTTTTGGTGTTATGCGCTTCAAGTTTGGATTTTTTACCAGCCCATTGTATACGTCTCAAGTCTTTTGACTTGGTGTCAAGTGGACCTCCCGAATACTCTTCTCAGAAATGATTTTTCCTATAAAAAAAAGAGTTTAGATTTTTTGCTTTTATTTTGTTGACATGTCTCATGGTGTTTGATTGCTTCAATGGAGTTTCTGCCCTTATATGCACCTTCAAGCTAGAATTTTACATATGTTGCTAAGATCGAGAAAGATTGGTGTATTCTTATATCTTTCCGCGTATACTGATCAGGGGGAATCTAGAATTGGAGGCATAGAGTTCTCCATGGTGAGCTTGTAATAATATTTTTGAGCTCTCTTATTTTGGATTAAATTTTAGTGAATATATGCGTACTTTCTCGCGTAAACCTCTAGACATTATGGAGGAACTGGTATAGGCTTGAGCATCAGTAAGTGTTTGGTTGAGCTAATGAGTGGTCAGATAATTAGTGTAAGCCGACCTCAGGTTGGCAGCAAATTTTCATTCACTGCAGTAGTTTGAGAGGTGTAGGAAAAATCTACACGACGATAAGGAAAAACCTAGTTTTGAAGATCTGCCTTCTAGTTTTAGAGGATTAAAAGCAATAGTAGTTGATGAGAAGCTGCCATAACCAGGTACCATTTAAAGAGACTTGGTATTGTGGTGGAAGTTGCTAGTAACTAACATCAAGAGCATCGTTGCCATGTGCGGAAAAAATGGTTCCCTGACATCTCGGTATGCTCCCTTTTAAAGTATTTTTTTCTGCTTCTCCCCATAGTCACCTGCCCGAGTTCAATTTTCAAATGATTTACACTGCATCCCTATTAAAAATACAAAGCCAAGGCAATGACCACAACCATGGCTTCAGAGACGAAAGTCTTGTTAATGCAGCTCACATTCCAATCTTTTACAGAAAAAAACACTAATAAAATTTGTATTTATGGTGCCGCCTGTAAAATTGTGTCTAGTTTCTGAAAAGTAAATTGTGGGGACTGCAGGTTTTTTTTTTCCTTTTGGGGGCGGGGTGTTCTAAATGTCAGAGTTTGAATTGAACTGATTGCAATAAAGTAGGTTCTTGAACACAACAAAAAGAGAGAATTTCTTTTCTGAAAAAGAGTTGAAAAAGAGGCAATTAGATAGACTTAACATTGCAAGAGTATCTCATTACCTGTGTTTAAATACATAGAGTAGTAAAATGAATTAACAAATTTTCAAGGTTGTAGTTTTGTAATGAACCCAAACCTTGATTGGATAAGGAATGCCAATTGTGTTTGTGCATAACAGGGTTAACCGTGGGTTGCTGCAGGTGCGCTGAAGAATTTTGGAGCTGATGTGGAGTGTGCTGAGAGTGGCAAAGCTGCTCTGGCATTGCTTCAACTTCAACATAATTTTGATGCGTGCTTCGTGGATATTCAAATGCCAGAGATGGATGGGTACGTATTAAAATTCTTGAATGCAATCAATATATTTAGTTACTTATGGCAGCTCTATAATACGTTATATACTTCATTTGGTGGTTGGTACACATGCTGTGCATGTGCAAATATTTCTCACACGGTATTTTGTGATGCGTTGTCTAAATGTGTCATGGGAAAATGTATAATTTGTAATAGTAGTTTTTTGTTTTTTTTTATAAGTTCATTTGTAATAGCAGTTAAATGGTGCAACTCCCTGACATCTGATGTTGTTTACTATGTTGGGATATTGCAGATATTTGTACCATATATATATCATATGGGAACTAAAAAATTTAATATGTATTGCTCCACTTTCCCTTATATATTTTGTTTTGGTGTCTACAGTGCATTATGTTATAGCAAGGATCCAACCAACCTAGTGCACGTAAACATGGTCAAGTTTGGATTGATAGGTAGAGACATACTAATTGATATAATATGATTGAGAATTCCATGTAGTAGTTAACCGCACACTGAAAGGTAACATATGCAAAGCAATCTTTTCAGTCCACAAGGAATTTTGACTGCTAAAATCAGTCAAAACCTTGACAGAAAACTCAGGTGATAATTGTTAGTGTCACAAAAACTCAATAGTGTACTTGTAAAAAAGAACAATTTGATAATGAATCCCATGCAAAGATTGTAGAAGACTAAAAATGTTGGTGCTTAATCTGAATCATTTGTCTTGCTTTCCTACACTAGATTCTACTATCTAGACATTTACAAATTTTGAGTGGCAATGGCATCTAAGAGCTCTTTCCCTGAATGTAAAAATACTTTTCGTCTCAATCCCAGAACTTAAAAAGTTTTTTTTTTTGGTATTCAATTTTAAATTATTCAGTTCAAACTGCAATGCTGATACTTTTTGTGACTCTAGCAACTAAGTTGTTTAGCTGTAGCAGTCTCAGTGAGCTTTTTGGTTTGACATCCTTTCTGCTAACTTCAGCTCATTCAAGTTCCTGGCATGTTTTAGAGTAACTAAAGTTTAGGTTCCCCATAACTCGTATTGTGTGCATAGATAAAAATATGGTAATCCCAAAGACCATTGGCATGAAAATGTGGAACCATTTAACTTAACTTAATCTTTGTTGCATGTTCATATGATTAGAACCATATGACTATTTAACCAGGATGAGGTAGTGTATTTAGGACTGCTGCAGTGCCTATCAGTAGGGTGGTGACAATTAATTTATCTCCCTTCACCAATTGAGTTCCTTTATTTAAATTTTCAACCCTTCTGAACTCATGGCATGAGAAAAGTTGTCATCAGCTGTTTGTTTCTTTGCTTTTATTGTGTTCATTTATATTTCATATGATGGCCACTTTTGTTCCTTATATGCAATAGGAATGATGAATCACCTTAAGCAGTCAGCAGCAGCCATAAGTTGCTACCTACACAATTATCAACATGTTGCTTTCGTTCTTCTTGATTACTACAATTGGAAACGAATTCTTACTTATTTCTCTCTCCTGTCTAAGGGAGTATTGCGTGGTGGATATTCTGAGAGCTTTGTGAAGTGGCTCTTTCACGGGGAGGCATTGTTCCTTAGAAGTTGACTGAAGAGGCACTCTTCCTTAGAAGACTGAAAAAGATTAGAGCCCCACAACGTTTATTCGCGCATCTTTTAATTAATCTATACAGAGCGCGAGTAAATTGTTTATTTTTTCTCCCAATCTTTGGCAAGTGAAAGTTCTTTACATGTAAGGTTCAATTGAAAGCTGACAACTTGACGGGTATTTGTTGAATTCAGAATTATTTGGCATTCTCTGATGTCTATAATTAAAACTTGCTTACATAAGATTATGAGATTCCATTCATAATCTCAATCTGTAAGATTATGTTTGAGGACCACCGTTAGCATTCAGAGGAATATCTTTTAACACAAAATGCAAATACTTTGACAATAATACATCTTTACCCTCAACAGGCATTATTAGCCGTCATTGGCTGCTCAGAAAATCTATAGTCATCTAAATTCTTTACTCCTTTGAAAATTCAGGGGCAAAATGCAGTGATGAACAATTATCATGCAATTCGATTAGTTGCATTCAGGAGACTGATAAAGCATGTCTTTGCATTGCTTGAGAATATCAGATTTCTTGAACAGATCAAAATAAACCAAATCTCTTAAAGGCACCAACTACAAAGTCAAAAGTCCTTGAAATTACACTAAGCTGTGCCCATAAACAATGTTCATATAACAAAAGAAATTGATCAAACTTGGGAAGCTAACTCAAAATTATGCCAGCAAATTGCTTTCTAACTTCATTCACCCCATCCAGAAGCTAGAGCAGCAGGAGCAGCAGCACCTTCAATAACAGTGGTGGTCACTGGTGGCGCGGGAGCAACATCCCAATCCCCTGCTGCTAAAGCAACTGCAGTTGAACAAAATAGGGTTAAAACTAACTAATAAAACAGGCCAGCAGGGGAGGGAGGGAGAGAATGCTCTGTTACACAATGTTCTGTTACAAACTTTTAATCAGTTTGTGCTAGAAGGATAGAGAGAGAGAGAGAGAGAGGGAGGAAGGGAGAGAATGCTTCACCCAATGATGATTAAATTAAAGTACCCAAACAAAGATTAACAGAAACCAAGATAAACAGAAACCAAGATTAAAAAAATCACTAGAATCACTCAAAAATTAACACAAACCAAGTGTTTTACAAAAAAAAAAAAAGAACACAATCATACTCCTATCATTGTCACCAACTGATATATGTCTACATTTTAAGATGTTCCATATGCCAACCACATAAATAGACATACATTTAAAATGTGCCACTTAATAAATTTGATTAAAGAGACAATTTAAGAAGAAGAAAACATTTATGTTTTTGAGATTTACTCATATCTCATCGAGCAGGCTGCTTTCACTGCAATAACAGAAAATTTGGCATTGCTTGTCAAACCAGGGGGTTTAACTGATAATAGAAACCCATACAGTCTAATTTTCTATTAACTAGTGTGAATAAAGTACAATCACATGCATGGTCATTTCAAAGTAATCAAACCCAACCTAGGTAAGTGAAGAGAACATGCATTCTATTCTACTGACCGTTGGAGAAGAGCAGCAACAAAGTTTGGCCTTGACTAACCACACAAATCAAATCAACTAAAACGGAAATTTAAGTTTCAATGAGATGAGGAAGAAACGGGTGCAAGTGTGCTGCTTTACATCATCATCCAGAAACAACCCCATCAATTGTTTGAGTCCCATTGCGATTGCCATTTCTTACTTCTTCAGACAAGTTAAGATCATTTTTTGAATGCTCAGAACTTCAAATTTTTTTTTTCAAAAAGCTCCGAGATAAAAACTAACATAGTATGATTTATCTTACAGACATGTAAAGTCATTTTCGACTCTAAAATGAGATTTAATTGATTGCAGGGGAAGTAGAAAACTCAACAGATGCATATGAATCGGTACCTCAAAAACAGAAAGCTGAGCAACATTATCACAAGGACCAAACTCCTTGAATTCAAATACTCTGTCCCTCTAATAACCGGAACCTAATAGAAATGAGTTAAAATTATGAATATATCTGAACAAACCAGTCTCAGAAACATAATGCAAAATTAAACATAAATTTCTTACTCATCAGCTTTCCAAAACATAGCACAGCCATCAGCAGCATCTCCAGTGCGTCTCTACAAATGCAAACAACTTAGGAATTTTTAAGTTCAATTAGAAGAAAGCTGTAATTTAATATAATTACTTGACACACATACAGCTCCATTTGCACAGGTTGCCAGGTTCCAGACTTCATTTATCAAGTGAAATACCACCATATGATGGCCCGTTTATCAGATGAAGCATACCACAAATTGCCTACTCAAAATCAGGAAGATAAACGAGTAACTACGAATCTGCACATATGACCATTACCAAAGGGAGTTAATTAGAGGAAGTAAACATTGAAATAAGAAGTGAGAAGTTTCCAAAAAGATACCCTAAAGAATGAAATAAGATATAATTATGAAAATATATAGATATATATATATAAATATATCTATATCAAACACAGATTTACTGGTTATTGCTGCAACAAATGAGTGTATGCCCAATCTTTCGTTACCTTCTTCACTCAAATGTCATATAGTAAAATTTGAAATGAGAATGGAAAGGAACAAACCTGTTGTAATCGCTCGTCATCAAAGACACAAAAAACAGCAACGTACAAAATCATGCTACCAAAAACCAACTGCTTGGCATACTAGTCGGCTCATGGTACCAAAACACCCCACCTCTACAAGAGGTACAAAAAATTACCCGTTGCATCTCCACAAAAAACCTTATATTTGTCATATTCACATGATGGCACCAAAATTCCACCAAGAGGTACAAAAATGCCTTACTAATAACTACTACCTTTCCCTCTCAAAGAGATACAAAAATTACATGTAACCATATTGACAAACTGCACCCAACCCTCTCCAAGAGGAACAAAAAAGAAACACTTTGCAGAAAATTCAAACTACACCCAACCTTCTCCAAGAGGAACAAAAAAGAAACACTTTGCCAAAAAAGAAACACTTTGCTATATTTTCAAAGTACACCCAACCCTCTCAAAATTGAACAAAAATGAAACGCTTGACACAAACTACACCATGGCCATTGCCAACAGACACAAAATCAGCAACTCAATTATGGCGGCACATCTGAAAGAAAACAACTATAATGTAAAGACCTTTTTAATTATGCATGCAATCTTTAATCAAACAAAATATATTCAAAGACACATTTAACCAATAGCTGAAGACCTCCTGATTTCCTGATGGCATTGATTGTGTGACAATGTTGTTTTGTGTCCCAACACCAACCCCATCATCAAATTGGTGGTGTTGAGATCCTGGGGTGTCACCCAATTGTGTTTCATCATCGAATATTTTCCTGCAAGCCTAAGTTAACAAACAACAAAATTGCCCCAAATGTTAGAATCAAAATACTAACAACGTAACTTTAAATTGGAAATTAAAGTACCTTTCTCTTTCTTGCCATCTTCTCTACGGTCGGAACCTTTCTCTTACTTGGCGGTCTCCCTTTCCCTCGGACCACGTGGGGGCTTAATATCTTCTTACCCTTATCCACCTCAACGTTCGGTCCGACCTTGGTTGATTCAACCTTCGACCCAAATGTTAAATCATCACATTTTGAGTCAAAGTCATCGACGTATCGCATGAATGCATTGACACGCTCATCACTTGGGGATATTTTTGTTGCCAATTTCATGCATCTTTTAACCACCATCTCATATCTCCGTGCATCTCCACTGGCCCGCAAATCATCATAACTAATTTTAATCAATGTGTATCTCCTCTTCTCGTCCTTTCTCCAGCGATCCAATACATATCTATCTGGTAGCACATTAATCCTCTTCAGCTGAAAAACTTTTAGTGCATGCCTACATAGAATTACCCTCATCTCAAACAATGCACAAGTGCATTTTAACTCACACTCATCTTCGTTATAGTAAACTGTGTAGTGGACTATCTTGGTGCATTCATCAATCGATATTTCATCCAAGATATCGAAAGTTGAAATGCACCCTTGCTTGGTTACCAGTGTGCAATTACAACACATTAGGCCTATCAACTCCTTTTGGAACTCTTTAAACTTTGCATTTGTGTAGACCTTCTGAAACTGCTTCTCAAAGTTGAAAGGGGAAACGCAAGGGATCGTTTGGTTGATAGAGTTAAAATCAGCCGTTGTCTCAACCTCCACCTTCTTTCTTAGTGCATTATCAAATTGGTCCATGAATTCCTTCAAGGTTGTACCGGAGTGGACATACCCGTCGAAAAAAGCATTCATGCTTTCTGACTGTTGTGTCGTGCTCATACCAGCCCAAAAGACATCCTTCAAATAAACTGGAACCCAAAAGGTCCTTTCCTCGTATAAGGATTGGAGCCAACTATTGCCTTTGAGATCATACTTATCAAGAAGTCCACCCCACATCTCCTCAAACTCCGTGCAGGTCTGTGAATCATACAATGCAGTTTGAATAGAGGTCTTCAACCCTGTACTGAATTGGGAGTGAGATCCTAACTTCTCTGGAAGTTTACGCATTATATGTCATAGACAATATCTATGGCGGGTGTCCGGGAATACAATCGCAATTGCATTCTTCATTGCCCGGTCTTGGTCGGTTATGATGGCTTTGGGCGCTCGATCATTCATGCAAGACAACCACATGCGAAACAACCAAATAAAGGTATGTGTGTCCTCGCTTGACAGCAACCCCGCCCCTAGTAGTATGGACTGTCCATGATGGTTAACACCAACAAATGGAGCGAAAGGCATCCCGTACCGGTTTGTTAGGTACGTTGTATCGAAAGTTACAATGTCTCCAAAATACTCATAGGCCGCTCGACTCCGTGCATCAGCCCAAAATACATTTCGTAATCTTCCCTCATCATCCACATCCATGTAAGAAACGAAGCCATCATTTTGATCTCTCATTCTTCTGAAATACTCATTAAGTGCTTCGCCGCCTCCTTTACCCAATCTTAAATGTCTAGCTTTGTCGATGAAATTCCGACAATCTTTCTCTTGAAAATTTAGATTCTCAAAACCCCCCGCGTCAACAACAAGAGAATAATAATTCTTGTTCATTCGAATACCGGCTCTATCATTGAGGTCGAGGATCCTTTGACTATATTCATCAAGACACTTATGAGATCGCAAGAGTCTTGTCTTCTTGGGGCTCACAGTAATGTGGTTGTGCTCATTTTCAAAAGTGGTGACAACCCATTTGTCACTCTTGTTCAACCTCGCATTTAACTTTGCCTTACAATCTGTTTTAGTTGTTGGCCGTGGCTTCGAGATATTAATGTTCTTAGGTTGGTATTTTCCACCACGGGCACAACCAATAGTCACGTACACAGGCCTCTCAGCATCATCTTTCTTAGTTCTCTCTATCCTTACACCAAATCCTTCTTGCTTGGCATATTGCTTATAGTAGGCAGTAAGCTCTTTCAAACTCTCGAATTCCATATCAGATCTTGGTGCTTCAACCCTACCCTCATCATCCGAGACAACAGTTGCACCCTCTAAATCTTCATCTATATCAAATAACATTTCTAAACATGGAAACATAGGGCTGGATTAGCATAAATTCAAAATTTGCGTCATTATAGTGAAATAAAAATTAGACAAAAGTGTAATACCATCAGCAGCATTAGAAAATGTAAAACCAGCATTTTCATCGAATTCTCCAAATTCAGAAAATTGTTGCCTATAGTTGTCAGGATTACTCGGCGACGGAGGGTGGGACATATTTATATCAAAATGATGCTGCAATTATGCAATCAATTGTGTTTCATGAGCACGTCAAATGCAAGTCATTCAAAAATAAAAGACATCAACATGCCTACTCACATGGTAAACGTTTGGATTTTCTTCAGTATTGAGAGGCGTCTGTAATGAATGTGAAGTCGATGTCGAAGGCCTACGATCTTCCTCTTCCCCCATTTACAATTAATGAGAATGTCTTCTGAGACTTTAAAGGCGAAGCACATGATGGCAAAAGAAGGGAAAAAACAATTAAACTCTCATAATTGATAGTAGTAAAAATAAATAAATAAATAAATAAATAAAAAGAATATGAGATGATGTATTTTTGGGGTGAAGGAAACTGAGAACTCCCAAGTGATCTTATTTTGTTTCATAATTGGCTCGGGTCGATCTGCCATGTCATAATATTCGAAAATGCCTAATCTTAGTTTACAAATTATAGCCCATGAAGTCCATGCAGCCCAAATTCTACAGCCTTCTTCTATCATAACAACAGAAAGGATAGAAAAGCAACAACACCAAAACTAGCACTCAGATATGAATTTATACAGATCATGCATTTCTATTTTCTTGAATAAAATGTGTTGGACGGATATTGCTGAGAGCACTAGAGTCCGGTAAAGTTTTGATTAAAAACATTAAATTTTATAAATTTAACTAGACGCTTTTTTAATAACACCAAATAACGCCACACACTTCCTCCAAATGAGAATTTTCAATAATGAATTATCCCAACGATAGTATGCAGAAAAATCGGAAAAAAAAAATAAAAACTTCAAGTTGCATAGTGCTTGCATAAACACAATCATCAATTTTAGAGCACCAAAGTAGAGAACATAAATGGGCATGCCTGAGTGCTCAGATGATGATGATGATGTATCTAATTGATTGATTTGACATAGCCCTCATCCAAAATAAATTTTGAGGTCTAAACTCCCCAATAACTTGCAGCCTGAAAAAACAACCTAACTACTTGCATTTATGAAGTTTGTGAACTTAGTTGGATAATGTTTAGCATAAGAGCGGTGCTATCCTTAAACAGTTTATAAAAAAAAATAAAAAAAATACAACATCATTAAAAAAACAATTCTTTAATTACTAAATAAAAAACAAAAAAATTGTCATGACCCAATTCAATTAGGACCCAACTGTCGGTGAGAGTAGCGTTTTTCTTAGCATAATTGTTTAGTTAGGATTTTCTTAACATGGTAGATGATCACGATGTGTTGATGTGTTGATGTGTCATTGTTTCTTGTATTTAATTATTAGATTATCTCTCATTTTTTTAAAAAAATAAATCTAATGATTGAGTAATAATATTTTATCCACATAGTATGATAGAAGTGAAAAGACTAGTGTAAATCCGTACGATATGTTATTTTCGTAAACTAATGTTCTATGAATTTGATATGCTCAATCAACAACACAATCAAAACAAAGTTAATGTCATTTTCATATGGTCCATATCTTGTCTCTTTTTAAGAGTAGATTTACTTCTTATTTAGTAAATTTAACGCACTCAAAGTATTAAAGGTTTGCATGCTTACAAATTTGGAGTGGACCCTTCTCGATGAGTACAAACCTAGTTGGTTTGAGTTCTTTTTATTCAAGTCTTTTCCATAAGATCAAGCATATCTCTAACCCAACTAAAAGGCATTAAGAAAGATACCCAACCCAACCACGATAACATGACATCCTCCTCATCTCATCCCTTTTTACAGTATATATATTTCTTTTTGGGGTGTTGCTTTCATTGCCCATTTATTCATAGGTCAAACTCAAATGCATGAATGGCAAGTTGTGGTAGTGTAAATGTATCTAAATCACTTTTTGTGGTCGGTTTGATGAGAATATATACCACTTTCTTTGGTCCTACTTCAACTTGATGAAGTTGTTTTCGCTTTCCATACTACCTCAAAAAATAAATCCCATTAAAGCAAAATATATATATATATACATATATTCATAAAAAGTGAAAATATATTCCCATCAATTGGTTTATTTTATATTGTCCAAAAGATGTTGGGTGAAACGATATCCAATGGTGTCTTCCAATGGCATTAAACCAAAAAAAAATAAAATAAAATTTTGAAAAGCTTCCATGTAGCTTAAAAAGCATTGTGGATATGAAGGCAAATAGGGTTTTATTATAATTTTTGTTTATAAATAATAAAATTTGGGTACAAAGTGGAAGCTTAGCCCTCCTCCCATTAATAATCCATGATTCTAAGTAAAGGTGGGATTTGATCTTACATCACTATCATGATCCGTGAAGCTGAAACATGTTACCAAATTACCAATTAAGAACTATATGAGCACATTCAAA
This sequence comes from Juglans cinerea, assembly GCA_961763995.1. Classification (NCBI taxonomy): domain Eukaryota; kingdom Viridiplantae; phylum Streptophyta; class Magnoliopsida; order Fagales; family Juglandaceae; genus Juglans; species Juglans cinerea. The sequence goes on along the minus strand of CAUIVZ010000015.1, from coordinate 17,864,462 downwards.
GTCCTTAACATTATCAATTCAACACCCATAAGTTCCCATTTTATTAGACACGATTCCCCTATTTATTCTCACAGTTACAATATTTACTACAGGGCTGGCTTATTTAAAATACAATACAATGTTCCTTGTTTGATCGATGAATGTGATAAATTAAACGAAAGGAAAAACAACTCCTTAATCTTAGATTAAAAAGACATAAAAAAAGTATCTTTTTTTAAACAAATATGTGAAGGCACCGCAGCTATCCTATATTGGGTTGCTGTGAAAATCCAAGAAAACGAAAAACCCCATCATGAATATAAAACTATTAACTGTTTTATGATCTGGGTAAGACTAAAACAACAACATTGCATCTTCCAGTTGAGTTGAACTTTTCAGTTCATGTTCTTTTCAAGGAAAACATAAATGAAAGCAAACATAAAAAGAAGGCCAAATTTAGAGTAGAACTTACTCGGGGATGACAAGGAAGCCGCACAAGGAGACTCGGGGAGAGGATGGAAGGGTCGATGGGGGGGGGGGGTGCTGGGCAGAGGGGGTGCGGGCCAACTAGGGCATTGTTTGGGCGAAAAGGGGTGGGGGTGGGGGAGAGGATGGGCGAAGCGACTGGTGGGGCTAGGGGGCGACGCGGGGGGGTGGGGAGAGGAAGAAAATGAGAATGGGCTGGCGATGGGAAGGGAGGAGAGCTGGGCGAAGAAGGGTGTGGCGGCGCTGCGCAGACGGCCTCGGTGTCAAAGAGACGGCGTCGCCGGTGGGCAGAGCACAATCGGCGAGGGCGAGGGCGAGGGCGAGGGATTTCGACGCGGGCGAGGGAGGTCTCTACGCGGGGGAAATTCGATTTCGGGGGGGGGGGGGAAGACAAACCAATTACAAAACGCACGTTCTGTGTTGAGAAAAAAAAAAGACACGTAAGGAGTGTGAAGAGTGTAATGCTACAGTAGGCTGTTGTATAGTATAACCCTAATGGTAATATCACAATTCGGAACATATTTTTCACATATTTTAAATAGCAAAATTTTAATTTTTTTTTAAATAGTATGTAATGTATAGAGTTTTAGAATCAGGGGTGGGCAGCGGGGGCCGCCCCCCACCCCTGTCCGCCCCGCCCCTGCATGGGTGGGCGGGCTACCCCACACCACCCATGAGGGGGCGGGGGCCAGCCCCGCATAAAAGATACTAGCGGAGGCAGAGGGCGGGCTGACCCCAACGGGAGGCCAATCTAATGTAATATTGTAAACAAGTCTAACACATTTATAAACAAATCTAACAAATTTAAAAATTGATAACTAGTTTTTATGTTATCAGTTTTTAAATAATTGTTATATATTTTAATTTTAATTTAATATTTTAATTATATAATAATTTAAATTTAGGTCCAAAAAAATATTTTTAGACTCTTAAAATAATCTTTAGAGTGCGGGGTGATCCTGCACCCTCATATGTGGGTATCACCCCTATTTAGAATAACAGAATTGTAAAACTATTTTATTTCTAATCTTAAATAAATAAATAAACTGCCTAATAATATTCATGCCAGTTTTTATTAAAAATACTAAAAAGTTTTTATTAGGAATAAAAAGAATGCACCAAGTTACTTTTTTAATTATTAAGAAAAAATAAAAATAAAAAAAGTATCAGAGCGATAAAAAGACAAACCATGAAATTGCCTGGTTTGAATACTAGAAGTGTTTCTTTTTATCTTATCTAATCATTATACAATTTTTTTAAATTCTCACACAAAATATAATATACAATTTAACTTTTTCAAATCTTATAAAAATAATATTAAAAAATAATATTTTATTAAACTTTTAAATTTTACCTTAACTCAGTTTATCATATTATCTAATGCACCTAATGTATCATTTTCTCCGTAAAAATCTTAAAGATTTCTTTTATGAATTATTAATCCAATTCTACTCGAGGACCCATTCATTATTGCCTTACCGAAAAATGCTAGAGTCACCTACATTCGGATCCCGAGTGGTCCCGATAATGTTTTTATTTTATTTAGTGATGAAAGAAGTATTTTTTTTTTTTGTAATTAATGTAAAAATTCATAATTTTTTATCATTTTCATTTCAATTCTCACATAAGACTATTTTTTATAATTCCATTTTCTCAAGATCTGAAAATCAAATCCATACTTTCATTTTCGTGATGAAGATGAATAATTATTATTTTTAAATAGTTAGATTGAAAACTTAGAAATATTATTGAGTTTTATAAATATATATTTTAACTTTTTAAGACTTGCATTGATGTTATTTTAAAATATAATTTATATATATAATTAATTTATTATATATAGACTATCTCAAAACGATATCCAAAACGATATTTATATTAAAATATTTCATTTCAATACCTCAATTCATCTCAATTACTACAAAAAAGTATTAAAAAAAAAATCATCTCATCTCTATAAATAAAGAGAAATGATACTTACAGTCGTGAGTGTGCAAGCATCGTGCAATCGCTTTGAAAAAAATAAATAAACATGAGACCCACATGAAAATAAATTAATTTTTTAATAGTGAATCTCACTCTTTTTCAAAACGACTACACGACGTTTGCACATTTCACGACTGTATGTAACATTACTCATAAATAAATAGATATTTTTAAAAATAATCTCGTCTCATTTTAATTTATATATCTCAATACTATTTACATATAATTCAAAAATTTTCAATTTAATTCATCTTAGCTTTAGCTCACCTCAGAAAATAAACTAGTCCTAAATATAGGTACCCTGCTTGAAAACAAGAGGGACCAGATCATTGCAGTAAAAAAACTCCAATTAAACAGGACGCTACGAAAAAGATCTCATGTCTCAAGTAAGAGATGAACACATGAAATGAAATGAAAGCTACAACATTCATCACGCATTTAATGTTGTCTTTAAAATCCACACTAGCAGCAATAAAAGTTGTAGGACCCATTTCATTTCATGTGTCTTTCTTTCGCTTGAGTCTATCAAGTACGTGTAAGAACTTATAAGAGATCTTGATCTGCCGATAAACTCCTCCAGAAAATGTTAGTCCCTGTGTAAGGCATCCTCCAGTTCCAGTTCCAGTCCCACCCGATTTTTAATAGAGGCAGTGGCATGAAGAGATGTTTTGCACTTATTTTCTAACTCCTTGTATCTTTGACAATTAAAATCACGCTTCTTAATTAGCTTCCTCTGCCTTGCGAGAAAGAGCCTCTTCATCAGGTCTTGGTACGTGGGGTCTCTTGAAGTGAACAGGAAGTAGGCATAACCTATGACTATACCAGTGGTTGTTGCAAAAAATGCAATGGGTTCCATTACATCCCATGAGTATTCCCAGAATGTAAGCCGGAAAAAGAGTCCGACTTGTACCACAGCAATCCCCAACCCAGTCCAGAGGATGCGCCTGACCTGCTTATGTGCCAGCACATCGATTTCTTCTTTCTTCTCCTGAAGCCTCTTTAACTCATCCCTCATGGGATCATCTTCGGAAGTCAGAGCAAGGGGCACTGCTCTTCTAACCAGATCAACCACCTAAACAAATAAGAATGAGGTGGAGCAATACCAGTTAATATGATTGGGGGTTATAATCCAAGGCATTTCAATATATTTAAAGCCTCAATGGAATGCCCAAATCACATGACCTATACTCCAAAAAGGACTAGTCAATGATACAATTGAAGCCCCATTGAAACTTTATAAAGAGCAAGAACTTCTCATTCCCAAATAATGTGGGATCTCATATACTATATACCATTATCCTTATCATATGGGGTATCACAATATAGACGACCAAAATGTATTGTGGAAAGACCCTTGTCACTTGCTCAAACTATACTTTCAGTTCTTTTTCAAAACCGATGTCCACAGCTGGAATAAACTAATAAGAAAAGGGGCAAATATTTGGAAGTTGCAATAAAAACTGCTCCTGGCCAGTACAGGTATGCAGATTAGCAGAGAGCACTCAACACGGAATTCCATTGTATATATTCCACCTTCAGATATAGCTTCAAAATACCCGGAACGTTGGACGGGAAAAACTTTAAAGGTCTAGCTGTTTTTTGTAGGCTGCAGTCTGCATGAAAGGTCTAGCTGTTTTTTGTTCTTTTTCCAGAGTCATCTCAATTATTCATTTCAACAACATTCATTTGTTATCATGAAATTTCCTAAATGTCCAGCACCATAAAGCAAGCTTTCTTTATGCCTCGTTTATACATAGATCATCGCATTAATGTCATGATGCCTTCAATCCAATCAAACATTGAATAATCATGCTAATACGACCCCAAAACAAATACTTCAATTTTTCTAAACTCTTAGAATAACAAAAACATATATTTAATCAAGCCTCAAGGTTTCCATTAGATTTTAGGGGATCAAGAGACAAAAGGCACATATAGGAACTCCATAAATATTTAAGGAAACTCATTATATTCATAATGACGAGGGAAGACTAAGAAACTTCACATAATTAAACCCAACCAAGTGAATATAATACATGGCGGAATGCAATTAAGAGGGGGGAAAATGCAAGGGGCAAAGCCTCCTAAAGTTTTGAAAAATGCTTATCATCTCATGCATCTGTGCTGATAGATACGGCCTTTATACGTATTTTAGAAACCAAAGATTAGGATGCAAGTCAGGGAAGTGAGTCAAAAATCCAAGTACGTGAAATACACCAAGCTCAACTTTAATTGCAGATACAATATATTGTATTTTCTTTCTTTCTTACTTTCTTCTTAAACCTTCCAGTTTTATGGACCTAGTAGAATTTGGGACGATGCAAATTAAGAGAAAATTGGACGAACGTTCACTCTGAGGTTGGACGAAGATAAATACTAGAACGCTATAGCAGTAAATGGGGTATCTTCATCAATCGCTAAAGCAGCAAATAGGGTGCACTTTGAATTCCAATTCACCCCTGAAAGCTATATGGGGCAAACAGTATACGGGATAGAGAAGGGAACTATAAAATCAAAGTCGAACAAAAGGTGGATCGCAATCTTCAGTCTTCACCCATTGCTTCCAAACCCAAACTTGTCCGCCACCACCCTTTTAAGAAGGATATTGATGTTCCCTCTCAAGGAAAGCAGAAAAGAAAAGAACATAGTGTTTTGTCTCCTAAAGGCATGTTTGGGGCGAGATAAATCACAAAATTCTCATAGCTTATCATCTCATCTCATCATTATTTAAATTTTTATATAAAATATAATAAAAAATTTAACTTTTTTAAATCTCAATTCAATAATTTCAACTTTTAAAATAATAATAATATTAAAACATAATATTTTAAACTTTTAAACAAAACATAAAATTCTCAATCTCAAAATCCCTACATATTATAAAATCAGGAAAGAAAACTGCCCCACAAGAGAATATTATAGTAGGATAAAAGATGGAAAAGAACTTACTTTATCGGGATGAAGGTAGACCTTGTGGCGGAAGAGAAGGATAACACCAGCCTCGTCGAGGACTCGGGCGAAAGCAGCGGCCTCCTCGAGGGATCTGGCGACGCCCATGCTTTTGCAGGCGTCCAGAAGCTCCGAATAGCTGATAACCTCCTTCCCTTCCGTACCCAATTTCCTCTTCAGCTCCTCCACATTCACCAGTCTCATTATCTTCTTCGCCTCCTCGAACGATATGACACTACTACCGCCATTGTTTGAATCAGCACACAACAGCGACGACGGCGGCGGCGACGTCGATTTGGTCCTCAACCATAAAGATGGCGCAGGAACAATAGCCCTCAATCCCAGAATTTGAGAAGGATTTGGAGGCTTGATCTTCCTCCCATTGAATTGGCCGAAAACCACCGACACGCTCTGCTTCACTGCACCGCCACTCCACCATCGCCTCCACATCTTTCTTCTTCTTTCTCTTGTTTCTTCGATCCTTATCTAAAGCCCCCACCTCAATATAAGATTCTTCTTTTGCTGGGCAATCGCTCTCTCTCGTACACACGCACCGAGAAGTCACAACACCTCCTTTACGCGGGGACACGCACCCAAACACGGATACAGGGGAAACTGAACAGTAGATAACGCATTTACAAACAAATCCCACCAACCAAAGGCTTTCAGACAATCGCTAAAACATAACCCACGACTGTTTTCTCGAACAAAGCGCAAAAATCCCAAAAGATACCAAAACCAATCAGCTCAATATCCCTTCCCAAATCTCCCAGAATAAAATAAAATAAAATAAAATACGGTCGGTATGCATAATTTATGAGTCAGAAACCGTTGGCGTTATTTGTATCTTAATTAACCGGCAAAGACACCAAAAGGACTGGTGGACCAGAGGGTGACCCGCCATCGGACATTGCGAAAGGCCGAGAGAAGCAGTAAATTATGGAAGGAACTAGGAAGGTGAGGAGGAAGTGACGGAACCGCTAAGCTATGTCCTTTTTGTTTTTTGAGAAATAAAAAAAATAAATTTAAATTATGCTTTTAACCGTAATTAACCTGTTTTTAACCGCTATTGCTCTAATAATGTGTCTGATTTTCTTTTCTTTTTTATTTATTAAAATTTGAGAAAAGATTAGAAATTATATTTATTTACAAGCATAAATTAGATTTTTATTCCCATTTTATTAACATGACATTATTTAAAATGAATAAAAATATATTTCAGCATTACCCTTAAAAACATACTCACTATTTCTTTTCTTTTTTTAATTTCTTTGAAAAATTATATTTATACTGTACCATCAATTTCATAGTACTAATCTTAGAAAGAAAATTAAATGGTGTGTTGTGTTTTTTACTGTCGATCGGATAGTTATTAAATTAATAGTTTAATTTTGATAATTTAGAGATTGAGTTAAAAGAAATGATTATTTTCAGATTTTATTTTTTTTATTTCGTAAGGGGTGAAAATTCCGATTTATTAGGTTTTAAAAGTTAAAAAAATAACTTGCCTAAACTCTAGTAAATTAAATATTAGAAATGGGTACGTTGTGATAGGTTACTACCTTCTTACTATCCATTTATTATTTATAGTTATTTATTTTTTTATCATTTTCTTTTAAATATTTTTTTAACATCCTTAACCATTAAGAAAAAATTAAAAAATATAATTTTAATAATAATTACTTTCTTAATCATTAAGTAAAATAAACAATTAAAAAAACCAAATACAAAAAGAGTAATAAATGGTATTAAGATGGTAGTAACTTTATCATTATACTTTAGAAATTATCTATGTCATTGTAACCATGTAATGGCCGCGTCAATGCCTAAAATAAAGCAAAGAAATTATTGTTTTTAGATCCGGAATTTAAGCAAGAAAAATATTACTTTGTCCATTCAACTTGTCCCCTCATTTTAACATCTCATATATTTTAATTTTTTTACTTAATAATTAAGGAAGTGACTAATAGTTTTTTTTTTATATTTTTTAAAAATGTTTAAAAATGATAAAAAAATATGAATAAAAAAATAAAAAATAAAAAAAAATAAAAAGATGATTTTAGCCTAACGGTAACAAAGAGCGGGCTACTTTGAGTGGAGTGGCACCGCTCTTTAAGCAAATGTAAACTACATTTACATATGCTTGCTGGTTCTTTATTCAAACAAATATAAAAGAAATTATCCTTTTTTTTAATTATTCGAATTATGTTTTCTTTAGTCCATTTTCTTAAAGAAACTTGATCTTTCTAGATGGATGGATTGGACACATTTATTTTATGACGAGAGAATTCCTAGGAATTGGCTCAAATGGTAAGACGTTTAGGTCTAAGGTTTGAATTTTTGAATGCAAACAATTTTTAGAGACCATCAGACCGAGAGAACATCTTATTTAATTACTTAAGATACACTAGGGATAAACTCCTTGCCAATAGTCTAAGCACCTTCGAGATTAGTCAGGACTTTGTTGACAAAGTTTTCCTCCGAACCGAGTTTCCAATTTCCCCAAACAAATGTTCATCACAAATTTGAACAATTAACCATTTGACTATGAATTTAACAGTAGTATGATTATATAATTATCCTAGATGAGAACATCAAATCTCCACAAATGGAAACGATAAGAATATATCATCTTATAGCAAAGGAATATCAATCCCCACTGATCATTAGACATCAGGTAGATAAATATATTTTCCTTTCAGAAAAAAAGGAAAAAAAGCTCTCCTCTTACAATTCAAATAAGGTCAAGTTACCAAGATAATCACGCATAAATTTATTATTATTATTATTATTTAACATGAACTTTATGCGGAAAAGATAACCTGCAGAAGTTTCTGGCTGATAAAAAGGAAAATTTACAAGATCTTTCTGTATTCATCTGCCTCTTGTGACATCTCCTCAAGGCTTCTGTCCCTTCTTTCCTGATCTAAGTCAAGATTTTTCTTTAATTCTTGCTCCTTTTCGTTTATCTAAACCATGTTAATAAGCAGAAAAATGTAAATATTCTAGTAAAAGGTTAAAACAAACATAAAAACCAATAGTAGTAAGCAGTGAAGAAAGTTTCCATCTTACAGCATCATAGATCTCATCATTCCTCTCAAAGTCACCACCTTTCCTTGGCACGATGTGGATGTGAACATGGGGTACTGTCTGTCCTGACTGGGGTCCATGCTAAGGTTTAGACAAAGTCGATAATGCATTTAGTTTCAAATGACCTAAAAATACATCATTACTACTCAGGAGTGGTGACTTGGGGTGTGAAAAAATGAACATGAAGTGCTAGCTGTCTGTCATCGAACACCACAGTTTTAAACTTAACCATTGATGTTTGCTATAACATTGGTCAGTGACTTTAACACATAATCACATAATTCTAGAAAACTGGAAGAAGTTTGAACATGTAACGCACTATAAGAGTTTAACTTTAAGCAATAATTACATGAAGTTGTATCCTAGACACACCCTTAAATTTTGGAACTTGTATTTGATCTTGGTTTTTCTCTAAGAAATCAACATGACCATCAAGATGGATAGTAACTGATATTCTACAATAGCAAGAGGGATATAAAAGAAGGATAGTAACTGATATTCTAGTAAATAACTTAACAACCATCTTACTTGGATTGTAAATGTGAGAGATGATGCTTTGTGGTAGCACTCAAGCAGACCACCAACCTTTTGTGCTGTGAGCCATAAATCACAAATCTCATCAGCAGTGAGATCAGCAACACGCTTAACCTCACGCCTTGAACATATGAGAACATGTACATAATGTCAAGTCAACCTTGAATATTGAACCACATGATAAGATTACAGGTCCACAACAAAATACCTCAAAATCCAAATATTTGACATGGAAAACTCTCAATTTGAATTCTGGGGTGCATAGCAGCATGTACAATTTTAAGTGGTGATCATAATAAGTGGTGATGCAGGTCTAGCATTGTAGAGATGAAGATGCATGATTTATGCCTTTGATCAATCATATCCAGTGAGTTGTAGGTGTGAAATCACCACTTTTTTCAAAAGCTTACATGGTATCATAGTGGAGGTCTTGAGTTCGAATCCTGACTCTAAACTCTAACCCATTTAATTAAATATTCTACGTGTTGGGTTTACTCATTGAGAATGAGTCTAGTCCATACGTGAGGAGAGTGTTAAGAATATAACAAATATTTAAATCTGCCTCTTCTACTGACTTAAATTTTTGGGATAAATAGTGATTTCACATCTTACAGTAGCGTATCCAAAGGATTTGGTCAATATCCTATAGCAATAAGCACATTGAACTATATTCTCCATTACTGCCACAAGTACCCATTAGAGTGAACGGTGTGTATGAAATCTGGCAAAGCATGGCAGACATTGGATGTTCTAAAAGGTTGCTGAATCTCAAGACAGCAGCCCTTGTGTGTACATGAATGCGTGTCATATGCTCAGTCACAATGATGTCCCTCTCAATCAAGATTCAGCAGGAGAAAATGCTTTGCACATAGCATCCTTGAATGCATGTACTGCACAGTACCAGATGACAACATATTGCTTGTACTTTATTTTTAGAAAATACTATCTATACTATACTTGCAATTTTACTTATATAATGATAATTATATGTGCTGATGTATCAGTTATTAAAAATTGTAAAAATTTTAAAATTTGAAATTTGAATTAAAACAGAAAACAACGGTAAAATAGAACTGTCACTCAGTACGTATAATATTGTGTGTAAAACTATACGTATGTGTATCACTACTCTTATTTTTGAAACAAAACAAAGGCAATAAAATGATTCCAAAATCAATCCCAACATAACATTCTAATGTTGAGGAGGAAAGGATATGACCTGCAAAGGAAAAGAGAATCACATCACAACAAGAGAAGAATAGTTGGTCATTCAAAATATAAGAACAGTACAAAAGAAATTCACCAAACCAAAACGGTCAAAGACCACTAGCGCCTTTTGATCTATATAACTATATAATATATTATGCCTTTCCTCATAAAACTGCACCTTGTGATGCAGTTTCTGGGCTATCCTACCACTTGGCTAGCACCCCTCACACTTCACAGGGGCCACAACAAATTAACACATAAGTATGAAGAGAGGATCTGCTGAAATTAAAATTAAAGGCCAAAAGATTGCAGGAAGTAATGAATCTAGTGTGAAGCACACCAATTGTGATACCCCATATGATACGAGTAAGAGTAGGTGGTGTATAGGATTCCACATTGCTTAGGAATGAGAAGTTCTTGCTCTTTATAAGGTTCCAATGGGGCTCCAATTGTATCATTGACTAGTCCTTTTAGAGTATAGGCCATGTGGTTTGGGCCTTCCATTGGGGCGTTACAAATAGTATCAGAGCCTATCCCAACCAGAAATGTGGGACTTGAGCCGTGCCACCTATAATAAACAGGCCTGACGAGGACGTCGGAAATTTAAGGGGGGTAGATTGTGATACCCCATATGATATAAGTAAGGGTAGGTGGTGTATGAGATCCCACATTGCTTGGAAAGGAGAAGTTCTTGCTCTTTATAAGGTTCCAATGGGGCTCCAATTGTATCATTGACTAGTCATTTTGGAGTATAGGCCATGTGGTTTGGGCATTCCATTGTGGCGTTACACCAATACATGATGTAGAAAAGGAAATCAATAAATCCACATGACATGATTGTAGAACAGTATGTAATTCATGGGCAATAGTATGATCTAAGCTTAGATTATAAGAAAGACACGCTTCTGAAGCCTTCTCCCTTTGTTGAAGTTAAGGGCATACAAGTTCTGAACCCAACCCATTATTGTAGTCATTGAGTACACAGATTCTAAATTGGATTTTTACATAGCACTAGATGAGTAATCATAATGATTAACTTGCATCATTACAAAGATCATCTTTTCCTTTTCCTGTTTTCTCAAAGACGTAAAGGTCGCGCATTTTCTAGCTTTTCTTTTTCTATTTGGCAAATAAGAGGTGGGGAGACGCATACCAGGAGAGACAGGGCGGCGATTAACCATGGCAAAGGAAAGCTGAGTGGTGAAGAATACTTCCGTGTGGGATATTTTGTGAGGCCCGAACGTGTAGGATTCCGAAGACATCTGTGTCCATTTTGCAGATTAAGAACTTCATATTTTATATATATATATATATAGAGAGAGAGAGAGAGAGAGAGAGAGAGATTGAAGTGGACGAGGAGGAAACAGTGAAATAAGTACTAAAAAGAACGAAATGACCACTTGCCTTTTTGACGGAGGAGATTGGTCGGAGCCCTCTTGATCGAAGCAGCTTGATTTGGAAGTGAGAGAGGTCAACGCCTGCTGCAGCACACACTTTTACTGGCTCTATGCCAACTGGGTTTATTTTGACGAATCATGCTGAAGAGGGCTCTCTACAAGCAGAGTATAAAATAAGGACAATTATAATGTTAGGTGCATCCTAAGGGAAATGTTGTCTATATATCTTTATTTACTTAGCAATTAGGAAAGTATTTTTGAATAATATTCTAATTTTCTTAGAATGTGTAAGGATATAAAAAAATAAATATTGAAAAAAAAAGAAAAGTCAAATGGCCTTATAGAGACCCATCTTTGGGCTACACCCTAGGTGGATGTAGTACGACTCACATACTAAATGTATATCTTAAATATGTACATTAGTGTAAATGCTATTTTAAAAAAATTCTTAATTATGAAAAAAATAAAAAATATATAAAAATTTACTAATAGTCACTTTCTTAACCATTAAGAAAAAATAAAAATATATGTATGGCCTCATTTGAAATTCATCCTAGATTTAGAGTAAAGTAATGCCAGATTGAGTTTTTAGAGAGATGATATTATAATATATGACATAATTTGATTTGTAAGATTCAAATGATATTTATAGTTTTAAGATATGTAAGTCATGTGCATTTCCTTTAAAAAATGTGGGGTTTCTTTAAAAATAAATAATTTTTTATGTGAGTCCCAGATTTATTCATTTTTTTTTAAAAGAAAGTGTACAAGACTTGCACATCCTATAATTGCAAATATAATTTCTCATAAAAAATGTTAATATTTTGTTTCTGTTAATAATTAAAATGAATTTTACTACAAGTATTTATTTTCAAACTCTTTTTTCTATTTTTACAACTTTGCATAACTCTTTAATAATATATAAATTTATGATTTTTTTTAAAATCAATTTTCTATTGTTATAAAAAAATATTTATTCTTATATATTTATATTATAATTCTTAGTAAAATTATTTATTTTCCAAACTTTTTAAATTTAATTATTTCATTTTTTTAACTTTTTATTAAAAGAAAGATTACATAACTGCTGGATAGGATTCTATGATTTATCTTCGCTTGTAGGTCATTTAGGTCTCGTTTGGTTACACAGTTCAGATGATATGAGATGAGATATTTTGTTGAAAGTTGAATAAAATATTGTTATATTATAATTTTGTAATATTGTTTTTGTTTTGAGATTTGAAAAAGTTGAATTGTTTATTATATTTTATGTGGAAGTTTGAGAAATTTTTAATGATTATATGAAATGAGATGAGATGAGATAGTTTGGTTTTGTATAACCAAACCAGCCCTTAAGTCCCCCGAGGCAAAAGTGTTGGAAAGGCATAAGAGGGCGGTGCAAATTGTAATAGAGAGAAGATATTTATAATTATGGATTCTGCAAGTATAATATATTCATTTTAAAAAATAAATATAAAAATTATATAAAAATTAATTTTTTAATAATTAACTAGCGCGCAACAACCATAACTCTACGTATCATTTTTCAAAAAAATATGTTAGGCGTGGCTACGACCAAAATGATAAATCCATTGTGTTGTTGGCGTTGGTGGTGCCTCTGCAGCTATTATTAGAGCCATTGGAGGGAGTCGCCCCTGCCATTATCATCATCGTGGCTCGCGACTGGGATTGGTGTCCACGTTTGGTAATCTCAATGTCCGCCATGACTTTTCCTCCTTCTCGTCCTCCTCATTTGTTAAGATTGTTGTTGCCGCCATTGATTCCGACCACATCAATTCCTCCAATGCCGCCAAAAAGGTTTCTTCTTTTACCCCACCTCAGTGTATGCATGTATGTATGTAGTCATGCTTGTTTGTTGGTGAATTGATACCTGTACTAGCTTTCACTTGGCTTGCTAGTTTTTTTTTTTTTTTGGGTTTTTCATAAATGTACAAGTGCAGATCGCCATGCTCGATCCAACCATAATTTTTCAACCCCATCAACTGAGTCTGCATTTGCTCTTTTGGGTATTTACTAGGTGGTCAATTCCATCGCCTTTCTTTGGTATAATGCAACATTTGTCATCTGTTGGTAGTGGATACCCCATGACCCATGTTGTGTCCACATGGGTGAGGAAATTATTAATTAACTCTCCGCTACTACCACTTAACTTCAAGGAAGTTCATTAACCTCCCATGTGAAAACTCTTTAAATAAGAGTTTTACGTACATTAAATTAAGAAGAGTGGAAAAAGTGTACATACAAAAAGAAAAGCTATCCTCCCTCTCTCTCTATACAATTTCTTAGAGAAACTATCTAGATCTCTTAATCTTGAAGCGTGAAATTTATTAGGAGAATCTAGTAGCTTTCTAAGTGATGTAGATGTGCAATCACAACAAAGTGACCTGGGTTGTAAGACGAGCAAAGATCCGGCCTTGTGAGAATTTATCTCTTTGAGGTAATTCGATTAAACTTATTTAACATTGGTATTAGAGCCTATGCTGCTTGTTTTCGCCCTTATGAACATGATTACATGTTGTTTGAAGCTTTTGAATGAGTTTAAAAGCATGTAATTGATGATATGCCATGATTATTTATGTTTCAAATTTTTCATTAGAGGCTACTGTATGACATGTTTAAGATTAAATTTTCTACATGAAAACATTCCTTATAATGTCATAAATATGTCTATTAAATTTGGTGAAATTTCGTTACATATAGAAGAAGAAATCCGGAACCCTAATTTTAAAGTTCATGTTTGAACCATGACTTTGAGCCAATTTTTAACCATTCAAATCTTATTTTCTGGACCTAAATTTTATATGATTAGAAATCTAGATTTAATTTGACATATCATATGCTTAACTCGAACTTAGTATGAGTAAGTTATGACCAATTGAAAACAGGTGGTCGAAATTGGGAAAAATTAGAAATTTGGATTCAGGAAGAAGACGATGAGCAGTTTTTTTACCAGTCCCACTCTTGGCTACAAAGAGTGTGATCCACCCTTGCACTTGGGGTGCGTGTTTGCTCATTTTATCGACACACATATACATTAAGATGACTAAAATTTGTCTTTGGACGTCGGAAAAAATCTTGAGCTACGGAGGTGATGTACACTCTCTGTCGCGGCAAGTGAAACACAGGCAAGACAACCTCTAGAGCCAAAACGAAGCCCATATACGTAGGAGGAGTGTGGTGGCACGTGCGGCGGCTTCCGGTGTCCAATTTTTGTCACGTGTGGCATGTGTACTCATGTGTTGGTGTTTAAAATTGATTCATATTTCTTTTTTTGGCCGAGAGCAGAAAAAATATTTTTTTAAATTATTTTTAATAGGAAAATTCTATACACCATACTACCATCCTATTTTCATCCCACTAAATAAGATGTGACATATTTATCACCATTAAATGATCATTTATTGCATGCTTGTCTAATAGTGATGAATGTGCCACATATTACTTAGTATGATCAAAATAGGATGAGAGTGTGGTGTATAACATTACTCTTTTTAATAATGTGCTTAAAAAAAACTGGGACACTAGTCATTCTTCCTCAAGTCTATTTATTCTGTGTTATATGAATATTTATATAGATTAGTTATGGATGTATCTTTTGAATTATTGTTAAATGCATGTCCATATTGAATGTGTCCCTAAATTTGGTGACCTATTAAACCCTTCTCATTAGTTGAGAATGTGAGTTGTCTATCCATTGAACCATCATGCATACCACTATGATTGGATGTTTAAGCTCATTTTTTTTTTTTAAAATGGATAGAGTTGACATTAATAATTTGTTGGGTACATGTGTAATGTATATATTTATTTTTATGTGAATGGATAAGATGTGGCTTATAAGTATATCGATGATGTGGCATCCCTATTTATTTATTATTTTTCTAGAAGTTTTGTAGTATGATTTTTTTTGAAGATGTAATATTGTGAATGTGATTTTATTATTGAGGCCATGTAACGAGATGTGTTTCACGTCTATCAATATACTTTAAGGTCACATTAATATGATGCATCAAATTATCAATGAGGTTTCGGGTGGACCCTATGGGCAATGTGCTTAACGCAATGATTATAGATTTTTCATATTTGATGAATGGATTATATGTGCATGAGTTTTGGGTATTTTTTTCTTTTAAAAAACTCATCTATGAGTTTTATTCAAAATTAATTAGATATTGTATTTGGACAAGTGAGAGATGATTCTAGTTTTTCGTGAAATTTTTGATCTCACTATGTTGGAAGGAATTCCCTGGTCTAGTTAGATTTTGGAATAAAATTAGATGTGTGCTAATGTCAATTTCGCGCAATGAATGTAGTAGTGATAATAACCACTAAGAACGTAGTTGCTGACCTTACTAAAAAAGAGAAACTAGATGGGACCAATTATGACATGTGGCATAGGAAAATCCAGTATCTGCTTAATGAACAAGTGGTACTTGAAAATCTATCACACCTTATAATACAAAATGAGGAAGGAAATACTTCTCAACATTATCGTGATATGGAAGCCTATCAAACTTGGACAAAGAAAGATCTGTGCGCGCGCTTTACCTGCATGCATCATGCACAATGATCTTATTGGGGAGTTTGAGAATTGTC
The DNA here is from genome assembly GCA_961763995.1 of Juglans cinerea. NCBI lineage: Eukaryota > Viridiplantae > Streptophyta > Magnoliopsida > Fagales > Juglandaceae > Juglans > Juglans cinerea. The sequence continues at coordinate 17,848,215 of CAUIVZ010000015.1, read as the reverse complement.
CAACTGCCCAAGATATGTGAAACCAGTTGAAAATCTCCTATGGGAGGACATCAACTACTAGGCTTCATGCTTTCACTTTAAGGTTTGACAGTATGTTATGGATCCTAAACATACCATGACTGAGTATTTAAGGACGATATTTGCCTTGATTCGTGGTCTAAAGGCTGCTCGCAATAATCTCACTGATAAACAACAAGTTACTGCTGTGATACGATCTCTGCCCGAGTCAACATGGGGGCAAAGAGAACTCGTTTTGATACACAGTGAGAATATTAAGACTTTTGCTGATATATCTTGCCATTTGGAGCTAGAGACGGAGCGCATAGATGCACACCATAATACTCTTTTTATTGTCCAAGCTGGGAAGCGCAAGCAACATAAGAGATAGGCTGGAGTGACAAATAGTCTTGTGCCAAGGGATGGAAAAGTAACAAAGTTCCGTAGAGGTAAGCGTGCTGGTAAGAACAAGTCCAAATTGAAGTGCTATAATTATGGAAAAGTGGGATATTTTGCTTGTGAGTGCACTAAGGCAAAGAAGATATCCACTAAAGACAACTCTCTTATTACTTATGTTTGTTCACATATTTTTGTTGCTCATTCAATTTCTGAATGGATTGTAGACACATGAGCAACTAAACATGTGGCTTGAGATTGAGTTGAGTTTATAGATTATAGAAAAATACCAATTGGCAGATAGTACGTTATATTGAGTAACGGAACTCAGGAGCAAGTGCTTGCAGTTGACACCTACTAACTCAAAATGCGTCTAGGGCGCTTGTTACTTCTTCATAATGAGTTATATGCACCTGATATTCAATGTAATCTATTTTCAATTATTTCTACATTGGAACTTTGTTTTATTTTTCACTTTGATGGCTCTCAGCTGGACTTTTATTTGGATAGGGCTTTGTATGGACATGATTTTCTTTCTAATGGTTTCTTTATGTTGGATTTAGATAATTCCTTATTTTCTTTTATGCCTACAAATGATGATGATATTGTCTCTAATTCATTGAATTGGCATGCTAGACTAGGCCGACTAGGCCACATAGAAAAAGATTAAATGGCTAGATTAGCAAAAGAAGGCCTATTGGGATATCTTGCTAATGTAAGCCTACCTGTGTGTGAACTTGTTTAGCTAGTAAGGCCTGTAGGAAGCCTTTTGGAAAGGCTTTTAGGGTATCTTATCCTTTAGAGTTAGTCCTTTATGATATTTGTGAACCTATAAATGTGAAGGCACGCCATAACGCCTCTTATTTTCTCACATTTATATACTACTACTCACGTTTCAATTATGTCTATTTGATCTCCCATTGCTTTGCAACATTAAACTGCTTTAAACGTTTTGTTGCTGAGGTTGAGAATCAGAAAGAATGGAATTTAAAAATTCTACGAACTGATCGAGGTTGAGAGTACTTGTCTAATGAGTTTCAAGGACTATGTAAGCAAAAAGCGATACACAGGGAATTAACGATTCTTGGCATACCACAACAAAATAGTGTTGCAGAAAGGAGGAATCGTACATTTTTGAAAATGGTTCGATCAATAATGGCGCAAGCTAATCTGCCAATATTATTGTAGGGGTTGCTTTTCTAACTGCTGTCTACATTTTGAACCGTGTGTCTTCTAAGTCCGTTCCTTTAACTTCATATGAATTATAAAATGACGCAAAACCAAATTTGAAACATTTGCAGCCTTGGGGCTACGGGTTATGTTCACACCACTTCCTATAAATATGGGAAACTTGGCTCTAGAGTAAATAAACATATCTTCATAAGATATTTATAGAGCTCAAAGAGCTATGTAATGTTTGGTGAACATCATAACAGAAGAATGACTAAAATAGAGTCACGTGATGTCACAGTTATCGAGAATGATTTTTTCAATATTGGTGAAGCAAAGAATGATCTTGAACTTTTTGAGTTGCAAGAACTTGAGGGAGTTACACTATTTTTTGGAGATAGTGGAGAATTATCACATCCTAAAATCACAAAAGATAGTGAGAGTAGCTTGCCTTCTAGTGTGAGTGTACCACTAGAAAGTGACTCACAAAAAGTCTTAGTTACGTAGAAGCAAACATGGAACCATTCATCGTCGTTTTTTTTTATATTAAAAGGGAATTTTTCATGTGTTTTCCGTGTGACTTTGATGAACCTTATTTTAATAAGAAAACACTAAGCTCACCTGCTTCAAATAAATGGTTAGCTGCTATGAGAGGATGGGATGAGTTCTATTGCAAAGAACCAAGTTTGGGAGTTAGTTGATCTTCCACCTGGGTTGAAATCTATTGGAAAAAAAATGAGTTTTAAAAATTAAGCAGTAGACAGATGGATCAATTGACAAGTATGAGCCCTGACTCGTGGCGAAGGGTTATACCCAAAGAGAGGGTATAGATTCTGAAGAAACAATCTCCCATTTCTTGAGATTTGCTTCCATTCGTCTCATTCTAGCTATAGTTGCACATCTAGATTTGGAACTTTTCCAAATGGATGTGAAAACTGCATTTCTCAACGGAGAAATAGATGAATAGATCTATATGGATCAACATGTTGGTTTTGAGGTTGAGGGACAAGAGTGCAAAGTATGCCAGCTGAAACGTTCCATTTATGGCCACAATCGTCTAGACTAGTACTTTAGATTTTATGAGGCCATTACATCAATTGGCTTTGAGATGCTAGAAGAAGACCATTGAGTGTATTTCAAACAAACAAGGAAGAGTTTTCTAATTTTTCTTTGTAGGTTGATGACATCATATTAGCTGGAAAATATATGAAGATAATTGTCGCCACAAAAGAGTGATTGTCCTCTACTTTTGAGATTAAGGACATGGGTGAAGCAAATTATGTGTTGAGAGTTAAAATTTCAAGAGATTGATCCATAAACGTTCTTGGTTTGTCGCAAGTGACTTACATTAAGAAATTCTAGAACGATTTTGTGTGCACAACTCCAAACCCATAGATACTCTAATTGAGAAGGGTTATACTTTGAGCCTAGAACATTGCCCTAAGAATGATGTGGAAAAGAAAGAAATGACTAGAGTTCTTTATGCAAGTGCAATTGCAAGTCTGATGTACGCTATGTTGTGAACACGACTTGATATTTGCTTTGCAATTAAGAGGGTTTTTCGATACTTTCGTGGGAAAACAGACCTCGTTCTTTGCTATCAGGGTGGAGACATGAGACTAAAGGGTTATAGCGATGTTGATTGGGCTAGTGACAAAGATGAGCTAAAATCCATGACTGGATACACTTTTATGCTTACTGTGGGAGCTATTTCTTGATGTAGCAAGAAACAATCATGAATTGTTTTGTCTACGATGAAGTCAGAGTACATTACTTGTTTAGCAGCTGTACAAGAGACTGTTTGGTTGAGGAGATTCTTTCAGTACTTAGAGGTTACAACTTTCGCAAATGAAGTCGTTAATATATACAATGATAGTATAACAGCTTTGGCATATGCCAATGATCCTAAATACCATTGCAAATCCAAAAACATAGATATTCATTTTCACTACATGCATGAGGTGATCCTACAATATATCTCTACTAGAAAGATGGTAGCTGGTCCTTTTACTAAGGCTACTAGTAGAAATGTTTTCCAAACTCATGTTCAGTGTTTGAGACTTCATCGAATTTGATATATGTTGTATTGAAGATAGCTTAGACTTTATTGTAAATTTGGCACTATTAGTATCTATCGCAGTGAGGTTATTGTATTTATCTCATATTATTAATTAATTGATACTAAACAAAAAGCACACATTATAAATATGTCACTAGGTAACTATCAGTCCACTCACATGGATGATCACCTTGACGCTTGAATGGCGAGCAAGATGAGACAAATTGATTACTTTGGAGCTTGGAAAGTGAGCTAGTAAATATCTTACTGCTTTTGGATCATTTAAGATAAATTTTAAAAACGTTACCTTAGCTTGGCTAAAATGAGACTTACAAGAGTTGTATGTGAAGTATTTTCAGAACTTCATGAAGCCTGAGATTTTAAGCAGGTGCTAGATGAGTGACTATGCTCTGAAACTCAAGTTGAGCGCCTTTGTGACATTTAAACTAAGATTCCTATGGCGTTTGAATGTGATAAATCCAATTAAGTAGGAGTTCTGCTGTAACATAAATTTCATATTGTATATGCTATAGACGACCATATGAGGGAGTGATTGGATGGGTCCCTGCTCCATCACTATGTGAACCCTAATGGATTAATAAATGATCTATTCCTATGTCATTGATCCTGGAAATATGTCATGAATGAAAACTTGATGAAAACTTTCATTCACATAACTTGATTTTTACAATGAGGAACGTTACATATATATTACCATAGAAGGCTAACTTTGCATGGAAACTTTGTATGTAAGGGAATGATTTTCTAATTACAAAAATTATGGAACTAATTACAAGGATCAGGCTAAGTATGGAAACATGTATCAAAGGTAAGTAGACTAATTATACAAATTAGGCAGAGTTCTAGAATTAAGGTGACTGATTTTCTGGAGATGGAGAATCTGAAAAATATGACAACTGTCAATATATGGCAACTGTCAATAAAATTGAAGCTCTATTGTCGAAGTTTCTTACTTTATTGCCACCAATCTATCTTCCTCTTTACTGCACACTTATTGCAATTATGCAAATTACTAGAAATAAGATTGTGGTGAAGAATGAAGGAGCTTGAAAGATTATTGTCAAGGACGATAGACGATAGGATATTCTCAAATAATATCAAATACATACCATCGTCATGGACAACAAAAATGAGATATTGTCATCTTGACAATGCAATATGATTATTTTTTACATCCGATCTCCACTCCCTTACACCTCCCCTCTCAACAGCTTGCAAGTCCTCTAGATGGATTATGATTCTTTACAATATTTTGCTCTAAACATTTCTTAAATTTGGAAAGAAATAAACACAACTCGTTAACGGTAATATTAAATACTATGTGCAATGTGAACTCCGCATATAACATTGTCAAGGCCATGTGTGTTGTGTTTATCTCTAGTAAAATTGTAGAAAATGTTAATGAAGAAAATTATAAGGCTGAATCTTAATTTGTCCCTCCATTTCTCGAAATTAACCAACCACCCTATTGCGCGCACAACTCTTGCTTAATTTCTTCCTCCTTTCACTCATCCATTTTTGTTAAGATCAACTTCAAGATCCACCTACTTTCAACCTATGAATAGAATTCAACGTACAACAATTACTTTGGTTTTTTTATAGAGCTGATCATGTTGTCCCAACACTATTTTCGACTACCTTAAAAGTCACCCTAGCTGCAATATATGATCTACGTTTTCTTGGTTTCAAACCACAAAATTATATAAGGGACTAGCTCGACGGTCCATTTCTTAATTCATCATGTATATATAACTATTTATAGTCTATATTGGAGAATTTGTTGGGGGTTCTGTCCGTTGCGTTGGTACTTGATTATTATTTTCCGTTTGTCCATGACAAAAGAAAAAAATTACAAATTTGAATTACTTCAAGTAAGCAGCTAAAGATCACTAAGGTACTGTTTGGATAATGAGTTGAGATGATATAAGCTGTTAAGATGAAAGTTAAATAAAATATTATAAAAATATTATTTTTTAATACAATTATTCATGTTTTGAGATTTGAAAAAATTGAATTGTTTATTATATTTTATATGAAAATTCAGAAAAATTGTAATGATTAGATAAAATGAATTGAGATTGATTTTGTATCCAAACTGGGCCAATTTACGTTGTTTTGGAAAGGATAAAGCCCAAGAATTGAGAATTGGCCACTATCAAACAAAAAAAAAAAAGAAAAAAAGAAATCATAAGCAATAAAAAAAAATTGAAAAAATGGATCTATATTGTCCACTGGATCTCACCTACTAAGAAAAACTATTTTGTTTTCGCTCGACCTATAATCATATGAGAAATAGTAAATTTTGTAACATTTTTCTCCCAAGATTAATTTGTAATTAATATATGAATAGAATAACTAGAACGACTTAGAGTTATTAATTATATCATCTATGAAAATGACAAACTCATTGGGAAAGTTTATGGCACAAAGTATATTATATAAATTAGTTGGAACTTCATGTTTATCATTGTTGTAATGGGACCAAGACTAGTCTCTATGAATATTCTATTTCCTTGGTCAAAGATATCACAATGTCTGCTAAATCTTCATAAGGGGAAGGACCCTCCTCTTTTATTGATCGATATATTAATATAATCAACGTGCAGCTTGAAAACACAAAACAAAACAAACCAAACCATATTTATTAATTAATGTCGTTTTAATATTTTCTTCGTCACGGGTGCATGATGATCTCGTAACTACTGGTACTATATATAGTAGTTGGGACTACTTAATTATTACGTACATTAATGTCGTTTTAATAAGGCAATGTCAAAACAAACATATTGTTGTACGTTTGATCAGCAATTGCATGGAACTTGGGTTCGAGAATTCCGTTTACAGAAACCTCATCTTCTACTTATAAGCTCCAAAACTGAATTCAAACTGCCATCGCAATCCAATTTGAAGGAAAGAAAAGAGATTATTTTCAGAGGGAGAAAAGATGATTTGGTTGAACATGCAGAAGCAAATTAGCTCAATAAACAATTAATCGTTCATGCCTGCTTCCGTAATTAATTCATGTTGTGTATCGTAGATATTTCCATGGAGACTGTTCACCTTAGAGCTTAGACATATTATAAATTAATAGTAAGCTTAGAAAACTAAAGAATTTATTTTTTTTTGCAAATACGTTAGATCTATTTTACAATAAAAGTAATTTTATAATCTAGCATATCACTTTAAATCATGACGTTTATTTTTATGGAATTTTTTTGTGGTTAAAATATTTCTTTTTCTTTAATACAAAGGTCAAAACTTTAGGGGACCAAAAAAGTAAAGAGTAATGCTACATGCAGTCATAGAGTGCGCAAGCGCCGTGCAATCGTTTTGAAAAAGAGTAGAATCCATTATTAAAAAATTATTTTTTTATGTGGGTCTTCTATTTATTCATTTTTTCGAAAGTGATTGCACGGTGCTTGTACACTTATGATTGCAACTATCATTTCTCAAAAGTAAATAACCCACCGAAAACATGTTCAAATACTTCCCTCTCACACACACCTCAACAATTTTTCACGAGTTTGTTATAAATTTGACTGCACATCTGGAATTGAACTAGATAGACAAACTTAATTTGGCATCTTTCGAGAGCTTAATTGACCAGTAGTTCTTAAAAAAGAAAAAGAAAAAAGGAAAGGCTATATTTTTAAAGTTGGGGAAGCTAGGAAAGCAATTCATGGTGGGTGGCTGCCATACAAATGGTCTCAGTATCCATGATACTTCCAATAACATCAATCTGAAAAAGGTTATTAATCCTTGAAATAGATTGAAGAGTTGCTAAGCTATTTCGTCAAGACCATGCAAGACTTTTCCTTATTTCCACTGATCTTTTAAAAAATGACTAGCTGTGGCCGGCCGAGGAGTAGAAATTGCAGCAACTATATATATATATATATATAGCTATTCCAGATTCATAAAAATCAATATTCAATGCCGTGATTCATGACCAAAATGATCAGAATTAACATTCCCGTTGATGCATGCAGACCCTCTTTTTGTAATTATGTGGTGATCATGATCAAGATCAATGACTCCAATATTCATTATTCTATATATAGGAGTACAGGAATATATATATATATATATATATATATATATATTTATATATATGAATGTACATGATAGGAACTAGTACTAATGGAAAAACAAAAAGATCTAACTGTAGGCGGTCACAACAGCTAAGCCAATAATTTTCAACGACAGAAGTTGCCATCACACGGTAAAAAGGAAAAAAAAAAAAAAAGACTGGTACGCGAATCTTATTTTCTACATCCTTGTGTATTGAACCAACCCAATCGCGAGGCATAGCTAGCTCACAACTTCTGCACCAAGAGGTCTACTCCATGTTCAGGCTCTATCACCAACCCAAGAGCAGGTGCATGGCTGTACTTTGGCGAGAGGGAGAAGGAGAAGTTTGACAAAAGTAATGCTATCAGTATCTTGAGTTCGACCATAGCCAAGTTCTGTCCAAGACACACGCGGGGTCCAACTCCAAATGGCATGTACAAGTGTGGAAGACTGCAAGCACCTGTAATTCCATTTGCAAATCTTTCTGGGTTGAACTTGTAGGCGTCCGGTCCCCATATATCTGGATCTGTATGCGATGTCAGCACCAGGGTCCAAAGGTTGACACCCTTTGGGATATCAATGTCTCCGAATTTCATGTCCTTCAAGGCCTCCCTAGACACCACAGGAACAGGTGGATACAGACGCAACGATTCATGAATCACCATCGTTAGCTGCAGAAGGATGCAGATTCAATTGTGTTTAGAAATTAATAGATAGGGTCCGGACACACATTAATAATAAAATGGTTTAGGATACCTGTTTCATCTTACGAAGCATATCAGCATCAGGGTTACCACCTTGGCAGATGTCGAGAACCTCAGCACGGACACGGTCTTGCCATTCTTGATTTGAAGCTAAAAGCATGAGGCACCATGTGGCAGAAACTGCAGTGGTCTCGTACCCAGCCAAGTATATGTTCTTGCAGTTGTCAACAATGAATCTGTCACTAGACTCTTTGCTCATGTTCTTAGCTCCCTCCAGGACCATCTGAAGTAAATCCTTCTCATGCGAGGCTTTCTCCCTCTCTTTTATTACCTGCAGTATCAAACTGCCGACTTCCTTTTCTAACTCCCATGCTTCCCTATTGCTTTTCGTGGGAAGGTACCTGATAACATTTACATACGTACAGTGAAATCATTAGTCAATTTTTCAGGATAAAACTAGAGGGAGGCCTTTTTTATCGTTTAGTTATGTAATTGAACGAAATATTGTAGTTAAGGACATTGATCTTGGTTGCTAATTTCAAGGAAGAATGCGCACAGTACCTCATCCCAGGTATCCCAGTATATAAAACTTTCTTGGAAAGTGCCTCCTGCAGAACTCGTAGTTTTAGGAAAATCTTTTCCCCTTGGACATAGTTGCTGCCAAAACAAGCTCTTGAGATCACATCACCAGAGAAACTTCTCAGGTACTCGTCAATGTGTATGTCTGCGGTTCCACCCTCAGTCTCGATCCTACTCTTCCATGAGTTTAGCAGAGTGATGGTAGACTCGGTAATTAAGTTCATCATTCCCTACATGGGTTTTAATATCATCAAATATTGTACGTATATCAGCCTAGCTAGGATTTGTTGGCTAAAATAATCTGTACCTTAACTTTCTCCATGTACAATTCGGGAGCAAGAACTTTCCTCTGATGGGCCCAGATAGCCCCATTTGAAGTGAGAATTCCCCGACCAAGCAAAACACCACGGTCTTTTTGCTGATACGATGGTTTCCCCAAGTCCAAGGATGTGCATGTGGTTATCTCTCTCACGATGTCTGGTTTGTTTATGAATAATATTTGTGTGTTGCCGAGAGAAAACACAAATAAATTTCCTGTTTAGATTAAACAGACAGAAAATAATTAAATGATCGAGCTTAATTTAGACATTATAACAAAGTCAATGATCTTTCTGTCCCAAGCAAGAATATTGTAGTTTTGAGTTTGAACGTACCATATGTTTTCCTCCATTGCTCGAAGAAGGGAAAGAGGAGAGAAGCAAAATTGTGGGAAACGGGGCTTTCACCGGCGGGAGCGACGTTAACTGAGGTGGATCTGGCCTTCTTTATCTCCCTGATATTTCCGAGTAGCAAAGTCGGCGGTGGTCCGGTGATGCCTTGCTTCCTCAGCGCAGATCGAAGCCTCTCTGGCTTCACCACCAACGCATTATACAGGCGTACCAACAGTCCGGTGAAACCAAGCAATGCAAGGGAAACGAATATCTTTGCTGGATCAAACTGGAGCGCCTCCATGGCCGGAGTCTTCTTTTGTCTTCCACCGTTCTCTCTCTTAATGATCACTTGGTTTGTTCACCTTATAGCTCAAAACGGGCATATATATAGTGTGCTTGGCAGGACCATTCGGTCATAACATGAACAATCAATCCATTTGTCGAGTAATTTCTTCCCAATATATTATAAGACAGAATAATTCTATTCCAAAATATTTATGTCACATTTTACTTATTTAGTATAATTTAATTTAAAACATAAATTTTAAATTTTAAATATTATAAATCAAATCATTGGATGATGTACAGTGCGTAAAAGCCTTCCATAAGACAACATGTCATTAAAAAATAGTATTTATATAAGTAATTTTAATAGCATGTCATCTTTTAATAATTGAATGGAAAAACTGCCTCATGCATCCATACTCTCATAGTAAGTACTAATAAGTCTAATAATTTTTCATATTTGTAAGCTTATTTATTAACACACTAAACACATCGCTTATGTGAAAGCCTAACACATCAACTTACATAAAAAAAAATATTGGTGTTTTAACTAATTTTTATTAATATTATCGATTAATTTCGCGGTAAGTTGTGGGTTAAACGCCAAACTTATGTATAGAAGAATTGAATTCTTCCTTCTTCTTTTTTTTCCTTGCAAAGGTGTATTAATTAGGACGATCTATGTTCTTAAATTGCAGATTAAGATCTTCTAGATCATTTGAACCAATCAGATGATTCAATTAAAAAACATTAAAAAAAAAACCATTAAACATGAACAAATATGATATGGTCTCCACGATTTGCCTATCTTTACCTTAAAATTAGATAATCTAATTTGGAATACATTCTAAATAAAATTAAACTCACAAATTAATATGATTTCATAAGGTAAGTTAGATTTACTTTAAAATAAAAGTAGCTATATAATCTAACGTACATACCATATCAAGCCACGTCAATTTGTGGGTTTATTTTTATGAGATATCTTTATGTGTGAAGTATTTCTCTTAGAAATATATCTACCAAATTACCAATAAAGTAGTTTGGGCTTCCAAATACTTATGTGCACTGCTTACTGTACTGCTTACTTGAGTGTGCACTACAAGAAAAATGAGCATTTGTGATTGATTATTTGCAATAAAGACAAAGTCATTTTGGTAAGAAATAGTTATTTTTACAGAAAATAACTAGCTACAAGTAAAAAATCGCAAGTTTAGTATGTGTTAACGCACCACTTGTTGTGGGATCCCAATTGGTTATAAAAAAACATGTAACTGTGAAATCACCATTTGTCTCCGAAACTTAAGTTGATGAGAATATATAGATTTAATTATTTATATTATATTATTGGCACACCCCTCACATGTAGGCCAAATTCTCATTAATTTAATGGGTGGTCCAACACGTGAAATATTTAATTAAATAAGATAGAGTGTAAAGTCAAGATTTGAACTCAAGAGTACTTCTGCTTCCATACTATATAAAATCACCATTTATATAAAAAACTTAATTGTCTCAACATATTCTAGCTATCTATTAGCTGATATCTCGTATCTTATCTCTATCTTCTATACCACAGAAATATTTTGATGTGTCAAAATATATATTTATAAATATATATAATTTTCCTCTTAAGGAATCATTTAATTAAGTACCAAAAGGTCGGCCAACCCCCTAACTAGAAAGTTATTAAAAAAAAAAAATTGACTTGTAATTTGGTTCCCCCGATAATTTAGGACCTAAGTGACAGTCCCGCCGGCAAGACCAAGACACACGAACAGCAGGCTGCTGCAGGCATCACAAAATTATATAGTTTAATGGAGGTTAAACTCTAGAAGATCAAATTAAGAATGGGTGCATGCATCATGCATGCATGGGTAAGAGGTTGTATCTAACAAATAATATTAAAGGGATCACCAAACTTGCGCAAGTTTGTCGTCAATATTATTTTTCTGACTTCGATCTGTTGATAACCAATGAGCTCATTGTATTAATAGATGTTTTAAATTCTCAAACAAAAAATAAATAAGTTTAACGTATGTACGCCATCATTTATCTAATTTTTTTTAGTCTTGCTAGGTACAAGCGGTTTGGCGTACCAAACTGCGTACCGACGCTGACATGTTTTTTTTATTGAAAAGAAAAATAAAAAAAGAAAAATTTTGAGAGAAGAAAAGGTCATCTAGCTCATAAAAATGATTTTCCTCTTCAATTCACATCGTTTCATTAAATGGATGCCTTATATGTCAACATTGGTGCGTGAACTCGCTTACAATAAGACTTTTTGTTTTATTCATTTTAAGGTAAAAAATGTCTGCTACAATTAATTAAACATCTATCTCGTGATCTATAAAAAGATCCACCCTAATTAAAAATGTGCACCAAAAATATTAGAAAAAAAAGAAGTAATTAAGAACTCAACATGCAATATGCATGGTGAGACATTAATTAATATGAATAGTGGGTCGAGCCTTCATAATTCATCAATCAAACTACGTAATTACTCTCTATCGTGTCCAAGTAACTTTTAATAGTATCAATTATGACATAAAAACTACTTAAAAATGAACCATATCGATAGATCATGAAGCATAGCATCGCTCTCAACAAATCGTGAACTATAATCACTGCAGAGTTAATTTTTGTTTACTATAACGCAAATATGATCAGGATCGACGAATGTTTTATTTGGATCCCTTTAATCAAGCATTTCTTTTAGAAGAACCGGTAGCCATACACATAGCGGCCCCGTCCCAAGTTTATTAATAAGCCTTCATTTATGGCGGATGAATACCATGGTGACATCATTACACTTGGAGGTTTATAAGATATAACGTTATAAACTAACCCAGAACCAAATGTCAAAATAAGCAAAAAAAAACCTAATAAAGCCAGCAAAAAACAAATTCTAACAAATCTAAAACAAAAAACCAACAATACTTGAAAAAACTAAACAAGCCTGAATAAGATTATTGTAGATAAATATTTTAATTATAAATAGATTTCTTAAAAGTAAACTCACAAATTAACATATCGGTATCACATTAAATCATGTCAATACATTAACCATACTAGTTTTAATCCAATGCTGCCCTCGTGCTGGCAAAACATGACCGCCAAATTCAACTCATACATAAAGAAAGAAAAATACATATATAAATAGATCTGCTTAATTCATGATTATCCTCTGATAATGATATTGGTAATTATATATACTATATATATGATATATGTAGAAAGTGATCTTCTTAATTTAGGCGCAATAAGCCCAAAAAAAAAAATAATAAATAAATAAATAAATATCAAACTCATATTAAATTGCAATATATATATAGAGACGGGGGGTTCGTTCGTTTGGTTACAAAAAAAAAGAAAAGAAAAGAAAACATGAAATTGAAAGAAGTTCATGATTTTGTACATTTTTTAAAACAACTTGATATGATAAATAGGAAAAAATTAAGGAATAGAAAACGTGGTTTATATATACCCGGCAAAATTAAATGATGGTTAGCTCTCACGAATATTCTTATAAGGCGGCCCAATTGATTTTTTATTTTTTTTTAAAAAAAGGACAGCACCTCTAAATTTATTAAAAGTCCTCACTCAAAGTGGTGGAAAAACCGTTGAAAACAATTAAAAAAAAAAAAGAACAACAACCAAAACAACCGAACCCAGGTCTTACAGTCTAATACTTGGGAGCCCCAACTTGTCCATTCTAATGATTCCCTGCAAAATTCTCGGCAGACTCTCATCAGCACCAAACCTATAATTCAGACCCTCCTCACCCCTTTTAGCCAAAAAATCAGCTGCTAGGTTACCTTCCCTGAATTGATGCACCACATGATAATTTATCCGTTCCAGTTCTCTAAGGAGCTCATCCCAGAAATCCCATAAATACCACAAAAAGCACCTACGTGTAGCAAGCCAATCCACCACCACCTTGGAATCACATTCAAGAATAGCCTGACGGCAACCCATCTCCTTACAAAGAACCACCCCTTGCAGTAAAGCTTTCAACTCTTCCTCATTATTAGTACTGAAACCAAAGTGAGCGGAGAAAGCTCCCTTCACCTTACCTCTATGGTCCCGCAGCACTCCTCCACCACCACAGCTTCCTGGATTCCCTCTGTAGCTACCATCAACATTTAACTTCCACCAACTGTAGTGAGGCTTAGTCCATGCCACTAAAATTGCTTTCTCAACTGGGCGATAATTATTCTGAATATCCAAAGCTCGCAGGATTTGATCATCAAACAACAATAAGGCCCTTTTATCTTCAATTTCATTCACCACTTTCCCTAGCCATAGAAGAATCGACAATCATACCCCCTCAGCACTGTCATGGACACCTTCCATCATAGCCTTACAGCGTCTCTGCCAAAGATGCCAAGTTAGAATGCTTGGCAACAACCCGATCAGCAAACCCCTTTTAGTAGATTTTTTCGCATAAACCATCCATACTACTACGTGATTCCACCACATAGCAAAGTGCATGCATGGTACTCCCAGTGCCACAACTGCCAACTGCCAAAACTTCTGTGCAGTATCTCCTGAAGCAAAGACATGGTCCAACATTTCCATTTGAGGAGAGACACAATAATCACACCTAGAAGCTAGAGCAATACCATGAGACTGCACTCTGTCATCTACAGATAGGCATTTGAAACGAGCTCTCCACATGCAAACTGAGATCTTTTTAGGCAATAAACGATTCCAAATCCAGTCCATCCATGGGGAAATCTCACCCTTGACTCAGATTAATTCCCATGCACTAGTTGATGTGAACATACAATCCTTTGTTGGTTTCCATATTAACACATCATTCCCTCCTACCTGCACAAATTCTCCTTTGCACTTCCTCCGCAGTCTCCTCCCCTACTAATTGCTCTAAAAGCCCCGAGTTCCAATCATCTCCAATCCAGACATCTTTGATTTGCAGGTTAGGATTCCCCACCATATTAACTCTGTCACATAAAGGGCCATCTGATATCCATCTATAGAACATGAACAAAGCTTGTCCCTCCCTCACATTGATTTTTACATGCTTACATACCTCCAAAATGATTGAGACCACTGACCTCCATAATCTCGTCTGTGTTTGTGGGCAAGCCACCATGGAGATATGACCTTTTTTCTCATATTAATACAAGAACAATCGTGACCATAAAGAATCCGTAGACATAAGATGCCAAGCCAATTTCATATGCATAACAACATTGAATTTATGAGAAATCCCTCAACCCCAGGCCTCCCTCACTTGTTGGCTTACAAATACGAGACCAAGCACACCATTTAGCTTTAGCCTTCCCACTCTGTTCTCCCAAAAAAAAATGTAGAAAGTACTGCATTAATATTTTTAATAACAATCTTTGGCACATCCATGACAACAAGCAATGAGGAGCCATATTAGATAGCACATGCTTGAGCAAAACGAGCCTCCCACCTTGCGACAATAATTTCGCCTTCCACCCTGCCTCTTTTGATCAAACTTTAACAACCAACTGCTCCAAATGACAAGCCTTAAGCCTACCATTCACCAATGGAACTCCCAAGTATATCACAAGAAAATGACCTTCCACAAAACCAGTAATTCGCACCAGGCCATGTCTCCTAGCTGCATTGATGATCTTGGCAATGTATATGGCGGACTTTTATTTACTAATCAGTTGCCCAGACCACTTCTCATAAATAGACAAAGTGCTCACAAGCCTTCTCGATGATCTTTTCTCTCCATTTAAAAAAACCAATATATCATCCGCATAGAGTATATGCGATATCAGAGGTGTTCCCGTGGAGTGATAGAATTTCTCAATGTGCCCTTCTTCAAACTGCTTCCTTAGTAGACATGATAAAACCTCTCCCATCAAAATAAACAAATAGGGAGAAAGAGTGTTGAACCCAAGATTTCAAGTTTCATATAATTATATATCTACATATGAATTTTGATGATAACAAATGAATTCAAGCATAAAGAAGTCTCAAACTCAAGTTGTCTACACAATATAGCCAAGCACATCAACGAATCAAGCATGAGCAAGAAAGGGAACAAGCTTACAAATAAAGCTCTTAGAGTATTTTTGCCCACAGCCTCTTGATAAAATTCGAAATTGGATTAAAGCTCAAAATTAATATTTCCTCATAAAGCATCAAATTACATTTTGCACATGTGCATGATATATTTGAAAATTAAAATTTAATTTTTGAAAGATGATTGATTGTCATCTTTCACACGTGCATGTTTTGTTTGAAAATTTTGAAAAGTGATTGATGCTCTTTTTGACATATGCAAAAGGTAGATGATTTTATTTAAAAATTTTAAAAAGTAAATAATGCTCATTTTTTCATATGCAAAAAGTAAAATATTAGGTTTGAAAATTTTGAAAATGAATGATGATGTCTTTGACAATTGCAAAAATGAAAAACTTTTATTTGAAAATTTTGAAAAGTGAGTGATGCTCCTTTTTGACATGTAAATCTTTTTAAATTTGAAAATAAAGTCTCATATGCCTATATATAGCTCAATTGAGATCTTCATATTAACAACAAGAGCATACACACATCAATTGCAAGTTTTATAACATTTATTCAAAACTTTCAATCTCTCTTTTCTAAGCATTGAGCCTTAACCCTTATTCATTTTGAGAGAGATAAATTTTGCGCTGTATTATTCTTATTTCACTCATTGAGGAGTTTTATCTGATAACCTAACCACTATAAGCTCTTGTATTAGTGAAATGGTGTGTATAACGCTTGTGTGTGTAGACTGTGTTTTATATAGGAAATAGTTGAATCACCACGTGTAAGGTGATTGTAAGTGTAAATGGTGTTTTACACGAATTCTTTGTAGCGGTACTACTCAAAGGTGTAATAGGTTTCTATTTCCACTTGAACGAGATTAAATAGTGAATTTGGGAATCCTCAAGGGGTAGCTTGAGGCGAGGACGTAGGTAGTGGGGTTGAATCTCATTAAAATGCTGAGTTTGCTTCTCTCTTACCCTTACTCTTTATATTTACTGTTGTTTCATATTTTGTTCATATTTTATATTGTGTATTTGTTTTATAATTATTAATTTTTTTAATACAACCCAATTCACCCCTTTTTGTGTTAGTCATTTGGGCGACAATTGGTATCAGAGCAACGACTCTTTTATAAGATTAACTATCTTTTGAGTTAAGATCTTATAGCTAACATTGTAACTACATTTGGTGAAAGCAATCTAGTAGTCGGCCTCCATTATTTTGCGGAGACAATTACACATTCTGGAAAGCTAGAATGAAAATTTTCCTTGAGGCTCAAGGCTGAGAAATTTGGAGATGCATTGTACATGGACCTTATATCCCAACAAAAGTTGTTGATGGAGTAGATGTCAAAAAGGAAGAAGAAGAGTTTGCTCGTGAAGACGAGAAAATTCTAACATTGAATTCAATGGCTATAAATCTCATATGTAATGCTCTCAATGAGAATGAATTCAATAGAATAATGACTTGCAAGACAGCAAATGAAATTTAGGATAACTTGGTAGTAACTTATGAAAGAACTTTGCAAGTGAATGAATCAAAAATTTATATTCTTACTCATGAATATGAAATGTTTAAAATGAATGATGATGAATCTATTTCTAATATGTACATTCGTTTTACTAACATTATAAGCAGCTTGACAGCTCTCGGCAAGGTTTATGTCAGCTTGGAGATAGTAGGAAAAATTTTCAACTCTCTGCCAAAACGTTGGGAATCAAAAGTGATGGCGATTCTTGAAGCTAGAGACTTTAAAAAACTCGAAGTAAATGAACTCATCGGGCCACTTACCTCCCATGAGTGCACATTGTAAAGAGGAGAAGAAGAAAAGCTAAAGAAGAGCTTGTCTCTTAAAGATGTTTCTCATGAAAGCGAAAATGATGAAGATGAAGATACTGATGACAAAGATGAAGAAGTTGCCACGATACTAATGAGAATTAAGAGATTCTTAAAGAGAAATAAAGCTCATTCAAGAAAATTCTTCAAAATTTTTTTCAAGAAAGATACAGGTAAAAATGACTCTTTAACTTGTTACAAATGCAATAAGCCTAGACATATCAAAGCGTATTGTCCTTTTCTAAAAAAAGATCGAAACAAGGACAAGAAAAAATGAAAGCTACATAGAATGATGATTGAAGTAGCTCAGACAACGAAGCAAGCAATGGAGAATCTGCAAATCTGTCTTATGGCTAAAGACGACCTTGAGGTAACAAATATTGACAATATTGAAAATCCTTCATATGAGGAATTGCAAAATGTTTTGGAAGAAGTATATGAGGAACTTGAGAAATTGGGTATCAAATATACTACTTTGAAAAAGAAAGATTCTTCTTTAACAAACGAAATTGATGTTTTAAGAAAAGAAAACACCGTTTTAAAAGATGAAAATCATGAGTTAAAGAAAAAAGTGACTGATTTAGAAAAGATTGTTGAAAACTTTACAAACGGAAAAAGAAATTCTAAAAAACTTTTTGTTAGTCAAATATGTGTTTTTGATAAGGCAGATTTGGGATACATGCCAAAAAAAAAAATACAAACCTTATAAAAACTTATTTCATAATTCTTCTAAATCAAAGTCCAGTATTCAAAATTTTTTTCATAATTTGTTTTTTCAAAGAAAGATACTATTACGATTACTCAAGTTCTTCATATATGTCACATGTCATTTGCAATTTTTGTAATAGAAATGGTCATAATTATCTTACTTGTCGCATTAGAAGAAAATATACAATGACTATTAGGGCTACATGGGTACTTAAAAATCTTGTTTTTTCCAATAATAATAAATAAAGGACCCAAAGAACTTGGGTAGCAAGAAAGATCATTTTAATTGTTTTTGTAGGTATGCATGAAATCCTCCATAAGCAAAAGAAAATGGTTTTTAGATAGTGGATGTTTAAGACACATGACGAGAGATAAGACTAAGTTCATTGATCTTACATCTAAAAAAGAAGGACACGTGACATTTGGAGACAACTCGAAAGGAAAGATCATATGAATAGATAAAATTAGTAATGAGTCTTCTCTCATAATTGAAGATGTAAAACATAATCTTTTGAGCATAAGTCAATTATGTGATAAAGGATTTACAGTTACTTTAAAAAATGATAAATGTATTATTTTGAATGATCCTGATTACAATGTTTGTTTTATTGATTTTAAAAGAAATAATGTTTATACTATTGAATTTGAAGAAATTGACTCACAAGATGCTATTTGTTTTTCAGCTTAAAATGAAACTAGTTGGCAATGTCATAGAAGACTAGACAGGGCTGGCTCAATAGATTTTGAGGCCTAAGGCGATAAGTTAAAACGAGGCATTTTTCTTGTATCAAATTAACTAGGTTATATCTAAATGTATTTTTTTTTATTTAAAAATGATTCTTCTTGCTTTTTGAGATGCAAAATTTCTAATTAAATTTTTATATTCAAGTTCTTCTAATATCTCCTTCTCAATTGATAATATGGCTAGTCCATTTAATCTTTCATGCGACATTGTTGATCTTAGATAAGATTTTATCAATTTTAATTTTGAGAAACTTCTTTTTGCAGAAACAACAGTAATAGGTATTGTCAATAAAATTTTGTAAGCGATACATGCATTTGGAAAATAATCAAGTTTTTTTTTATATAATTTAATATATCAATAGGAGTGCTTTCTACTACTAGTAAAATTTCTTTTAAAAATTTTAGTTCAGAAAATAAATCTAAACCATCAATATCATATTTCAAAAAACTTTCAAGACTAAGACAATTTTTTTGCAAACTACCATCGTCAAGTGATTTCAATTTCTTGATATTAAATAGAAAACCAAAAATATTTTCATATATTCGAAATTGTTCGAACTTGTTTTGAATTGAAGAACTTACTTGATCTACTATAAATAAGAAATAATTAATTCTAAAAGATTCTTCAGTAGATTGTGTTGTCTCTTCATTGACATTTTCATCAAACTGTTTTTTTCTATGAATTATTCATTTTGCTCTAAATACAGGTTCTATTTCCATACTAATTGCAATCTCTTTCGATGAAATCATAGCTGATTTAAATCCATTTTCTCTATAATCTTGAAAAAAAAGAAATAAGACCTTTTAACTAATCAATGGCAACATCTATTTGCATATCTTTGGATTGCAGACTTTACTTACAGTATTGACCGTAAATAATATATGATACCATATGGTCATACCTAATATGAATTCAAGTTTCTCAATTCCATATGCTACTAAACAATTAGGTTCACTTTTTATTTTAGGATCTTCAATTATTTTTGCTAGTTGCAATAAAACTTCTCTTATTTGTGGAGTTTGAAATTTTATTGTTTTGATACTTTCAATTCGACTTTCCCAATGTGTTTATGAGAGTGGCTTAAGAGTTAGAATCGACACATTATCTTAAAAAAATTTCCATCGTTTTGTTAATGAAGAAAACCAAGAATAAATACGTTGGACTATTCCGAAAAATGATATAGCTTTAAGACAAGAATTAGCCATGTCACATATAACAAGATGAGAAAATATATTTGCAACCGTGAATTATGCAACCGTCGCGTAATCGCTTTGAAAAAAGTGAATAAAACATGGGACCCATATTAAAAAAATTAATCTTTTAATAGTGGACCCCACTCTTTTTCAAAACGGTTACGCGGAGTTTACGCATTTCACAGTTGTATGTAGAATTACTCTAACAAGATTAAGATTATGACAACCACATGGTGTGTAAAATACTTTGGAGTTTATATCAAACAATCTTCTTTGCACCATTTGCTCTTTTCCTTCCATATTAAACCTATTATCATAACCTTGTCCTCGTAAATTATTAATATCAAGTTCAAGACTTTTTATTGCTTCTAATAATTCACTGAGAATACATTTTTCACTTGTATCATCTCCTTTAATAAATTCTAAAAAATGTTCTTCTATTTTTATTGGGCTTGTTGAAATATTAGCACATCTTAGTATGAGAGACATTTGTTCTTGATGACTTGCATCTGGGGTACAATCAAGTATAATCGAAAAATATTTTACTTTCTTTATTTTTTTAATAATATGGTTTAAAATTTCAGTTGCTAGCAAGTGTATTAATTCATTTTGTATATTATGCCCAAGAATATGTCGAATGTGTTCTTGCATTATTGGATCAAACTCATAAATCATCTTAATCAGACTTAAAAAATTTCCATTATTTTCTTGGTAGATCTTTTCATTTTGTTCTCGAAATGGTAAATTATTTTTACCAATGGTTTTTACTATAACAAGAAGTCTCAATAACACTTTTTTCCAATGATATTTTTCTTTGTTAATTTGTTCTTGGACTTTTTTGTCAATTGTTTTATTTCTTAACACTCTCATTTCTAAATCAAGCAATAATATTACTAATATGATCATTGGTTGTTTCATGGCTTCTAAGCTTAGCACTAAGATTTTTTCAGTCATCGATTCCTTCATTAGCTAGTTGGCTTATACTAAGCTTTGAATTAAACAACTTGCAACAAAAGCAGAATACTCTATTCAAGTCTTTTGAATACACTAGCCATTTTCTATCATGTTTCTCCCCATTTGATAAGTTTCATATATAATATGTAGTAGAAAAATGTCTAGAGTTCTCATTCTTAGGATAGTTTATATCACTATATCTAATTGGACCCTTTTCTACAAATAAATCTCTTAATTTTGTATTAACAAATTTTCATTGAGCGGGGTCATAACTATTTGAAGGAATAGAATCAGATATGTCCTCAGTATTTTTATTTTCTTCTATACTTTTCCCAAACTTTTCCAGCAATAATTGTAGCAGTACATGCTTGAGCACTATCCTCCGATCCCTTTTGTTGGGTTTGTTGTGTTGTTTAATTATCTCCATATCCCTTTTTTTGTACTTCTTGATTTATTTTGTTATCTTATGGTCTTCTTTGGTGTATTTCTTAATCATCTACAAATGTTTCACCTAAATTTTCTACTATATTTTGTTTATTGATAGTAACAAATTTATTTAAAGATCCTTTTTGGGATTCAATTAATTTTTCTATTCTTCTCTCTCTCTCTTAAGTTTCTCATATCCAGATGCATATTTTTTATTAGACATATTTTTTAGTAGAAAAGAACAATATCCACTATATAAAATCTATGCTTATGAATATTCTAGAATAAAATACATATTAACATAAAACAATAGAACCTGATTTAGCAAATGAGATTCACTTTTATATAACAAATGACCTTCACTTTTATATAAAATTGTTAATCTGCATAATAAAATAAAATACCTTAATGTTAACATCCAAAATCAAGAAATAAAATATACACTAGAAGAATTGAATGAGAAAGAAACAAAGTTTGAAAAATAGTCCAGGAATAGGTGTCCCATGGGCCACGTGAATTGTGAAAGCTATGGTCGATTGAAGTCTTGAAGAAGAAGACAAAAAACAACCAAGGATGTTCTAGAAAACAACTCATTCATGTGGCTCTTTTATTGCCACAAAACTTCACTGTATATATATAAAACAAAAATTTCACTGTATATACAAACTCCAAATCAAATTAATCAACTTTACTTATTTTACCTTCGTCACCAAAGCACAGTAGAGCTGCTCAACGTCTGTCAGTGCGATTGGAGACAATGGAGAGGCTGCCAGTGCCAAGTACGAGTAAGATGGACGCAAGAGAGATTAGAGAATGGAGACTGGAGTACAAAAGCGATAAAATAAAATTTGTCGATTTCAAGTATAAAAGGAGAGTTTTTGAGATCTTTAGTTGAATTTCTTTTTGACTTTATAGAGATAGATTGGAACAATTGAATTTACAGTCATTATTGTGACTTTTGGCTTTCCTAAGGGAAGTTACAGAGTCTATGTAATTAAATAAAAAAAAAATATTTTTTATAA
The DNA here is from genome assembly GCA_961763995.1 of Juglans cinerea. Classification (NCBI taxonomy): domain Eukaryota; kingdom Viridiplantae; phylum Streptophyta; class Magnoliopsida; order Fagales; family Juglandaceae; genus Juglans; species Juglans cinerea. The sequence goes on along the minus strand of CAUIVZ010000015.1, from coordinate 17,825,381 downwards.
TATTAGAGTCTTTTTTTTTTACCGTGGAGTTGAGAATTGATTTTTTCAATTTTCAATGTTAACGTCTCTTTGTTTAGTTCAGATAACTTAATTTTTTTTAAAAGTTTTTTTTAACTAATTATTTTTTTAGTATTTTCTGAGGCCTTCTTCCACTATGGGACCTTAGGCAACCGCCTAACTCACCTTATGGGAGAGCTGATCCTGAGACTAGGTGACGTAGGACCCCCGAATAGTAACAAATAAATAAAAACTCACACACAACTGGCATCTCACAAGAGTACTTCCATCTCAGCATCCAAATATGTATTTTATTCAATCATCAAAATGTGCCTCCAAGTTTACATTTCAGATCCTTAAATAAGCAATAAATGCAACTAAAACACTAGTAGACTAGGACTAGGAAACAATAAAACACTAACAAACTAGGACTAGGAAATAACATCTATGTGGGTTTCAACCCTTACTGATAAAATAAATTACTGACTTAGCCTTATTGATAATGAAGACTACTACTAGAATTTATCCATTAAGTGTTGTTGAGTCCCTTTCGTATTCGAACTCCGTCAATTCTCTCCGCCCCCAAAAAGATCCGACTCCGACGGATGTTGAGATTAATAAAACTCATACATGTTCGGGGCAAGACGTTGAACTTCCTCTGTCTTTAACCAACAACAATCTAATAATGATCCATTTTTCCACTTGACCAGAAACTTCTGATACCCTCCATGTCTTGTGGACACAACCTGATCATCTAATATGGCTTCAATGGTTTCACGAGGTTTGCCATCTTGGGCAGTGTAGCGTGAGTGGTTTCCTCCCCTTGTATGTTATCATCTCCTGGGTAAGGAGTCAAATCTTCTACATTAAAAATGGGGCTAAATTGTACGTCTTTTGGGAGCTCGAGTAGGTAGGCATTTGGACCTAAACGACGCAGTACCTTGAAAGGTCCAGCCTTGCGGGAATGTAGCTTGGTCAGTGCACCTCGTGGAAATCTCTCAGGCCGAATATGAGTAAGGACAAAGTCGCTAGGTTGAATCTCGACATGCCTGCGTCGACCATCAGCATGCTATTTGTATATGGCATTGCTGCGGGCTATACGATCACACACTTCCTGATGGACTTCTTGTAAATGCTTGCAAAAATCAGTAGCCCCCTCACTGACTCTAGGAGGTAAAGGTAGTGGAACAAGATCCATCAGTGCTGTTGGTTTAGTCCCTGTGACTACTTCAAAAGGAGAACGACCTGTGCTTCGATTAACTGAATTGTTGTAAGCAAATTCGGCATGTCGAAGAAGAAGATCCCAAGTAGTACCATGATCTGCAACCAAACAACGCAATAAGTTGCCTAGACTCCTATTGACAGCTTCCGTCTGCCCATCGGTTTGTGGGTGAAATGCACTAGAGAATTGGAGTATAGTTCCTGTCTTTGCCCATAATGTCTTCCAGAAATAACTAACAAACTTAACATCACGGTCAGATGTGATAGTTTTTGGCAAGCCATGCAACCGTACCATTTCAGAGAAAAATAAAGCAGCCATGCGTGAAGCGTCGTAGGTTCGGTTGCAAGGGAGGAAATGAGCCATTTTTGGAAAACGGTCTACTACCACAAAAACAGAGTCATGCCCCCGGATGGTGCGCGGAAGACCAATGACGAAATCCATGTTGAGATCCTCCCACAGTTGATCTGGTATAGGTAGAGGTGTATACAACCATGAGTTTTGCCTCTGCCCCTTGGATAGTTGGCATATTTGACAGCATTGCACAACTCGCTGGACGTCCCGTTGGAGGCTTGGCCACTAGAATTTGTCTTTGACGAGCTGGATGGTTTTATCATAGCCAAAGTGGCCTGCGACTCCCCCTGCATGTAACTCGCAGATAACAAAAGCTCGCCTACTTTTATTGGGTAGAAAAAACTGGTTGCGAAGAAAAAGGAAACCATCAGTGATGTTGAAGTAAGCATGCTATGGTGAGTGCCCTACTTGAAATGCAGTATAGATCGCTCCTAGCTTGGGGTTAGCTTGGTATTTCATTTTGATAGAGTCAAACCCAGTTGTGGTCACCGTGAGGGTGGTAAGTAGAGCTGCCTTATGACTCAAGGCGTCAGCAACTCTATTTTCAGACCCAGCCTTATGTTTGAGTACAAAGGAGAACTGCTGGAGGAAGTCTACCCAACGAGAGTGTTTGGCGTTCAAGTGTTTTTGAGTTTGGAGATGTCGTAGGAAATCATGATCTGTGTAGAGTATAAATTCCCTGTGGATGAGGTAATGTCTCCAATGTCACAGTGCTTGCTTGTGTAAAATTCTAGATCATAGGTTGAGTAGTTGCATCGGGTTTCATTGAGCTTCTGGCTGAAGAAGGCTATGGGATGGCCATATTGGCTAGGTACGCCACCAATACCTATGTGAGATGCATCGCAAGCAACTTCAAATGGTTGCTCAAAATTTGGTAGCTATAGAACAGGGGCCTTGGTGAGGTGCTGTTTGATGGTCTGGAATGCCCGTTCCATGGTCGTGGTCTATAAAAATGACCCCTTCTTGGTGCACTCAGTAATGGGAGCCATGACACTACTGAAGTTCCGAATGAAACGCCTGTTGAATGAAGAAAGCCCATGGAAGCTATGTGCTTCGTGTACATTCGTTGGAGTGGGCCAATCCCGAATAGCTTGTACCTTCGATGGACCAGTAGAGACCCCTTGGTCAGAGATGATAAATCTGAGAAATACCAACGAATTCTTTGGGTGGATGGAAAAAATCTCGAATTGTAGAACTTGTAGTACTTGGCAAAGGTGGTCTAAGTGGGTAGAATAATCGCGGCTGTACATAAGAATATTTTCGAAATAGACTACAATAAACTTGTTTATGAAGGGCTGTAAAATCTGTGTCATTACCCGCATGAATGTACTGGGGGCGTTTTTCAGTCCAAATGGCATCACCAGCCACTCGAAAAGCCCATCCTTTGTCTTGAAAGTTGTTTTCCACTCATCGTTGGGGCATAGTCAAATTTGATGGTAGCCACTCCGCAAGTCAATCTTGAAAAAATTTGCGCACCATGCGACACATCTAGCATATCGTCCAAGCGAGAGATAAGGAATTGGTACTTTATTGTAATTTTATTGATGGCCCGACTGTCGACGCACATGCGCCAGCTGCCATCCTTTTTAAGTGTGAGTAGGGTAGGCACTGCGCAAGGGCAAAGGCTCTCGCGAATAAACCCTTTGTCAAGTAAACTCTAGACTTCTTGTTGTAGTTCTTTGTGTTCGGTTGGACTCATCCGATATGTAGGCAAGTTGGGCAAGTTGGGAAAGTTTGTGCTTGGAACTAAATCTATAGCACGTTGTATGTCCCTCATGGGCGGTAATGCTCGAGGTAGTTCGTCTGGAGTAATGTCAGAGAATTCCTCCAAAAGTGATGTCAATTCTGGTGCCAGTGACTCAGTCGTTGGTGGTGGCCAGTGGATTTGGCAATTAGTGCAAAAATAATACCACAATCTTGGCTTGCTTGCGTGAACCCTCTCAGTGCTAGTATTTTCTCTTCGCCATAAGGTAGTTGAAGTCATGTATTTTCATGGGTTGTAGGACCACTTTCCTACCACCAAACACAAAGGAATACGAGTTCTTATAGCCGTCATACTTGACTCTTTGGTTAGATAACCAAGGACGCCCCAATAACAGACGGCAAGTTCTCATAGGAATCTCGTCACAACGCAAAGAATCAACATAATGTTGTCCTAGAGAGAACGTGATCAAACATTGATACCTCACCAGAATGGAGGTGTCGTCGACCCAACTCAATTTGTATGGTTGTGGGTGTTTCTCTACTGGAACCTTGAGTTTGTGTCCGATCTCTTAGGAAATCACGTTCATTCTGCTTCTGTTGTCAATAATCAGATTCAGAGACTTCCCTTGATGCTCCACTCGAGTATGAAATATGTTATTACGTAGCCAATCATCACCAATCGGGTCTTCCTTCTTCTGCCTTGTTAGTACTCGGCGGATCACACAAATAGTTAATTTAGAACCTTCTAGAATTTCTTCAGGCTTCGTGACTTCGAGTTCCTCATCAGTATCTGATGTGTCTTTTTCTTCTATTGTCTTGAAATGGTGCTCGCTCACTAGGGTCAACCTTTGTTCTTTTGTGGGGCAGACCACTGCAAAATGTCTTCGTCCTCCACACTTATAGCATTCCTTTGACTTGCTTTTGCCCGTATCATGTTCTGAACTCCCTTTTTCTGGCACCGACAAAGCTTTGTTCCAAGAACGTGCTATTTTTGAAACTTGATTTTTCTGGTTTGAAATCCATTTTTGCATGGGAGTTGTCCAGTTGGACATGGGTTTCCGGGAACCCGCATATTGCTGTTCCAGGCGAAGGGCCAGCTGATAAGCTTCTTCAATGCTCATTAGACGATTTGTAAGCAGGTCCTTCCGAATGTCGTCTCGTAGGCCTACTTTATAACGTGCAATTGACCAGCGTTCCGTCTCAGATTACTTGGCTACAGATGCTAAGTTCATGGAATTTGTTGGTGTAGTCGTCTACTGAGGCCGCCCCTTGCCTCAATAATAATAGCTCTTCAAATAGCATCTCCTCATAGTCGATGGGTAAATATTTCTCTTGTAGCTTTAACTTCATCTCTTCCTAATCTGTAATCGGGGGTTGGTGGAGCCTTTGCAGCTATTCTTCAACACTCTACCACCAGATTCTTGCTTGTCCATTTAATTTCATTCTCACAAAACAGACCTTGCGATCGGCTGTCATCCCAAACCAATCGAAGTAGTACTCTAAGGCGGTAATCCAGTCCTGGAAAGCGTCAGGGTCTAGCTTCCCATGGAAATCAGATATTTCTACTCTAATTCGTCACATAGCCTCATCATGGTGATTTTCGAAAAATTATGTTCTATTCAAGAGAGACATATGAGTTGCAAAGGTGTTCTCACCATTATACCCTCGCGGCATCCACTGAGATCCTTGGAAGGGAGTGAAAGGTGGTATGTGTGATTGGTCCTCGCTACGTCCCTCTCTTTCGAGATGTAGTTTTTGACCTTCCGGTGTGTCCTCTTGCTTGTTCGCATTTGATCCCTCCAGTTTATCAAATACATGGTTCCAAACAACATCAGCCTTCCTATTGAGGGAACCCAATTGGTTAATTACTTCCAGTAGGAGGTCGTCTCTTTGTTGTCGTGTTAAGAGGGTGGCGTTGGGGTGCTTGTTACCTCGTGTGCTCATGCTGTCGACAATGGAACCTTCGGCTCTTGATACCAAAACTGACATAGGACCCCCGAATAGTAATAAATAAATAAAAACTCACACACTACTGGCATCTCACCTGAGTACTCCCATCTCAGTATCCAAATATGTATTTTATTCAATCATCAAAAGGTGACTCCAAGTTTACATTTCAGATCCTTAAATAAGCAATAAATGCAACTAAAACACTAGTAGACTAGGACTAGGAAACAATACAAAACTAACAGACTAGGACTAGGAAACAATAAAACACTAACATACTAGGACTAGGAAATAACATCTACGTGGGTTTCAACCCTTACTGATAAAATAAATTACTGACTTAGCCTTATTGATAATAAAGACTACTACTAGAATTTATCCATTAAGTGCTGTTGAGTCCCTCTCGTATTCGGACTTGTCATTAGGTCATGCCTATATGGAACTTATTTCCAAACTTTCAAAAACTGATCTTGTGAGAGGTTTTTCAAAGGCAAGTTTTCTTAAAGATAAAATTTGTGATGCATGCCAGTTCGGTAAACAAACAAAAACTTCTTTTAAAACCAAGAAACATATTTCCACTACTAGACCATTGCAATTGATACACATGAATCTTTTTTTATCAAACAGAGTTGTAAGTCTAGGAGGAAAATATTATGCATTTGTTATTGTTGATGATTTCTCTAGACATACTTGGGTCATCTTTCTTGCTCATAAAGATAAGGCACATAATGCATTTACCAAACTATGTAATAGAATTCAAAATGAAAAAGGTTATATTATTTCAAGTATCCAAAGTGATAGGGGGAAAGAGTTTGTTAATAAAGATATTGACACTTTTTGTGATGAAAATGGTTTTATGCATAAATTCTCTACACCTCGAACTCCTCAACAAAATAGGGTAGTAGAGAGGAAGAACAAATGTCTTCAAGAGATGGTAAGAACAATGCTCAATGAGAGCAACTTGCCTAGTTATTTTTGGGCCAAAGCGGTAAGTATTGCTTGTTATGTTATAAATAGAGTTATGCTAAGGTCTAAGTTAGATAAAACCCCTTATGAGCTTTGGAATGGGAAAAAAACTCAATATTGGTTACTTTCATGTATTTGGATGCAAATGTTTCATTTTGAATGATAGGGATAATTAGGCAAATTTGATTCAAAATCTGATGAAGGTATCTTTCTCGGATATTCTACTAATAGTAAAGCTTAAAGAGTATTCAATAAAAAAGACTTTGACTGTACAAGAATCTATGCATGTAGTATTTGATGAATCTAATCCTCTACTCTCCAAAAAATTTGTTGATGAAGAAATAGACGCTCTAAATAACATGGAAAGCCTCAGACTCAATAAAGAGAACACCAGAGAGGACGTCCAACATGGAAACATCGGGAAAGATCAGCAAAACTTAATGCAAGATGCAACCAAACAGTGCAACTTGTGAAAGATCACCCACCAGAACAAATTCTAGGAGAACCATCACGAGGTGTAAGTACTCGATCATCTTTTAGAAATGTTTGCAATCATACTGCATTTTTATCTCAGATTGAACTTAAAAATATTGATGAAGCACTTCTTGATGAATCTTGGATTCTAGCTATGCAAGAAGAGCTAAATCAATTTGAAAGAAATGATGTTTGGACACTTGTTCCTAGACCTAAAAATCACACTGTTATTGGAACAAAATGGATTTTTAGAAACAAGAAAGATGAGTCCAGAGTCATCACTAGAAACAAGGTTTGACTTGTAGCTCAATGTTTCAATCAAGAAGAATGAATCGATTATGATGAGACATATGCACCGGTCGTAAGATTAGAAGCTATTCAATGCTACTTGCTTATACTTGTTATAAAGATTTCAGACTTTTTCAAATGGATGTTAAAAGTACTTTCTTAAATGGTTTTATAAATGAAGGGGTATATGTTGAGCAACCTCCAGGTTTTGAAAATCATATTTCTCTAAATCATATTTTCAAGCTCACAAAAGCACTATATTGTCTCAAACAAACCCCTAGAGCTTGATATGAGAGACTTAGTGGTTTCTTGATTGAAAAAGATTTGTAAAGAGGAAAAATCGATACAACCATTTTCATCAAACATGAAAATGATGATATTCTTTTAATTCAGATTTATGTGGATGATAAAATATTTTGTGCTACTAATGAAAATATGTGCCAAGATTTTGTTAAGAGTATGCAGGAAGAATTTGGAATGAGCATGATGGGAGAACTTAACTTCTTTCTCAGATTTCATATCAAGCAAGCAAAAAATGGAACATTCATTAATCAGTGAAAATATATCAAAAAATTACTTAAAAAGTTTGAGATGGAAGGTGTAAGAAAACTGGAACACCAATGAGCCCAACCACCAAACTTGATAATGATGAAACCGATAAGCCAGTTGACTCAAAGTATATCGAGGTATGATTGGTAGTCTATTATATTTGTCAACCACTAGATCAAATATTATGTTCAGTATATGTTTATGTGCACTTTTCTATTATCTCCAAAAGAATCTCATTTGATTGCAGTTAAGCGCATTCTTAGATATTTTGTTGGTACAATTGACCTAACATTATAGTATCCTAAACACACTTCTTTCGATTTGATCAACTACTTAGATGCAGATTATACTGGTTGCAAAGTTGTTCGAAAAAATACTAGTGGAACATGTCATTTCTTAAGTCATGCACTTGTTTCATAGTTTAGTAAAAAGCAAAATTCTTTTGCATTACCTACTCCTGAGGCAGAATATGTTGTTGCGGAGAATTGTTGTACTCAAATTCTTTATATGAAACAACAACTTGAGGATTTTAAGCTCATGTACAATCACATTCCAATAAAATGTGATAATAAAAGTGTTATAAATCTTTCAAAAAATCCAATACAACCTTCTAGAACTAAGCATATTGAGATTAGATATCATTTTCTTTGAAATCATGTGCAGAAGGGCAATATTGTACTAAAATTCACAAGCAACACACGATCAGTTGTCAGACATTTTCACAAAACCTCTGTCAGAAGATAGACTATGCATGATTAGAAAATAAATAGGAATGATGCATGCATGAATATCTGTTAAATATTTTTATTTTATTATCTCAAACGACTTACAAAAATTTGAGACTTTTAGCCTAATTTTTCAAGCGCTTTTGCTCTTCATATATCAACATGTTATCCTTATCTAAAGGATTAGGTAGTTGAAATGAAGAGACAAGTAGGTATTTTAAATTCTTATTCTCATGCTTTAAGTCTCATATTTTTTTGTTAGACTCGTGAACAAGTCCTTGAAGTACATAAATCTTCTCGTTAAGCTTTTCAACCTCACGAGTTCTGGATTGCAACCACCGAGAAAATGTGAAAATGGACGATGAGTATTGAGTACCGAGACTCAGAAGTTCATAAATGGCATCATCATCTGACTTATGAGTCAGATCACTCTCATGTTGTATCATGGCATTTATGATAGATGCAAAAATAACTTGTGATTGAGGTGAAGAATACCTCATATATTGATCACGAGGATTACAGAAAGAAGATTGATGAGCTATTGAAAATTTGTAGAATGAGAATGCAGATTAATTATAGAGATGTGAATAAGACATGATGCGAATTAGATGAACCTGAAGACTGCTTTTATAGAGACAGAAATAAGAACAAGACAAACTATCATCTCTTCAAATTTTACTTAGTCAAGATTACAAGATATGCTGGATACATATTATCAAAAGTTATTTAGTTAAGCCAGCGAGATTAACTACAGATTGTCCTTATTTTTCTAGTAAACGCCGAACATTTGCTGTTATCTGCTGATGTTGACTTTGTATTTGAACTCTCTCTTATTCCAGCTCCTCTATTTGTGGTTGCAGGTCATGAGCATACCAGTCCGCAAATTTCTTCAACTCCTTATTTTCTTGCTTTAACCTTTTATACTTTCTATTTTTATTTGCAAGCCTTTGACACAACTCAGATATTTGAATGTTAAGCCGATTACCTCACTCACCCTTGCCAATAACCTCAGAGATATGATCGTCATAGAGGCAGCATATTAAGCATTAAGCATTCTTATTCTGTAACAACCTCATAATCAGTCCCACCAGAAAAATGCATCTCTACTCCTATCATGGTGTTGGCGCCATTGGGAGAGAAAATTGGTGGTTGAGGCGTAAAGGGTTCCCGATTCAAATCTGGAATATTAATAGAAGAAAGTTTCTCGGCCATACTATCGTTCTGGATAAACGGAAACTAGGTCAATGAGCAATGTGATTTTTTTTTTCCGTGAGTATCCAATGGGTGAAAATGATCATTTTTAAAAAAGAAACCCAGAGCTTTCAAATATTTGCAAAATTCCATTTGTCAATAACATCAAGCGGATTTAAATCTCCTTCTGCACTAAGTTGATAGAGCAAGGTCTCAAGACTTTGCAGCACTTTTCGAGACCCAAGCGGCTCCAATTATTCATCTCTCCATAATTTCTACTAACGCACAATTCTTATCAGTCCATTAGCTACTACGCTTCCTTTTTAATGATGCCAAAGGGGGGAGAAGTTTTAGAATAAGAACATTACATGTTCTTGCTAATACTTTATTTTAAGTTAACATCCATTGAATTATTACACTTGTTATATATACTTGGAATTATGTTTATCCATTACTTGAAAAACTAATGCACATTCTCAGGGGGAGCTTAAGTATTACTATAGGCCTTAGAATTCTACGAAATATTTGTTATTATCAAAAAGGGAGAGATTGTTGAACCCAAGGTTTCAAGTTTCATATAATTATATATCTACATATGAATTTTGATGATAACAAATGAACTCAAGCATAAAATAGTCTCAAGCTCAAGTTGTCTATACAATGAGCCAAACACATCAACGAATCAAGCATGAGTAAAAAAGGGAATAAGCTTACAAATAAAGCTCTTAGAGTACTTTTGTTCATCTCTTGATAAAATTCAAAACTCGATTAAGGCTCAAAATTAATCTTTTCTTATAAATCATCAAATTGTATTTTCCACGTGTGCATGATATATTTGAAAATTCAATTTGAATTTTTAAAAGATGATTGACTGTCATATTTCACATGTGCATAACATGATTAAAGTTTAAATTTTGAAAATCTGAAAGATGATTGATTGTCATCTTTCACATATGCATATTTTGTTTGAAAATTTAAAAAGTGATTGATGTTCTTTTTAATATATGCAAAAGGTAGATGATTTTGTTTGAAAATTTTAAAAAGTAAATAAGGCTCATTTTTTCAATTCGAGAAGTAAAAGATTAGGTTTGAAATTTTTGAAAAATGAATAATGTTGTCTTTGACAATTGCAAAAAGAAGAATCTTTTATTTGAAAATTTTGAAAAGTGAGTGGTACTCTTTTTTGACATGTGAATATTTTTAAATTGAAAATGAAATCTCATATGCCTATAAATAACTCAATTGAGATCTTAATATTAACAACAAGAATATACACACATTAATTGCAAGTTTTACAACATTCAATAAAAATTTCAACTTAACCCTTATTCATTTTGAGAGATATATAGTTTGCGTTGTATTGTTCTTATTTCACTCATTGAGGAGTATTCTCTGATAACTTACCTACTATTAGCTCTTGTATTAGTAAAAGGGTGTGTATAACCCTTGTGCGGGAATAGTCGAATCACCATGTGTAAGGTGATTGTAAGTGTAGAGGGTGTTCTACATGGATTCTTTGTAGCAGTACTGTTCAAATGTGTAATATGTTTCTATCTTCACCTAAACGAGGTTGAATAGTGAATTTGGAAATCCTCAAGGGGTAACTTGAGGTTTAGATGTAGGCAGTGGGGCCGAACCTCGTTAAAATACTGAGTTTGCTTCTCTCTTACCCTTACTCTTTATATTTATTGTTGTTTCGTATTTCATTCATATTTTATATTGTGTATTTGGTTTATAATTGTTAATTTTTTAAATACAACTCAATTCATCCCCATCTTGTGTTAGTCATGTGGGCAACAAAGCCTTTACAAGTACCGTTTTCTTCTTTCTTACTCAATTTGCTTCTTTCTTAACTTTGACGAAGCCCTCTTATAGGCTAGAAAAAGCCTTTATAAGTACCGTTCATCATCACAGAATACGATGGAGACTACACACACTTCGCCACCAATTTACAAAACTTGGGAGAAAAACCAAAACCTGCAATGACTGTGAAAAGAAAATCCCAATGCACCCTATCATATGCCTTTGCCATATCTATATTTACCATAACATTCCCTCCTTGAACCTTTTTATTAATGGCATGAACCATCTCTTGTGCAAGAGAAATATTTTCAAAAATACTATGCCCAGGTATAAAAGCACCTTGCTCAGGAGAGATCAAATGACGCAATAATCCTATCAACCTATTTACTATGATCTTCGAGAAAATCTTGTACGCAACCGAGCAAAGACTAATTGACCGAAATTTATCAAAACTCTTAGGATCAGGTACCTTTGGAATAAAGACAATATACGAAGAAGCATAAAACCTCGGCCACTCAAATCCATTGAAAAAATCCCTTACCGCCTCCATTACATCCTCCTTCACAATATCCCAGCAAGAGATATAAAAAGAAGAACCGAAACCATCCAGCCCTGGGCTCTGCCTCAGAATGGAAAACATAGTTGCATTAACCTCTTCCTCTGTCGGCACTTGACATAAACCTGAGTTAGCATCCGCCAAAACCATAGTATTTAACAAAGAAGAAAGATCAGCTTGCACTACATCCTGCAAAGTCCAGGGAAACTTTTTAAAGTAATCCACTGCCCCCGTGTGCACCTGTTCTGGAGATTCCAACAAAGTCCCATGCGCAAGCTGCATATGTGTAATAACGGAAGCTTTCCGTCATTGATTAACCACAACATAAAAAAATTTGGAATTCTGGTCCCCCTCCTAAAGCCATTTCTTCTTGGCTAATTGGGCTAGTCTAATCTTGTAACGCCCCAGTCCCGCACGGGTCGAAGAGTTACTTCCTATTACTTAAACTCACATTTCAACAATATAAATATAGACTCCAAATTCCCAATATCATATAGAATTTTCGATTTAAACTAATTTCCTCAATATAATGAATTTTCCAAAATGCCAAGTCATCATAACACAATAAAATTTCTTAATAAAAAGGCCAATACTCATAAAACTTTCTATGCTTAATCCACAATACTTAAATCATCTTACCCAATGCCTTATAATCTTGATTATCAGCTGAACCATCAAAATATCTGAAAAATATTATGGAGATAATGGGTGAGTTATCAACAACTCAACAAGTAGAAAGCATATACTAGCATGTAAACAGAAGCATTTATAAAGTTCAATATGCAGAACAAAACATTTGCTTTCAGAATGCATAAACAACATATTTACTTTCGGAATGCATAAACAAACTTTGTACAAAACATCAAAGCGAAATTTTCAGAAAAACAAACTTGTTCCCAAAAAGAAAATCCTTTGGCATATCCAAACTGAAATATTAAATTCATATCATCTCATAGCATTACATCGGGACAAATACAATGTTTAAACCCCGTGGTAGGGTTATAAACCACCATTATACCCGTGGCTGGGCCGTATACCATGTTTCATCCCCGTGGTAGGGTTATAAACCAACATTATACCCGTGGTTGGGCTGTATTCCATGTTTCACCCCCGTGGTAGGGTTATAAACCACCATTATACTTGTGGTTGGGCCGTATACCATGTTTCACCCCGTGGTAGGGTTATAAACCATTATTATACGCGTGGCTGAGTCGTATACCATGTTTCACCCCCGTGGTACGGTTATAAACCACCATTATACCCGTGGCTGGGCCTTAACAGAAACAGAACGGAACATCACTGAAATCATATCACATTCAGATACAGAATCAGAACTTCATGCCAAAGTTTTCAGATGACACATCATATCAAAACAAAATACTGAATAGCTTCAAATCATTTCACATGTTCAAAATAAACAAAATCCAAAACATCTTCATTTATTCATAGCAAAAAATTTTAGATTTTCATATTCGCTCTTTTTGCATAGTTTAGAAACAGAATGCACAAAATTAGCTCATGTCTACACCAGTTATGACAGAAAATACTTTCTCTTATATAGAATTTATGCATATGCAGAATAAACATTTGAGGTCGTTTTCAGATTTCTTTTAAAAAAAACAAACATGCTTATTTTCAAGGTCAACCACATTTTATTTCTTTTATACAAAACTAGTATATGAACCCCGCTTATCTGGATTTTTTAGCTTTTTAAAAATTCTTCACAACGATACTGAACGAAAATCAATTATCACCTATAAAAATAATCACATAATTCTCGTAAATTTTCAGTCGAACACGTATTTCGATATTTAAACCTGAAATGCTAATATTTAACCTATTTTAATTCCTCAATACCTAAAATTCTCAAAACCCTAAAATACCAGCATTCCCAATCCATCAATATCTACTTAATTTCTCGGATTAAGATATTAAAATCTAACTTATTTACTAGTGAAATCAAATTATAAAATTTAATACTAGATAATATAATTATACCAAAAGATCTATTGCAGTAAATAATAAAATTTCATTTAATAAAAAAATAAACTAGATTAGAATTATAGTGTTCAAAATAACATTACATGGTTACTGTTCACTTATAAAATTAAATTATAAAAATTAATGCTTAACAATATAATTTAAATCCCTTAAATATTTGCTATAAAAAAAATAAAATTTCTGGACTATTTTAAAATACAATGAGCCCACTTAAAATATAAAAAAACACTACATAAACATAACAACCAAACCCAATTGAAAAAAAAAGGAGCATTTTGGTAATGAGGAAGACTTGTATGTGAAAAACTGGAACTAAAACACTAGAGGGAAACAGTGGCTTACAGGGCAACACTCCACAACTCACCGAGAGTGAAGGAGCCGTGACGGGTCTGGGTGCGATGGACGGTAGTGCTCACGACGACGGGGCACTGAGAGAGAGAGAGAGAAAGTGAGTGATGAGAGAGAGAGCAGTGTGTGTGAGAGAGAGAGAGAGGGAGACTTACGGTGCTGATGGTAGGAAAAGGAGGTGGGACTGTGAGGACTCCAAGAAGCACCTTGGGGTTAGGGGTGCATAACTGACGAAGGCAGTGGCTAACCCGCCGCGGTTGGTGGTCTGAATGGTGAAACAAGGGCTGGTTTTGGTGTGGAAGTGGGTATGGTTTTTGCTATATTTTTAGTGCGTGAAACAGGGGCTGGCCTACGGTGGCTTACGGTTTCACCTGGGGTTAGGCAAAGGTTGGTGGCTTCTGTCGTGCAGGGGAAAAACTCCCACGGGGGTGGTTTCCGTTCTGCTGAACGCACACGGGCTTGGGTTTCGTGGCTGTAATGGTGGTTTCCGTCGAGAAGGTTGGTGGGTATCTCGGGTTCACGTCGGCAGCAACTAGTTCGTAGTGGGTTACTAGGTGCCTTGCGACTTGGTGCGGAGAAGATAGAAAAAAAAAGAGAGGTAGAGAGCATCGATCTACAAGGTGAAGTGTATTCCTGGCATCGAAGGAGCGCACGGGAAAGGGTGGTTACGTGCATGGGGGCAACGGTTACCATGCAGTTGTCGTGCTTGAAGCGAGTAACTTCTTGTACATGGGCAGGAACGGATGAGTGAGAAGAGAAACAATTGGGAAAATAAATAAATAAATAATAATAATAAAATATTGAATGCGAGCTTCATGTTAGACCCGAGTGTTACAAATCTCTTCTCTTTGCTCCCAAGCATCAAGTTCCAGCTTAGTGACAAGATAATCAGCTTCAGTCTCCTCTAAGTAACCAAATTGGAGTTGTTGCTCAAGTGACTCTAACCTTTCTTCAAGCTCCTTTATATTTAGATCCACAGGACCAAACACAACTTTATTCCAAATACGAAGTTCAGTCTTAGTTCTTTTCAGTTTAGCTGCCAACTTCACAAGACCCGAACCCCGAGTAGGCTTCTCCCAAAATTCCTTCACAAGACTAAGAAATGATACATGAGAACACCATATGTTTTGAAACCGAAAGGGAGAAGGACCATACCTCGTCACCACCCGTGCTAATCGAACCACCAAAGGTTCGAAGATTTTCTCTTAAGATACTCCAATTCCGCCTTCTCAAACCGATAAGAGAATGCCATATTGACCAACGCCCTATCTAGACGTGCCCATCTTCTGGCAGTACCCTCTTGGCCATTGCACCAAGACATGATATTACCTTGGCAACTCAACTCTATAAGGCCACAAGCATCTTTAAGCAGTCATTAAAAGCATCCATCGCTTGAGCAGATCTAGGAGAACCACCAATTCTTTCACTATCCTCCCTAATTATGTTGAAGTCCCCCACAATAAGCCAAGGGTGATCATTCATATGGATAGCCACCAAACTCTCCCATAGATCCCTTCATTCCGCCTGAGTGCACTTAGCGTAAATAAAAGTCACTAACGTCTTCGTAGATGCCAACGGAAACCATCCAGTCAACATCTGATTAGACAAACTCAAGTAGTAAATAAAACCCCTCTGTAACAACCATATTTTACCCCCATCCCTTCATTACAATAGTAGTTATTAAAACCCAAAAAACTTGCTAATTGCGGCAATTTATTCTCTATTGCAAAAGGCTCGAAAAGAGCTACAATAGCCCCATTATACTTAGTAACCAAACTATGCAACCTATGTCTAGAATTGCCCAACCCCCTTATGTTCCAGGCAAGAATGGCGTCCGTCATAAATTTAATTTTGCAATTCAAGTAGACACCCACTCTAAGTGACGTACAACTTGATTCTTCTCCTTATAACTTAACGCACAGCCATGATAATTCTCCAAGTCATACCCCTTTTGCTTTGACAACACTGCAAGGTTTTCCTCTTCCCCATCAGAACCATGTGATGTACGAACGGGCTCATCCTCCAAATGCGATTTTAGCACAATTCTACTTTCCATTTCTAAAGCTTCTGTCACCACAGCAGAATGACCACGTTCCACACTAGGCATCATATGAGGCCTTCAACAAAGATGAGATCCGTCACAACCTGATTTGGAACCTTCTCCACTCCCTCGCTCAGCTGATCTTCTCCTACAGGGTCTATTGGGACCACCTTTTGGATCAAAGATAGCTCATCAACACTTTCCTCACATGCATGCCTTTCCAACGCCTCTACTTCATCACCTTCCTGAGAAACAACTAAAACCCTCGTTCCTTCATCCCCTACCATTCTCTCGCCTTTCTCATCCACCACAGTATCCTTCAAGACCCCACTATCAGGCATTGAAGTCATCCCATCAACCATGACATTATCACCCTGAGCTTTGTTTGTTTTATGTTTTTCTTGCCAAACTTTTTTCACACCCCCTAGCATCATCCTTCACATGGTATTGCGCACCCTCTCCAACCCTACAAACCATCGAAGTATGGCCCTGCCGACAACATTTCAAGTAGTAAAAACCCTGTTTCTCATACCGAACCTCATGCCAGAATTTCTTATTAGCAACCACAATAGGAAACCCTTGCACCAGTTCATTTGTAAGATCAATCTCCACACACATGCGAGCCCCCGATGCCCTAGTTTTGCACAATGTAGTATTGTTAGTGCCCAGAAAAAGTCCAAATATCGTTGCCAGAATCTGCAAACAATCAGTGCGATATATGTGCATTAGTAATCCTATAAGAAAAATCCACTACGGGGCTAACGTAGATTCCTTACGTAGATCAAAATCGTTTGTCCATCGAAACAACCGAAAAACACACCCAGCAATCAGTCTACCTTCAGGTGCCCAACCATACACAAAGTCCCTATCACTCTGCATCTGAACCAAAACATGATGCTCGTCCATCACACTAAGCAATCCCCAGGACTTCACGATCGCTAGATATCATCAATAAGTGGCCTAGATCTCAGAAACTTCAGGACAAGAGCAAAACGAAAGTCTTCTTCAGCCTTCAACATCTTCCGCTCCGTGAAGACGAAACCAGGTTCTCCATCAACATCAACAGGATAGCGCATCTAAAGCTTAAAGGAAGATTGTGCCGCATCCTTGGACATGACTTGAACATACGATAAAGGACCCCTATCCCCTGCATGAGCCCCCGTCGAGGAAGGAGGGGCAGAGGGTGCCACCATGGACTAACCCTAGGCGAGAAAACCAATGAAAGCCAAAAATGGAAATCCTAGATTCTACGGGGCGATTTCAAAATTCCTCTTGTTTATAGCGGCCCAATTGAATTATTTTTGTATTTGCACTAATTAAGACACGTGTTTTATTTCGTGGAATAGAGCCTTGATTTTTTAGTTGGATTTTTTTATGATATATATATATATATATATATATCATGGAGAATCGTCACTCTTTAAAATAAGGAATATTTATTCCTTTAAAATTTGAAATATTACTCAGATTCATTGGGTATGACCATTTTTATGATAGAAAAAAGTTTGTCCTTAGGGTTGAGATTTTTTTCTAAGAAAGCCTTCACGAAATACTCATATATCATAATTATATCTCTATTTAGATTTCATTAATTCGTTATTGAAAAATTAAAGATGTAGCACTTACTCATCACATCATGGCTAATCACGAACCGGCACGTGTCACATATGTAGTACTATTAGCATGCCAAGTCAATACAAAATGTTGAAAATATATAAAATAAATAAATAAAAATCAACTCAATTAGAAATATAAACACAAAAGTTTTAAAAAAAGATCCTTGGAAATTAGAAACAAAATCAAAACTCATCAAATAAAACCTTTTCGAAAAGCCAAAATGATTCAAATTACAAACTAAAATAAAAAACTTACCATATATAAAATAAATTTTTTTTAAAAAAAAAATCAACTATATTATAAATTAAATCACAAAAACTTTAATTTTTTGTTTTAAAAATGTAGAAACAAAACATGAACAACTCATAGACTATATTTTTTTTCTTAAAAAATAAAATAAAAAATAACCAAAATTAGATAGTGAAAAGATTAAAAAATCAAATAGTGAACTTAATAATAGAAAAAATCATCAGAAACAACAAAAAAAAAAATGATAAAATGTGAATAGAAATTAAAACAAAGGGCCACCCATGCGTGGCGGACCATAGGGCCACTCACACAGTCATCCAAGTCAGTCGGCCCGTGTGGTAATTGTTTCTTAAAAATATAAGAAGAATGGTTTCTTTAAATATATAAATACAAAATTATTATTAAAAATCGCTTAAAATGATTAAAACTTATATAAAAGAGTAATGATAAAGACACAAATTGGGAAGCAGGGGCGGAGGAACTGCAGGGCTTTGGCGTACTAGCACGAGAGGAAAGGTAAGATTGGGAAGGCATTGAAATGCCTTAATTTGAGGCTTTGTGTCATAGCCAAGTGTCCCCGTTATTTTTCGTGGTAAGTGTTAAGTCATTGCTCTAAAATTTAAGCGAATATATAACAACAGATATAACATCTTCTCATTCAGAAATCCACAACTATTTGACATGTTGTGCACAGATATAACAACTTAACTTCGGGCTTCAAAGTCTGCCTGTTGTCACATCAGGCGAGACAATTTTCCACGACAGAAAGTTACCACCTTATTACACAAAGAAACAAAAACAAGAACAATGTACGCGAATTTTATTTTCACTTTCACTGTAGATAATATCGAACCAACCCAATCACGAGGCATATATATAATATATAGCTTACAACTTCTTCACCAACAGATCTACGCCATTTTCAGGTTCTACGACCATCCTAATAGTAGGTGCATGGCTGTACTTTGGGGAGAGGGAGAAAGAGAAATTGGAGAGAAGTAGTGCTATCAGTATCTTGAGTTCGACCATGACCAAGTGCTGCCCAACACACACGCGGGGCCCAAATCCAAATGGCATGTATAAGTGCGGATGACTACAAGCACCCGTAACTCCATTTGCAAATCTAGCTGGGTTGAACTTTAAGGAATCTGGTCCCCATATTTCTGGATCAGTATGCGATGTCAACAACACTGTCCAAATGTTGACACCCTTTGGGATATTAATGTCCCCCAATTTCATGTCCTTCAAGGCCTCCCTAGACATCACGGCGACGGGTGGATAAAGACGCAAAGATTCATGTATTACCATCATTAGCTGCATATCCATATTGAATTCAGTTTGTGCTTAGAAATGCATACTTTACTCTTAGTTTGTGCTAATAGATTCAGATACGGTTTGCACAAGGAGTAATTATTATAAGTAATCTCAAAATACATAGTACCTATTTCATATCATAGGAGGTTATGTTAATTCAAATTTAGATGATTACCTGTTTCATCTTACGAAGCATATCAGCATCAGGTGTACAACCTTGGCAGATGTCGAGAACCTCAGCACGGACACGGTCTTGCCATTCTTTATTTGAAGCTAAGAGCATGAGGCACCATGTGGCAGAAACTGCAGTGGTCTCGAACCCAGCCAAGTATATGTTCTTGCAGTTGTCAACAATGAAACTTTCGGTAGCCTCCTTGCTCAGGTCACCATTCTTAGCGCCCTCAATAACCATATGAAGAAAATCCTTCTCATGATCAGAGGCTTTTTGTCTCTCCTTGACTATCTCTAGTATCAAACTGCGGACTTCCTTTTGTAACCTCCATCCTTCCCTATTGCTTCTCGTGGGAAGGTACCTGTAACATGCATGTAAAGTGAATGTCCAAGTTGTTGCTTTAAAGGGCTATGTAAGCAATGATATAATTTTAGAAATAACATCATTTAGTTTTAGTAAATTTGAGAACCGTCCTTTTTTTGGATAAAATAAAAGAAAGAACTCATGAAAGAATCCTCGCACCTTAAGCCAGGTATCCCAGTGGACAAATCTTTCAAGGACATGACTCCTAGTAGAGCTCTTAGTTTTAGGAAAATCTTTTCCCCCTGTGCATAGTTGCTGCCAAAACAGGCTCTTGAGATCACATCACCAGAGAAACTTCTCAGGTCATCGTCAATGTGTATGTCTGCAGTTCCACCCTCAGTCTCAATCCTACTCTTCCATGAGTTTAGCAGTGGGGTGGTCGACTCAATAATTATGTTTATCATTCCCTACATGGGTTTAAGATCACAATCTACTTGTGCGTATCTCTATTGAAAATTGCTAGATTTACAAAGAAATCTTATAAAAGTAAGTTTACATGATTGTTTATAAACTTATTTTACAACAATATTATTTAATGTTTGCTAAAATGATCATACCTTGACCTTCTCCATGTAAAACTCAGGAGCAAAGATTTTGCTCTGCCTGGTCCATATATCCCCATTTGAAGTGATAATGCCCTGACCTAGCAAAGGATCAAGCTCTTTTTGCTGTTCCAATGGTTTCCCAAAGTCCAAGGATGTGCATGTGGTTACCACTCTCAAAATGCCAGGTTCGTTTATGAATATTTTTGGTGAGGTACCCAGAGAAAACACAAATAAATCACCTGCTTAAACATAAAACATACAGCAAATAAAAGAGCTAGCTAGCTTACTTCTGCATGTTTGACAACAGGCCATTAAGTTTTGAGGGATTTTCTCCTCACTTTTCATAGCTTCGATTCCATGCTTTCTGGACCACCCACGAGGCCAGATCAACATGAATTCACAAAGTTTTTTTTTTTTTTAAATATTAATTTCATCTTCAATATATATATATATATATATATATAAATATTTATCATACAGTGCTTTCTCTATCCAAACCTATCAAATCGTAATTTTCACAAAAACTAATAAAATTTAATCTCAATGATCAATCTTCTTTCATAACATGATGAGATCAAACTCATGAGAATTTGAGATAAATATATAGGATATTGCAAGGTGATGGATACACACCATATTGTTTCCTCCATTGCTCAAAGAATGGAAAGATGTGAGCAGCACAGTTGTGGGAGACCGGGATTTCTCCGGCAGGAGCTTTAACTTTGGTGGATCGGGCCTTCATTATCTCCCAAATATTTCCGAGTAGCAAAGTCGGCGGTGGTCCATTGATGCCTTGCTTTCTCAGTGCAGATCGAAGCCTGTCAGGCTCCAGCACCAGCGCATTATACAGGCGTACCAACAGTCCGGCGAAAGCAAGAAATGCAACGGCAATGAATATCTTTGCTGCATCAAACTTGAGCTCCTCCATGGCCCTAGCTAGTCTTCTTTGTCTTTCACCGTTCACGTAGAAATGAGCTTGGTTCATGACTTGGTTTGTTTCCCCATACGTACAAATTAATATACTGAGTTTGGTCAAACTTGAGGGTAGTTAATTGGAACGAATTATTGTATTAGATTTTGAATTAATTTATCTGTTCCATTCTTTAAACTAAGAGATAATAGACATAGTTTTGAATAATCAATGGTGGTGCATCTACACCGTCCACTCACTTATCTACATATATAAGAATATTAATTAATGCAATAATATCTATATATATATGATGTGTCTGTTCTTTCTCGAGAAAGAAATAGATCATTCAATTCCATACACGTCATCAAAGCAAGATTTCTATTCTATTAAGAATTAATCTACCAATAATAGTTTGGTCTCCCACATAATTTTCTAATTGGCTCACTTTTCAAATAGTCGCCCACCTTAATTACCAAAGAGGCCGTGTATAGTTTTCAATGCTAACAACGTCTTAGGTCATGTCATGACAGCTTATGTGAGATAGCCTGCAGTTGCATGCATGAATTTTTAAAGAGTAATGCTAGATACAGTCTCCATTTGAGGATTGTAATGAAAGCTTAGGCAATTTTATCTTTAAAATTTTTTAAAATTACAAAACTATCCCTCTTAAAATGATATTTTTTCTCATTTAATAAAGGGCCTGCACATACAATCCCCACTTGAGGACTGCAAATAGAATTTCTCATTTTTAAATGGATTGCGATCGACATATATAATTATTTGTTCTAAAAGTTAAAAAATGTAGATTATTATATGAAATACTTAATTAATTGGAGTTGAACTGTAGATCAGTCAGGAACAATTCATGGAACTTCTAGAAATTCATCACCCTCTCTCTCTCTCTCTCTCTCTCTGATCTAAAAAATAAACACATAATTTGGCCTTCCCGCGTACTGCATGCATAGTACTCCATGTAGATCTGCTCTATCACAACTTATTTTCCCCTATTTCATTCATCCTTAATTCCCACAAAATTATAACATTCTAGAGTTATCTTGGGAGAGTACTACTGCTACATCTACAAAATAATTTCACATATTGACGTCATTTCATTTGATTTGTTAGATCTATTTTATAATAAAAATAACTCTAAATTTGTCACAACACAAACTTGTCACAAGTTCCGTCTAAACTTTAGGGCCTATAGATAGATATAGAAAGTGGGTTTGATAATATTTATTAAGTATTTAATAGTATTTGAGAAATTTACTCTCACAGTTATATAGATGTTGTAAAACTTACTTTATATGTCTGTCTTTCTCTCACTTTAAATTCTATTTTTCTGTCCTCCATCTCAGTTTAAAGTTTGAGTTTGAATAGAAACTAATAGCTAGCTTGTTTGGATATTTAGAATATTTCATAATAGTACTTGTGAATAGTAGTAAGATATTTTGAGTTAAGATGTTTTATGAGATTTTAGAAAATGAGAAAAAAAAAGGTAATAAAAATATTTTAATATTTTTTAATATTATTTTTGTTTTGAAATTTGAAAAAAATTATATTGTTTTTTGTGTTTTTTTTAGAGTTTAGAAAAGTTGTAAGACAAATTAATAGTTTAATGGAGGTTAAACTCTAGAAGATCAAATTAAGAATGGGTGCATATGCATCGTGCATGCATGGGTGAGAGGACGTTGTATCTAACAAATAATATTAAAGGGATCACCAAAGTCGGGGATTGAATATTTGAACAATGAAAATGCACCGCAAGTACGCCATCATTTATCTAATTTTTTTTATTCATTTTAAGGTATTTAAAAATGTGCATTAAAAATATAAGAAAAAAAAGAAGTAATTAAGAACTCAACATGCAATATGCATGGTGAGACATTAATTATATATATATATATATATATATATATATATATATGTGGGTCGAACCTCATGATTCATCAATCAAAGTACGTAATTACTATCTATCGTGTCAAAGTAACTTTTAATCGTATCAATTATGGCATAAAAAACTACTTAAAAATGAACTATATCGATAGATGAAGCATAGCTAGCATTGCTCTCAACAAATCGTGAACTATAATGATCACTGCATGCTGAGTTAATTTTTATTTACTATAACGCAAATATGATCAGGATCCACATGATCAAGCATGCATGCGCGCATGTATTATATATGTTCATGACTAATATTATTGTTGATAAATATTTAATTACAAATAGATTTTTTTTTAAATAAACTTACAAATTAACTAATCGGTATCACATGATGAATTAAGTATGTCAATACATTAACAATACTAGTTTTAATCCAATATTGATAATTATATATACTATATAATTTATGATGTTGAAAGTCATGATATTATCTTCTTAATTAAGGCGCAATAAGCCCATAAAAAAAAAATATTAAACTCATATTAATTAAATTGCATATATATACAGACAGGTTCGTTCGTTTGGTTATATATATATTAAAAAAAAAACCATGAAAATGAAAGAAGTTCATGATTTTGTACATTTTTTAAAACAACTTGATATGATAAATAGGAAAAATTAAGGAATAGAAGACGTGGTTTATATATACCTCATAAAATATTTAAATGATGACTAGCTCTCACAAATATTCTTATAAGGATTCCCCAATTGAATTATTTTTGTATTTGCACTAATTAAGACACATGCTTTATTTCATAGAATAGAGCCTTGATTTTTTAGTTGGATTTTTTTATGATATATAATTATATATATATATATATATATTTCATGGAGAATGGTCACTCTTTAATATAAGGAATATTTATTCCGAAAAATTTTATTCCTAAGCCTCATACACCACACACCATAATTTTTATGATTTCTTTAATTTTATTCTCTTATCAAATGTGTGGTATATGGATTATGAGTAGAATAATTCAATTATTTTAAGAATAATAAAACCAAAAAAAACTTTAAAAAAAATTTAAAAAAATAAAAAAATTTTGATGTGTAGTGTATGGGCTTATGAATAGCAATGTCCTTTTCTAAAACAGCCTTCACGAAATACTCATATATCATAATGATATCTCTATTTAGATTTCATTACATCGTTATTGAAAAATTAAAGATGTAGCACTTACTCATCATGACAAATCATGACCAGCACGTGTCACACACTACAAGTTTTGTGGTTGTGCACAGATATAAGAGCATTAGCATTGGATTGGCCATAGGGGTGATACCCGCCCCCTACGGGGCGGGGCCACCCCTTCCCCGCCCCCCGCCCCCGCATATGCGGGGGTGGGGAATTTCTCCCCGGACCCCGCCCCCACATGGCGGGGGCGGGGTCCCCCGTCCGTTGGGCCGGGGTGCGGGGGTGGACCCCCACCCGTCCGCACCCCCCGCCCCCATACTGGGCCTTCGGCCCAGTACATTTTTCTGGGCCCTAAATGGCCCATAATCTGTTTTTGGGCCATTTGAACCCATTATTTAGATTAAAAAGTATATAGATTAAAAAATAGGAAAATATATATATATATATATATATAGAATCATAGATTGAACTACGTTATTAACTAATTAAGTAGTAATCATCACTAAGGCAGTAAGGCACTATGCTAAATTATTTTGTTCACAATTATACAAATTAAGATAACTAATAAACTATTACACTATTACAAACTCCTCTAAAAGAAATAAATAGTACAAATTGTACAATTAACTATTGTAGCAACATTACAATTAATTATAAATGAACAAAATCATAATTTTTCAATTTGATCAATTTGATTTTGGGGTGGAGCCGTAGCGGTGAGTTCACTGAGTGGTGAGTTATGTCGATTGCTGTGAGACTGAAAATCAAGATCATAAAAGTCAATAAGTTATAAAACCTGAAATATTAATAAGTTAAAAATAAAACAAATTAGAATTAAAAAGTTATAAAGATGAAACAAAATTTTAAATGCAAAAAACAATTATGGAAGAAATTGTGCAAACCATGACAATGGTGGGTCCAATACAAAGTCATACTGCATCGGAGGTAGCCGTAGACGTCGTCTCATGTATCACTATAAGTATTAAATTTGAAATCAAATTAATGAATATCAATTAAATGAAAATAAATAAATTAAAATAAGAAATTATAAAATGAAATTAAAATAAATACCAGATCCAAACTGATCATCACTATCCTCTTCAACGTCGGCCTTCTCATACTCAAGAACATCCGGAACATAAATTGGAGTTCCCTTGATCCAATTCTGCGTGCAAATCAAAGCCTCCACAGTGGCAGGAGCTAATGAACTCCGAAATGAATCTAATACACGTCCTCCCGTGCTAAAGGCAGACTCTGAGGCTACTGTGCTAACAGGGATGGCCAAAAGTGTGCGGGCTATCTCTCCAAGAATGGGATACTTCACGGCATTCACCTTCCACCAACTTAATATATCAAAATCTCGTGAAAATGGTAGAATCTCTGCTGCTAAGTATCTGTCTATCTCTGGCTGAGCCTCTACAGAACTCCGAAGGAAGGGGGTCTGCTCATACCTCTCACCCCACTCCAATCTACGTCTTTTCCCAACCTCGACTTCAGGAAACTGTGAGTTTGAGGCTGAGGGGGTAGGTGTAGGTGCCGCAATATTACCACCCCGCAGGGTGGAAAACTCATCAAATAATCTAGTAAGGGTTTCCCGAACCCTTGCTGCAATAAGCTCTGCCCATACTTGCCCGTACGCAAGGCCCAATCCAAATATCATGCCATCCAACTTATACCTCGGGTCAAAGACGACAGCTACATATAACAAAATATTAGCCTTCGTTAAATCTCCCCAATACTTGTCGTACTTTGTCCTCATAATCAATGACATCTCCCGCATCCTAATGTGACCACCCGCGACCATGTCATCTAATTATTCTTTTACCCTACATATTTGCTGACATACAATATTGGATGTAGGGTACAAAGTTCCAGATAGCCTCATGGTGACATCGTAAAAAAGCCTCAAAAACTCTACAAAATTGGTTACAATTTTCCAATCATCCTCTACGGGTTTCCCCAATCCCCCGTGATCATCAAAATATTTAACATATTGGATGTCTTCGTCACCCAATAATGTAAATGCCAGCTTATATTCTTGGGCCGCCTCCAACATCAGAAATGTTGAGTTCCATCGTGTAGGCATATCAGTACAAAGGCCCCTCTTAGATGTTAGGCCCGCAGATCTCGCAGCAACCTTGAATTTGTCCAACCTCGAAGGAGAAGATCTCACCCATCTCACAGCAGTCCTAACCCGAGCAATCGAGTCATAAAGATCTCTCAAACCATCAGTGACAATCAGATTCAGAATATGTGCCGCACATCTCACATGCAGACACTCACCACCCATGAGTGTCTTATTTGCCTCTCTAAGATAGGTCTTTAGATGTCTCAATGCAACATCGTTAGACGAGGCATTATCGACTGTGACTGTAACCACTCGGGTCAACCCCCACTCCTTTATTGCGGCCTCCAAGGCCTTTCCAATTGTCTCACCCTTATGATCTGTGATTTTACAAAATTTTATAATTTTCTTTTGCAATGTCCAATGACAATCAATAAAATGCACAATCAAAGACATATAATTAAAATTTTGGATCGATGTCCAAGTGTCAGTGGTGAGACAAACAAATTGATCCGCCAATTGACCCCTCAACTTCTCCTTTTCAATGTAATAATGTTTTTTTACATCCTTTGCCACCGTGTGGCGAGAAGGAATATTAAACCTTGGTTCCAAGTAGCGAGAATACGCTTGGAACCCTTTCCCATCAACAATTTGAAAAGGTAGCTCGTCCATTATGACCATACGAGCTAGGTGTCTTCTACACTCATCGGGATCATACTTAGTATACCCCTTCAAAGTTGCACCCCCACTAGTCTCATCCGCCATTTTTTTAAGTCCAATTTCTAGCCTAGATTAGCTTTTGTCTTGTAATGATCTTAATATTGGACTTTTTTTGCATTGCTCTTCTAAGTGCACCTTTAATTGTGAGGTGCCATGTTTCCTATAGTGACATCCATAAATTTTTCCACAATAGTTACACTTGGCTTGGGGGTTACTTGAGTCACCACCCTCTAGTTTGGTGAAATGACTCCAAACTATTGAAGCAGGTTTCTTGCTGGGCTTGGGGGCGGGGCAAGGTGCCGTAGGGCTAGGGGTAGGGGTTTGAGTAGGAGGGGTAGGTGTAGGTGTAGGTGTAGGGGTAGGGGTAGGGGTGCCCTCGGCCTGGAAAGGAGAGCTCGCACTAGAATCTGCTGGCATATCCATGAACTCAAGCAAACAACAAATCTGAAATTATAGAAAACATAGTAAATATATAATGAACATAAAAATAAAATTAGAATAAAAAATTAGACCATATAATTCATCAAACAATTGTAAAAAATTTAAAGTCATAAATTTTAGGCATTAAAAAGACACATTAATTATTCAAGTTATAAAAAGACTTATAGTGGTTTTAGTTATTTTTATTGTACTATTTTAATTATTTCTCCGAACTCAAAACAGACAAATTTGAACCAACATATTAAGAAAAATGATCACATCCGAGCATATTAAATTAAATAAAGAAATTAAAGACAATACAATAAAAATGAAACGTCTAGAAATCAACTCAAAATAGGGGATGAGATGTTGATATGAATGGATAATAATGATTATGGTCGCTTTACAAAAGGATGGATGTCCATGCAGAACATAAAAATATGATCAACTTGGTGGTCCAAGCCTATGCTCTATGTAGCTGCTTAATTGTACCCAAATCACGATGGATGTTATATTTTGGAGTCCCTGCCCGAATAGAATACAACAAGACTTTCATCTCATGATTTCATTAATTAGGTTTTTCTATTATCACCTCATGCATGGACACTGCATGATGCGATCGATAAAGCCCATTCATAGTATTCATGTTATGACGAAGGACGACACCAAACATGCAACTGGGCATCAACCCAATATCTAGCCAGCCCATTAACCTATTTCGTCTTGTTCCAGGTATTGATTAGTTTCCTTCTGTTCTTTTTGCATGTATTCTAGGTAACTGTATGAGGTAGAATTGCAAAAGTTCCAGCTGAGTAGAATCAGAGCAAAAGCCAACTGTTTCTGAACGCAAATAAAGTTTTTTTTTTTAGGACCTGCACTAGTTTTTCATAGTAAGATTTATGAAGATTTTCTAACATGCTGATTCTTACTTATCCAGAATGCCTTTGAGATAACATATTTCCTTTGGATATGGGTAATAAATGCTCTACTTTATCTTCCTCAAATTCTTTCTATATTCACTGCTGGAATTCTAAATGTTCGTTCTTGGTACAGTATGAGTTTGGACTGAGATCTTGTTTTCATGAGAGTTTCACTCTTATAATTTTAAGAGTTGTTCTCGGGTAAGTCCTACTTTAGTACAATTATTAGGTTTGATATAAAAGTTTGAAAGTCTTACATTGTAATATATCTTAGAAACAGTTCTTTTGGTAGGGAACATCAAATTCTGTTTTTAAACCCCTAAATTAATTTTTTAAACCCCTAGTGCATAGCAATTTTAAAGATTAAACCCCTAAATTAATTTAGGGTTTTCAATCTTTGAAACCCCTAAATTAATTTAGGGGTTTCAAAGA
Source organism: Juglans cinerea (assembly GCA_961763995.1). Classification (NCBI taxonomy): domain Eukaryota; kingdom Viridiplantae; phylum Streptophyta; class Magnoliopsida; order Fagales; family Juglandaceae; genus Juglans; species Juglans cinerea. The sequence goes on along the minus strand of CAUIVZ010000015.1, from coordinate 17,796,406 downwards.
TTAAAACCCCTAAATTAATTTAGGGTTTCGGATTGGAGCCCTAAATTAATTTAGGGCTCCAATCCGAATTAATTAGATACAATAATATTGAAATTTAGTGATTTACACACATTATATAATGCAAAAAAAAAAAACAATTCACAGCACACAATTCACGGGTCACGGGAGCCATTCAAAATTTCAAAGATCAAACTACATGCACAATCTAAACTCCACAGCACACAATTCACAAAATCCCATCCTCCATCTCCGATAAACCTCATCCTTCCTCCAATCTCCATTAAATATGTAAATCACAAAAAAAATTGAAGTGTCGAATTTGGGTTTCTTACCTTCGGAGATGAAGAGAGAGGAACCGGGTGCGAGTCCGAGTCGTGCGACGGGGATGGCGATGCAGATAGATGGACCGGGCGGCGGCTCACAGCTGCGAGAAGTAACTCAAAGAGAGAGAGAGGCGAGAGCGAGAGGGAGAAGAAATTGAAGAAGAAATCGGATTCGGGGCTGGGCAGAGGCGAGAAGGGGGGAATGGGTAACTAGGGTTTCATTTTTAATTTTAAACCCAGGCATGAAACGACGTCGTTTCATGCCTGGGTTTTTTTTTTTTTTAATATATATGTAAATAACGTATATAATATAATTATATATATATATATAATATATTTGGGCGGGGCGGGGCGGGGCGGGGCGGGGGTCACCCCAGCCCGCCCCCGCCCCCGAATGTTGCCCCAGATGCGGGCGGGTGGCCCCGCCGCCCGCATCTGACGGGCGGGGTGATCCGCCCCGCCTAACGGAGGTGGGGCGGAAGCGGGGCGGGGCAGCGGGGGCCGCTGCCCACCCCTAATTGGCCATCCTATTCTTCAAATTTTGACTAATATGTAACTTTTTCACCTTTAGCTAATCATTCAAAACTTGAAATCTACATTGGATTAGTCATAACACTCTCTATAATAATAAAATATTTTTATTTTTTATTTTTTATATATTTTTAATTAATTTTTATTTTATTTTCATAATCTTCAATAACCTCCAACAAATCATATTTATTTTTATTTTCACAATTTAACAATCTATAATATAATAATCTCATATGTATATAGATGGTAAAATCTCATATGAATAAAAATCTCATATCTATAATATAATAATCTAAAAAAATATTTTTACACTTTCTATAGTTCTTTTCATATTTGAAAAGAAGAATGGACTTATTGTAGTTTATAGTTTGGATGAAAACAATTGAGCTAATTCAATGTGGAATAAATATGGATGATATTTGCTAAATTTGAAGATGAAAATGCATTTGGCTAATCCAATGCCAATGCTCTAACAACTTGACTTCGGACTTCAGAGTCTACCTGATGTCACATCAGGCTAGACAATTTTCCACGACAGAAAGTTTCTACTTAGAATAATGCTACTCTCACCACTCCCGGTCCCGCTCTCGATCCCGCTACATTTTTTTAATTTTTTTAATATTTTTTTTTTACTTAGTGATTAAGTAAGTATTTTTTAATGATATTATAATTTTTTTATTTTTTTTAAATATTTTATAGTGTTAAAAAAATACATGTATAAAAAAGTAAAATAAAAAAATACTACATTTTACACTGAGCGGGACCGGGAGCAGGATAGGGAGCGGGGGCTGTAGAGGCGTCCTACTACTTATTACACAGTGAAACAAAAACAAAAACAGTGAAAAGTTTTAGTTTCTATTTCCATGTACATATTGAACCAACCCAACCACGAGGCATATAATATATAGCTTACAACTTCTTCACCAAGACATCTACTCCATTTTCAGGTTCTATGACCATCCTAATAGTAGGTGCATGGCCATACTTTGGGAAGAGAGGAGAAGTTGAAGAGAAGTTGTTAAGAAGGACAAGGGAGAAAAATATTGAACTGCAAAGTGTATCTTTCTTATTAAGCTTGTACAAATAAATAGACGTACAATGAACTATGTTAGGAAATATATACATAAGGAAAGTGGACTAAGTTGATTGAGTCCTAAAAATAAGCTAATTACAAAAATTGTGCAAGTCTTGATTCTGTGCATGTACGGTAAGAAATAACTCTGTTAATACTTCCCCTCAAGTTGGCGCATGGAGATCCGTAATGTCCAACTTGCGTGAAAAATGATGAAAAAGCTCCTGTCCCAAAGCTTTAGTGAAGATATCCACAAGTTGCTCATGTGAAGGAGTGTGAACAGCTTTGAGGAGGCCCGAACGAATTTTGTCGCGAATGATATGGCAATCAATCTTAATGTGTTTGGTACACTCATGAAACACAGGATTGTGTGCAATATATAGTGCAGATTGATTGTCACAATGTAGAGTAAAAGGCTCGGGATGAGAGAGACCAAGATCAGTGAGGAGATGTTTTAACCAAGTGAGTTCACAGGTTGTGACAGCCATAGCGCGATATTCAGCTTCAGCAGAAGAGCGAGAAACTATATTATGTTTCTTGGTGCGCCATGAGATCGGACTGGTGCCTAACTGAATAAAGTAGCCAGTGGTGGAGCGGCGGGTGATGGGGCAGCTGGCCCAATCAGAATCTGTGTAAGCTAAAACATGGGTATTGTTGGATGAAGGAAAGAAGATACCTTGGTCGGGACAGCCTTTGATGTAGCGAAGAACTCTAGTAGCGGCAGTCATGTGGGGAACCTGAGGAGCATGCATGAATTGACTGAGTGTGTTGACAGCATAAACGATGTTGGGTCTGGTGATGGTCAAATAGATGAGGTGACTGACAAGGCGACGGTAAAGGCCAGGATCAGGGAGGAGGTCACCATCTTGAGTAGTAAACTTCAAATGTTATTCCATAGAAAAATGAGCAGTCCATGCACCAAGTTGTCCACTGTCAGAGAGAATGTCGAGGGCATATTTCCGCTGATTAAGAAAGATGCCTGTGGAAGAGCGAGCAACTTCAAGGCCAAGAAAGTACTTTAGGGAACTGAGGTCCTTTGCCTTGAAATGAGCGGAGAGAATTTTCTTGAAAATCTCAATTTGAGAGAGGTCATTACCAGCAACCAAGATGTCATCAACGTAAACAAGAACAAGAACAATGCTGGTGGAAGTGGTGAGAGTGAATAAAGAATGATCGGCCTGAGACGAATGAAAACCTGCATCAAGAAGCACAGAGGTTAGTTTAAAAAACCAATTCCGAGAGACTTGTTTGAGGCCATAGAGGGATTTTCTGAGGCGACAGACGCGGGTCTCCCCCTTAGGACAATATCCGGGCGGTGGGGTCATGTAGACTTCTTCATCAAGATCGCCGTACAAGAAGGCATTGTTGACGTCGAGCTGATGAATAATCTAATTTTTGGTAGTTGCAACTGCCAATAAGTAGCGGACTGTGGTCATTTTGGCGACTTGAGCAAAAGTCTCATGGTAGTCAAGGCCTTCAACCTAAGTGTATCATTTGGCAACAAGTCAAGCTTTGTACCTCTCGATGGATCCGTCGGCCTTGAGTTTGGTTTTGAAAACCCATTTGCACCCAATAGGTTTCTTACCAGGAGGAAGGGACTCAAGAGTTCAAGTGGAATTATCTTCTAAAGCACGAGGCTCAACAGTCATGGCCTCGTGCCAGTGAGAGTGGCGAATAACATCAGTATAGCAAGAGGGTTCAGTACAAGATGTAAGAGTATTCAAAAAAGTAATATGTGAGGGAGCAAAACGGGAATATGAAAGAAAAGCAGATAAAGGGTGAGCAGTACCTGAAGCCGGTGAAGCAGGTGTAGATGTTGTGGGCTCCGCATGTAAGGTGGGACAAATATAGTCGTGAAGGTAGGCAGGTCGAGTAATAGTGCGGCGAGGACGGGGAGCTGGTGGAGAGAGGTTGGGCAAGGTCATGGGGGTCAGGGAATGAGGAGAGACAGGAGAGTCAAAGAAGTCAGGAGGGTCAAAGGAGGCCGGAGGATCAGGAGATATAATAGGTACAGGGACGGGAAGAGGAACAATAGGGGCAGGGAGAGATCGAGTGTCATGAAGATCTTGAAAATGGAAGGTTTGTTCGTGGAAGGTGACATCTCAGGGGTAGAAGATAGACTGATTCTGGAGATTGTAGAGCTTGTAGGCTTTATGCGTGCTTGGGTAGCCAAGGAAGACACATTTAGTGGCACGGGGAGAAAATTTGTCGCGATGAACACTGAGAGTTTGGGCATAACAAATACACCTGAATACACGAAGATGGTCATAATTGGGAGTTTTATTGAACAAAATTTCAAAAGGTGATTTATTTTGGAGAGTGCGGCTAGGAGTGCGGTTGATGAGGTAGGCTGCAGTAAGAACACAATCACCCCAAAAAGGTAGAGGTAAGTGTGCTTGAAAATGAAGATTGCGGGCAACATTTAGAAGGTGACGGTGTTTACACTCTGCAACACCGTTTTGTTGGGGAGTTTCGACACAGGTACGTTCATGAATGATGCCGTGTGTGTGCATGTATGTTTGAAATTAATGGGAAAGAAATTCTTGTCCATTATCAATTCTAATAATTTTGACTGTGGTGTTAAATTGATTGTGGACAAGAGCGAGGAAGTGCATTAAATGGGTGTAAGCCTCAGATTTAAAACGCATAAAATATGTCCATGTGGTGCGAGAAAAATCATCAACAATTGTGAAAAAATAATGAGCGTCACATAAGGATGCCGTGCGATAACCACCCCAAATATCACAAAAAATGTGATTAAAACGAGAATCACTTTTATTGGCATAAGAGGAAAAAGGTAATCTTGTGTGTTTGGAACGAGCACAAACATCACATTCAAGAAGAGTACAATGAGAATTAAAAATACTGGGAATATTAAAACTAAAGGGATGACCTAGATGTTGATGCCATAGAGTCTAATTTGCAGTAGTTTGAGTAGCAAAAATGATGGGATGTTCAGGGCGGTACACGTAGAGCCCATTGCATAGATTACCCGCTCCAATCGGCTTCATCAATGGAGAGTCCTGAAACAAACAAGAATGAGAGGAAAAAGTTATGAGACAATAATTATGAAGGGCAATTTGGGAAACTGAGAGTAAGTTGAAGGATATAAGTGGGACATAAAAAACATTATGTAATGTGAGAGAGGGAGAGAGATGACAAGAACCCATCCCTTCGGTTGGGATATCCTGTCCTGTTGGGAGCCGAATATGGTGAGGAGATGCAAGGGGCTTCAAATCGGCAAAGGCATCGCGTTGGTGGCAGATGTGGTGGCTCGCACCACTGTCCACCGCCCAATGGAGGCGCCGATTGAAAGAGAAAACGGATGGGGAGAAGAGGTTACCAGCAAAAGATGAAGGGGATGGGTCATTCGAAGCCGGCGACAGTGCTAGGAGGTGGAGCAACTTCTGATACAACTCCGGAGGGAGGGAAACCAGATTCGTAGTCGACGAAGGAGGGACAGAAGTCTGATTTGCAATCGACAGAGCTGACCCTAAGATGGACGACCGCAATTTGTTGGTGCGAGGCTCTCAGCCTGGAGGATACCCGATGAGGGTCCAGCAATAGTCACGTGTGTGCCCGTCTTTGCCGCATGCGATGCACTTCAGAGGAGGCCGTGGTCGAGCAGTGGTGCGGCTAGCCATGGCCATGGTTTCGGATGCGGGGGTTTGGAGATTGAGAAGCCTCTGTTGCTCTTCTTGAAACAAGATGGAAAAAACTTTGCTTATGGAGGGAAGGGGATCCATGGCCAGAATTTGGGTGCGAAGAGAAGCAAAGGAATCGTTGAGCCCAAGGAGAAATTGAAAAACAAGTTCATCATCAGCCTATCGTTGCATGTCTTTGAGGTCAGTTGCGGTTTAGAGATGGCTAAGTTCATCCCACAACTGTTTGGTTTGGTTGAAATAATCATGGACTGAATTTGTGGTTTGGTGCAGGGAGGAGAGGGCTCGTTTTAAGTGATAGATGCGGGCATTGTTTCCATGGCAAAAGCGGGAGGAGAGGTTGAACCAGACAGCGTGGGGATCGGTATGATATTCAAGAGAATTGGCGAGGTTCAGGAGGTGTGAGGGTGCCATCAACAAAGCCCAGTTTATTCTTGGCATTAAGGGCTCTGGTCATGGCTTTTTGCCATTTGGGGTAGTTGTCACCTATGAGAAGGCCATTGACGAGAATTAAACTAGGAGAATCTAAGGGGTGAAGAAGATATGAGGAAGGAATGGGTGGGGTGCTGGCGTCGGCCATGGCAGAATGGCTGGATCGTTGTTTTTTGGCTGATACCATGTTAAGAAGGAAGAGGGAGAAAAATATTGAACTGCAAAGTGTATCTTTCATATTGAGCTTGTACAAATAAATAGACGTACAATAAACTATGTAAGGAAATATATACATAAGGAAAGTGGACTAAGTTGATTGAGTCCTAAAAATAAGCTAATTACAAAAATTGTGCCGGTCTTGATTCTGTGCATGTATGGTAAGAAATAACTCTGTCAATAGAAGTAGTGCTATAAGTGCGGAGGACTGCAAGCACCCTTAACTCCATTTGCAAATCTAGTTGGGTTGAACTTTAAGGAATCTGGTCTCCATATTTCTGGATCAGTATCATGTGATGTCAATAACACTGTCCAAATGTTGACACCCAAAGAGCTCTTAGTTTTAGGAAAATCTTTTCTCCTTGGGCATGGTTGCTGCCAAAACAGGCTAGATCACATCACCAGAGAAACTTCTTAGGTAATCGTCGATGTGTATGTCTGCAGTTCCACCCTCAGTCTCAATCCTACTCTTCCATGAGTTTAGCAGTGGGGTGGTCGACTCGATAATTAAGTTTATCATTCCTTACATGGGTTTAAGTAAATTTATAAATTTATTTTTATAAAATCTCTTTGTAGATCTAAATTCTTCTTGTATTAGTTACCTACTAATTCTGGAGGCAACCAATATTATTTAATGTTTACCAACGATGGCAAACAAATTGAAGCAAGCAATCAAGCGCGACACACAATTTATGTGATTCGGCAACATACTTAAGTCTACGGAGCTGGAGAGATCTTATTAATACAGATGAGATTACTATCACTCAATCTCAACTCACTATCTTTGAGGCTTTTTTCTCTATCACACTTTGCCTCTTTTTGTTCTCACTGAAAACTGCTGAAAGACATCTACAAGATAACAAAATATTAAATCTTTATAGAAAACAGTACTGGAAACCCTAATTGTCGCTCAAGCGGCGTGTCAAGTGCGCCTCGAGCGAACGAACAGCCAATGAACATTGGCTTGAGCGAAATTTTCTTGAGCTTGATATTTAGTACAATGCTTCATATGAACAAGCAAGTTTTTTTTTTTTTTTTTTTTGCAGTTCCAAGAAATCAGATTATTGCCAAAATAAATAAGATATCTAGCTAGTATCTACAGATGAAATGGTGATCATCATTTCACTCTGCCAATAAATAAAGCATCAAAGAAAGCTTGTAGATGGGATGATGAATTACGAGTGATTAGAAGCCATGAGATGAAGTGAATTTGAGATAGCGAAGGATTCGCTAAATGGCAATCTAATGATTACTAGTAGGACATGTATAGGACACTACATGGCTGTCTAGAACAAAAATCCAAATGACAATCCTTAATCAAAAGTCCCTAAAGATGATACAAGAGATCGTTAATAACAATCTTGGAAAAGCCGATAACAAAAATATTGTTGATATAAATCTGTTGGTATTCTAAGATGAAAAGGAAAGTCTCGCTTATTGCTTTTGAAGCCTAGAAGCCATGTAAATTCAAAGAAATCACAACTTAGCCATAAGCAACGTGCAAGAGGAGTTTTTCTAAGCCTGTAAATGGCTTTCTTTAGTTTGCAGACATCATGAGAAAATTGAGGGTACTGGGCAAAACTTGGCAGTTGAGTCATGTGCACAAACTCAACAAGATCACTATGCAAAAATGCATTATGCACGTAGTGTTGAATTGCCAATGATGTACAATCTAGTCAACCATATATATATACAATAGAGGCCGGTTAATGATTCCCATGATTCTTGGGATACTTGTCTTTTATATATAACCGTTATAAAACTATTAATCTAATCCAAAAAAATATACACAAATGGTAGACCTCTTTCACGTTAGGTTTATAAATCCAAGAAAAAAAAATAGGAAAGAAATAGTGTACTTATTGAAAAGAATGCAAGAACTCACTGAAATCGAACGTCTAGAAACACTTTAAATGATTTGAGAACCTTCAAATGTGGTGGAGATTTCCTTGAGTATTTCAATGGGTCTTTAGAAATCCGCTGTTATATATTTTCTTTTGCACCATTTGACATTTCGCTTCCACCCTGCAATTCTCATTTTTTCACTCGGTGCCTTGTCAAATGGAATTGCTATTTTTGCGGTACGAATGCAACGGAAGAGAGTTGGAATTGCACCGCTTGACGTTTCTTGAATTTGAAAAGATGAAGTAACCAATTTGTAGATGAACCGACACAATAAAACCGAATGAACCAAGAATGCAATTCTTGAATTTGAAGAAAGTAGTTGGAGTCTGAGGTTGCAAAAGCTTTGGCCCATGTATTTTACATAGCCAAAAAAATTGCCATTAATGACAACTCAAATGTCTCAAACTCTGCTTTTATATAATTAAATAGATATAATATAATAAAGAAGAGCTTGCAGTAATTCCATAAACTATGGGGGATTCCATTCAACAAAAATAACTTGAATTCTTTGCACTTCCATTCTGAAGACCCATGTCACCTGGTGTGGCCCATGGTTACAAGCAGGTTGGCATGGCTAACGCCATGGCCTGCCGAGTTGCACTTTACTAGGATCAGCAACTTGACTTCGTTCATTCCAACCCCCTCGAAAAGCAAAAGGTCACTCCATCATTCTCGTTGCAGGTTTGGCCGGCAAAACACTCTTTCCGGAACGAGGGAGAGAGATGGAATTAAGCAGTGCGGAGGGACTCTGCATATTAGATACAAATTCAGAATGCATATTTTGTACAAGATTTTTTTAAAACAAAGTAATACCCATCATAAAAAAGTGGTAATTGAATTGAAAATGCACCACGTTTTCGTCATTATATTTCTGTCTACTGTTGACCAATGAGATTGGAATAGACGTTTTAAATTCTCAAACATAACGAGTAAAATAGAAATAATTAGTTTGACGTACGTAGGCCATCATTTATCTAATTAACTAATTATTCGTTGAGAAATTATATTTACAGTTATATATTACTTTTAAAAAAAATAAGTAAATATAGAAATTACACTAAAAAAATTAATTTTTTAATAATAAATCTTATTCTTTTAAAAAAAAATGCACGATTCTTACACAATTCATAATTGTATCTAGTATTACTCGTATGATTGTATCAACAATTCTAACCCAACTCTGCCGTGCTATCGCCCTTGGATGGCAAAACACCACCAAATTCAACTCATACACGTGAGAAGATAAGGAAAGTAAAATAAATAAAAATAGAAGCTTCATGCTTCTCTGAAAATTAATGATATTCTCGCTTTTTTATAAATGATATACGCAAGCTTGCACACTTCAGACTTGTACCGAGCTTCACGCTATAAAATCATATATATGTATGCGAATCTACTTGGACTCTTAAGCACACTTCCAACTGATAACCCATGGCATGACATATTTGAGGCTGGCGAGGCCCATGGTTACACGCGTGATGTCAATGTGCCAAGCTCCACTCTACTGGGATCAGCATCTTAACTTCGTTCCCACCCACGAAAACCAAAAGCCCACTCCATCGGTCCTTGTTGCTGCAGGTTTAGCCTGGTTAGGTAGTGGCCTTTGTCGACACCGACAAAGCACGCCTTCCGGAGCGAGCGCCCGTGCGCGAGAAAGATGGAAGCAAGGGCAGAGGGACTATGGGGTCTTGGCGTACTAGCTAGCACGATAGGAAAGGTGAGATTGGTAAGCCTCGAAATGCCTTAATTTGAGGCTATGTATCATAGCCGAAGTGTCCATGTTATTTTTTTAAGTGAAATCACTGCTTGTTCAAAAGTTTAAACAACAAAATTGTAACAATAAACAACAGATATAACATCAATCTCATTCAGAAATCAACAACTATTTCACAAGTTGTACACAATAAGAAGTTGTAGGAATGAACAACTTCACTTCAGAGTCTATCTGCTGTCAAATGAGGCGAGACAATTTTCCAAGACAGAAGTTACTACATATTACATAGAAACAGAAACAGAAACAAAAATAAAAACAGGGTACGTGAGTTTTATTTTCTCTTTCCTTGTAGATATCGAACCAACCCAATCACGAGGCATATAATTATATATAGCTTACAACTTCTTCACCAAGAGATCTACTCCATTTTCAGGTTCTATGACCATCCTAATAGTAGGTGCATGTTTGTACTTTGGGGAGAGGGAGAAAGAGAAGTTGGAGAGAAGTAGTGCTATCAGTATCTTGAGTTCGACCATGGCCAAGTGCTGCCCAACACACACGCGGGGCCCGAATCCAAATGGCATGTACAAGTGCGGATGACTGCAAGCACCCTTAATTCCATTTGCAAATCTAGCTGGATTGAACTTTAAGGCGTCCGGTCCCCATATTTCTGGATCAGTTTGTGATGTCGACAACACTGTCCAAATGTTGACACCCTTTGGGATATTATTGTCCCCCAATTTCATGTCCTTCAAGGCCTCCCTAGACATTATAGGGACAGGTGGATAAAGACGCAACGATTCATGTATCACCATCGTTAGCTGCATATCCAAATTGATCAATTATGTGCTTCGAAATGCATTCTTTACTCTTTGTGCTTAAAGATTCAGACACGGTTTGCACACAGAGTATTATTAGGTACTCTCATAATACATACATGTGGTGTTAATATCATATCATAGAATATCATGTCGATTAAAATTTAGATGATTACCTGTTTCATCTTACGAAGCATATCAGCATCGGGTGTCCCACCAGGGCAGATGTCGAGAACCTCAGCACGGACACGGTCTTGCCATTCTTGATTTGAAGCTAAGAGCATGAGGCACCATGTGGCAGAAACTGCAGTGGTCTCATACCCAGCCAAGTATATGTTCTTGCAGTTGTCAATAATGAAATGTTCCGTAGCCTCTTGGTTCAGGTCACTGTTCTTAGCGCCCTCAAGAACCATCTGTAGAAAATCCTTCTCATGATCAGAGGCTTTCCGTCTCTCCTTGACTACCTCTAGTATTGAATTGCGGACTTCCTTCTGTAACCTCCATCCTTCCCTATTGCTTCTCGTGGGAAGGTACCTGTAACATGCATGCAAAGTGGATATGTCCAAGTTGTCTTTTAATGTCTCTATTGCTTTAAAGTGGAGAACCATCCTCTATTTTTTTTTTTTTTTGGATAGAATAAGACAAAAAACTCATGCAAGAATGCTCGCACCTTAAGCCAGGTATCCCAGTGGCAAAACCTGTCAGGGACATGACCCCCAGTAGAGCTCTTAGTTTTAGGAAAATCTTTTCCCCCTGGGCATAGTTGCTGCCAAAACAGGCTCTTGAGATCACATCACCAGAGAAACTTCTCAGGTCATCGTCGATGTGTATGTCTGCCGTTCCAACCTCAGTCTCAATCCTACTCTTCCATGAGTTTAGCAGTGGGATGGTCGACTCGATAATTAAGTTTATCATTCTCTACATGGGTTTAAGACATAAAGAAATTTTATAAAAATAAATTTATAAACTAAAACGACTTATATTATGATATATTTATTTTACAAGAAAAAATTATTTTCAATTTAATATTTTATATTAAATAGCGTCAATTTATAAACTTTTTTTTATAATATATTTTTTATAGATCAATTACTTCTCGTATCAATTACCTACTAATTACGGAGGCATGCACCCAATATTATTTAATGTTTGCTAAAATAATCATACCTTGACCTTCTCCATGTAAAACTCGGGAGCAAGGATTTTGCTCTGCCTGGCCCATAAAGCCCCATTTGAAGTGACAATGCCCTGACCAAGCAAAGGACCAAACTCTTTTTGCTGCTCCGATGGTTTCCCAAAGTCCAAGGATGTGCATGTGGTTATCTCTCTCAAAATGCTAGGTTCGTTTATGAATATTTTTGGTGAGTTTCCCAGAGAAAACAGAAATACATCACCTGTTTAAACATAAAACATACAGCAAATAAAAGAGCTAGCTTACTTTTGCATGTTTGGCAGCCATAAGTTAGACAATTCACAAAGTTTTTTTTTTTTTTAATTTTAATTTCATCTTGGATATTTTTTTTTTAAATATTTACCATAAACTTTCTGATTTATCCAAACCTACCAATCTCATTCTCACAAAAACTCATAAAATTTAATTTCAAACTTTGTCATCTTTATTTTCAACGATCAATCTTCTTTGATAACATATCAAACTGATCAGAATTTGAGATAAATATATAGGATATTGCAAGGTGATGGAGACACATGCACCATATTGTTTCCTCCATTGCTCAATGAATGGAAAGATGAGAGCAGCATAGTTGTGGGAGACGGGGATTTCTCCGGCAGGAGCCTTAACTGTGGTGGAGAGGGCCTTCTTTATCTCCCAAATATTTCCCAGTAGCAAAGTCGGCGGTGGTCCGGTGATGCCTTGCTTTCTCAGTGCAGATCGAAGCCTGTCAGGCTTTAGCACCAGCACATTATACAGGCGTACCAACAGTCCGGCGAAAGCAAGAGATGCAACGGCAATGAATATCTTTGCTGCATCAAACCTGAGCTCCTCCATGGCCCTAGTCTTCTTTGTCTTTCACCGTTCACGTAGAAATGAGCTTGGTTCATGACTTGGTACAAATTAATATAGTGAGTTTGGTCAAACTTGAACAATTTCATATATTCTTTTCGTTTTCCTTGAGGCAGGGCGGGCTCAAGAGGCAGGGAACTAAGACCACACAGCCGAAGGCCCCCCCACCTTGAGAAGGCCTCCAAAAGAAAAAACAAATATTATGATCTTAAAAAATAAATTATAGAAAAGATATTAGTTAGCATAAAAGATGGAAGTTTTTTTGTCTAAAATAAAATCAATCTTAAATGGTAAAATTTGGTAAAAAAAAAAAACAGTAAATATAGAAGTTTTACTAAAACAAATCTTACTCAAAATGTACAAAATTTCCAGACAATAGTAAAATTAGAATAGAAGTAGCAAAATGATGATATATTACTCTTAAATATTTTATAAAATATGATTTTTATTTTGATATCGATGGCCATATTTGTTTTCAAAATGAAGTATTAAAAGAAGTATTTATGAATAAGGGACAATACTCTATTTACATAAAAATTAGATTCTCTTTCAAATTGTTATAGTACTTATAGATATTATTAATCAAAACAATATTAATATATTTTTTGCATCTCATAAATTTTCAATATAATTTTATTATTTAATATTTAAATATTATTATCATTTTTAAATTAAAGCGTCATGTACTTAATAGTAGCCTTAAGCCACAAAATATATTGAGCGGCTCCTGCCATGAGGGTAGTTGGAACGAATTATTGTATTAGATTTTGGATTAATTTATCTGTTCCATTCTTTAAACTAAGAGAAAATAGACATAGTTTTGAATAATGGCGGTGCATCTACACCGTCCACTCACTCTACATATATAAGATTAAATGCAATAATATCTATATATATGATGTGTCTGTTCTTTCTCTAAAAAGAAAGAAAAACGCTTGTTGCAAGCGCCTAGTGCAAACGGCGTGCAAACGTGGAGACACTTGATGAGAGAGACCGAGCTGATGAGAGAGAGATGAGAAGAGCTGAGGAGAGAGAGAGAGAGAGACCGAGAGACCGAGCTGATGAGAGAGGAAGAATTCATTTTAAATCTGACGTGGCATGGACGACTGCACGCCAGTTGTATCTACCGATTGTATATAGAAGAACTGAAAAAGAAATAGCTAATTCAATTCCATACAAATAATAGTTTGGTCATAATTTTCTTGGCTCACTTTTCAAATAGTGGCCCACCTTACCAAAGAGTTGAATTATTGGTTTGTCTATATTTTAACGTTAGTATAGCTTTCAATGCTAACAACTTAGGTCATGTCATGACTTATGTGAGATAGATACTTAATTAATTGGAGTTGGAGTGTAGCTAGAGTAAGGATTCGAACTCAAAAGTACTTCTGTTGAAATCACCACTTATCAAAAAATTTTGAATGGACCAAGTGATCACCAGATTGAGTTAAAAATGCCCAAGTTTATCGTCATCATTTTTCGACTTCTAGTGACTAGTGAGAAATGGAATGAGACGTTAATTAGGTTCTCAAACAAACCGGCAATGTAACAGTAAAAGTAAAACTACTATATAGAACCATGCATTTGCTTGTAGCTAGTTACATGTGTTGCATTACTACATAGTACCAAAAATTTATATACATGGACTAACCCCGTTGTATATATATTGCACATATATATAGAAGCTGTCGAGAGACAAGGAATCATGCATGCAACACTTTCCGTGTTACAGTTATAAAAATATTTTATAAAAATAAATTTACAAACTAATGAAATGGTTTCATGTAATCATATAATATATTAGATTGTAAAATTATTCTTATTATAAAGTAAATCATCTAACGTATATATCATATGAAATTATGTCAGTTTATGAGTTTATTTTTATAATTATTATTATTTTTGTTAAGAAGTCATACATATGTGATGAAAGACTATGAATAAGACGACCTTCACAATCAAAGAGTCGTAGCAAGGCTCTATCGTATAAAAAATATTAAAACAGATTCTGATAAATTGTATTATATATATTCAACGGTCAATAACGTACAACAGAGGGATTAAACGATTCCCATGATATTTGAAAACTTGTTTTTTTATGCAATAAAAAAAGCCATAAATTATGGGGGAGCAAATGGTAGCCACTTAATTTCCTTTGTGGGCGTGGGCATGATCTTTGGGATGACAAATGGTGTATCGACGTGCCCCTTCAAGCTCGATGGGAGAGGATAATTGAATGGCGAGCTTGTCATGTAAAGGAGAAATTTTGGCCCCTCATTAGAGGCTTGGTAAGCACGTTTGCATGTTGGTCCTTGTCAGAAATGAATCGAACATGCAATTGCCCATTATGGTTCATCATGATTCGCCATGATCTGAATCAAGAAGAATGAATTTGGAAATGGTAGAATCTGCCCCCAAAGAGATACACATTCACAAACAAAAGAATATAATAAGAGATAGGTAGCACCAAAATTATCACATCATAATGTTGGTAGTTGTTAGAGAAAAACACAAGGTTCTTGAAGAAGTCCGGTCTTGTAACCATATCAACTCACCTGTGGAATTTTCTAGAGCCTGATATTTAGTTTCAGTGCTTGAACGAGTAATATTTTGTTGTTTTTATGGAGTTTTAAGAGATCAACTATTGCCAAATAATTAAGATATCTTCTGATAAAATGGCGATCATGAGTTCACTATGCCCAATCAACATCAAAGAAGGCTTCTAAATGGGATGATGAATTGCAAGTGATTAGAAGTTCATGAGAGGAAGTGAATTTGAGATAGTGAAGGATTCGCTTAATGGCATTCTAAGTATTACTAGTAGGACGCTACATGGTAGTCTAAAAAAAAAATCCAAAGGGACGATCCTTAATCAAAAGTCCAATCTAAAGATGCTCCAAGAGCTCGTACTCAATAACAATGTGTGGGAAAACGGTAACAAAAATATTGTTGACATAAATCTATTGATATTCTAAATATGAAAAGGAAATGATAACTTTTGAAGCCTAGAAGCCAAATTCAAAGAGATCACAACTTAGCCATGAACAACACGCAAGAGGAGTTTGCCAAAGCCCATAAATGGCTATATTTAGTTTGTAGACATGATGATAAATTAAGGGTGGGCAAAGCTTGATGGTTGAGCCATATGCACAAACTCAACAAGATCACCATCCAAAAAGGCATTATAAACATAGAGTTATTGTATATTTCATTATCAACAATGTACAATCAAGTCAACCATATATACAATATGTGAAGCCCAATCTTGTAGAAGCCCAGCCAGTGTAGAAGCCCAAAGCAGTAGAAAAAGGGCCCAACACTTAAGCTCAAAATGGCGCCATTTTGACTTATGTCCCCAAACCCTAATACCCCATTTTCCTTCTTTTCCTTTGCTTCTCTCTCTTCCTCCCCACGTAGTCCCCTCCCCTCTTGTGAGCTCTACCCACCGCCCCTACGCACCTAGCTGCTCGTACCACACATCGTCTAGCTCGGCCCCTTCTCTACCATCTCTGACTACCGCTCACCTCCTCCAATCTAAGCTAAGCCATGTGACACCCGTGAAGAGGGCTTCTTGGCCTATAAATAGGCCGAGACTCCTCCCCCCTCTGACCATTTCTCTTTTTCCTTCAACACTGAGACCGGGCCGGTAAACTAGCACACACACACCACCATAGATCCTCCACCACCAAGTCACTCTTTGATCACCACTCTCTCTCTCTCTCTCTCTCTCTCTCTCAGAAAGCTCGACCCTTTTTGGGTTAGAAAAACCTAGTCGTCGTCATCACCTGTCGTGCTACGCCTTCCATAACATGCTTCCCTCCCTCCCGATCTCATTGCCTTCTTCAAATTTCTCTCCTCCCTCTCTCAGACTATCTTTCTCTCTTTTTCTCCCTCTCTAATTCATTGTCATCGCGAAAGCCATTGCTACTGTCCAACACTGAGACCGGGCCTGTAAGCCCCTCAGTCTCAATTCCTTGCATTCAAGTTATCTCCACCTCTCTCTCTCTCACCTAAACTCACTCCCTCTCTGTTTAGGTTTAGACCCGCCAACCACCCAACTCCACCTTCCTCTAGACTTTTCCTCCTTGTCTCTCTCTTGCTCTCTGTCTCTCCCTCATGTTCACTGTCTCTCTATCCCAGCAATACACACACACACTCACTACCCCTTCTCTATGCAAGACTCCCAAGACTACTTGGAGGACCACCTCAACACCCACCGATGGGAACCACCACAACCAACAAGCAGAGCTCAGGACGCTTCGATCATCTAGAAATTTTATCTACACACTATAAGTGGCTCTCAAATTAACCTTGGAATAATTGTAGTTGGAATTGTGAAATTGTGAATTATGCTTTGATGTTGTGAACTGTGCGTTGTGTGAAATGTTGGGATAAATTGTGTAGTTGTGATGTGGTCATGCGTCATGTGAAGTGGTAGGATAAATTGTGTGATGTTGTTGTGTGTCGTATGAAGTGTTGGGATGAAATGTGCAATTTGAGACGTGGTTGTGCCATGTGAAGTGATGGGATAATTGTGTAATTTTGTGACATGCTGTGTGAAGTGCTCTTTTTGTTGTTTAATGTTGTGTTTTGTATCTTAAATATTGTTGTTGTATGTCATTCCTCATGTAATTAACTGTAGTATTTTTGGATTGCATTATTATTGAAACTATAAATTGTTGGATTCCTGTATCAATGGATTTTGTGGGTGCATGAGTCTCATGACACCAAGTCGAGATAGGGCATTATCTTGGTAGAGCTCCTATGGTTACTTAGGAGCTCATAAAACTGAATGACATCCCCTGGGTTGTCGTCGGGGGACAATGGGCTTGGGCAAGACAGTAACGTTCTCAAGTCGACGTCGTTGCCGCTCTGCTAGTGGAGGATAGAGAATGCTTGGCCAAGAACACGCCAAGCGATGAATTGGGCATCGCTTGTTACGAAGTAATATGCATGGTCTTTACTCGTGGTGTGACGAAGGGAGCTAGAGTGTGTGAATGATCCATAAGGGAGACCATGGTGCATACTTTAATAAAACGGATCTTTTCAAAATAAAACGTGATTTTTTGGTGTGTAATGTCTTGTGTGAAAGATTTGGTGCATACTTGAGTTTGGTTAATTGCAAAATGGAAAATATTATATTTCGTATTTCCTAGTTTGCATAATTTTTCTTTTCCACCTGCATGTATTTTGAGAGTTAGACTTAGTTTCACTTACTGAAATTTCACAAAATCTCAATGTGGTGGTCCCACATGCGGTTCCGCTCTTTGGAATCGTAGATTTTGATATAGAGGATGAGTATGATGAGGCGTATGGATAATTCTCCATTTGTAATTAAGTGTTATTTTTTGCTCTTTGTAATTATCGAAGGACTGTAATATTCTTTTTTCTATGGTTTGAAAACTTGTGGCTTATGGATAATAGAATTGTGATGAATTTAAATTTTTTTTGTGCTGTTAGTTAGACTTTAATGACTAACTTTTTTATTTTTTGCTGTGAATTAATTGTACACATTTATTGAGCATGCGAGCACAGACTGTATCTTCACATTGTATGAAGGGTGTATGACCAGAAAAGTCAACATCCTGGCATTGCGGCTACCGCCAAACCACAAGCGGAGGCTGAGGGAGCCACACAATAGAGGGTTAATGATTCCCGATTCCCATGATTCTTGGGATACTTGTCTTTTATACAATACAATATAATAAATAAGAGCTTGTTGTAATTACATAAACTATGGGGAATTCCATTCAACAAAGTAACTTTAAAATTTGGACTGAACTAAGATTAAAGTTCAGTTTAATTTTAAGCTGAGTTTAACATCCAAATACTCAATTCTCAAATCACAAAACTCATTTCAACTCAAAATCTATTTACATGTGGGACTCATAATCTTTTTCAACTTTTCATAAATACATCTAAACTCATCTTAATATCCAAACACATCTAAATTCATCTTAAGTGGGGCTTATAAAACTCACTCCACTATTTCAATTCACTACTATTTATAACGAACTCAATAAATCTCAACTTAGGTCAACGTTTAAACGGGGCCTAACTCTTTGCACTTCAAATCTGAAGACCCATATCACTTAGCACATGTGGCCCATGGTTACAAGCATGTTGGCGTGGCTAACGCCACGGTCTGCCGAGCTGCAATCTACTATGATCAGTATTTTGACTTCGTTCCAACCCACGAAAACCAAAAGCTCACTCCATTATTCTCGTTGCAAGTTTGGCTGTGTGGGCTCTGTGGACACCGGAAAAACACTCTTTCCAGAACGAGTGAGAGAGAGAGAAGCAGTGCGGAGGGACTCTGCATATAAGATTAAAATTTTAGAATGTACAAGCTTTTTGTACAAGATTTAAAAAAATATATATCATTAAAAATTAGAAACAAAGTAAAAACACATAAAATAAAAAATTTTCAAAATCAAAATATTCAAATTACAAACTTAAAAAAAATAAATTTAAAATAAAATAAAAAAGTTTAAAAAATCAACTATTTATATATTAAATCACATAAACTTTAAATTTTAAAAAAAAATAGAAACAAAACAACAACTCATAGACTATTCTTTTCTTAAAAAATAAAATAAAAAACGAACCAAAGTTACATAATGAAAAGATTAAAAAATTCAAATAGATAAACTTAATATTAGAAAAAATCACAGACAAAAGAAATGATAAGATGTGAATAAAAACTAAAAAAAGGCCCACCCATGTGGCGGACGATAAGGCCACTCTCATAGTCATAGTCATCCAAGTTCTAAACTATTAAAAGAAATAACCAGTGCTATCCATAAATTTTACACTTTATATATCTATTTAAAGACATATTATTTTATATTTTTATCATATTTTATTAACAAACATGGCTGAAATCATTTTTATTACGTAGATAAAAAGATAAAATTACATATTTTTAAGTGGATGTGCTGGGACGTGGAGCTTATGTTTAAAATTTTTTAAAAAATTAAACCATGTCAAATCATATATATGAACAACAATATCATCCTTGCGTCAAGTTTACTTTGAACTCTTAGCACGACACTTCCAACTGATAATCCATGTCATGTCATAATTTGAAGCTGGCGAGGACCATGGTTACACACGTGTTGGCATTGCTCGTGCCATGGCCTGCCAAGCTCCACTCTACTGGGATCAGCATCTTCACTTTGTTCCACCCACGAAAACCAAAAGGCCACTCCATCATCGATCCCCATTGCTGACACCGACAAACGACGCCTTCCGGAGCAAGAGTGCGCGTGCGAAAAAGACAAAAGCAGGCCCGCGGAGGAACCTCTGGGGCCTTGGCGTACTCGCACCAGAGGAAAGGTGAGATCAGGTTAGGCCTTGAAATGCTTCGATTAATTTGAGGCTGTGTCATTGCCAATGTGTCCACGTTATTTTTTGTGGTGACTGTGAAGTCACTGCACGTCCAAAGAACTAAGTGATGGAGTTGTGAGAATAAACAACATATATATATATATATATATATATATATATATATATATATATACATCATTCTTATTCATAAATCCACAACCATTTCATTGGTTTTACGCGATGAGAAGTTGTAACTTGTAAGACTGAACAAATTCACTTCGAACTTCAGAGTCTACCTGCTGTCACATGAGGCGAGACAATTTCTCACGACAAAACATACTACATATTACACAGAAACATAAACAAAAGTAGTGTACGTGAACTTTCTTTTCTATTTCCATGTAGATATCTAGCCAACCCAATCACGAGGCATAAATAGCTTACAACTTCTTCACCAAGAGATCTACTCCATTTTCACGTTCCATGAGCATCCTAATAGCAGGTGCATGAATGTACTTTGGGGAGAGGGAGAAGAAGAAGGAGAAGTTGGAGAGAAGTAGTGCTATCAGTATCTTGACTTCGACCATGGCCAAGTGCTGCCCAACACAAACACGGGGCCCAAATCCAAATGGCAAGTACAAGTGTGGATGACTGCAAGCACCCTTAATTCCATTTGCAAATCTAGCTGGGTTGAACTTTAAGGCGTCCGGTCCCCATATTTCTGGATCAGTATGCGACGTCAACAACACTGTCCAAATGTTGACACCTTTTGGGATATTAATGTTCCCGAATCTCAGATCATTCAAGGCATCCCTAGGCACCGCGGGGGCAGGTGGATAAAGACGCAACGATTCATGTATCACCATCGTTAGCTGTATATCCATATTGAATTTTGTGTGCTTAGAAATGCATTCTTTACTCTCTTTGTGCTAATAATTAATGAGATACGGTTTGCACACGGAGTAATTATTATAAGTAATCTCAAAATACATACGCATGGTACCTATTACATATCATAGGATGTTATGCTAATTCAAATTGATATGATTACCTGTTTCATCTTACGAAGCATATCAACATCAGGTGTACAACCTTGGCAGATGTCGAGAACCTCAGCACGGACACGGTCTTGCCATTCTTGATTTGAAGCTAAGAGCATGAGGCACCATGTGGCAGAAATTGCAGTGGTCTCGTATCCAGCCAAGTATATGTTCTTGCAATTGTCAACAATGAAACTTTCGGTAGCCTCCTGGCTCAGGTCACTGTTCTTAGCTCCCTCAAGAACCATATGAAGAAAATCCTTCTCATGATTAGAGGCTTTCTGTCTCTCCTTGACTACCTCTAGTATCAAACTGTGGATTTCCTTTTGTAACCTCCATCGTTCCCTATTGCTTCTCGATCGTGGGAAGGTACCTGTAACATGTAAAGTGGATATGTCCAAGCTGTTGCTTTAAAATTTAAATGACTCTCTAAGCAATGGTACAAGTTTAGAGGTTTCATCATTTATCTTTACTAAATTGGAGAACCATCCTATTTTATTTCTTGGATAAAATGAAAGAAAAAACTCATGAAAGAATACAGCTCGCACCTTAAGCCAGGTATCCCAGTGGACAAACTTGACGTCGACACGGCCCCTATTAGATCTCTCTTCATTTGGAAGTTCAACTCATCTCAACTCATCATTACAACTTTTTCAAATCCCAACATAAAATATAATAAACAATTCAACTTTTTCAAATCCTAAAATAATAATAATAATAAACAATAATATTCTAACAATATTTTATCATCTTAACTCAACTCAATTCAATTCAATATCCCAACGCACCCTAGTTTTAAAAAAATCTTTTCCCCTTGGGCATAGTTGCTGCCAAAACAGGCTCTTGAGATCACATCACCAGAGAAACTTCTTAGGTAATCGTCGATGTGTATGTCTGCAACTCCACCCTCAGTCTCAATCCTACTCTTCCATGAGTTTAGCAGTGGGATGGTCGACTCGATAATTAAGTTTATCATTCCCTACGTGGGTTTAAGATCACAATCTAGTACTTATGTGTATAAAATCACAATCTACTTGTGTGTATCATGTCAATTGAAAATTGCTAGATTTACAAAGTAGTATTATAAAATAAATTTATAAATTGACGTGATTTTAATTGATTATAGATAATTTTTTATTTTAAAAGATAATTTTTTTGTAATTCAATGTTTTGTATTAAGTTACCTGAGTTTATAAACTTATTTTTATAAAATCTCTCTGTAGATCTAAATACTTCTTGTATCAATTACCTACTAATTCTGGAGGCAACCAATATCATTTAATGTTTGTTAAAATAATCATACCTTGACCTTCTCCATGTAAAACTCAGGAGCAAGGATTTTGCTCTGCCTGGCCCATGTAGCCCCATTCGAAGTGATTATGCCCTGACCAAGCAAAGGACCAAACTCTTTTTGCTGTTCCGATGGTTTCCCAAAGTCGAAGGATGTGCATGTGGTTATCTCTCTCAAAATGCCAGGTTCGTTTATGAATATTTTTGGTGAGGTACCCAGAGAAAACACAAATAAATCACCTGTTCAAACATAAAACATACAGAAAATAAAAGAGCTTACTTCTGCATGTTTGGCAACCATTAAGTTTTGAGGGATTTTCTCCCCCACTTTTCATAGATTTCGATTCCTCCCTTTCTGGGCCACCCACGAGGCCAGACAATTCCCAAATTTATTTTTTTTTCAATTTTAATTTCATCTTCAATTATTTTTTAAAATATTTTTCATAAACTTTCTCTATCCAAACCTATCAAATCGTAATTTTCACAAAAACTCATAAAATTTAATCTCAATGAACAATCTTCTTTCATAACACAGATCAAACTGAGAATCTGAGATAAATATGTAGTATATTGCAAGATGATGGAGACACACCATATTGTTTCCTCCATTGCTCAAAGAATTGAGTGATGAGAGCAGCACAGTTATGGTAGACGGGGATTTCTCCGGCAGGAGCCTTAACTGTGGTGGATAGGGCCTTCTTTATCTCCCAAATATTTCCGAGTAGCAAAGCCGGCGGTGGTCCGGTGATGCCTTGCTTTCTCAGTGCAGATCGAAGCCTGTCAGGCTTCAGCACCAGCGCATTATACAGGCGTACCAACAGTCCAGCGAAAGCTAGAAACGCAACGGCAATGAATATCTTTGCTGCATCAAACATGAGCTCCTCCATGGCCCTTGTCTTCTTTGTCTTTCACCTTTCACGTAGAAATGAGCTTCGTTGAATTTGTTTGTTTTCCCATACGTACGTTCTCATATAATGAGTTTGGCGAGACAATTTGTCAAACCTGAACAATCCTTACAGCTCGTGATCTTGACCGGCTACGATTACTATGGCACATGGTTTATTGAAAAAAGCCCAAAAAAATATATTCAAATAAAAAGGATTTTTGAAAATACAAAAGAAGAAAATTAAAATTCCAGATTTTCTTTATATTTTTAATTTTTGTAATAAGCCTCTCGACATCACTGATGTGATATCAAGAAAATCATCTGAACAATAAATTCTAAATAGCCAAAATTGATGATTGTATTAAATTATTATATTCTTTGGTCCTTGAGGTTAGTTGGAACGAATTATTGTATTAAATTTTGGATTAATTTATCTGTTCGGTTCTTTGAACTAAGAGAAAAAAAAACATTAAATATTAAAAATAACTTTATAATTTAACAAACCACTACATCAAGATATGTCAGTTTGTGAGATTATTTTTGTATAATTTATTTATGACTAAAGTATTTTTCAATAAATAATGGTGCATCTACACCGTCCACTCACTCTACATATATATATATATATAGATAGATATAAATTGCAATCATATATATAAATATAGGTGAATTATTGGTTACACAGATGTCTATGTTCTTATATATATATATATATATATATAAATATAGTATTTCTTCAGTCTTACTAGTTGTTTGAATTATACAAGTTCATGAGACACATGGGTTTGAAAAAAAAATATATAATTTGGTATAAATATCTTTTAAGTTGTATAATAATGATAATAAGTTGTCTATTTATCATTTTTTTAATCTTTTATACAGATATCCGAATCTTTTACATAAAAATAAAACAACTTTCAATTGATGGAAAGATTAAAATGCCTAAGTTTATGCTTTTAATAGAATGAATTTGGAGAGGGTAGAATATGCCCCAAGAGGCAAGTGCTACTACAAAGAGATCAGAATATTGCCAAAATAAATAAGATATGATCTACTAGTATCTACTGATGAGTTCACTCTCCCCAATAAGTATCAAAGAAAGCTTGTAGATAGGGTGACGAATTGTGATTAGAAGCCCCATGAGAGGAAGTGAATTTGATGTAGTGAAGCATACGCTTAATGGCAATCTAAACAAGAATCCATAGGGACAATTCTTAATGAGTAAAGCTACTGATCTCACTTCTGGGAGCTCCCGTTGTATTTTTTTTTTACTTAATGATTAAGTAAGTATTTTTTAATGATGTTATAATTTTTTTATTTTTTTAAAAAAATATTAAAAAGTACATGTAAAAAAACACACACAATTGCACTAACAATAGCTCCCAGCGGGAGCTGAGAGCGGTGATTATAGAGCCACCCATCCAAAAGTCCAACCTAAAGATGATGCAAGAGATGTTAATAACAATATGAGAAAAGCCAATAACAAAAATTAATATTATTGACATAAATCTGTTGATATTTTAAAGATGAAAAAAGAAATTATCGATTTTGAAGCCTAGAACCCAAATTCAAAGAGATCACAACTTAGCCATAAACTCCGTGCAAGATCAGGAGTTTGTCAAAGCTCATAAATTGCTTTCAAGCTTGGCGGTTGAGTCGTGCACAAACTCAACAAGATCATTTCTGCATCATACACGTGGAGTTGGATTGTCAACAATAAATACACTAGAGGGTTAACGATTTCCATGATTTTTGGGGTACTTGTCTTTTATATAATACAATATAATAAAGAAGAGCTTGCTGTAATTAATTCCATAAACTATGGGGGCTGCGCGGGGATTCCATTCAACAAAAGTAATTTGAACTCTTTGCATTTCCAATCTGAACGTTCATGTCACATAGGAGGCACGTGTGGCCCATGGTTACAAGCATGTTGGCATGGCTAGCGCCATGGCCTGCTGCTCTGCCGAGCTGCAGTTTACTATGATCGGTAGCTTGACTTCGTTCCAACCCACGAAAACCAGAAGCCCAGTACTCCATTATTCTCGTTGCAGGTTAGGCTGTGTGGGCTCAGTGCACACCGGAAAAACACTCTTTCACGAACGAGCGAGACTGTGTGTGTGTGAGAGAGAGGTGAAAGCAGTGCGGAGGGACTCTGCATATAAGATAAAAATTTAGAATGTACAAGATGTTTTTTTTTTTAAAAAAAAAATCATTAAAAATTAGAAACAAAATAAAAACTCATAAAATAAAACTTTTTCAAAAAATCAAAATGATTCAAACTACAAACTAAAATAAAGAAATAAAAACTTATAAAATAGAAAATAAAATAAAATAAAAAGTTTAAAAAAATCAACCATACTATAAATTAAATCACAAAAACAAAATAAAAACAACATAAAATAAAAAAATTTCGAAAAATCAAAATGATTCAAATTACAAACTAAAAAAAAAAACTTATAAAATAGAAAATAAAATTAAAAAAAAGTTTAAAAAATCAACCATACTATAAATAATTAAATCTCAAAAACTTCAACTTTTTTTAAAAAAAAATGTAGAAAGAAAACAACAACTCACAGACTATTTCTTTTCTTCAAAAATAAAATCAAAACGAACCAAAGTTACGTAGTGAAAAGATTAAAAAAGTCAAAAACAAAAAAAAAACCGATAAGATGTGAATAAAAACTAAAATATAGGGCCACTCTCAGAGTCACCCAAGTTCTCTATATGGTAATTTAACATTATTAATTTCTCCTACTGCACTTAAGTATTATCAATGTACAGAATAGAAAGGCTTTAACAATCCACCATCGAGCCGGCTCAAAGTCTTTCCAACGTTGATAACTTATTAGTTCTCACTTATTTTTATCATAATATTTTATTTAAGCACTAATATTATTTCTTAAAATTACTAATGTGGTTTTGTTATAAATGTGATGATCCTGAAAATTTCTCCATCATTTATGTCTATGCTGCTACTCACACTGATGAGCACAGTGAGTAGGTTGATCATGTCGCTAAAGATAATTGTGTAAGTAAAGTTATTTTTTGTGAATAAATTATGCAGCATGTGAGTTCATATTATGCTTGATTCCTCATTTCTTTTAATATGTTACTTATTGTGTATTTTTTTTTGTAATTGTAAGAAAAAATTATTGAGATCCAATTAGCCTCTAAGGAATTCTCTCCTAGTAATATAGACATATTCAAGCAAGTGCTCGAGACTAAATCTGGTTTGGTAAGAGGTTTGAGACGTTCTTTCAAGGGTATCGATTCATCCTCTAAGTGTAACGTCCCGATCCCAGAGGTTCAGAGAGTTAGCTCTTGTAACCTAAATCCAACTTCTATAACATATTTAAATACTTCAATATTCCCAAAAAGTACAAATCCATTTATTCAAAATCCGAAAATCATAAACCTACTAAAAAAGACTCTCCAATAAACTTGTACCCTCAAGCACTTATTCCACTACGATCATCGCGCCTTACTAAAACTTCCTACTCTTGTTCTCCAGCTGAACTATTAAAATTATCTGAAAAATATTTGGAGATAAAGGTTGAGTTATCAACAACTCAGTAAGCAGAGAACATATATTAGTATGTAAGCATGAGCATTTTCAGAATTCAGAATACAAAACAAAATGTTTACCTTCAGAATGCAGAAACAGAAACATTTACTTTCAGAATGTAAATATCAAAACATGTTACAAAAATATCAGAGCGAAACTTTCAGTAAAACATTCTTATTCAAAAATCATTTGACATATCAAAATCTAAAACCTCATCTTCATCAATCAAAGCATCACATCGGGACAGATACCATGTTTAACTCCTGTGGTAGAGTTATAAACCACCATTATAACCCATAGAAGGGCCGTATCCACTATTATAACTCGTGGTTAGGTCGTATACCATGTTTAATCCCCGTTGTAGGGTTATAAACCACCACCCATGGAAGGGCCGTATCCACTATTATCACTCGTGGTTGGGCCGTATACCATGTTTAACCCCCGTGATAGAGTTATAAACCACCATTATAACCCGTGAAAAGGCCGTATCCACTATTCTAACTCGTGGTTGGGTCGTATCCACTATTATAACCCGTGATTGGGCCGTATCCACTACTATCACTCGTAGTTGGGTCGTATCCACTATTATAACCCGTAGTTAGGCCGTATGCCACTATTATCACCCGTGGTTGGGCCGTAACAGAAAACCGAGCAGAATATCATAATCAGACTTAATCAGAATACAGAATCAGAATCTCATGCCAAGGTTTTCATAAACCACTTCGTATCAAAAGCCAAAAACTGAACAGGTTCAGATAATTTCACATGTTCGAAATAAATAGAATCAAAACATCTTCATTTGTTCACAGCAAAAATTTTAGATCTCATGCATCAGAACATTTTTATTTCATCAAAACAAAAGTTAAAAAAAAAAGACTCATATTCGCTCTTTTTCATATCAGAAACAGAATGCACAAAAACTAGCACATGTCTACACCAGTCATGACAAAAATGCTCTTCTCTTTCTTACGGATCTCATGAGTAATGCAGAGCAAATAATTGAGGTTATTTTCACATTTCTTTTCAAAAATAAATATATCTTGCACATTTTCATAAATCAACCTCAGTTCATTTTCTTTTTATACAAAGTCTAGCATAGGAACCCCGCTTACCTAAATTTCTTAGCTTATCAGAATTTCTCCACAGCAGTACTGAACAAAAATCAATCGTCACCTATAAAATAATCATGTAATTCTCGTAAATTTCCAATCAATCACGTATTTCGATATTTAAGCCTAAACTTCTAAAATAACCTATTTTAATTCCTCAAAACCTAAAATTTCTCTTAACTCTAAAATACCATCACTTTCTAAATTGATCTATGTCCACTTAATAACTCCAACTAAATCATTAAATCCTAACTTATTTACTAGTGTATTCAAACTATAAAATTTAATACTAGATCATATAATTATACCAAAATATTTTAAATTAAACAACAACCAAAATTTAATAACTAGATCATATCTAAAGTATTTAAAAATAAAATTACATCATTATCGTTTACTTTGGAAGAAATCTTTACTTAATAACAATTTAAATTGCTTAAATGATTTATGTAAACATAAATAAAATAGAGTCCACTAATACATATTAAAAGTTTAAAACACACTAACACAGCTTGTACTCAAAGGGTAATAATGTAACTTCATCTCAATTAATATATGCTTGACCAACAATACCCAACAATACGGTAAGCTTCAGTAGAATATTTGTTATTTGAAAACATGCTCATAATACGTGAAGTAAGGTTTACGGCGCAAAGGCTCACCGTGAGGGAAGGGAACGTGCGACGGCACAGGGAGCTGGCTGAGGTCGGCAGTGGTGAGTGCGACAGCAGGGCACTGGGTGAGAGAGAGGGAGATAATGTGAGAGAAGAAGAGACAACGGCTTACGGCTTACGGTGAGCAGTCGAGACGATGGGTGGTGGCTTCCGTCGTTGGCAGTGTTTGGAAATATTCTGAGGAGCACAAACAAGGGATCGTGCAGTGGAGGTGCGGAGGAAATGGGGCTATCGGTGTGGAAGTGGCTTACTCTATTTTTTGGAGTAAAAAACAGGGGCTTCTTTGGTGTGGAAGTGGTATGGTTTTATGGTTGTCGTGTGGTGCAACCTTGGTGGCTGAAGGGAGGGATGCACCGCAGTGACTAGGTGGTGCGACTGGGTGGCCCGTGGCCGAGCTGGGGGGTGTTGCGCTACTGGGCTTCGCATGGGAAGGATGTTTCAGATGGCAAATGACTGCAGCTACCGTTCTTCCACGGAGGTTGAACGTGGAGGCTTTTTACTTTGCACGGTGACTGAGAGGGAGGAGACTATGACGTGGTGGTGGTGGTTATGCTGTGATATAGTCTGAGTATGGGGCCATGGGCTGGGCAGTGCTAATACACGTTGATTTTCGTCGAGCAGGAGATGTGGTTCGTGCGTTTCGCGCTGGGGTGAGAGGCAACTTGCCGTTTGTGGGACTTGGTGGCTATGGAAGAAGAACCAAAATATCAGAGGGTGGATACTGGATTGTGTGCGTAAGTTTGGTGCTACCTGAATCTGGAGGCGTAGTGGAGCTAATCGTGCGGCAGCCCTAGCTTGGGGAAGGAGACGGCAACCATATTCTGGGTTTTCTTCATGTACGAAGGATGTGTATATAAGGTGATTGAAAGACCAAAATAAAACCCTAGAGATGAGAGAAAGTGGCGTGCATGCATAGGCATAAAACGGACGTGAAACCGCAAAGAACGTTGAGTATGAAGTAAGGTAACATGGGTTTGGGCTTTTTCAGTGAATTAAAGGCCTCGACTCAATCTCTAAAAAATAATACAATTTGTCTTAGAAAAATATCTCGACTCTTAATAAGTTTTTTTTTTCTAACCTAAATATCAAACACACAAAAAATCATGATACACAAAAACAGAGATTTTAGGCTCATAGTCTATTTAAAAAAACTATTTGAAGACTCAAATGGGCTTTTCGCACATAAAAATCCAAAATTTTTTTGCAAACAACTTGACACTGGACTCGGGTGTTACACCAAGACCTCGACTTCAGAAGTTAACAATCTTACTAAAAATTTAAATGCAACACGCCAAGAAATTGAGCAGATGAAGTAGAGACAGTAGGAGTTGGAGTCTCTCTTATCGCGACAGTCTGACTTAGAGACATGTTTGTAGAAGCAACAAAGAGACCGTGATGAGAGAATACACATTAAAGTCCAAGAGCAAATACAGAATGAGATAATGGTCCAGATGGAGAGTGTTATGTCAATTCAGCAAGATCGTAGTGGGCGAGGAAAAAAGAAGAAATGATCAATATATCATTATCATTATCATTATTAGAAACTTTTATTGTCTATTTTTGTAACTCTATAAGACATTATTAGTTGTTACATTTATGGTGTAATATGAAACAATTTGTATGTTTTTTAATTTTATGAAATTACTATTTCTGATCAGAACGTTCGCATGTAAACAACAAACATTCGAACATTGATTCACGTTTGAATTAACGTTCGAACAAAATACCAGTGTATTCGAACAAAACGTTCGAACTCAAGACATTACGTTTGCACGTTTTAACGCATAAACAATCTAAACGTTCAAATGATTAGAATTGATACGTGCGAACAACAAACTAACATTCGAACATTAAAAATTGTATGTTCGAACTCTTCTCCTTTAACATCCGAATGCTTCATTCAAACATATCCGAGTTAACGTTCGAACGTAAACATCATTTGTGCGAAACAAAAACAACAAACGTCAATTTTTTTATGTTCGAATGTTAATCACTCGGGTTAACATTTGAACGTCGGTTTATACGTGCTAACGTTACTTTCTACGACGCTTTTTAATTGTTACAAAAAAATTTCACGTTCAAACGTTACATCTTACGGAAGACTTCCAACTGTCACAAAAAAAAATAATAATAATAATAAAAAATAAAACTTTTTGTGAACAATAAACCATCACAGAAAATATTTTGTGACACCTTTTAGGTGACGGTCTCAAACCATCAAAAAAAAATTGTGACGGTTTGTGTATTTTTTGTTACGGTTTCATCCACCACAAAATCAAATTCTGTTGTAGTGGATGTAGCACTTACTCATCACATCATGACTAATCAAGAACCGGCACGTGTCACATATGTAGTACTATTAGCATGCCATGTCAATACAAAATGTTTAAATATATAAATACAAAATTATTATTAAAATTCGCTTAAATATATGATTAAAACTAAAACAGGCCATTAAAAGAAATAAACCATATAAAATCATATATATGAACAGCATCATCATTGCGTCAAATTTACTTGAACTCTTAGCACACTTCCAACTGATAACCCATGTCATGTCATATTTGAGGCTGGCGAGGCCATGGTTGCGCGCATTTTGGCATTATTGCCCGTGCCATGGCCTGCCAAACTCTACTTTACTGGGGTCAGCGTCTTCACTTCGCATGTTTCCACCCCATGAAAACCAAAAGCCCTCTCCATCATCGATCCTCGTTGCTGCAGTTTAGCCTGGTTAGGCACTGGCCTTTGCCGACACCGACAAAGCAGGCTTTCCGGGGCGAGCGCGCGCGCGAGAAAGATGGAAGCAGGGGCGGAGGAACTCTGGGGCTTTGGCGTTCTAGCACGAGAGGAAGGTAAGATTGGGAAGGCCTTGAAATGCCTTAATTTGAGGCTCTGTGTCATAGCCAAGTGTCCCGTTATTTTTTGTGGTAAGTGTAAAGTCACTGCTCTAAAATTTAAGCAAAAGAATATATAGCAAGAATAGCCAACAGATATATATAACATCTTCTCATTCAGAAATCCACAACTTTTTTACAAGTTGTGCACAGATATAACAACTTCACTTCGGACTTCAAAGTCTACCTGTTGTCACATCAGGCGAGACAATTTTCCACGATAGAAAGTTACTACGTATTACACAAAGAAACAAAAATAAAAACAGTGTACGTGAATTTTATTTTCTATTTCCTCGTACATATCGAACCAACCCTCACGAGGCATATAATATATAGCTTACAACTTCTTCACCAAGAGATCTACTCCATTTCCAGGTTCTATGACCAGCCTAAAAGTAGGTGCATGGCTGTACTTTGGGGAGAGAGAGAAGGAGAAGTTGGAGAGAAGTAGTGCTATAAGTATCTTGAGTTCGACCATGGCCAAGTGCTGCCCAGCACACACGCGGGGACCAAATCCAAATGGCATGTATAAGTGCGGAGGACTGCAAGCACCCTTAACTCCATTTGCAAATCTAGCTGGGTTGAACTTTAAGGCATCTGGTCCCCATATTTCTGGATCAGTATGCGATGTCAACAACACTGTCCAAATGTTGACACCCTTTGGGATATCGATGTCCCCCAATTTCATGTCCTTCAAGGCCTCCCTGGACATCGCGGGGACGGGTGGATAAAGACGCAAAGATTCATGTATTACCATCGTTAGCTGCATATCCATATTGAATTTGATCTGTGCTTAGAAATGCATTCTTTACTCTTTGTGCTAATAGATTCAGATACGGTTTGCACAAGGAGTAATTATTATAATTGATCTCAAAATACATATACATGGTACCTATTTCATATCATAGGATGTTATGTTAATTCAAATTTATAGGATTACCTGTTTCATCTTACGAAGCATATCAGCATCTAGTGTACAACCTTGGCAGATGTCGAGAACCTCAGCACGGACACGATCTTGCCATTCTTTATTGGAAGCTAAGAGCATGAGGCACCATGTGGCAGAAACTGCAGTGGTCTCGTACCCAGCCAAGTAGATGTTCTTGCAATTGTCAACAATGAAATTTTCGGTAGCCTCCTGGCTCAGGTCACTGTTCTTAGCTCCTTCAAGAACCATATGCAGAAAATCCTTCTCATGATCAGAGGCTTTCTGTCTCTCCTTGACTACCTCTAGTATCAAACTGCGGACTTCCTTTTGTAACCTCCATCCTTCTCTATTGCTTCTCGTGGGAAGGTACCTGTAACATGTAAAGTGATTATGCCCAACCTGTTGCTTTAAATGGCTTTCTAAGAAATGCTATAATCCTTTCTTTTGGATAAAATAAAATAAAAAACTCATGAAAGAATGCTCGCACCTCAAGCCAGGTATCCAAGTGGACAGAAATTTCATGGACATGAGCCCCATTAGAGCTCTTATGTTTAGGAAAATCTTTTCCCCTTGGGCATAGTTGCTGCCAAAACAGGCTCTTGAGATCACATCACCAGAGAAACTTCTTAGGTAATCATCGATGTGAATGTCTGCGGTTCCACCCTCAGTCTCAATCCTATTCTTCCATGAGTTTAGTAGTGGGGTGGTCGACTCGATAATTAAGTTTATCATTCCCTACATGGGTTTAAGTGAGTTTATAAATTTATTTTTATAAAATCTCTTTGTAGATCTAAATACTTCTTGTATCAGTTATCTACTAATTCTGGAGGCAACCAATATTATCTAATGTTTGTTAAAATAATCATACCTTGACCTTCTCCATGTAAAACTCAGGAGCAAGGATTTTGCTCTGCCTGGCCCATATAGCCCCATTTGAAGTGATAATGCCATGACCAAGCAAAGGACCAAACTCTTTTTGCTGTTCCAATGGTTTCCCAAAGTCCAAGGATGTGCATGTGGATATCTTTCTTAAAATGCCAGGTTCGTTTATGAATATTTTTGGTGAGGAACCCAGAGAAAGCACAAATAAATCACCTGTTTAAACATAAAATGTACAGAAAATCTAAGAGAGCTTACTTCTGCATGTTTGGCAACCATTAAGTTTTGAGGGATTTTCTGGGCCACCCACGAGGCCAGACAATGCACAGAGTAGTTTTTTTTTGTTTTTTTGGTCTATCTAAACCTATCAAATCGTAATTTTCACAAAAACTCATAAAATTTATAACAGATTAAACTGAGGATCTGAGATAAATATATAGGATATTGCAAGATGATGGAGACACACCATATTGTTTCCTCCATTGCTCAAAGAATGGAAAGATGAGAGCAGCACAGTTGTGGGAGACGGGGATTTCTCCGGCAGAAGCCTTAACTGTGGTGGATAGGGCCTTCTTTATCTCCCAAACATTTCCGAGTAGCAAAGTCGGCGGTGGTCCGGTGATGCCTTGCTTTCTCAGTGCAGTTCGAAGCCTCTCCGGCTTCACCACCAGCATATTATACAGGCGTACCAACAGTCCTGTGAAACCAAGAAATGCAACAATAATGAATATCTTTGCTGCATCAAACTCGAGCACCTCCATGGCCGTACTAGTCTGCTTTGTCTTTCACCGTTCCCGTAGAAATGAGCTTCGTTGCACCGTCCACTCACTCTACATTTATAAGATAAATGCAAGAATATTTCTACAAGACGTGACTCTTGATTTTTTTTTAAGTTAGACATAGATAGGGGTGAGAGGGAAGTTAAAAATTAAATGAAATATTATTATAATATTATTTTGAAATTTAAAAAATTAAATTATTTATTATATTTTATGTAAAAATTTATAAAAATTATAATAATAAGATTAAATGAATTGAAAATATTTCTGATCAACCTAAGCCGAAGAAATAGATCATTCAATTCCATACATATTGCTAGATGTCAACTCTTTTAAGAAATAGTCTACCAATAATAGTTTGGGTTCTCACACAATTTTCTTGCCTCACTTTTCAAATAAAATATATATTCTTAGATATAAATATCCTTTTAAGTTGTATAAAAATGATACGTTATTTACTTGTCATTTTATCATCTCAGAGACTCGAAGTTATTATGTTCTCGTTTGGTTATGTAGTTCAGATAAGATGAGATATTTTATTAAAAATTAAATAAAATATTATTATAATATTATTTTTTAATATTATTTTTATTTTGAGATTTAAAAAAGTTGAATTATTTATTATATGTTGTATGTGAGTTTAGAAAAATTATAATGATTATAAGAGATAATATGAGATAATTTAATTTTGTGTAACCAAACCAACCCTAAGCCTCTACCATGTCAAAAAGTAAAACAGATAAATTGTATTATATATATATGGAAAATACTAAATGTACTTAAGAAAAACTTACTAAAAACTTATTTCTTCACATGTCAGTTATTTATATGTTGAAAATCATGAAATTTGAATTTCAAAAGAAAACTAACTCAAATTTCATAAGAAAACTAACAAAATGAGTTTTGTATGTAAAAGTATAAGTAAAACTGTAAATATATTTAACATTACTATATATACTATATATATATATATATATATCAGCCCCATAATTTATGGTTTTTTTTTTCAATAATCATTTACTACCTCTGTTGTACATTATTGACCTTCATAATTTATGGCTTTTTTTTTCAAGAATCATTTAATACCTCTAGAGTAGTGATTTTAATCTGTAGTAATTTTCAAGAATCATAATCTGTAGTAGTATACTACAGAGATATTAAATGATTCTTGAAAAAAAAAGCCATAAATTATGAAGGTCAATAACGTAGTAAACGTACAACATCGGGGAGTAAATGATTCTCGAAAAAGAAGGCATAAATTATGGGGACTGATTGACTAGCAAAATGGTAGCCACTTTCCTTTGTATACGAAGTAATGCCAGGTACAATCGTGGAATACGTAAGTGTCGTGCAGTTATTTTGAGAAAGAGTAAAATTTACTATTAAAAAATTAATTTTTTTTTACATGAATATCATATTTATTCCTTTTTTTCAAAATAATTTCACGATACTTGCACAATCACCAATGTAAATATCATTTTTAATTCTATTGTGGACGTGGGCATGATCTTTGGGATGACAAATGGTGTATCAACGTGCCCCTTCAAGCTCGATGGGAGAGGATTGGGTGGTGAGCTTGTCAAGGAGAAATTTTGGGCCCTAATTATTGGTTTGGTAAGCACGACTTTGCGTATTGGTCCTTGTCAGAAATGATTCAGTTTGTGTTCGGTTGGTAAACCAAACTTAATCCATCACAAAATAATTACTAATGAAATTTCATATTTTTTTAAATTCTCATAAAAAAAAATTAAACTCATCTCTAGGGGTGTAAGTTGTAACCGGTCTAATCCGGTCCGATTTTAAATAAAATTTAGGACCGAACAAGTATGTACCAGTTTTATATTTTTGAAAATCGATTACGCACCTGTTATCCTTCTAAACCGATACCTCCGGTTTTACCAGTTCCGGTCCGATTTTCTTATTTTAATACTATTTAGTATTATGGTATAAAATGTAATTAATATACTAATATACATTAGTATACTAATGCATACTAATTAATTAAAACGAAATGTAATTAATATACTAATGCATATTAGTAGTACAAATGTATTATGTATTTATCAAAAGTAATATGTTAAAGAATTTATTAGGCCATAAAATGTTATTAATATATATATTTTATGTTTAAAGCATATGATCAAATTAATTTTCATGTTTAAGATTAAAATTTTATGTTATAAATTATAATAACATTATCTTATATATATTTATAATTTATATTATTATATATATTATATATAAAAATATATATAATATTAAAAATATTAATTTAAAATATATAATATAGTGAACCAGTCCGGTCCAGTCTTAAAAAGCATAGAACTAGAACCAGACCAGTACCGCCGGTTTTGGAACAAAGGGAACCGGTCCGGTTCCACTAGTTTTCCAGTTAAATTTTATGCCCCTACAGTCATCTCAGCCTACTTCATATATTTCAACTTCAAAAGTTAAAGTCATTGCAATGGGACTCATAAAATATTAATATTCACCGCTCAACTCAACTTATCTAAACATCTAAATGTTGCCTTAAAACAAAAAGAATGAGCTTTTTACATTATGCTTTAATAGAATGAATTGAGAAAGGGTCGAATCTGCCCCCAAGAGCTACACGGACAAAATGAAAATGGATGGTTACATGCTTGATTATTGCATTGAATAAGAGAGATGTGACATCAATATTGTCACATCGTAACGTTGTTGGTGGTCGTAAGAGAAAAATACAAGATTCTTGAAGAAGTTTTTGTAACCCTATCAACTCACCGGTGGTATTTTCTAAAGCTTGAAGTTTCAGTGCTTGAACGAGAAGTTCCAAGAGGTCAGATTATTTCCAAAATAAATAATATATCTAGTATCTACCGA
Source organism: Juglans cinerea (assembly GCA_961763995.1). Taxonomy (NCBI): domain Eukaryota; kingdom Viridiplantae; phylum Streptophyta; class Magnoliopsida; order Fagales; family Juglandaceae; genus Juglans; species Juglans cinerea. The sequence continues at coordinate 17,759,472 of CAUIVZ010000015.1, read as the reverse complement.
TGAAATGATGATCATGAGTTCACTTTACCCAATAAGCATCAAAGAATGCTTGTATATGGGATGATGAATTGCGAGTCAAGGACGGTTCAATATAAATTGAAGTTTAAGATGAAATTTAAGTGAATTATTCATAATTATAATATAATAAAATATAAATTATTATATAGTGTAAGACCCAGGCCGTTGTCAGGCCCTGGCCCAGACCCAACTCCCTTCTAAGAAGCCCAGGCCCGTGGAAGTATTTCCAAAACCCACGTCGCATGGTTTCACGTCCATCTTCCATTTTCATGCATGTCCCTTCATCCTTTTTCTCTAGGTTTTATCTCTTTACTATTTATATCTTATATATATGTTAAGCAAGCTCAACCCTAGATTAAGTGTCGCTCGTTCTCCTCTTCACAGAAGGCCAAACCGAGATCTCCTCTCCATTGCGCTAGCGAGGATCATTGCCGTCAACCACAGCCTCCATCACCCACAGCTTTTTTTCACTAAAAAACTGAGTGTGAATCTGGTGACCCACTGCACCCACACGTTGCTGCCGCACAGTTCGTCCACCCCTTGTGAACCTCGGTCCAGACCTCACCACCGTGCCCAGCCGCCTCCCATAGCCTCCGTTGTAAGCCATGAAACTCCCCTGTTTTTAGCCACTCGAAACAGAGATCCTACCCACCGAACCACTGCACCGCACCAGCCACTCCAAGCCGTCGCCACCCGCGCGGAAAAGGGCACCGGACACCCACAGGTCACCTCAGTCGTAACAACCCCTCACGGTGAGTATCTCTCTCGGTCTACTCACTCATTTCTCTCCGCCTCTTGCTCGCTCACCTCTCCCTCTCTTTTTCTCTCGTGCTCAGCCCAGCTCGACGGCATCTCCGCCGCACTCCTGCCCTTCAGCCGCGCCACCACTGTCCTTCCAGCTAGCCCCGCCGCGCCTTACTCCTCCACGCTTGCCTCGGTCTCCCTTGGGTAAGCCCCTGCCACCGCATACTGGGTTCTAAGTTCGTGTGTTTTGTTCCTCTGGTTTTGTCCTTATAAGTTATATATAGATATATATATATATATATATATATATGTTAACCTAATAGTTGAGTGCTATTACCAGTTTATCCTTATTGTATGTTCCAGATATATTTTTCGGATGAGCAGTCTAATTGGGTTTATGTTAAAATGAGTTTTGTTGTTAAGTCTCATAAAATATTGTATTTGTGTAGATAACATTTTAATAATTTTGTTAACAAAAGAAAGTAAACCTATTTTTAATAGAGGAGTTTTTCATGACGTATTTTATAATATTTTTTTTTAAAGTAGTCAAAGTATTCTATTAATTTATAATACGTTGTTAGTATTTTAGATATTTTAATATTAGTATTTATTGAGTTTCGTAATTATCATAATACTTGTTCGATTAAATTCTTCTTCGGTACGAATTCGATTAAGAGGATATTGACCGTTTTGAAAAATGATGCTATTTTGAGGTTATGAGAATTTTAGGTTTTGAGGAATTAAAATATGTCATTTTATAAGCTTAGGCTTAAATATCAAATACGTGATTGACTGAAAATTTATGGAATTACGTGATTATCTTATAGGTGACGATTGATAATTGTTCAACATTGTCGAGGAAATTTTCGAAAAGCTAAGAAATCCAGGTAAGCGAGGTTTCTATACTAGATTTGCATAAAAAGAAATGAACTGAGGTTAGTTTATAAAAATGTGCATGTTGTTTTTAAAAAAAAAATGTGAAAAATAACCTCAGTATATATTCTGCATTCACTCATGAGATATGTATGAAAGAGAAAAGAAATGATTTTGACATGAATAGTGTAGACATGAGCAATATTTGACATATTTCTAATATGCAAAAGAGCGAATATGAAAAATTGAGATTTTTGTACATATGATACGAAAATGATTTGGATCTATATTTTATCAAATGAAAATAATATGAATATGTTCAGCACGTGGTTTGATATGATATGGATATGAAAACATTTGGCATACTTATCTGTTTTGATTCTGATTCTGAATATGGTTCTGATATGATGATATTGGTTCACGTGATATGGTTGATACCAACATGATATGATATGATATGAGTGCACCTACTTTGGAAACAAAGTGGTCTTTTATGTGTTATTTCATGTGTGCACACTCGAGGCTCCGAGATTGAAAAATGAGAAGTTTCATAATATGATATTGCCTGGTTTGGCCACCGGTGATAGCACAACCCTACCACGGGGGTTAAACATGGTATATGATATGATACGATACGATACGATATGATATGATATGATATGATGAAGATGTTCAGTTATGTTATGTCAAAGCGTTCTTGAATATGAAAATGGTTTATGAATATGAAAAGATTGAAAAGAGTTTCTGATAATACGTTTTGAGATGTGCATATGAAAATGAAATGTTTTGCTTCTGCATACCAAACTTTCTAAACAGGGCTCATGTTTACACACTAGTATAAGTTTTCTGCTTACTGAGTTGTTGATAACTACCCCTTATGTTCATTATTTTTCAGATGATATTGATGACCCAGCTGAGGGTCAGGAATAGAAGTTGGAGCTTGACTAGATATGGATAGAAGATCGAGTACCTAAGGGTACCATTGTTAGTAGAAGTGTTTGACTTGAGTATTTGAAGTTTTTTATGTTATTTGGATCTATTGAGACATAAGATGTATTAGTTTATTACGTTGAGATTTAATTATGTTTTTGGTTTTGTAGAACTTATGGTTTTATCAGTTTGGTATGTTATGACTATCAGGAGATTGTGGACCCCTTGGTTTACTATTATTACTGTAACTCCCCGTATTTTAGTGTATTTTAATGAGAGAATATTTTTAATTATTCAGAAATTTATTCTCTTATTTTAAAATTGTTGGATTTTTTTTAGTGGGTTTATTTTATGATTTTTGAATTTTTTAAAAATTATTTGAAGTATTTCTTAATTATTAATTATTGTTATACGTTTAAAATCTCTTTACTCTCAATTAATTACTGTTGGATTTAATTATTTCAATTTCACTTTACCATTACGTTTAAATTATTTTATTAAACTTGCTGTTTCGAAATCGTTTACGTTGGATAATTTTCTTTGTGACCCAAGATGTGAGTTTTGGACCTCATTTATTTCCCTTCATTTTTCTTTTTCCTCTTTTTCTTTTTCCCTCTTCTCTTTTTCCTCTTTCTTTTTCTTCCTTTTTCTCCTCTCTTCCCTGCTTCTCTCCCGCCCGCGACGCCAGCCTTCTCTCTCCCTCCGTCCGATTCTTCTTCTCCTCCCAGCGCCGCCGTGAGCCGGCGGTGACCGACACCGCCCGGCCCACCATCTTCCTCAGTCGCCGACGAAGCCACCCCTCCATTTCCAGCCCCAGTCGCGCCGCCGTTAGCTACCACGAGCCCATTGAAGCCGCGACACCTCTTGTGCCGCTGCGCCGCCGTCGCACCACCATTGGCCACCATTTCTTCACCACTTCATCCTCGACCTCCAAGCAACCCATTGGACCCAACCCCATCTCCGATCCGTCACCGGTGAAGCACATCCAACTCCATTTTCGTTTTGGGTATTTTTGGCCTTAAACCACCCTTTGCGCCGCTACCCACGGCCAACCATCACCACCACTAGCTTCACCGACATCCCTAGACCCTACCCTATCAATCTCTAGTTTTCGTTTGCACCCGTTGAAAAGTGGGTATATGTAACCCACGGCCACAGTGTATTTTGCACTGTTCTGCAGCTGTTTTTCCACTTCTTGCGCCTCCGTGATCCTCCAGAAATTATTATATAGTATTGTAAGTATTTTCCTAAGAATTCTCGTGAATTTAATGTATTTTTGCACTAGCAAATTACACTGTATTTAATTGCTGATTGGTTTTGCCGGACTGAGTCCGAGGAGTAACGGGGTTGATTGGATTGGGTGATGGAGTTGTTAGTATGATTGGTTTAGACTATGAGATTTGTTGGTTGTTCGGGTTTAAATATTGGTATTTTGTGTATGACGTGGGTTGTGGCGGATATTAATGATTTTAGAAAGTGATGACATATTTTTGGAATTACGAGGATTTTAAGTTTTGAGAAATTAAAATAGGTTATTTCTGAAGTTTAGGCTTAAATATCGAAATACGTGATTGATTGGAAACTTACGGAAATTACTTCATTATTTTTATAGGTGACGATCTATAGTCGGCTCGACATTTTTTAGGAAAATTTTGGAAAAGTTAAGTCGTCCAGGTAAGCGGAGTTCCTATGCTAGATTTGCATAAAAAGAAATTAACTGAGGTTGGTTTGTAAAAATGTGCATGTTGTTTTAAAAAGAAAAAGTGAAAAACAACCTCAGAATATATTTCGCATTCCCTCATGAGATACGTATGAAAGAGAAAATAAATGTTTTTGACATGAAATGTGTGTAGACATGAGCAATATTTGACATGTTTCTGAAATATGCAAAAGAGCGAATATGATATCATTGATATTTTTATGCATGTGATATGAAATGATTTGGATCTGTTTTTGATCAAATAGAAATGATATGAATATGTTACGCACGTGTTTTGATATGATATGGATATGATAAAACTTTAGCATACTTATCTGTTCTGAATATGGTTCTGATATGATGATACTGTTCACGTGCTATGGATGGTACCACCATGATATGATATGAGTGCACCCACTTTGGAAACAAAGTGGTCTTTTTACGTGTTCTTTCCTGTGTGCACACTCGGGGCTCCAAGATTGAAAAATGGGAAGTTCACCACATGATACTGCCTGGTTTGGCCATCGGGGATAGCACAACCCTACCACGGGAGTTAAATATGGTATATGATATGATATGATAAGATGAAGATGTTCAGTTATGTTATGCCAAAGCGTTTCTGAATGTGAATGGATCCTTAAATATGAATTGTTGATTTTGAGTATGAAAAGATTGAAAACTCGCTCTGATTTTCTGATAACACGTTTTTTTGAGATCTGCATATAAAAATAAAATGTTTTTGTTTCTGCATACTGAACTTTCTGAAAAGGCTCATATTTACATACTAATATATGTTCGCTGCTTACTGAGTTGTTGATAACTCACCCCTTATCTCCACTATCTTTTTCAGATGATTTGAATGTTTCAGTTGAGGATCAAGGATATGGAGCATGGGTGAGAAGAGTTAAGAATGATGGTTTAAGCATAGAAGGTTTATATGGGTATTAAAAATTTTCATTCAGTAAGCTTGTTGTGTTTTGATGATGTGTTTGTTTGGGAGATTGATGTTTATATTAAGACTTTGTATTGTCTTAAAATGGTTATTTTGGAGTAAGTGATGTAAATATATGGGTATTTTGTGCGATAGAGAAAAATTACAGTACGTACTATGTGGAAGAAAAATGATTTTTAAGTGACATGAGTTGACTCTCCAGATCCTCGGGGACGGGGCGTTACAATTGCAGTAATGACTTTGTGGAATTTGTAATGTGTTTATTTAGAATATATGAGATTGATTTTTGCTTATGAAGGCTTTGGAGATTTTTAGATGTGCTGAGAGACATGTTTATAAGTGACAGGTAGTAATTCTCCAACCCACCCGGGTATGGGGCGTTACATATAGAATATTTCAAAATCTTCAATAAAATGAGATTTTATTTAAAGTCTTTAAATAAAATATTTTTTGAGTTTATATTTAATTCATCAACTTAAAATGATATCTCAATGCAAATTTTGTATCTCAAATTAGCAAGATCTTAAAAAAGTTATTTAAAAATATAAATAATTCATTGTATTAAATATTAAATTTAGTATTATGGGGTTTTGCATATATTGAAAAATATAAAAATTATTTAAAATTTTATTTAATGAAATGATTTTTTTTTTAATTTATTTTTTTAAATACCTCACTTTTTATTTTTAGAAGCCTTGCATAGGGTGGTAGCCTTGGACAAGGGCCTAAATAGCCTCACCAGAGTAAGTGAATTTGAGATAGTAAAGGATTCGCGAAATGGCAATCTAATGATTATTAGTAGGACGTACATGGCTGTCTAAAACAAAAATCCAATGGGACAAGCCTAATCAAAAGTCCAACCTAAAGATGATTAAAGAGATCGTTAATAACAATCTGGGAAAAGCCGATAACAAAAATATTGTTGACATAAATCTGTTGATATTCTAAAGATGAAAACAAAATTATTGATTAACGCTCATACAAATTCAAAGAAATCACAACTTAGCCATAAATAACATACAAGAGGAGTTTGTCCAAGCCTACAGATGCATGGCTTTCTTTAGTTTGCAGATATATGCGAAAGAAAAAAGATATTTATGTTCGTAAATTGTGAAATTGTTACGTAATCGTTTTAAAAAAAATTAATTTTTAATAATAGACTTTATTCTTTTTTAAAATAATTACGCAACGTTTACATATTTTACGATTACATGTAAAATTATTTTACGAGAAAAGGGTGGACAAAGCTTCGCGGTTGAGCCTGCATTATGCACGTGGAGTTGAATTGTCAACGAGGTAGAATCAAGTCAACCATGTAAACAATAGAGGGGTAATGATTCCCATGATTCTTGGGATCCTTTTCTTTTATATATAATACAATATAATAAAGAAGAGCCTGCAGTAATTCCATAGTTCCATTCAACGAAAGTAAGTTGAGCTCTTTGCCCTTCCAACCTAGAGAGCATGTATAACTCTAATTGAAGGCTGTAAGAGTATAAATTATTCTATTTATAAGTCGGTACGTAAAATATAATTTCTATACTAATTAATGACATGACAATACTTGATTTGTAAGAGATTTAAATTTTAAAATTCTTTTACCTATCAAATCTTGTCATGTTAACGACATGAGGATGTGCTTTACATACCGACTTATAAATAGAATTTCTCTTTTTAAAAAGCTTAAGAGCATGTATCATACCTTATTTAGTGGATTTCCTACCTAATACATCTATGTTGAAGAATAATCACACATGACTATGGACAAGGTCTTAAGCATGTTTATAAGGAATGAGCAATCATTTCTTATAAAATCAGTTTTATAAGATAAGTTAGGCTCTTGAATTTTTTCATAGTATTAGAGTCTATCACAGGACGAATGGGGGCCCACACTACTTATCACATGACAATGACTAGAAAAAAAATACTGGTCTACACGTGAGGAAGGGTGTTGAGGAATAATCATACATTACTTGTGGACAAGATCTTGGATATGTTTATAATGAATGAATAATCATCTCTTGTAAAATCGATTTTATTAAATGAGTTAGACTTAATGAATTTTTTCACTCTATACGTGAACCTCAACGCCAAACCACATGTTTATGTCTTTTATTTTCTGTCCTTCATCTATATTTATAAATTATGGATGTTCACAACAAGGATCACCTCAAAAAGAGGAGGGTTATCCCACCATACTAGCTTCTGTAATGGAAAAGTGCATATACTTTTGTGATGCCATGCTCCCTCATCAACCGTCAGTCCCGCAATGTCTGAGTGGCTCAGATCAAAATCTCAGCAAATCCACTCCGATGAAGTCCCCTATGCCTATCTCACTGCACTCCCCCATTCAAAACCTCTTCTCTCTCTTACCATGTCTCCCTCTGAGTCCAATCATCACCATCATGTTCATGTTTCTCTTTCCCACCATTGTTATAATATCCATCATGGAGATCATTTTTCTTGGTTTTTGCTGGTTCTGCGATAGATTGTGTTAAGGCTGGTGCCCCATAAATCAAGTAGGCTGCTGCAGCTGAGCTGCCATTGATCTTTTGCCTCTGCGTTTAAGCTTCTAATCCATAGACAAACAGTACTGATCCTGTTTTCCAAAAGAGAAAATATTTTTGTATCATACTTTTATTTACGAGATCGTTGTAATCAGTTATATAAATTGTTATTTTCATCACATATTTCAAATGCCTTTTTATACGAAGATATCAAATCTCTAAAATTAAGGGTTATTTTGAAAATTTGGAATGTCTCATAATTTTGTAAATAATAATAAAATAAGTTGGATTAAGATATTTTATTAAGTTTTGAAAAATAAGAGATAAAATTTTAAATAAAAATAATATAAATTTAAAAAATTATTTTAATATTATTTTTATTTTAAATTTTGAAAAAGATGTATTAACTTTTTTGTCTTGTTTTGAAATTTGTAAAATTGGTAATAAATATATAAAATAAATAAATATTTAAAATTGAAAAATATTTTACGTTTAAGTGATGTAGGAAAAGAAAATTATAAAAAGTTATAAAAAATTTTCATCTTTTATCTCATTTATTTACTTTTTTTTTTTTATGAAGAGCCGAAGATCACATATCCATTTGTGACCCCGTCCTAGTTTTATTGATCAACCTTTACTTGTGGCGGAGGAAAACCGTAATTACAACTCGAGGCCTGGGACTACAAATATTAAATAAAGTCAAAACCCAAGCCTCAAAAAAACCAGATAAGCTCAACCACTATACAAATGCCTCCAAAAAAAACCTGCAAATCAACAACCTGCAAGAAAAATCTGCACGACCATAGAGTAAGAAATGAAATGATCAAATGCAAAAAAGACATACCTCCAGTAAGACTAGCGCACATAGCTCTCTAGCAACTATTTCGAATTTTCCGTATGTAAGGGAGGCCTCCTCTATCCAGCCTAATGTTCCCTCTAATGGATGGAGGCAACTCAAGAAGAGAAAACCATGAGCCCGAAAGACCATTAGCACCCATTTTAGTTAAGACATCTGCAACATAGTTACATTCTCTATAACAGTGAACAAGTGAAATATTAAGTCCAGCTATCGACTCTGAATTTCATCCCAATAATCTTCCATATACCACAAGCCACATATCTGATTCTTCAACTAGTTTAGCACTAACATGGAATCAAGTTCAATCTCCACAAATAAAAAACCCAGCAAACCAATGTGTCGAAGCCCATTAAGTAAACTCATCAACTCTGCATAATTGTTTGAATGATATCCTGTGGCTATTGCAAACCCACAAACCAGATCACCTTTTTCATCTCGAATAATGCCTCCCGCACTCGAAAGGCCCAGATTACCTAGAGAACAACCATCAACATTCAACTTGACCCAACCTTACTTCGGATGCTTCCACTTGACCGGGATGACAATCTCTTTCCTCATGACATTTAACGACATATTAAAACATTTTAAAATACCTTCATCATGCCGATTGAGCAAATTAACATCCTTTAGTTTTACTGTTATCCAAAAAATCCAATATTTTATGAAATATCAAACTTGTTGGGCCGATTCCAATGTTCCATTACTCCCTCCATCCGGGCCTAAAATCTCTATTTACTAAACATAGTGAAAAATAGTGAAGTTTATTATTAAAAATTAATTTTTTTCTATATAAATCTCATATTTATTTACTTTTTTTTAAAGTGACTGCACGACGCTTCCTCTCTGCAAGTATGATTTCTTATGTTTAAAGTGTTTTTAAATTTTTAAAATGATTTATTTCCCTTTTGGACACCAAGAATTTTGAGGGAGGGTCGTGTTTGAAAGTCCAAAAGGTTTCCCCTTTCTTCCCAATCCCCATTGGAAATAATCTACACCCGAGTCCCAACTGTTGGTGTTCCTCGTTTCCCATTCTGTGCTTCATGATTTGTTGTTAATTATAGTTGAATCAATGCTCATATTTTGGTATGGATCTTTGTGTTATTCACAAGATTGAAGATTTGGGTTTTATTGTGCATTTGCATATCCAGTCACCGGGCTCTACTGGGTACTGCGATTTGGTGGTCTCAGTTGAATAAAAAGAATGTTTGCTGCCGCCGCTGCGTCGGCGAGGAGCCGCCTTAGGGCTTCTGGGCTTCTCCTTCCGAGTGCTAGTGCTGGCGCTGCCGCTCTCTTACGTTCTTACCATCGGCCTCCTAATCTACTTTTACTCATTTCAACAAACACTAATCCAACTACGGCTGTCGGGGGTGGTGGCCGATGTCTTCTCCACAGCAATGGGAACCGGAATTTCAGAAGAGCCCTTGTCACGGCCTTCCTTTCTGATTCTCCATCTTCGTCGTCCTCTTCTCCTCCTCCCGGCAAAGCCGCCAAACCTTATTCTTTACATCATCCTGTTAGTGATTGATTATCTAATTTATAGTTCTCTCTTCTACGCATACATTTGATGGTGTTTAATTGATTGACTACTGGATTGGGTATTTTATTGTTTGTCAAAAAACAGAGTTCCATGCTGAATGGGCGCCTTTTGTTCTCAACCTCAACCTCCAAAACTGATACTTCAGATAGCAACAAGAATAACGCGACAGTAGCCCTAAAGCTTGAGAAACCTAAGGCACCTCCCGAGAACCAAGTCGCCGACGTGAAAATCCTCCGTACTCTTGCCAGTTACTTATGGATGAAAGATAACCCCGAATTCCGTCTCAGAGTCCTCACTGCCTTGGCTTTTCTCGTTGGCGCCAAGGTCTTTCAGTCAGTCACCAATTAATCGCTCCTGCTCTAGTCGTTCCCTTCTCTTCTTCAATGGGTCTCTTTTGTTTCAGGTTTTGAACGTCCAGGTGCCCTTCCTCTTTAAGCTTGCTGTTGATTGGCTAACAACTGCTACCGGCAATGCTACTGCTCTCGCTTCCTTTACTACTGCCAATTCAAAGGCTTTAGCTCTTTTTGCCACCCCAGCTTCTGTTTTGATTGGATATGGGATTGCACGGTCGTGTGCTTCTGCTTTCAACGGTACTACCACATGATGTAATTGCTGATTCTTCTGTCTGTATCCTACTATTCTGTTCATACTTCATTCTTTAAACATTTGTGCATGCCAAATCTCTGATATTTTAAAAAAAGGCGATCTTCTGTTATCTCCACTATCATTTTCTTGGTTGTTTCTCATTGTTCGCCGATTCCATTTTCGTAACTGGATGCAACCCTTTTGTGGCAGAGCTGCGGACTGCCGTATTTTCTAAGGTGGCCTTGCGAACAATTCGATCGGTATCTAGGAAGGTATGTCACCCCCTCCCCCCAACACCTGCGTATTCAGACATCCCACGAGTTCTTTTTCCTTGTGAATTCGTATTTCCTACATTTGAGATCGTGATATTACCTTCAATGAATTATTCTACACGACTTATGCAATCATATCTAACTGTGCAGGTGTTTTCACATTTGCTTGATCTTGACCTTCAATATCATCTTAGGTATTGCATTTAAATATTGGGAATTTTGTCATTTTTTCCTTTTTTGTAAATCTATAGGTTAGGTAGTACTGTGAATTATTACCTCCCAGCATAACCAAGTTTGTTTCTTCCCCCAACGAACTAAGTCAGTGATCAATTATATTAATCTGTTTTGTGCAGTTATGTTACATATTTTCTTTTCTTGACTTTGCTACTGTATTTCCAGTCGACAAACAGGTGCATTAAATCGAATTATTGATCGTGGTAGCCGCGCTATAAATTTCATTCTCTCATCTATGGTGTTCAATGTTGTACCCACCATCTTAGAGGTAAGGGGATGTGGATTTGATTGTTATTTAGTTGCATAACATTTGTGATACTGGATTTGGTACTATTGAATCTGCTGTAAAGAATGGAATAATGACACCTAGATTCTTTATATTGGACTACGATTCTTGGTTTCATCTTCATTATACACTATCATCCCAGCCCCTGCTTTTTTGTCCACTTAAGTTTATCATGTATCCCTCCAGATATCTATGGTATCAGGTATACTGGCGTACAAGTTTGGAGCGCCTTTTGCATGGATTACTTCGACGTCGGTTGCTGCATATGTCGTTTTCACATTAATCGTGACACAGGTATCACTTCTGCCAGGTCTTTACCAATAGCTTGCTCATATTAGTCTTTGTTTCCTTTCTTTTCCATGTTAATAAACAACTGCCTTCAGCAAAGAATTCCCTCGTCTTTTCCAGTGGAGGACAAAGTTTAGACAGGCCATGAATAAAGCTGATAATGATGCGAGTTCAAGGGCAGTCGATTCACTTATTAATTATGAGGTGAAGCTCCGATGTCTTTGTTTGCCTGCTTTTCTTCTTATGTATTATTTAATGCATTATTTTTTTCCCATTCTAACCCTTTTTTCTTCTGCATCTTACTTGATGCTTTGTTTTTCATTTTTTCAGACTGTCAAATATTTTAACAATGAAGCATATGAAGTTGATAAATATGATGAGTACTTAAGGAGTAAGTTGTCTTGCTGTCATAGTAATTTTTACTTTGATGTCCAATTAGCAAAGCAATTTTATTGTGTATTATGCACCAAAGCCCACCAAGGTCCATGATAGTTAGGGATTGAGAGGTCTAGTTGTTTTACGCCTCATGGTTAAAACCATTAATCGTCCTTGATTGGTTATTCTTATGCAATAAAAAACTTGGGCAGCCTTCAATCTGGACCCCAGCCTTTCAATTCTTTTTTGCTTACCATTTACGATAATTGACAAAATTCAATGAAAGTTTCCAAATTTCTTATTTTCCCTAATGGAAATTGCCTTTTAACCTTTAGCATTAATATAATTCAAAGGTTTTTAAATCTTTAGCCATTATAATTTTTTTTTCTTCCTGGTAGTTTGGCAAAACTTCAAGTTAGATCCTCTCTTTTAAACTATTTTTATGAGTAATCTACTCTGCTTGAGCCTTAATGCTGTTTCTGTTATTGTCGGTGATCTATCACTCAGGGTATGAAGATGCTGCTTTAAAAACACAACGTAGCCTTGCATTGTTGAACTTTGGCCAAAATATAATATTTAGCACAGCTCTGTCAACAGCTATGGTATTATCTTCACATGGAATTATGAGTGGCAAGATGACAGTTGGTGATTTGGTAAAATATGTTCTTATACACTTACTTTTAATGAAGTTCTTTTAATCGACGTGATTCAGTGATGGTCAATTAATTACGGATTAATGTCATGATACAGGTCATGGTAAATGGGCTTCTCTTCCAACTGTCTCTTCCTCTGAATTTTCTTGGTAGTGTATATCGTGAGACCATACAGAGTCTTGTTGACATGAAGTCCATGTTTCAGTTGTTGGAGGTATTTGTCAAGGAACTTTCTAAATGCTCTTTAATTCTCAATTGATGTTGTAGTTTGTTCTTGTCACTTGATTGTCTATTACATTGGATCTTCTTTCATCTGTGCTTTAGTTTGGTGTTTCAAGGCTTTTTTTTTAAGAAGATCGAGATCTGTGTTTAAATTACGTTGATTGTGATGAATGCTAGGGAAAAGGATCTCTTACAAATGTTTGTCTTTGTTCATGTCACTTTCACAGACTTTTCTGTTGAAAAGGAAAGTACGGCTTCCTAGACCCGTCTAACGAAGACAGCAAAAGGAAATAGAAACACTTCATAAATTCTTAGTTCTTTCATTTGATACTTATAACTCTTATGAAGATAACATAAATTTTTTACTTGCACGTTCAAGGTGTTTTGTTTGGTGTTCTTCATTGTAATATAAAAGTTCTTTCTTGGTGCCTGTTTCATTGTGTGTCTGTAGCAAATTTTTTTCCTCTGATAATTGCAGGATAGGCCTGAGGTTAGAGATAAAGATGACGCAAAGCCTTTTAAGTTGGATGGAGGGCGCATACAGTTTGACAATGTACACTTTAGGTAGCTGATTTTTCTTTTGTACCTTTTTGTTATGTACATACCTAGCTATTTATCCAATATATTCGTTTATAAGCATAGCAATTGAGATAGTGGCATGATTTGACGGTGTAACAAGAAGCAGAAGGTGGTCATCAGTTGGGAGTTAATAAATTTGGTAAACTACTACATCATGTTATTGAAATGTTCTCCTTTGAAAATATCTTTTGAAATTGGATGCTTCAAACTATAATATATATCAACAAGACATGTATGCTCAGCTAACACCATCAAAGATTTCAGTCCGCCAAGTTCTAATATCATGTTGATGAACTGTCATCTCCAAAATATTTGTTGGGGACTGTGTTAAGAATGGAAACCAAGCTCACACTAATACCATCAAATGTTGGGTTTTAATGTAAGAACTTGCAAGCACATTATGAGATACGAGTAACCTGGTAGATTTTCTTCTGTGTCATTTCGTATACAGCCTTTAGCACCGATTTTATTTTGTACAACTTATTTCATAACAGTGACCGTGATAATCTCTGCCATTTACCAATTCAATATCGGCAATGTCTTTGGACTTGATTGCATAGATTATGAATATGATATTGTAACAGTGACCTTGATAACCTCTATCATTTACCCAGTCAATATCTGCAAATCTTTGGACTGGCTTGCACAGATTAGTATGTCCTTTTAAGAGTTTTTCATCTAGGAATTGGTCAAATTATTCAGTTTTATATCTTCCATTTTCCTATTTTATTTTGGAAAAAACTACTATGCCGCGCAAAACTTACCGCTCCATTTGACTGCTCAGTGATTTTTTTTTTTTTTACTTAATGATGAAGGAAGTGATTTTAAGCAATGTTTTGAATACCGTACCGGACGTCGTACCGGTCAAGGCACTGGAACGAAATATTTTGGTACTGGTACCGTTTCGGGATAGCGTTTCGGGATAATGTTTCGGGATAGTCGATATATAAATAAATTATATATAAAAATATATATAAATTATATTCCAAAATAATAGTCTATATATAAATAAATTATATATAAATACATATATATATAAATTATAAATAGTCTAGTATGAATTAGGGATTAAAAAATAAGTTTGTAGTTTGAAAAAAAAAAACACAGGCCGAAATATCGGCCGGTACAGGCTTTAATTTAGTTCGGTATGGCCGGTATTTTAGCCGGTATAGAACAGATATAGTACCTCTACCGGCCGGACGGTCGAAACGAAAAATTTCGGCCGTACCGGCCGGTATGGTACGAAATTTAAAACACTGATTTTAAGTGTATTGGCGTATTTTTTTTAAAAATATTTAAATTTATTAAAAAAATGTGAAAAAAAATGAAAATAAAATAAAATAAAATTGCAAAAGCAACTAGTGGTATAAACGAGCGGTGCTACTCAGGCGGCAGAGTAGCACTGCTCTTTTATTTTTGTTATTTGATTTCATTAGTACTACTATAGGTTCTAATTTTCCCTCCAGTTCTTAATTATTAAAGAGAAAAACCCTCCAATTCCTGGTTTCACAAATGATTTAAGAATTCTCTACAGATGCTTATTTGCATCAGTCTAAACATTTTCCGCCCATTCCTTCTTGTAACTCTGATTAATAGAAGTGTAACATATATGATTCAGCCTCATTTATTATGATGTTATAAAATTGACAATTTGGTATACGTTGTGTATGGTTGTCATCTCTACGGACTAGAATGTGATTCATGCTTATCATGGAATTTTATTGGTCTCATGATAAGTGTGCCTCGTAAGTTTTTTTTTTTTAATGATCTGATTGCTGATGATTCTTAATTGATTTCCTTGCATTCAGCTACGTGACAGAAAGAAAGATTCTTGATGGGGTATCTTTTGTTGTACCAGCTGGGAAAAGTGTGGCTATTGTTGGAACCAGTGGAAGTGGTAAGAATTTAATGTGTCAGCTTGACCAGTTAATAGATACGGTGGTTCTACTTTGCCTCGTATTAAAAAAAACACACTTTTGCACTTGGGTTGGGGGGGGGGGCGGGGGGGGAATTCCTTATTGATCCAAATTTCCTTATTAACATAAAACTGTGACAAAGAAATTAAAATCCCATCCAAAGGAAAAGAAAAAGGAAATAAATGGTAGAGAGAAACTCCCTTCTCATTCTTCCCTCTCCACCACGGCCTCCCCCCTTGACTATATCATACTCTGCTATATCTTTTTCTCAAAAAATCATGTGAATCCCAAAACATTGTAATCTCTTTCATGATTCACCGGATCCTCCCTCTTCAGTCTCACAACCTCCACCATTTTCTTTTTTCTTTTGACGAAGAAACTAGAGCTATTCTTTTCACTAGAGATTTTAAGGTCATCCTCAAGAAGGGCCTTGCTGAGCCTGCTGGGTGCTACTATTCTTCTTGAAAGAAAAACTTGCATTCAGTAAAATGATAGATTTTTTAAGGCAGTGAGAGGGTTGTTTCAAGAATATGGAAACAATCAACTATGGTGAAAGTTTTAGATAGTATGAGAAGAGCTAGCTAAGGTTTTGAGTTGCAATTTTGATGGAAATCTTGGCAGAAATGATGAAACAAAAGAAGGCATTGGAAAAATACTCCTATGTTTCCCTTCCTTTCAGGGGAGGGGTGTGGTGGGAACTAGGATGCATTGCCATGGTCCTTTACACCTCTACCATGGCTTATTTGCCAAAACTCTTGCAGCACTGCCCCCTGGGAACTCGAACCCTTCTCAGCATCTTCACAAATCCTAATTCAAATAATTACTAACACATAATCGAAACAACTAGACTTTGGAAGGGCTCACTTCACTTCCCAACATTATGGTAACATAGATAGGAGTCCATTTAATCCCATTGCCTTCCCGTGATCACATTTCATATGCAAATTATAATTTCTCCATTGATTTCTCTTTTTGGTTTGTGATATGATGCATATTTCCCATTGTCTTATATTTTTCTTCCTCCCCCTGGCGGCGGGATTTTCTTTGAAAGATATCACATTACAACTGTAATTTGGTTGCAGGCAAGTCGACCATTCTTAGATTGCTCTTCAGGTTCTTTGACATCCATTCCGGAAGTGTAAGAACCAATACTGTTATTCTTCGTAATTGTTTGCTATTGGTACAATGCAGCCTACAAAATTGGTGTCTTACTCCTAGAGTACATTCCTATATTGAGGCTTGAATGACATTTACAATATAAGTTTGCATTTGCTACTTGCATCAGTACTGAATTTATTGCACTGTTCTCAAATCCTGATAAGCTTGACTAAATTTAAAATATTTATGCGTTTTACCCCTTTGTCATAAAAAGGAATAAAAATAGAAAACAGGAAATTACATTCAACCCCCCATCCCCAACTATCATCCCTATTGCAATTTGATCTCATAACCACCAATATTAGCACTTGGCTCTACAATTTGAAGCTTCAGTTGCAATGTGCACCCACAAATTTTTTAAAGCCTAAAATATCAAAGTTGCCCTCATCAAAGAAAAACAAGTAATAATAATAACCAGGCTGAGGGTGAGGAAAATATGGTTACTCTGGGACTTAAAAAGGGATCAAGGGTGAACATTGCTGCCAAAGTTTCAAATTGGAATGTTAAGTGTTGAAATCACTAGTTAGGAGGTCACATTGCATGTGAGTGGGAATTCAGAGTTATTGATAATGTTTTTTTTAAAAGCTATTTTCTTGATAAAAGAAACAAGTTATTTCTTAATATACTGTTGGGTAGAATGATATACTGAGGAACAGAGCTTCACAGTTGATTTACCAGTTGATGATCAGCTTTATACAGCATTCTATGTATTCCAAAAGGCCTCAAGTGATACCTTTTGCTGGGTGACGATTTTTGCAGCTATCAGTCACTGGTTCTTTTCCTCATTGAAACTCATTCTTGTATTTTGGAGGGTTTTTTGGCTTTATGTCTAGCGTCATAGTTATGTTTTCTCTTCTATTTTCTCATTCTTGGAACATACTTTGGTGGATAATGACAAGAGACGCCATCTGCAATGTAATTTGATATTCATAAACTCTTTGTCGGTGAACTCATCTTTTTAATCTATGATGGAATTTCAAATTGACTTGATTCCGTAATGACCATTGAATTTGTCCTTGACAGATAAAGATAGATGGCCAAGATATTCGTGAGGTTACTCTTGCGAGTCTACGAAAATCTATAGGTGTTGTGCCACAAGATACGGTTCGTTCAATGAAGTGATTCAGTTCTTGTTTGTCTACTTCTAGTCTTCTATATATGTCAATAAATAGGTAACCCTTCTAAAATCTTGCAAGTTGTTATATTTATAAGACAAGTAACTTGTGCTTGATGGACAGGTGCTTTTCAATGACACAATATTTCATAACATTCATTATGGTCGACTTTCGGCAACAGAAGAAGAAGTATGAAATGAACTTGTGCTGCTACTACATTTGATTATTTGCTCTGCAAATTATGCACTGCTGAATATTCTACGTTATTTTTGCTGCCTAATACTTTTTCCTATAAAGGTGTATGATGCTGCTCGACGTGCAGCAATCCATGAGACTATCATGAACTTCCCTGAGAAATATTCTACTGTTGTGGGGGAACGAGGGCTGAAGGTGAGATGAGTACTGCAGTAATATACTTTCTTAGTTTTAGTGGTAAATTGTAAAACACCTATTCTGATGCTGGGCTGCTGAATGGAATAGGGGGCTGTATTTCTAAAATTTTATCCTCCTGTCATCAGCTTTTCACAAGATATATGTGTCTGTGTATGTTGTAGAGCTTTTCGGTCAACCCTTGGGTTTTCATTGATTGGGTGGCTTTTATTTACAGTTAAGTGGCGGTGAAAAGCAGCGTGTAGCACTAGCTCGTGCATTTTTGAAAGCCCCTGCAATTCTGTGAGCATTTCTGTTTTTCTTCTTGATTGGACCTTTCTTTAGATTCATGTACTTGTGTACATTTAAATGCTTGCATGTTCAGTAACGGGAAATGCACTCTTAAGAATAAAATAAGGAGCTACCATCTTAAACTTGAATGGTGAGAACACAGGTTTGACACCCATTCATTCTATGTGCTCCCTGTAATCAAAAGTTCGAAGATTTTATCCTTTTGAACCTTTTGGAATCATTTATTTTCCTTTATCATTCTTTTGAAACTGTTACCAAGCTAATTTTGGTGGTATGATTAAGTATCTTGTCCTGATCTCTTTTACATTATCATTCAGTTACCCTCGAGTCTTGTACTGCCTCTGCCAATAACAGTTGCTTATAATTTTCTGATACATCATTTGAACCTTTATTTTCTCCAGTCAAAATTATACGTCTCTTATAGCCATTGTATTGGGCAGAGGGTGTGGTCGTGTGTTCAAGACCCTCTGGGTTTATGTAGAGCTTACCAATAAGAAAAAACTGTATTTTTCCCTTACATAATAGCCACAGTACACTGGCACATTGTAGTATTGTACACACACAACACACTGTTTAGTGTACAAGTAGTCATCCTAATTTGTTGTGTTTTAAATCTTTCTCGTGTTTGTATTTTGGGGGTTTTTGGTATCATTCATTTTTGGGCTTCCAATAAATCTCTAGGACATGGCATTTTCTGCAATCAGATTTAATCTTGTGAGTGAACTCCTCTTCACATCTTTCCCTTACAAATGACTGGTTTTGGTATACATTCTAGCCATCTATAATTAACGTTTAAGACTGATTTTAAGTTCCATTGCCATTTTTAAGCCTAATGAGAGACGATGATTGCGTTCAATGGGTAAATGACGTAAAATCTTGGTCAAAATCTTTGTCAACCATGCTTCTCTCTATATATTGGAAGGAGAGAACCACGTTGCACTTTTTTTTTTTTTTTTTGCAAGTAATCCATTGCTTTCATTTGGCATCTTCAGGTTGTGTGATGAAGCTACAAGTGCTCTGGACAGCACAACCGAAGCTGAGATTTTAAGTGCATTGAAGTCCCTAGCAAGTAACAGAACTTCAGTCTTCATTGCTCATAGGCTTACCACCGCAATGCAGTGTGATGAGGTAAGCATTTTTGGTAACAACTATGAGCAAATCTTGAGTTTTCATGGTTCTATGTTTGGTATCCGGTTCTTTTTACGGCTTGACAAACGGGGGGTTTTAACGGCTTCTGGTATCTTATTACTTGCAAAATCATGTTCTTGGTGTTCTCATGAGCCAGAGAGCATTTTTAAATTCCTTGTTTTTAGAAAGATGGGAATGTTTATGCATGCACTGTTATTCACCAATCCCTCAAATGGGAAGTAAATAAATAATGGCACTTCCAATATGCTACAAAGTTTATTATGTACAACCCATGTGCCATCTTTTGTTTCTATATGTTACTTATCCTACTTTAAAAATATAATGTCCAGATCGTAGTTCTGGAGAATGGAAAGGTCGTTGAAAATGGATCCCATGAAGTTCTCTTGTCAAAGCCAGGAAGATACGCACAGCTGTGGGGACAGCAAAATAACACTGTGGATGCACTTGATACAGCCATCAAACTGGAGACTTGAATGTCCTCCTCCCTTCTCCCTTCCTCTCCAGGAGAAAAGTGAAAGGAAACCTTGTAAAAGGAAATGGAATTCAGTCGTTTCTTGTTTTGTTTATTTTGATTTCATTCTACATAAACAATGTTCGTCAAGTTGATTTATAGTAAAAAGGAAAGATGCCTATTTTCTTATATAAATAAAGAAAATGTGTAATCAAGTATGCCTATGGTGCTCTGGGATGCAATTGCATCAGATCTCACCATCAATAACCTGTATAATAGGATCAAAATATTAGTTTATTTACCTTGTTCTGAGTGACTTGCCCTTATTTTATTTTATTTTTAGAGAAATGTTACAGCCATAACAAAATTTAACACAAATCTACTTTATAATAAAATTAAATTTACAATTTGCGTCAATTTATAAGTTTACTTTTATAAAATCTCTTTGTAAATATCTTGAGATGCGATTCTCCTTTGCAAATCTGGTTCTCTTTTAAATCTCAATACACCATTTATACAATATTATGCAACTGCCAAGAAATAAAGATAATTATATCAATATCAGTCCTCACCCATCTTTTATTTACGTTAGTAATGTTCTTTAGATGGAAGAACCAAATATCATACAGCAGTTTCACTTAACTTATTTTCTTTAATTATAAATTCAGTACTGTTTTTTTCGGTTTGCTAATAATCATACAAGTTCCTTAGATTCTCAACATTGATATTTGAAAGTTATAGAAATTACAATTAACTACTTTTATCCATGTCCAAATGTGACACGCATTAACGAACTAAAATCTGACTTATATGATGCTTATTACATGTGGCAAATAGGAGGCGAGGCATTGGCCCAGAAAATGCAGCAGCAGCAGAATTTGCCTGCAAAAACCGGAAAAGGGTAGGAATAAAAATTAAAAGAGTGTCTCAAATTCAATGATGATGCTTGGGGTCTCTCGAGAGTGGATCTCGATAGCTTCTTTTTTTTAACTTAATGATTAACTAAGTATTTTTTTTAATGATATTTTTTGAAATGTTTAAGGGTATAACAAAATATATGAAAAAAAATCAATAAAAAAAGACCAAATGGCCTTCTCCGTGAGTTTTCTCGTGCTACACCCTCCGTGAATGTAGTACGACCCCTCAAAGATAGGCAGACCAAAGGATAAACAAGAGGAAATAGTAATGCTTGAATCTTAGAACGTGCAAGTCTTGTATAGTTTTTTGAAAAATTAGAATCTACTAAAAAAATTATTTTTAAATATGGGTTCCATATTTCTCTTATTTTTTAAAGAGTTCTATTTGGAAGGCAATATAACAAGCACACCCTCCAACTTATTGACGTATAAAGACTTGAATTATAAGAGATTTTAATTTTGAACTCTTTTAACAAATCAAATTTTATCATATCAATAAAATAGAAGGTGTGCTTTGCATACCAAATTTTAAATATTTTTTTTTTAATGAGCATACTCTAATATTATATAAATAATTTCCTTATAAAAAAACCATCTATCAAAAGTGCAACTCTCATTTATTTAGTCAAAATTTATTGCAACCTGTTAACGTCGTGTTTCGTACGCCTTTGAACCGGGTTCCAGCAACTCGGATCATGAGTCTTTCACCTGCACACTTAAGAAAACACGGAGTGGGAGGGCCTTGGTGGAGGACAGAGAATCTCCGATACTAAAGTCAGTATATCTCCTTAATAGTTTGTGAGTGAGTTTTGAATAATCATAGAGAGTTCTTCGTACCTGAGAGTAGACTTTTATACTAGATTTCTGGATGGGGACAGTTCGTACCTGACTTCGGGGAACCCATGTCCTTTCAACTGTTTGCTTAGTTAGAATTTGACAAGAACCCTAAAAAACAAATGTGTCAGGGAGAAAATATGAGCGATTGGGCAGCCGCATCTAAAGACTTGGTAGGGAAGTGCCAGGTCTTAGAAGGACTTTGTGGCTCAATCAAGGCCAAGGTTTGCCTCGGCCGTGACCAAGACATGGCACCTTGAACCCATGGCTGGTCATGGCCCAACCTTGGCTGCACCACGACCCATGCCACGAGCATAGCCCAGCCTCGACTGCACCATTGCTCGTGCCACACGCAGGCCATGACCCGACCTCAGTCGTGCCATGGCCCATACCTCAGCAGCACCAAGGACCAACCAATGACAGACAACGACCACACATGGCCTACCCATTAGCAATCCACGAGAGCCAACCAAAGGTTAGCCACGGACCACAGCCTATAGCATGCCATGGCAAGCCACGTTTGGGCCATGGCCCAAACAAGGCCACGGCCAGCCATGGCCAAGCAAGCCCAACCCATGGCCACCATGGAGGTGGACTCAAGGCTTTTAAAAGATAAGGTTGTTGGAAATGATAGAGACACGATCAAGCAAGACTCTCAAGTCATTACACAAGATAAATGTAGAGTCCAAGATTGACTCTAAGAGAGACAAAGAGAGAGAGAGTCCAAGACGAACCAAGACACCATGAGGGCACTATGTGGCCGGCCACCAAGAGGGGATAAGCCTATCCCTACAATTTAGGCTTTATCCCATAACTTTTAGACTTTATCTCCTATGTTTTAGACTTTATTTTCCTAACTTTTAGCATTTCATTTGTATAAGGACTTTGCAAGAAAGCCCTATAAATAAAGACTTTGTGACCTAGTTTTTAACTTTTTATTCATTCTTTGACTTTTAGAAATTTTGCTAAGCTTGTTTAGCTCATTAGATTTTTTATGCTAGGGTGATTTGCTCTACACTTGGACTACTAGAGTGCAATTCGTAAATTCCTTGTAGAGAGTGGATCTTTGCAATCCGTGAATAAGAATGACTCAATTCTTTGTTATTTTCTCGCTTGCATTCCAAACACCTACACGAACCCTCATTCAACTCAAACACCAACCTTTAACCTCATATTGCTGAATCTAGTCTTGTGGGAAGAGATCTTGTGTTTCCCTTGATCAGTCTAGGAGGCCTATGTTTTAGGCTTAATTATTCATATCTAAGGGGAGGAAGGCTTATGTTTAAGGGCTAGACTAAGGCTCTTAACAGAATCTTTTAATGCGGCGTAGAGTCCAGAGAGAAGCGTCATTAATGTGACGTGGCTTCTTAATTCACTTTACCCTATGAGTGTTCCTTGATAACCCATTCCATACCAATTGGCAGGAGATCAAGGGTTCCTCGTATTTCTTATCCACGTGCCTGCACAAGTGCCCAAGGATAGGGTGTCATCGAGGAGACATTAGGGTGGCAAGTCTCATCTGCCCCCACTGTCCGTTGGTTCCTCGTGGGCTTGCTACCGTCAAGGTGTCAACGTGTAGGGTTGCTTTGTGGGTGAATTTTGCTCATAGACCGAGTACGGTGTAAAGGCCCACTAACTCTTTTTCAAGGAGGATCGTTAGACTTGACTAGGCTTGACCGGATTCTCTAACTAACTTCTTCCATGGTTTCTTGTGAACTTACTATACATGCTAGGCTTACTATACAAGCTGATAGAAGGGAAAACCTCCTTACAAAACCCTTAAAAATTAGAGAGATACGTAAAAACAACAATAATAATAATAATAAAAGTATATTAGAATGGAGTAGAGAAAAATTGAGTGTGGTGTTATTAATATTAAGTAATTAAAAAAAAAGAAAAAAACTAAAAAAGACTTGAACTAATTGAATGTTAATACTGATCTTTAGAATACTTACCTACAGGAGAGGAGACTCCAACACTGGAGGATCCAGCTGTCCATCGTATTAAGGTAGGTTCCACGTGTGGTCCGTACCGTGTACGTGGTGAAATCATCGGAGGGGCAGTCCGACCGTAAACAGTCAGCACGAATAAAGAGCTTGTCTCGCACCCTCTCCATCATTCAAATTTAATGCACCATTTTAGCTCCTAAATTCCATATATCTATCTAAACATTATTCATTTATATATAAATAATTTTAATTAACATGACATGACATGTTATGATAAGATAAAAATAACCCATCATTTATCAATTTTAAGAGCTCTAAAATTAATGAAAATCAAATAATAACCTCAATCTAAAATGTTAATTTCTGATCAACTTCCTATATATGTGTGTATAAACTCACACCCAACAAATAATAGGAACTAATCTCATAAAAATAATCTCACAAACTAACGTAATTTCATGATCCGTCAGATCTATTTTACAATAAAAGTAACTTTATAATCTGACAAACCACATCAATTTGTAAGATAAATTTTATATAATCAATTTGTGGCTATGGTATTACTCATTTCAAATTATCTACTAAATTACAAATACAACACTGCAGGATTTCGAGGAGGAAGCAAGACCCAAATTGGAGGCATCTCATCAAGTCCAAGAAATGCAACCAGTTGACAGTTTTCTAATATACTATTTCAATATACGTTATTACAAACCGAATGCTTCTCTCTCATATATTTGGGCAGTTTCTGAATCCTGATGACTCCTCTAAATTTCCAACTGGAGATGGGTGTTTTGATAATAATAATAATACAATTTTCCAAAAATAAAAAATAAAACATTATTATATATATAAAGATCTAACAAAAAATACATACAAAATTACGTGATTTAATATAAATTACATGAATTTATATGTTTAGTCTTATAAAATCTATGAGTACGTAAATCATTTCTGTAATTTATTTATGGCATCAACTCACTTTTAACACATGCCATGCACTAAGTAGATACTTGGAAAATGATCATATGAAATAAGAATTCCATGAATAATAATAAAATAGTTTAAATTATGATGTTTTATAGAGTTTTGGCAAAGATGAGGAAAAATTAAATAAAAATATCATAAAATTAAAATATTATTAGAATATTATTTTTTAATATTATTTTTTACATTTTATTTAAAAATTTGATTAAGTAATAAATAGATGAAAAAATTTAAAATTGAAGAATATATGCTTAGAGTGGTGTTTAAATGATGAGGTTTGTGAAACCATCTAAAGATCAAACCAACTCCTTATGTGCAATTTAGATAGTGAGATGAGATAAGATAATTTTAGATAAAAATTAAAAATTAAATAAAATATTATTTTTTAATATTATTATTATTTTAAAATTTAAAAAAATTAAATTATTTATTATATTTTATATAAAAATTTGATAAAATTAAAATGAAGATATATAATTAGATAAAAGTAAATCCATCTCAACATCAAAACACCACAAAAGTAGAAAATGACACTGCAGTTTTCATGCATTCAAATGAGAACAGCACAATAAAATAAGGCATTAAAAGCCTGACAGCACTAGAGCTTGGGCACAGTCAAATCCCCTTGGATGGAACAGAAGTAAAGAAATATTTTCTAGACAAGTCATGCAAAATGGAGAACAACACATGCCCATTTCTCGATAACAAAGATTAAAAAATGCAGTTCAGAGTGTACTTTCATCCTCGATCTACAAAAAGAAACTGGGCTTACAATATATTGTTTGTAATTGGTTTAAAGCAGTACAGTTCTTTATGCACACGCACGAATATTAAACAAATTAGCCTTTTAACTTTTAAGTGTGTCTAGGGAGGGTTTTTTCTGTTTTTTACAGCCCAAGATCAAGAACACTGCCACAGCTGCAGATGAAAAATGTCCAGAAAATAACCAAAAATAGAAAATATTGTTCATTCATCCAGAATTTTATCAATTTTTATGGGTTTTTTTTTTTTAAGATGGTCAATGCAAAAAGAAATTACAAAATTTGGGTAAAAATTAGTATTTCTCTGACCTAGAGGCTATTCTTTTCAAAAAGCACACTAGCTTGGGATAAAATAATAAAACAAAAAGGGCCTCACGAATGTCAACAATCCATAAAAACCATAGCTCCAAGTTCCAACCTCTGCTTAGACTGCTGCATTTTTAGCCCCACTGGATATGAATTGGGTTTATGATGCCAACGCAGTACCCTTGGAATATTTAATGCCAAAAAGATATTATTCACATCATCTCCATATCTCACACTTTACGAAAAACATACACATATCTTATGAAAAAGACTTTATATCCTGAAAAAACTATATATATAAAATGTGAAAGTAAATAATAATAATAATAATAATAATAATAATAATAATAATAATAATAATAATAATAGGAAGTTTGATGATCCTTCAACAGGTTTTTTTCCAGGGTGAGATTAGATTTAAATTTACTCACAAACAAAACATATGACAAGATGTGACATTTTTCCAGTGTGTCCAGATCAGTCCAGGGTTGCTTTGGTGGGCAATGAATCTGATCTCTTACGTACCTGATATTGACATCTCAATCCTCCACAGATCCAAAATCCAAATGCCCAAACACCCAATTTAACACCGCACCTACTCTGTCTGGGGTGAGAGATATGGGGATGGAAGAACCATATTCTTTTACCAAATTATGGCCATCCCAGACATTCTCCAATGATAAAACAACCACAACTGCCATAATAAAGGTAATGAAACGAAAACTGAAGTCCTCTTTCTATAACCCTCAGTTGAACTGCAACAATATCATCAATCATGGCACTGAAAGAAGAAGAAATTACAGTCGACTCGACTGCCTTTTTGTAGGGATGGAGAAGTGTAAAAGAACAAACAGATTGGATGAGCAAACAACAAAAAATAGGATTAATTATATCTATATATATATATATATATATATATATATACACACATTCCAGTCACCAGTAAAAATTAAAGTCTTTAGACAGAAAGGAAACCAAAAGATAAATGCATGACAGCAAACTGATAATGCAGTTCAATTCAACTTGGATATGCCCTACCAAAACAAAAATAATTAAGGACTGCTAAGAGACAAGTGAGATAAACTACAAAGTTAAGACAATGAAGAAAAAAGTAGAAGGGAGCTCCCTTCAGTCCAAGCACAGAAAAGAAAAGGATGAATTTTATCTCCCGCATCATTCACACATCCAAAGTAGTAGAATTCACTCCCTTTCCTACTGTGTTTGAATGAATGAGTCGGCAGCTAATCCAAACCCTTTACCCACCCATGAGTGGACTGAAGAAAGCTCCCTTAAACCACTCATATAAACACATTTTAAACAATCTTTCAACCCGTGATGCAAGATGCCATAATTCCCAACATAAGAAGTAAGACGGAAAACAGGTCTTTTAGGCTAATTATCAGAAAGAAACCAAAATCAACATCAATGAATTTAGAAAAACAAATACTTAACAGATCAAGGTAGAGGTGCTGCAGAAATGGAGACACCATTCAATATCATAAGTAATATGATCTAATTCATACAGAAGTTTATGATAATCTGGATGCTTATCTTGATCAATTAAACATAGTAAGAAGCAGCAATATTATTTGCACCATTTGGCACTAAATAATACGAGAGACGCGCGTGTTTATTTTTCATGTTTAACTGAATCACTAAAATATTAAATGATATATTAGCAGGTAAAATCAAACGAGGGTCTAACATTATTACTGATATTACTTTTATTGGGAAAAAAATGCGTCATTTTCCCAAAACCTGATACTTCACTCGACCGTACCGTCTACTGATAGACACAACACCTCTCCATGTGGGCTATGATGTAATGACTTGAGCTCATCTTCACCCTTATACTTTGGTCATGGTCCCAGTGTCATGTTCCTCGATCAATACCCTCTGAGATATCAGTGAAATGTACAACCATCTAAGACGTGAAGAAAAAGTCCAGAACTTGGCCGAATACCCAGAAATTCGGATTAATTTCCTGGAAGCCCACAACAGCAAAAGCCCTAGACCTTAAGAAAGACGTTTTTTTTTCATTTTAAGGACGAATATAGGCTTGTTGCATGAACCCTAACCCTAAGTACAAAAGTTTTACTTGCGTAGGAGATAAATCTGAGTCCATTAATGTTGACAGAAAGATACAATGCAATTTAACCTAGCTAGTACAGACTAGATCAAACAGCAGCACTCAACACAAATCAGATCAGCTACTACAGATCTACAAATATACTCAAGTCCCATATGATCATGCTTTCTGAATGCTAATTAACCGTTTATTTGAGACGTTTGCTTTCGTTTCCAAAACAACCACACAAAACTTTCGAATACCCTCAATGAGGACTCTTGTTTAAAATACTACTTCACTTTGTTTGCACACCAAAATGAAACAAAACAGAGGGCTAATTAGATTTAAACCAACGAACGACAAATTCCTAGTAAGTTTTGTTCTGTATTAATAGAGGAAAAAATCATGAAAGAGAAAACCAGGAGGTTAGTTAATACGAGATACCTTACGCTGCGCGACACCTCCATTGACGCTTCTTTGCTTCTTTTCTGGGTACGAACTTCTTTGCTTCTTCACTAACCCTAAACCCAATGCTTGAACCGTGATCATTACTGCAGAACTCTCATAATCTCGTATGGAGAACGGAAAAAACAGAAGAAAGACTATACAAAGAAGCAAAAAGCTCATAAATCATAGTAGTAATACGATATGGGCAAACAAAAATACATAACCTACAAAAGAAAAGGGGTTAAAAAATTAAACTACAAAAAAAATTTGAGAGAGATAGAGGGAAAGATGCAGAAACTGCGGAAGAGAAGTTTCAGGGAGAGAATATGTCGCTGTCTTCATGAGAGTCAGAGAAGGGAAAGCGATTGAATATCTCTAATCTACAAATCTGGCAAAGCGCAACTATACATACACTAAAACAAAAGAGAAAAAAGAAGGGTAAGATAAAAGAAACTAGAAAGTGGGATTTTCTTCTCTCTCTTCTTTTCTCTCTCCCTTGCGCAGGAGATTTTTCGGAGAAGTGAGTTCCAAAGAAGAAGAATATGTGTGTATTTATTATCTGAATTGGATAATAAAGAGCTCTCTCTCTCTCTCTCTCTCTCTCTCACACACACACACACACACAACCACGCACGCACGCGCTGTCTCCTTCTGATCTTTCTCAAACATCCACAACGAGCGCGAGACCCTTTGTTTGCCACATATCGAACTAGCCTTGAACTGCAGAAAAAAGGAAGAGGTGTGGTGGTGGTGGGGTTCGTTTGACCACCAAGTCTCTCTCTCTCTCTCTCTCTCTCTCTCTCTCAAGCAGAAGGAGGAAGACTACTGTTGAGCACTAATCTCAAGTCTCAGGATGGAGTCCAGTACATGTAGAGAGTATAGCACCATTTATAGGGTTTGAGGGAACTGGTGACTCGTGAGTCCTGAGTCGTACGAGGCAGACCGTGAAAAGTCTTGGTCATTGTGCATATACATTGTGATTCACTTTTTAATCACTTTTACACCCTAATTACCTTTCAAAATGTACTGATATTTGCGCCTTTTTTAATAAAATAAATCAATATTATTATTTACCTTAAATTTTGTCATTTTAATCCTATTTAGTGATGTGATTTTTTTCAATTTATTTATTTTATCAATTATTTCAAATGTAATATATCAGTAAATGTAATTGTAGATAAAAACAAAAAAAATCTAGAATTACTATGTCTATACAAATATTTTGCTAAAGGCAAGTAATACATTAACTTGATAATGATAATATTAGTCTTAATTCAGCAAAATATTAACTCAAGAGTTCAATACAGAATAAAATAAAAGGGCATGTCAATGAACATGCATGTTAGTTGATGCATGACGATTCGGCTCCTCTATACGATAGCAGCAAGGTAATCAAACAGGTTGATTGTATCGCATTTTTCCGAATGCTAAATTTGATTGTCTCCTATAATATTGATCTGAGAAAATACAAGACTGATTTTAACATCGAACAGACTCGATTTATGTTACAGATAGCACGAAGAGAGCCAATCGATCTGCCTCTATACTTCCTCATCAACATCCGATCTGAGTCACGGTATTATAGTGGAGGTAGTCTACAGTATGTATTGATGATCTCTAACCTCCTAGTCAAATCGAGGGTCAATGTGCTAATAACAGAGCGAAAGCAATCACAAAATGGTTCGATTGCAAGAGATTGAAGGACGCATTACTATCATCCAAGACTAAGAGGACTTAGATAATCTTACTTAGTAGTTTTATTTTTTATTTGACCTTTTGTTTTGTACCGAACGTTATTGATTTAATTCCTATATCGTTTTTAATTGTTATATATAACTAGTTTGTTTCTTATAAAAAAAATCATTTTCCTTATTTTACTTACTAGTTCATGATAATATAAAAAATAGCATTCCCTATAAAGTAATATTTTTTTAATTGCAAATTCTTATTTACCATTACAAAGGTCATTAGTTAATTTTTAAATTAATTATATAAAATTCCTAAGATGACTATAAGATATATTTTAATTTACAATAAATAATAATAAATCCTTATTGGTAGATTTTTCATGTTTTGAAAATGATAATTAATAGACTCAAATAATATTTATTTTTAAAATATTTGAATTTATTTCAATAAATTTCTATAATTAAACTTATTTCAATTGTCTACGCTACCGTTCGAATGCCTTTTATGAAAATTCGAACGGGTTACAACTCTGTTCAAACATAAAACTACTGTTCGAACTCTATAGCAATCATTCCCGTCAGATTTATTTATAACTTCCCACCAAAAACTTTGTTCGAATGATTAAATATAACATTTGAACGTGTTCTAACTTTCCCCAAGTAAAATTGTGTATACGTTCCCGCCACGACTATTATTCGAACAGTTATGTCAGTATTCGAACATGAATTAAATTACTATTCGAATGTGTATGTGAACATTCGAACAGTATAGCAACCATCACCGCTAGATTTATTTATAACTTCTCACTAAAAACTTTGTTCAAATGATTAAATATCTTGTTTGAACAGTTTCGACCTTTTCCCAACACAGTTGTCTATACTTTCTCGCTACAATTATTATTCAAACAGTTATAATATTGTTCTAAAGCTTTTTTTAGATGCTATATTTCATCCCAAAAAGTGTAGCTCGAACAAATATTTGTCTGTTCGAACGAAGCTAAAACTGCTTCCATGTTTTGAGATGAAGTTTAGTTTTCATCCCAAATAAGTATTTTTAGGGATAAAATTTAATTTGTCCTCAAAAAATTTCGTCTCTAAAAATCAAATTTCTTGTAATCTCGTAGTGTTACTTATAGATTGATGCATAATCACAATGAATGCAAAAAAAGTGCACGACCGATTTAGAAGAAATGAGGTTAGTTGGCAATAGGGCTAAGTACTCATCCAGACATTACATTTATTATGAAATTCATTAGATAGATACAAAATTATTAAAAGACATATTTTCTTATATTAGGTTGGTAGGGACCAGATAGTATTAGAGGTTTTGAAATTCATTTTTTAACAGGCCGTTGAGAAGAAGAGTAATTTACTATAAAAATATTCTTACAATTTAAAATATCATATAATTCTTTTATGAGATCCGTAAAAATATTTATCTCCAAAATATGCTATCAACAATATTATCTCAGGGATATTATTTTATTTTATGGTTTTATTGGTTTCATAACATAATTAATAATGACGTGGCATACTTCTATTTATACGATGTATTTCGGAGCATTTAAGGATGAGTCTTTTTATACATAAAGATGATCCCACAGACTGACATGATTTGATATGATTTATCAGATTATAAAATTATTTTTATTATTAAATAAATCTAACAAATTAGATAAAATAAAATCAATTTATATAATTGTTTTTATATAATTATTTTGTAAATATAACAGTCCTGTTATATTTACTCGAAGTACCATCGTTTTCAGCCCCTATTAAGATTTTCCGAATCAAAATTGAGAACAAAAAAAGGTAACAGTGCATTGAAAAATCCGGTTAAAAGGGTGAATTAATTAATGATTATCTCGACGCATCAAACAGCTGCCTAAATGCTGCAGAGAGTAATACTGGGACCCTTGATCCGTCTGTATTGGATACCAATTTCCCAAATTTTTACTCTCCACGTTAAAATAATTCTATTGATATTTTTGTGCTATACACTATATATGATTTTTTATTTTTTTATTTTTTATCATAGTAAGTATGTAATGTAGGGATAATGAATATAAAAACTCAATTAGTTTAATAGAAATAAAATTAAAAAAATAAAAATAAATATGATGTGTGTGATGATGAATAACAAATATTATATAATGAATAATTTCCGAGTAATCTCAAGTGGTAATCACTTTGATTTTGGTGGTATACTTTTGTATGAGTCAAATCAGTAATCTATAATTTAATCTCAAAATAAGATCGAAAATCAAGTTAAGAGATAATGCCAAGAAGAGATAGAATAAGTTGACTCAGACTTCTAAAAAGAAAGAGATTTAGACTCTTAAAAGAAAAATGTTTCACAAGACAAGTTGGATGCAATTACACAAAGGGAATAGACCTCTATATAATGAAGAAATCCCCCACAAATAAGACCGATTCTCCACAAGCTCTCTACACAAAATATCTCTATAGAAGCTTCAGATGGCAAACTCCACCACACATAGCGACTCCAAATGATCTCTCATAAATTTCTCTATTGTATTGAGCGATATGTAAGATCACGAGAGATTGTAAAATCACCCATTATAGTAGATTTCACCCCTAAACAACCCGTGAACATAAGCATTATGCTGAACCACGTAAATCCACGTGTCTCTCTATATTTATTTTTATTTAGCTTATTTATTATGTATTTTATGAATGAACACGAAGAATATCGTATCGAAGCCCGAATCATCTTGTGAGTCGGGGATGATTCTTTTCTCCCTTCCGGTCTGTTGTGCAAATTAAAACATTAACAGTTAGCGTCATCTATGGGATCGACCAATCTTTTGCACCGAAATTAGGAGAAAGATATTCTCCGACTCACGAGATCATTTACAAAAGTTTAGATAAGTTTTTCCACTTTTTATCTTTTATTTTTATTTTACTAACACCTGCAAAAAAGAAGAAAAAGACTCCAGGAGTATGTGTAAGATGCATGATTTGTACCGTACCCGTTAGGTACGAGCTGTGCACGTGACACAAACTGTGCACGTAAGGCAACCACTGTGCATGGCACGCACAGGGGGCATGATGGGCACACACCACCTTGCACCTAGTAGCCTTAGTTGGCAAGCACGACGGCCCGACATCTCCTCTGCCCGGTGAGAGGAAAGGATGGCAGCCTAGTTGAAGAACCAGATGGAGCCGTCGGGAGCTTCCCCACCTGCTTCTCACCGCTGCAAGCTAAAAAACAACTTGGAATGTCCCCACTAGCAATCCGTGAGCTAAGTGAAGCTATTGAGCTAAGTGAAGCTATCGGCGGCAACCACATGGCTATCGACGCTTTTATCACTGACGATATACTCCCCGACCACGAAGGCTTTGTTCGCTGCCATTCCTCACCACCACCATCAACGTTCGACACAGGAGTAGCTCAACGCCTCTCCACTGCAGCGAGAAAGCCTCCTGCCATGAACCAGCCCAGTTGTACACACCCCCACGACATTGCAAGGTGATCAACATGCACGGCATTGGTCCACCAACTTTTTCCGCAGACACCACTGCATCTCCGACCCCACGGAGAGCTTGAACACATTGCACCCAAAGATCGAGCCTGTGCAAAGTTCGGCCGTAAAGGCTCCTCTGTAGCCCCACCCATCGTGGTGCTCTTAGACCTAGAAGTCGCCAACAAGCTTGACCAATGGAAGCTAACCGAGGCGCAGTTCGGCCGCGCTATGTACATGCAACCAAGAGATTCAGACTCTTAAAAGGAAAAAGACTTCACAAGGCAAGTTGGACTCAATCACTCCAAGAGAATAGACCTCTATATAACAAGGAGATCCCCACAAATCAAACAAACTTTCCACCAGCTCTCTACACAAAATATCTCCACATAATCTCCATACGGCAAACTTCACCATACATATCAACTCTAAATGATCTCTCATAAATTTCTCTATTGTATTGAGTGATATGTAAGGCCATGAGAGATTGTAAAATCACCCGTTATAATGGATTTCGACCCCAAACAACCCGTGGACATAGGCATTATGTCAAACTAAGTAAATCTCTGTATCTCTATATTTATTTTTATTTAGCTTATTTATTAAGTATTTTATGAATGAACGTGAAGAATACAGTATCAAAGCCCGAATCATCTCGTGGGTCGGGAATGATTCTTTCTTCCCTTCCGGTCTGTTGTGCAAATTAAGGCATTAACAACTTCTTTCTAAGTTTAAAATTTGAAATTTCTTGAATGTAAATAGTTTTTAAAGCTATCGCATTAGGAAAATTTCGGCTTGAATTTTATGATGTGTATTTACAAAAAAATCCTTATCAAGAATATGTCCACTCCCGAGATTAGTCTATAGACTAATAAAAAAAGTAATGCATATATAAATAAGAATTATTTTATTTTATTTTTTCTTTATCTTTAGTATTTTCATCATATTAAAAACCAGGGGTCACTGCTTCGATCGGATCTTTGGGATAATTCCATTCAGTAGCTCCGAATAAATAAGCCTTTTGGAACGACTCTTCTAAAATATTTCAATTTTCGGTATTTTCATTTCATTAATTCTACTTAATACTTCCGTCGGCAATGGATGGAAAGTTACACACGTGACATATGCTAGCTTATTATTTTTTCCTGATCGCTTGAAATTACTAAAATATTTTTTTATGGCTGTATCCTTTTTTAATCTATATATATAGATCACATATATATAATATAAATTGAATTATTAAATTGCATATTCGGTTTATATTTTTGTAATAAATTATACAAAATAAAATTTAAATTAATGGTACATGATGAAATAATCGTCTGAAAATTGGACTAACCTATCATATATTTGTAATAAACTTTTTCTAAGATGATATTAATCTGCATGTGCTACGTACTGTCTTTTTTCTAACAAGCTTGTTTTACACTTCGTTTATTAATTAGGAGCTTTGCAAGCTGCACTACTAATCAGACTCCAAGCTCTCTTATAATCTCTTCTATAGATGCACACAAGAAACTCCGTGAATATTGGACTAATGCCTTTTAATTTGTTGTCCTTTTTTCTCTTTAATTCGTTCACTAGGAATGTTAAACTAATTAACTGAAAAGCGTGATATTTTTTTAGGACTATATATGGGCATCTAAAGGCTAAATGTAGTTTTTTTGTTTTGTTTTGTTTTTTTTAGAACTTGGTTCTGTTTTGTGGCTGTCCAGTTTGATTACCCAACTCGACAAGAATTTGTTGCGATTTTTTAGACCAATTACTTGACTCGTGAACCGACTTGATCCGCTAATTAGGGTTTTACTATATATATATATATTGTATTATTTCGTATCACTGCCGTAGTGCAGCATTGTGTATTCGACTTTCATCTTAATAAAATTCTCTGTAGTTTCGTGGACGTAAGCACGTTGTCGAACAACGTAAATCTTGTATCGTTTACTTTATTCTTTTTTTCTTATCATTCCTAACACTAAACACAAATTCCTTAATTAGTTACTAGAAGAAAAATGAGTATTTGTGACGGATTATTTGTGATGAGAATGACTATTTACGATGAAAAGAGACTCATTTTAGTAAAAAATAGTCATTTTCGTAAGAAATAACTAATCACAAATAAACAGTTTTTTTATAATGACAATTGCATCGATGCCACTATAATATACATAAATATTTTATTGCCACATAGCCAAATATGTGTGTGACCCATTTCTTATCAATGGCACACAATTTTCTTTTTTTTTTATTTGTAATTTTAAAGCATTTCGTTTAATTATATTTGACACAAGACTGGGTGTCACAAAAACGTATCTTACCTAGCTTGCTTTTAAAACTTGTTTTTTTAAGTGGTCGATACTTCATATTCAAAGTGGCCGTACTTATGGGAAAAATATCATAATAACAAGCTTTCTCACTTTGGTGCTTACAAGAAAATTTTCGAAACCAAGGTGAAAAAAGTTTCTATTTTAGCAAATATATTGCAACTTAAATCTTGGATAAACAACATGCATTTAGGCCCGTTTAGATAGTAAAAATATTTCATTTGATCTCATTTTATTATTATAAATTTTTCAGATTTCTACGCAAAATATAATAGACAATTTAATTTTTTCAATTTTCAAAACAATAATAATATTAAAAAATAATATTCTAACAATATTTTATTCAACTTTTATCTCAACTCATCTTATCTCAACTCACTGTTCAAACGGCATCTTACTCTTTTGCAACTAAGAGAGCGTATACTCTATCTATCTTCTTTTGCATTAACTAAGAGAGCGTATAATACTCTATCTATCTTCAAATTAAGACCTAGCTCTCCCTTTCCGTGAAAGAAAGAGTTATCGATCTAATTCTCGTATTGTTGAGTGTTGTCGCTCGCACCAAGCTTGGCTAGAATATTTGTCTTTTGATTCACTTCTTGAAAAACATGACTCATTGAGCAAATACAAGATTGTTTTTTTTTTTTTTCAACTTGGTAGGTTAAAGTTTATTTACATGCACAAAATGGGTACAAAAGCATGGTGTATCAATTTGCACTATATATAGGGTTTTGATGATCAATGGATTTCAACTACAAGATTGTTTAAATTATATCATGCAGTAGATCAATGGTCACAATGATCGATTGTTGACCTCAAACTTTATCATTTTGCTATGCTTTCCGCCCCCCACACACACCCTTTTCTCTTTTCTGCACAATCAATGAAAAGCATATGCGTCTGCCTGTTTGATTGGGAGACCACCTCCAGGGTTTCATAAGAATCTATTTGTCCCATAAACCGTGTCCCTGCAAAAGAAATCAATTCTAAACTGAGGGAATCATGCATGTGTATGCGTGTCTTTGTGCGAATACATGAAAAAACATGTTTCATACCATCGATCGTTGATGCCAAACTTTTTTTTTTGGCTTATTATTTACATCAAAATGATGGAGTTGCCACCGCCGTCAGAGCCAATGTTTCTTTGTCTGGGAAAGAAGTGGCCACCACCATGCGCTCCTACCTAACCATTTTCTATTTTTTTTCTTGCTGCAGGATTTTCTCCTAAAGCTGTGTAAACACAATCTTAAAACCCTTTTTATTCTAAGCCGATACGTACAAAATATATAGCATGCACGATTTGTTTAATTTTCTGGGTTTCAGCTCTTTCACATGATGATGATCATCTCACCATACACATGATAATTCTTTCGATCGATTCGCTTGTTGTATCAGTACTAGTATTACTGTCTGCTAGCTAGCTTTTGATACTCGTCGTATTCAGCATTGAGAAGTCTATGTTGTCGTGCTAGCTAGCTGTTGTGTTGTGACTTGGGGATCATTAATCACACTCACTCAATAGAAAATTCAACAACCGACAACGTATATTTCCCAGCTTGATTTGAATTGGATTTTTCTGGACACAATTAATTTGGAAAATAAACGTTAATTGATGATCACATGCACGTACAAAACTCCATCGATCTTGTATATATGAGCTGTTTAATACTTCAGTGATCTGAAAAGTTCACTTCTAGAATCCCCAGCTTTTTGCTCCCCGGCCCCCAAAAATAGAAGAATTGTATAGCATTTATCTCTTCAGAATTATATAGGATCGTGTGTAACATGAGCCGCCATGGCCCACATTACCAATTAATAGAAGGGGGGAAGAAACGCAAAAGCTAGCAAATCTTAGTTAAGAATATTATTGTCATTTTCATTAAATTATGGGGTCAAAATAAAAATTCACAAAAGGAAAAGTAATTAGGTTTGGGGATGAGATGATGATTTTGTGTTTTGTTTGAAAGTTTAATATATTATGTTTTAATATTATTATTATTTTAGAATTTGAAAAAGTTGAATTGTTTATTATATTTTGTATGTGAATTTGAAAAAAGTGTAATGATGAGATGTGATGAGATGAGAATTTTGTATTTTGTCTTGTGCCCCAAACCAGCTAGAGTTACCGAGCCGGGGCGGGGGCTCGCTCCCAAACAACACAAAGAGAAATGATTTGTAGAAGTCTCTAATAGATAAGTTTCGGACAGACCTTAATTTGTAAAAATGTAGACCCTACTTTAAAAAAATATAAAAAAATTATTCATTTTTAGTGGGATATATCCACTTTTTTATAAAGGGCTTACGAGTGACTTGTCTATTTGAAACTTATACCTAGCATTACTCTTCTACAAATAATTAGTTTAATATTTCAAAGCAAACTTTTGACTATTTCTACTAAAATTTAATATTTTAAGTATATTATTTCTCATTTAATTTTATTTCATATAATATTTTGATAGAGAAAATTTCAATTCTTAGAAATATTTATTAGAAAAATAATATTTACTTTTAAACACATTAATTAAAACATAGGAGAAGATAAATAAAGTATTTTTAATTGTCATCATTAATATTCTCTAAAAATATTGTGCAGATTTAATTAAATCATAATTTTATTTTTTATGTTTGTTTTTAGGGTTAATTATACTTTGTCCCATTGAACTTTCATTCAATTCACAATGTGCCTCCAAAATTAATAATTGCATCAAAGTGGACTTTCGAACTTTCAAAACTTTCCAATCTCCTCATTCTGTCTACCAGCAACGTCAAATCTAACGGAAATTCACTGTAAAGATGTAATTTTTATCTAATTTATTATCATTGACCATATAAAATATAAAATAATATATGCTATCAATTAATAATAAATCATTAATCATTAACCATATATAAAGTTATTTTATACCTAAGTTGCAAGCAAGTATAAATAATCTATGTACACAATGAAATTATTTGATATTCATTAACCATATATAAATTAATAAAAAAAATTATTTAATGATTTATGATTTAATATTAATTGATAGCATATATTATTTTATATGATCAATGATAATAAATTAGATGAAAATTTTATCTTTGCAGTGAATATTATGCACATCATGAGTAGCACGTGTAGTGAATTTCTGTTAGATTTAACATTGCTGGTAGACGGAAGGAGGGGATTGGGAAGTTTTGAAAATTCGAGGGTCCACGTTGATGCAATTATTAGTTTCGGAAGCACATTGTGAATTAAGTGAAAATGCAAGGGGCAAAGTGTAATTAACCCTTGCTTTTATGTATACACTTTTTAATTAAAATATTAGATAAAGTTATTTTTTGTTATGATTTTCGTGAAATGCCTATTTTCTTTAGGTTTTGAATTAGTTTTTTTTTTTTTACTCTTTAATCACTTTTTTTTTGTTTATTATCATTTTGTTAGTGGTGTTCCTAAAACTCTTTTATCGAACTATTTATTCCAATTTAAAATACTTGACCCCTCCAAAATTATAATCTTGGTTTCGTCCCTAAGTACTTTTAATTATAACAGCTCATTTTAACAAAAGAGTGTAAATTCAGCACTTGAAATTAGTGTAAAATTAATATATAATAAAGGAACATTGGAGACTAAGCGATCAATGATATTTTCACCCCAAATTATGAGGTTTTACATCTTGCATGTGTTGAAAAATTCTAAAATTGACATATTATACCGTCAAATTATTAAGACATTACAAATTGTAACTTCTATTTAGATAGTGTTAAAATTGTGTCGCTGTCTCATAATTTTATCTATCTCATGCAGATCAAGTTATTTGTTGCTTTTTTATAATAGAAAATTATGCCCCCACAATAATTTTCATAATTATATTTTAAATGAGAGATATTTATTTTTTGTAAAAATAACTTACAAAAGTAACAATATCATTTTTCATAATTATCATCATTTTAAAACATAATTATATGAAGAGTTGTATGCATGTACCTCGTTTGTTTTTGCAAATGAGATGATATGTGTTGCGATTAATTAACGGTTAAAAGTTGAATAAAATATTATTATAATAATTTTTTTTTAATATTATTCTTGTTTTGAGATTTGAAAAAGTTGAATTATTTATTTTATTTTACGTGGAAATTGACAAATTTGTAATGATTAGATGAGATGAGTTGAAAAGAGTTGTGAAAACAAACGATTTGATTATCCGAAGATTTTACAATTTGATTATATAATGTATGATCAGTTCTATAGCTTTTGTTGTAACGTATAAAAAATTCCTCATATATTGCATCATATATATTTTGTAATGCAAAGTGTACTAATTTTCCCCTTAAATAAAGAGAAATGATACTTGCAGTCATGAGTGTGCAAGCGCCGTGCAGTCGCTTTGAAAAAAGTAAATAAATATGGGACCCACATGAGAAGAAATTAATTTTTTAATAGTAAACCTCACTCTTTTTCAAAGCGACTGCATGACGTTTATGCATTACACGACTGTATGTAGCATTACTCTTAAATAAATACCACTCATACATCTATCCGAGGATTTTAAAGAATCTAAGCGGCCTTCTAGAAAGGTGTGACGTTTGTCCCAACAATTTGTATCATCAAGTTGACAGCATTTGTAAAGATCTTTCGGGAATGACAAGAAATAGTCGTTGTGCGAACCAAGTAATTGTATTAACACGACAATGAAAAATGGTAAGGCCGTGACATATATAATATCATTTTATCTGCATGCATTTTTGCAATCAGTTAGTTCCTATAAACAGTATGAACATCATAGTGAAACGTGGGGAATGCGATTGGATTAAAAACGCATATTATAATCTTTGAAGGTGATAAAAAAAAAAAAAAAACACAAAAACTTGTAGATTTTGTTCCATAATCTTGTGAACGAGTTAATCCTTTTGTGTAAGTATTATAAGTTATTTTATTTTTAAGTCAGTGTGTAGAGTACATCATCTATATCACTTAAATTGTAAGATTTGATTTATAAATTTAAATTTTAAAAATTATCTTCTAAATTAAATTATGTCACGTAATATATGGTGTATAGGTATTTAAAAAGTAGTATTCAAACATTACAATTTACGCATAAAATAAGAACAGTAAAAAAGGACAGGCACTTGCATGGTGAAGCGGGATAGAGATTGAGTACTGCAAGGCGGCACGGGCAACCCTGCCTGTAGGTAGAAACCCCAGTGCGATGTAAGGGTGGGGAGGGGGGACTACAACAGAAACGACTTTTTTGTGTCGAATGAAATCGCCGGGAAAATACCAAAAAACGTTGAAAATAATTAATTCCGTCCAAATCCAATCCCCACAAAAGTGGACGCAACTAGAGCGTCTCAAAAGGTTTATGGTGTCGAAACTAGTATGGGTCACAAATAACTCTAATATTTGCAGCGAATTCTATTGCCACAAACATATTTCAATTTAAACACAAAAGAGTGAGTCGATGGTTAAAAAAAAATACAATTGCGGCACTATGTTTGTGCTGCAATTGAAAAATATCACCGTAAAAAATGGATTATTCCCAAGCTGTTTTTAGGGTCACGAATAGATATCATTGCAAGTATTTAATATTTGTGGCGATCAAGAAAGATATTCACAAATATGCTATTCTTGTGATGCAAAAAGACTAACTACACGGTTAAGAAATACATTTATAACTAACTAGTAGTGTCGCAAATATAAACAATTTGTCAGGAAAAAATTATTGCCAATTTCGAAACTATTGTAACAAAATACATAAAAAAAAAACTTAGAAAATAAAGTGACTTGATTTGGTATATGAGATTATAAAGTTAAATTTATTGTAAAGATTTAATGGACGATATCATAAATTTAATTTTATAAAACCTACATGTGGTTAATGTATTTCTCTTAGAACATAGGACCATCGCTACATACGTGTTATTACATACGTGTTATTATAAACGCCAACATAACACGTATAAATGGGTACACAGCTTTTATATCTACTCGGCTACGAACTGATCTAGCACCGACCGTTTCCATCCATTTTACTGCCGGATAGTGCCAGGCTTACTACTATATTACTATTCATATACTATTTAAATGTATTTCTAGTTTTTTTATTTTTTTTATTATTTTCTTTTAAATATTTTTAATCATTAAAAAAAATTTAAAAAAATAAAATTTTATTAATTTTCATTTCCTTAATTATTAAGTAAAATAAAAAATAAAAAAAAATTAAATACAAAAAGAACAGTAGATGGATGGTAGTAAGGTAGTAACTCTATCGTTATTCTTCCCTGCCCCGCATTTCTAACATAAAAGCGACTTCAAGCGCCGCAAGGCACAAACAACTCAGCGACCACGCAAAACATACGCGCGTAGCAGAGTCGCAGGCTCTCTCTCTCTCTCTCTCTCTCTGTCGCGCTTGCGAAGAGTAGATGGAACTGGGAAGGCTTCCCATCTCAGTGTGAGAGGCAAACTGGAATCGGCAGGCTATCCCACTCTTTCTTTTCTCTCGTCTTCCCTGCTTGTTCGAGGTACCCCACCATTCACATCTTCCTTGATTTTCATGCCTTTGCAAGTAGAAAATTTGGTCATGTTGTTCACTCCACTGACTTTGAATCGGAACTGCTTTTGTTATAATTTTAGTCATCTTTGCGCTCATATAGATGCACCTCGCAAAGCGTTCGATTTAATTACTCATTGAGTTTCTTGATGGAAGTTTTGCTTCTTGGTTCTACGTCTGATCATGATAGATTGCCATGATTTCTCCTATCATTGATAGTCTTTAAATCTTTTATATTACGATTCTTGTTGTCTTGTTACTTCAGTTAATGTGATCGATTCACATTGAATAATGTGGTTTTCAAAACTTGTTAGATTGAAGAATTCTAACAAGCAATTCCAGTTCCACTATCTTGTTGGCTACTAGACTGCCTCCATCCAAGCCAAAAACACTCTTTGCCGGGTTATTGTTCGAGTAAGAAATGCAATTTCTCATATGGAATTTCATTAGTAGTCTATTAAATCACAATGGTCTTTGCTTAGCTTTAGTCTGTATATGAGTGCAGGCTGATTTTTCCCTCCGACCCTTTACTAATGAGAGAAATCCCTTGCCATGATTTATTGCTCTTCAATTCTTTTTCCTCTCAAACTCCTCCACTAAACCAGCTACATTTTAAATCTTTTGATTGGTGATGTATAATATTTCCTTGTAAGTAATGGACCTGAATTGTCATTTTAAGTAATGAACTCAAATGTTGACTTCTCTGGTTGACATTAGATCCATAAAAACTGAAGGGTCTGAAGTCTGAACAAGGAAAAATATTTGGAGTGGAGCAATTTGAAATGCAAACGTTTTGAAGAGATCGCCACCTTTTGGAAAATCTGGTCTGTGTGTGCGCGCGTGCGCATGTGTTTCCTTTGTTCTCCTCATTTGACTAAATACATATTGATATGTTAATTTGTGTCATACATAAAAACCTATAAACTGACAAGTGACAAGATATATGTACTTCACAGAAAAGCCAGATAAATTTGTCATGATCCTTGTGCTTATGTAAACATTGTTTGAGAACTCCACAGGTAAACGGCAATTTACGACTCAAGTAAAAAGTATGGTTTGCAAGTAACAATGCCTGGAAACTTTCTTTTCTAATTCTTGTTCAATATGTCTCTGTTAGTCTGTGTTGATTGCTATATTGGCTTCGTTAAAGTTTGTTTTCAATAAATTGCAAATGATGTGAGCACCCTATATGATTTGAATTTGCATTCTATTTGGAATGGTCACACTCAAGTATCTGTAGCTTTTGGCTTATGATAAAGCTAATATTTGGGTTTCGTCATTCGGATATAGAACATGACAACCTAGAGCTGGAGTCAACATAAACCTCTTTCCAAAGGAAGATGAACTATGGAACAATAAGAGGCAACCAAATCTCTGGCATAAACATAAAATTTTCAGTGTATACCTTGGAAAACCAGTTCTCGGTACTTCATTTATTTTTCTTTTTTCCTGTTTTATCGGTCTATTTAGCGCTCTTGCAAACTTTTCCGTCATTTCAGGTCCTTTACAAGATGTCCTTCAAGATGGCCCAAATCAGCCTTGTGAGTAGACATAGGGAGGTTTATGAACCATGTGACGATTCATTTGCACTGGTTGATGCACTTCTCGCCGATAGAAATAACCTGTTAGAGCATCATCCAACATTGTGCATGGAAGTGGGTTGTGGTAGTGGGTATATCATCACCTCTTTAGCTCTCATGTTGGGACAGAAGGCTGCTGGAGTTCACTATATTGCTACTGATGTCAATCCTCATGCAGTGAGAGTTACCAATGAGACCCTAGCAGCACATGGTGTTCATGCAGAGTTGCTAGCCACTGACATTGCATCAGGATTGGAGATGCGTTTGGCAGGATTGGTTGATGTAATGGTTGTGAACCCACCATATGTGCCAACACCCGAAGATGAAGTGGGTCGTGAAGGAATTGCTTCTGCTTGGGCAGGTGGGGAGAATGGCCGGAGAGTTATCGATAAGATATTGCCAATTGCTGACAATCTATTGTCAGATAAGGGCTGGTTGTACATGGTCATGCTTACTGCTAACAATCCCTCAGAGATATGCCTTCAAATGAGAGAGAAGGGATACGCTGCTAGAATTGTCATCCAGAGATCAACAGAAGAAGAGTCTCTCCATGTCATCAAATTCTGGCGGGAGTTCAATTCTCAAAGTAGGTCAAAGGAAACGGTGACAGCAAACAAAACAGTTCCTGCAAGAGTCATGCAGGAATCTCCAGTCTCACAGTTTCCTAAATCTGACATTT
This sequence comes from Juglans cinerea, assembly GCA_961763995.1. Lineage (NCBI taxonomy): Eukaryota > Viridiplantae > Streptophyta > Magnoliopsida > Fagales > Juglandaceae > Juglans > Juglans cinerea. The sequence continues at coordinate 17,714,837 of CAUIVZ010000015.1, read as the reverse complement.
TTAGCCATTGTAGCTGATAAAGGTGAAGGTAAAAGAAGTGTGTAACATCTTTGACCTCAGTCACATTAAGAATTATTTCTTTTTAATTTTATTTTAATTAAAGAAATAAACTCCGGTTTCAGGATGATGGGAGGGAAAGCAATTTGCCCTGGAGCCTTCATTTTAAAGAATTATGACTTATGAGTAGCGAAATGCATTGGTTTGATTAGCTAGAGAGGGAAGTCGCTCTGAGAACGATCGTGTCTTGAAGATTGTTAAATGTAAATATATTCATTATTTTCCACTTCTTAGTCATTCATTTTTTCAAAAAGAAAAGGTTATAAACATCAGTTTTTTTTTTACATCATTAAGCACGGATTTTTGGGACTTCATGAATATTGTAAAATGTTTACTTCCTTTATCTTTTTTCTTTATTTACTTATTTGATCTATTCTCTGATTTTTAATAATATATTTTACGAAGTTTTTTTTTTTATTCCAGTCACTTAAATAAAAAGATAGAAGAGAACGTAATTCTAATTTTATTAATAAGGGTGAGTTTGGATCTCAAATTCATCTCAAATTATCTCATTTCATCGTTATAACTTTTTTAAATTCTAACACAAAATATAATAAACAATTCAACTTTTTCAAATTCTAAAATAATAATAATATTAAAAAATAATATCTAACAATATTTTATCATCTCAACTCAACTCAGTATAACATCTAAACGAACCTAACTCTTGCTTGTGCCCTAGAATACCTTTTCTAGTATAGAGCTTTCAGCTTAGGGGTTACAAAGAAATATTTAAATATGTTAAATAAATTTATATAATTCAAGATAATAAAATATTTATGAAAAACAATATTTTCTTATATGGGCTAAAGAAGCCCAAATGTCCTGCCTATGTCTCTACACAATCAACATGTAGATTGTTGAAGAGGTGTGGGCTATCAGGCCCAATGACAAAGACACCGACGAGGCGAGAGTTTGGTAAGATGGGTACGCCATCATTGGGCTGGCTGGCGGAAGTTGAGAGATCAGAGCCAGATGGGTAGTGGGTACGCTATTCGTCGGCGTTGACGTCTCGCTCCTCTGAGACACGGAGAAGGAGAGCGCCCACGGGAATAGGCAGAAGAAGAAGAAGAAGAAGAAGAAGAAGTTTGAGCAAAAGGAACTGGAAGTTGTTATTTTGTGTATAGAAGAAGCCAAGAGCCAAGAGCGGGTAGCCGGAGGGGGTTTGAAGTTTGAATCAGATCATACGAATGGCGTATAGAAGGAGGCAGCAGGGAATGGTATCGAGGCATTCGACCGTTGCATTAGATGCGGATGATGATGAAGATGAAGCAGAAGAAGAAGATGGAGAAGAGGAAGCAAAACGAGGAATTCACAAGCCTCAGCCTCATCGCGACTCCTCATCACTCGTCGCCAAGGCAATTAGAGCATCTTCCGCCTACCGCGACACTTCTCTCTCCTCTGCTTATGGGCACTCTTCCCGCTCTCCCAACACAACACCTGCATCTCCTTCTCGTTCTCCCCCCGTCGCTCTCCAGGTTCTTTTCTTTCCTCTCCTCTTTTCTATATTGCTCGTCATGCTGAAGTGTTGGAACGGAACTGGATTTGGTTTCTTTGTGTCATATTTTTAGATGCTTTGATTTGTTTAGCAAACAATGAAGATCTAGTTCTGCCACTTCATTTGTACACGTCTTAGCTCTTTGCAATGAGCCCGCAGATTCAAGTACCCATTTGCCATATAGATATTTCGAATACCTTACGATCACTCCCGTCCTCTTTCAATAACGCTTTCTAATATGTAGTAAAGTTGCCCTTTTAGTCATTTTGAGCTCCAGCGAAGTTTCCTTCCATGTCAAATTGATGAGTGCGTGTGTTTTTTTTTTCTTTTTTTGCCAATACAGGATTCACAATCATATGAATATACATCAATCAAAAGTTTGAACGAACCCAAACATGGATTTTGGGGTGTTCTGGCTAGAAAAGCTAAAGCAATTCTTGATGATGATAGCGTACCCCAACAAATTCACACACCTGAAAGTACGAGGCCACACATGCCTGGTAGAGCAACAATGGGCAAGGTGAGAATTCAAGACTGTTCGTCAAAATATTGTGAACAATAAAAATAATATGTATATATATGTATATAGATCTCTGTTTGTCTGATGACCTGTAATATGCGATTTTTTATTTGTGTTCTATTTGCAGTACCAAAATCCCATTCTCTCGGATGAGAGACGTCAAAACATGGAAAGCCCTAAACTACAAACGGGGTTGGGTGCCATTGCATCATCTCTTAATCACATTGGTGGCACCATTGGTAGTGCTTTAGAGGTTAGCTTCCGAAGGAACTCTCCAAATGCTATTGAGTTTTCAGTGGCTTTATCTTTTGCTCACAATGGTGAAATTAACTGTTATAATTTTTTTTAATATTTTTTGCATTTTTTTATATATGTTTACCCCGAGATACTCTACAGTTTTTTTTTTAGGAAGATGGATGGTACTCCCAATTTTATTAATAGCCTTCACTTTCGATAGAGGAATACCATGTACAAAGAAATAACTTGGGGGTTACAAAATCCCAAACCAAGTTCTAAAAAATTGATACTATACTATCAATCTATACAAAACTTTAAAATGAAAGCTATATATACAGTACACTCCTGTGCTAAACAAAACTTATGAGAAAAGCTACATTTACAACTATAGTCCAAATCACACAAATGTAAACTATTAGTAGCAGCAGTTTAAAAGCAAGGTGCATACAAAATATTAAAAACTAAAATCTATGTCTAAATTTTGGCAAACCTGTCAAATCCAATTTTAATTCACCCCATGCTAATCTAGGTAAGAAAGAAGACAAGAAAAAAACTTCAGACAAACCTTTTGAACCTGCTCTAGCTAATTGATCAGCAACTGAATTACCTTCTCTACAGATGTGCAAGGAGAAAGATAAAGATTGACCAAATGCAATTATATCATCCCAAATTTCTAAGAACTTCCAAGATGGAGAAGTGACATGATTAAACCAACGTACCAACTCTGCAGAATCAGATTCAAAATTAACATCAGTAAACCCAAGCTGCAAACAATATAACAAACCTTGCTTCAATGCCATTACTTCAGCAAACATATTTGATTCCTTTCCTAAGTGAAGAGAGAAACCAAAAACAAAACTTCCTCCATCATCTCTCAAAGAGTAATGCTACGTACAGTCGTGGAATGGGCAAACGTCGTGCAGTCGCTTTGAAAAAGAGTGGGGTCCACTATTAAAAAATTAATTTTTTTTCATGTGGGTCCATATTTATTCACTTTTTTCAAAGCGACTGCACGGCGCTTGCACACTCACGACTGCAAGTATTATTTCTCTCTCTCAAAACTCCCCCACAACCAGCAAATCCTGGATTCCCAAGAGATGAGCCATCAATATTAAACTTCATTTTTTTAACCGGGGGAAGCCTCCAGTGCACTAACACAGGCTTTTTTTTTTTTTTTACTTGTAATTGTTGTAATTGCAAAGTCAGCAAAGAGAAAGAATCCTGGACTTTTAGTACCTTTTTTGGTTTTAACAAACCATTAAAATCATGTAACCAATGATTAACATGATTTACAACAGTTATTTATAATTCTACCATTCTATTATCTGTACCAATGCTCTTCCAAATTTTCAGGAGGGCATTACCATTGTGGAGAGCCGGACTACAGATATCATTCAAGGAACTCGTAAGCATATCAGAAAAAAGCCCAGTGGTTCTGAGGTACAGAATGAGGCATCAAAGATTTCTACTACATCACAACGACCCCAAATGCAACCCCAGATGCAAACCGACCAAGAACTTCAGTTGAAGGCATCTCGCGACGTAAGGTGGCAACTTTGTATCACTGGTTCATGTCATAGGAATATTTGTGTGCATGAGTTTCTGTTACTGTTTTGCATTCTTTTCTAGCAATTCCACAGATTGGCTCTTCTACGGAAAATGACTGACCTTGATTTGTTCAGCTGACATGCAGCAATCCCTCTCTATCTGTATTACATTCTCTGTATTTGTGAGTAGAAAAGTACAGAATGATTCTAAAACCAAATGAACGATTCTACTGAATTTACTCGTATTGGCTTGCTTCTCCCCCCTGGATTGTTCTTAAGCTGTCTGTGACTGTAATAATAACAAAGGAGAAAGGAAGAAGGAAAAAATGGGAGTAGGGTTTTGGAACTTCAGGATTATTACCAGAATGCTGGGGGCGTCCTAAATGGTTTGACATTAGTACTTGATCTTTATGATGAGATTTTTCATGTCACCTTTTGGTTTACACAACAGGTTGCAATGGCAATGGCTGCGAAAGCAAAGCTTCTTCTTCGGGAGTTGAAGACTGTCAAAGCAGATCTGGCTTTTGCGAAGGAGCGATGTGCTCAGCTGGAAGAAGAAAATAAAATTCTTCGGGAGAATCGTGAAAGGGGAAGGAATCCAGAAGATGATGATTTGGTATGTACCTCCTCTCTTTAGGTTTTTTTTTTTTCCTTTTCATTTTTTTTCAAAGAACCACTTACATATTTTGTAATTAAAAATTGCCTCTCCATTGCTGACAATTACCATCACCTGTGAACTAGCTGAGGTGGATGCATGTGATTGCCCCCTTTTCATTTTCAAAGTAAACAATGAACAACACTACCACTCTATGAAATTAGCAGTACTCTTCTTTCCTTTATAGTTTATATGCTGTAGTGCTACATGTATTAACATGTGTCTGCCTATGATCATTTATGGCAAAGTTGAAACTTAATTCTTGAAAGAGAGGAAGGAAGGAATTGATTGCAGTTTTAGAAATGGCTCATGTACAAATTTGAATTTTCCAGTTTTAGTTTCTGTTTCTAATGATAGGAAACATTGTGTTGAAGCAAATTCAGTACTTGCATCTAACAACTCTAGATTCTGATGCCAATGTTCCTATGCCAGATTCGGCTTCAACTTGAAACGCTTTTGGCAGAGAAGGCCAGATTGGCTCACGAAAACTCAGTTTATGCACGAGAGAATCGGTTTCTGAGGGAAGTTGTTGAATACCACCAGCTCACAATGCAGGATGTTGTATACTTGAATGAGGGCACTGAAGAGGTCACAGAAGTGTATCCCGTTCCCTCGGGGTCAAATCTATACTACGCTTCCTCAGCATCATCTCCACAACCACCCTCTTCATTTCCTTCTGGGTCTGTCCGCAAGTGATGGAGGACAGGACATTACCCCTTGCAAACCATAAGCCAAAAGAGTGTCATCAATTGCCGCCTAAAGTAGCTCTTGTAGCCTATCCCCACGGCAGAAAATCCTTAAAAAGACATTACAAATCCTTCTCATTGATTAGCGATGTCCTCCTGTATTCTATGTTGTTAGCCAACGATTTGAAATTACAAATATAACTTTATTGCTTGTTATTGTTGTTCTTATTATTTTGTGTCGGCCTTCCCTATTGATAGACAAATAGACTTTTGTTACCACATTACAGTACACTCTTAATACACAGTACACAACATGTACATGTTGTGCCTCAAATGAATAATTGGCCTTTTTCCCATGGTTTGTTTTTATCCATATATTGTTGTCCCTGTCCCATAACGTGCAATGCTGTGCACTTTTTCAAGCACAGTATCTTACAGGAATCCTATGCTCCGTGATGTTCACCCATGTCTAATGAGAGTTTTGCAGGGAAAATTACATTTCCACACATTTTCTACTTCCCCCAACTTTCCCATAAATCTAAGAACTTTACATTTGGATTTGAGCTTCTTTCTTTTCATTCAACATGGTTCGTTCTTATACACCGTTTTGAATAATTATTTGTCCCTCGTTATAATGATATTCTTACATTTTCTTTATTATTGTTTTACTATTTAGTTATTTTTTTTCTTTTTACTCTTTAAATTTGAATTAAAAATCTCAGAATATGATCTTCTTGTATAATCTAAAAGAAAATAAATTCAATCAATTAATGTAATTATGTAAATTAATTTAAAATAAATTTAATTTTATAAAAATTGACTTAAAGAGTAAAAAAAGTCAAGTTTTATAAAATTAAATTTATTTTTAATTAAATTATATGATTATGTTCGTTGATTGAATTTATTTATTTTTAAATTATGTAAGAAGGTTATATTCTAAGATTTTTAATATAAATTCAAAGAATAAAAAGAAAAAAATAACCGGATGAAAAAGTAATAATAGAGAAGTGGAAGGATATTATCAGCATATCAAGGAAATCAATCCACTTCTCGAGGCAGGATTGTTAGGTGGGAAGACCAATGCGTAGTCATAGTGTGGTGAAGTAGTGGTTTCATGTTTACAGCAAATCTGATCCACTGAGTAATTATTGAGAACAATATAAGTTGCAATGTATAATTTAAGTTGCTCTTACCTTCTCACGCACTTGTTTGATTAAGGAAAGAATGGATTTTTACTTCTATCTTGTTAAAAATTTATTAGTCCTATTTAAAAAATGAATGGATAATTGAGTAAAAAAAATAAATTGACTTTTCCATCATTCTTCCAATCTTATATATGTTGATGTCGTCTTTTGTGACTTGAGTAACTCTACGTTATTAGGACTCGTTTCTTCCCTATAAAACGAAGAATGGGGGAGTTTGAGAGGCATGGTACCTTCGATGCTCAAATTAGTTCAAGGTAGGAGATGAAAAGAATATTCAAGAGAGTAAGTCAGTAATCCCATTCTCGGTAGAGAGTGGGGTATTTATACTTGGTTAAGGTGGGTTCCGAGGCGATGGTGATTTGTATGCAACTCTGTACTGGGATCGGATATCCCTGTCAGCCTCCTACTTCCTTTCAGACCTGCCAGGCCTGACCAGGGTCGTCGCTGTCACTTAGGGGACATGTCGCAGCATGTCAATCCCAGGGGTGCATTGAAGGCGAGGTGGCCCCTGCCATGACATGCCCGCTCCTGCTCCATTCAATGTGGCGTGGTCTAAGACAGGCTCACTCGTCATCCCGCGTTGCCTAGTCTGCCATGTCAAGAACGTGGATCTTTCTGACGGTTGGCCAGTTATGGTGTCAGGCTGCACTGTCTGCCTCTCATTCTCTTGTCGGGGACACTTTACCTTGTGTCCTTCCTCCTGGGCTCTTGGGCCAACATGGCCCATTCCAGACTTCATACGGGGTCCGGGCCCGAGCTTCATCTTGGGCCCGGCCCCTAGGAGTTTCTCCCCTCACACTTTCAATACACTTTTTTAATAAGATGTAATAAATAAATATATATATATATATATATATAGTGATATTTTCTATCCACCCATTTTCCTACCCTTAGAGGTTAGAGAGTTTGAATGATAAATTAACAAAGAAAACAAATAACACGATAGAATTTAGAAAATAACTCATTGTAATAATAGCACGGAATGTTGGCACCAAAGAGTGAAATATATGAAGAAGAAAAAGGAAAGCCAAAAAACAGGATTATAAGGATGCCTTTAATGAATGTCACCAAAATACGAAACCAAAATACTTGGTGGAGATGGGTCGTCTAGCCCACAAGTTCCGTCCTTTGGTGGTGGTGCTGGACTACGTGGTCCGTCTGGAGCTTCAAAATTAAAGCACGTGCACCCACCAACTCCAATCACTTGCTTGATTTGGGAATGGAACATGATTATCCAAAGTTGTTTAAACTTCCAAATGGGATGAGATTCTGTGACAGTTTTTTTTTTTTTTAATCTTAGATTTAGATAAAGAGGTTTCAGCAGTTGCAAGAAAAATTGATACAAATAATACAAGACTTACCGTATATGTCTTTTTTTTCACTTTTTGATTTTTAATTTATAATCGTTCATGTCCAATCTTAGATAGATCTATTCCATGTGGGACACGTCTCACATCAATACATATGAGATACGTATCTCACATTTAATTCCTATCAGAATATGATACATTTACGCAATTTGAAAGTAATATTACGTACAATCGTAAAATACATAAATATTACATAATCGTTTTGAAAAAAGAAAAGTCTACTATTAAAAAAATATATATATTTTTTTTTTACATAGATCTCGTATTTGCTCTTTTTTTAAAAAAAAAAACGTGTAACGCTTGTAAACTCTACGATTGTAAATATCATTTCTTCAATTTGAATATATTGGATATGAAACACGTCTACCATCATCAGTATGAAACATGTGTCTCACATCTAATGAGTGTCGTTCCTGTTGAAATTTAACCTAGGCGCCGTTTGGATGCATAAATAATTTCATTTCATTTCATTTCATTTCATTTTATTATTATAATTTTTTCAAATTCTCACATAAAATATAATAAACAATTCAAATTTTTTAAATTTCAAAATAATAATAATATTAAAAAATAATATTTTAATAATATTTTATTCAACTTTCGTATAATTGCATATCATTATCTAAACGGGGTGATAGTCTAAAATCTATAATCTAGGCCCCTTGAATGTGAAACGTGTGTCCAATGTCAACACATATGAGACATATACCTCACATCAAAGGGTCGAACTTCTGCACCCAATGCACAGCCATATGCTCAATACACGCCTTGGCATGGCTGAAATGAGAGGATATTTAATTCCTTAATCCTCTTCTTCCATTTTCAATTTTATATTCAAAGGTTTTCTAAGCCGGGGGTCAGTCGGTAGAATAAGAGGGGCCCCCCACATTGCATGGCGTCGTTCGTATTTTACCATGATTGAAGGCCTTTTTTCCACGCGCTCTATAGAGGAGAGAGTGCAGACAATCATTATTAGGTATCAAGCGCTGTAGCTGTCAGTGTCAGGGTGTCAATCCAAGATGTTACACCCAGAAAGCCCTCTCTGGTCTCTGCCTTCTGCGTTCGCAATGCAAATAACCTACCTTTCTTCAGCTTCCCATTTAACATCCATGGAAAACTCTCAACAAATTGAGCCCAACACAACACCCTCTCAAAACCCTCCTCTATTTAGGACCACCGACCTTACAGTCGAGAAATTTTAGAAGCCTAAAAGATAAAAGGAACAATCTTTAGTCTTTTCCTACCTCGTCTCTTCTTCCCCACCATTTAATATCTCAGAGTGGTTTGGTTCCCCAACTTTTGCTTTCTCCTCCTCTCTATAGCCAAAGATTTATTTATTTCTTTCGTTTGGGGTGCATATATTGTGGAAGATTCATGTCAGGTTTATACGCACAGAATTTCTCCCCCGCAAGAACTCTATCTTCGCATGTAAGAAGCAACCCGGATGTCGACAGGTAAGCAATCAATTCCATAACTTGATAAGAATTTTGACTTTCATGTCGACCCTCCAAAAGCTTTTCGATTATCTCTGGATATTTTGGTTATATGTCGTCGTCTTTTCTAGTCAGTACTTGACTGAGTTGTTATCGGAGCACCAGAAACTTGGACCCTTCATGCAAGTCCTTCCTATCTGTAGTCGGCTCTTGAATCAAGGTTGGCTTTCTGGATCTGTATTTATATCTTCCTTTTCCCGTAGTTCAAATTGAATTCCACGATCCGTCTTGGTCAGTTTTGTAAACATCCATCGTATTTAACATATTTGTTAGGAACACCCTTGAACCATGTAATGTATAGAATGCTTGAAACAGATACAGGAGGTTTACATATTATTCTACTTGTTTTACTTATAAAAAAAACATATTATTCTACTTTTTTAATGCGGAGAACATGGTTTCTGCAGATTAATAACTGGTAAAATTCTTGTAGTAATAGAAATAGAAGGAAAAGAAAAGTAAAATGCTATCTTATTTTCTAAGAGATGGAAACCAAAGTGCAGGTCTGTTGCTCTGCCCACCTTTGGCAATGTTGTCTACCACATCTTTAAAATCGGAATGAGAAACAAATGTAGTCTCTCTCCTCAAATTGATGAAAGATCATTTTTGTTAATGGTCTACATCAGTTTGATTTTTATATTTGGCAGTCTGTAGTCAACTGTTATGATTCTATTATTTCCTCTTCTGTTAGTATGAAATTTGTGACAAATATTTCCACTTTCCGCTGTGGTGATTTGTGTTTTACATACGAAAAAGTAAAACCTATCATTTCTGTACTCTTTTATGTGACAGAGATCATACGGGTTTCTGGCATGATTCCCAATCATGGGTATACTGACCTTGACAGACTGCAGCGTGGAAGCCCTAGCCATATGGCTTCATCTGATATAATGCCAAATAATAGACTAATAGGTTTCAATGCTTGGAATGGCCTGCCACACGAAGTAAGAATTTGCAATTCTGTCATTTATCGATTCTTTCTGATTGCTTTCCCTGAATATGATCAATCTGTATAGGCCTGTGTATTTTATTGTGCCATGCATAGAACCATGCCATGCTTGGAATATGAAAGAAAACATGTATAAAGAGCTGAATACTAGCTGTCCGTACAAGTATAACAAAAATGTCAATGTTTTGCACTTCTTGATTCTGACCAGTCGTGTTGGGATAAAACTAGATAGTGCATGGATCACAAGATCACTTGACTTGATGTTTCTGCTTCCTTTCATCAACCAAATTTGATTATTGGCTCATGCAAGAGCTAACTTTTTTCTGGTCAATCATCTTTTAGCTCAAAAGTATCAGTTATTTTGTTGCTTGGCAATTCAAGAATATCTTGTAATCCCCCATTTATTGAGCGCATCAAGCTTGAAGGTCACAACAAGTTATTGCCAATAGTTCTTTTACTTAAGTTGTGTCCTTTCTTTCAAGGTATGCAGTTTTCATTATGCAGCTTTGTTTATCACAAGGTAAGAGACTTCTTTCATAATCCCATGATGCTCCCAACCACTCCCCCAGCCCCTGCACGCTCCTGCATTCACCCCTTCTTCCGGTCAATGTTGAAACAATAAGGGGATGGTTGGGAAATGAGATGAGATGAGAATTTTGCGAATATTAGTGACAATGAATAATAGTGAAATGGTTTCAGTTACGACATTTTATTAGATTTTGGGAAAGGAAGGAGAAAAAAATTGAATAAAAATATTATAAAAATTAAAATATTGTTAAGATATAATTTTTTAATATTGTTTTTGTTTTGGGATTTGAAAAAGTGGAATTGTTTTTTTGTGTTTTGTTTGGAAGTTTAGGAAAGTTGTAATGATTAGATGAAAAAGTTGAAGATTTGAAATTGAAAAGTGTTTATGTTTGAGTGATGTTTGGGAAGGAAATTATGAGAAATTTTGAGATGAGATGAAATGAAACCACTCTATTCCCAAACAATCCCTAAGTTTACAAGATGCTGTATTCTCTGTTCTTAGGGTGTGCATGCAATAAGGGGTTGTCAGGGATGGGGACCAGGGGCTAGGTGTGCTGAGGTTATGATGAAGGAAAAAAGATACATGGGGTTTTTGTCATCTTTCATTAACTTCCTTTCAAAAAATTACCTTCCAGACCGGGACTTTTTTCCAATCTTCATCTTTGGGGGTTGTGAAGGTGAATTTCATTGAATCCAATGCATGGGGAATTGCTTATGTGAGAAGCTTTAGAAAATTTAGCTAGAACACAGTATCTGGTTAGTACTCGAACACAGCATTTGATAATTTAACAGGAAGGGAAAAAATCTGAACAAATCCCATGAAACGTCGAAAGACATCCTAAGGATTTTGAAGGTTTGGCTTATGATGGGGCTTGAATGAAAGTGTATGGGGTACTTTATACCGATCTATCATCAAATTCCTTATTGGATGGCAAAAAGTGATTATCAATTTGTAGCTTTGTAAGATGCTGAAGTTTTCCTTTCTATTGGCTGTACCTACTCCCCATTAACTCTCAACAGCACATAAGTTGGATATTGTATTTTAAAATTACCTGCCCCCTGTTCCTTAATTTAGTTAATGTTCATCACTCAGAGTAACTAGAACATGGTTTCTCTGCTTCGTTCAAATGCTATTGTTCCTGTACTTGGTTTTTCCATGCTTTTTGCATTTTCTGAACTCATTGTCATTTTTTGTTTACAGTACTAATAGGTTAGTTCTTGATGAAACAGAGATTAGGAGGACCACAAGGACTGAATATGGACTGGAAAGCAGCACCAGCTAGCCCAAGCTCCTATATTGTCAAGAGGGTTTTGCGCTTAGAGATTCCTATGGATAGCTATCCAAATGTAAGCAACATGGACAATGTGTGGATGCATCGTGTAACATTGATGCCTCAATTCCTACATTTCTATTGAATGCTTTGAAAGTTAGGAAAATATCTGTATCCACGTTCCCTGGATGCTTCTGACATTTTATAAGCTTAAGGGTACTAACATTACTCGTCATTTCAGTACAACTTTGTTGGCCGGCTGCTGGGCCCTAGAGGCAATTCACTAAAGCGGGTGGAAACATCTACAGGTTGCCGTGTGTTTATTCGTGGAAAAGGTTCAATAAAAGATCCTGAGAAGGTACTACTTTTACTTCGGCTCATTTAGTGGAGTTATCCTTTTAGATGATTTCCATGTTTGTCCCACCATATATCTATTCGTGGTTCTTTCATTAATCGTTGCCTTTGCTTTTCTATTCTCAAGGAGGAGTCATTAAGGGGAAGACCAGGCTATGAGCATCTGAACGAGCCGCTGCACATTTTAATCGAGGCTGAATTACCTGCTAGTGTGATTGATTTACGGTTGAGACAAGCACAAGAAATCTTAGAGGAACTTCTCAAGCCTGTGGTATCATTTTTAATTCTCATTTCTTCTTTTAGAGTCTTCAAATACAACGAAATCATTCTCCTTTTATCATAGCAAAAATTGTTTGTGTTGTTTGCACATGGTCCATCTGATAGTGTCGGGTGATAAAGGAGCAATATTACTAATCAGAAAGGCAAAAACACATTGATTGTGAGACTTTCAGCATTATGCAGAAATGTTCTCACTCTTCCACCATCATATGGAATTCAGGATATCTGAACTTAGGGCATCACTACTGACTTTTGGATTATCACAATGTTGTAATTTCTCCTTTGAAGATCTTGTGCAATGTTAGTTTCCACTTACAGTGCACTTGCTTTCACTGTTCAGTTGTGTGTTTACTCATTCTATTAAATATGTCACACAATTAATCAATCAAGTCTTATCTTCCTCCCAACATAGTAACATTTAGCCAGTCCACAATTTTGTTGTATGAAGTGTCCTTTAAATTTGCATGTTCTCGATGAAGAAAGGAATAATTCTTAATGCGTCATTTATAAAGATTCCTTGCACTGCATAATTACTATTCCCTTATGAGATACTTGGACTTACTCCATTTTTGGTGCACAGGACGAGTCGCAGGATTTTTATAAGACACAACAGTTGAGGGAACTGGCTGTGCTAAATTCCAATTTTAGAGAAGAGAGCTCTCAACCAAGCGGGAGCATCTCGCCGTTCACTTCCAGTGGAATGAAAAGGGCCAAAACTGGTCAATATTGATATAACGAACTCAACCTTCTACTATGTTTCTCTAGTACACAGTTTGAAGAACTCTTGCCAATTCAGGGCCCTGGTTGCATCTCAGTTCTGTATAGCCAGCCACAAAGGGAGGGCCTTGCTGATATTTCTGAAGCATGAAGACGGGTATTTTCCAGTTATACAATCTTTAACAGGGGAGATGAGGGGGAAATTCTTTTTACTTTGTCATTGTTGTTGCTTGCACTTGTAACAGGAAACTTGAAGGTTGACCAGTTTATATCTAACAAGTCCGGACTGTATCACCCATATCACTGGTGCAATATGTGTGATCTTTTGGGGAGTTGAGGTTTAGCTGATTGATTATGGCAAAAAATAGAGAAGTATTCAATTTAGTGAGTCCAGTGACATACTACTTGGTGAACTTCACCGGATTTGGTATGAGAGAATGTGCTTATGGTGGACTATATAATAGTTTTTTTTAGCAAGGTGGACTAACTTGAACATCTTAGGAAAGCAACTAAGCAAAGACAGACATTTTGGCTTGGCAAAAACCCGATGTTGCAATCTGAAGGACTCAGATTGCACGCAGGAATGCCATCTTTGCATGATATTGACAATGATACGTTACTTTATGTGAGCATTAAAACTCGGCACAAAACCTACAATAGCTTGCAACTCATCATCGACATAACATCTAGTGACAGGAGAGAAACTACGAACGATTAAGCAAGACTAGTGTGGGGAACACAATTTGACCTTAGGCCCTCACCCTGATAATAAACTTGGACAAAGCAGCAAAGCAATTCATCCTAAAAACCAATCTATCTATATTATGTGAAAAGGGGAGAGGAGATATGCAAGGCACCCCACTCCACTCAATAAAGCAAGCAAGCACAATACTTTGAGTGTTTTATCTTCTCCTCGCCTTCTTCCTATTCTTCTTCCCAATAAAGCAAGCAAGTTAAATTTGATGACTACTTATTGTTATAAAAAAAAAAAGTGTTACAGTTATAAAGAGATTTCACAAAAATAATTCATACATGACTTCATATGATATGTTAGATATACTTTACAATCTAACGTAATACATTAAATATATTTATTTTTGTGAAAATTCTCTGTGGTTAAAATATTTCTAAAAAAAAAATAAAAGTTTAGCGTATTATCATTCTCTTGTTTTATCTGAATCTCTAGTATTACTTTTAACTTCAAATCTTTTCAACTTTCGGAAATCTATATTTAGAAAGAACAAAGGAAAAAAAAAAGAAAAAAAAGGATTTTAGATTTTGGTTCTTACAGGACACCGTAAATATTTATTGACTTTTAGTAAGAGAAGGCAGCAGTCAAGAGCGAGACAAACATTCGAAAATTCAAACGGGCGCCTTTCTCTGGAGAAGCAAAGAGCTCAAACGGCTCTTGTTCGACACACGCAGGCACATACACACACACACTCACTCTCTCTCTCTCTCTCTCTCGCTTCCTTTTTCGGGTCGTTCGAATATTCCAGGTGAGTTTTCTTTGAAGTTGGTTTGAGTGGATTACTACATACTTGAATGTATTCAGAAATGTTCTCTTACACTATTGTTCTGTTCTTTTGGTGTTAAAGTAGTGATTTCAAAGGGTCTGGCTTTTCTGAACCCCCTCGCTAGCTACCAAACATGGCAAAGGGTCACATCTCTAACAAGTACGAAGCAGCTCGCAACCAACAAGTTGAACTCAACAAAAAGAAATTTCAGGTCTTTTTAGCTACATTAACTCTTGATGCCCACACTCTTAATCCAGTACCGATCGTTTATTAAAAAAAAAAACTATCACATTGTTGTCAATAAAATTTGCATTTAATTTCTGTTTTTCTTAAGGATTTGGGAATTTTAAAGACGTCAAAAAGTTTGGCTGCCCTATCAAATTCAGAGAAAAAGTCTAAGGTAAAGCTGATTTTTCCTCCTCTGTTCAGTCATATGCATATTTGGCAAGAATCACAAGATCGAATTACCTTTTGGCTGACATTGATGTATCACTTTCTTATGGCGCAGCAACATTCTCCAAAACCCAAATCGAAGACTACTTATGTATCAGAACCAAGACGCTCCACCCGTGCACGTAACCCAGTTCCTTCGTATCGTGATGATGTAAGTAATCATATCGGGGCAGTAGATGGAAGGACGAAATAGTGGGTGAAATTTGGTTTTACAATGTTAAAGACATACTTATTTTTGGGTAAATAAATTCTTTAGGCGTTGGGATTGTTAAAGACATGCTTCGATACAACTATTGCTAAAGAATTGTATTCTGTGATGAAACATTAGACATGGTAATGGGCTTTATGAGGGGGAAACACCATCTAAAAACCTCAAATGCTGGTTCACATGCACCACTTCTATATTAGTCCTTTCTCTTATATTAGTCTAGTCTGACATGTGAATAAGTTAAGGTTCTTTGGCTGCCATTACAGGTTGGCATAGACCTTCCACCTTTGCGCAAGAGGTCGAGGGTGTCAAATTCATGGGGAAGGTGGATTTCGTTATTTTTGGAGAACTAGTCTTACTTTCATACATTCCTTTAAAAATGCTGGAAATAATGTTGTGCTCTTTCAGCTATCTTGCAAGGCCATTGGATGAAGTCAGGGAAGCTTCTCAAGAAGAAAGAGATCGTGCCTTTGAGGCTGCACTGGAGCTCCAAAGCAAGCTAGACGCTGGAAGTCCATCTTTCGTCAAATCAATGGTCCGGTCTCATGTTTATAGCTGTTTTTGGTTGGTATGTGGCAATTGAGGCAGTTATGGTCTTCTTATCTTAATTATGCTTTATCTAATTTCTATGCAACATATGCAAGGAAGGGTTCGATGTAGCTTCTGAAGCTAACTTCTTGGTAGTTCAGTGGATAAGTAGTTGAACTGTATATTTTGCTTTTATTACTAGGGCCTTCCTTCAAAATTCTGTGAGGATCATCTTCCAAAAACATTGTTGGATATGGTACTAGTGGATGAAAATGATGTGGAATTCGAGGCTACATACATTGGCAAAAGAACTGGGCTTAGTGGTGGCTGGAGAGCATTTGCACTGGACCATAAGCTGGATGATGGTGATGCACTGGTATTTGAATTGTTTGAGCCAACGAGATTTAAGGTAAGCCTAAAAATCAGTGAGGTTAATCTTGTAAGAGTGGCGTGCTTGTATTTTACAATCATTATCGGATTTGAGTTTCTAGGTAGCTGTACAAAGCATTAATCTGGTAGTAGCATGTCACGCAAATTGAGTCATAGCATATATGTTTTAGGCTTTTACCTGCCAGGACAAATTCTACTCTCTACATAAATCTTCTATGTTGGCTTGCAATACAAACGCATGTACTCGTGTATGTGCACATATATTATACAAAAATACCGTTATCGGTGTGCACTCCCATTCTATCCTCTGGTTGTGATAGCCAAGACCACTGCAGAATTATTCTTGAATCCCTAGAGGCTTCAAATTTCCATATAGACTTGTTTTAGGTAGGCCAGAATTTCAGCCTGAGTTTGTGGTTTTTCAGTATCCGGTTTAATATTTCTCTTTTTCTTGCCATGTCATGGAATTAGGTCGATCCAATAACTTGTTTGATCCCAACTTTTTTAGCTGCACACTATTGTCTTGCTGTACACAATTTTTGCATTACAATATGTGAACTATGATGTTTCAGAGTCTCTGTTGCTATCTTGACTCACCTAAAAGCTTTCCTGAATTACTGAATGTAAAGTCGGCATTCCCATTTCTATTTTCTTCATTTTATAGTTTCAAGTACACAAAATTATGACATGTAAAGGCGAAGGCAACATCAGCTTGTGCATTTATTATGAAATTGTACCAGTTTTTTTTTTTTTTCTTTTGGTTTCTTGATCTAAAAATATATTGTAAAACCACTGCAGATATACATAGTTAAAGCATTTCCGGTTTCAGTTCAAGAGCAAAGTGAAGACACAATGAACAAAGAAGGTATTTCAGCTGGTCAAACAACATCCAAGACAGGCACGAAGCGTGACTTGCAACCAAATCGGACACAAACGTCAAGGAAAGCTGTGGTAAATGCAAATAATGACTTGGCACATCTTCAAAAGCTTCAACCAGAGAGTGAAACAAATAGCGAAGACAAGTCACGAGATGTGAATCTACTTAAAAAGAATGGATTTGGTTCTCAAAGAATTCAAAAGAAAGGTAAATCAGCAGGGAGTAGTGAAATCAAGAAGCATGAAATAGTTGAGAACACTGATAGATGTGCTTCTGGAAGAACTAGAAAGAAACCTGCCCCAAAGCTTTTAAGAAAGAAAGTATATTAATTAGGAGAGAAACAAGGCTTCATTGTCTCCCTCTGCTATGCAATCTCAGAAAGTTTAATGGGTCAGGAGATTATAATGCCAACGAAAGGAAAATTTGGCTATTTCTTTTTGCTTTGTAATGCCTTCATGATCTCTGAGCCCTTTGACTCTTGAAAACCTTTTGACCTCCTAGACTTCTGAAAGTTGACAAGTAATGTTAATACTAATGGAATCATGTTCTAGTGAATGTTGCTAGAAATTGTGGTTCTTTCGTAATTAACTGTTCACAGACATTGATAATATTAATGGATGCGTCTGCTTTCATGGCTTAATGGTGGACAGGTCGTCTTTTCCTTGGAGGGGGGAAGAGTAGGGAAAATCTTAAATCGAGTGGAGATATGGCTGTCAGTTTAATACAGGCATATATTAGAGTTCACTCAGCAACTGAAGGTTAGAAAATAGAACAGCTGCTCTTTCGGTTAGTAATCAAAACTCAGATGCCAACAGTAGAACACAATTTTATTAAGTAAATATTTTGTCAAGAATACATCCTAAGCAGTAGCGTGCAAAAATGCTCTTCCCGGTAGACGGTTTGCCAAAGGTCCATCGGCAAGCTACTGGACCTTTATCTTATTAGATAATCATTTAGGGCTCCAAGAAGCTGCAAGCTTGAGAAAACAATGTTGGTACAACAACCATTATCTTATTAGATAATCATTTACAACAACCACATGTTTAATTCGCATTCACTATGGAATAAGCTATCTTATTAGGTTTCGGTCCTAAATTGTATATGTGATACTCCATACTGATTGATAAGGTTATGCGGTGTAAAGATTCTCACGTTGTTTGGGAATGAGAAGTTCTTACTCTTTATAATAATTTCAATAAGACTCCAATTGTACTGTTGACTAATCCTTTTGAAATATAGGCCTAGATGTGGCTTGGACCTCTCATAAGGCATTAGAAATAGTATCAAAGACTATTCCAATAAAAAATATAGGACTTAAGTCGTGTCATCTATGACGAACTAAATTTAGGGTGGAAGATTGTAATACCCCATACTGATGGTATAGGCCCAAATGTGGCTTAGGGCTCCCTTGAGCATTTCTCAAACCTTATTTGTTTTCGGAGATGAATTGAGATAAAAGTTGAAAATTAAATAAAATATTATTATAATATATATTTTTAATATTATTTTTATTTTGGGATTTGAAAAAATTGAATACTTTATATTATTTTATGTGAAAATTTGATAAAATTATAATAATTAGATAAAATAAAATAAGATGAATTAAAAAGTTTTGTGAAAAGAAACGAGATTGTCCCCAAATCCTCAATTTCATATCTATCACTCAGCTTACCTTTTGGGTTCACAACCAATCAGCCCGTGGTGCCTGAATTCAAAAACCATTAATCCATTGAATCAAATGGGTTCGTGAAAACCCCAACTTTGACGCAATATCCCAACGACCACCCTTGACAAACGGACAGAAACATGAGCGTCCATTTGATTTCATTTTATACATAAAATGGGCATATAAAATACATCCATTTATTCAACTATGAACTATTAACAATAAATAAATAAAAATCCACGAAGCCTACTAACCAAAAAAAAAAAGAAGCTCCATCGCAATAAAACAGCAAAAACAGTTAAGTGAGGGAAATAAAATTTAAAGCTAAATGGTTAATGTTATATACATGTGTAGTCTCTGCGTACTCCTTTTAAAAAAAAGTAAGAGCCATCATTAAAAAAAATAATTTTTACATGTGGCTCTCAAATTTATTTATGTTTTTTTCAAAGTGAGTATGCGGAGACTGCTCAGGACTTTAAATATCATTTCTCAAACGACAATTTGCCACATCAAAATGTAATACACTAGAAAATGCTAAATAAAAAATGCACCGAGAATGACTCACTTCGAGGGGAGCAACCTCCAACAGAGAAGAAGAAGATGATCAAAAGGGAAATAAAATTCTATTTGTATTCTGCTTACCCCCCACAAGAGAGATGTTCACTATGTATAATAACAGACCCTTAACTAACTCATGGGCCAAGGGCCAACACACTATAACAAAAGTAAAATAACATAAGCCTAACATATCTATCAAAATAAGAAGTGGGCCATGGCCCAAACAACAATAACATGCAAATGAAAGAGATGACCACATGCCAACACTTAACCCATGGACTGACCCAACAACTAAACTCTTAATACCCAACCTAAGTCCACTATGACTTTGGCCCCTACTATCACTATTACAGACGTGTGACAAACCCTCCCCCTTCAAGCACCTTGCCCTCAAGGTGCGGTTATGCTTCAGTCCCTTCCTTTGTAGCTGAGACATGCTTCTTGCCTTCAAGGTCCTTGCCCACGTGTTCCTTAATAGCAAAATGTTATGCCCAATTACCCCATAACCAGCATTCACCGTACTTCAATTGCATTCCAAGTCACCATATCTCTTTTTGGAAACTTGTAATGATTATTATTTGGACTTTGATGGAAAGCATAAACTTCTTTATTGATAAGATTTTATGCACTAATTGAAATGTCCACCATGACTAAGAATGATGGAATGATAGTGCTGGATGCATACTCCCTTGTAGATAATGGTTGCCGATTCCAAAATGTGCCAGCATCCATGTTAGCCAAAAATTGTTGAACATGAGCTTTACGTCTTTCAATAAGTTGACTTTGAGTTCCTCTAGAAGATATACGTCCCCCAGTCTTTCCATTACCATAAAGCTGATAGGGTAATGCTAAGTTCACATTAGGTGAATACACATCCATAACGGTATTGTTCTCATACTTGTACCTTAAGGTTTTTGCATTAGTTCTAACATTAATTTTCTCAATTTCTCTAGAAATCAGAGCTTTCAGCCGTAAGGTGTATGCAGTGATTGCCAGAAGCAATTGAGGCGGACTCTTCAAACAACTTGCAATAATAGTTCAAACCTCATCAGGTATATATTTCACCATCAAAATCAATGCCTAGCTGGGCTGCTTCCAATTGAAGATTCAAATGGATACCCCTTCCTTCATAATTGTCGACCTTTCCAACCATGTGAGTTGCAAGAAACTCACAAGATGATCCCTTACGACTTTCTCTCTCTCTCTCTCTCTCATGACTTTTCATCTTCTATTCCCAGCCAGAAATAATTCATAATCCCTTATTCCTTTTTGAGTTTTGTCTTGGATTCCTGTCTTGAATTCTTTTCTTCTTTTCTTTTTTCCTTTTTTTCCTTCTTCTAGCTTTCTTGGTGGTAGGTGATGACGGAGTGTAGTTTTTGGATAGAAGCTAAGTTGTTCGTGATAAGAAGAAAAGGGGGGGAACCTCTTTTGTATTATTGAGAAGTGTAGAAAGTTTACGAATGCCCTATACCTCAACGGAGATGTGGTGGTTTGGATAGCTAAGATGGTTGAGGAATGCTCGAAGTTCTCGAGTAACATGGTACCTTATCAGACTAGAAGGGAGGGAAAGAGAATCATTGCAATTCCTTAAGGAAGGAATGAAAGTGGATGGGATGGTTTTGTCAGGAAGATGAGAAAGCTGGTCAGTTCAAGTTCCTTTGTTTTTGTTTATGAAAATATAGGTGTCTTTAACAAAGGTGCCGCTAATAGGGTATCTAAAGGAAAAGAGGCGAGTTTGGTAACTTCTCATAGAGGGGTGTCCTATTCCCATGAAACCTCTTACTTGTCAGCTTTGATGGAAACTGTAAAAGATAATCTTGGCCCAAGCAAATTACATGGAAAAGATAATTTCAGGAAGGATGTGGTAGTGTCGACTGTAAGGAACAAGAAGGTTGGGTCAAAGGAGGTGATCTGGCAGAATCAACCTGATGATGGGGATGACGGTTGGCATCTTGTGACGTTGCAGAAACTTAGAGAAGTCGAACGGTCGTTTTGGCACGTTTGGGCAGAGTTCCTTGGATGGAAGGATAGATTGGACTCAATGTTTAAAATAGTAGATGAGGGATTAGGCCTAATTATGGGCTTGGGTCATGTTTCAAATGGAAATAAAGAGGCTACAGAAGAGCTGAAGGGGGGGAGGTTTGGGCCTAAGGCTTTTAAAGTCAACAAGGGAGTTGGGTTGGATAGAGGCCCATTCAAGAGGCTTGTTTGATGAAATTACCAATCGAGTAGTGGACTTCAGAGTTCAACAAGCCCGAGAAGAGAGTTGTTTCAGCCCAAGCCTGTGCAAGTTTCGAGGGTTGGTCCGTCTTCATAGTATGGGTCATTGGTGGTGGGCAAACTTTTTGGGGGTATTCTGGCACCGAGTTCCACTACAGTGAATACAACGAATGGGTTACCTAAAATCGTGACAAGTTTGAGGGATCAACCTAATCAAGTGGTGGCTCTGATTCAGCTTCTATCTTCA
Organism: Juglans cinerea; assembly: GCA_961763995.1. Taxonomy (NCBI): domain Eukaryota; kingdom Viridiplantae; phylum Streptophyta; class Magnoliopsida; order Fagales; family Juglandaceae; genus Juglans; species Juglans cinerea. Next base: position 17,692,807 of record CAUIVZ010000015.1, on the reverse strand, counting down.
CATACAAGGTCAATGGCAGAAGAAGACCCTCCCGACAATAATTCGACAGTCTGCTTGCCTCAAGTGACTCTTCAAATAGATTCACATTCTCCAAAGGGACATATCTGCGACGTTGTACTGTCCCAAGCATACGACGTCTCCGTTGGATGAGCTTGTATCAAAGAAGGGTGCGACGGAGGTTGGAGGCTCTCCTAGTGGTGCTCCGAGATTGAGTTTTAACCTAGTTGTTGGGTATGAGGTGTCTTCAATAAGTCTTGTGCTAAGGGATGCAGAAGAGGAAGAAGATGACTGTTGTGAGGGGTTGCGGGGGGGGGGGGGGGGGTTGAGAAGTCTATCTTTGAGGTTCCATGTACTCAGTTTAATATATCTGACTTGCGGATGGTGATTGGTAGAGGTGAAGGTTTAACTTTGGTGAATCTGGAGAGTTGTTTGAAACAGATGAAGACCTCAAACCTGTCCCTTTGAGCTCCATTAATCCAGGTATATATTGACCAAACAAATCTTCTGACTAGGTGTTAAGGAAGGTGGAAGAAATTATAAATTGTGTGGGGATTTCTTGTGACGGTTTTGAGGAATAGTTTATAGCTTTTCTTATTGCCATTGAGGCTGATCAACCTGCCCTAACCAGATCCGTTTCTACGAAGGAGAGGGAGTTGAAAAGATTGGAATGTACTATTAATTATAAAACTAAGGAAGGGAGTGCCTTTAGAAACAAAGACAAGGAGAGGGCTGCCAATGGTTTCCCATGAAGCCCATGATCATTTCTTGGTGTTTTAGAATGTTCAGGGGCTAAATGACTACAGGAAACGTCTTCGGGCGAAAAATACGGTTCTTCAGTGGAAGGCTGAAGTTATTTATTTAAGAAAATAAATTGAAGATAGTCAATCAATCGGTGGTTAATAGTCTATGGAGTTGTCATTGTGTGGGTTGGGTTGAGTTAGTTTCTAAGGAGCTTCGAAAGGTATAATTGGTATGTGGAATATGAGGGTCGTGGAAATAGTAGATCATTATGTGGGAGAATTTTTGGTGGCATGTCATTTTAAGAATGTAGATGATGGAGTTGAATGAGCTTTTGCCGGTGTTTACGGGCCAAACTCAGATTCTAGTAGGAGCATTTTATGGGATGAAATTGCAGGACTTTATTGTTGGTGGGATCTTCCTTGGTGTTTTGGAGGTGATTTTAATATTACTTAGTTTCCTTGTGAGCGAGTAGGGGATTCTCATATTACTAATGCTATGTCTGTGTTTTTAGATCTCATTTCTGAGCTACATTTGGTTGATTTACCCATGGCGGAAGGGGATTTTACGTGGTCAAATGGGAGAGCATGGTCCCAGTTAGATAGATTTTTGGTTTTGGCTTCTTGGGAAGCCTCATTTTCAGAGTTGAGCCAAAAAAGGTTGCAAAGAATTATTTTTGACCAATATCATATCATGTTGGATTGTGGGGGCATTGTTAGTGGGAAGAAATACTTTAAATTTGAAAATATGTTGTTGGAGGATGAGGGTTTTGTTGAAAGGGTAAGGAGATGGTGGGTTTCATATCATTTTACTGGTACTCCAAGTTTTGTTTTGTAGGTAAACTTAAGGCACTAAAACAGGACTTGAAGAAATGGAATGTAGAGGTTTTTGGTAATGTTGATAATAAAAGGAAATTGCTTATGGAACGGTTGCAAATTCTGGAGGAAAATGAGATGGTTGGAGAAATTTCCAATAAGGAAAAGGAGATGAAAAAATGAGTGATGACAGAAATAAAAAAGCTTACTTTTATGGAGGAAATTTCGTGGAGGCAAAGATCCCGAATTCTTTGGCTGAAGGAAGATGACATATGTACGAAATTCTTTCCTAAAATGACAAATTCCCACCATAGATGCAATGCTATTGAGGTTCTTTATGAAGGTGATAATGTTCTTTCCGATAATGGGGAGATTGAAGATCATATTGTGAATTATTATGAGAAGCTTTTTTGGGAAGAATATTCATGAAGACCAAAGTTAGATGGGCTGGTCTTTTAATCCATTGATTAATTGAGTGCAAATTGGTTGGAGAGAACTTTTGAGGAAAATGAAGTACTAGATGTGGTTAGAGGTATGTCAAAGGAAAAGGCACCGGGTCCAGACAGTTTTTCCATGGTGTTTTTTCAAGCGTATTGGGATATTGTGAAGGATGACATCATGCGAAAGTTTTTTGTGAATTCTATTCGTTCTTGAAATTTGAGAAGAGTATTAATACTACATTCATTACTCTCATTCCTAAAAAGACGAGTGTTGTAGAAATAAGGGATTTTCGTCTTATTAGTTTGGTAAATGGGGTGTATAAAATCATTTACAATGTGTTAGCTAATCACATAAGTGTGGTCATGGGCAAGATCATAACGAAGTCTCAAAATGCATTTGTGAGGGGAAGACAAATTCCTGACTCAGTCTTAATAACAAATGAATACTTGGATAGTAGAATAAGAATGAGTATATCTGGAATTTTAGTTAAATTGGACATGAAAAAGGCTTCTGATCATGTCAATTGGGAATTTCTCCTTTACTTGGGAGAATTGGTTTTGGTGAGAAATGGTGTTCGTGGATAAAACATTGTATTTCGACGGCCAAATTTTCTATATTGGTGAATGGCACTCTGGTTGGTTTTTTTCAACAGCTACCGTGGATTGAGGCAAGGGAATCATTTATCTCCTTTCCTTTTCGTATTGGTTATGAATGCTTTGAGTCATATGATTGAAACGGCTATGGAAGGGAGATTTATGGTGAGAGATAACTGATAAGCCTCGGGAAAGTATTATAGTTTCACATTTACTTATTGCAGATGACACCTTAATTCTTAGCGCTACTAAACATGATAATCTCCGTGCTTTAAGAGCCTTATTGTTATGCTTTGAAACTGTTTCTGGGCTTAGTATTATTTTAATCTAAGTCTGAAATTGTTCCAGTGAGTACGGTCAAGAATATTTTGGATTTGGCCAATATTTTGGGATGTAAGGTAGATTTGCTACCCATGAGATATCTTGGACTACCTTTGGGTGCTCCGCACAAATCTATTTCTATTTGGGATGTGGTGATTGAGAAGATCAGGAGGAGGTTAGTTGGTTGGAAAAAGCTATAATTGTCAAAAGGGGGAAGAGTTACCTTGATTAAGAGTATGTTGTCTAATCTTCCTATATATTTTCTCTCTTTTTCTTTTGCCTTCGGGGGTGGCTAAAAGAATAGAGAGGATTTTTTGGAATTTCTGTGACTCCCCCGACCCCCATGCAAGGAGACACGGGAATCGAGACGCCCAGATGATGACAACATGATCACGCATCCCAACGAAAGTGCCAAGTGTGTGTACATGCAACAGTGTACAAAAAATAACGCAGCAGATTAGTCTACTAAGTACCAAAATTTAAATACAATCTAAACATCAGTAAAGGTTTAAAAGTAGTTATACAGTCATCCAAAAATAAAATACAATATAAAATAAAATAGCCAAGCAAGTGATCCCAGATCACTCGTCGAGCGGAGCCGTCTCCTCAGGCTCGCCCTCATCCTCCTCTGCATCAAAATCTGCGTTACCACAAAATGGTACCGCAGGTAAGTATAACCCAAATAACCACGTAATGAAAATGCATTAATGCAACCAACATGCATGCATATGATGAAATATGCATTTTTCCTCAAAACATCATTTTCCCCGAAAATGATTATTTTCCAACACACTTCAAAATCCCATTTGGCCCAAAATATCCGCAAAACATTTTCTCAGAAAATGATTTACACAAAATCTAACACACGCTATTTTATCAGAAAATAGCCAATTAATCCATTATTACCATATGCACCATGGCCTCCCCTAGGGACCATCCGCACGTCCTGGCTTCGTAGCGATGCTCAGTTCCGTGCCCGGCGCATACATGGCCAAGCATCCACACTACGCAACGAGCGATGCCCAGTTCCGCGCCCAGTGCGTACATGGCCAAACATCCTCTAGTCCTCGCCAGCAGAAGGACCACGAAGTCGGCACGAGACCATCTCGTCCGATCCCATTGTCGCCCAGCGACAATCCAGGGGACGTTACTCAGTATATTCCGCTCCCGAGTAACCAGAGGAGCTCCACCGAGATAATGCCCCATCTCGGCTTGGGATCGTGATACACACGCACCCAAAATCCATTCTCACATGAAAACCCAGTTTTCATAAACACATGAACATGAATGCAATATACGAAAATCCAGTTTCCTTTACAAACATGATCATGCGTGAAAAATGCAATGTACATGAACAACACCATATCCAAACCAACAATTACCAACCCAATCAATTACACAAACAACTCCAATCACCAATCCATCCGATCCCCGTACTCCTCAGACTCAGTCCGGCATGTTCAACCAAATACAGTGAAATGAGTTAGTGTAAAAAATACATTTAAATCACAAAAGTTCTTTGGAGAAATACTTACAGTGCTATATAGTAATTTCCGATGGATCACGAAGCTGCAAGAAGTGACGTCTGAGCAACGCAACAGTGCAAAATACACTGTGGCCGTGGGTCACAAATACCCACTTTCAAACGGAGACAAACGAAGACCTAAAATTGATAGGGTAGGGTCTAGGGAGGTCGGTGAAGCTAGTGGTGGAGGAGATTGGCCGTGGGTGGCGGTGCAATAGGCAGTAGAAGAGCAAAACACTCAAAACGGAAATGTTGTTGAAAATGCTTCACCGGTGACGGATCGGAGGTGGGGTTGGGTCCAATGGGTTGCTAAGGGGTCGAGGATGAAGTGGTGAAGAAATGCTAGCCAATGGTGGTGCGACGGCGGCGCAGCGGCGGAAAGAGTGTCGCGGCTTGGAGAGGCTCGTGGTGGCTAACGGCGGCACGGTTGGAGCTGGAAATGGAGGGGTGGCGTCGCCGGAGGCTGGGGAAGCTGGGGAGCCGGGCGGTGTCGACCACCGCCGGTGCACGGCGGCGCTGGGGGCGAAGGAAGAATCGGACGGAGAGAGGGAGGGGCTGGCGTCGCACACGGGAGGAAACCAGAAGAAGAAAAAAGAAAAGAAAGAAAAGAAAGGAAGAAAAGAAGAAAAGAAAAAGGAAGGAAAAAGAAAAGAAGAAAGAGAAAATATAGGAAAATAAATGAGGTCCAATCCTCATAACTTGAGTCACAAAAATGATCCAATGGAGACGATTTCAAAACCTCAAGTTAAATAAAAAAAATTCAAACGCAATGGTAAAGTGAAACTAAAAATAATTAAATCCAACAGTAATTAATTTAGAATAAAGAGATTTTAAACGCATAACAATAATTAATAATAAGAAAGCACTTCAAAAATAATTTTCATAAACTAAAAATCATAAAAATAACCCAAATAAAATTTAATAATTATAAAATAAGAGAATAAATTTTTGAATAAATAAAAATAATCCTTCAGTAAAAATACACTAAAATACGGGGTGTTACAATTTCTTGTGGGATGGTAATGGGGAGGAAAAAAAATTTCACTTGGTAAGTTGGAATAAAGTTTGTCTTTCAGTTTCTAGTAAAGGACTGAGAGTGCGTAATTTAAAACTTTTCAACAATGCTCTAGTTGGGAAATGGCTTTGGAGGTATGTTAATGAGAGGAATGCATTATAGAGAGTTATTGTGGACGTTAAATATGGAAGGATGTGGGGGTATTGGTGTTAAGATGGGTGTATGGGGGTGGATTTGTGGAAGTCCATTCGGTTGGGATGAGAAGATTTTGTCAAAAACACTGCAAAAATTCATGGGCATCTTCCTGCTGGTAACTCTGGAAACAAGATGAAAAATAGTCCAAATCTTCAACAAGTTTCAAAGGAGAAAGAATCCCTCCAGAAGCTAATGAAGGTTCAACATGGGTATGTAGAGAACAAAAGCACCGAACCCTTCACTACCACAAACACAGGGCCTAATATGATAGTAATAAAGAATAGCCTGGATAAAGGGCATGGTATGCGTAAAGCAATGAAGCATGTCATTGATAAAGCATGGGTTGCCCAGATTTGCAAGCTTGAACATTCTGACAGCTGCATACACTTCATATGAGGGGTTCTTCAGAAGCTCAATGGCATCCTAGCCATTGTAATTCATTCATATAAGATTTATTTATCTTCCTCTATCGAAGGGCTAAAAACACCCTTAAGCGGCAATTCATCAAACAACTGAGGCGTCGTTCCTCCTGTTAGCACAAATTTGCCAGCGTTTTCAGCAGCAGGCTTTCCCAATTCCATCACAATTTCTCTATTCATCTCAGAATCTCCAACATTTTCCAAATTGGGTTCATCATATTTCTTGTCTCCCTATCATAAAAGTGCAATAGACATAGAGTGTTTTCGGATAGAATGCTAACCTCAAGATTCTGATCAAGGTCGGTTAAACTATCCACAAATACCACTTGGTCGACTGCAGCATCTTCATTGGACATGAAAATAACCTCAAAAAAATTCATAGCATGTTGGGATTTCTTGGCCTTAAGAGATTCCCGAACAATGGTGAAAGCATCCATGGGCAGAGTAGGTGAAGAAACCTTTAAATAGACATTGATTTGCTCTCCTTCCACAATTCTCTGTAGGAATCTAGTGACTAAATCAAAATCCATCTTCCTCTCGTACAACTAAGAAGTAACCCTTTTGAAGAATTTTGAAAATACCACGAAGAAAGCTGAATTCGGAGACACATTTGGAGAAGGAGAAGAAGAAGTTGGCATTGGCAATGATGTTTCGAGAAGTTCTATCACCAAGGACTTGCGATTCCCTTTCTTGTCCAGTTTGTCATTGCCAGGGAAACATGTATGTCAAGGACAATCTCACCCATCCCATGTAGCCACTTATGACCTTGTAGACCTTCCATGGAGGATGTCATGCAAAGCGTACAGAAGCATGAGTTTCTCCCTTGTAAATGACCACAACTATGAGTTTGTGCGGCCACCATTTAATGTCACCCTGAACAGAAGCATCACTAAATCTACAGCCAATTAGCCTCCTAGCATTGAAGACAATGTTGATGGGTTTCACGGTGATCTAGTTCTTGGCCCCATCACTGATCAAGTGCTCCATATCAGTGAAGGTAGAGGTTCTGAGAATATTGAAACCGATTTCTATACGCTCAGGGAATCGGTGGTTATAGAAAGTCAAAGGGATATAGAGATGAAGGTGGCGCATATTTGGATGGATGTTGAGTGATTTGAGTGGAGGAGCTGAATTCTCTGCCCTATGAGAGAGGTAGAGAGAAGTTTTACTAGGTATTCAGCCTTCCTCTTCCTCAAGGAAGTATTTGGTGTGGCCAATCTTGTTAGCGCCACCGACGACCCTTGCATCTGGACTTTTCTCTATTTCTTTAAATGCCACTACTCTTTTTTTATCCTCTTCTTCCTGCATCGCACCAACCTGGTGCTCCAAATTGCTTAAATTCTCATGTAAGTTGTTCCGGCCTTCCTTTAATTTTTGTAAGATAACTTTGTAAGTTTGCGGATTTTCTTTCACCAGCTCCATGATTTTGTACAGTGATGCAATAATTTCTTCTATATATTGATAGTATAGAGATCGGTGTCTTTCTGATACCAATTTGTACAACACAAGAAAATGCTTAATAAAATAGGCACTGAGAATGGCTCACTTCGAGGGGAGTAACCTCCAATAGGAAAGAAGAAGAGGATCAAAAGGGAAATAAAATTCTATTTAGATTCTGCTTACCCTCACAACAGGGACGTTCACTACATATAATAACAGATCCTTTAACTAACTCATGGGCCAACGGCTAACACACTAAAACAAAAGTAAAATAACATAAGCCTAACAAGGGGTGCTACCCGCATGGTGCGGGGCGGGGGCACCCCCTCCCCGCCCCCCGCCCCGCACCATGCGGGTGATGGGGGTTTTTCCCCCGCCCCCCGCCCCGGTGCCGGAGGGCGGGGGAAAAACCCCCATCCGCCCCGCCCCCCGCTATTATATTAAAAAAAAAATTTTGGTCTAAAAATATTTTTTTAGACCAAAATTATAATATAATTTAAATAATAAATTAAAATTTATAAATATGAAAAAATTTAAACTCATTAGAGTTAGATTTTGGATTGATTTGGCCTCCTAGGCCAATCTTTATATAGGAGGCCAAGGCAATACAATAGTCATCCTTAAGCAATGTGGGACTTAGTAGTAAGTCCCACATTGCTTAAGGATGACTATTGTATTGCCTTGGCCTCCTATATAAAGATTGGCCTAGGAGGCCAAAACAATCCAATGACTTGAATATAATTTTAAGTCTTTTATAAATTGTGTATATCTATATACAATATATTTATTTAATATATATAAATAATTTTTTTTTTTAATGTGGGGCGGGGGCGGGGCCCCGCTGGGGTCATCCCGCCCCCCGCCCCCGCTATGCCCTTTTTATGCGGGGCGGGGCGGAAGCCCCGCCCCCGCTGCCCACCCCTAAGCCTAACATATTTATCAAAGTAAGAAGTTGGCCATGACCCAATCAATAATAACATGCAAATGAAAGAAATGACCATATGCCAACACTTAACCCATGGGTTGAGCCTAACTACTAAACTCTTAATACCCAACCTAAGTCCACTATGACTTTGGCCCCTACTGTCACTGTTACAAATGTGTGACACAAAACCTTAAGATCATACGTAAAAAATAATGACATATATCGTGAATTTCAAGGCCAATATCGGAGAACCAAAACATCAATTTGGATTCAGATATGAGTTGAGATTGTTTGTGAATAGTAGTGAGATTTATGAATTAAAATTTGTGAATAGTAGTGAATAATAATGATATGAGTTCGAATCCAAATGGGGAAGGATACTTACTCCTCCCCATGCCGAACCCCCTCCGCTTGTGTTCCTAGCCTCCAAATGGAAAGTGCCTCAACCTGGCCCACAAAATCATGATCATCCGGTTACCTCCGTGGACCCGGTTCTTTCTAAATTTCTAGTAAAATGTTTTCTTTTAGGCCTTACGTGGGATCATGGTTTTTTTTCTTGAAAAAATAGATAGAGACTAGAGGCTTGTACACGACCATAATAACATCATTACATTGCCTAAAACTTTTGTTCATACGATTTAAAAATGGAAGAAAAATATGTACATTTAAGTGAATCATGTAATATTTATAACTATAAGAGTGAATCTTTAGGATAATATTAAATGAAAATTTTTAACACACCCAACACATGGCAGGTGTAAGTCTTCTATATCAATTATGTTAAAAAATTATTAGTGTTTTGATTTTTTTTTTTAACTGTAATAGCCTCACAACAAGTGGCATGTTAACACGCCAGCTTATGTGTAACAAAACTCATATTAAATACTCAATATTTCTTCTACTTTGAATTTTAAAATTCAAAGTATACCTCTACTTGGAAATTAGTATACCTAAGATGACGGGAACTGAATTGTAAAAGAAATCAAAATTTTAAAATTTAAATTTGGTTTAGGCCCGTTTGGATATAGAAACGATTTCATTTCATCATTACAACTTTTTCAAATTCCCACACAAAATATAATAAACAATTCAACTTTTTCAAATCTGAAAACAATAATGATATTAAACAATAATATTTAATAAGTTGAATAATATTCTAATAATATTTTATTCAACTTTCAACTTTCATCTAAAACCATATCATCTCATCTCACTATCCAAACAGTACCTTAGTCTAACATGTCAACAGTGGGGAGGATATGGGACCTTAGATGTAGAATCAATTGGTTCTGACTAGTGATAACGTAGGCACCCCTAAACAAATATTTAACATAATCAAAAGTATGGAAGATAGATTTATGTTTCTTATTAATCGTATTATACAATATAAACAGCATTAGTTTTTGTGGCAACATCATCAAATTAGACATCATTATCAAGTTGTTAAAGAGTTTGAACAGAAAAAATAGATATAGAAATAGACCATACACAAAATCAGAACCAAGATCGTACAGAAAAATTTCCCAGTTCGAATTTTGAAGATGGTAGAAACCACAAAACCAGTTTTTCACAAAATTATTATCAGCATTTTCTATCTAGGCGTGATGCTTGGAACATCTCCACTAACAAGGTTGCTGCCAGAAACATCTGATGACACATAAGGATTCTCCACTGCAGAGGATGATGACTGTAAACTCACAACCTTTACAGTGTCAGCGTCCATGGGATATGCCATTTTGGGGTCGGAATCCGGAATCAAATGCCATAAACTTTCAAGCTCTCGAACTACCTCCGCCATCGAAGGCCGTGCATCTGTCTCATCTTGGCAACACTTGAGGGCCAAACTCAAAAACTTCATCACACAATCAGAAGGAAAAGAACCCATTCGCTCATCGACGACTGAAAAGATTTTACCAGATTTATATGCAACATTAACCTGAAATGGACAAGAACAATTGAAAATTACAAAAGGCTATCATATTAGATGTAGAACAATGCTACTCTTTATCGTCAACTCCAGTCACACCATTTAATGTGGCACATTTTAAGTAACTTTATAGGTCAACCACTTGAATGAAAAGCTATTAAAGTAACAACACGCTTGTTAGTTTGAATAAAATTTCAGCTAGTGTATCTAGAGGAACAAAATATTATGAACGTTATCATAGAGTAATCTAAGGCGTTACATAACATTTAAACTGACTGAATGCAAGGATATCTGATTTTGGCTCAGACCATGCTCATGATTGAATCTGATACCCACGAGATTCACCAATGGACTGTTCTCAGCCAAATGAATTATAGAACAACAGTTTTCCCGCCCTATCCATCATCTTAAATAACCATTGGGTCCTGAATGAATTGAAGGAAAAAAGGTATGCAAGGTCATACCTCTCTAACAATATTTTTTCCATGTGAAATTGGCTGCATCCCAGTCAGGAGTTCTAGAAATACAACACCAAGACTATAAACATCACTTTTGTCGGTCAATTTGTGAGTTAAGAAGTACTCCGGATCTAGGTAACCCTGCCAAATTAATACAATGAATGAAAGAATAGAGAGAAAGACATCAGTTACATCTCCAACAACATATAATGAAGTCTACATCATCTAGTTTGAGTTCCACTTTGATAATGAACACAGAAAAATGTCATATAAACTTAATGTTTAAACTCATGTGAAGTTATAATCCCATGATGTAAATATCAACTGTAAGAGTCTTACTGGTGTCCCCTTCACAACTGTAGATATATGAGCAGGCACAGTCCCTTCAATATCTGGAACCGGGGCCAGTCGCGAAAGTCCAAAATCAGCAACTTTTGCAGTATACTTTAAGTCCAATAATATGTTGCTGGCCTTGATATCTCGGTGAAATATAGGAGGATCAGCTTCCGTATGTAGGTAGAGGATGCCCTTGGCGGATCCCAGGGCAATTCTCAATCTCATAGCAAAACTCAGAGGTTCTTTAGACTTGGCTTTATTATTACATACATGAACCACCATTAAGCTCATTAGAACGTTATGTAGAGTTTGAAAATTATAATTGCTCCATTTAAATTCAGAAAAGACAGAAAGAGGTGCGGGGCAGGGGCAGGGGCAAAGTCTCTTGGAGTGATATGCAATGAAAAACACAGAAAAAACTATAGAGAGATCCATAAAGTAAAACATAAAGGTTACAAGGTGTACCAGAAAGGTGATCCCTTAGAGTACCATTTGGCATAAACTCATAGACCAACATCTGCATGCACAACATCACTCACTTGAAGTTTTTCCAGTAAAAAATATCAACACAGATTCAGCAACATAAAGCAAGAAAAACTAGTCCTAGTCATGAAATGAAACCAATTTGAGGGAGAAAACTTCATTGTGAACGGGTGAATGGATACTTCAACATTAATTTATGAAGAACTCTGCATATATCTGTATTATTGGCAAAAAAAACCTGCACCTCATATGTGTCTCTCGATTGAGTTTGATTTCCTCTATTGTTAGCTATCATTCAAAGCAGCTTTTTACAAGGTTTCACATCTTTTTGTAAGCATCATAATCTTCTATTGCATAACTTCCTAGGTTGATAGGTATCATCTCTCTCTCATGGATTAAGCAGTAAGGTTGATGGGTAATCTTTCCATTTTTCTTTTTACAAATAATCAAGTAGGAAAAGCACCTGTTCACACTCTTCATCACAGTATCCAATCAAAGACACAAGGTTCCGATGGTGCAACCTAGACAACAACTCTATCTCTGTTAAGAACTCCTTCTCACCCTGTAATGAGCCCTCTTGTGCACGCTTTATGGCCACAACTGTACCATCTGTCAGAGTGCCTTTATAGACCTTTCCATACCCTCCTTGGCCAACCTGAGTGGAGCTGTTGAAGTTGTTTGTAGCCATAGCCATTTCCCCATAAGTGAAAGGCTTCACGCCATCAATTTTCATGGAGGCCTTAGATGCTGCATATTAAATTGCAGGTCCAATGTTAAACATGGAAAAGCATAGCGATAGACAGCATATAAAGATGGCATGCCCATTTGTCGTAGAATAATAATTGATGTCATCATGCATCAATCTATCCATCATGCTTTCAAGTTCCAGATATTTTGAGTAGGAATCTAATGACAAATGCCTATAAACGGAAGAAAATTAATGCACATGTTACAGGTCCTAAATCAGGGGAAATTAAGTAAAGTGATAATTCTTAAACAAATTAAAAACGCCATTGATATTGTAACGCCCCAATGGAAGACCCAAACCACATGGCCTATACTCCAAAATGACTAGTCAATAATACAATTGGAGCCCCACTAGAACCTTATAAAGAGCAAGAATTTCTCCTTCCCAAGCAATGTGGGATCCCATACACCACCTACCCTTATCCATATCATATGGGGTATCACAATCTACCCCCCTTAAGTTCCCAACGTCCTCGTCGGGCCTGTCCATTGTAGGTGGCACGGCTCAAGTCCCACATTTCTGGTTGGGATAGGCTCTGATACCATTTGTAACGCCCCAATGGAAGACCCAAACCACATGGCCTATACTCCAAAAGGACTAGTCAATGATACAATTGGAGCCCCACTAGAACCTTATAAAGAGCAAGAATTTCTCCTTCCCAAGCAATGTGGGATCCAATACACTACCTACCTTTATCCATATTATATGGGGTATCACAGATATGACCACAGATATCCTAAGATATTTCGAGCTAGAAAGCAGAATAAGGATTTTGAGTTTGAAGCTGATTAACGTGGATTATTTAAAATCCTTATGTATATATATATATATATATATCTGAGAAGATACAAGACCATACTTGTAAAAAATAAATCCATTCCGGGATGCATAATCAATGCTTACAGTTGGTGTTTTTCTCTAGTTATGTTTTCTTTTGGCAACTTGGCTCTTTTCTCTAGTTTTTATGTTTTCTTCAAGAGCAAGGGGATCCTTGCATATTGTTGACATTTTTTCAATTTTAACCCCTAGGGGTTTGCTCAAGTGGTAAAGGCCTTGGGCTTGGGGGTATGCTCCCCCAAGTCTAAGTTCAAATCCCCTTGGATGCAAACAATCTCTAGGGACCATCGGACTGGGGGGATTTTCCATTGAATTACCCGAGGTGCACTTGCGGAAAACTCCTTGCCGAGGGCCTATGCACCCCTGAGATTAGTCGGAACGTTGTTCTTGGACACCCGGTGCCAATAAAAAAAAAAAATTCAATTTTATCTTATTTCAAGAAAATTAGAATACAATGATATGCACATTATATTATTTCTCTTTTGAAATTTGTAATTATCTGGGTGAAGTATATTATTAAGAAAAATATAAAACTTAATTTATCGTTGACATGTAACTTAATTCCTATATAGCTCATTTCCATAGTTAGCTTCTTCTTTTAATTGCAACATATAAAAATATTAGATGTAAAATTAGCAATTTTCTTAGAAGAATGCAAATTTAAAATTCTTTTTTCCTTCTTATTTTTTACTCATTTTATCAATTCATCAACGACTAATTATTCTAGTGTAAAAGTATTTGGACACTCTAAACTTATAATCTTGGCTTTGTCCCTGATTGCTATAATCCGACTTAGACATTTCCAAAAACAAGCTTTACTAAAAAAAAAAAAACTGAATAAGAACAAAGTAATCTTATGGGGAAATTATATTTTGCACCCCTGAACAGCCACCATTTTTAAAATTTATACCCTAAACTGCCAAAAATATCAATCGACAACCTGAAATACACATCCTGTATTTCTTAGATCTTAATGTTTAGATTTAAACCAAGGTTACAGATTGCAAAATGTAGTTTCCCCTATAAATAAAACGAAATGTAGAAGGGATTCTTCCAGAAAGGTCTTTCTTATAGCACGTTGTCCTTCATGTGGTGACTGGATCTGATTAAATGCTCTGATATATGAGGTCCCTAAACCCAACAACAACAACATTTAACTCTACTAAATTGAATTTCCATATACTAATTTATAACTGCTCTCACTAAAATAGAGGGAAACATGTACTACATCAGTTTTGATGATTCAATAAACAAAACAATGGCTAGAGAACTAAACAAATTCACAGCCCATATCAATCAGGACAGGTTGAACAATATTGCTCACCAATTTTAGCCAAAGAAAGAAACTAGTATGGCACATTGTAAAATCATATCTACCTAAACATCTAAGATCATTAGCATAAAGATACTCACGATGACGTCTTCTCGAAACTGCAGGGTGGTTTCTCGTATGCACCCTGAGTGTCAGAAGAGAAACAACTACAGACAATATAACTGCACCTGCAATGGTCCCCAATACTATGCCAACCAAAGCACCTTTGCTTAAAGCAGACCTTCGAGAGGTGGCAATCACTGTGACATTAGTGAAAACTGTGAGAACTAAAAATAGAAGAAAAGAAATGAAGACTATACAATATGCACTTCCCATTTGAAGACATAAAAGAATGTAAGATATGATCGATGCATTGTTCATCTATTTATGGGGTCAAGTCCTGATTGGCATATGGATTGAATTTGAAGCTTCCTTCTGGATAACTATAGAACACAACTTAATTTCCAGACAAATAAAAAGATCATCTTGATTGAGCATTGCAGTTATTCACTTATGTGCTGGATCACGGTAGTGTAACTGTATCTGCTATACCACTTAACAGAGCATCACTATGGTGAAAGCATTGGATTGCCTATCTTCAACGAGATTTGGCAGGAAAAGAAAAGGTTACCTCTGCTTAAATGTGCCACTCTCAGAAACATATCACATGTTATTCAGAGTGACAAAATTAGGCAAACTTACGAACACAGAAACAAGTATGCACACTACAATGACAGAGAGTAATTCCACATGATGAAGGATTTGGAGGTAGAGATCAAATAAATTACAGAAAAAATTATTTGCATGTAGAGGTGAAATGAATTAGAGATTTTTGTACATTCTTCAACTGGTAAATAAGCATTAGTTCCAACTTCAACAAAGTTCTTTCACAAAATATAACATATAAGAGATCAGAGACAAACCATCTTTATAAACGTCCAGTAGAGTGAAGTTCAGAACTTCATAAGGTCCAACTATATCCGGATCATGAATGTCCCATGATACGAACGTATGGAGGATTCGCCGAACCTCACTTGTATTGAAGATATAAGGATTGTTGACATTAGTATTATATACAGGGAAAAGCTTCAAGTGCATTCCCAGTCGAGGTCCTTCTTCCCATACAAACGAATCAATGTACAGCTGAAAATTGAATAACTTAAGAGCAGATGTCAGGAACTCCTCAAATCTATATCTGTACGGGAGAAAATTGCTGAATCCAGGACTTTTCAACCGATATCCAACAAGCAGAGGAGCAGCGCAGAAACAAGGTTCAGGAGATGTAGGAGAATTTTCATAAGGGGGTGGGCATCTTTGAGGTTGACAAACAGAAGTGGTATTTGTTGAACTCTCACTGTTAATTTTATTCCCACTTTCAAATCCACAGAACTGGACTAGGTTAGTTTTTGAGCATAAGGGATTGCCTTGAAGCCTGAAAGTTCACCAAAAAATAGTGATATGATCATAATATCAAGTGCTATGACTGTTACACATCATGACTCTAAAATTAAAAAGAGCACATCCACACCCTTTTACCAAGCAGTCACATTACTTTGAATATATTACATTATATGATAAGTTCTATATGAAACAAATCGGAAAGCAAGTATAGAAGCAAACCAGACAGTGACATTCAGAGGTAAACTGGTACTGCCTGTAATATTTGATAGCTTATTATTCTGCAACTCCCTGAAATGTCAAATAGCCACAAGCAATACTCAGAAAATCTAGCATGAGATCCTTGAAATCTTGTAAAAGTCAACCAAGGAGGTTTACACCTTTGAACTTTACAAGGATGTAGTTCCATCAGAAAAGGGAATCAACTTTAACCAAGGGAATGCTGAGACACACCCACACTACCATTCAAAAAAGAAAACTTGTAACCAAGGGAATAGTGACATTGTCATTCGGATCTTACACAATTAGGCTTTCTGTTTCATTCGAAGTCCTATTTTTCCAAATGGTGGATGGAATTGAGCCACTCAATGAATTGTTTGCAATTGACCTGCCATGGGGAATAATTTACCAAATAAATCCATTTATAACCATTGAAATAAATACATAGTAATTTACGATAGCTTTGAGCTACAGAACCACGACTCACAGTATTTGAAGATGAGGAAGACCCGAAAAGCTTTCAGGAACTGGTCCAGTAAGATTGTTGTTGGATAAATAGCTAATCATATTGTTCAAACAATAGCCCTCAGAATATATAGGTATTTTATTGAAAACTGAAAGGCACGCCTATAAATATTTTATAGTATCTGACAGTACAAAATAAGGATGACATGCCATTTCAAAAGATAGAGAATCATACATGGTCGTGATATTCTCAGAAAGTCTACCCGGAGGTATCAATCCATTTAGCTTGTTTGAACTGAGGTCTCTGAAATTTATATGAAATAAAATGTAAACAAAGTACAAGTAGCAAGAACAATTGTCCTTGACAGAGTGGAAAGAAAATTATTCGGCCTGATGCAATTATTTTTCAAATTTAGAAGCTCATACTTGATCATCTTAAAATGATAAAAAGGAAAACAATGGAAAGCCACTTACAGATAATAAAGGTTTCGTATTTGGCTCAAATCAGGGATTGTTCCTTGCAAGTTGCAGTTCCTAAGGCTCCTGGCAAAGCCAACCAAAACAAGGAAAAAAAAATCTTCAATCATTTGGCCAAAAAAATAAATTAAAGTTAATAAAAATTTTCAACCCATGTCTCAAGGCTAGCACCTAGCTCTACCTTCACCTTTGAAACCTAGTCATAGACAAAGCATCTAATACACACTTACAGCTTCAGCAATTGAGACATGTTGCTGTAAGAAACTGGAATTGTAGTGCCATCAAACCGATTGTTATCGAGCTGACTGCAAAACAAAAAATTGAAAGCATTAAGAAACTTGACAAGAGAGCACTTAATAAAATACTCATGCAGGAGAAGATAAATTTAGTAATCATAACCTTGTTCGACTTGAGAAGCAAAAAAAAAAGTCGGCAGATTTGTCTGTTTTAGATGTGATAACACTTAAGTGATAAACATAAATAGATTTAAGTTCCAAGATGGTAGAAACCATACATTATCTGTAATCTGGGCATTTGGGAGAACTCTGGTGGCAGATGCCCTGATAAGTTGTTATTATCAAGAAGGCTGCAGTTGCAGAGCTGAAGATGGTCATTGATATCGTAGAGTGTACTGGCATATGACAATGAAAGAAAGGAATACGACCAATTACCGACTTACAAGTGAACGAGCCTTGGTAATCTGGATAGTTCAGGTGGGATTTGCCCACTAATTGAATTGTTGTTCATGTGACTGCTCACAAGCGGGAAAAGCGAAAAAGAAAAATAGAAGTGTAAGGGCTGGTCATTGTAGAATTGATTTCAAACAATATAGCATAAAAAACATACTTACAAGTGCATTGCTTTGTTCAACTTTGAAAATGATACAGGTATTGGTCCCGATATGTGATTCTGGTCAATTTGTATTCTGTTCAAGTTTTGAAGATAACCAAGCTCTTCAGGTAAGGAACCTGTTAATTGGTTTCCATTCAGAAGCCTGGAAACATGGATGTATTAGAAATGGATCTAGAGAAAAAGTAAATGTACTGCAGCTCTGCAATATCAAAGTAACAAGTATTCGATCTGAGTACTTCTCCAGTAATGTTGAGGAATTGAATGCCTTAAAATGCATGGAATAGTAGCATATATGCATTTCTTAATAAAGCATGCGATCATGTGATAACAATACTAAGTACACAACCAATCCAGCAGAAAAACTCATCCACTTACAAGAGTTTCAAAGACGTAATATTGCCTATCTCCTTTGGTATACTCCCGCTTATGTTGTTCCACATGAAGTCCCTTTGACAGAGTAGATAAACAAAAACACATCATTAGGATAAGCAAAATAAATGCCAATGCGGGTTGGAGATTAACAATGTCCAGAATATCTAGTGAAAGAAGCATCCAAAATCTTTGATTCAGATGAGGATGAGGATGCTTGTAGCACAAAATGTAGCTCTTAATATGCTTTTCCTTACAATATTGTCATATGCGATAAGTAGCCAAGCTCTGGTGATAGACTTCCTGATAGATTCATATTTAGGAGCATCCTGCAGAGAATAGGCCCAAAGGAAAATTATGTAATGCTCCAATGGAAGATATCTCCAATAGAAATGCCTACACCCAATTAACAACCAAATTATGTAATGCTATGCATGAGATAATGATTGGATCTGTCTGTAGACAACAAATCACATATTTAATGGGTAGTTATCGATTTTCCGGACACGTGAGCAAATCATGAAGATAGATTTTCAAATTCACCAAGACATGTTGGTGATCTTTCCAAGCAAAATCCTATCCGATCCAATCCTAATCAAATCACTACAGCTGCCACTTTCTTTAATCTTTGATGAACAACAGAACAAAGGAAGCTTGTTTCCTGGCATCAACTAGAGAGATTATACAGAAGTGGAATAATATCCAAGGGAGGGGGCACAATAGAAATAAATAAATAAAATTTGAAGTGAAAGGAAATATGCACATTATTCACATTGATAATGGTCCCTGATAGATTTTTTAAAAAAATACAATAAAAAAGGAAAGATTAATCATACAATTGTTGAACATGTAGATATCCATTATCGAGTGTCTCATTGCACACAATCCCTGTCCAATTTGATGTGCATGGATCCCCTCGATTCCAATTATTTAGATTCTTTTGAGGATCTATCAAACTTCTCTTGATGGCCTGCAATGCCTTCACTGCACACTAACAGATATGTTAATCATCATTTCATTAATAAAACTACAGGTACCGCACTCTTAAAAAAAAAAACATCATTTCATCAAATTGCAAGCAGACCCCAAGTTTGAGCATATAGAGTCAAATGATAACTAGAGTAAACAGCCCAACCAAAACAAAAATCAACACTATTGCAACACTATCAGAATGAAATTTCTGTTGAGGGTTGTGAATATTGGATATGTGAAGCTACTACAAACTAGTTGTATATGATTCATGAATAAATAAAGCACGTGTCCATGCTCAGTGTGAGACCTCTAGCGAGCATCCCCTCAAGAGTGTATCCCAAAAAAAGCTTGCGAATCATCAAAAATATATTTATTTCTAAAGAGCAAACTGCAGGAAAATCACCTTCTTGGGGGTGGGTAATGGGATTCTTTGCTCCGATGAGTAGTGAAGACCAACACAACCATGCAACAACAGATACTCCATACGTCCAAGCTCTTGACTGGTACATCCTAATAACTCAAAGAACACCAGAACCTTCAAATTTCTCCGAGCACCAAAAACTGGGAATTTTCGTAGTATCCGAAAGCTGCACCTGCTAAAAATAAATAATTATCGGAACTTGCGCAATTGAATCCAAAGCAGCTCCATACTGGCTTTCGACACTAAGGAAATATCAAACAATTTAAATTCAAGTGCAGCAATTTAAAAAGCTCCAAGCTTCCAGGCAACAAAACAAAGACAATCACCCAAAATTATTCTCCCGTACTGCTTGAGAAGAAAAAACGCCCACAAACTGTAGAAGATAGAATGAGGACCACGAACAAAAAGTAAGGAAATTAAGGAGTACAAGAAAGAAGAGCTTGAGCTTTTTATGTACCATGTGAACGGGGTTTAAGTTTCTGAACAAGAAGTCATTAAGCATGCCGAAGAAATTGGGGCTGATGCCGATCGGCCGTCTCTTTCATCTCTGATAGTGAGCTTGGGGACGTTGACTTTTCTGGGAAGTTGATGGGAGGGAGGTTTTGAATACTAAGTAAAGCATACTAACCATGATGGCAACAATATGCCAACCATATGAAGATCAGCATGTTCGGAGTCTTCGGACAAAATAATATTGTCTTCTGCGGCTCTGCCCAGTTCGCTGTAAAACCACGGAATAAAAAACAAGAACTACATTATCTTCTGTGCCAAAAACTAATTAAGGAAAGTCCAAGAGATTGAACTTTGGGAACGACAATATGACGTCTGTAGAAGTGTCTTCACAGATTGCAAGCTATAACTAGATGGCGTAGACGAGGCGTACTTTGAACGGATCAGAGTTGAATATAATCGAAGATGACGGAGGCCAGGGATTCAGATGACTCTTCTGCTTCGTGTTCCTACGTGTAAAAGGACAGAAATTTCTGGTTTCGGTGTTGTGTCGTTATCATTCTGGGATTTTTATTTTTGAATTTTTATTTCTTTCCAGTAAGATCACTGGTTTCGTTCTTGGTCGTTTCATTCGTCTGGGTCGAGCTGTAATTTGTAAATAAATCTGTATATAGCACGTTCTGATAAAGAATATCAATATCTAGTGAAAAGGGTAGGACAAAAGTTAGGACATTTTTATCGATTGAAGGTTGTATGTTTGTCAAAAGAAATTTCTCAACCACTCCATTCATATCCTTCCCTCCTCTCATTTTCCTAATTTCAAACGAGAGTAATATTTGATATAATTATAAATTATATAATTATCGTATCTTTTTTTTTTTTAAAATGAGATTTATAATTAAAAATTAATTTTTTTTCTACAAATCTCATATTTTTTCATTAAAAAAAAAACGTTATGTTTATTATTTTATGACTGTAAATATTATTTTTCTTCTCACCAACATAGTATCTTTTGTTTTTCTTTATTTTTTCTCCACGAAGTTAGAAAATATTTGATTTATCATCGTACTACCATCCTAGAATGTCACACGTACCTTGTCATCGTATCCAAGGGGCTATCGATCTTCAGAATCTATGGAAGCGCTATCAAAAGGCTGGCGCGTGGATCTCACGTCCACTCAACTCGTGCATGAGCTTCATGTTCTATTGCATATTTGGACGGATTGGCCACCAACTTGCATGGCATCGTGCATGTTTGAGATTCCTAATTACCAATTTTTTCAAATAGCTTAGGCATCAGCCGGAAGTCGCAACACGTTTCACATATAATTTATTGTTTTTTATTTTTTATTTTTTTTTCATTTAATGCGTTGAATGTACTGAAGCTTTCGAATGATACACAAATTAATTTTTTTCAAATCTCACGTCACTCCACCCTTATTAGCACATGAGCCCCCGCGTGCCAACGCCACCACGCATAAAGGATGTGGAAATCTCCTTCACCAACTATGAAGTAATTGACTACAATGCCCTTTTAAAAAATCTATAATATGCTAGTTGGATTTTACTTTAATAGATTTCCCTTCAAGAGTAGAAGTTTATTTAAATTATGATTATTATTTATTTTATTTTTATGCACTACATTTTGTTAAGATCCTCCATTCGCTCTAGATTCTTATATTTTTTCGTAACCAGGTATTGCGAAAGAAAAATTAGCGAGCTCCATTAAAGCCAACCTCAAGAGCTCTACAATGACTAAAACTGTAATTAGAAAATAATAATTTAGTCACTAATTTTTTTATAAAAGTAAATTTAAGCACTCTTGTAATATTAAGTAATACATTATATTGTAAAACTAAATTTATTATAAAATAAATCTAATATATCATATAAAAATATTTCAATTTATAATTTTATTTTTACTTTATATTATGGAGGTAGCACTTCTCGTTAATAAATATCCACGATTGTTAGGTTTTGTTTGGTTAGATAAGATCAAAGTTAAAAATTTATTAAAATATTATTTTTATTTTGAGATTTAAAAAAATTAAATTGTTTGTTATATTTTGTATGAAACTTTGAAAAATCTATAATAATTAAATAAGATGATTTGTGTCATTGTGTGTTTCGTTTTTTTTCACAACTCTTCTCAAATCATCTTATTTAATCATTACAACTTTTCTAAATTTTAACACAAAATAAAATAAAAAATTTAAAATTTTCGAATATCAAAATAAAAATAATATTATAAAAATATATTTTAACAATATTTTATTTAAATTTAAATTTTTAACTCTTCTTTAAAACAAACATGGGAAAGGAGATTTTAACAATCCTCAAACGACACCGTATATTCAACCTGGTAGCTAATGTAGGGAGCTCACGATTTCTTGCCCTTCACTCCACTCTACGCACAGACTTCAGCAATCGAAACCCCCAATCGCGTTCGGTAATGGCAGCCTCGGCCTTGGTAATGGACCCAAAACCTTCTACAGAACCGCCTCCGTCGTTCCCCTCCACCAGATCAGACCTCCACGGAGGCTGGACTGACCAGTCCTCTGACGAGGACGACCTCTACAGCCGCCTGAAGTCGCTGCAGCGGCAGATGGAGTTCATTGACATCCAGGAGGAGTACGTGAAGGATGAGCAGAAGAATCTGAAGCGCGAGCTCCTTCGCGCCCAGGAGGAGGTCAAGCGGATCCAATCGGTGCCCCTAGTGATAGGCCAGTTCATGGAGATGGTCGATCAGAACAACGGCATCGTTGGCTCCACCACCGGCTCTAATTACTACGTGCGGATTCTTAGCACCATCAACCGTGAGCTTCTGAAGCCCTCCGCTTCAGTCGCGCTTCACCGCCACTCCAACGCCCTCGTCGATGTCTTGCCCCCCGAAGCCGACTCCAGCATCTCGCTGCTCAGCCAGTCCGAGAAGCCTGATGTCACCTATAATGTATGGTTCAAAATTTTAATTCCACCTAAATGCACTTCGATTGAAAATTTTCTGCTTTTCCTTCCCTAGCGTTTTATTAGGGTTTTTTTAAATTGATTTCGGTTAGACGATTGTGGAATGTTAACGTTTCTAGCAGAAAAGTTGAATTCATTATAGTGGATGCTGCCAGGATAGGGCTTTGTTTAGGAAACAAGTTTTCAAGTTCTAAGGTTTTTGTTTGTGAAGAGTTCTCCAACTGCCTGGGATTCCATGTCGATGATAAGTAATTTGGAAATTCAGCCATGTTGAGACATATAGAAGATTTTTTTTTAGACGGGGTTGATTTTGTAGCGCATTCCGTAGATTTTGAAGCAGAAGAAAATTGAAAATAGAAAAAAAGGAGAAAAAAAGAGTGGGTTCGCACATTTAAAATTTTAATGACCCTCGCATGATCTTTGAAGCATTACTCACAGAAAGATAGAGTGCAGTAAATCCCCAAGGGGGCAGGCGATTAAGAAACCATATAATGCAGATAGAGAGAGCTGTTAACTGCTCTGGGTATTTGTGACTGCCAGAATTAAGCTTTCATGCGACTGTGTTGCTGTCAAGTGACAATATCTGGATGTAGTAACTAAAATTAGATTTAGTAACCTATCAAAAGAAGGGGAAAACAACGAAATAAGTAATTCTTAACAAATAAAATTGTACATCAAGGGCTATTATGACATTGCTTGTTCCCAATGTATTGGTGTTGGATATCTACGTTTTCAATTTGTATGATTTGCATCTTATTCATACACTAGTGTACCCCTTAAACAATTTGTTTTTTCTTTTTCATTGGTGGTTAAGATCGGTGGGTTTTGCCCCTAATATAATGTTTTTTCAGGATATTGGAGGATGCGACATTCAAAAGCAGGAAATTCGTGAGGCAGTGGAGCTACCACTGACTCACCACGAGCTATACAAACAAATTGGTATAGATCCTCCTCGTGGTGTTTTGCTTTACGGTCCCCCTGGAACTGGCAAAACTATGCTTGCCAAGGCTGTTGCTAATCATACAACTGCGGCCTTTATCAGAGTTGTTGGCTCTGAATTTGTTCAGAAGTATCTGGGTGAGGTATGCTTCGATGTTGGCTGGTATAACAATCAGCTCTTGTTCCTCAGTTTTTGTTGGCTCATTTCACTGCATTGAGTGATGATCTATCATTCAAGTGTATGCACAAACATACATCTTTTATAATTATCCCGGCAATAGGACGTCTCACTTCAGAATGTTTGGTCTTTCTGGAATGTGTTGATATCTTGTTTGGGCCTGTATGATAATCTTTTGTCAACTTTCCAACGACTTTAGGAGGGACAAGTGGTTTTAGTGATAGAAAAAGTTTCATATCTTTTCTATGTTTTCTTGTTTCACTTGTTTGGATTGACAATCAAGCGCATGGGTTCTTTTTGTTTCCCTTGTTGTAGGGCCCACGGATGGTACGGGATGTTTTTCGCCTTGCCAAAGAGAATGCCCCAGCAATTATTTTCATTGATGAGGTTGATGCTATCGCTACAGCTAGATTTGATGCCCAAACTGGTGCTGACAGAGAAGTTCAGCGGATTCTCATGGAACTCCTGAATCAGGTATGAATTGAAAGGGGAAAAAAATGAATCTCGAACCCATAGAATTTGATGAATTGAGGCTCTTATAAATGTTAGTGGGGGTTAAATATTCATACCATACCCACCCGTGGGTAGCCAAAGTGGTAAGGCGAACTTGTGTGCATGAGCCTCATGTCACAGGTTCAATTCCCATTGGGATCAAACTGCGATTTAAGTGTGAGGCCATGGCGGTGGCTTGTTGTGCTAGTCTCCCCAGGGGTTTAGGTTCCATGGGTGAGTCCTAAGGGCTCTGCCGTGAGGCAGGTCCCCATAAAAAATAAATAAAAAATATTCATACCATTGTTTTGGGTCTAGTGAGGAAGTGTCTCTAGATGGTAACCTTGGCTTCATATGTTTTGGTTTTATGACTTTTGGTTGTAGATGGATGGGTTTGATCAGACTGTCAATGTTAAGGTTATCATGGCAACTAATAGAGCAGATACCTTGGACCCTGCACTTCTACGTCCTGGAAGGCTTGACCGAAAAATTGAATTCCCTTTGCCTGATAGACGACAAAAGAGGCTTGTATTTCAGGTAAGTCTTGTGCGCATTTGTAGTTGTAATGTTTCTTGTACACATTGCAGTTAGAATGTTACTAATGTCTCTTTTGATGTATAGTAATTCCGTGTCTTCTCTGATGCATGTAGAAAAACAAACTCCACCCGACACCAAGATAAAAGTAAAAAAATAAAAACAACCCATGTTTAAAATGGCTTCTTAGTGAAAAGATTATCATTTATCCTCGCTAATTCTTTTTATTCACTCATATTTATTATTCTTGGCTATTTAAATTCATTATAAGCTGTTTCGTGTTTTTATAGGTTTGCACTGCTAAAATGAACCTCGGTGATGAAGTAGACTTGGAGGACTATGTTTCTCGTCCAGACAAAATTAGTGCTGCTGAGGTTTGTTAGTTTCCCTTTTTCTGATCTCGTCTCACATAATATTTAATTATATTGGGGGTCTTTCTGGACATGGTGTGATTTGCATTATCCCGTGTTATTAATTTTTTTATGAAAACCTAACAGATTCTTTCAGGACATGAAGCGATTATATTCCAATTTAGGAAATGAATTGTGGTTGCTGTAATAATAAACTTACTTTTCTTCTCTTCATACTAAATGATTTCTGGCTGTCCACAGATTGCAGCTATTTGTCAAGAGGCTGGAATGCATGCTGTTCGCAAAAACAGATATGTCATTCTTCCTAAGGACTTCGAGAAGGGGTACCGAACCAATGTGAAGAAGCCTGATACTGACTTTGAGTTTTACAAATGATGATGAATGAGAGATTGAAAACTCATTCAAAAGTTCAGTTGTTCCTTTTTCAAGATGGATGTGTCATTTCTCAAAGGAATTCCAAGTATCATATGTGCCAAACTAGTTACATGTTTTTATAACCTTATTTGAACAATTTTAGAGCCATGTGTTGCTGAAGTATTTATACTTTTGGAATGTCCCGTCAGGCATCGAAGAGCAGTCTACGATGTGGATCTTTTAGGTTCACTTGATTCAACCTACGTGGATACTGGTCTAAATTAGTTTACATTGGATACGTTCTTGTAGAATTTCCCACAAATTATTCTGGTTGATGCATGATTTCAAGTGATTTGATTTGAGAACTCGTATGCTGCCACAAAATAACGTTTATAAAAAATGGTAACCAACGAGAAAGCCTCCTGATTGTTGCAGTCTTGCAGATCTCTATACGATGACATTGGCTTGCATTTTTCTCTATTTGCACCATATAAATTCTTGTAACTGAAAAAAAAAATGATATCAAAGGCTCAACAAGCGCAATGAAGATATGCTTTGATTGTGTTGTGTGTTTATGTCTTAAATATAAGTGCAAAGAATATTTTATACACTCGTAGCATGGTGCAAGTATGATTTCCTAATTTTTGTTTGGAAAGTACTTGTAGGAAAATTCTCTAAACTACATGACCATCCCACTCTTTTCCCACGAGATCGAGGTGTTATTGTTTTTCAACTTTTTAATTTCTATAAAAAGTAGGATGAAAGTTAGATAATAGTGAGGTCTGTAGCACTGTCTGCTTATGTCAAGAGTAATGCTACGTACAGTCGTGGAATGCACAAGCGTCGCGTAAACCTTTTGGATAAGACTGATGTTTATTATTAAAAAATTAATTTTTTATGTGGGTCTCATATTTACTATTTTTTTTAAAAAAAAAATTGCGCAGTGTTTACGCACTCCACGACTGTAAATACCATTTCTCTTCAATGAACTGATCTTTTATTAAAAATATTTGCTTTATGTTATCATGCAGCAGAAATAGACAGATGCTAATAATGTGAATCTAATCTCAGGTATGTTGTTTCTCTTAAAATCATTGATCCAAAAAGCAATCTCATCTTGTATCACATTCATAAATTAATCACAACCGAGTGATATGGGGGCAAAGTGGTGCTGAAGAACACATGAAACCCTCTCGCTCCCATCCTCAATTACTTGAAGCTGGAATTGAAATTTTGTGATTTTCAATCATACCAGCCGATATGTCATATGTTAAATGATTTATAAAGTGTCGGTTTCTAACCACCAAGAAAAGCAGTGCACCAACTCCGAGGACCATCTCCGCACGATTGTGAGTAAATATGGTATTCTCTTGGTCCGCCCTAGAGTCTCCCAGAAACTTGAATACATGCAGGAAAGATGTTGCTATCAGAAAAGGCGAGAATGTAAGTAAGGAATTGGAAGATTCTCAGGACCAACCAAAAACAAGAGAGATTCATTAAGATGGGCATTGAATTCCACACAATCAATGATTGAAACTTGGGGGTAGTTGCTTTCATCTTTCTTGTTTCCTGTAATATTACCCATCTCCTTCCATGTACCTCTTACCTTTCTTTATTTCATTACTTCGTTTCATTTGTTCGAGTTAAGTTATATATTCCTAATACATAGAATATTTAATTAAATTGAGAGAATGTAGAGTCAGGATTCGAACTCAGGACATCTGCTCTGATACCATGAAAAAATTCATGAGCCTAACTCCTCTCATAAAACCGGTACTACAATAGAGGATTGATCATTCCTTATAAATATGTCTAAGATCTTGTCTACAGACAATATGAGATTATTTCTCAACATTTGTAAATAGTAGCGACTAACTCTTAATTTTTTTTAAGTTATTTTTCATTCCTATAACAGCATGCATTCCCCGAGAATGCACGACATTTTTATAACCTTTTCTTTTTGAGTTATTCTATTTTTAAACTTGCATGTAGAGCATATCATTCACGTTGTTTAAACAATAAAATTTAATTGATGTAATTTAAATTTTAAAATTTTTCTTTTAAATTAAATTATGCTGTGTAAACACGACTTTATTAAATATATTATTCACATCAACTTATAAATAAAATATTTCTTTCTTTCGTGTTATACGAGGGTTCTCCACTCCATGCCCATTATATAATATTGTAAAGAAATAAAAAGGTCGTAACGATGCCCCATGAGTGCTGTGAATTCATGCCCTTCACCTATCATTGATGCTACAAAATGCAGTAAATGGACCCCAGGGTTCAAAGTCATAGGACCCTACCACGTGGTCCTGTGATTTTGCCTTTATCCACAAGGATTTTAAAAGCCATAAGCAAGTAATAATCCAAAATGCATGCATGAGAATCATTGCCAAGTTCAAAAATTAACCTAAAATTGGAGTTTTGGCTAAAATCAAAATTATTGAAGAGATTAGTTTATATTGAATTATTCATTCAAAAATTAAAATAATAAAATAATATTATATATTATATATATATTTTACAAATACATTTTATATATTAATTAATAATTTAATATCTACTTAAAATTATTGTTTCCCAATTATTTTTTTCATCAACATAATTATCCAATAGTTGCCATGGAGAATATTTTAGAATAAAATATTATTTTGAAGATGAATAGTAGTTGGCCAAATTTGAAAAAATAGATAGATTTACTGTAGCTCAAAAGTAGAGTTTTGAAGTTTTAACTACTCTAATACAAACCACTTTTGAGTTACTTAAGCAAAATTTAACTAGGCACGTCATTGAAAACAAAAAATCAAATTTCACTGTTTTAGGAGAATTAGGAGCCGCAAACTGGTAGGTAAATATATAGTGCTTGATACAAAACTAAGGTATACAAATCTTGTGTAATTTTTTTTTTTAATTTTTAAAAAAATTATAATCATCATAAACAAACTCTTTTATTGCGGATTTTTTTTTTTAATGAGTTGTATGAAATTTACATACCTTAAATGTTCACGGATTATTTTTTAAAAAAAGTTCTATTTCGAAGTCGATGTGTAAACATACATTTTATGTCGTTGACATGATAAAACTTGATTTATAAAAAAATTAAAATTAAAATTTTAATCTCTACCAATTAGTCTTGCATGTCTTACAAATCGGCTTATAAGTAGAACTGTCGAAATAAATGAATAAAAGCTTTAAAAAAAATGAAGAAGTTTGATATTTAAATAAAAAAAATATTTTTTTAAATAATAAACTCGTTTTTTTTCTTAAAAAATAAATGCATTCAATTTACAAATTCAACTATGTTTTATTCTTCTTTCATCCTACTCGAATACCGAGCTAGACCGGTTCACGTGGTCTTGGGTATTGACATCCATTCGCTAATTATAAACTTTTACGTGATTTAAGATCATAAAGAATTGCATTGACTTCAAAATCGAAATAAATTATTCTCTCTTTCCTTTTTGAAGGGATTGCAAATATTCCATTGAGAATACCCGAGGCTATTTTATTTGTCTTCCATCTTACACGCATGTAATAATACTAATAATAATGGAACTACCTCCAATTTGAGATTACTTTAATAAAATTATAAAAAATATTTTAATTATAAAGAAATTTCATAAAAATAAATTCACAAACTGATATGACTTAATATGATACATAAGATTATTATGATACTTTTATTATAAAGTAGATATAATATATCATATAAAATTATGTCAGTTTATGAATTTACTTTTAAAAAATTCTAAGTAATTAAAAAAAAATATAAAAACCTTTCGGTTCTCGTATAAGTCCTTTATTTTTATGGGATCTTTTTGTAAATATGATATTTTTTTTATGAAATTATTGTACAAGTGAGACTTCGATCTCTAACCTACACACTCTATGAGATGTTTATCGATACTCAATCGTCACTACAAGAAAACTGTTTATTTGTGACCAGTTAATTCCAGCGAAATGATTATTTGTAATTAAAATTAGTTGCGAATAGTTTTTTAGTTGGAATAAATTGATCATAAAAGTCCAATTTTCTTGTAGTGCGTCTTTGATGATCTCATTGATCTCTTCTATACATTCTGCTTCGCTGCATGCAAAGGTAGAAGAAAATAAGATTCTCTGTAGGACCAATATATTAAAAAAAAACAAGAAAACAGAAAGGAACATTTGTCTGATCTCATGATGGATGAGATAGAACAAAGAACAAATATTCGACTCACATGCATGCCTCTAACCCTTGTTGTGCTTTATCGTAGCTTCCTTAATTATTCTTTCTTTTAATTATTGGCACAGTTTTCATCATACTCTCTTTAAAAATTAATAATTTGATCAAGTTTTTATACAATGGGTAGAACAAGTTTTTGAAAAGACATGTCCTATTTTAGCAAGCCTCGTTATAAATGTCAAAAAATATATATAGAGAGTAGTGCTACAAGTATGCACAATTTTATACGCAATATTATACATAATGATTAGCAGCCTTATTTTATCAGTGTTTTCTTTTTTAATTTAGATTTTCAATTTCAAATTTTAAAATTTTTACTATTTTCAATAGTTGACCCATCAGTACGTGTGATTATGTAAGTAAAATTATAAGTATATATAACATTTTTTAAGTATAAATATATTTGTATATGGCCGACATATTGTCTTTACTTGCAATGAAAATACCATTTGTACTTACAAAATAATACATCCTGACATGTCAGTTATTAAAATGTGAAATTCAAACTTTGAATTTAGAAAGAAAACTGATAAAATGAATATTGTACGTAAAATTGTAAGTACATGTAATAATACTTTACTTGCAAATATTAGTAACAAGTAGTGATTTCTTCAGTGTGTTGCATTAATATCAATAGATTTCTTCGTAACTTTTAAGTGGATAACCAAAATTATCATGTTTGGATAGAAAAACTTAGATTTGGATTTAGATTTCAAATCAATCGTGATTTTAAATTTTAGATTTTAAAAAGAGTAAAATCTAGCTTATTTAATTTTGATGCAAATAGAAATCTAAATTTTAATATATGATCCAAACAGTAGATTTGGATTATAAAATCTCAAATCCAAATTCTCTTCCCTGATCATACATCCAAACACAACATAGGGGTGTAAAAATCATGTCAATATATGAAACTAATAATTAAGTGCAATCTTTGCATGCAAGTGTTGTGCCATTTTGTCTGGGTTTTGCAATTTAATTATGAGTATTGCTACTATGTCATCTAAGTTATATTACTTACTTTGCCCTATTGACGTGGCACCACATGGTATTGGTGCCACATATCTTATTAAAAAATAAAAATATATATATTTAAAATAAAACGACATCCAAAAACACAAAAAATATGAAGACTGAAATTCTAGTTTCCTTTTACCCTTTTATGTTTGTATTTATAATTTTTTTAAATAAATCATGGGACACCACAACATCAATGGATTAAAATGAGCGGTATAACTGAAACGGGATAATAGTATTTCTCTTTAGAAAGCATTATTTAAGGAGATCTGGCGGTGGCTTAAGCCATAGCTAACTTTAGACGTCCTACATGATCAATGGTCATCATGAAATTTCTTCACGAAATTTGGGACATCATGATGATGATGGATAGAACTTCCCGATCATGGTTGGGATATGGTAGTTCTATCTTAAGCTAGCTTGATTGCAGGGTTATGACTTTTAACATGAATATTGATAAGGTTGTAGCTGAGCCTAATTATAATCAAAATAAGGGTTTGAGATTAGTTCTTAGATTTAGATACTTTGAGTTCGATTTTAATTGATTTATGATTCTGATGGGTGAGATCGTGTATTCGAGGTTTACTCCTCAAGGATGAAATCTAAAAGAGTAATGCTACATACAGTCGTGGAATGTACAAACGTCGTGCAGTCGCTTTGAAAAAGAATGGGATCCATTATTAAAAAAATAATTTCTTTTCATGTGGGTCTCATATTTATTTACTTTTTTCAAAGCGACTGCACGGAACTTGCATACTCACGACTGCAAGTATCATTTCTCAATCCAAAAACCGGCCTTATTTTGATGAAGTTGCACATGTGATTAATTACATTATATAAGAGTGTGTTTCAAGGTAGAATGGTTTTTTTTCCTCCCTCATTTGGTTTGAAGGGTACTATTCATTTTCTTTTTTTTTTCTTTTTTTTTTGTTTTTTTTTTCAAGGATGAGTAATGCTACTAGATATAATCCTAGAGTGTGCAAGTATTACGCACTTCCTTTGAAAAAAAAGTGAGGTCCACCATTAAAAATATGATTTTTTATGTGAGTCTTAGATTTACATATTTTTTTCAAAGAAAGTACGCGAGACTTACACATTATAGGACTATAAATATCATTTCTCTTACTTCCTTATTCATCTGCTTCTAATGTTTTAAAAATAGTCAAGATAATGAGAAATATCAATAACGACATGATTACGATATAGTCTGATTCTAGCTATCTTTATTGTAAAAATGACTTTAGCATTAGGTCAAATGAATGAATCCTAAATCTTGAATGAGAATTGGTTTAACTACTAATCTATCTATGAAAAAATATTTTCAGAAATGTTAATGAACAAAAAGTACTTCTATTTGTCGATAATATCCATTGATTAAAGATTTTTACTTACACTACCTCCATATCATCGTTTAGGACATAAACAAACATAATAGAAAAATTACAAATATATTGTAATAAATTATAATCTCAAGAACGCCATGGAGGAGAATGCACGACTCTATGGCCCTTAGGCCTATTTTAAAATATACAAAATTAAATGAAATTGAGACAATGGTCCGATCTCTTCTCGATGATTTGCAATTTGAGGCAGTTGTCTATGAAGTTTTCAGTTGGCTTGGGTACAAGAGCATTCAGACCATGCATGTGGTAGTTGGGTAATTAAAAAAGATGAGTAGTTGAATTAAGGTTTGTTGCAAACTCAGGGTTATGTAATTTTGGAAGAATTTGTGATTTATTGAGCTTTGTTCATCCACCTCAAATCACCCCTCTTCTCTTCCATAATTTAGGATTAAATCTGAACTTTGTAATAAAATTTGTTAAGATTAGTATCCAACCTCCAACCCATGTTTACTTCTATTATTAATCCATGCATTTTTAGTTTTGTAATTGATAGATTCATATAGGTTATTGAACTTGAAGAGAAAGTTCAAGAGTTCAAAATTTATAACCTTGATTATTAAAATTACTTTAACAAGCTATACAAGTAATTATTAGTTCCTTTTTCTGCTGAAAAAATTTTGTTACATTTCTTTCTGTTTGATATAAAATGAACTAAAGTCCAACACATTGTCAAGAATAAAAGAAAGGAAGAGATTAAGATGAAAGAGATTGACTAACAAACAAAAAGATGAAAATGACATAAAGCAAGTATGACTCAGCTACTCAAAAAAGAAATAAGACTACCTTATAAAAGGAGTAGACCACTACTCCAAGGTTTCAGGCTATAAAGATGAGCTAAAGGTGGAGAAGAAAGGTGTAGGTAGTCATATCCATGTTTGGGCATTGAACAAGGTGGGTAGAGCGAGGGGAAGGGTTGTACGGTTGAGAGGGGGTGGTCACTCCTATCCCTTGATAACTCACCCGAGTGGCTCATGGCGAGAGGTTTGGAACCCTATATCGTCCTCAGTTGCATCTCTGGTGGCAGCATATTATTGACTTCCATTGCTATAGCTACCTTATTTTGGAAAATCACATTCGCTCAATTAAAGTGGTGGAACGCCCTCTTGAGTCAAAGAGAGAACTTATGCACCTCTCTCCAAGAGATACAATTCTATTTCTAAATCAGATGAAGGAGAGTGAAGAGGTGGTCATCTATAATTCTCTAAGAAACCACATCTTTACACTATCTTATGACTCTTTCTTTCTAGATCTCTAACAACATCTTCAACTTCTTTTCAATCATACTTTATCCATTGAATTGAAAGTTGGGTCAGACTATGAGAAAGTGTACAATCACCAAATATAGTGAATTTCACTACATGAATGTTTGTCTCTCTTTGTTTATATTTTATGTGCTTTATTTATTATTTACTTCATGGATGAGCATCCAAGCACCGTATTAACGTCCAAACTATCGTCATGGGCCATTTGACCGTATTATTGAGCTCCGACCACGTCAAAAAATTGCATCAACAATCATGAGTCATGATCACTAACATATAAATTATAAACATAAGAAAAGTAGAAGAGAAGATCAAAATATCCGATCAAATTGTCGAAGATCAAAATACAATTTGAGATTTAAACTCTTGTGCTAGTATTATGAATTTATCAACAAACCATCTCTTGGGTTACCATCAAAGAATGATGAAATGTCGATGACATTTTAGATGAGATAGGAGAAAGATCTTCTTAACCTTTTTTTAAACAAATTCAAGATCCAAGTTTTAAAAGAGATATATGCAAATTGAGCTTTTAATAATTATAGTTATGCTTATAATTTTTTTAATAATATCAAATATAATTACTTTCAAAAACATTTATTTTGATACGATATATGGAAAGAGTAGTCATATTTAAATATTTTTACACCACGTACCATTCATGTGATATATTTTGATTTGATTAACCTCGATTATCTCTTGTTTTCTCTCGCTCTCTCGATTATGATTGATCAAAAACACTCATTTTTGTGTGGATTATTTGCCTACTCCCTTTCAAAATTCTTCCTTTTGGTCTTCGAAAGCTCTTGAAAAAATTATTGCATTTGCTGTTGGTTGGCCTCCTGTTTATTGGACCCTCTCACCACTCACCAACCTCACCCAAAAAAAAAAAAAAAAAGAAGAAATCAATCAAATCATTATCTTGGTGAGGTAGAGTGGTGTAAAGTTTACTGATGTAAATGTTTGAATTTAGTTTTCTTTTGAAGGGTCAATTATATGTATTTGAAGCTACGTCCCTCCATATCATGTCAATTTCATGTACTATATTGTATCTTAATCCGTATGACATTTTCATAAATTGTTTTAATTATATATATATATATAATCGGCATTTTATCTTTATATATGTTTTCACTTTCATTTATATTGTTGTTTTACAACAAAAAAAAAAAAATTGATTTACAATTCGGGATGTATTAAGCTAAACTTTCTGGAATGTAATTAAGAATAAAATGATAAATATTTAATATTATATCTAATTTTATGAAAAATAATTTATACAATTTTAAAAGAAAAATTCTTCTATCAGTCATTATTTATCACTCTACACCTCACACTCTATGAAAAACACTCACACACCTATGAAAAATACTCTCACACCCTATAAAAAACACATTTACATCATATAAAAAAACTATAAATTGAAATATAAAAATGAATAGTAGTTGATGCATAGTATTCCATAAAATGTTAGTATTGCGTAGTACTCGATACTTAATATACTCGAATGTAAAGTAATCGATAATCGTAATGATATAGTGTCCGAGGACGAAATGAGAACGTCGAAACCGCAACAGCCTTCTGTTTTGTCCATCTGCGTTAAGCTCAAGCTCAAATATCATACAATTAAGTGCCTTTGTTGTTGCTCTCTACTCTGCAACCTGCCAGGATCCCTCCCTCCTTCTCTTTTTCTCTCTCTATCCTCCTTTATTCGTCTTTACTCTTCGTCATTTCTTTACCTTTTCCTCCTTTTATGCATTTATCTCCTTTCAAAAAAGTACTCGGAATATTTACTTTGAAAAAGAATTTTTTCTTCCTTTCGAAACGGTTGCTGCAGAAATTCAGAATGCTTACGCGGGTATCGGACCAAATCCTGAACTTCCATGAGCTGTTTGAGTTACTTTTGTGTGTAGCCGAGGCAACCCAAATGAGTGTTCCGGCTAATTGGATCTGATAGCTGAGACTGACGCTGAAGCTGAAACTGAAACACCGATCGACTCTTGCCCAAATGCCGCCATCAGTGTTGGGTCTCTTTGGACCTCGAACAGCAGCTTCTGAGCTCTGCAACTCTCGAAACCTTCATGGGATGAAAAGCTAGTCAACTTCTCTGCTTCTACGCCAGTTTTCAGGTTCGCTTCTTTTTGGCTTTGGCCAGTTTTGTTGGCTAGTCAATGATAATTGCTACATGCATTTCCGCCCCGATTAGCTTTTTCTAGATCTGGATAATGGTTGTGAATCCCTCACGTTATCTGGATATTCCTTCATCTGTTCATGTCGATGCTCTCATTCGGCGAGCGCTTTTATTATCTCGTGCGATCGTCTTCTCTGAAGCCTCTTCTTGGTTCACATTGTTGATTTTAGTCGAATGTTGTTTGAGAACACCTGTGTTTCTTATTGCATTATGTTTCAAGTTGGTTGGTTTTTGTCTGTAAGTTTGACAAACTAGTTTTCTTTGACGAAACCTTGGTTGTTGAACGAATCCAACTATCCGTAATCTAGAATTGCTTCAAAACTTTTTCCCCAACTTTCTGATAAATTTGTTTGGTCAAGTTTGAAAATGTAGAATATGAATTTGCTGTTTGTACTATACACTGGACAAGCACTTGTTTTATGTGCCTTGTCATCTCTTTGTTTCTCATCATAGTCTGCGGTGAGATGGTAATTTAGAATAACTCTTTTTTTCCCCCTTTATTTTAGACTGATATTGGAATCCTATGGGAAAAGGTTCCTTTGCTTTAATCACTAAAATGTCTTTTCTTGCTGCTTTTTGGTGTTGGTTACTTTTTGCAATTGCTTTTAAACTTTCGTTTTGGGTGTTGGATGTAGAGAAAAGAAGAAACGGCTTGCTATGGTATTAAAATTTCCCACATTTCCTTGTGGGAAATTTGAGAAGATTCCGAATTGATAATTTTTCTAGTAGGATTGTTCCAAGCTCCATGAGCTCTTCAATGGTCGTATGTACCTCGCTTAAGTGCCCATTGTTCAAAGGCAAGTTATGGTTGTCATTATTTTAACATTGAATAAAAAAATCGAGTCTGCCTTTCTGTTGTGGATTAGAGCTACTGTTAACCTCTAGGCTCAGTTCTCCTGGCTCTTAAATGACACAGAACCATATCAAGGTCTTTATGTAAAATAGATTTTCTCTGATCTCTAAGCATATCTGGGTGTTATGAAAAAGACACAGGCAGAGCCAAAAAGTTTTCAGGAATATAATAAGATTGAAGTGGGATTCTTCTTTATCCTTCTCGGCAGATTTGCATTTCGCAAATAGAGAGTGAGTAGATCATCTTTATTAGAGGTTGCAGTAGTTATTTCCTTCCCCTCCCCCTTTCCTTTTGTTTTCTGCAATTCCATGAATGCATGATATATGCTCAGTTTACCCTTTCAATTGTGAACTTTGCAGTACTATCTGCAAAAGTTAATTTCATGCTTGGGTGGGAACAAGGTTTCTCCCTTTTTGTTTTTTGGCTGGTTGCCTAATCTTGTTTTGTTGCTCTTTTGCAGAACCAGGGAATCATCAAGGTCTGCCCAAGTTACGTATTTGTATTAATCATCCCTTTCAGCAATCCTTTGCCAAAAAACTGCCTATGAGGATGTGCTGTACTTCAGCACTTACTTATCTTTTCATCCTTATCACTCTTCTACCCCCGGCCATTGCTGACCTGAACTCAGACAAGCAAGCACTTCTTGACTTTGCTGCTGCTGTTCCCCATCGACGCAACCTCAACTGGAACCCTACCACCTCTGTCTGCAAATCTTGGTTTGGTGTCACTTGCACGCCAGATGGCACCCGTATTCGTGCCCTCCGGCTTCCTGGGGTTGGACTTGTGGGCCATATCCCACCAAATACCCTTGGTAAGCTTGATGCTCTCAAGATTCTGAGTCTTCGATCTAACCTTCTCACCGGTAATCTTTCCTCTGAGATTACCTCCCTCCCTTCACTGCATTACCTCTACCTGCAACATAATAATTTCTCAGATGACATTCCTACCTCCTTTTCCCTTCAACTCAATGTACTGGATCTGTCATTTAATTCCTTTTCTGGAAGCATTCCACAAACAATACAAAATTTAACGCAACTTACTGGTTTGATCCTCCAAAACAATAGCCTTTCTGGATCCATACCAGAACTTGATCTCCCTAAACTCAAGCATTTGAACATAAGCTTCAACCATCTTAATGGCTCTGTTCCATCTTCCCTTCAAAAATTTCCAAATTCATCCTTCTTAGGAAACTCTCACTTATGCGGACTACCTCTAATAGCTTGCTCCATCTTCCCAGCACCTTCTCCAGCTCCTACCTTGTCTTCAATACCATTGGTTCATTCAAATCAAAGTTCCAAAAGAAAACTGTCAATGGGAGCCATAATTGCAATTGCAGTCGGAGGATTTGTGTTGCTGTTTCTGTCAGCTCTAGTTATTGTTCTCTGCTGTCTGAAGAAAAAAGGTAGTGAAGGTACTGGTGTATCAAAAGGAAAAGTTTCAAGTGGTGGGAGGAGTGAGAAGCCCAAAGAAGAGTTTGGCAGTGGGATACAGGAACCTGAAAAAAACAAGCTTGTTTTCTTTGAAGGTTGTTCTTATAATTTTGATCTTGAAGATCTATTGAGGGCTTCAGCTGAAGTGCTGGGAAAAGGTAGTTACGGCACAGCATATAAGGCTGTTTTGGAGGAGGCAACAACGGTAGTAGTGAAAAGGTTGAAGGAAGTGGTGGTAGGGAAGAGGGAGTTTGAACAGCAACTGGAAATTGTGGGTAGGGTTGGACAGCACCCAAATATTCTGCCACTCCGAGCTTATTACTACTCGAAAGATGAGAAGCTCCTTGTCTATGACCATGTCCCTGGTGGCAGCTTATATACACTAGTGCACGGTATGGATATCCCCCTCTTTATTTCTTTCAGCTTTGGGGTGTTTTTAAGACTTTATCTTGTTCCAAATATTATGATTAATGATTCTTAATATGCCATTGTGAAATCAAGGAATTATAACTGCTGCATTTCCAAAAGAATCTTCTTTCCTGTGCAGTTGGGCTAGTTCTTCCTCTATAGTGTTACTTCTCTTTGATCACAAGTTACAACTCCCATTGGAAACATGTAACTAAAATAAAGAAGAACATCATGGTCGATAAAGTTCACTTACAGGAAACAATAGCATTGTGAGAGTAGAAAATCATGAATATATGGTGAGGTTGTTGTCTGTTAGACTGATAGCCAGGTTTGCTTGGGACATATAAATTTGATGACAGGAAACAGGGACGCTGGACGAACTCCATTGGACTGGGATGCCAGAGTGAAGATCTCCCTTGGAATTGCAAGGGGAATTGCCCACCTCCATTCTGCAGGTGGTCCGAAGTTCTCTCATGGAAATATCAAGTCTACAAATGTCCTCCTCAACCAAGACTTCGAAGGACGCATTTCCGATTACGGTTTAACCCCTCTTATGAATGTTCCCGCCACTCCTTCCCGGGGTACCGGCTATCGTGCTCCAGAGGTGATCGAATCCAGAAAGCACACCCATAAATCAGACGTGTACGGCTTCGGTGTTCTCCTCCTTGAGATGCTAACCGGAAAAGCTCCACTCCAATCGCCAGGGCGTGACGACTTGGTTGATCTTCCGAGGTGGGTCCAGTCTGTTGTTAGGGAGGAATGGACAGCGGAGGTCTTTGACGTTGAGTTGATGAGGTTTCAAAACATCGAAGAAGAAATGGTGCAGATGTTGCAGATTGCCATGGCCTGTGTGGCAAAGGTGCCTGACTTGCGACCCAGCATGGATGAAGTTGTTAGAATGATTGAAGAAATCCGGCTATCGGACTCGGAGAACCGGCCATCTTCTGAAGAAAACAAATCCAAGGGCTCAAATGTGCCGACTCCATGATTGCCTAAATCTTGGCTCCAGTTTGCTTGCAGGAAGCAGCAACGTTGAGACATTTTATTTGAACGCAGTGAGGTTTTCCCAAGTAAAATAAAAACCTCCTCGGCCTCCATGTCTGACTCTCGGTAGTCGGTAGTGCGTGAATGTTTCCATTTGTGGCCTTTTTTTTTTTTTTTTTTTGGGTAAATCAGTACTGAATTATTACGTAATTCGACATTTTAAATTTAAATTTTTATAAAATTTATATTTTAAGTTTTAGAGAATTTGTAATTCAGTACATTTGTTAATTTGCTGTTAGAAAATTAACAACAAGATTGACACGTGGTAGTGGTATATCACGTGTCAACTTTTAATTGGCTAATATGGATATTATTACCTTGTATCAACCAATTATCAATTTTGTATGTATCTTTAGATCTTAAGTTGGATACTATATGTACAAAAAAAATTAAAACAATAAAATTTATAAACTCAAGTGGTATGTTAAATTTAAATTATAATAAAATATATTTATAACCTAATATAAAATTACACTAATTTATAAAATAATTTTCATCATTTTTTCATTAGACAGAGTATTTTGCGATAAAATCAAATATAATTTCGAAAGAATTTCAAAAATTCAAAACCGTTAAAAATAAAAAACAATAGAGTTACATGGCAGTTAACGGTTAACAAACTATTAAATAAGAGTCGGGCTACGCCGCAGAGTAGCCCGATCTACTTGATCGATAGTTACTTTTTGTAAACTTTTTTTTTTATTTATATTTTTTTAATATATTTAAATATTTTAAAAAAATAAAAAAAAATATACCAATACACTTAAAATCACTTCCTTAATTATTAAGTAAAAAAAATAAAAAATCCAAGCAGTCAAATAGAGCGGTCACATTTGGTAGACAAACTAGCTTTTTCTATTAAATAATGGAAGAACCCGATATCAAGGAAAGTTAGACAAATAAAATGTTCAATATTGCTTTCAAAGTATCAAGCAAGTTTGGGGTTGGCAAGGCTTTAGATTTGGAGTATGTTATTACAAGATGAAAATATAGTCTGAGAAGGGTTAATATTGTACTTTCCATACACTTTCTATTTTTTTATTATTACTCTATTAATTCTCAGTAAATATCTTTATTTGTTGTAGAAATCAGTTAGTTTGTTACAGACCATTTTGTATATATTTAGACCATCACTGTATAGTGAAAGGATGTACTGAATAGAGGAATATTTTCACACCTTCTCGATCTTCCTTCGTACTCTCTGTTTCCCTTTGATTCTCTGTTTTACTTTTCATTCTAATCCTAACATGGTATCAAGAGCCTCGAGAGCACCATCCATGGAGGATCTCCTCGACAGTTCCGACGAGTCTTCTTCTCCCACCCACCCTTCTGTTCATTCACGCATTCCGTCAAACAACAACCATGCC
This sequence comes from Juglans cinerea, assembly GCA_961763995.1. Classification (NCBI taxonomy): domain Eukaryota; kingdom Viridiplantae; phylum Streptophyta; class Magnoliopsida; order Fagales; family Juglandaceae; genus Juglans; species Juglans cinerea. Next base: position 17,651,621 of record CAUIVZ010000015.1, on the reverse strand, counting down.
GTGCATCTGACCCAATATCTTAACATCACGGGCCCTAGCAACCCATTTCGTCTAGACACTGGTGACAACCCCGCCATGATTTTAGTCACGGATTTACTCACCAGTGAAAATTATTCCACCTGGTCGCGCGCGATGCGTAGAGCACTTCGCGCGAAGAACAAATTAGCCTTCATCTCTGGATCGATTTCTAAACCCACTGACCCAGATACTCCACTCTTCGATCTATGGGAACGCTGCAACGATATGGTGGTTTCGTGGTTACAAAATTCCATCAGCCCCTCCATCAAATCTAGTGTGGCATTTGTTGATGACGCTCGTGAGATCTGGCTTGATCTTGAGGATCGTTTCTCCCATCAAAATGGGCCTCGAATTTATCAGCTCAAGAAGACCTTAGCTAGCCTTCTTCAAGAATCAGACATTGTAAGTGTTTACTACGGCAAGCTAAAAACCCTATGGGATGAGTTGTTGATTTATGATCCTACTCCTTTTTGCAAATGTGGTTCAATGAAAATTTTATCTGATCGTTACCAAAAAGATTGTGTTTTTCAATTCCTAATGGGGTTAAATGACACTTACTCACCTGTTAAGGATCAGATTATGCTTCTCGATCCTTTACCTCCACTCACCAAAGTTTTTTCCCTCATTCAACAACAAGAACGTCACTATAAAATGGTCTCTGTCTCTCCTTCACCTGACTCCATGGCATTTGCCATTAGACACCCTTACCCCACCTCCAACAAATTTTCTCTCCAATCTAAATCCAAGAAAGACCGACCTTACTGTAACCATTGCAAAATCACTGGCCACACTTTTGAACATTGTTTCAAAGCTGGTAATGCTGAGGCACCTATCTGTTCTCATTGTAACATGACTGGGCACACAATGGCAAAATGCTACAAGCTTCATGGCTATCCACCTGGCCATAAATTGTTCAATAACTCTCAAAGTCCATATGCTCTTGCTGCTCAAACTGTTTCTGACCTAGAGGATGACAATGATGTTCGAGTAGGTCTTACTAAGGCTCAATATCAACAACTTGTGGCTTTACTTCAACCCCAGGAGCTTGTCACTGCTGTTCAGCCCTCTGCTAATCAGATTCAGTCCAACTTTCCCTCCACTTCCACTCCTCACATTTCTGGTATATCTCCTTGCTTATCCACCAGCACACACGACACTTTGTCCTCTCAATTTGCACATTGGATCATTGATACAGGCGCAACAGACCACATGGTCTGCTGTCCCTCTTTGTTGACCACCATTACAACCAATATTTCTCACTCAGTCAGATTACCAAATGGGACAAATGTCCCTGTCACACACACTGGAATAGTTCAGTTAACTCACTCCATTCTCCTCACTGAAGTTCTATGTGTCCCATCTTTCAAATTTAATTTGATTTCCGCAAAAAAATTGGCTGCCACACTCACTTGTTGCCTAGTGTTCTTCTCTGATTTTTGTCTCATACAGGACCTTCTATCTTGGACAACGATTGGGAAGGGTGAAGTGAGGAATGGTCTTTACTACTTGCTCAATAGTAATGTCTCTCCATCCACTCTGGTCACTACACTTCAGTCCCTCACCAAGAACTCCATAGCAGCCTCTGTTACTACTTCCAATACTGTTGCTGACCTATGGCATTGTCGCCTCGGTCACCCTTCATTTCCCGTTTTACATATGATTACAGATCCTATTGTAAGAGATCATATCTCTGATTTTAATACAAAAACTTGTTATGTTTGTCCATTAGCAAAATTTCATAGACTTTCATTCCCTCATAGCACACATAAAATGACTAAACCCTTTGAAATTGTGCACTGTGATCTCTGGGGACCAAGTTCTGTCCCTGCCTATGATGGTTCTCTTTATTTCCTCACCATAGTCGATGACTTCACTCGAAGTACGTGGCTCTATCTCCTCCACAATAAAACAGAAACCAGAAAAAGCATCATATCATTTGCCAACCTGATTGAAACTCAATTTGATTTAAAAATAAAAATTCTGAGAAGTGATAATGGCAAAGAGTTCCAAATGCAAGAATTTTTCAATATAAAAGGCATCATTCACCATACTAGTTGTGTTGCCACACCCCAACAAAATGGGGTTGTGGAAAGAAAACATCAACACATACTCAACGTAGCTCGGGCCTTAAAATTCCAAGCCAACCTTCCTCTTGAATTTTGGAATGACTGTGTCTTGACAGCCACATACCTCATCAATAGGACCCCTAGTCCTTTACTTAACAACAAAACTCCATTTGAACTTTTATTTAATTCTCCACCCTCTTACTCTCACTTAAGAGTTTTGGGTTCCCTTTGTTTTGCTTCCACCCTCTATCAAGGTAGGAAGAAATTTGACCCTAGAGGTCGCATGTGCATCTTTCTTGGATACCCTTTTGGCACTAAAGGCTACAAACTTATTGACCTTGAGTCAAGAACAACCTTTATCTCTCGGGATGTGATATTTCATGAGTCCACTTTTCCTTTTCACACCATGACTAATCACTCACCTACTTCTTCTTCTAATCCCACATTTGTTTTCACACAACCCTTACCTAACACACTTGAATTTCCCATTTCTGTCCTACCTTTTCAATCCACCACACCACTGCATACAGCCACTTCTTCACCCCCACTTGTCCCCGACACATCATCCATATCTGACCCCCCTTCCTCAACATCTCCACCAATCATTTGCACCCCTCATACCCCCCCTAACCCTCCTCTACGCATGTCCACCAGAGTAAGAAGAGCTCCACAGTATTTGCAAGAGTTTCACTGCAGCCAGACCTCACTTTCAACCCCTTCTCAACTACTGTCCACTGCTATACCTGGTAGTCCTTGCTCTCTTGCCTATTTTTTATCTTATCAGAAATTTTCTCCTGCTTTTACTGCTTTTTCAACTTCTATTTCAACCATTTCTGATCCCATTACTTATAAACAAACTGTGAAACATCCTGGATGGTGTCAAGCCATGGAAGTTGAATTGTTAGCCTTAGAACAAAACCATACTTGGGTCATCACTGATCTACCTCTTGGAAAAGAGGCTATTGACTGCAAATATGTTTACAAGACCAAATTTAATGCTGATGGGACTATAGAAAGGCTAAAAGCACGGCTTGTGGCAAAGGGGTTTACCCAACAAGAAGGAATAGACTATACCGAGACCTTTTCCCCCGTAGCCAAGCTTGTCACTGTGAGAGTTTTACTGTCCATTGCTGCTATTCATGGCTGGTCTCTTCTCCAATTTGATGTTAATAACGCATTTCTCCATGGAGATTTAGACGAGGAGATTTATATGCGTAAACCACCCGGTTACAACAAAGGGGGACCTAACCAAGTATGCAAACTTATCAAAAGTCTATATGGCCTCAAACAAGCCTCACGGCAATGGTATTCTAAATTCTCCTCCTCACTCATTGCTTTTGGTTTTCACCAATCTAGAGCTGATTACATTTTATTTACTAAATTAGATGGCACTTCTTTTACTGCCCTTCTAGTTTATGTAGATGACATTATTGTTGCTGGAAATTGTCCATCCTCTATTGCATCTCTTAAATGCTTTCTTAACACCCAATTTAAGATCAAAGATCTTGGTTGTTTGCGCTACTTTCTTGGCTTGGAAGTTGCTAGATCCTCCAAAGGGATTCACTTATGCCAAAGAAAGTATGCTTTGGACATCTTGGCGGACTCCGATACACTTGGCAGCAAACCTCTCCAGCTTCCTCTTGAGCAGAATTTCAAACTTAGCAAAAATACTGAAGTTCCTCTATCTGACCCGAGCACTTATAGACGACTTATAGGTCGTTTGCTGTACCTCACAATTACTAGGCCTAATATATGCTATGATGTCCAGCTACTAAGTCAGTTTATGGATCATCCAACTACCTCACACTTGACCACAGCCCATAAGGTTCTTCGCTACATTAAAGCTGCCCCTGGTCAAGGCCTCTTGCTTTCATCTTCTTCTCAACTTCAGATCAAAGCATATTGTGACTCTGATTGGGCCTCATGTCCTGACACACGTAGAAGTGTTACCGGCTATTGTGTGTTTCTTGGGGACTCTCTTGTTTCTTGGAAATCCAAGAAGCAATCCGTTGTTTCTCGCTCCTCAGCTGAAACCGAGTATCGCTCTATGGCATCTACATGTTCTGAAATTACTTGGCTCCGATATCTACTCAGTGATCTTCAAGTTTCTCATCCACAGGCTGCCTTACTACATTGTGACAACCAAGCAGCTCTCCACATAGCTGCCAATCCGGTTTTCCACGAAAGAACGAAGCATATTGAATTGGATTGTCACTTAATCCGGGACAAAATTCAAGAGGGAAGCATCACCACAGCTCATGTAGCCTCAAACAGCCAGCTAGCTGATATTTTTACCAAGGCTTTGCCCTCATACCTTATACGGCAACACTTGTCCAAGATGGGAATAGTGAACCTCTATTCTCCATCTTGTGGGGGCTATTACAAGATGAAAATATAGTCTGAGAAGGGTTAATATTGTACTTTCCATACACTTTCTATTTTTTTATTATTACTCTATTAATTCTCAGTAAATATCTTTATTTGTTGTAGAAATCAGTTAGTTTGTTACAGACCATTTTGTATATATTTAGACCATCACTGTATAGTGAAAGGATGTACTGAATAGAGGAATATTTTCACACCTTCTCGATCTTCCTTCGTACTCTATGTTTCCCTTTGATTCTCTATTTTACTTTTCATTCTAATCCTAACATATGTTTTACTCGTATTAAAGATTTATTTATTTTTTAAGTGTAAATAATTTATAAAGACTACTAAATTTAAAGATTTTTCTTCTAAATTATCTGAAATATAGTTAAGAAAAATTCTTATGAAAGCCCTCTCCAAATACAACCAGGAAGTCTGGACATTGGATGATTGGAATCCTTGGATTTGGTCTGTTCAAAAGACAACCCCACTTGTCTGATAGCTGGATGCCTAGATTTCTTCAAACATCTCAGACGACCTGGTCCCTGCTAGATCGCAAGTAGTGTGACTGCAAAGCACCTTTGCCGTACAGGCCATGGCAATATGCAGATTCTGCACTATTTCTTCTTTTCCAATGGTTAGGTTACGTTTGTGAAGAGAAATCTTTGAAAATATTGTCAAAATTTGTTTTAAAAATAATATCATCAAGACATTTTATCTCGATTTCTATAAGAAAAAATTGTAATAAACTTTATAAAATTAAAAAAAAATCGCAAAAATTTAAACATATTGTTAGTATATTACATCATTTTGTTTAGAACTCTAATAAAAATATATCTACAAACATTTTTAACCAAAAAATATTTTCTATAGAATTACCACTTTCATGAAACCCAAATATTCGTCTCTCTAAAAAGTTTCTACACATTTAACCAATATTTTTATTAAAAAAGAAAAAGAAAAAGAATGATGTATTATTCACTCTCACACCCTATACCCCACATTTATAATTATTTATAGGGTATGGGGTATTTTTCATAAAGTGTGAGATGTGGGATGATGAATAATGACTGATGAGAATAATTTTTTAAAAAAAAAAATCATTTACTTCCAAATACCCCAATTTGCTTGATACCAGGCCTTAGAGCATTAGCATTGGTCTATGTATATGCATATGCAAAGTCATATTTGCATAATATGACCTTAAAACCCTCTACATTGACTTATGCATATCCAAATATTTAGCTACCTATGAATAATACTTATCCAAATTTGGATAACCACTATTTACCCTACAAATCATATTTTAATCATTATTTCTCTCCCCTCCCACTCTCTCTCTCACAATCATTTCATTTTCTCTCTCCTTCAACAATACAACAAACCTTCACTTGCACATTCATTTTATTATTATAATATATTATATATATTTTTCATTTTATTATAGTTTTAATATATTATTATTAAAAAATTATATTTTTTATTATTACATTTATATTATTAATGTCAAATGTATTGTAATTGATGTTAATTGTAAAATATATATAAAAAAATTGATTTTAGCAAAAAAGTAATAATGATAAAATAATATTATTATTTTGCTTCAAATTTGCATAAGTCAATGTGAAAATTTTGTTTGAATGGTAAAGTGACTATTCAAAAAAGGTAATTTTACATATACATATACATATACATATACATATACATAAACCAATGTTAATCTTCTTATCCAATGACAAACACTTGGATGAAAAACACTTTGCCAAAAATATGGATGCATAAAGCATATATATGCACAATAGATGGGCGGAAATGGAATAGGAAAGAAATAAGGGGAGGCATCTGGGAAAAGCTAAAAACCATGGGGATGGGATTGAAAAAAGGGCGGCGGAGAGCAAGTGTCTTTGGACCGGGAAAATTGTTGTCCACTAGTGATTTTGCAATTAAAATAAATAAATAAATAATGCGTGGTAATAAGTAATAACGGCGTTGATCCTACGCCAATTAATTAATTTTTTCAATTTTCTTTTTAAAAGACAGAAAATTCTAGAACCAGCTCTTTTCGCTCTGTGTCCGTGGCTCTATAAGACTAATCACCATCTCCCCTTTCGAATCTTGTTGCTCCCTTATACCATCTGCAAATAATTGATTTATTTTGTCAATTTCCTTGAGAAAGTTCAAACCTTTGGTGCTTTCCCTTTTCAGGTAAGAGATGTATGGGATTTTGTTCGACTGATCTGTGAATCAAAATCAAAACTTTGTGTTCTGGGTGCTTCCGATCTGTTGCTGATTTGGTTTCCTTGTTTTGTTTGTGGGTGTTTTTTAGAGTATGGCATCGAAACGGATCTTGAAGGAGCTCAAGGATTTGCAGAAAGATCCTCCTACCTCTTGCAGCGCTGGTATATATACACCTTTGCCTCTCTTCTGTTCTGAATCGATTTTCTTTGTTAAACACTTTGACTCCGAAACGAAAGCAATAAACTTTATCTTTAGCTTGTCTGGTGCTCTGTATTTTTTCGGCTGGGTTGGCTGCTCAAGTTCTCTGATGTTTTGGGTATTAATCGTGGGTGTAGATACAATACTGTATTTGTGCTTTGGCTAGATTTCCCTTTGATTCATTTCTTGGTTTAGGAGTTCCTCACCTCGTAAAAATGGTAGATTTGTTGCCGAGAAATTGCAGCTTGTGTGATTAACTTGGAGCATGGTTTTTAGATTTTAATTTTTTGTGTAGGTCCTGTGGCTGAGGACATGTTCCATTGGCAAGCTACCATCATGGGACCTGCTGATAGCCCTTATGCAGGAGGTGTATTTCTAGTTTCTATTCATTTCCCCCCTGATTATCCATTTAAGCCCCCAAAGGTAATATTTTTCTACATTTAAAGTTTTCCCGATGGTTCATTGCATTCGTTTGCCCTAATTCTATGTCCATTTCAGCATATGGCATATGGTATCGTGGCTTCAAAATTGAATTATGGATATTAAGGAGGACACGATCCTGTGCTTTTTGTTAAGCTTATTCGAGTTTATTGCGCGGTCTTTGCGGAAAAGTTCTTTTCCTTGAGTTTTTGTTTAGCTGGTTTGATGATTAATGAATTGTCTTCCTCTGGCGAAACAGAAGTTTATAGTTAACTTCTTTTGGGAAGTCTTTTTTTTCTTCCCTAAGTGTCTGTGGAAGCCATTTCTTACAGCTGGATATTACTTCTTATTGGTTTTAAGACAGATACTATTGAAGTTTAGAAAAGTAAATGATCAAATTCTTTATTAAGTGTAGTCCTGGTTATTGTATTATTTGTGGGTTTTTTAGAAATCGGGATCCACTTGAGTGGGAGTACTCGAATTTCATATATCTCTGGGTGGAGCCGGAAAATTAGGTTGATGAAGATGCAAGGTTTAGAATCTAACCTTGACATTACTGCTTGGAAATTTGCTAGGTGGTTTTTGTTTAGTTTTATATACTATATGTGCATCATGATTCCTATGTTGTAGAACATAAATGAAAGAGTGTAAATCAAAGAAAGCTACCTTAAACCCCTAGGGGTTGGCTAAAGTGGTAAAAGCCTTGGGCTTGGGGGTATACTCACCCGTCAAAGGTTCAAATTCCCTTAGGTGCAAACAATCTCTAGGGATCAACAGACTGGGAGATTTTTCCCCTTGAATTACCTGAGGTGCACTTGCAGGAAATTCCTTACCAAGGGCTTGTGCACCCCAGGGATTAGTTGGGACGCTGTTCCTGGACACCCAATGCCAAAACAAAAGAAAAGCTACCTTAAATTCTCTTGCTCAGTGGTGGTAGGCTTGAATGCTGGAATCCTGGATGTAGAGTCCAGAAAACAGGGACCAATTTGTTGAATCAGATACCCAAACCTTGAAATGGAAAGGTTAGGGAGGGAGAGAGTGGAGATGACATAGTTTCCTGAATGGAAGATAGTAAAACCATTACGAGAATGCCTATTGGCACCATTTTTAGTGAAAATACAGATTATAAATTTGTCATTTTCACATGTATGATTTGTTTTAGCAATGTCATCAATGTTTTCAGTGTCTTTTTTTTTTTTTGATAAGTAATCAAAGATATTATATTCATAGAACTAGGCAAGGCCCAGGTACACTTTTCAGTGTCTTTTTCAGCAAATGTATTGTAGGATTGCTCCTTGTTAGTGGTTTTGTCTTTCTTGGAACATAGCCAAATCATTCAAAGACTTCATTTTTATGCCTATATACTTCGTAGCCTTGTTCCTTGGTGTTTTGTAAATCTTTTGTTTTCTAATTTGCAAGTGTTATAGCCTAAGGTCCGTTAATACTTTTAAAGATCCTGTGGTTTTGAAAATTGCAATTTAGCCTATGAAAAATGTGTCAATATGTCAAAACTGAAATGTGGGTGCATCGTTAATTCCAAGAAGTTTCAGTGAGCACAATCTTGTTGGGAGACTTCTAAAATTTTGCTGATTTTGATCAGAATGTTACTAGTTTTGCCTTATTAAATACATAATCTGTCTTGTGCAAAGCTGTTGAATCTTCTGCACAAATTTTGAATGTGATATTTTCCATGCAATTGTACGTGTGCTATCTGTTTGTAAAATGAATTGAAAAAATGTGGAATCATATGTATAAGAAGTTCGGTGCTTGTATTTAATTATTCGTTGCTCTTTTTTATGGTACAAAATAAACATAAGATACTCAAGTCCCCACACTTAGAAAGAAAATGATATTCCAATGTTGTCACTTCTGAGATTGATGCTGAGGGGTTAATAGGAATGTTGATGTAAATGGTAGGTAGTGTAGTGTTTCACTAAGGGAATGTGTTTTTAACTCTTATGCATTTTGAATGTGAAGTGCACATCCTACTATGCTTTCTACGGGGAATCATAGGTTTGGCACTTTGATCTCTTTACTTATTTTTGTTTATTTTTTGTAGTGTGAAGGTTGTGGTAGTTTTTATTGATGTGTCTGAATATTTTGTTTATCTTGTATTTGTTATTTTAGAAATCAAGAATCTTAGTAACCTTTTTCTATATTTTCAGGTTGCATTTAGGACTAAGGTGTTCCACCCAAATATCAACAGCAATGGAAGCATATGTCTGGATATACTTAAAGAACAGTGGAGCCCAGCGTTAACAATTTCTAAGGTTTCATTGAAATATTCCCACCTTTTTAATTTTTTGGTCTACAGCCATAGTTGGTCTACCAGCGTTGCATAAGGTCTTTTCTGCAATAACAAATCACTTGACATCAATTTGCATGATCAAATTCACTGGCTATGATATCTCACTATACTTGCCAGATTAACACATCAATTGTGTGGGATTTATACATCAGAAAAAAAATACCATTCATACCTCTCAGGGAAGTTATGATAATGAAACATCGTTGTTTATCCCATGGCCTAGATTGTTTCTCGTCTTTACAATTACCTAGGTTGGGTTCGGATATGGAGCTTGTGCCCATTACACCCAAACTTACATCTACCTAATTCTCTATGGGGCTGCAACCTAACATCCTTTGTTTTAGGTGCTGTTGTCCATATGCTCTTTGTTGACGGACCCCAACCCTGATGATCCACTTGTACCAGAAATAGCTCACATGTACAAGACTGACCGGGCTAAGTATGAAGCCACTGCACGCAGCTGGACACAGAAGTATGCCATGGGATGATGGCGAGAGCTAAAAACCCTTAGCATCTAGAAGCAGCTGTGAATCCATGGGTTTCATTAAGAATGAATCTCCTATTTCTTTTGTTCGAGGACTCAATGTTGGCAAGGAAACATTATCGTCTTGTGAATATTATTTGAAGATATTGGAGATTGGAAAACTGTAATGTAATGTTATCATGTTGTCAGGTGATTGTTCTGCTTGTTGATCTACAACTCCTATGATTGATTAAGAAATAATGTTTTTGTGGGTGCGATTCCTATGACAAAAAGTTGAAATTTTTGCTTTGTAGTAGGGACTCAAGTGGGTAGGACATTATGGAGGAACTTATGGAAACATCCCATGCTCAGTCGCATGAGATTTTATTTAAAGACCAAAACATGTTGGAATTTCTCTCTCTCCACCTAAAATTGGTGTCCAGACAGTGCACCCAGATTGATTGTTATTTCTTTTGCTAAAGTCTGACTGGAAAATGTGTATAGCCCATTAAAACTATCAAGAAATTTTGTAGAGGTACCTTGGGGTGGTGTGGCCTGCGCCATTGTAGTTCCTGGTTTGGATCTCTAGAGTTCTTATTACAATGAATGAATTTACAATAGAAGACAGATAGTAATGTATAGATGATATTGATGATGTTAAATGCTCTATATGTGTTCATCTTTTGTACTCTTCTAAGTTGTTTTTCTTTCCATGTACTCTTTTATAAGTTGTGTTGAAAGAGGCCATCAGCTGCAATAACATTCCATGCTTTCAGTTGCTGCTTTTTAGTAGGAAGTAGTTTGAATTTGGCTACTATTCCGACCAATCTGCAATGGGGTTTTTCATGTGAAAAGCAATGACACAGGGAATCGAGAAACTATGTCAAAGAATTACTCAAAACATGGATTAATGAACCCCCCATGTGAACGTTATTATGTGCTTTGACATGGGACCTGGAAATTCATCTGCACATGTGATCAACATCCCAGAAAACAGTGTATGAGTGAGATTGTCCAACTAAAGCATATTTATAAGGGGGTCCCAAGTATTTGATTGGTCACCGTAATCTGTAAGCATGTTTTAATTTTTATATCTGCAACAGTCCCAGGAGTCCCTTGTCAACAAAGGAGATTTGAATTTAAAATCTTCATTCAAATGACAAGTTAAAAAATCATTTATATCAAAAAATTTAGTTAAAAGAAGGAATAAATTAGTAATGCTATATGCAATTACAGAGTGTTTAAGCGCCGTGCAATCGCTTTAAAAAAGAGTAGAGTCTACTATTAAAAAATTAATTTTTTAATATGAATCTCATATTTATTTACTTTTTTTCAAAGTGATTGCCCGGCACTTGTGTACTCATGACTGTAACAATCATTTCTCATTCGAAAAAATAGGTTGTTATGATACCAACATTTATCTTTATTATTATTTTGGCCAGGTATGTATGATAAAAATGAAAATAATTTAAATAATTGGAATTAAATTAGATGTTTTTATTGAATGAACTTTTTATCAGTCTTAGATCACAAGCAATATTGACAAGGGAAGGAAGGGAATCACTCTCTCTAATAACTCTAATGCATGGATGACATAATAGCTCACATGCTGATTATTCCTGAGGGTAGTGTTTTCTGTTTACCTTTGCGTCTCCTCCAAGCCAAAACCAACCGACTCCATTACTTTTTTCAACGTTTTCGTGGGTTTTGATTATTCATACCCATTACCATGTGCGTAGGCCCTTTCTCATTTTCTAAGCTTTCTATATATATTCTCTTATGGGTTAATATTTTCTAGATATTATGACCTAAACTAAAAGATAGACCTTTTCAAGAAGAAATAAAGAGATAATTAATTTATAGTCGAAATTAAATATTGTAAAATATAATTTATATGTTTTTCTGTATGATCTTAAATTTTAATAAGATTTTAAGGGATCATAATCCTGTTTTAATATAATATATTCCTGATGAGAAATTCTATTTCTGCATGTGCAGACCCTTCGTTAAATGGAAAAAAATATCATTTTGATAAGGATATTATTGAAATTTTAAAAAAATTTAAAGATAAAATTAACTAGACTTGCAATGCAATCCTTATTTAAGAATTGTATGTAGCATTGCTCATTCTTGATACTGTAAAAATATTGGAAATATCTATATATATTTATATATATCTAATGATATTTTTTCCCCTCCGATTGACCAGTCCAAACTCTTGAGAAACGTCAGGACTCAGACTAGTAGCTCTTAACGTATCTGAGGGAGTCCGGGGAATGCTAGGAAAATAAGAAGAAAAAGTAGCCATCTATAAGATAAGATAATGCTGAATAAGTAGGATCAGGACGAAGGGAAATGTTTACACTTTGATATGTTAACGGATTCGTCACATTGTTAAAAAAAATATATATATATATATATATATATAATTGTAAAATGAATCTACTATCATATGCATTAAACCACGTTAGTATAAATTTTTTATTTTTTATTTGTATAAAGTTTGTGTAGATAGTCGTTTAGATTGTGAAATACTCTCAACACATCTCATCTCATCATTATAATTTTTGTCAAATTTTCATATAAAATATAATAAATAATTCAACTTTTTTAAATACCAAAATAATATTAATATTAAAAAATAATATTCTAACAGTATTTTATTTAACTTTTATCTAAAAATTACCTCATCTCATCTTACTATCTAAACAGCTCTGTAATTCACTAAGAATGAATGTGAAGCAACCAACAAAGTATGTGAATATTTTTGTGCAAAAGAAGTGCTTGAAATTTTCTCTTCACTCCCACTAAACTTCATGAATATCATGTGTTTTCACCCTTTCTAAATCTAGTTTTTATCATGATGAAAGCTTGTTCAGGTCTATGGACATTAGATTTTGAGCTTTGCTGTACAGCTGCCTCAACTGTACATCACACCTATTTTAATTTTCTTTTTATTTTTGTTAAACTTATTGAGTCGTTTTTTTACTCAGCATTCATATACCACATACTTATTAAGAAAAAAATATATAAAAAAATCAAAATTAAAAACAAGTGTATAATATAGAAATGATGAGAATGATTTTTCTTAGTTTTTACTGTAAGTGAAAATTAAGAAATGATTGGTTGTGTTTTACCTTCATTAAGATATCTGTTAGCTTTTTCACAAGAGGCCAAGAGGGTATAACTCCACATTCCAATTAAAGTTAACTTATGATATCATCTAGTCGTGGAAAATAATTTATACAGTCTTACAAGATTCGAGCCTCATGTATTATTTTTAAAAAATAAAAAAAAGTATAAGATTCACGGGAAAAATGATTTTTTTTTAAATATATACGCGGGACTTATACGCTCTAAAACTATATTTCAATCATACGAGATTGATTTCATCTTATACATTTAGTTCATGGATTTATAGAGTAATCAAGCTGTATATTATTTATATATCTTGGTTCTGTCATATAAATTAAAATAAAAAATAATAGGGCAGCAAACATAATGCCATCTTTGTGGGGTTTATTAACTTGAATTTAGTCAAAGGTGCACAATTCTGAGCGTAAATGCAGGAAAACATTGGTATTAATTTTAGATAAAAGTCCTTCTCGTACAGTACACTGCACAGCCATTCAAAGTTTCAAACCTGAAAAAAATCGACGTCTCCAGCCGACATTAGGACCATGTCTCCTCAACTACTTTTTCAGCTGACAACGAATTTATTTAATTTTTGGGGGGGAAAAAAAAAAGTAAACCTCTATTCCTTTAAATTATTAGGAATATTTTACTTTATATTTTTAACTCTTAAAATTAAAACAATTACATTCTCAACTTAACAAAATTAAATTTTTGCATAATCTTTTAGTTATAACATTTAAAACAAATAAAAAATAAATAATAGAGTATAATCTTAAAGAATGCTGCAAAATGTTAGTTTTTATAGTTAGTGTAACGTGTCAGATTTTAATATTTTTAAGGTACATAATATAAAATTATAATAATTTACCCTTAAATTGTTTTGCTAAATTCTACTACTTATACACACATCACTTATTATAAATATTTAAAAGATTGAGATATAAATATATTTATTACTAACTAATGTGACAAACTTATCCGTTAATATTGTGTTTAAACAAATCACAAATATTCAAATATTATAAGAAATAATTTTTGTAATTTTTGTGCAAATCTCGAATATTTATTTTAAAAAAATTAGATAAATTTGAGATTCACATAAAAAGAAAATTATATTTTTTTAATAATATGAATAATGATATATACTACATTTTCATTTATTATTATTAAATAATAAAAATAATAAGGTGGTTTATAAACAAGAAAAATTTTATCGTCTATTACTATTCACCATCTTACACTTCATATTCTATGAAAAACATCATATACCCAAAAACATCCTATACTTTATAAAAAAAAATATCCCTATCATATGTAAAAATTATAAATATGGGATATGTGAAGTGAACCGTTCTTGATTTGTACCAAAACTCTATCAACAAAGGCATACTTATTTTTTTTAAAAAAAACAATATTTATTAGTCATTTTGCACTAAACGATTAGGAGTAGGGTGTAGAGTGGGGTAGTGTGGATTTCTCCTAGAAATAGGCAATTGACCAGTAAGAAAGAAGGTTTCTGACACGTCAACGAAGGCTGCTGGAAAAACAACTTCCCATTTTTCCACTCCCGACATGACTCATGACTCTCACACGCACCCCCACGAAAAGCAATAAAAATATTATATATTTATTTATTCATTTACTCTCATGAAAAGAGACCTTTAAAATTGGAACTTCCCTTAATAATTTCTACTGGTCCTCCTCCTTTTTCTTTTGAGACATAATTATTTTCAAGATAAATATAATAAGAAAATGATTTATTATATATTTTAAATTTATGATGATCTTAAGTTTTTACAGCATGGCTACATATGAAAGTTCATATACTATTTCTTCGTAGTTTATTACCTGAAATATGCATTTTCTGTTCCTTGTTTGCCTACTTTCTCGCCTCCTTCGTTGATTTTCCTTTCTTCCAAACGGGTGCATCACGTCCAACTCTACCTTTTCCAGGCGGAATCAGGAATTTCATTTTGGGATTAAAAACAAAAAAAATTCAAGTAAAGTTAATTTAATATAAAATTTTGGGACTAGAGCACCCGTTCCAATAAGGAAAATATTCTAGTAAAATAATCTTATACATTAACGTGATTTGATGTGATTTTACAGATTATAAAATTTCTTTTATTATAAAATTTTTTTTATTATAAAATAGATTTATCTAAACATAGATTTAATTAAAATAGTTAATTTTATAATTAATTTATTATAAAATAGTTAATTCTAGTACTAGATTGTTCGTATTTTGGTTGTCTGGACTCTGTACTGTGAAGTGTATCTTTATTATTAGAATTTCATGTTTGCTTACAAAACAGGAAAAAAGACAGTCCGTGCATCTATATATACCCACTTCACCCACAAATTTCACTTCGTTTCCTCGCGTCTTCTTTTTCTTCTTTCTCTGATTCTCTGCCGAGTCGTCCCTTCACTGTCTCCCTCTCTCCGCCACCACACCAATCCCCCACCCATCAATACTTGCACACTCTGCAAGGATCTTTCTCAACCTCCTCGGAGTTTTTCTTTATTTTTCCCGCCACAAGTCCGACACTCCTTTGTAGGAGGTCTCCTTTTTACCTGTTGGTGGTGAGAAGGGTCAGAGCTTCGGATCAAATTCTTCTCGCTCTAAAAGATCTGCTTGTCCATTTGTCTCCCTCTCACTCTCTCTTTTTACAAGCGTACTCAAACGCCATACGCTCTCCGTGCTGAATATCTCGAAAAGGTAGAGTTTCTCCCACTCCATAAGAGTAGTTATAAAGACCTTTCTCTGCTGCACCATAATTCCACTGTCTTTTTTTTTTCCCCCATTTTTCTCACTTCCATTTGTGCTGGAGGCATAAAATCTCCTCCCTCTTTTCCCTAATTTGCGAATTAAAGCCATCGCCTTTTTTCCACTCTATTGCCTCTTTGTCCTACCTAAACTTATCCTCCCCACCACCACTACGGATTTTGTTTGAAGATACGATCACCCCCATAAAGCTCTTTTCTTTACTTCGATCACTCTGTGTGATCAGAAAAGGAAAAGAAAAAGACCACCCACCTAATTAATTTACTGGGTCGCATGCGTTTTAGTCCTACGCCTGCTTGTCAGATCTATTATCGTGATCTTCTCAAACGACTTCGTGCTGATAATAACAATAAATTCTATCACTCCATGACTTCTCAACCAACGCTTAAGCTCCTGAGGATCATACATACCGACGCCGACGCCACGGACTCCTCCAGCGACGAGGAAGAACAGAAGATGGTACGAAGAGTTAAAAGACACGTCCAAGAGGTCCGCTTCGAGCAACCATCACTAACGACTTTCAAGCCGCAGAAACAAGAGCCTGCCAGAAAGAGAACGTTGAGATCAACGAAATCCGACACCACTCACCGGAAAAAGTTCAGAGGCGTTCGGCAGAGACCTTGGGGTCGCTGGGCTGCGGAGATCAGAGACCCGGTCCGCCGCAAACGGGTGTGGCTCGGGACCTTCGACACGGCCGAAGAGGCTGCCTCAGTCTACGACAAAGCCGCTATGGAGCTCAAGGGTCCCAACGCCGTCACGAACTTCCCTAACCCCGACGTAAGTACGGAAACTTCGGTTGACATTGACAGCCCCAAGGAGAGTTCAAGCTTCTCTGACGCGGCTGCCTCCTCACCGACTTCGGTCCTCCGTTACGACGAGCCCACGCCATTGGAGCGTTTCTGTTACGACAACGTCGATGTCTTCGGGTTCGATATCGACGTACCGTTAAGCTTTCCGGACTTAGTGCTATCCAGAAAGCACTTTGGGCAGCCGGAGGAAGAAGACTTCGGTGAGTTTGACGTCAACGAGTTCTTGGTGGACGGAATTTGCTAAAAACTGATGGATACTTTAGTATTCTTAGACCAGCAGCTTTGGCCGGAACAGTGATGTGGCACAGCTAAATTGGTCTATATTCAGGCAAGTCAACAAAGCTAATCGGAATGACGAAAGTACCCTCGTGGATTTATGATAAGTGCGGGGTGTTGGCACGTTGAGTTTATTCGGGTTTAGTACTTGATACGGCGATTTTGTCTCGTGTTAATAAGTTTTTGTTGTGAATGGTATTCGAGTTGTAATTGGGTATATTTTTTAAAAAGAGAATTTGTAAGGAGATAAGTACGAAGAAGGGAGTGAACTTGTGAAGGAGTACTTTGGTGGGAGAGAGAGAGCGTTGAAAAGCTACATGGGATATGGGATTTTTGTTGTAACGAGATTTGGATAATTTAATAATATAAAAGGAGAATAGAATAATAATAAAAATGTGTTGTTCTAATGTTCTGTGCATTGAATCTTCTTGCACCAACTTTGCGGGGTCGCTGTTATAGTGACATTTCGGTGGCTGCGCTCGACTGGATAGCATATTAAGTAGGGTGGTATCAATGTTAGACACGTGTTGAAAATACAGCCCCCCTTGAACATATCGAGACGTCAGTTGCTGAGGTTGGATTTATGTCGCATATAAATCTGTGTGACTCCGTCAACGTTTTTAGATGATGCTTTGGTTTGGTTTTACTGACGAATATTGCTTCGGTACCTTCGTGTGACCTTCCTTCTCATTAATGGATCGTCTCGTGTGGGATTGGGATGCACTCTTTTCTAAGTATTTACTATTATTTATAATTTGTTTTAAGAAAATCGACACTATTTATGAGTTAGATAATATTAAATATTGTTGGAAAACAACACTAATCATTAAAAAGAAAAAAAAAATTTATGTTTAGATTCTGTTTAGAAATGGGTTGAAATTAAAATTAAAAATTAAATAAAATATTATATTTTAATATTATTATTATTTTAGAGTTTAAAAAAATTAAATTATTTATTATATTTGGTATGAAAATTTAAGAAAATTATAATGATTAGATAAAATGAATTGAGATTACTTCACGATCTAAACAGAACCTTAGAGTTCTAATATGTGCACTTCTTACTCCATTTTAAAAAAATAGATAAATATGAAACTCATATAAAGAAGAAAAAAAGATATATCTTATTTTTTTAAAATAAAATGCATAAATTTTACGTAATCTTAACACTGTATATAATATTATTCTAATCTTAATATTAAATATAATTAATTGTAAGCATGCACGATAGAGAATTTATTAATTATTTGTTTATAACTTAAATATAGAAAATAATATCAAGTCGTTTCAAAATCTTAAAATCCAAAATTATTAATATTTATAGGCATGACATTTCGAAATCTCTTAAATCTACAAAGTTTAATTCATGATTATTTAATTCTCTATAATAAACATTCAAATTCGTCAAAAATTATTTTGAACTTTTTATTTTTTTTCAGTGATAAGATAAGATGTCTCGGTCTGAACAAAATTGGAGTGACTATTGGGCATGTTTTACACACACAACTTTGCCTTTGCCTTGTTAATTTGAAGATCCATGATAATGTTGAATTGATAACAGTGGTCACGAGTCACGAGTCATGAGTAGGAAGGACTTGGTTGGGGCCCCTTGGCGCCCACAACAAGGACGTGGCGCCGCTGGCTTGTAATAATTGACAACCCAACTTGCTGTTTCATGCTTCTATACATAATACCAAGAGTAATGTTAGATATATATTTTAAAATGATAAATTTTATATAAATTTTTTTGTAAAATAATAGATCCTACTAATAAATGATAATTTTTTTTAAGGTGAGGTCTACTTTTTTATAAGAGCTTATATGAAACTTATCTATTTAAAGCTTATGCAAATCATTTCTCTAATATTAATCCATAACACTTCTAATTTTTTTCCATACAAATTGAAAAGTAGAGGTTTAAGAGAAAACTTGTTTAGACATGGAGATGACGATATAAGATGAAATTGAAAAAATATTATTGAATATTATTTTTTAATATTATTATTATTTTGATATTTGAAAAAATTAAATTGTTTATTATATTTTGTGTAAAAATTTGATAAAATTATAATGATGAGATGAGAGGAGATGAGATGAGATGAAACTATTTCTGTATCAAAGAGTTTAGAAAATTAAATAATAATAATATTAATATTAATAAAATGAAAGAAATGGACTACCGGCGGCTGCAAAAGAACCGGAAGAAATTCAAAAGAAATGGAAAATTTGGGGGCGTCAAATAAATTTGGAATGGCAGAATCTTAGAGGTTGATTGGGATTTCGTGGGTCCCGGTTGGTGAACAAACAGATTTGAAAGCAAGCATTACCCAAAATTCGCCAAATTATTCATCAACTCTAGTTCTTACCTAGAATTATGCAGCTTAGAATCCTTATTTTGTAAGTTTTTATCTGAGTTATTTTTTTATAAACCACATTATTTAAATAATAAGATTTGATTTATATTATTTAAATTTTAAATTTCATCTTTTAAATCAAATTATGCAATATAAATATTTTATTAGGCCGACTTGAGAATATAATTTTTCTATAGACTATATAGCATTTAACGGAGAATTATTCACACCAATTTAGAAAAATATCGGCTTATAATTGTTTTATAATTTTACATGAAATGACAATAGTTTTGAAATTTGTTTTTAATAGTATTAGTTTAATTTAAAAACAAGTTGTAAAAGAGTGTAAATGTAGAGGTAAAGGTAGAGGACGTTATGTTCTTCTGCATCCAAATTTAAGTCCTAGAAAATGCAGACCAACACTACACATTCATAATATTTCGAATTTTTATAAATAACTTATATAATTACAATATAAATAATCATATTATATATTAGAGTTAAGACTCTCAAAGTCTTTTAAAATTAAAGAAGAGATTCTAATTTGCACGTACTATGGAAGCATAAGAGAAAGATCGTACGCAAATATGTGCATTTTTTTTTATTTTTTATAAAACAAAAATAGAGGATTTCAAACTCAAATTTTCTATTTCAAGAATCGAATCGTATATTAATGAGTCCTTGTAATTATTAGCAATTTGTGTGTATTTTCAGAGGATCAGATCAGAAGGAAAGCCGATCATTGCAGCACATGTGTTGTGACAGATTGACTTAAGCTTATATTGATTCCTAAATCTATCTTAACTTATTATTATAATTTTTTAAAAAATTTTAATATAAAATATAATAAATAATTTAATTTTTTTAAATTTTAAAATAATAATAATATTAAAAAATAATATTCTAATAATATTTTATCAACTCAACTCAACTCAATTCAATATTAAACGCAACCTAAATATTTTGTGTTAAAGGCACAAGCAAGAAAGTCGTCCCACTAATCAATCCAAAGCCAAACCAAAATTAACCATTATAAGAGGTGGAACGCACTACTTTTTGTTTTCTCTGTTTTTGTTTTGTTTTTTCCATTTATTCTTCACATGTCTTATTTTTCATTTTTTTTTAAAAAAAAAACACTAGTTGATGCAAAAAACACTATTACATATATATATATATATATATATATGTTGATGTCGTATTTCGCAGGCCTAGGTAACTTTTCATCCCTGGTATCCAAGCGCGATTCTGTACAGTCAAAATGGAGAGAAGGACCTCCTGGTCCGTTAATCCTCCGATGCTTGAATTTAGTATATGGAACCAATGAGAAGACTAGATAAAAACATAAGACGATAGTATATTTTTTTATATCACCAGTCGTTGGGTTGACCCCTATTTATATTTACCGTGTTGGATTTTCCCGCGATGGTGTTTTGGGTTGGATGGGTGTCTTGTCCTTTGTATTTCATTGCCGAGCAGCCTTAGCGTTATTCTTTTACCGAGCAGCAATGGCCTCAGGGCCTTCTTTATTCTCTACTCTGACCCTGGGCCACATTTAATGCTGCACACCTTGCACCCTGGGTTGCATTTAATGCGACGGGACCTCTGCTCTAGGCCGCACTAAATGCGATGTGGCCTCTGCTCTAGGCATTAAATACGACGCGGCCTCTGCTCTGGGCCGCATTAAGGGTACGTTTGGGTAGTGAGAAATGTTGAGAATGTTTGTGAATAATTATGAGTAGAGATTGGAGTGAGTTTGTGGGTCCCATTGATAGTATTTTGAGTTGTTTGGATGTGTGAAGTATGTTGAGTTGTTGACTTTTGAGTAGGTAGTTGAAAAATGTGTGGGTCCCATAAATATTATAGTGATTTGATTTTTAGTAATAAATATTATAATGATTTTATTATAGTGATTTTTTAATATTAATAAATATTGTAGTGATTTTATTTTACTTTTATATATAATAATGATAAATATGATAATGATTTTATTTTTAATTTATATATAATAGTGATAAATATTATAATGATTTTATTTATATATATATATATATAATAGTGATAAATATTATAGTAATGTTATTTTTTATTTATATATTATAGTGATTTTATTTTTAATTTATATATAATAGTGATAAATATTATAGTATTTTATTTTTAATTTATATATAATAGTGATTTTATTTTTTATTTATATATTTTAGTGATTTTATTTTTTATTTATATATTATAATGATTTTATTTTTTATTTATATTTAATAGTGATAAATATTATAGTGATTTTATTTTTTATTTATATATTATAGTGATAAATATTTTTTATTTATATATTATAGTGTTTTTATTTTTTATTTATATATTATAGTGATTTTATTTTTTATTTATATATTATAGTGATTTTTTATTTATTTATATATTATAGTGATTTTATTTTTTATGTATATATTATAGTGATTTTATTTTTTATTTATATATTATAGTGATTTTATTTTTTATTTATATATTATAGTGATTTTATTTTTTATTTATATATGATATTGATTTTATTTTTTATTTATATATTATAGCAATTTTATTTTTTATTTATATATAATAATGAATTTTTTATATTTAATAGTGATAAATATTATAGTGATTTTATTTTTTATTTATATATAATAGTGATAAGTATTATAGAATGTTTGTGAATAATTATGAGTAGAGATTGAAGTGAGTTTGTGAGTCCCATTGAAAGTATTTTAAGTTGTTTGGCATGTGAAATATTTTCAAAAGTACGAAAATACTTGGAAAGTGTTGAGGATACTCTAGTACCCAAACATAGCCTAAATGTGACGCAGCCTCTGCTCCGCACCCCCCCTTTCGTCTGGCGAGGCATGTCACAGTTTTCTTCCTTTCTCTCTGACCTCCTTCCGGATCTCTTGCCCCGACCTAATCCGTTTATCCTAGTTCTAAACTAGACTTTACTTTATCAGCTCGGGCTCCTATGATCCGACTGGGCCCTATCGGTGACCCAACTCCTGTATTTAACACTCTCCGCTGTCGTGGGCCGAAACCAATGATTTTTTCCCATCACATTATATATATAAATATATATATATATATATATATATAAAGTAAATTTTACAATATAATGGTGTTTTAAGAATTCACACAGATAATCATAAATATTGTACGATAAATTTTACGTGTCTATCTTTTTTCTACTGAAGACCCTCGAATCTGTACAATAACTTAATAGAAATTTTCAAATTTCTTTGTTAAATTGCACTATATGCTTGCATGAGCTAGGGCATTAAATTAACATGAGTTGATTGTATGTCTAGCGTGACCAAGTGGGATTCTCTTATATATCTATCTATATACCTAATTAGAATCCTCTTATACAAAACGAGAAGGCGTGACAAGAAAATAAAATATTATATAAACAAGAACAAACTTTAAACTAATTTGTTGTACGGAATGTATAATTCAAAACCCTACATGAAAGAGCGCGCACTGGCAGGCTGATGATCATCATCTTCAAAAGCTATACATATTACACACACATTATATATATGAAACCATGGATCCCAACAGCAGATCTTGCAACCCTACTGTGTTCCTAAAAAGAGTGGCAAGACTTGACGGCGTCGGCCATGGCAGGAGAGGGTGGTGGCCCTAGCTGCATGCATGGTGGGCATCCATGTAATGAAGAAATTAAAATTAAAAATAAGAATTCAAGAAAGAGGGCGTAGCGTGGAGCCATCACGATAAATGCAATGTAAATAAATAAATAAAATATTTTAATTATAAAGAAATTTTATAAAAATAAATTTACAAATTGACGTATTTTATAAAATATATTATATTATAAAGTTATAATTTCTATTATAAGATAAATTTAAAATATCATATAAAATCATATCATTTTGTAATTTCTTTATAGTTAGAGGACTTTTCAAACATATATAAAACATAAAAAAGGAAACGAAAACCAAGTTGGATAATTTTTTTATGAAGCCAAACATGAAATCGATCGATTTTACAGTCGAATTAATGAACTTGAATTACTCGAATATTGCAATTGGAAGGCTCAACCATGGTGATCTTAGTCGAGGGTGTAAATGCTTTGGATATTGGTGGGTGAGCCCCACGGCCGTGTTTTCCGCCATGCATCGACTTTAGTGATATATATGCAGCTAGCTGATGACAACAGCTGAACCAGAATATGTATGGATATTATTATTTTGGCTTTTTTATTTTTTATTTTTATTTTCATGTATACTATTCCAAGCAACTATTTTGAGAGACGTGTTGGATTTTTGCACTAAAAAGGTTTTTATTATATATTTTTTCATAATAATATATCTTTTAATTATTTAAAGAGCAGTGCTACATCTCTCAAGAGATATAGTCTGAAAGTATTCCGAACAAGTAAATTTTTTTATTTTTTTTATTTCATGTATTTTTTAATTATCATAAACATTTTATAAAAAAATAAAAAATTCACAACATCATTAAAAAATATTTTTTTAATCACCCAATAAAAGAAAATAAAAAATTACATTGGAGATATTTTTTACAATTCGGGAGCCGAATCATTTCTCCTTATTCAAATTGTATCTTTGAATAGGTCCTGATATATAGGTTCATCTTCGAAATGGGATTCCCAATTAGCAGTACTAGTAGATGTCTGCATCCTCCGCAATTATTTTGCAAATGTCGCACTCTTGACAATCAACATGACTTTTGACTACTTTGATTGGTGGAAAATTACACGCAATTCTTTGGAATATATGTACAATAAACACGACTTTTCATGGATACGGGCATACCAACATGTGCAAGCTCGACTAGCTATTGGAATATATGGAGCCAATATGTGGTGCTACTAGCCTAGAATGTGCTGCGGAGGGGGGGATTTTTTTAGGTTAAAAATTTGATATTTTTCAATATTTTGTATTTTTGTATTTTATTTTTGTATTTTGTATTTTTTTGTCAATCCACTTTCTACCATTCCAGCCCTCATCTCCGTATATACCTGATGTAAACATTCCGTTTGTAACTTGGTTTAAGTCTAATTTTAAGTTTAGTCTAACATTCAAATTTATAACTCTTAAATCATTAAATTCATATCAACTTAAAACATCTTTACACGTGAGACTCACAACCTTTTTCAACTTTCCATAAATACATATAAACTTATCTTAACATTCAAACACATCTAAACTCATTTTAGGTAAGTCCCACAAAACTCACTCTACTATCTCAACTTATTATTATTCATAAAGAACTTGACTCATCTCAACTCGTTTGGATAGTGAAAGTATTTCATCTCATCTCATCATTATAATTTTTTTAAATTTTCACACAAAATATAATAAATAATTTAACTTTTTCAAATATCAAAATAATAATAATATTTTATTCAACTTTTAACTTTCATATAAAACTATCTCATCTCATCTCACTATCCAAACCGCACCTTAATTGTAAAATTTGATATTTTTCCTCCTCAAACTTTCACAACTGAAAAGAGTAACTATTTTTTACCGGTACAATATATATTTCATTGTCATAAGCTAGCTGAGTTTGGTTCCTTGAACTGAGTTCGGTTTAGATTTAGATTTCTTCTAACATTTAAATACTCAATTCTTAATGATTTTATTTCAACTCAAAATCTTTTTACACGTGAGATTATAACTTTTTTCAACTCAACATCTCTTTACACGTGAGATTCATAATCTTTTTCAACTTCCTATAAATATATTTAAACTCATCTTTATATCTAAACATATATTAGGTGGGCCTCACATAACTCATTCTACCCTCTTAACTCATTATTATTTATAAATAACTCAATTCAAATTAATATATAAATGCAGTCTTAATTTATTTATTAGAGGAGAATATTTATTATCTTTAGTTTGTTTAATAAAATGAAACAAAGGATGAATCATGAGCTATATAGCAAAGCAAAGACTTTTTTTTTTTAAGTCTTAAATTAAATATACTGTACATCGTCGTCCCTAGCTGCTCATGAAATTCTTCGCACAAATTAAAAGGACTTCTGCGCGTAGAAAATCTCTTGTCCTTTCCTGGAAATATTTTTCTCTGTCCATTCTACTTTGTCTCATGACTTACGACGATAGAGCTCTAGCTAGCTCACTGTATTGTAACGTGAGAAAAAGGAGATATTAATTCCCAAATTAATGACCACGGTACGAGAATGCAGCCAAAACTGGGTGGGTGAAAGCTGTCGATCATAAAACTGCATGGAAACAAGTGAAGAAATGAAGAGATCGATCCCTAACGAAGTTGTAGTGGAATCTGGATAAAGTTGTAGTGGAATCCGTAGATTTTTTTTGTTGTTGAATCTTTCCTTTAATGCAGACTAATGTATTCGTAAACAAAGCTACTAAGTTTATGCAATTCTCGGATGAGAAAATACCCAAAGTCAGCAACCATTAAAATACTAAAAATACAGATCTAACTTACACAAAACCAAGCATCCAAGAAACAGAAACACATATGAGATGCTGGGAAACGGAAGTATTCAGACTAAATGCGAACTAATGCTTTCGTAAAAAAAGCTACTAAATTTATGTCATTCTCGGATGAGAAAATACCCAAAGTCAGCAACCATTAAAAGAAAAAAAACATAGATCTAACAAATACGAAACCAAACATCCAAGAAACACAAAATTCTATGGAGGGTACCAACAATGAGCTCATGAAAAAAGACCACTCTAATTTGAAAAAAAAAATGCAAATGTTAAGCTCTCACTACCTTATAATTCCCGACAGGGAGGGCTCGGTAGAAAGGGTTTAGAGCTGCCGAGAGAAAGGGTTGCGCAAAGCCATGGGAGGCAACATCTACATGAGGGTACCATTAGTTTCTAGGCAAATATAGAGTAAACAGAGGAAAAAAAGAAAAGAAAAGAAATGTATGCCTAAACCTAGAATCACAGATTATTTACCCTCTCGCAAATCTGAGGGTTTCGCGTCGCTAGACTGAGGGTGGCTTCGCATCGGTAGACTGAGGGCGGCTTCGAATCGGTGGACTGAGGGTGGCCTCGCATCGAATGGACTGAGGGCTTGGCTTTGAGGGCTAAGATCGAAGAAGAGAAGGGCTGAGGAGGTTCGGTAGGGGGCTTTGAGAAATCGACGAGAAATTAGAGAGGGAACGTGTGTTACGTTGGTTTTGTTGTAGGGTATTTTACTTAAGCGTTGGGGGAGAGAGGAACGAATGTTGAAGACGAACGAATGTTGGGGGTAAATTCAAAATGAAACCGAAAACATGCACACGTCATGTGTGTAAATGAGTGCAGCAAATAGTGGATGTATAATAGAGTTTTCCATATATATATATATAAATTATAAACACATAACATTTTACATAATATTTTATATAACAATATTTTAAAAAGAGGAATATTTTTATAAAATATCTTATAAAATTAATATTATTATTTTTTAAATATTCTTATTTTATAACATATATTGTAAATAACATTGTGTGTTTACCTTTACTATATATATATATTTATTGTACGTCATGGAAATAATCAAAAGGTGCATGCATGGTAGCAAAGTTCCACTTGTTTTGATCATCTCAGTGCGTCAATCCCGCTTAAACCTGAAGGAACTACTTTAAAATTCGATCTCAATATTCCAAGTTTATTCTGTGCAAAAAACGAGTCTGTACGACATTTTATTCATCATTTTTTGTACATTTTTTTTTTTTTCCTGATCACCACTACGGATTGGAAGGACGACCGAACCTATCTCTTGACTTTATGTCACAAAACAACAAGTGCTCATTTCAAGGAAGAGTCTACCTAGGAGGACGCCGCAGTCCTTGACCCTTTCATTCCAGGGAATTAATGGAGATAATCATGAATACAGCTAAAAGGAGTTCCCACTTCAACTTTGAGACTCAAAAACTGTCTATGATGATCTTGAAGATACAAGCAGAAACGCATGCAGTTGGTAAACACGATCAACGTAACTCCTGGACATGCATGAGCTGAGCTGTACAACCTTAATTGGTTAACCTAACATAAATGCTATTTTCATATCATTAGTTCCTCTTCAGTCAATGAATGTTGTACTAAATGGAAATGCTAAAACCTAGCTATGCCTTCATTTCATTTACATCCGATTACCTATCATCCATTCTCGGTTCTTGCGCATGTTGCGAGATTAGGCGGCAATTGAATGGGCTACTCGAAAGCTCGACGAACAAGCGAAAAAAGCCCTACATATATTTTCTTAGTAAAGGCTTTTCCCTTACTAGTCAAGTGGTAAGGTAGGGTGCTATTCGATGAAGACAACAGATTTTAGAAAACTGGTTTAGGTAGCTCAGCCGGTTAGAACAAATTAGGATTGAAAATCTCTGTGTCAATGGTTCGAATCCAAGAAGCAATTGTGAGGAATAGTCATTCTAAAACAAT
Organism: Juglans cinerea; assembly: GCA_961763995.1. Classification (NCBI taxonomy): domain Eukaryota; kingdom Viridiplantae; phylum Streptophyta; class Magnoliopsida; order Fagales; family Juglandaceae; genus Juglans; species Juglans cinerea. The sequence continues at coordinate 17,623,752 of CAUIVZ010000015.1, read as the reverse complement.
CATTTGATTTGCTTCATTCTTTGATTACCCTGCCCCCCCCACCCCTCCTCCCCTAAAAAAAATTAGAGAGACTTGTTCTTGCTCTCCTAATTCAGGAAGACGGAAATCGCCGATTGGGTTGGTCCAACCAAGAAAGGCATGGAGTCTTTGGGCATTGTTTTGGCAGAAGTCAAAGTAAAGACTGGCTACCTATAAATATCCCTCACTGCACACTTTCTATATACATCTATCTCCATCCAATCAAAGACGACCATAGCAAACACTACGGCTTTCTTGATATGAAAGAAAAGGCCTATGCATATATATTATATATATATATATATATATATATATATCTTCCTAATACTTAAAAAGCATGTATAACATCAATAGTAGTGAACAACATCAATAGTAGTGAACAGTTCTAAACAGTCATTAGTGTCCAGCGTCTTCCTTTTGATCTCTCGTTACCTTCTATGAATTTTTTTTTCCTTTCAGTCACAATTTTACTTCTTCGTTGAGTCATAAACATCTTGTTAGCATTAATGTATTGTTGTGGTGTGACAGTCAAAATATCTGGCCTCTTCATAGAAGGGATGGAATGCAGATACGTCTCGTGGTTTTGCAGAACTTTCAGACTCAACTGGAGGAAGAAACAAAATCTCCCATGTTGTTTGAGAATTCTTCTCGCCGTTGGTATGCGATTTTCTTCTGATTTCACTTTTCACTTTTGCATCTTGTTTTTCTTTTTCTCTTTCTCGCATGTTTTTTTTTTCTTTCTGGACTTCAACAACAGAAATCTATTTCTTCTTCGTTTCCCATTTTCCCCGTGCGGTTGCTTCTTCGTTTTAGATTTATTTTCACATCTTTGTTTTCTTTCTTCGATTTATTTTCGCATCTCTGTTTTCTTTCTTCGATTTATTTTCACATCTCTGTTTTCTTTCTTCTTCGTTTCTTTTTGATTTGAAGAGAGAGAGAGGGAGAGAGTTGCCGTAAGAAATGGGTTCGTGTGTGCAAATAGCAGTGGTCGACGGAGAGGGAAAGAGAAGTTCGTGGTGGCTGGGTCTGCTAGAGGTTGTCGTCGGTGTCAAGTGGTGGAGGTGCGGTGGCCTGAGTGGCTACGTACAGCTGCGGAACTGGACACAAATGGGTGAAACCCATTTCGGTTGGATTTCCGCGGGAGAGAGTGAGGGGGACTCGCCGGTGGTGGTCGTGAGGTTGGCTGGCCGCATACGGCAGCGCAGGATGAGATAAATGGGAGAAACCCATTTCGGTTGGGTTTCTGCGGGTGAGAGGGATGGCTGCGTGTGGGGGACATCGGTGGTGGCTGGGTTGGTCGTCGGCGTGAGGGGGACTCGCCGGTGGTGGCAGTGATGGTGGCCGGCGCACGGCGGCGCCGAGCTAGGCTGAAGGAGAACGGGCCGTGAGGAAGAATCGCGCAGAGGAGAGAGAAAAAGTAAGGAAATTTTTTTTAAAAAAAATTACTATAAAATCACTAAAAATAGACTTATAATAATTAATTAATTAATTATAATAATTAAATAAAATAGACTTATTTAAGATCATGATGCGAGTGCACAAAATTGAAATACCAGTCTTGCTTACAACATTGAATGCTTGAATAATATTTCCTTGCAAAGATCATTGTTCATTAGGTATCTATCAATTTCTTAAAGTTGTGGACTCAGAAACTAGCGTTCTGACATGATTAGGTGTTGTATGTTATTAGTTATGTATGCATGTTTATCTCTTCACATGCATAAGAATTATAGGTTTTAACAATCATGAAAAAGACTGAGTTTTTAAGATGTTTTCAGACAGGTGTCAAGTACAGTTACTGTATCTTAAAGTTCTAGAGAACATATTTCAATTGGTAAAGTTTCCAGCAATTTTCCGAATACCAAACATAATATTTTTGGGAATGTAAATTATGGAATCCACTTGATGAGTCCATTAATATTAATTACAGCCTTAACATTGCCAATTTTTATTCTCTATTGTTCCAAATATTATAAACATCTATACTAAAAACTTAGTGTTTATGTAAGTAGAGATTCTTATTGCTTGTGAAATTCTGTTTTATTTAATTATGGGCTTTTCCAATATACCATCACTTTCCTAGATTATTGAAGTTATTGACCCATATTAAGAAGATCCACTTGATAGGATGTCTTGGGACTCCCTATCTGGCAAAAAATTTATTTCCTGATTATAAAATTGAAGGCTATAAGATTGTTTGATGTCAAGATTCTAAGTAATATATCATTATAAGTTTTAAAATAAGCAGGATGCTAAATAATGCTGGGTTGACATATGATTCTAAGCAATTTATAGGAATTAGTGTCTTCTTTTTATGGGGATGCCAGTATTGTTGTATAATCAAAAGCATGTGGCCTTTGGCCCAAATGGCATCAGCATTGGTTTCTCTTCTGTTCAATGTGGGCCAACTATATGAAATGACTAAAAATCACAGCTTTAAAACCTCCATCACATTAAGATAAGAAATAATAAATATTTTGAGAAAAAAATTATGTTTATTAAATTATTAGTTTTAAAACACATTATTTTCCCATTATTTAAATTTCTTGTTTTGAGTTATCTTGATAAGTGAGGTTCATATGATTCATTATCGGATGATTCCAATGAACATATATTGGTGTATATATAAGAGTCTGCAGACAAAATATAACATTCTCATGGATTTCAAAATTTGTTACTTCCTTTTATTTGTTTAAATAATTGATTTTATTGTAAGTTTTTTATTTATACCTTCTTCGTCTGCAATTCATACTAAAAGGGTTATATAATTTTTATACCTGTTGGTGGTTCATTTCTAATTTTCATTCTCCATTATTTACAGCTTCGTTGAGTTTGCTAAGTTGGTTGGATTTCTTTAGTCTTTTTCCAAGACTACCAAGGTAACCAACAATGCTATAAATATATATATATATATATATATATATATATATATTTCAATGGTTGATTTTATTCTGTTGGAATATATACTTAAATTGAAAAGATTTTTGACCTTGTATCATTATGAGTTTTTCTTTTATCCAGTTATCAACAAGAGTTGTTTCGTTGCATGTATAAATGAAAAGTGGTAAGCTCATATTAATAGATCAGTACAAATTTATCATCATATGATCAATTAGTTCTTTTTTATTCTTATAACTTTAATCCTTGTTTAAAATGATTCCCAAGGTGCTGGAAAATATCCTAGGATAAACAATTTATATAGGGCTCTTTCTTTAGAAAAAGAAGAACATATACGGCGAAAAAAGAAAGAAAGATATATTCAACAAAGGAATTATACGAATGATACTACTCAACACGAAGAACAATTTCTCTCCCAACCAATCGTTCACAATGAAACAAATGTGTTGAGAGGTCATATAGAATTCATGCACAATAATGAAGATGTCAAGCCATATTGTACAAAAAGACAACGCACTTTTCGTGCTGATGCTGGGACCAGTGATGTATACTCCGTTGAACAATTTGAATATAGTTCTAATGTTGATAGTCTTGGAGCTCCCTATCAACAAATAAACACAGTTGAAATTGTATCAATATAACCTCTTTGTTTGGACAATGCCACAATGTCTTTGACACTTGGGGCAACAAATACATGCACATAAAATGTACATACATCTGGTTCACTTCCGACCGAACAGGTTTATTGTACATCCTTTGTTTTCACCGTACTTTCCCATCAATCCTCTTTTTTTTTTATTCAACATACTCAATTCTTTATTCAATAGGCTCATTCTTTTTCTCGATGCCAACCCAACTTTGACACAAGGATATCAACAAATTCTTGGGGTAAGAAAGATGTATAAAATTAAGTTGTACTTTTTTCTCTTTTCTTTCTTTCTTATATACAGCTTCATTCAATGATACCTCTATTGGAAATCATAACACCTTTAAGAGTTTGCCTCATTTCTTTGGTTTCTTTTTCCTCCATAGGAAAGCGGCATCAACAGTCAGCTGGTCGTAGGAAAATATTACAAACAGTGCCATTTGAGGCAACTTTGTTACCGTCAGTTTCATTCTGTAGATATTGTGAAGCAAAAAAATTTCAACATGAAACGAATGGTTTTTGCTGTGCCGATGGAACAATCTCTTTACCTACAAATGATGTTCCGGAACAACTTTACCATTTGTTTACTTCTAACACAGTTGAATCTGTCAACTTTCTTACCTATGTTCGCACATATAACAATATGTTTGCTTTTACATCATATGAAGTTAAATTTGATAGAGATTTGTGTAGAATGAACAGAGGAATTTATACATTCCGAGCTCAATGTCAAATTTATCATTACATTAATGACTTGGTTCCTTTGGATGGACATCCTTCGTATCTACAACTGTATTTTTATGATACTGAACATGAATTGGACAATCGTGTTTATGACACTAAAAGATTGGATTAATCAATTATTGCTCAACTCATGGATATTCTTCATGTTAATCCATACTCAACATTTTTTCGAACTCTTGGGGATTTGCCCAATTTGGAAAATCACAAAAATCATATTAGGTCAGATGTGGGATTGGATCAGCGTGTTTTTAACGCTCCGTCAGCTTCTCAAGTAACAGTCATTTGGATTGAAGATGATGATTCAGAACACTTGAGAGGACGAAATATTGTAGTATTCAATCATGCAGGTGGGAGTCATATAGTCAAATACTATTTTGGCTATTATGATCCACTGCAATATCCATTGTTATTTCCTTTTGGTGATACTGGTTGGCACCAAGGAATGTTAAGAGTAAAGAAAGAGGAAGGACTGCCACAACGAGTAACAAGAGCATCAATTGACCCCCAACAATCAGTATTAGCAGAGCAATTGCTTACAAAGGAACAAGAAGGTTAAAATGATTATTCTTGTTCTAACTTTTAATTGTTCTAATATAACAGTGTTACATTTCTCATTTGTTAAATTTATCACCTTACAGTGCTGAAAAAGAATAGAAAACAACATGTTGTCTCATGCCGCGAGTACTATTGCTACAAGCTTCAAATTAGGAAAAATATAAAGTCTATTTTGTTGTTCACAGGCCGTTTACTGTATCAGTTTGTTGTTGATATGTACGTAAAAATTGAGACGTCAAGATTGGATTATTTCCGTAATAAGCAACAAGAGATTCGATCTGAAGTGTATCAAGGAATAGTTGACACTATATCAATTGGACAAAACAATGCTTCTAAAGTTGGTAAACGCATTATTCTGCCTTTTTGTTTTATTGGAGGCCCAAGAGATATGCGCAAAAGATACATGTAAGTAATGGCTTTAGTCTAACGCTTTGGAAAACCTGACATCTTTTTAACTATAACGTGTAACCCAAGTTGGAAAGAAATCTTAGATGAGTTGGGTCCACAAGAAGAGGCACAAAATCGTCCTGATTTAATTGCACGTATCTTTAGAGCAAAATTAGAAGAATTGAAGGATGAATTATTCAAACGAGAGGTATTTGGAAAAGTTTTAGCATATGTATATGTCATTAAACATCAGAAAAGAAGACTACCACATGCACATTTCTTAATCATACTACAAAGAGATTGAAAAATCTATGCTCTCGAATCTTTTAATGAAATTGTATCAGCAGAAATACCAGATAAAGATAGAAATTTGCATTTGCACAAAACAGTAATAAAGCATATGATGCATGGCCCCTGTGGAATACTAAATCCGAACAATGTGTGTATAAAAGTAAATGGCAGTTGCAAAAACCACTATCCAAAAAACTTTGCATCTAACACAACTGTTGGAATCGATTGTTTCTCACAGTACAAACGTTGAGATAAGAGCATTGGCAATGGACTAGCCAAATGCTAATGCAAGTCCAAACTTTAGCTAGATGTGAGAAAAAGCTTCCACATTGGACTAGCCAATGGTCCAAAGCTTAAGACTTGATGAATAGTAAATCTTAAGTCATCTCCAAACATGGCTAGCTACTATTCACAATGGAAAGCAATATTTAATTATTTCATCACTTCCCTCTCTCTTTGAATGGTAAAACATGCATGGCATGCACATTATTTCTATTGATTGATAGAGTAGATACATTATTTCTACAAAGCATGAAGATCTAAGTAATATATAAATTGTATTTGCAAAAAATAAAAATAAAAAAATAAAAAATATTATATTATATTATTATTTTAACTTTATAATGGCTAGTCCAATGTGGACTCAACTAGTCAAAAATTGATATTATAGCCAAAAGTTAAGATTCTAGCTAAACTTTAGACTTGGCAATGGCTAGACCATTGCCAATGCTCTAATGGAATAACTGTCAAAGTCAGAGGCAAAGATTTAGAATTTAGATAACCGTTGGATTGTTCCACATAATCCATATCTCCTCGCAAAATTCAATTGTCACATGAATGTAGAAATTTGCTCAACAATCAAAGCAGTCAAATACCTCTATAAGTACATTTACAAAAGTCATGATCGTGTTGCTTTCAACTTGATTCATGTACAAAACATCCAAGAAATAGATGAAATCCAACAATTTCAATCAGCTAGATAGATTGCTCCACCAGAAACCATGTGGCGAATATATGGCTTTACTCTTAATGAAATGTATCCATCAGTTTACAGTTTACATCTACATCTTGAAGATCAACATCTGGTCGCAATTCATGCACATGACGACCTGAATAATGTTTTGAGATCTGATTTCACGACAAAATCAATGTTGACTGAATTCTTTTCAACAAATCAAGCTAATGAAAATGCACGAAGATTATTGTACAAAGAGTTTCCTGAGACTTTTGTTTGGAGTAGGGCTGAGCAAAAATCCGACAATCCGACTCCGCTCCGACTCCGTCAGAGTCGGAGTTTTTTTCCTCTTGGAAGTCAGAGTTGGAGTTAGAGTCATTGATGAACCGACTCCGGCTCCGCTCCGATCCGACTCCGACCCTCCACCTCCTACGTGACCCTCCGACTCCCCCTCCGATTTTATACATATTTTATAAAATATGTGTTTTTCTATATATTAATTATTTAAATTTTATGCAACTATATCTTATATAGTTAGTTAAACTCACTAATATACTAGTTAAATAATATATTTATACTATAATATATAGACTAAATTTACTAATAATAGTTTAGTATATGACTATATGTAAATCTCATACTATTAAAAATTTACAATATTACTACCAAGTTGTTCTAAATTACTAATGTATAAATATAATAGCATGTAATACTAATGTATATAATATATTATAAACACTAAGATGCATAATAACATCAACATGTAATATTGTAATACAGATACTAATGGATAAACACTAATCTATAAATTTATAATAACATATAATACTAATGGATAATAACTAAAGTATTATTCATATAAATTTTATATAACAATATCTTGTATTAATTATATTTTTTGACCTAATAAATTCTCAACATATTCCTTTTGATAAATATATTAGTAATTATAATATACATTAGTATAATAATTAGATTTATGGCCTAATACTAATACTATTAATAAACCACTTTAAGCCTATATATAAATTACTATATAAATCACTATAGTATTAATTACTAATACTATATTACTATATGATACTATTAACTATAGTGATATACTAGTATTAGACATTAGTATACTAGTACTATTAGTGATATAGTTAGGATAATATAATAATATTATATAGTTATACTAAATTAAAATCACTATAGCAAATACTAATATATAATTATGCTAATCACTATAACTAATACTAATACTAATATAGACTATAGTTATAACTTATAGTATTATAACTATACTAAATCACTATAACTTATACTAATCTAAATCACTATAACTTATACTAATCTACTTATACTAAATCACTATAACTAATACTAATATAGTTATACTAATCACTATAACTATATATAGTATTAATATCACTATTAGTATAATACTATAATATATAGTATTAATAATAACTAAAACTAATATCACTACTAGCATAACTAATATTAATACTAATACTAATATACTAATACTATTAGTGTATTAGTAATATTTATATATATTAATATATATATATCAAGTATAAGAGATTAGAGATTTAATATATATATATATATATATATATCAAGCATATTAGTGTATTACTAATATTTCGTATACAGTGCCTTTTTTTTAATATTCATATATAATAATATATATCATATATATATTTTTTTATGAATTTTCATATATATATAATATATAAAATAGATTCATATTAGTTAGTATACTACTATACAATACGGCTCTGTTTCTATTGCAAAAGGACTTTCTTTTTAATTTTTGAATGCATGTTATTGTAGTAATGGTAAGTAAATATTATTATAATGGGTGTGGATGATGGATAGTAGGTATTGTGTGTGGATGTTTATTGTAGTGATTAGTATTTAGTTGGATGTGGATGATGGGAGTACATGTAAAAATATGACGTTCTTTTTAATTTTTGAATGCATGTTAGTATGTTACCTGTTTTATTTAGTTGTATTTTTTGTTATAATCAAAAGTTTAATTAATTTAGATTGTAATGTTGAGAAAATTGAAATTTGAAAGCCCACAATATATATATATTTTTTTAAAAAGTGGGTCAAATATGAAGTTAAAAAAGACAAAAATAAAAAAATCCGACTCCGCTCCGACAAGTCAGAGTCGGAGCAGATTTTGTACGTCTCAGAGTCAGAGTCGGAGTCGGAGTCGGAGGTTGGGCCCTCCGACTCCGAAAAGGTCGGTGCTCAGCCCTAGGAGTCAACAACATAAAATATGGACTCCAAGGAAGAAGAAAAATGTTATAGGCCACATTGTTACAGCAAACCCATTCGAAGGTGAAAGATACTACTTACGGATATTGTTAAATCATATAAGAGGTCATTTGTCATTTGACCACATCAAAACAGTTGGCAGTGTCACTGCACCAACCTTTCGTGAAGCAGCTACATTACATGGTTTATTAGAAAGAGATACAAGTTTGCAAGATTGTATGCAAGAGGCTTCCTTATACCAAATACCACACAGTTTAAGACGGTTATTTACAACAATTTTAGTATATTGTAATCCAACAAATCCTAGAGAACTTTGAGAATATTTTGAATAAGATATGTCAAGTGATTTCTAAAGAAGTGATACAACATCAGCAGATATTAGGACAAAAGTCTTACGAAGCATCTCTTCTACACCTGAATCGATGGGAAAAGATATAAACATGTTTCATTTAATAGAACATGATGTTTCTTTTGATCAAAATGAAGTTGAATCTAGGGAAATAAATGATAAATTTGTAGTTCAAATACCAGAGGGAGATCTTATGGCTTCAATAACTCTTAATCTTGACAACAACATGCATATGAATCAATTTTGTAGAAAGTTCTTTTAAATGAATCTGCTGCATTTTTCATTGATGGTCCTGGTGGAACATAGAAAACATTCTTTATATAAAGCATTCCTCGCTACAGTGAGATCAAGAAACTTAATTGCTCTTACAACTGCATCGTCCGGTATTGCTGCATCTATTTTACTTGGGGGTCGAACAGCACATTCACGCTTCAAAATTCCATTAGACCTTGACAAAAATAGTACTTGTAGTGTAAGCAAACAATGTGCTCTTGTCAAATTGTTACGTCTTGCAAGGTTAATTATATAGAATGAAGCACCTATGTCTAAAAAAGAATGTATGCAAGCATTGGATAAAATGTTATGAGACATAACTGATTCAAAATTACCATTTGCTGGAAAAATTATTGTATTCGGTAGAGATTTTCGTCAAGTCTTACCTGTGATTCGTAAAGGCACAAGACAAGAAGAGGTTGATGCCAGTTTAGCATCGTCATATTTGTGGTCCACTCTGACTAAGATTTGGTTGAGTGAATATATGCGAGCAAGATTTGATCCAAATTTCTCAAATTATTTACTTCAAGTCAGAAATGGAACAACACCAATCACAATTGAGAATAAGATCAAAATTTCCAATGAAATGCTTATTCCTTACAAAAATGATGTGGAGTCCTTAGATGATCTGATCGATGCGGTCTTCCAGGATATTGGCAGTTATTCAGAAAATATATTCGAAATGACAAATCGAGCTATCTTGACACCAAAGAACAATTCCATCGATGAGATAAATGCAATGCTCATTCAAAGATTTCCTGGTACAGTTACACAATACTATAGTTTCGACGAAATAATTGATACATCAAAACAAGGCATCAAGGAGGATTTTTTAAACACATTAACACTAAATGGATTTCCACCTCATTAATTGTTACTAAAAAAAATTGTCCTATCATGTTACTCAGAAATATCAATCCTTCAGAAGGTCTGTGTAATGGAACACGCCTTATTTGCCACAACTTTGAACGAAATATCATTGATTCTGAAATTGCAGTTGGTCACCATACTGGGAAAAGTGTTTTCATACCAAGAATTCATTTCCTACCAAATGCAGACGATAATAGTGGTTTTCCATTCAAAAGAATACAATTTCCTATCATATTAAGTTTTGCGATGACAATAAATAAGGTACAAGGGGAGACATTAGATTTTGTTGGTGTATACTTGCCTCAACCTGTATTCTGTCATGGCCAACTATATGTAGCATTGTCAAGAGTCAAAACTTCTGCTTCAGTAAAAGTTCTTATAAGACCAGTATCAACTCTTGATTGTGAAAAAGCTGAAATAAATAATATTGTTTATAGAGAATTACTAACACTAGCATATCCATCATAAACTTCTGTGAGTAATCTAATTCCAATATATGACTCCTCATTAAATACAATTTCTTTTTCCACTATGTAATTTCCACAACTACCTATTTTTTTATTTATTAAAAGTGTTTTATTTAAATTCAATTCTTTATACTAATATCTTTTTCTCTTCATGTATAAGTAGCCTTTAACATGCGGACTGTCCATACATCAATCAAGGACATTACTCAAAGTACAAGAAATTGGAGCATTAAGATGATTGTGTCAGACAAATCTCTCAAACGTACTGCACAACATTCACCGACAAAATATCAAAATCTGACATTGATAGACCCTGAGGTAATACATTGACATCATTATCATACTTGCAAAAACACACTTAATATTTATATTGTATTCTTTTACATGATATATCCAAAATAAATATGTTTTCCTCTTACAAGATATATTCATTCTAACTATATTCTCAAATTAAATCCTATATGTATATATTTAATAAATACTATTTTACAATCAATTGAATGCATATAACTATTCATTTATATAATATTATGCAGAGCAACCAACTGCAAGCAACAATTTTTGGCAAAGATATAGACCTACGTAATGACATGTTACACATCTTCCGGTCGTACTGCATTAGTAATGCCTATGTTAAGCCTTTGGATCCCAAACATAAAATCAAAGCGCATGAATACCAGTGGATCTTAAATTCAAGAACAATCATCGAAAACATTCCAAATGATGAAGAGGAATTACAACCACCAGAATATAATATTATCCCATTCACTAATCTGCATGACTACAAAGACACTGAATCTGAAATAGGTAAATGTCACATTAATATATTTAAAGTATTTTTTGATACTCTTATTCAGTTTTCACGGAAAAAAAATTTTTAACATAATTTGGCAGCTATTCTGGTGGTCACAATACACATGAAACCTCCTAGAGAAATTACCTCAATACATGGGCTAACAAAAATCCAAGAAATATATGTTAGTGACCAGAGGTAAACAAGATTTCTCAACTACATATATGATATTAATAACTCTTTAATTATCTTGTTTTCAATACTATTTGTTATAGTACACTTTTAAATACTTTCTTCTAAATTTTACAGCCTAATGCCCATATGGTTGATTATGTGGGGTCGGTTTGTGGATGGTGAATGTCAGACAATCTCTCATATTACTGAAGCTAAACCAACTCTACTTGCAACACGTTTAAAAGTCGGTTCATACAATAGTATATTACACAACTTACAATATCAGCATCTATTAAATATAGAATATCATTATCTACTAACTATTTTTTTTTCTTTATAATATAGGTCTCTCTTTCATCTCAACCGACAAGTGTATTTACCTTAAATCTTGTCATCCCTGCTGCAACTCCATTATGTCAATGGTAATTCTTTCTTACCTTATTATATATATAATTTGTACCTACTATAAAAAAAACTTAGACATTCTGTACTATATTAAAAATTTTCAAAATATATACACAAAATCTATATTCGTCAACTAGCATTAAAAATGTTTTTTCTTTTATATCTTTCCCTCAATGATTTCTCTCATTCCTTTTAAATTCTTCTAAAAATATCAAGGACGATGCTTAATCATGCACTGCTTGAAGAAATCGTCGAAAAAAACCTACATTGCACATCGGCATCAGCGTCGGCATCGGCATCAACTATTGATATGAAAGACATAATTAAGATTGATGATCTTGCTGGCTTCCTTAAATCATTACAACCAATGATGGTACATTTCTACGGTCTTCTTTAACTTTTTTTGTCCTTATATATATTGCCTATTAAAAATACTGCACATGCATTTTCAAAATAAATACAACATTCTCCTAAGGTTACATACTATTTACAACCATTTAAGATCATATGTCTGTTCAAAATTTAATTCAGAAAGCAAGATTTTGGATTAAAGCAACCATCTGTGTGGTTGATCTCCATCAAATATTCTACTACATGTCTAGCATTGGATGTAAGAAGGGGATAGGATATGAACAAAATGAAAAATTTATGTGTTATCATTGCAAGAATATGAGTAATGCACAACCACGGTATATATGTTATATTCATATTTTACCTCATAAATGTTTGTTTAACCAGTTTTATGTTATATTCAAATTATTGTTTAGTCATTCAGACTAAAAAATATAGTTTGTTTATATAGCTCTTGAGCCTACATCGACGTCAACGATGGCAGTGGACGACTGGGGGCTCTCATGTTTGGTAAAATTGCAAAAGAAGCTCTAGGTTGTATAGCAATCGAACTAATGGAACACACATGAGAGGTAACCAACTTGTTCAAATTCCGATTTATATTTTAAAAACATTTGATCTTAGACCTAATACATTTTTTTTATAAGTAACCTAATACCCTTGTTAAGCAAAATAATGTTTCCACTCAATAAATAAAAAACATACAAGAGTTTGTATTATATAAGGAATACTCTATGAAGAATTTAGCTAATTACGAAGAAACAATCAGATGAAGAACCTATAAACCACTCCAATATTTGGTGTGAGAGTTTGTATCTTTTGAACCTGACATAAGACAAATGAAATATTATGGACACTGAAAAATCTTAGGTGATTCGAGAACAATTAGAGGCTTCTGAAACCAAGCAGCCACATTATTGCAGAAAATTACTGAGATAATTCAAGTATTGGGAAAGAGCCAGAGAGGATATGTTTTAAAACATGCATCTTCCAGTTCCTATCTCTTTCTATATGAACTGTTGGTTGCACTTTTCTTTTTTTTTTTTATATATAATTTTCAAATTATTTAATCTCCACTGGAAATTCTGTCAGATAGAGTTATGCACTAACTATAATTAGTTTAAATGTAGAAGAATATGTATCAATACCATAGATTACCACAAGTTTTTGAAGGATACACACATGGCCACACCATGAACATAACAATGGCCAAAAAGTTACATGGGTTTCAGTAACCTTTTTTTTACGTACTTACATGGATTTCCATATCTTGGGAGACAATTATGTAACGAAAAAAACAAACTGTAATATGAATTCGAAACATAATCCTTTACTTTCCAAACTTGCTTAAACCTATAGTTTGTTTAAACTTATTGCTATTTGAATTAGTAGTTTCTAATTAGAATTAGTTATATTATCTTCATAGACCATATCATTAAATTCTCTTCTTCTACACTAGATGTTTATATTTTAGAATAATTTAAAACATGGCAAACTTGCCTCGCATGTAACTTCACTGCTAGTATATACACACACATATATATATATATATATATGTATATATATATATAGCATTACATGATTAGCTTTGCTTGCTTATCTTACTTATGCAGCAAGGGAGGGTCAGACTGTAGTCTGTACCGCTTTCCAGATGCAAATAGGTGCCCCTTCGGCTGCTGCTCCTCTTAATCCATTACATAGCCAACCAGTTGCAGTACTGCATTTAGCTAATTCAAGGGTAATGGGCTGATAGACATGTGACATCAACATAATAAGATATGAATACAACGAGGTGTAGTATATAATAAGACTAGTCTGGGCCGCCCAACAGTTTCAAGTAAGAAAGCCCAATTGAGGTATCAGGTCCAAAACCCATATGGGAAGCCCGGAAAAATTTGGGTTTCGAAAAATGGGTTTGAGCCCAATTTCCAAATTCAGATTCCGAAAAGGCCTAGGCTGAATGGACTAGATGTTTTCCGAGAACAAGCTGGAAACAGGTTTTGAGGAATAAATAGCGAAGAATCGCAAGGTCTTTTAAGGGCATCGGGATTTCTTGCAGATAGTAACGCAGACGAGGAGCGCGATTTGCTCTGAATAGCACTTACAACAGTTTCAGCCAAAAGTGTGTTCGTTTTCCGTTTGAGTGCAGGAAACTCTCTCCCACGCTGCCTTTTCTCTCTTAAGGTTTCCTCTCACGACTACCTTTTTTTTTTTTCCTAATTATTAGGTGTTTTTCTGGGTGTGATATTAGTGATATTTTCAACATAGGAACGATTTTGGGTTCTCTTTCGTAGCATGTGGATTCCTGGGATTGTGCCTTCTTTTGTTTGTTTCTGTTTTTTTTTTTTTTTACTTGGTGTCTAGTCCGCTAATTTAGTTTTACTTGCTTTGTAGCAATCATGGCAGACGATTTTCCCAATGATGTGAAGGAGGAAGTGGCGGATGTGAGTTATTGAATTTCTTTCGAACTAATCTGCCAACACGCTGAACAATACTATTGGTGAAACAAACCTGTTTAACTGATTTAGATGTACCTAGGCATATTTTTTTTTTTTTTTGATAAGTAAAAGATCAATATTATATATATGAATGAAATAAGCATAGCCCATGTACACAGGAAGTATACGAAAGAGCACCTAATTACATTCTACGTGCGATAAATTAAAGACAAAAAATCATGAACATTGCCCCCCTGCAATACAATGGCGGAAAGCCAAGACAATAATGTGTGGAACAAATATTTCTTCAATTCGGCAAGTGTGCGTTCCTTATCTTCAAAGCAGCGCGCATTCCTTTCCGTCCAAATACACCACATGATGCACGACGGAATCATCTTCGTACCTAGGCATATTGTATAAACTTTATTTAGGCAACCCTCTTGTGGCATTTATTGACATGTTGGAGAAACCCCCAAGATTGTGTGCCTGTTACAGCCCACCTAAGAAATTGTCTCGGGTTTGGTTGGTAGTTTACTGACGTGAATGACTTCACTGCTAAGTTGTTTCTCCATTACTACAGTTTTGAGTTGTATTTTTTTCCTTGAATGAATCCATGTATTGCAGATTGCCCCATTTGATCCTACTAAAAAGAAGAAGAAGAAGAAGGTCATAATTCAGGATCCTGCTGATGATTCTGTTGAGAATTTGGATGAGCAGACAGAAAACTTGTCAGGTATTTACATTGAATGAATCCTGTTTTTTCTGTGCTGTTCCTTAGTTTAATTTAGGCAAAGTATGCCGTTATGTGCATAACCTAGCTAGAGGCTTAATCTTTTCCTCGCTTGCAGTTTCTGATGGGCTCGAAAGTACTTTCTCTGGTTTGAAAAAGAAAAAGAAGAAGGCAGTAAGTGTTCATGATATCTACATTGAACCTATGTATCCGTTTGGGTGAATATATCCGTGTGGGTGTGTTTTACATGTTGTCACAAAGTAAATCTCGAGTCTTGGTCTGATTGTAGGTTGAAACCAGTTCATTCAATGATGAGAGTGGAGATGCAGGGGAAGATGTGGACGGTAATTTTTTGCATTTGCAATCTTTGAATAATATTATGCTAATGTATTAAAACTATATATATTTTATTAGAACTATATATATAGTTCTAATATATATACTTTCTTATCAAAAAATGTATTAGAACTATATATATTTTATTTCCTTTCCCTTCTAGATCATGCTGGTGAGGATGAAGAAGGAGAAGGAACTGTGCTACAGCCACGTTATCCTTGGGAAGGAAGTGATCGTGATTATGAATATGAGGAGGTATATTTTTTATTTTGATGTTACGTGAGCTTTCGTTTGAAGTGCATGTCCTTATAAGTTTCAAGTTTCTAAGTTTTACATTTATTCACCAGTGTATTTTTTATTTATTAAGTTTATAGATGCCTCTTATAGGAGCATGTGTTCTCGTGAGACGACTATGAATCATTCCTTTTTTTATTTTTTAGGTTTATCGCTAGGTTTTATGTCAAAGTGTTTAGCTTGTGTTACCTAGAAAGAAAGTACAAGGGAGCTCAGTATCTTTATAGTTTTTTTTGGTGGCACATCAGAATGAACTTGACATTTGTTTATGAATAATTTAGATCCCACTCATGTCATTGGTACTGGTGTAACTTGTTAGTGCCTAAGTTCTGTTGTGGCATGTTCTTGCATTTTGCCAAAGTAGCTTGCTCGTGTCTTTTGGTTGCCGTCACTTGGATTCTGTCTGCTGTTGCTTGAAACTTATCTTCTTGGGGCCAAAACTCTCTTACTGCTATTCTTTTCATTCTTCCACGCTGAAGTTTCTGCTCTCCCATAATGGCAAGGCCTCACCAGTTTTGGATCTTACAATAATTTGCTTGAATGCAGCATGTGCTTACATTTTTTATGACAACTAGTTTTGTCATGGCTGCATACTTAGGCCTGGTTTGGATACAAAAGTCCTCCCAACTCATCTCAACTCATCTTATCTGATCATTAATACTTTCCCAAATTCCCCTACAAAATATAATAAACAATTCAACTTTTTCAAATTCCAAAACAATAATAATATTAAAAAATAATATTCTAACAATATTTTATTCAACTTTCAACTTTCATCTCAACTAACCATCCAAACCTCCCCTTAGTTGATCTAAATTGTATGTCTAGTATCATAACCTTTATCATATTATTCTATCAGAAGATGAGGGGGTCTATTTAGCAGGCTGTTTGCAAATCTATAATTCGTCTCTGCTTATTTATAATGGGATAATTTTTCTCTTCAATATTTTTCAGACGATGTTGAGTCCATGTTCATATTTTATCACGTGTCATTACTGAACGATTTTTTCTCTGAATGTGTTCAGCTTCTTGGTAGGGTGTTTAACATTCTTCGGGAGAATAATCCTGAGCTGGCAGGAGACAGGCGTAGGACTGTTATGAGGCCTCCCCAAGTTCTTCGTGAGGGCACAAAGAAAACTGTTTTTGTGAATTTCATGGATCTCTGCAAGACGTATGTGATTTCCTTTTTCTCTAAGTATTAACTATTCCTCCCTATTTTAGGAACTCAATAATTTGTGGTTACATATTTTCTGCATTTTGTTGAATTTACAGATATTCTTGTTACTCATAAAAAAGGGATATGTTTCTTGTTAATGGCATTTACATTTTTACCTTGTGTATTTTCCTAACAATCTTCTTCTTCCTTTTTTCCCATTAATATTTATGTTTGTGTGTGTGGTGTGTATAAAGACCACATTCTGGAAAATTATTTTTTTTAGAAATTTTTTATTCTTATTTATTGTGCCAAGAACACAGTATATGCTGTCCTCAGACACATCTTAACCTTGCTCTAATAATATGCTGCATGGGAAGATTGTTGGCTTTGACTCTTCTATAATATTTTTCATTTTTCCAGTGCGAATAATTGCCTTACTAGATTTTGACTTGTATCTATACAAAGATTTTCTTTAGAACTGTTGTTGTTTCCCAATGCGTTTTGTTTAAAATCTTTTGACTTTTAACTCTTTGGCTTTTTGTCTTCCTTCAAAAAATAAAAAAGAATGCATCGGCAGCCAGACCACGTGATGGCTTTTTTGCTGGCTGAACTGGGGACAAGTGGATCACTAGATGGGCAGCAAAGACTAGTTGTGAAGGGAAGATTTGCTCCCAAGAATTTCGAAGGAATCCTGCGTCGATATATCAGTAAGCATCTTGTGTAGTTTTTTTCTCCGTTATAAACAGTTGGTGCAACTGTTAGAAACTGGAAACTGTTACTCTTGCTGCCTTGCTAAGTTGGTATGTAAATGGACTGCAATGAGTCTAAAAAATATGATTTAACAGTCTGTCCTTCATATATCCACACCATCACTCAATACACACAAATTAAAACAGAACACACACACTCATCTTGTCTTGACAAGGGGAAGGAGCTGTCTGTGTCAGGAGATGCTATCCTTTTAGTTTATGCTACCTAACCAATATCTGTTGTTTTTATATTTTATAGCGTTTTGAATTCTTGTTGATGCCAATCCTCTTTTCAGATGAGTATGTTATATGCCTTGGGTGCAAAAGTCCAGACACTATACTTTCAAAGGAGAATCGTCTCTTCTTTCTTCGATGTGAGAAGGTAACTACTTATACAATTCTCTCTCTCTCTCTCTCCTCTCCCCCCCCCCCCCCCCCAAAAAAAAAAAAATCAAAATTATTATACTGATGGCTATTCACTAGGAGTGAATAAGAATCTTATTTTTAATTATTAATTATTATACTTCAAAGTACTTATCAAAAAAATTATTATACTGCAAAGTACTAGTGAGGCGGCCTGTGATTATCTGAATATATGCCTACATAGGCTACATTCTCAGATTGTCTTATACATGATTGAACATGGACTATCCTTTCTTAATTATCCTTTCTTATTGGCCACTGGAGAAATCCTTTAAAGGGTCCATATCCGTTGCCGTGATGTTATTGATATTTTTATTTCTTTCTTTGCAGTGTGGTTCTGGACGATCTGTTGCTCCCATTAAAGCTGGTTTTGTTGCTCGTGTTGGCCGTAGGACAGCAGGGGCATGATCTGATCGGTTGCTCTTTTTCTAGTTGTTGACTTTGTTGAGTGGCTAGTGAGCCAGGGTGTTGAGTTTTGTGTTTACTAATCTTTATTTTAAGTTGTAGTCAATAATTGTATCTTTTTGTATGGGAATTGGGACGGGAAGATGAGTTATTTTACTGTTTGGTGATATAAGTTTTTACCTCATGAGGACTTCAACCCTTTCACATGGTAATTCATTCTCTCTCTCTCTCTCTCTCTCTCTCTCACTCTCTCTCTCTCACACACGCACATTCGTACCTCATTTCATTGTAAAGAATAGTTCATGGTTGATGGTTGATCACAACTTTTAGTCTTTAAACCGGATGCGGCGAAGTTAAAATAAGAAAACCTATGTATTTGGGGCCTGAAGGGATTATCCTGCCAAAAAGAAAAAGAAAGAAAAAAGAATTCCTTTGGTTTGAGAACAAGGGTTGGTTTTCCCTTCCATGCACAGATGCGCGGGGTACTTTGGAAGTACTGTTGGGGAATGACAAGGAACAAGTCGTTTTGAATGATGTTTGATTATCTTTTGATTACGAAATTATGCTAAACACAATCCAAAGTGCATTTGATGGAAGCTGTTGCTTCAACTAGAAAGGCAACGAGCTCCGAGGGAGTGGAGAAAAAGGGGCTGTGATCACTCTCCAAAGCGAAGACTCTGGATGGAGGCCATCTTTTGATCATAGCATCTTGTTGCTCTGGCTTCAGAACTCGATCCTGCATTGTCTTGATGTATACGCGCGGCACTCTATTAACATCTGCTCCACCTGCAAAACGAGCTCCTCCTACTGCTTGCATTGGTCCCGGCCGCAGCAGCATTGATGCTAAGATGGCGTCCTGATCATGGAGGTCATATTGTTATGTTTATGTGATATATTTTAAGCGGTTTTATATGTCACAATTTAAATGGACGGTCACTTAAAATGTTTCACATAAACACGTGTGATGAAGATGATAAAATTTAAAATGAAGAAGACAAATAGACAATGAATGATCAGCGTACGAGGGAAACAGTGAAAAATTAATTACTGCTCACCTCTTTAGGGCTCAAATTATACAAAAGTTGGCGTTGAAATTGCTCTTTCATTATGATATCAGTCGGAGGCTGATTGGTGCCTAACTTGTATTCTTTCTCATAAACATAATTTGGTAAATCAGGACGACCCTGTAAATTTATGTGAATGCATGGAACATGAACATCATTACCACTAATTAAAGATAACTATGAATATGAAGGTTGCGTATCTATATTAACCCATCTTAATATTGTATCCAATTCTTCAATATCTAGAAATTAGGGTCAAGTACTAAAAGGTTTTTACACATATTTTTGGGTCCTCGAGTTATGAATTTTATCATCTCTCTCATTGAGTTTTTAGTTCTTTTTTTCAATAAAACCCTCTGTTTGTGGCATGCTAAGGAGTGGTTTGGATTCAGAGATGGGTTGAGATGGTTTGTGAATAGTAGAAAAAAAGTTGAATTATTTTTTATATTTTGTGTGAGAATTTGGGAAAGTTATTTTAGGATTTGAAAAAATTGAATTGTTTATTATATTTTGTATGAGAATTTGGGAAAGTTATAATGATGAGATGAGATGAGTTGAGATGAGTTGAGGTGGGTTTTGAATGCAAACGAGGCCTAAGTGTCGTCAAGTCTTTCTAGCTTCCAAGAACAACAAAGACTAGAGGGCAAAGAGTTGGAAATCTAGCCATATGCTCCCTGCTGCATATATACCTGTCGCCATGTCTCAAATATATGCATGTCTACCAGGGGAAGCACGAGGAAGTTCTACATAGGGAATAACATAAAAGATAAAGAAGGAGAAGAAAGAAAAGTCACATCTTTGATATCTTGATCCGTAGAGAGACCATGCTGTAACATGCAGGCTGCGACGTAGATAGCCATATGAATTTTGGGAGCGAACCTGTGAATTGCGTCCGTCAGGCTCAAACCTCCTGAACTATGTCCCACCAATATCACCTGCAGGCAATAAACAAACATCCCCCCCATTAAATGAATCTATATATATAGATATAAAGAAGAGACGGTTCATTTGCAAATTCAAGAGTGTATCTATGTACGTACCTTTTCATCTTGGGGCAATTTGGATAAAAAATCAGCAAGTGGCTGATCATAGTCGTGCAGAGTGAGAACAGTATTGGCATGAGAAGGATGAATACCGGCACCTTTAAGATCGAGGCAAGTAACCCGGTTGCCGGATGACTCCATGAGAGACCGGACCTTGTACCAGCACCAGGCTCCATGGCCTAGGCCGTGCACTAGAACGAAGTGCAGGCCCAGATTAGGTGCTGTTTCGCTCATCTTTTTCGGGTTTCTTTTTCTTTCTCCTACGATAAGTGAATGTGAGGTATTAAATTATTAATTGCAAGAGCTCGTCCGTGGTGTCAAACAAGGCTTTACACCATCCAATGGGAGACTGAATTGGATTCACGTTTTCATCATGTCGTCTTTCTTCTTATAGGTCTCTCTCTATGTACTGATAAGATCTGTATGGACCCAACAAGGTTGGTAGTGTGTCACAGACTCGCACCAATTGTGGTTTGACTCATTATGAAAATAGAATTACATGGTAAGAAATGTTTTAATTACAAAAATATTTTATAACAATAAACCTACAAATTGACATGACTTGATATGATACGTAAAATCGTAAAACTACTTTTATTATAAAATAAATCTTATAATATGATACAAAGTCATGTGAATTTGTCCTCCCCGCTCTTTTTATACAATAGTATTCATGACTCAAAATTATTTATAGCCGAGTAACATGTGGCATTGGTAAACTGATTTCTTTGAATATTTGGAATCCAGGTTTATTCAGATCATCTCCCCCAATTTCTACCAACTTGGCAAATGACTAGTTCTTTTGGCAAGAAGTGAAATTCGGATGAAGAGCGTCCCCCCTCCCCCCACTTTGCTTTTATAATTTTCTCTACGTGAAAAATCCCTGTTTCATTCAAACCATATCCAATTCACCCCTATTGTCCTTGTGAGAATCAGAACTACTTATAAAAAAATAAGGAACAGGTGGACTTAAAATAAGGAACAGGTGGACTTGATTGAGTTGGAACTGCCCTCCACTCCTGATTAGGTTGGGGTCATCGTAGCCAGCCAGCCGATTTTGATTTCTTCCATGGCTCTGGTGGAAACAACTCTGATGTTTTACCAGAAAGTAGATGGGTAGTACATATTGATAAATTCTGACCCAGAATCTCATGATTTCTCGGTCAACAATTATGCAGTTCTACTAAGGAACGGTTGGGAGTGAGGGCCCGAGTGAATAATCTTCAGCCTTAAGTTTGTTCTGAATGAATTGATGTTGAGTTGGAAAAATGTGGTATGGTCTCGACCAAAGAAAATAAAGAAAAAAAAATGTTCAATGGTAAACAAGGGATTGCCTGAACTCAACTATCGAATTCAGACTTGGGTTTCACAACAAAAAGAAGTCAACAAATAATAAAGACCACCAAAGCATTGAGATGTTAAAGATAATGGCCCAGCTCGTACATGTCCGTCAACAGAACTTCATCAAATTATGTGAAAGAAAATCGTCATAAACAAGTTACTGTGCTGCAGGCCCCCAGAGAAAGCTACAAACAAGCAACAGAAACTAAAACATTATTCATACGGAATCTATCCCGTTCGCTCGCCTAACTCAGAAGAATTACCATACAAAGTTCCAGTAAGATTGCACCAAAATCACTGCCCTTCAGCCTCAGGTTTCTCCAGAAATGTCTTCTTCAACCAGTTGAACGGCTGTTACATATTTGGGATGAAATTAAACAAAGTACGATCAAATTAAGCCCACTGAAAAGAAAATGTGATTATAAACTAACAAGAGAACTAAGGTAAAAATTATCCAATGCATATATGAACTGTAGAGGATCCAATGCAGATATGAGTTGATAGAGGAAAATAAAGATTAGGTATGATCTCACAAGAAATAGGAGAAGATTACCATTAAAAGTATCAAGAACAAATAGTGTCCTCGCACATGGATTAAGAAATAAGAGGAACAAGATCCAGCTAATTTCTCTCTTAACTGACTTGTAGTTACCCCCAACGCTTCCAAGTTTCTCTTACATATACATTTTTATGTATATATGTATGTATGAAAATCATTAGGCTAGAATTCCCAAATGCATGTCACCAAGATCTAACATAAAAAGATGTAGAAGTAAACCATGGTGACACAGTGCTAATATTGACGGCCTCGTTTGTTTTCACAACACTTCTCAACTATTCTCATCTAATCATTACAACTTTTCCAAATTCCCACACAAAATAAAATAAACAATTCAAATTTGTCAAATCCCAAAATAAAAATAATATTAAAAAAATATATTCTAACAATATCTTATTCACTTTCAACTTTCAACTTTCATCTCAACTCATCACATCTCATATGGGGAAAAAAACAAGGCTGTATCCCAATCAAAACGACGCCTGTGAGAATCATTTAACCACGCAGAAATACAAAGACACTTTTCTAAGCACTGATTTGAGGAGAAAAATTGGAAAAAGACCAGTTACCCCATCGTATAATATTTATTCAAAAGCAGCTAAGTATAAGATCCATAACTCTCAAGCTCTAATTCAAATATTAGTCCCATGCTAGGGTTACGAGCTGAAGGGCATGGAAGCTACGTTTGGGAACTCTTTCGAAGACAAGAATCGAAGTGCAGAAATGTTTGGGTTACAAGGTAATAAGGCATCTCGCAACGATGCCGTTTCTACCAGGGAGGAACGGTGCCGTTTCCATTCCAGAAGAGGTGCAAGCAACGCTGCCGTTTGGGATGCAGCTCTCAATGCTATCGTTTAGTCTAATTCCTTAAGTCTTTTACATTGTTGTTTTGTATTGCATTTTAGTTCTAGAATACTCTTAATTCTGTTATGGTCCTTCCAGTAATTGTTTTACACATGTAAGAATATTCCAAGTTAGTGGGTGTAAAAAGGGAACGGGGAGCAAGGGCAGTACTATCGCGAATCTTAGTGAGAACTAATTTTCTGGAGGAAGGGTCTGCCTCGAACAAGACCCTGCGTGACACTACTGTCCGCAGTTATCCATTCCATTTTCTCCATTCTTCTTACATATTCATTCATTTTACATTCATACAACCCTAAATCACACTTCCATTTCTACACAATCACAAGCAGCACCATAGCATCCCAACACACTTATAACATCACCATCTAAAGAAAGAAAACGACTTTAACAAGCTCATTAATTAAACTAATATCTCATATAAACCTATATGTAATAATTAAGCTTTTAAATTTGGCGCTGATTTTTCATAAAGTAGATCGTCCAATTGAAATAGAAGCATTAAAATTATTCAAAGAATGGCATTAATGAAGAATATCATACCTGAAAGACTACTTATATAAAAAAAATCATACCTGAAAGACTGAACGTCTAAAAACCCAGAAACAAGAAACGAAATCGAGGATACGAATAGAAGTCTATAAAAAAAAAAGTACCAATATTCTTTTGCTGGTTCGATTCAAATTACCAATCGCATCCAATAACATAGAAATCTAAGGAAGGTGTAAAATCGGCGCAATCTTGAACTAAACAAGATCACCAGACCTCGATGAATATTTTTGTTTCATGGCCTGGAAACAATAATCGTGGGAGAGAAGATATACAGAAGGCCAAAATTAGAAAAGTAAAAGAAAGGGAGGAAGAGGGGGTAATAAACGGAACCTGGACAAGCCAAAGAGCAGAGGTGGCGCCGGCAACACCCCACAAGGCGGCAGACTGGATATCGGTAGGCTGGAGCCGAAGTTTAGGGTTAAGAAACTTCAAGATGCCTCCCGATCTCGATGCGATTCCACCAGCCATTGTTTCAGAATTTTCTCAATCGAACTCAAACCCTTATTTTTAACACCTCTCTCTCTCTCTCTCTCTCTCTGTATATATATACGACAAAGAAATGCGCTTTTACCAGAAACAAAAACAAAAGATAAATATTTTAATTTATAAATTAGGAAGATTAGCTTTTATTATAAAATAGATCTAACGGATCAAATTAAGGCATGTCAGGTTGAGTTTATTTTTTATATAATCTCTATGTCTATAACACTTCTTTAAAAAATAATGTTATGATATGTAGGGGTGGTGCCCGCTATTCCCTACTCACCCGCTATTCCTGGGCACCAACCTCGTCTCATGTGGGGTAGGTGCTTCCATTCAGCTGACGGGGTAGAGATTTGGCCCTAAGGTTATTCACCCATGGCAGCCGCTAGGCTCGTTACCATGCCACTAAGAGAGAGATACCTTAACCGAGTAGGAGCAAGTCACGATG
This sequence comes from Juglans cinerea, assembly GCA_961763995.1. Classification (NCBI taxonomy): domain Eukaryota; kingdom Viridiplantae; phylum Streptophyta; class Magnoliopsida; order Fagales; family Juglandaceae; genus Juglans; species Juglans cinerea. Next base: position 17,598,420 of record CAUIVZ010000015.1, on the reverse strand, counting down.
GTGAGAAGGAGAGGGTTCAAGAGACTGGTAACGACGATAGAAAGGAAAGAGAGAAAGGGGGAAAGAGAGCGAGATCGGCACCGGGGGTGGGGATATTTTAAAACAAAACCTAATAAAAATAACGTTTTGGAAAGTTATGACGTTGTTTTATTAAAGAAAATTTATATTTTTAACTATATATATACACACACAATTATATATAAATTATATAGTGACCTAGGCCGGGCAAACGGGGTAATTCCCAGGCTGACTTGGGCCCAGCCCAAGTCCTATCTCCCGTCTGTGGATGCGGTCTCGCCCGGACCATGCGGGGCCGAATTGGGTGAGCTGAGTGGCAATGTCCAGCCGCCCAGCCGTAATGATATATGATATTTTTCTAAGTAAAATGAATGTCATTGTTATGATTTATAATTATTCTCGTAGAATCTTATAAAATTTTGTAAAAGTTTATAATATATCAGTATTCTATGTTTACTTAGTAATAATTGCATTATAAAAGAACATATTATTTTTATTGGATTGCCCATAATATATGCTTCTTTTTTCCTCTAAAAAGCCCATAAAATAATCAGTTGAGACAATTTTGCAAATTAATTCCCCCTCTACACATAGAAGAGGAGATTGGATGAGATTTTGCACCTGCACATATCATTTTCCACGCAGAGATAGCTGCATTGACATCTTGCAGTTCTAGAAACTGAACTTCAAGAATTTTATTTTATTTTTTGAATTAAAAAGATGCACTTTTCATATTTCACATGATCTTCTACAAAAGTTTCATCTGATCAATTCAAATGCGAATCCCACGTGGACACAAAATATTGGGAAGGTAAAAAGGCAGATATACCCTTCATGATGCCAAGTATCCCACAGAATATACTTCAATTAGACAAATTTCAAGTCATCCGTCATTCCTACCAACGCAAGCTGACATTCATGATGTAAGAAACAACAAAACTCTCAAGAGTCCCAGACACTTTACAAGCAACTAATCTTTAGCTCATTTTGCTCTTCAATCCCCCAACTCAGAAGCAACAAACCTGCAGATGCATTTGCATTTCGTTAGTACGACTTGGGATTTAAACAGAAAATAATATCTATTTTTGATAATAGAAAATAATAATTTTCACTGCCAATCCCAACATATTCTAAACATCAAAAGGAAAGAAAATCATTTACTAATTATCCTCGTTTTTCTATGACCAAAAAAGAAAATCGCTTTCATACAAAATTTTCCCTAAACATACTTTCAGTGGGACTTAACATTCTACAAACACCCAAAAATAAATCTAAAAAGAGGCGTTTCCTATGGGTCCCCATCATTACACAAACACGAAACACATTTCAAAAATTGTTTTAAACCAAAAGACAGAAAAAACAACTTTGAGTCTTTCACACATAAAGATGCACATTCAAATTCTTACCAATGTAAGAATCTTTGGACCTCTCAAGCATTGGATGATCAATCATTTTTAGAAAAACGGGCACTAAAGGGCTGCATTAATCATCCCAGGCACTATCTGCAGCTCCCTCTCCTTTATTGTTAGAGGCTGCGATCATGAACCTATACTTATCCTCGATGCTTATTGCAGTGGGTCCCATCAGTGAGAGTTTGGACAGGGCAGTTCTTGCTTCTTTCTGTGCAGCTGCTTCTTCTCTCTCCTTCCTTCTTGCAACCTATAAGTTAAGAGCGGAACCTCTAAGCTTCATCAAAACATGAAATAACACCATATTTGTATTGCTTTCTTTATGGGCGCCACTTTTGGGCACTGATAAAAAAATACTTGCTCACTTTTGAGCATCGGATTAAAAGCAATGACAGTTGTAATAAGAATATCCACCTTTCCGGTTGCATAAGCCACAGGGTTCCCAGATCCCACATCTGCAATTGCTTTCTTTATATTTGCCACAAGGAACTACAATATGTAATCACATTAGTTAAGAATATGCGTCACATACATTCCTAGTAGTAGACAGAAATGGAAGTAAAAGGCGTATTAGGAAATACCATGTCACGATCAGTGAAGAATGAAGTAGCTTGGCCCATTGATCCTGCACGCCCTGTCCTTCCAATCCGGTGCACATAATCTTCCATTGTCTATAATTGAGGCAGCCATAACTGAAGCTTCAGGTTTGCTATTCCAAAAGGAAATTAATGACTGAAAAGACCAGGCTAATGAGATGCTAACATATCAGTAGCAGAAAGGCTCCATGACCACAAGTTAAGATTCACATCAGATGCTTCTTGTATGCTCAAGAAGATCACTACAGTTGGCTTCGTGGGTTGCTAGAATGACAATCTACAAACTCAGGATAGTTCCCAAATTTTCAACCCAAGTACAGGTGACAATTTGTGTTTGTGTTGTGCAAGCTGTGAGTGTACAACTATATGAGTCAACCCAAAAACAAGTCATTTAATTAAATGGGTCAAACTCCTCAACCCTACCAAAAGGACCAAATATCAAATGACACAAGTGGCATGACCCACGTGACTCATTTAATGGACAAATCATGTTAGGTCCCCTCGAACATAACCTGTTTATACGGGTTGAGTTGACCAAATCTTGGATCTAACCTAATTAACAAATTTTCATGTTTAATAAGCATAAATTATATGAGTTATACATATACAGAAAAACAAATTGGATAATCAATATCCATAACTCTAATTAGTAAACATAACATAATTCTTAAGATATATCCAACCAAAAACTTATTATGTGGATCAATGCGGGTTTTGCAAGTTAACCCATTTCTTAATCGTGTCTAATAAGGTCAACTTGTTTTGATCCAAACTCGATTATCAAAAACCCTAACCATTTGATTTTGTGTCGGGTTCATATTGGGATCAGCAATTGTGTAAAACATTCCCACCCCATTTCCAATGCATTTTTGTGGAATTCAGATAAAACTCAATGATCAAGAACTTTCAATTGCAGCTAAAATTACCTTGGGGAGATCCAAATTTATAACATGAGAAACTCCTGTGACATCCAAACCACGAGATGCAACATCGGTAGCAACCTACAGACAACTCAAGGAGTTCAACAGATAAACGAATGATTTAAGATGTGGAAGGCCTTAAATGTATTCAAGTAAAAAGTGGGACATATAAAGGAAGGGGACAAGAAGATCGCGCGACATAGAAGGTTCACTCATCTACTTTACACAATTCTTGGAGCAGTTCACACCTTATGACATATATCAAAGATGCTAACAACAATGGTCATTCTCTTCCCAGAAAAACTGATAATGGAAGATTATTATACTTTTATTTATTTGGTAAGTAAAGAAATCATCGAGAGTATGTGCAAAGAACCAACATCAAGTAATTCTAGCTGTTTTAATTTACTAATTATAAATACCAGTTTTTCAAGATTCATAAACACCATAGGTATAAATTAACTCATCCAAAAAATACTAAATGGTAGAATCATACTCTGGATAGCATACAAAGATACAAGTACATTATCATGAGGAAGCATAGTTGTAGTGGTCCAGTGAAGGATGTTGTTAAACTAATATTTAAGTTTTACTCACAATTTCTTAAACTTTTGAGACAAGGGGTAATTTACAAGGGTATCAAGTTACTTATAAAAAAAAAATTACAAATATAGGTCCTATGTTCAAACTATAACTCCGCCCCCATCTCCCACTTAAAGTGGAAAAAATCCCTAATTTATTAGATTTCATATCCTCTAATGACTCCAAATCATATGATGTACAGCATACAACTATGATTTAAAACCATCTCATTTCAACATATCTTGAAGCAGAATGAACCATAAAAATTTGATGGGAGATCAAATGCAGCCTAGAAGTTTCCCGATATTGTAAAGTGTAAAAAAAAATTAAACTATTTGAACTTTCCATTGAAATTATCCCAAGCTATGCAGTAAAAATTACCAATATTTTTGTAGAGCCATTCCTAAAATCACGTAGAGCAGCCTCTCTTTCACTCTGACCACGACCACCATGAAGCGCAACTGCATGTAAGCCTTGCGCTACCAAAGCTTCAGCAACTTCATCACACCTTGTCTACATGGAGAACCAAACTTAAATACCAAAGCTTCTTCCTTACAAAATCAATTTGCATAACAATGAGACAAATATTTCATCTTTCCTTTTTTTTTTATAAGTGAGAAATATTTCATCTCTTAAAGAAATTTTAAAGGTGAATAGCCATATGCAAACTCAAACTTCAAATAAGTCTTTCTACGTTGGAGATCATTTGGATTAGAAATTTCATAAGTACCAGTTTGAACTCTTTCAAGTTATTCAGTACATACCCACATAAAAGGGTTATTCAGTACATGAATGCAAGGTACAAGCTCCAGAAAGTAGATATGAACTCACACTAGTTATTTTCAAAATTGACAATCAAAAGTTGGCACATGCATGGTTTGAGCATAGTCTTGTCAAGATATAAATGTGTGAATCTTCTCGATATGTCTACAGATCAGTGGTGCAGGCAAAATGCACACAAAAGTGTGTCATCAAAAGAGCAGTATCGTCTGCTCTAGAAAACTACACGCAACTACATCAAAGCAAAATACTGTAACTTATGCTAAAAGATGACATTAACAATGACATAAATAAGTTAAAAAAAAAAACTCAGCATACCTTCCTTTCCACAAATACAATAGTTAAAGGAAGCGGATGACCGGATCTTTCAGCTTGTGTTGCCTCCTCTACAAGCAAATCTAGAAGCCTATCAATCTACAACATATTATACTTTTGTCATCACATTATGTCAAGCAAGAAACTCTACCAAGAAAGTATCAGACGCGTTTGAAAACAAGGATGCAAACATAAGAGAGTAATGCGAGTAATACAAAATATACTTGTTGAAGAAAAAAGGTACATGGCAAGTAAAATCAAGCAGAACAGAGACATTCCACCTCTGCCCACCAAAAAACCCAGAAACAAAATTGTTAGCAACACTTTCTTCTATATATCTATATATCTCAACTCTTAACTTAGTCTGGAAATCTCCATTCAGAAAAATTTCTATCAGGGAGCATGAGCTTCGTAACTCGCCCCCTCCCCCCCCCCCCCCCAAAAAAAAAAAAAAAAAAAAACAGAACAAAAATAATAGGAGCCCTTTCAGCCAAAATATTGGAAAAGAAAAAGGAACATCAAAGGTAAAAAAGACATTTTGGCTGATGCATCCACATAATCATACCTTCTCACTATCAGAAACCTTCTCCAATTTTTGAGATACATTTGCTGTTGGGCTACTTACTTTTCCAACCTTCACTTGAACAGGGTTAGTTAAGTACTCCTGTCATTGGGTAAAATAAGGGTTTATTGTGTGAAAGTTCCTCGTAGAAACAAGAAAAGCTAAAAAAACAAAAAACAAAGCCAACTAGGTACAAAAGAAACTATTGTTCCCAGAGTAAGTTTAAGAATTGAAATTGGGACCTATGATATGGAAAAATACAAATTCAACCAGCATCATTTCAACATGCCATTCATATTTATGTTCTGAAGTGGTGACTGAGTAGGGTCTGATCATAGGCATAATGCCTGCAATAATATTAGAAAACTAGTAGGGGACCTAACCTGCGCTAATGCTTCAATCTCTGTAGGCATGGTTGCACTAAACAGCAGAGTTTGATGCTTTTCAGGAAGGTTACACATCACCTGAAACAGTAACAACATGGAGTAAAAATGTCTTCTTTGGCAATATTTTGTGAATATTTGGGATTAAAAAAAAAAAGAGCATTTGCAATGAACTACATACCTCTCTAATTTGTGGCTCAAACCCCATATCAAGCATTCTATCAGCTTCATCCAAAACCACAAATGAAACTCTAGAGATGGAAGTGTTCCCTTGCTGTAAATGATCAATAAACCTTCCAGGAGTAGCAACCACAATATCCACTCCTGCCTTTAGCTCAGACCTCTGTTCCAGGAACACAGCCAACCCAACAAAAATTCAAAGTAAGCTATATGCAACCTGTACTTTCCAATGATCATATAGGAGAACATAAAGAAACAGATCTAATGAGCAAATGGATAAAGTTAAGAGATACATTCTACCATTGAAAAAGGTCACAAGGAGAAAAATGGTTAGCAAACACAAAAGCATTAAATGTTCTGATTTATTATTTTTTATTGGAACTAGATGAGTTGAGAACAATAACACACACCAAAAAAACTATCTCCGGTCACTCACTAAAGCTAGGAATTTAAAGAGCAGAAAGCACAATTATTTTGCCAAAGTTAGTCACCTGCTCTTTAATGTGTGTTCCTCCCACAACTATTGCAGTTTTGAGTGAGTCAAGAGATCTACTAAAAGCTTTAACCTGTAAAGAATCATATTAAAGGATGCTCAACAGGATGACACATTGACACTACAAACAAAGGCAGGAGTAGAAAGTGTGCTCAAAGCATTCCAGCATCAAATAAGAAATCTCAAAAGTAGCACTGACGCTGATATATAGAAAAAGATAATCCCATGTTTGATGCTGGACAATATAAATAATTGGTACAAACGGTTCTTATTCTATAATAAAAAGTGGGCTCAAAACAAAGAAACAGAGTAAATTAAATATGGTGCAATATGCCATATATGCTTGGAAATAATTAGAAACATGACGAATCATCTGGAAAGTTTTACTCAACCAACTAGTGTGCAGTATCATCCAAAATTCCTTTGTCATTAAATAATTTAAAATTCCCAGAAATTCTCCAATAATCCTCAAATTTCTATGGACTACTTAAGCAAAGATTTTTTTTTATTGGTACCAGGTGTCATAGAACAAAGTCCCGACTAATTCTGCAGTGCACAAACTCTTGACAAGGAGTTTCCCGCAAGTGCACCTCGAGTAATTCAGAAAAACATTCCTCCAGTCCGAATACCCCTAGAAATTGGTAGCACCCAAGAGAATTCAAACCTTAGACCTAGAAGGATCATACCACTAAGACCAAGGTCCTACCACTTGAGCCAACCCTTAAGGGTTTACTTAAGCAGAGATAAAAACGAAGAGCGACATGCACCTAAGAACTTTAAAAAAAAAAGCAATGGCAAAACTCAGAGGAGGAATAATCAGAGATTTATCCTTGTCATCAATCTTCTGTAGTAGAACAGCGATCTCACCTCTTTTTCTATTTGCTGGGCAAGCTCTCTAGTAGGAGCCAGTACCAATGCTAAAGGTCCATCACCACGGCGAACCGGAGATTGAGCCAGGCAATGCTGCATTAAATTGAAAAATCATTAAAAAATGAACTGCAAAACAAGGCATGAAGTAGAAGACAACCACTTAGCAGGCTAAATGTCCAAATCCCTGACCAAAAAATAAATGAGGAATTTATCATATGAGCATATCAAATATCATGACCTAAGACCTGTATCATCGGAATGGCAAATGCAGCTGTTTTGCCACTTCCTGTTTCAGCACAACCCAACAAATCCCTTCCACTGAGAGCGACTGGCATGGCCTGAGCCTGAATCGAAGTAGGCGTGGTGTATTCATGAAATGCTATATCCTTCATAATGCTAGGATCCAAACACTGAAAATATAGAAACACATATAGTTTCTTAAACTCCACGTGCACAAACTAGACCGGTTGGAATGAGAAATAAAACACAAATATTACCATATCCATAAAAGACTCAACGGGTGCAGGAGCGGGAGAGGAGTCCAAAGCGACAGTAACATCAACGTTGAGCCGCAAACGGACGTTTTCGACCTGTGTATGTAATAAAAACAGTTTCAGCAATCAACTTGAGCCATTTGTGAACATTTCAAAAACCAAGAAAGATTAGAAAGAAGTATCAGCGTATTACTTGCAATGTCCCGCACAAAAATGGAAAAAATACATTTATTCATACAAATAAATACGAATCAGTTGAATATAAGAAATTTCGAACAGTTTATCAATTATATTTCGAAGCCATTAGACATATGATATTTAATAATGATGAACCTAAAGTTTGACGCTTTAGAATGATAAAGTACATTGATAACATGCACATTGTCTATACTTCAACCAAAAAAGTGCCAAAAGTGTTGCAGAAAAAAAAAACAACCAAACGAATTACAAAGGGAAACACTAAACAAATTAACGCCGATTCGAAGCGTTTCCAGCTAAAAGATAGACTCAGAAACAGCAATTCACTATAAAACCTACGGAAGAAGCACCAAATTCCAAAAAGGTCGGGGAAAATGAAGCAAGAAAAACAGAGAACCTGTTCCGGCTTCATGCGTAGAACACGTTCGGAGGGATTCCAGTGAGGGAAAACGGGTTCGGGCACGGCGAGACGAAGAGAACGTGAGCTTTGACGAAAGTCAGTGGAGGACTTGGAGAGCTTGCTCCGGTCAGCGTCTAGGGTAAGAGACGAAGTTCCAGTGGTACTGGGGGTCGAGCCCGAGTTCCTGAGGTGCGGAGGCACATACGACATCGTTCTTCTCTGCCTGTACGGAGAGAGAGAGAGAGAGGACGGTAGAGTGAAGACTCAGGTTACGGTAGTGAGGTTATGTCCACGAGAGTTTCGTCTCAGCAACAAAACAGAGATATACCGATTTGAACTTTGTCTCTGAACTTGGGCCATGACGGACTTCAGATTCGTTTTGGTCTTAACTGGCTTTAAGCAAAGGCCCGACTATGTGGCCCAAAACAGGCTAACTATTTCTTTTTTCTGATCCAGCAAACGAATTCCGTTAAAAGATTTAAAAAGGTAATACTACTATATAATATATTTAAGTAATTCTACATACAGTCGTGGAGTGTGTAAGCATCATGCAGTCGCTTTGAAAAAGAGTGGGATCTACTGTTAAAAAATTAATTTCTTTTCATGTGGGTATCGTATTTATTCATTTTTTTAAAGCGACTGCACGACGCTTACGCACTCACGACTGCAAGTATCATTTCTCAATATATTTATCATCTCAAAGTCTCGCGATTGAAGCGTTACATTTTAAGTAGTTTCCGAAATTAATAAATTAAATAAAAGGTACTTAGAATTTCATTTAAATTAGTATGATTAGAATAATAAAATTCATATACAAATAAAATTTATCAATTAGGAAAAATGTGAATGGTATTCTACACCGCTATTTAGTCTGTTTAAAATTGAGTCGAAAAAGGAGAAGATGGAAATGAATGCGTATGCAACTATCATGGATAGTGATTTATTTGGAATGGCTACATTAATCATTATTATGTTTGTGCTTGTTTTGGTTGTTACCAAATATGCAATGAGAAAGATAGCTCCCTACCTTGGTTGCTGCATGGAATCAAAAGGTAGGTTTCACCTTCATGGACAGGGAAAGGATGTCCCATTGAAAAGGGACATGAATTTTAAAGGATGAAGCTGGTATTTCTATTTAGAGCATTGGCATTGGTGTTTCAATATGCAAATGCAAAATCACATAGTTTGGAAATTGGCTTTAATATTCAAGAAAAACTCACATATTGTATTAAACATATGTGAGTCAAAATAATAATAAAATATTATTTATTTTTTTCCAAAAATTAATTTTTTATATTTTTTACAATTAAAACTTGCTACATAAGATCTACAAATATACATCAATTGTGCTGTTCATATATGAAGAGCGAGAGAGAGAGCAAGTGAGAGGAGACAGAAAAAAGTAATAAAATAAAGGATGAATGGTGAATAGTGAATAGTGAATAGTGAATAGTAAATCTCCAAAAATGTAGTATATTGTTCATAACTTCATAGCAACCCAAATATTTACATATGCATAATCCAATATAGTAAATTTAGTGGTCTAGTTAGCTAAATATGTGTTTGCATTTGCATACAGATACACCAATGTCAATGCTCTTAGAGTATTGGCAATGGCTGTCAAGTCCAAATTCTGACTAAAACTTGAGATTTTGGCTAAAGCCAAAACTTTTAGAGAGGTTAATCCACATTGGACTAGCTATCTCAAAGTCAAACTAATAATATAATATTATTTATTTTAATAATATTTTTTTTGATATTTTTCATAATAACTTTTAACAAAATAAATTATTTATATTATATCTCATAACTTTATTTATAAACTTTTATGAGCATGTCCATGAGCATTTGCAAGCATACAAGTCTTCTTTAGCTGGATTTTTCTACTTCAGCATAATTTGTAAGACTCCAGCTTTTATATTATGATAAAAAAGATAAAGAAAAAGAAAAAAAAGCACCGTTGAAAATACAGAGAAAAAAAAAGAAAGGAAATAATAGAAAAGTCCAAAGATATTAAAAGGAAAATCAATAGTTTCTTTTTCTTTTTCTTTCCTAGATCTTATCTTTTTAGGCTGTTACTGCAAAGTCAAGAACACAGCATGCCTAAATATTTTTGGGGTTTTTTCTTATTTTTGTTAGCTTTACTTGGGCACCTAAGTATTTTTTTTTTTAAATGATAGGGTTACTACTTTCCTACTACTCATTTATTAGTCTTTTTATATTTGATTTTTTAAATTTTTTTATTTTACTTAATGGTTAAGGAAGTAACTATTAGTAAAATTATATTTTTTTTTAATTTTTTTTAATGATTAAGAATGTTAACAAAATATTTTTAAAAAATGATAAAAAAATAAATACACTATAAATAATAAATAAGTAGTAAAAGAGTATTAATCCTATCACTACTTTTTTTTTTTTTATTCTTTTGTTTTATGTTTTTATAATCCACAGCTACAAGATTGAGGAGCAAAATCATTATATTATTTCCAGACCTCAGCACAGTGTCTCGGTAACTTCGACCCAAAGAAAAACTAAACTCATCATCTTTCATATGCCAAGAAACAATAATTGCAACCGTATGAAAGCGTCGTATAATTATTTTAAAAAAAGTGAATGAATATGAGATTTATATGAAAAATTAATTTTTTAATAATAAACCTTATTATTTTTTAAAATGATTGCACGATACTTGTATATTTTACGATTATATGTACTATTACTCATCATATGCCACACATGAATTTTTAATTTGTATTTTTTTTCTTTATAAAATGTATGATCTATAGATAATGACTAGAATAACTCAATTAATTTAGGAGGAATAAAACTAAAAAATAGAAATAAATAAAAAAGTGTAGTGTGTAGTGTGATGAGTAGTAAAGCTTTATTAAAAAAATTGATAAAATCGGTTTTTAAAAGTTCTATACAAACTCTTTATAATGAGAAATGCTTTAATTATAAAGAGATTCGATAAAAATAAATTTATAAATTGATGCGGTTTGATGTTATAAGTTAGATTGTAAAATTATTTTTATTGTAAAGTAAACCTAACGTGTTACGAATTATATAAAAATATATTAATTTGTGAGTTTATTTTTATAGAATCTCTTTGTAATTATAGTACTTTTCCTTTAGACTAATCATTTATTTTATCTTCGGAAGTAATAGCCATTCCTCATGTTCAAGAATATTTATTTCCATAAAATGGTTATTCCTTATTGTAAAAAATAACCAAACAAAGGATACTCTATTTTAGTGGGAAATATTGATTATTAATATTTTAATAGTTAACAATAATTAATTATCAAGAGTACAAAATGATTGCTATTTTTTTTAAAAAAAAAATAATTTGTATAAGTCTCAAACAGATAAATTTTACATAATTTCTATGTAAAAAGTAGACATCACCATAAAAAAATATAAAATATATTATTTTTAATGTGACCTACATATTTACTAATAACCTACCTTAATGTCCAAAATATAGAAAAAGAAATCATGACTGAAAACAAAACATATTGGAGGAAAAAAAAAAAAAACATATTGGAAATCCATAAATAGAAGGGAACAACTGACACAAAGGTGACGTGGATAAATGTGGACGAAAAAAGTTGAGGGGTGGTGGAGGTAGCTTTAACGTTAAAAATCAGGCTATTTGTGGTGGCTATGTTTGAGGGGAGGTAGGTAAGTGGTGGTGCCATTTGTTCCACGTCCCTTTTCATGGTGGTAGGTAAGGTTAGCCTTTTGAACTCGTCTTCCCCTTTCCATTTTATCCCTATCCTTAGTTATACAAATCAAATCATCTCATTTTATATAATATTTATAATTTTATAAAATTTTTACATAAAATATAATAAATAATTTAATTTTTTAAATCATAAAATTAAAAAATATTAAAAAAATATATTATAACAATAGTTTATTCAACTTTCAACTTTTATCTCATTTCATCTGTGTAACCAAATGAGGCCATCTTTTACCTTCCACAATTATTATTGTTATTATTTTTAGAAATATTTTAATCACAAAAAGATTACATAAAAGTAATCTTTCAAATTAACATTGCTTAAGGTGGTTCGTTAGATTTTAAAGTTATTTTTCTTAACATTTTTTTAAAGAAATTACCTTATTTCAGGAGATTTATTATACATCAATTACTATTTATTCTCACATCCATATTTATAACTTTTTTTATAGGGTGTGAGAGTATTTTTTATAAGATATATAATTATTTTTTATAAAATGTGAGATATGAGATAATAAATAATAACAGATGAGACAGAAATTTTCAACGGCAAAAAGTTCAAACATTTTAGTGACGACATGGATTTTGGACGACATGGTTGCCCCTATTTAAGATTTGACTTTAAAGGTTTTATTGGATATAAAACCTTAGCGAGATGTAAGCTTTACTATTCTTTTTCTTTTAATTTGAAATTATTAAAATTGATATTTTGTACTCTATAAACTAGTTTTGATCATCAAATAATAATATTCCAATTAAGATTTGGCAATAAGTTCGTGTCATGTTAATTTTTTATTTATTTATTTATTATCTTAAAAGTAAGACTAACTAATAATGCCATGCATAAGGAAAATGATAATTGAATAGTATAATGGGTCGATTTTAATGATAATGATGTAAAATATAAAATTGAAAAATAATGTTAGTGTTCATTCTATATTTTATAATTTTCAATCAAATTTGTTGATGCAACACACATTATAAGAAATAATCACTTAAGTAAATAATCACTTAAAATATATCACATTACGCTTAAGAAATAATAAAATTGAAGATGAAAAATATTATTTATTTATTTACTGAATGCAATATTTGTTATTTAAGTAAATAATCAGATTTTCAATAAAATTTATTTACCGAATGCAATATTTATAATTTTCAATCAAATTTTGTTGATGCAACACACATTAAGTGGTTTCATATATCAATTATTTAAGTAAATAATCACTTAAAATACATCCCATTACACTTAAGAAATAATAAAATTGAGGATGAAAAATAATATTTATTTATTCACCAAATTCAATATTTATTATATATGCATCTAAAAAAATGAGTAACGTTAGATACGGTCTTATAGTTTGTAGACTTTGCCCTACACACTTCATTTGAAATTATTTTTTTAATAGTTAATCTCGTTTTTTTTAAAAGAAATGTGCGATACTTATACACTATAACTATAAATATTATTTTTACAAAAACAAAACTGCCTAATTTTAAACAAAAAATATTCACAACCTCCTAACACTCCACACTCCACATTATTTTTAATTATTATTATTTTTTTCTTTTATTAAATATTTATTATATGAATAATGAGTAAAATATTTAAAATAATTTTAAAAAAATAAACTTAAAAAAATTTTAAAAAAAATATTAAAAATTTTAAAAAATGTGGAGTACAGACCTCAATTTTAAAACTCAATTTTTTTTAATAGTTACTGTGGGGCCCATTAAAGTTATTAGGCAAATTAATATATATTTATATATATATATATATTGATACGGTGGTCGATGGTCCAAGTGTGTAAGGTGGAACCAACACGTAGGACGACTGATATTAGGATTATTGGGGGGTAGGTAGCATGTGAGAGAGCTAACTCCAGAAGACTCTAACGACGCCGTCAGACATAACGGCATTTTCAGCCGGCGAGCTGAAGCTAAGCTACCCATTCATTTATAAAGCTCAAGCCATCCTGCAGAATTTGAGAATATCTAGATTTGACTTTTTCTCTTTTTTTTTTTTTTCTCTTTTATGATGCAACCTTTTTTTTTTTAAATATTATCTATTCAAAATATTACGACTGCCGGAATTTAGACTCTTTAGACGTGTTAATTACTCCACCACGATCATGAAAGTTGACCTCCTTTTTTTTTTTTTTTTTTTTTGGTCAAGGTACTTCGAAAATAAAAATTCATTACACCACTTTAATATTCTATTTTTATTTATTTAAATAAGATGTGACACATTTATCACTATTTAATAACTATATATTAAATATTTTTTTATTATTTAAAGGTGAAAAATGTGCTACATCTTATTTAATAGAATAAAAATAAGATGAGCGTGTGATATATATTATTACTCTTTTTAAAAATAGGTACTACAATATCTGGTGATAAAACAAATTTGAGAAATGATATTTGTAGTCATGAAATGTATAAATACTGCGTAACTTTTTTGAAATAAGTGAATAAATATAAAATTTACATGATAAAAATTAATTTTTTAATAGTGAATCATACTCTTTTTCAAAATGATTATGCGACACTTGCGTACTCTACGGCTACATCTAGCATTACTCAAAAAGTTTATTTAATATTATTTATATAAATAGTAATACTAGATATAATTTTAAGGTATGTAAGACTTTGTTTAGTTACGCAAATGAGATGAGAAATATATGTTAATAGTAGTAAGATAGTTTGTAATTTACTTATAAAGAAAAAGTAAGATAATTTGTAATTAGTAGTGAAATTGTTTGAGTTAAGATGCTTTATGAGATTTTAAAAAATGAGAGAAAAAAATTGAATAAAGATATTATAAAATTATAAAATTTATTATTATTTTTGTTTTGGTATTTGAAATAATTGATTTTTTTTAGAAGTTTAGAAAAATTGTAACGATTAGATAATGATTAAATAAAAAAATGAAAAATTTATAATTAAAAAGTGTTTATATTTGAATGGTATTTAGATATTGAGATGATATGAGATGGTTTGTGAAACCAAATAAAATCTAAATTTCGTGCACTTTCTTTAAAAAAAGATGCGATCTACTATTAGAAGGATAATTTTTTTTTATATAAATTTTATATTTACTTATTTTTTCCAAAAAGAATAAGAAAAATAGTCGAAGCATCCATGAATTGGCTGATTGAGTGCGGTGACGATCTTGCGAGGAAAAAAAAAATTGTTCGATCTTTAGAGGTGGAAAAGAATTTTGTTTGAATTTAAACAACGAGAGATAAATATATAAATTGAATTTTATAATATATATAAATTTACACAAATAACAATTAAGGGTTTTGCTAGATACAAGCGAGTTCGTGTACTACATCGCGTACCAATGATTTTTTTTATTTAAAAAATAATGAAAAAAATTTTTTTGAGAGAAGAAGAAAATCTCCTATATCATAAAAATTATTTTTATCTTTAATTCACATCGTTTCGTTAAACATATGTATTACAAGTCAATATTGGTTCACGAATTGGTGTACAAACTTACTTGCAATAAGATTTTTCCAACAATTAATATAATCCCGACGAAGATTTTTGCCCCTCCACCTGTTCCTTATATTAGGAGGGTACATAGTACGGAGTGGATTGTACCTTCATCAATGATTTTCTTGTTTCTTTATTTCTTTCATTTTATTCATCATCATTTACTCTCTTTAATTTAGAAATTAGAGTAGAAATCTTGAAATACTTGAGACGGGAAAAATAATAATAATAAAAATCCTGCGAAGCTTAGGTGGCAGTGTGCCGTCGTGGCCAAGTTGCAGAAAAAGGTAACATTAATGAGTCATTATATATATATATATATATATGAATAATTTTACATATAATTATAAATTATGTAACTGTCGCGTAATCGTTTTGAAAATAAGTAAGGTTTATTATTAAAAAATTAATTTTTTTTATTTGGATCTTATGTTTTATTCATTTTTTTCAAAACGATTACGTGACAGTTACATAATTCACGATTGTAAATATCTTTTCTATATATTATATATATATAGGTAGAGTAATGCTACGTATAACTTTTAAATAAATAAATTCTTTGTAAGAATGTGGATCGAAGAGCTCGTATAAGACTAATCTATTTAGAATTTTATATAAATCATTTCTCTTACATATGTGACAAAACTGCATCAAACACAATAATTATTAGATAAGGACGATTCTATCGTTGTTACATATAACATACATACTAATGATAAAATCAGAAAGTGATACAACTTTTAAAAAAATTTGATAAAAATAAATTTAAAAATTGACGTAATTTTATATGATATGTTAAATTTAATACTTTATAATTAAAATAATTTTAGAATCTAATATATAATATTAAACAACATCAATTTATTTTTATAAAATATTTTTGTAACTAAAATATTTAGATAGTACGTATATATCTATCATTATCAAGGAGTAGTTTTCGCTTCTCAAACTGAAAAACCAATAAACAAGTAAAATTTAAGCAAGGAACGTTATCTATTCGATAAGTGGCATTTAATTAGTGGCTAGCTAGTGCTCGCACGTAGATCTAGCAAGCAAGTTGACCAGTACCACAAGTTAGCATGTTTGACTGTTTATGTTGGAAATTAGTATACAGATGATCTTAGAATTTAGAAAGGAAACTTGCACGTCGAGAAAGAAGAAACAATAAAAGAGACAGCTTGGTGGGTATTTGAACTTGGATATATTATACGATCAGTTACTTGGATAGAGAATCTTTGATCCATCACTTGAGGTTCAAAAATATGAAGAATTAGGTCCCGTTTGGATGATAGATTCAATCTAATTTTAAGCTGAAATTAATATCTAAGTACCTAACTCTCAAATTATTAAATTTATTTCAATTCAAAATTTATTTATACGTGAGACTCATAACTATTTTCAATTCAACATTTCTTTACATACGGGATCCACAACCTTTTTTAATTTTTCATAAATATATCTAAACTCATTTTAACATTTAAACTCATCTTAAATGGATCTCATAAAAATAATATATAAAAGTAATATATATATATATATATATATATATATAAAAGTAATATTAAATACAAGTCTCAAATAAACAAATCTTATACCAACTATTTTTAAAAAAAAAAGTAGATCTCATACAAATCTCACTGATAGAATAGGTTTCTTTATATTTTTTTAAGTGAAATATATTTTTATACAATAATTTATTCGAGATTTATCTATTTTGAAACTTATAAAAATCATCTATTATATTTTATATTTGTACGTATAATTAACTAAACTGATCAGTACCCATCATGCATATATCGTTTGAGAACGTACAGACACGACTATACGAATTGTCAACATCAATCGGTCTGAATTTTTCTTCGACGTCGAGAGTTTGCTATACATACAAAATTGGTTGGTTTGGCTGAGCAGATCAACTAACGATTGGTTCGACTGTAATTAATGAAGTAATGGGATTTTGAACTTTTCTTCGTCATGATCGGGGGGGAGTTTAATTGCATGCATTGAATTGGTTTGGCTAGCTGAACTGAATTTAAACGATCTATTGGCTCGGCTTTTTTGGAGTTGGATGTATATATATCGATCTAGCTACCTTTCAGTAATGAAGTAAAAATGATATTTGACCAAAATTAATTTACTTCTTATAGTCTTTAATTCTATTAGTTTTAATTGTATTTATTCATGACTTCACACATTTTAAATTGTTAGCAACTTAAATGATAATCATTTAAAACATTTTAAAAGTAAAATTTATATGAAAAAATTTACATTTTCATTCGTCACGAGTTTTAATTTTTCACGGGATTTTATTGGATAGTAAATTGAGATAAGATGAATTAAGATAAAAATTGAATCAAATATTGTTAGAATATTATTTTTTAATATTATTATTGTTTTAAAATTTGAAAAAGTTGAATTATTTATTATATTTTGTATGAAAACTTGAAAAAGTTATAATGATGTGATGAAATGAAATGTAATGAGATAGGATGAAATGAAACACTACTATATTTGGTTGTAATACTCAGTTGATCTCAGTCTAATTTTGAGCTGAATCTAACATCTAAACATCTAACTTTCAAATTACTAAACTCATTTTAACTCAAAATCTCCTTACTCGTGAGACCCACAACCTTTTTCAACTTAACACATCTTTATACGCAAGATCTACAACCTTTTTCAACTTCCCATAAAAAGTATTAAATTCATCTTAACATTTAATCATAATTTAAACTCAGTTTAGATAGACTCCACATAACTCCCTCCACTATTATTCATAAAGAACTGAACTTAGCTCAACATTTAAACGCAACCTTATATCCAAATGGAGAGAATTACATATACTATATGTGTATTTAGCATTATTTTAAAAAAATTGATGCACAGACGGATGAGTTTGTTTATCTGAATAGAACAGTAAAGATTTTTACATCGCATACTATTTACGTATCATAATTTAATTTATAAGATTTAATTTTTAAAATTTGATTTTTATATTAAATTATACTCGTAGATCTTTTGTGATGGAAAGACGAATTCAAATAAAATTATTGATCTGAAAATGGTATGTATGGACAAACAGGTCGCATTAGACATTTTCTCAGCTCACCAACCTATACTCACCTACTACGCAAAGTGCCTTCTGCGTTTGTAGTTATACCAGTTTCGAGCCGACTTTACATCTGACTCACGCCGTTAACTCCAATAATCCTTTGTCCACTCCCCTTCTCGCACATGCTCACCAGAAATTTAAATCATGTTCCATAGAAGAGCTGCTCGCCCCGCCTTCTTATAAATCACACCCTTCAACCACCTACATCTCAGCCTCAGCACCATCTCCACCCCAACACTCCTGCTCTCTGCCCTCTAACTTCCCTTCTTTCTTCACCACGAAAATGGATCTCCTCCTCTTGGAGAAGACCTTGTTAGCCCTGTTTCTAGCCGCGGTTGTGGCTATAACCATTTCTAAACTCCGTGGGAAGCGTTTTAAGCTGCCTCCGGGTCCCATACCGGTGCCGGTTTTCGGAAACTGGCTTCAAGTCGGCGATGACTTGAACCACAGGAACCTCACCGACATGGCCAAGAAATTCGGGGACATATTCTTGCTCCGGATGGGCCAGCGTAACCTCGTGGTAGTGTCGTCGCCGGACCTGGCCAAAGAGGTCCTGCACACACAGGGGGTGGAGTTCGGGTCCAGGACCCGGAACGTGGTGTTCGACATATTCACCGGGAAGGGCCAGGACATGGTGTTCACGGTTTACGGCGAGCATTGGAGGAAGATGCGGCGGATCATGACCGTCCCTTTCTTCACCAACAAGGTGGTCCAGCAGCACAGGTTTGGGTGGGAAGACGAGGCGGCGAGCGTGGTGGAGGAGCTGAAGAAGACTCCAGAAGCTTCGACGACTGGGATCGTCATAAGGAGGCGGTTGCAGCTGATGATGTACAACAACATGTACAGGATCATGTTCCACAGACGGTTCGAGAGCGTGGACGACCCTTTATTCGTGAAACTCAGGGCTTTGAACGGAGAGAGGAGTAGATTGGCCCAGAGCTTTGAATACAACTATGGCGACTTCATTCCCATTTTGAGACCTTTCTTGAGAGGCTACCTCAAGATCTGCAAGGAAGTCAAGGAGAGGAGGTTGCAGCTTTTCAAGGATTATTTCATCGAGGAGAGGAAGTAAGTTCACTCATTAATTATCTAATATTCCTTTTCTTTTCAATTTTTTTTTTCCTTTTACGTCTCGTTAGTCTTATTTTTTCCAGGACAATATATGGATTTCAATAAATAAAATAAAAAAATTAAGCTTTTTAATAAACTAATGAGTTAACGATTACTTGTCTAAAAAGAATTAACATAGCTTATATTAAAAAAGAGTGGGTCCATATTAAAAGATAGAACTTGTGTATTTAAAATTTAAATTTAACATAAATCATTAGTTATATATACTTGTCGTATTATCAAGTGACGTGGATTTCTTTGTAATCATCGAAGTCAATATCTATACCACATATGAATGTTCTCATTCGTGCCTATGTCGATACTGTATATGTTGAAGTGATCAATAAAATAAAAAATACGTCAACCTCTAGTCAAGATATTTATTTGGCTAGTTTTGTAAGATTTTAAAGAGTTATTCTCATTACGACTAGTCGTAGATAAAAATTATTAAATCTACGGCAGGATACGTTGATGTTTTCGATGTAGCAAGTGGATTTGTAAATAGATATTTTAAAAATGGAAAATAGAAGGATTAATATAAAGAAATTAATATGGTAAATGAACTGTGTGGCAGGAAACTGTCGAGCACAAAGGCAACGGACAACGAAGGATTGAAATGTGCGATGGACCATATTCTGGATGCTGAGAAGAAAGGGGAAATCAATGAAGACAACGTGCTTTACATTGTTGAAAACATTAACGTTGCTGGTAAGTTCTGTTCTTTTATCTGTCCATTTTAACCCATATTAGAATGGCTAGTTACCAATTTACCATCTCTTTCTCTATATAATTGCATGTTCTCGCAAGTCTCATGCTATTAATGCTGAAGCCAGCTGGAAAAATAAATTAATTTAAAAGTCTATGATTTGGATTCAAAGAAAAGAAACTAAGAAAGTATGAGCTCCTACTTTTTACTATTTATAATATTAAAATGTGTAAGTTTCGTATATTTTATTTAAAAAAATGGTTAATTTTGAGATATAGATAAAAAAAGAAAAAACTTTTTTAATGACAATTTTTTTTTTTAAAAGGAATACACGATACTTACATACATAATTCAAGATTATTATATTTTCGTCTTATTATCCTTGATTACTGCTTATTTGTATTATGATTATTAAATTATTAAAATCATCATATAATAATCAATCATAAAGATTGACAATTTAGATACTTAATAGGATTTTAACTATTCAAAGTAAATGGAAATTCGAATTGTTAAATAATAATAATAATAATAATAATAATAATAATTTGAGATATAATGTGATTGATCTTTTGAATTAAAAAGACTTGCTTTAACAGTTGAACTTTCGACTATATTTATATTATCTAAAAAAAGTGAGAGCCAGAACTTTCGAATTGTCGTTGTCCCTTGAATCTAAATATTTTTTTTACTTTTTAGATAATTAAATACTTTAAAATATATCCTATGATAAAAAAAATATATCCTATGTCAAAGTTCTGGCCGACTTTATGGACACCTCAGCCCACCAAATCACGCCTGCCACTACTTACTATTCTCTTGTGTTTGATAATTTTCACTCCTCTCTCTTAACTCTTCCATTATAAAATAAGTTTAGGTCCAAAAATACATTATGTATTGAGGATTAGGTCCTCAATCTCTGGACTAAAGTGAATTAGGTACTTTAGTAGTCAGCTATCAGCAAGTCTTGGGAGTAGGTATGGATTGGTGTCCCAAGTAGTTGAACCCCACCAATCATCACTCACCAGCTGAGGTTGGTGGCACCTCATGACACCTTACCAAGGAGGTTAGGTAATTTGGGTGAACAAATCTTGAGCTTGAATCCTTGATCATGATTTTCACACCCTAATTTTGAGAAAAAAGTTATTCTAGAGGAAGCTCGAGAATATTTAAGCATTAAGATAGACGAGTAAAAATAATAAATTATATATTGATCAAATGGGAGTGTATGTTATAAGACGATTGACGTAGTTTATCTTGGAGATTTTTCCCTTAGATATTTTCCCTTTTTCCTACATTTTAAGTTTTGAACATTTTCATTTATTCAGATTTTCATTTTGTATGGATTACTTGTACCAGATACACAATGTTATTAACAATGAAAAAAATCTTTATTGTTGTGGAACAGCTATTGAAACAACACTATGGTCTATTGAGTGGGGGCTTGCAGAACTTGTGAACCATCCTAGAGTCCAAAAGAAGCTCCAGCAAGAGCTTGATAAGGTGCTTGGACCTGGTGTGCAAGTCACCGAGCCTGACATCCAGAATCTCCCTTACCTTCAGGCTGTGGTCAAAGAGGTTCTCAGGCTCAGGATGGCAATCCCTCTTCTTGTACCACACATGAACCTCAATGAGGCAAAACTCGGTGGTTATGATATCCCTGCAGAAAGCAAAATCTTGGTGAATGCATGGTGGCTCGCCAACAACCCAGCCCACTGGAAAAACCCAGAAGAGTTTCGCCCAGAGAGGTTCTTGGAAGAGGAGTCCCAGGTTGAGGCCAATGGAAATGACTTCCGGTTCCTTCCCTTTGGTGTTGGAAGGAGGAGTTGCCCAGGAATTATTCTTGCATTGCCAATTCTTGGAATCACTTTGGGGCGTATGGTACAGAATTTTGAGCTCTTACCTCCTCCAGGACAGTCCAAGCTTGATACCACAGAGAAGGGTGGGCAGTTCAGTTTGCACATTTTGAAACACTCCACCGTTGTTGCAAAGCCAAGATCATCTTAACTCTAGGCCTCTCTCCTTGTGTTTTCTTTCTTGGTTTAATTTTCAATGTGATCAGATTGTTAAAGATGGCCAAGGTTCTGAATGTCGGATTGAACTGAAGAATGTCTGAATACGCTGTGTGGTGGGCATGGAAATGTGTAAATCTGTGAACTTTTGAAGTTGTTTTTAAGAATATATGTGCAAAATAAGTTGGTGTTGTCAGATAACTGAAATGTGTCCTTAACAAACTTACATTCCCAAAAGAGGATGGGCAAGGAAATTTTATCTTGGGTGACATAAAAGAGAGCTCTAATTTGTTAGAATCTATAAACGAATCACATTTTCCACCGATTTATTTATTATTAAATCATCAATTTCTTATACAAGAATTATAACTTACAAACTATACTTTTGATATAATATTAAAGACAACTACTAGATCTACAAAAAAATATCAGTTTTTAAATTTACTTTTATAAAATCTCTTGTATCCTCAAATACAATCTCCTGTTTTGATGACCCTATTTATAGATGAAAAGGCTCTTATTAATGCTTCTCCGCAGTGGATGTTTTAGGGTTCGTTTGGTTTCTTGATTGCATTCAGCTCAGTTGAGTTCGATTCAGATTTAGACATCTTCTAATATTCAAATATCAAACTCACAAATTATTAAACTCATCTCAACATAAAATCTATTTACATGTGAGACCTACAACCTTTTTAACTCTACACCTCTTTACACTAGGAACTCATAATCTTTTTCAACTTCTCATAAATACATCTAAACTCATTTTAACATCTAAACACATTTAAACTCATCTTAAATAAGTCCAATATAATTCATTCCACCATTTCAATTTATTACTATTCATATAAAAAAAAATTAATTAAATTACACTTAACCAGCGTTACAAATTTCAGATGCGCAGGATCTGAAGTCGGTCATATCCTGTCTGGATTCTACACCATCCAGTTGCTGCTGGTATTGTCTTAGAGGACAACCATCCATGTTGCTTTTACTTTTATACGTATGAGGAAGTGGACCAGTTTTATCCTTCATTAAATGCCTCGTTGAGGTCATAACTCCCAACTTGGCAACTTGCCAACTGATTTTTTTGGCCAATAATTTCCATCAACCCACCCAAAAGACAGACAAAAAGGACTAAAAGATGAGTTTATGATATCTGTCAAACACCATTTAATTAAATCACATCAGAGTAGTTGGTAAGCTGCTTTAAGAACAGAAAGCTAGCTTTCTAATTTGATTTTGAAGCAATAAAAATAAAAGAAAAGAAAATACTTCTTTTAAGATAAAAATTACTTTGAAAATAGTGTGCCACCAAACGGATGTCACCCATCAACTGGCAATACAATTCTCATCATTAAAATTGTTTCATGATAAGTGTAACGTCTTGGTGATTATAATTTGGGTACTTATATTCCAGAAAATATGACATTTCTGTCGGTGCAAATGTATTAATTTTCAGAAAAGAATATTTGTTAGTGACATACGTACGTGTGCATCACCACCTCGTCCACTCTTATTGTTACAGCTCGACTTAAAGAAAATTATGAATTACGACTTGTATATATTAATTTCTTTAGACAAATTGCTGAATTATGTTTTAATATTAGATAAGGAGAGGTTTGGATTTAAAACCTACCTCAACTCATCTTATCATTACAATTTTTTCAAATTTCTATACAAAATATAATAAACAATTCAATTTTTTCAAATTCTAAAAAAACTTTCCCAAATTCTCACACAAAATATAATAAACAATTCAACTTTTATTCGATTATTCATAAATCATCTCAAACTCATTTATGAATCCAAACATTTCCTAGTCTTAGGGTGTGTAAATTTGCATACTCAATCTGAAAAGTATGAAGAGCTTTGCAACACAACCTCCACCACACTCTACACTCCACATTTTTTTAAATTTTTTAAATTTTTATTTAATTTTTTTTTGAGTTTATTCTTTTTAAATTATTTCAAATTTTTTATTCATTATTCATATAATAAATATTTAATAAAAAAAATAATAAAAATTAAAATTAAAATTAATGTGGAGTGTTAGGAGGTTGTGAAAATTTTTTGTTGTAGTTGATGTATAAAAATCCTTGCAAAATTATAAAGCAAATAATTTAATTTCTTCCAACTTTTGGAGCCAGCGTTGAGGTTGCCTATATAATTTGAAGCAAACCAAACAAGCTTTCCTGCCTTCCTAGTTGAAAAACTTCATTTTCTGTACAACAGCCTACTGCAAGATCATTGGTGGTAGATGAATCTCATGTTGGTAGATATCAACTTCGTATATGCTCCACCGTGTGCTCTAAATGACTATCTTTCAAAGTTTGGGCATAGGAGGTAGTATTAAGAGAAGTTGCATTTTTATAGAAGCAGTAATCTGGAAAGAACCATAAGTTGACAGTATAATTTGTATACCATTCACATTCTTAATCCATGAAATTAAGTCCTTCTAACTAACATAATTCTCTCCCATGTATGAGAATTAATTAGATTTCCAATATTTCGACATGAACCTATGCTTCAGTAGCAGTAAAAATTCTCAAAACTATGGTGTTTATCCAAATATTGAGCCATACCCCTTTCTTAGGAAGAGGTCACAACCCAATCATTTTCTTGATATAGCCCTCACTTGTAGCGGAGGACTACCATACGAGAAAACATTTTGTTTTCCTTTGATCTTTTTTATATTAAAAAAAAAATACTTATAGAAGCAGTAATCTGGAAAGAACCATAAGTTGACAGTATAATTTGTATACCATTCACATTCTTAATCCATGAAATTAAGTCCTTCTAACTAACATAATTCTCTCCCATGTATGAGAATTAATTAGATTTCCAATATTTCGACATGAACCTATGCTTCAGTAGCAGTAAAAATTCTCAAAACTATGGTGTTTATCCAAATATTGAGCCATACCCCTTTCTTAGGAAGAGGTCACAACCCAATCATTTTCTTGATATAGCCCTCACTTGTAGCGGAGGACTACCATACGAGAAAACATTTTGTTTTCCTTTGATCTTTTTTATATTAAAAAAAAAATACAAATCTATCTCCAAACAGTGCTAGCTAAGATGTTACAAGCCTATCTCTTCAGCTAAACCAAACCATGGAAACAACTTCCACATTACTTTGGAAGGGGTGAAAGATGAAAAGGGAAAATGCAATATTATACCAAGAAGTAAATGCCAATGGGAGAAGCACAAACTGCAAATCTCAGATTCTATAAATAGAATTGGATTGACTGGCAAAAGTCAATTTTATTAGGTGGGCTTAGAAAATCAAACTGATGTTTAAACAAAACAGTTGCCTCCACCCAATAACAGTCTCCACTCGTTCCCTTACACAAGAAAATAAGAGTATTGCTAGGTACAAACCCCAAATAGACAAGCCCCGCGCAGACCTTTTGTAAAAATGTGGGTTCCACTAAAAAGAAAAAAAGTTTCTTTTTTTCTTTTTAGTGGAACCCACATTTTGTACTGCGCCGGACTTGTCTATTTGGGCTTGCACAAATAATTTCTCTTTAGATAAATAGAAAAAATACTGGACAAAATTAGCATTTAAAAGAATCTGAACATGTACCACAAATTACTGGAAGAACATTTTTTTAATCAATTTCTCAACTCAGAAACATGGTGTGTTATGCCACTAATCAAGGTCACAAGTTACCAGGAGTGAGCCAACAGAAGCCCTGCACCTTTCCACCCCAAGTTGTCGCTCCCACTACCAAACTCTGCAGGAAAGAAATGAGAACAGGTGACAAAATGGAATGTATCACATGCTATTAGCAACCAAACAAGACCAAAATTGATAAAAAATAGAGCAATTACCTACCCATTCTCAGTGGATTCAGGAACCTAGCAGGAATCAAGTGTAAGCTTTGACAACGACAATCCTCGTAATAGCAACTGTGCAGAAATCAAACATCAAAACACCAAATGATCTTCCAATGCAAATGCAACAATGCAATTTCATAAAAAATAAAAAAAAAAAGTCAAAAGAAAAACTTACCATGGCATCCTTTTACATCCAATTGTCTCCAAACAGTGGTGGACTGCCTTTTGGACAAATGGGCACCCTTTGTCCCAGCATCTTGTGGAAATCATTCTCGATGTCCCTTCTCATCAACGATGCCTTCATTTAACCCTCTCCTTCTACTCCTCATCCTCAACCTCAACCTCAGTGACCACACATCGGTGTTCTCGCTCCTCAGCAACGAGTATTCACCTTTTCCCTTCCTCAATTTATGTTACCCTTTGTACCTCCTACGCCAACCAGAGCCTTACACAAGGTCCTCCTTGTCGTCAGATCCCAAAACCAAGTGGCCTCTGCCACCGAAGTCCGTTCCTTCCTCTCCGCCTATATTTTCTCTTTTTCTTCTTCCCCCTTTTTACTATTTCTCCTAATATGTGAAGAATAGTGTAAGAGATGAAGCTTCTTTGAATAGGGAAGAATAAGACAAGAAAAGATATAATCACCACTAAGTTCTTGACTTTTTGCAAAAATTTCCACACCATTGATTTTTAGCTTTCTAATGTACTTCGAGCCAAATTCTGCAATCACAATTTAACAACAAATAAATACTGAGCAAAAAGAGAAAAAAAGAAGGTGAAGGTGAAGAAGATGGATACCATGAAGCATTGAGAAAAAGCGGTGAGTAAAATACTCAGAATGACATAAATCCATCCATGAGCAATCTTGGACAAATCCCCACCCGTCTCTCTCTTGCATCTTGGCAGTAAGATGAGACAGACCTCTCTATTTTACAGCATCTGCAAACACCTCAATAGACGCACACCTTCGGGCAGCGATATCAAACTAGGGCAATCCAAAATCTGAAACTGTTGAAGTGATGTCCAGTTGCAGATCCATTCGGGTATGACCATCAAACTACGGCAATCTGAAATCTGGAGCGTTTGTAGAGTGGTAACATGTTGGAGACCGGATGGTAGAGACACCAATTTTGGAATTCCTTTGAATCGCAAAGATTGGAGGCTCTTAAGGCCTTGCCATTGGATCCCATCCTCATTATTGCCACCTATATCAAGCTCCAAACAATCTTCAAGCACCAGTTCTTGAAGTGCAGTGAGATATTGAATACCTTGGGAGAGAGTCTCTAATCCATTGCACCGACTTATCCGCAAAGACTCAAGAGAAACAAGGTTTCGCAGCCCCTCCTCGAGAAGAACTTGTAGATCTGATATCTCGTGTAGTTGTAGACGCTTCAATTTTGAGGTATGGCTTTCTAGTGTACCCATATTCATCATCATTGCCTGTTGCACTAGCTCCCAGTTGACATTCCACAGGTTCAACTCTTCTTCAAGACACGGAAACATCGGCAAGGAAGTCAACAAAGGGCAAAACTCGACAGACAGTTTTGAAAGGCAAGGAAATGAATGGAGCAAACGAAGCTCCCTCCTCCACCACCCTTTAAGATTAGGCAATCAAAGAGATGGAGTTCCTTTAGTGACGGGAAGAATGCTACTGGTGCCAATAAAGAAGAAGAAGAAGAAGAAGACTCATTGCCATCACCGCTATCTGATGATATGTACTCCATATTGGCAAATAAGTTCATAGAAAGACGCTTAAGCAAAGGCAGTCGACTCAATGGTGGCAAACTTTGTAATTTATTACACCATGATAATTTAAGTTCAACAAGATTAGTGAGTGACAAAAGCCAACTCGGAAACCTCACTCCCCTGTAGCCACTTAAGGCAAGTTTTCTAAGATTGGGGTGAGGCTGCAAGCCTTCCAATTTCATTTCATCGACGACAATGTCTGTATCCTTGGTATCTGTACGATATTTGGCATCCCATGTTAATTCCAGAGAGCAAAGATGTTGTTTCTCCTTTAAATTTGCAGCCTTGTAATCGAATCCAGCAACACCTTTCCCACGTTCCAAATTGCCAATCACTAAATTCCCTTTTAGGAAGTTTAGTCCATTTAATTCGTTTAGTCCACCACTATGCATGCTGGGGGAATCTGAGGAGACCACGAATTTTGATAATGACTGAAGATTAGTCAATTGTCCCAATCCACAAGGCATATAAGTCAGATTAAAGCATCCACCAATATCAAGATGCCTGAGGTTGACTAATCTTTTAAACTCTCTCGGCCATTCTTCAAGTGAACTACAACCATCGAGTATTAATGTCTGCAAATTTTGCAATCTAGTTAAAGAATCCGGCAGCTTCTTCATACGATATATTTCAGAAAGATCCAGATATCTTAGATGCATCAGCTTACAAAAAAGATTCGGTGTTAAGAAATAATATGGAATTCTATGCAAGTCTAATGTGCGCAACGACTTGAGACTTGAATAAATTGCACCATGTTCTAACTTGTTCGAAAGCTTGTAGCCACTCGATAATAGAAATGTTCGTATCCCACTTGCTCTGGAAACTAAAGTTAAGAAAGAGGAAAAATCCCCAAAGTAACCAGCTGCTACATGCCGGGTTCTCTTGTCAACTTTGTCTGCTTTATACTCTAATCTGGCGACTAACGGTCCTGCCACTGAGATAGCAAGATCATGCATGAGGTCATGCATTTTGCAGCTAGTGACGTCACCCAACCAATCTATTTCAGCTTCTTGAAAGAATGATCTCCAAAGTAAATCCATGAAGTATTCTTGACCAACATCTTCGAGGCATTGATTTTGGTCTGATAACTTGATATATCCTTGTGATATCCAAAGATTAATCAATTTTGATTTAACGATCTCATGATCTTTTGGAAATAAACTGCAATAAGCAAAATACTGTTTCAAATGTGGTGGAAGTTGATTGTAACTCAACTTAAGAGTTGGTAATATGTCATTTTCATTTTGAGATATTCTTGAAAGTTCATTATCCTTAAAAGACAACCACTCTGTTTCTGGGTTTCTCATGTACAATAGCCTTCCAATTGTCTTGATGGCAAGAGGGACACCAGAACACTTTTCAACAATCTCATTTCCGACTGACATGATTCCTAAATTTTCTAACTGACCCTTTCCAAATGCCAGTTGTTTAAATAGAGACCATGACTCATGTTTGTCTAGACCCTCTAATAGATATGGTTTACCTGCGTACATAATCTTGGCAACCATTTTACTGCGCGTGGTTACTAATATTTTGCTGCCTCTGGCACCACCCATTAGCAGTTGTTTCAACTTAAACCATTCTTCAGGATCCTCATTCCACACATCATCCAAGACAAGTAAGTATTTCTTACCATCGATTTCTGTTTTAAGAAAACTGATCAATGTACTCATTTCAACATCTTCTGGTTTCTTGTTTGTTGCAGATTCCAAGATTTTTCCAACTATTTTTTTTACATCAAAGACATCAGAAACAGACACCCACATTTTTAGCTGAAAACCTTTTTCGATTGTCTCGAGATTGAATGTGAGCTGAGCTAATGTTGTCTTTCCCAATCCTCCGATTCCAACAATAGGAAGAATTGAAACGTTCTCTTCATCGTTGGAGTCCATCAAAAGTTCAAGAACTGCCTTTTGATCACCATCTCTACCGAAAACTTCTTCGGCACGCACAAAAAAATGAGTATCATCCCTCCTCCTATTCCGTACTGGTATCTCTGTATGACGTTCCTTTAAGTGAAATTTCTTAACGTCCGCAAGCGCATCTAACTTCTCTATAATTGCCTTAATCTTAGGACCCGTTTTAAGGAGATATGCAATCTGATTCGATTTGGAAAAGAAGATGCTTACCTTTTTTGCCTTCTTATCACGAGTCATGATTTCTTGTTGTAGAACTTCAGCAGATAAATCATCCAACAAGTCATCCGCTTCATAGAAAGCATCTGTTAGCTTTTCAAGCCACACTTTAATTGCGTTGTTCCGAACTTGCTGCTCCTCTGCATCTAGAAGCACAGCTTGGATTGTCGTAACCATATTTTTGAGCTTTTCAAGATCTTTGGCACTCCAGAGAAGCCCTAGCTTTTTCACAGCCCCGACACCCAAACGCTCAATGATGCCCACAGCAAGGGTGTAGAGAAGACCTTCCGCCATTTCTTGATGTGCAGAAGCGAAGTATAAGACTGTAGAAGTTGTGTGGTCGCAGTGATTATAAGTACATATTTTATATATAAATATATTGAACTAATCTTGGCTCTGCTTCCTCGAAGGTAAAGAAAGATTTGACGGGGCCAAATGTTTTAGTAACGTTACATACAAGTGATATGTGACCTAAATGATGCTACATCATGTGTGCAAAATGAATGCTCTCAATAATAACTTTTATCTATATTTATTTTATTATAATTTGGTGCTTAGGTGAGTTTCTAAGCTCACTTCTTGCTCTCGCATTTTTTACAATGAAAAATTGACACTTTTACATTTATACCCATAATTGATAGGTAGATTATATATCGTGATATCATGTCGTAAATGTGACAAAAGTGAATTGGTAGATACTTTATTTTTAGAGTAATGTTACATACAGTCGTTGAATAAGTAAACGTTGTGTAGTCATTTTGAAAAAGAATATGGTCTACTATTAAAAAATTAGTTTCTTTCATGTGGATCTCATATTTATTCACTTTTTTCAAAGCGACTGCATGACGCTTGCACACTCACAATTGCAAGTATCATTTCTCTTGTTTTTAAGACTGGTATGGAAAAGTATTGACTTTCTCATGCATGTATGTGTTTTCTGACTTGTATTGATTTTATTTTGAAATATAATTTTTTTATATATGAAAATGCAGTGGTTCTACCCCAACACAACACTTAGAGGGGGTGAATAGGTGTAATTTGATTTTGATTGTCTATTCAAAAATATTGTTAAACAAATAATTAATCAATGAAACAAATCACATAAATAATCAACATAACAATTTGGTCACGAAGTGGAAACTCATTTGAAGAATGCCTTCAAAATCTAAAACCACTCCGAATATAAGTCACCACCTCAAATCCACTATAGAAACTCTAGCTTGTTACAACCATTTTAGAAGTACTTACAAAACTTTATGGCTAAACGTGGCTTGCAACACATGAGGGATCCACTCGATCTTTGCACGCATGCAATGCTAGAACTTCAACCTTTCTATAGCTTCCCACGAGAACCTCTCAATCTTTGCATCAACGGCAGTTCTGAAAACCTTCCAGCCAATGAACACTTTCACACCAATGGACTCAACTGTATTTAATCTTGAGTGCGATATGATGAAGATGCATTTTCTAAGTGAGAATCAACTTTGAATGTAGAAGGGAGTTTCTCTCATGTGCTATTGGAAGAGGCTCAGTTTTAGCTCATTTTCTCCGCACATTAGGAAAGAACATAAGTTTCCTTTTATACCAACCAAGGAACGAAACTCAAAACTTTGGTTTCAGGGCTTGAAAATTGTACTCATAATCACTCTCTGAGAGGGTATTAATGTACTCAATATCGTCAAAGTATTTAAGAAACAGACGCTTAAGAGAGGGCAGTTCACCCAATCCACGAGGCAAACATTTCAGTTTTTCACACTTGGATAGTTGAAATTTAAAAAGATTTGTGAGTGACGAAAGCCAACTCGGAAATCCCGCACCTCCGTAACCTCTTAATTCAAGCCTTTTAAGGTTACAGCGAGGTTCTAAGTAGTGCAATTTTATTAATTCAGCATCGGCATCATCCCTCAATCTAAGTGAATCGTCCCAAAATAATTTTAGAGAAAGAATCTTTTCTTTCGCCATCAAATTTGCAGCCCGGTAATCTTCAACATCATCTTTCCCACATCCCAAAATTCTAATCTGTAAATCACCTCTTAGGTAATTTAGTCCACCACTATGCATGTTGAGAGAATCCAGTACTGGGGATACCAGGAAGTCTAAGAATGACCGAAGTTTAGTCAATTCCCCCAATCCACGTGGCATATAAGTCAGTCTGCAACATCCATTGATGTTAAGATGCCTGAGGTTGAAATGTCTCTCGGCCATTCTTCAAGCCAATTACAATTGCACAGTTTTAACGTC
The DNA here is from genome assembly GCA_961763995.1 of Juglans cinerea. Classification (NCBI taxonomy): domain Eukaryota; kingdom Viridiplantae; phylum Streptophyta; class Magnoliopsida; order Fagales; family Juglandaceae; genus Juglans; species Juglans cinerea. The sequence continues at coordinate 17,566,072 of CAUIVZ010000015.1, read as the reverse complement.
TGCAAATTCGTAATGATGATTGATGTTTGAGATAAGCTGGCTATATAGCTTTCTCCTAACTACTGTAATTAGCTATAGAGGACCACTCATTTGGCTTTTGTTAAATTTGTCACCAACTCCGGGTGATCTTATCCTTCTTCTCATCAGTTTCAACAGCCCGATGATTTTTATGCAACTTTGTTCTTATCCTTTAGGCAGTTTGAGTCAGCAACATAGATCTTCCATCTATGCCATGTCTGGTTGGGTCTTAGTACGATTTTGTCTTTATTCTTATTACTTTCCGAGTATCCACTTCTGTCAGCTGAAGTGATATTTCATTTATCTTCAAGAGCAGGAGCTGGTCTTCTTAGTGCGGCTGCGGTCTGGATATAAATTTTGTGAAAATATAGAATTTTTTTTTGCATGCTGTAGAAGAGAAATAAGAATCATGCATAATATGAATATATATTAAATATTTTTATTTTATTATCTGAGGTGACTTATAAAAATTTGAAAATTTTAGTCTTATTTTTCAAGTGTTCTTGTTCTTCATATATCAACATGTTATCCTTATCTAAAATAATAGAAAGTCGAAATGAAGAAACAAGTAAAGATTTTAAATCTTTATTTTCCTGTTTTAAGTCTCCTATTTTTTTGTTAGACTCATGAATAAATCGTTGAAATTCATAAATCTTCTCGTTAACCTGTTCAACTTCACGAGCTCTGGACCATAACCGCATGAAAAATGCGATAATGGATGATGAATATCGAGTGCCGAGACTTACAAGTTCATAAATGGCATTATCATCTGACTTGTTAATCAGATCATTCTCATGCTGCATCATAACACTTATGGTAGATGCAGAAATAACTGATGGCTGAGGTGCAGAATACCTCATATAGTGAACAAGGAGATTAGTGGAAGAAGATTGCTGAGCCATTAAAAAAATGGAAAAAAAACTTAGAGAGTGAGAATGCAGATGGATTACAGAGAGCAAACAAGATTTTATGCGAATTAGATGAAACTCAAGACTGATTTTATAGAGATGAAAATGAGAATAAGACAAGCTATCAGTTCTTCAAAACTTACTTAGTCAAGATTACAAGATATGCTGGATGCATATTTTTTTTAGTTAAATCAGCGAGATTAACTGCAGATTGTCCCTATTTTTCTCGTAAATTCTAAGCCTGTGTTGTTAATTGTTGATGTTGACTTTGTATTTGTACTCTCTCTCGTTTCAGCTCCTCTATTCGTGGTTGCAGGTCATTATCGTTCCAGTCCACAAATTTCTTTAACTCCTTATTTTCTTGTTTTAATCTTTTATTCTTTCTACTTTTATTAACAAGCATTTGATGCAACTCAATATTTGATTGTTAAGCCGATTAACTTCACTCACCCTTGCCAGTAACCTCCGAGACATGGTCGTAATAGAGGCAGCATATTGAGCACTGAGCATTTTTGATCCTGCAATAACCTAAGAATCAGTCCTACTAGAAAAATACATCTCTACTCCTATCATGGTGTTGACGGCCTTAGGAGAGAAAATTAGTGGTTGAGGCGTAAATAGTTCCTGATTCAAATCTGGAACATTATTGGAAGAATGTTGCTCGGTCATGCTATCGTTTTGGATAAACAATAACTACATCAAGGAGTAATGTGAGAAATTGTTATGTGAGTATTCGAAGGGTAAAAATGGTCTTTGTAAATAGAAACTCACAGCGGGGCTCGAAGCTTTGTTGCACTATCTTCGCAGGCTCAGGTGGCTCGAGCTTTACAACACTTGTCAAGACCTTGAGACCCGGGTGGGGCTTGAGACCCGGGTCTTGAGGCCTTGCAGCATATGTCGGGACCTGGGCAGGGCTTGAGGCCTTGCAGCATTGGCGGGACCCGGGCAAAGCTCGAGGATTTAGAAGGAAATAATGAAACTTATCTTGAACCAACAGCTACAACCAGAAGACAATCCTTCATGGATTGGATTGTGCAAGACATGTCTTGATATTTATATTGTGAAAATGATGTCTAGCCACTCTTCAATAATGACTAGCTAGAGACGAGAGTGAAGACCAGCTAGCCAAAGAAGAGTTAGTACTACTACCAACTTTTGACAACCTGTTCTATATGATATTTGTCGTATTTATATATATATATATATGGAGTATTATAAGAAAAATGAATTAGTTATTTATGATAAAAATTTATTATTTTTATGAAAATAAATTTATTTTGAAAGAAAAAATCATTAATTTTAGTATAAAATAATTGACAGTTTTCTTATAATGACGGAAGGTTTCACCCTTGCATTTGTCAAAACTACAGTCTTTCCTCAAGATCGAAATCGTATATCCATTATTTGTTTATTTATTTATTTTTGTTGGGGGTGGGGGACCTGATCTATCCCCTTATACTTAAAAGCGGCTACAAACGTGAATAGTAATAAACAATGATACATAAATAGTAATAAATAGTAAACTTATTTTACATTTTTTCCCTTACGTCCCTCTCTGCATCCATGTCTCTCTCTACATCCTCACAGTAAAATCACCACAAAATCACAACAAAATCGCCACAAAATTACAAAATCACTACACAAATCACTACAAAATCACAAATCAGGGGTCATCGGCCGGAGGAAAGGAGGAAGTGGAGGGGTTGTCGGCGAAAGACGAGGCTGGTGGTGGTGATGTGGTGCCGTAGGGGTGGCTAACGGCGGCGCTACGGGGAGAAACCTGTGCTTGTAGAGGAAGAGAAAGGGCTACGGGCTTCGGCCTGTTGCGCGGGGAGAGAGAGAGGTCTGTGGGGATGAGATCTGCGTGGGGAAGGTCGCCGGTGACTGGGCTTGGTGGTGGCGCTGGGAGAAGCCGAGGAGAAGAGAGATTGAGAGGGAGAGGGGCATGCGGCTGGAGGGAGGGAGGAGAGAGAGGGAAGAGGGAAAAATGAAGAGAAAAGTTAGGGTTTGGGACTTAATCTCAACCATTCATCTTGAATCTCCAGAATTGATCCAACATTGGAGGTTAAAACATTAAAACATTAAAAATAAACTAACTAATTAAAATATAAATTCAATTTTAATTTATAAAATACTAATATTTCATCATTAAATAAATAATAGAGTTTTGTTAAATATTTTTAAGAGAGTAAAATCATATAAATAATTAGAGTTTTTAATATAATTTCAATTTCATAATATTCTTAATTAACTAAAATCATTTAGATAAAATGATTTTCTACCATTATAACATTTTTAGAGTTTCCAAAATAGAAGAGACTTACTTTAATAATGAAAAAAATGTAAGAGCAATATAGAAATAAAAGACTATATTTTTTCAATGCTCCCTAGGTCATTGAGTAGTCTGGTTGAATTCTACAATTTATATATTTTGCTAAGAAAATTATTGCTAGAATATCCAAAATCTTTTAATTTTCATATTACTCATAATACTGTAACATTTTGTTATCATTATGATGTTTGTTACAATTTATTTATTGACTAATTAATTTTATTTAAAAAAATATATTATTTTTACATTTTGTGGATATTAGTCACTAGAACAACGTGCATTGCACTTCACTCCACAACTAGTGTGTATATATATATGATAAGTATGATTTTTATATGATTTTTATTACTCGTTTATTTATGAAAAGTGTCATTTTTCCTTCAATACTATTGATTTTATTTTATTTCTATATATTTTTCATTATTTTACTGGATTTGAAAGAATTAGAAGATTTACTGCGACATGAGAGCATTTTGGTACAAAAGAGGAGACTCGCAACCAGAATGCGCGAAGACTTGGCGCCAATACATTTACTTTCAGGTAGGGCTGTACACCGATGGGTTCGGTGTCGGTTTCGGCGCAAAACTGAGATACCACCGATGTCTGCCATGGGTCTGTTGAACCGGCCGAAACCGATGGTTTGGGGATAGAAAACCGATCATATCGGTCTCGACGTGCGTCGGCGCAGTCTTCGGTCCACCGTCAGCGTCTTTTGTGAAGGAGGAGGAACTGAGGAAGAGTGAAGAACTGTCTCGCCGTCGCTGCCATGGAAGAAGAAGAGAGTTGTAGAGGGTAGAGAGGAAGAAGATGACGCGGGGAAGAAGAAGAGGGGCGTGGTGGGGTTATTAATTCATCTTAAAACGGCGCCATTTGGCTTAAAAGCCAAACGGAAACGGTGCCGTTCTATTATAATTGTTTTTTAACTTTCAAGCTTTAAAACGACGTCGTTTCACTTATTATAAGTGAAACGACGCCGTTTTATATACATATATTAAAAAAAATATATAAATAGACCAGATCGGCCGGTTCAGCAGTTTTCCAGGGGTTCAAACCGACGCCGAACCGCCGATATCGGTTTTCCTTCAATTTCTCTCGACCGCCGACAGGTTCCGGCCGGTTCCATGCTCTGGCGGTTGGTCTGATCGATTCACGGTTGGTTCTGGCGGTTCCTGTACAGCCCTACTTTCTGGGCACGAAAACTTGGCGACAAGGCTCCGGGCGGTTCTGATTTAGACCTCTTTTAATATCTAAATACTAAACTCTCAAATTATTAAACTCATCTCAACTTAAAATCTCTTTACACGTGGAACTCACAATCTTCTTCAACTCAACACCTCTTTACACGTGGAACCCACAACTTTTTTTAACTTCTCATAAATACATCTAAACTCATCTTAACATCCAAACACATCTAAACTTATTTTAGATAAATTTCACATAACTCATTCTATCATTTTAACTTATTACTATTCATAAAAAATTCAACTAAATTAAACCCAATTCAACATTCAAACGCAACCTTATAGATTTCAGATGCGCACGATGTCAAGTTGTTCATATCTTGTCTGGACTCTGCACCATCCAGTTGCTGGTATTGTCTTGAGTAGGGGTGTGCAAAATTTCAAAAATTCCGACTCCGCCCGACTTCCCTCCGACTCCGACTCTGACGGAGTCGGAGTTGTCGGAATTCGAATAGATAGTAGGAGTCGGAGCTCCGACTCCGAATTTTTTTTAAAAAACCAAGCTGTAAAACGACGTCGTTTTACAGCTGGGTTTTAAAAAAAAATTTAACGACACCGTTCCACTTAATATGGAACGACGTCGTTTCATCAGTTTAGGGGGTCCAAAACGCAGGAACCCCCTTCTTCTTCCTTTTAACTTCTCCCTTCTCTCTCGCGTCTCACTGAACCAGTGAAGCCGTCTCGCACGTCACGTCTCAGGTCTTTCTTGCCAACGTGCCGCCGTTCGTCGTTGCTCCTCTGTGCCGCCGTTCCTCGTTGCTCCTCTGTTCAGCTTCCATCTACGGTGAGAGTAAGGGTTCCGAACCCTAAATTTAATTCAAGCAATTTAATTTAAGCACGTCTCTTATGAATTGGAGCCAGCAGTTGTGATTCTTGTGAATTGGTTGTATTGAATATAGTCCCAACAAATCACGGCGCTCAAAACCCTGAATTTTACATTGTATTGAACACTTGCGCTTGAGCGAGGTGTCGAGCGCAAGTCGAGCGCACGTTGTCTTGAACATTTGCTCGAGCGACATGTCGAGCGCAAGTCAAGCGAACCTCTCTGGAAGAGTTCTGCTCAAGCGCTGAGTCGAGCGCACTTCGAGCAAACCTCTCTGGAAGAGTTCTACTCGGGTGCCATGTTGAGCGAACTTCTCTGGATGAGTTCTGCTTGAGCGCTGGGTCGAGAGCAATACGAGCGAACCTCTCTATATGGATTCCGCTCGAGCGCCACGTCGAGCGAACCTCTCTGAATGAGGTTTGCTCGAGCGCTGAGTCGATCGCAATACTAGCGAACCTCTCTGTATGGATTCTACTCGAGCGCCACTCTGAGCGCACGTCGAGCGAACCTCTCTGTATGGGTTCCGCTGAGTTGAGTTGAGCGCACATCAAGCGAACCTCGATGTAATAATACATCGAATAATACATTATGATACAATAATACATGTCCTATCTAATTTGAGCCTTTTGTTGAATGCGACATTAGTTGTGTACTCCTGCACGTATGAGTTGGTTTGTTGATGATATTAATTGTTGTTCTTAAAGAAATGGTTAGTTAGTTTTATGTATTAAATGGTTCAAGTATTAAAGCAACATGCATTTACATAGCTGTTAATTAGTTAGATTTATGTTCAGTTAGCATTTTATTTTTAATTTGTTCGTACAGTTATAAATACCAATATTTTATTTGATTTTTTCAAGCTATTAGTTAGTGTTATGTTTAGTTATTTAAAATTTGAATTGTTGGTATAGGTATAAACCACATAATGGCCGTGCATTATGTGTATGTGTTTGTCAAATCAGATATGTGCGTGCGGAGGATTGATGCTTTCAACATACAGAAAGGAAGATTGGGCGCGTATTATGTATATATGTGTTTGTGAAATCAGCTGACTTGGTGTTTCTATGACTTGTGTTTGTTTTTTTAAAGTAATTTCAGCATTGGGTTTGTAAAGGGGATAAACGAGAATGGATGTGTAATATTTTCTTCAAGTGTAATACATTCAAGAAGTGTAATATGATATGTAAAGGGGTTAATATTTTCTTGAAGTGTAAAGGGGATAAACCAAATATTGTCACACAAGGTTTCTTTTCTTGAAGTGTAAAGGAGGTAAACCAAATATGTAATATGATATGTAAAGTGTAATATAATATTTTCTTAAAGGTGGTCTGTTTCTATACAGCGAACTCACATGCATGCATGGCCCCAAACAAATATTTGATATTGTAAAACTAAACAACTAATTGATGTTGTCATGCAAGGTTGAAATTGTGTTTGTGTAAAGAGGTTTGGATTGAAAACTTTAAAAAACCAACTCATTCAGAATTTAGACTTGTGAGTTTTATAACATGAGGAGTTTATCATTTTATAAACATAGATGAATAATCCATCTAATTACAACATGCACCATAATTGCATTAAATACTGAAAGATAAAATCTGTTTGTAGTTTAAAAAACTAAATGAAGAGAGAACAATTACAATAGATACAATCCAATACAATCTACAACAAATTTAAAACTAACATGTTACAACTATAGTCCGAACCAACCAAAGCTATTGCAATAGATACCAACCAAAACTCTGATAGAACGAAAGGGATACAAAACAACAGATGATCTTATTTCTACCCATCCCAAGTAACCAGACAATGCATCTACTTATAAACTTCGAATCCATATTTCTCTTCCACCAGGCTTTAGAGCTTCACGAAATCTGTAAAAAGAGACAAAACTGAAATAAAAGGTAATTATATTCCCCACCATATAATTTTGCCGTCCAAATACATTTCGATCTGTTAAAAATGCAGAGAAATAAACGGTCCGACTCTAAACGGAATTCGGAGCTCCGATCGGCAGTCGGAGCTCCGATCCCGATAGGAGCTCCGATCTGATGTCGGAGCTCCGAACTCTAGTTCGGAGTCAGAGTCGGAGTAACAATTTGGGTTCGACTCTTGTCGGAGTCGGAGGTTGAAAACGACAACTCCGACTCCGTCGTGGAGCCCAGCGCTAGTCTTGAGACAACCATCAATGTTGCTTTTTCATTATTTATAGGTACGAGGAAGTGGACCAGTTTTATCCTTCATTAAATGCCTCATCCAAGCAACTTTGAGGTCATAACTCCCAACTTGCTTATCATGCAGGAATTGCCAACTGCTTTTTTTGGCCAATAATTTCCATCAACCCACCCAAAAGACAGGCAAAAAGGACTAAAAAGATGAGTTTATGATATCTGTCAAACACCATTTAATTAAATCACATAAGAGTAGTTGGTAAGCTGCTTTAAGAACAGAAAGCTAGCTTTCTAATTTGATTTTGAAACAATCAAAATAAAAGAAAAGAAAATACTTATTTTAAGATAAAAATTACTTTGAAAATAGTGTGCCACCAAACGGATGTCACCCATCAACTGGCAATACAATTCTCATCATTAAAATTGTTTCATAATAAGTATAAGTTGTATACCACTCACATTCTTAATCCATGAAATTAAGTCCTTCTAACTAACATAATTCTCTCCCATGTACGAGAATTGATTAGATTTGCAATATTTCGACATGAACCTATGCTTCAGTAGCAGTAAAAATTCTTAAAACCATGGTTTTTATCCAAATATTGAGCCATACCCCTTATTTAGGAAGAGGTCACAACCTGATCATTTTCTTGATATAGCCCTCACTTGTAGCGGAGGACTACCATATGAGAAAACATTTTGTTTTCCTTTGATCTTTTTTATATTAAAAAAAATACAAATCTGTCTCCAAACAGTGCTAGCTAAGATGTTACATGCCTATCTCTTCAGCTAAACAAAACCATAGAAACAACTTCTACATTACTTTGGAAGGGGTGAAAGATGACACGGGAAAATGCAATGTTATACCAAGAAGCAAATGCCATTGGGAGAAGCACAAACTGCAAATCTCAGATTCTATAAATAGCATTGGATTGACTGGCAAAAATCAATTTTATTAGGTGGGCTTAGAAAATCTAACTTAGGTTGAAACAAAACAGTTGTCTCCACCCAATAACAGTCTCCACTCGTTCCCTTACACAAGAAAATAAGAGTATTGCTAAGTACAAATCTTAAATAGATAAGTTTCGTACAGATCTTTTATAAAAATGTGGATCCCACTAAAAAAAGAAATTTCTTTTACACTTTTTCATGGTGGAGTTCACTTTTTACAAAGGGGCTATGTGGGACTTGTCTATTTAGGCTTGTAGATAATTTCTCTATAGATAAATAGAAAAAAAAAAAGAGGACAAAATTAGGATTTAAAAGAAACTGAACTTGTACCACAAGTTACTGGAAGAACATTTTTTTTAATATATTTCTCAACTCAGAAACATGGTGTGTTATACCACTAATCAAGGTCACAAGTTACCAGGAGTGAGCCAACAGAAGCCCTGCACCCAAGTTGTCGCTCCCACTACCAACTCTGCAGGAAAGAAATGAGAACAAGTGACAAAATGGAATGTATCACATGCTATTAGCAACCAAACAAGACCAAAATTGATAAAGAATAGAGCAATTACCTTCCCATTCTCAGTGGGTTCAGGAACCTAGCAGGAATCAAGTGTAAGCATTGACAACAACAATCCTCATAATAGCAATTGTGCAGAAATCAAACATCCAAAACACCAAATGATCTTCCAATGCAAATGCAACAATGCAATTTCATAATAAATAAAAAAAGTCAAAAGAAAAACTTACCATATCATCCCTGTACTTGCATCCTATTGTCTTCAAACAGTGGTGGACTGCCTTTTGGACAAATGGGCACCCTCTGTCCCAGCATCTCGTGGAAATTATTCTCGATGTCCTTTCTCATCAACGATGCCTTTATTTAACCCTCTCCTTCTACTCCTCAACCTCAGTGACCACACATATGTGTTCTCACTCCTCAGCAACGAGTATTCACCTTTTCCCTTCCTCAATTTATGTTCCCCTTTGTACCTCCTACGCCAACTGGAGCCTTACACAAGGTCCTCCTTGTCTTCAGATCCCAAAATCATGTGGCCTCTGCCACCGAAGTCCATTCCTTCCTCTCCTACATTTTCTCTTTTTCTTCTTCCCCCTTTTTACTATTTCTCCTAATACAAGAAATAGTATACAACTGGACATATACAACTGGACAATGGAGGCAATGGAGCCTTAACTAATGGGATTGACAGCAGCCTACATACTTGGAAGGACAGACCACGATGATCAGTCTGTTAGTTGACTGCAATTGATTTAGTTGATTATTTCTTTTTTTGATTCTTTACTAGTTATGTTTGTACACTTTCCTTCTTTTGTTTATTGTAATCTCCTCAGTTTGAATACCTTGTAATTGCCTTATTTAGAAAGATACTTGTATATATACAGCAGAGCTGTATTGTAAACAATTCATTGAGTGAATAGAAGAACTTTCTTTCTAGTCTAATTTTCGCATGGTATCAGAGCCCCTATGGGGTTAATGTTGGGGTATATGTGGAGACTGGTTTTGGAGTTGAAAAGGTGTTTGCTGAAGTTGGCTTGACTGTTGGCTCGACTGTTGGCTCGATCAAGGTTCGCTCGACAGACCGCTCAAACGAAGGCAAGTCAGAGAGGTTCGCTCGACACTCCGCTCGAGCGAGACACAAACCCTAGTGTTCGCTTGACACTCCGCTCGAGCCAATGTTCATTTGGTTGTTCGCTCGAGTCGCGCTCGACAGTCCGCTAGAGCGAAATACGCAGATTTTGCCAGATTAGGGTTTCCAGCGCCACTCACTATATATATGTCATATTACTTGTGTTGTACGGCTAGAAGCATATTTTGAGAGAGAACAATTGTCTTGTGAGTGCATATTGTGTGAGAGAGCAAAAAAGCCCTAGAGAGTGTGAGTTGAGATTGAGTGATTGTAATCTCCTCTGGTTAATAAGATTTCTGTAGCTCCTGTGGACGTAAGCAATTTGCCGAACCACGTAAATATTGTGTCGTGTTCTTGATTGTGTTGCTTTTACTTTATTTGTCATCGTTGGTGTGTGTACTTTGCATAGTATTTCACAACAACTGGTATCAAGAGCCAAGGTCGGATCTGAAAGAGAATGATGGCTGGAGATAAAGTGAACGCACCCGGGATCGAGAAGTTTGACGGCACTGATTTTGGGTATTGGAAGATGCAGATTGAGGATTATCTCTATGGGAAGAGGCTCCACCTTCCACTGTTGGGAAAGAAGCCGGAGAGCATGTCTGATGCTGAGTGGACCCTGTTAGATCGACAGGTTCTGGGTCTTGTTCGGCTGACTTTGTCCAGAACAGTGGCACACAATGTCAGTAAGGAGAGAACCACGGTGGATCTCATGGCGACTTTGTCAGGTATGTATGAAAAGCCCTCTGCGAACAATAAGGTGCACTTGATGAATAAATTATTCAATCTGAAGATGTCGGAAGGTATGTTTGTAGCCCAACACTTGAATGAATTCAATACGATCACAAATCAACTATCTTCTGTAGAGATTGAGTTTGATGATGAGATCAGAGCGTTGATTCTGTTGGCATCGTTGCCAAACAGTTGGGAGGCCATGAGGATGGCTGTGAGTAGTTCAGCCGGCAAGGCAAAACTGAACTACGATGACATACGTGACATGGTGCTTGCTGAAGAGGTACGTAGGACAGACATGGGTGAGTCTTCGGGTTCATGATCTGCTCTAATTGTTGACAATAGGGGCAGAGGACATGGCAGGTCAAGCTCAAAGAGCTGGGGAAATAGTAAGATGAGATCTGGGCAGCAGATCACGTGCTGGAGTTGTGGCAAGCCGGGCCACATCAAGAGAAACTGCAGGAATCAAGAAAGTTCTGATGATGATGATGTGAATGTAGTGGCAGAAGAAATTCATGATGCCTTACTTCTTGCAGTGCACAGTCCGATTGATGATTGGGTGTTGGATTCAGGGTCTTCGTTCCATAGCACTTCACATCGAGAAATCATGCAGCATTATGTTGCTGGTGATTTTGGGAAGATGTATACGGCTGATGGAGAGGCATTGGATGTAGTGGGAGTGGGTGATGTGCACATCACACTTCCAAACAGGAGCGTGTGGACTTTACAGCAAGTCAGACATGTTCCAAATTTGAAGAAAAACCTGATCTCTGTGAGACAGCTTGATGACAGCGGTTTTGCAGTAGCATTCTCTGGAGGAGCTTGGAAGATCACTAAGGGTGCGCTGGTCTTAGCGCATGGTAAGAGATCTAATTCTTTGTATTTGACATCAAGATCCAGTGATGTGTAGGGAAATACAAGAGTGCAGAAAGGCAGACTTGATCGCGCGAAATATGTGAGGAAGCCAAAGGGAGTCAGCTTTGCCGTTCCTCATGAAAGCCTGGGAAAGTTGGCTAAGGTTGCCAAGATCGGTTCGAGACCGGATACTCCTAGTGCAGTGGGAGTTGTGAATCGCCCTAAGGGCGATATATGTGGGAGACTGAAGTCGGACTTGACTTCAGTGCGTCTTCTAACTTGAAGACGGGAGCTGTGAGCTGCAGAGATGATAGGGCTTGGCTGGAAACAGTGGCTGGCATGTGGAGACCCAGTCTCCAAGTGGGAGATTGTTGGGGTATATGTGGAGACTGGTTTTGGAGCTAAAAAGGTGTTTGCTGAAGTTGGCTTGACTGTTGGCTCGAGCCAAAGTTCCTCTTTATTCTTCTTTCACCTTCTTGTTGAACAGTGTAATTAATCGTAACAAATGTGCGAGGAGTCCTTTTTTTATCTGTATTTTTGGCGGTATCTATAGCATGACTCATTTCCTAATACATGTGAAGAATAACGTAAGTGATGAAACTTCATCTTCTGTGAATATGAAGAAGAAATAAGAAAGAAGAAAATTACCACTGAATTGTTGACTTCTGACGGATAACCATAATAAGCATTGTACCTCTTTCTACCGTTCTTCACTTCTTCCTGCAATGAAAATTTTAAGAATGAAGAAAGTTCTGTGAGATAAAACGGAAAAGAGAGAGAGAGAAGTAAAGAATAAGGATACTAAAAAGTTCTACGAGGCATTAAGATGAAGCGGCGAGTTAAATACCTTGGAGGGCAGATCCAAGTACAATTTAGGGATGTGAGCAATCTTGGACCAATCCTCTCCGGTCTCGCACCTGCATCTTGGCAACAATTTGGGACAGTGCTTTCTAATTGTCAACACTTCCAAAGACTTCAACAAACGCATTTCTTTGGGCAGCGAAGTCAAACTTGGACAATTAGAAATTTTGAACTGTTAAGTGATTTCCATTGGCAAATCCAATCTGGTAAGGCCCTTAACCTGCAACAACTCGAAATCTGGAACTTATTTAGAGTCGTAACATGTTGAAGACCTGACGGCAGATGCACCAATTTTGGAAGCCCAACGAAATCCAGAGAGAGGAGGCTCTTAAGGCCTTGCCATCCCATCCCAGCCTCATCATTGCCGCCTAGATCAAGCTTATCACAATGATTAATCTCCAGTTGTTGAAGTCCAGTGAGATATTGTATACCTTGAGACAAAGACTCTAATCTATGGCAGTGGACTATATGCAAAGACTTGAGAGAAGTCAGGTTTTGCAGTCCCTTCTCTGGGAGAATCTGTAGATCTTCTATCCAATGTAGTTGTAGACGCTTCAATTTTGAGAGAGGAACGAATGAAGAAGAGGCAAATGTAGAGGAGACTATGAATTCAACACACCACAAACTAAAAGAAAAATATTTGAATTGAAAATTCATGTTCTGATGAATTTGAAGTTTCTTAGACTTGGGTAGGCAAATGTTGTTACTCCCACCAGCAGAAATCAGCACTCGATTTATATGAATCTTCAAAGCAAACCAAGAAGATTTTCCTCCATTTTTTAGTCGGAAACCCTTTCTTTTCTGTACAACATCCAACTGCAAAATCACTGATGGCAAACGATGTTCTTGGAAAGCAGTAGTAATACAGAAGTCTCAAGCACTTGGTTGCATCATCATGTTGTAGTCATCATCTTCATATATGCTCCACCATGTGAACCAAATTAATCTTTCCTGCAAAAGCTTGGGCATATGAGGTACTTACACTTGGAGAGAGATTGTATGTTTTATAGAATTAGTAATCTGGAAAGAACCACAAGCATAATCCAACTACCTTAAAAAATTTGTCATGCTAACAGAAATGCAAGCACTTATGAAATTGTTGAACCGGCATACTGCATTAGAAATATTATGGAAGAACATCAATACTAGAAGAAGCTGGATTGTGTATATTTTGAAAGTATTGAAGATAAGAAAAGTCGCCAATTGGTTTTACAAGCAACACAACTACATGAATGAGATAAACAAGCAATTAATTAGATATGCAATATTTCAATGTGAACCCATGCTTCAGAATGAGTCAAAAATCTCAAAACTAGGGCTTTTATCCAAATATTCTAGCATACTAGAGAACAGTACTCGTTTTCCTCCCACAATATCATCCATGGCTAGAAGCAAATGCCATTGGGAGAAGCATAAACTGCAAATCTCAGATTTTATAAATACAATTGGATGGAGTGGAAACAATCCATTTTATCAGGTGTGCTCAAAAAAATTAAACTCATCTAAAAACAAAACAGTTGTCTTCATCCAATAACAATCGCCGATCTTTCCCTTGCACAAGATTATTGAGAGAAATAGAAATAAATTGGACAATTTGTATTTAAAAGCAACTGAACGTCCACCATAAGTTCAGGAAAATCAACTCGTAAAGATGCTGTGCCATACCACAATCAAGGTCACAAATTACCAATAGTCACCCAGCACAAGCCCTGCACCTTTCCACAGAGGTAGTCACTTCCATTATCACCTCTGCAAGAGGTAAAAATGGAATCCCTCGCATTTTCCTAGCAACCAAACAAGACCAAATTTAACAAAGAATAGAGCAAGTACCGTCTGATTCTTAGCGGATTCATGAAGTAGTACGAATCAAGTGTAAGCTCTAACAGCCACAACATCGGTAATAACGACCACGCAGAACTCAAAAGTCTAACTGTCAGACACCAAATGATGATATTCCCACGCAACTGCAGCAATGGATGGAATTTCATCAGGATAATAAATAAAAAAAGAAGAAGAAGAAGAAGTTTATTTTGGGGTTGTAGTACTTGCATCTAATTGTCTTCAACTCATGGAAATCATTTTAGATATCCATCCTTGACGACGACGCCCTTGACCCCACTCCTCCTCCTCCTTGATCACTCCCTTCCTCCCTTTTCTCCCAAGATTCTCTATTCTTCTTTCACCTTTTTGTTGAGCAGTGTAATTAATAGTAACAAATCCGCGAGGAGTCCTTTTTTTGTCCCCATTTTTGGCCGTACATGTAGCATTAACTCTTTTCCTAATACATGTGAAGAATAACGTAAGTGATGAAACTTCATGTTCTGTGAATAGGAAGAAGATCAAATAAGAAAGAAGAAAATTACCACTGAATTGTTGACTTCTGAAGGATGATTATGATAAGCATTGTACCTCTTTCTAATGTTCTTCACTTCTTCCTGCAATGAGAACTTTAAGAGCAAAGAAAGTTCTGTGAGATAAAATGGAGAGAGAGAGAGAGAATACTTAAAAGTTCTACGAGTACGAGGCATTAAGATGAAGTGGCGAGTTAAATACCTCAGAGGGCCGATCCAAGTACAATTTAGGGATGTGAGCAATCTTGGACCGATCCTCTCCCGTCTCGTGCTCGCATCTTGGCAACAATTTGGGACAGTGCTTTCAAATTGTC
This sequence comes from Juglans cinerea, assembly GCA_961763995.1. NCBI lineage: Eukaryota > Viridiplantae > Streptophyta > Magnoliopsida > Fagales > Juglandaceae > Juglans > Juglans cinerea. The sequence continues at coordinate 17,550,869 of CAUIVZ010000015.1, read as the reverse complement.
AACACTTCCAAAGACTTCAACAAATGCATTTCTTCGGGCAGCGAAGTCAAACTTGGACAATTAGAAATTTCGAACTGTAGAAGTGATGTCCATTTGCAAATCCAATCTGGTAAGGCCCTCAACCTGCTACAACTCGAAATCTGGAACTTATTTAGAGTGGTAACATGTTGAAGACCTGACGGCAGATGCACCAATTTTGGAAGCCCAACGAAATCCAGAGAGTGGAGGCTCTCAAGGCCTTGCCATCCCATCCCAGCCCATCATAGCAGCCTAGATCAAGTTTATCACAATGATTAATCTCCAGTTGTTGAAGTCCAGTGAGATATTGTATACCTTGAGACAAAGACTGTAATCTATGGCAGTTGACAATATGCAAAGACTCAAGAGAAGTCAGGTTTTGCAGTCCCTTCTCTGGGAGAATCTGTAGATCTTCTATCCTATGTAGTCGTAGACGCTTCAATTTTGAGAGAGGAACGAATGAAGAAGAGGCAAATTTTGAGGAGTCCATATTCATCATCAATGTCTGTTGCATTGGCTTCCAGCTGGCATTAGACAATGAAGAAGATTAATCAATGTTGATTTATCAATCTCGTAATTCTTTGGAAATAAATAATTATAAGCAAAACATTGTTTCAAATGCTGCGGAAGTTGATCGTAAATCAACTTAAGAGTTGCTAAGATGTCTCCTTCTTCATTTAGACGTATTCTTGAAAGTTCATTATTCATAAAAGACAACCACTTTGATTTTAATTTTTTGAAATACAATAACCTTCCAATTGTTATTATGATGAGAGGGACACCTTCACATTTTCTCACAATCTCCTTTCCCATATTCACAATTTCGTCCTCATCGTCTGGCTCTTGCCCATTTTTAAACGCCATCCGTTTAAATAAATACCATGAGTCATCTTCATCTAAACCTCTCAAGTAATATGGTTTAACTGTGCACATAATCTTGGCAACCTCTTCACTACGTGTAGTTACTAAAACTTTGCCTAATGTGCGAATCCTTCTTGTCCATGCAATTGTGGAGAACAATATTGCTGAAACCATTCAAGCTTGTCACTGTATTTATTCACGAGGTGAGTCATGCTATTGCTTGTAAACTCACATGCGGACATGTAAGAAGCTCTTTTGTTTCCACCTTTTCCCCTTTTCAACTATACGTATTGGTAGCTTTTCTTAACTCTTATGTAATAAAAAATTTATAAGCATTAATATTTTAAGGAGTCTCTAACTGATGAAGTGAGAGCCGGTTAAGTATAGGTAAGACGACTGTGGGATCTCTTTGGTTAAGTAGGTTAAGTATGCGTGTCTTTGGACTAGTATATGCATCTAATTTCAGATATAGCTCTTCGTTGACACAAGAAACTGCGTATTCATCACTTATAAATGTTGGATACAGACCCCTTAACACATAATCACTGCATTTTCTCATTATCCATTGGAATAAGTACTAGTGTTTATCTATGCCATATATCTTATTGCAGAAAAAGCAACTAACAATGGAACAACATACACAATCACAACATCCTTTTCGTAACCCCAACACAGACACAGAAAAAACATAAAGAAATTGTTTCTCGAAAAATCAAATTACCGTGGCACAAATCAGGACTTCAATATGGGTTCTCTTCAGCAAATATGGATGCAGTACCCCTCGAACTCGAATGGCCTTCAGTGTTTGCCCTAGAATCACAGAGAAACAAAGAGATGGACTAAAGATGGAGAGGTAAAAATGGGAGGAAGTGAGAGAGAGAGAGGAACACGCATGGCTATGCCCTAGAAACAGAGAGACGAGCCCCGAGGAGTAAAGACGGTACGAGAGACGAACACGGGAGATCGGCTTGAGAGAGGAAGTTGGCTGACAGTGTTTCCGAAATCGTCTTGATTCAGTTTGGGGCAGCTTGATTTGCTCGGGGAGCTATTTGCAGAGAAGGAAGCTTGAGAAGAGGAGAGGAGAAGGAACAAGGAAGCTATTCGCGCGTGGGGGGGGGGGGGGGAGTGGGAATCCCTTGTTAGTAACCCGGTTTGCCACCAGTTGTAGAGTGTGCATTTTGATACAGAAGCTGATGCAAAGATTATTTCAATCCCAATAAATGTGAAGAATAACGTAAGTGATGAAACTTCATGTTCTGTGAAGAGGAAGAAGAAATAAGAAAGAAGAAAATTACCATTGTATTGTTGACTTCAGAAGGATAATTATGATAAGCATTGAACCTCTTTCTAACGTTCTTCACTTCTTCCTGCAATGAGAATTTTAAGAGCGAAGAAAGTTTTGAGAGATAAAACGGAGAAAGAGAGAGAATACTTAAAAGTTCTACGAGTACAAGGCATTAAAGATGAAGCGGCGAGTTAATTACCTCGGAGGGCCGATCCAAGTACAAGTTAGGGATGTGAGTAATCTTGGACCAATCCTCTCCCGTCTCGCACTCGCATCTTGGCAACAATTTGGGACAGTGCTTTCTAATTGTCAACATTTTCAAAGACTTCAACAAACGCATTTCTTCGGGCAGCGAAGTCAAACTAGGACAATTAGAAATTTCGAACTGTTGAAGTGATGTCCATTTGCAAATCCAATCTGGTAAGGCCCTCAAACTGCAACAACTCGAAATCTGGAACTTATTTAGAGTGGTAACATGTTGAAGACCTGACGGCAGATGCACCAATTTTGGAAGCCCAACGAAATCCAGAGAGCGGAGGCTCTTAAGGCCTTGCCATCCCATCCCAGCCTCATCATAGCAGCCTAGATCAAGTTTATCACAATGATTAATCTCCAGTTGTTGAAGTCCAGTGAGATATTGTATACCTTGAGACAAAGACTTTAATCCATGACAGTTGACTATATGCAAAGACTCGAGAGAAGTCAGGTTTTGCAGTCCCTTCTCGGGGAGAATCTGTAGATCTTCTATCCTCTGTAGTCTTAGACGCTTCAATTTTGAGAGAGGAGCGAATGAAGAAGAGACAAATATAGAGGAGTCCATACTCATCATCAATGTCTGTTGCATTGGCTTCCAGCTGGCATTAGACAGGACCAACTCTTTTTCAAGAAATGGAAACCTCGGCATGGAATCCAGCACAGTGCAACCCGAGATGGATAGCTTTGAAAGGCAAAGAAATGAATGGAGTGAACGAGCCTCTTCCCTCCACCACCCCTTGAGATTAGGGCAATAATAGAGTTGAAGTTCCTCTAAGGATGGGAAGAATGTCCCAGTCTCATCATAATCTGACATATTAATGTACTCAATATCGTCCAAGTATTTAAGAAACAGACGCTTAAGAGAGGGTAGTTCACTCAATGGTGGCAAACATTGCAGTTTTTCACACTTGGATAATTGAAATTCAACAAGATTTGTGAGGTATGAAAGCCACCTCGGAAACTCCGCACCTCTGTAACCGCTTAATTCAAGCCTTTTAAGATTGCTGTGAGGTTCTAAGTCTTCCAATTTTTTTAATTCAGCAGCGGCATCATACCTCAACCCAAATGAATCGTCCCAATATAATTTTAGAGAACGAATCTTTTCTTTCTCCCTCAAATTTGCATCCTCGTAATCTCGAACATCATCTTTCCCACATCCCAAATTTCTAATCTGTAAATCACCTCTTAGGTAATTTAGTCCATTTAATTCATTTAGTCCACCACTATGCTTGTTGAGAGAATCCAGCTGGGGGGATACCAGGAAGTCTGATAATGACCGAAGTTTAGTCAATTCCCCCAATCCACGTGGCATATAAGTCAGTTTGCAACATCCATTGATGTCAAGATGCCTGAGGTTGACTAATCTTGAAAAGTCTTTGGGCCATTCTTCAAGCCAACCACAATTGCACAGTTTTAACGCCTGCAAATTCTTCAATCTGGTTATAGAATCTGGTAACTTCTTCATCATGTTAATTCCAGAAAGATCAAGATATCTTAAACTCTTCAACTTACAAAACGAGCTTAACGATAAACCATCTAGGTTTCTACTACCCAATTGCAATGCGCGCAATGTTTTGAAGCTTGAAAAAATTGCATCAAATTTTGTCATGTACTCAGGCTCAGTGTCACATGGTGAAAGAAATGTTCGGATTCTACATTTTGCTTTAGAAACTGAATATGCGAGATATGAGCTATTTTGTATATCGTAACCAACCCATAGATGACGAGTGCTCTTGTTACTATGTCCCTTTCATATTTAATACTAAGAGGAACGTTAAACATGCGGGTTACTGACGATCCTGCAATCAACATAGCAAGATCATGCATGAGGTCATTCACTTTGCAGCTAGTGACTTCACCCGACCAATCTGTTGTGACTTTTTCAAAGAAAAATCTCGAAATTAAATCCATAAAGTATTCATGACCAGCATCTTCAAGGCATTCATCTTCTTCATTTGACGACTTTATAAATCCTTGTGCTATCCAAAGATTAATCAATGTTGATTTATCAATCTCGTAATTCTTTGGAAATAAATAACTATAAGCAAAACATTGTTTCAAATGCTGCGGAAGTTGATCGTAAATTATCAACTTAAGAGTTGCTAAGATGTCAGCTTCATCATTTAGACGTATTCTTGGAAGTTCATTATTCATAAAAGACAACCACACTGTTTCTGGATTTTTGAAATACAATAACCTTCCAATTGTTATTATGATGAGAGGGACACCTTCACATTTTCTCACAATCTCCTTTCCCATATTCACAATTTCGTCCTCATCGTCCGGCTCTTGCCCATTTTTAAACGCCATCCGTTTAAATAAATACCATGAGTCATCTTCATCTAACCCTCTCAAATAATATGGTTTAACTCTGCACATAATCTTGGCAACCTCTTCACTACGTGCAGTTACTAAAATTTTGCAGCCTCTTGCACCACCGATTAGATGTGGTTTCAAGCGTGACCATCCTTCACTATCAATGATGCGCACATTATCCAAGACAAGTAGGTACTTCTTACCAAAAATTATTTTTCCAAAATCTACTTTCTCATTTCCGGCAGATTCTAGGATTTTTCCAAAAATATTTTTAACCTTATCAACGTCATCACTAGAGACACATGACATGACATCCACCCACATTTTTAGCTGAAAATAATTTTGGATTTTCTCGTGATTGAATGCGAACTGAGCTAGTGTTGTCTTTCCCATACCTCCGGTTCCAACAATCGGAAGTATTGAAACGTTCTCCTCAACATTGGAGTCCATTAAAAAGTCAACAACTGCCTTTTTATGCTCATCTCTACCAATAAGTACTTCATCGGGACAAAAAGCATTATGATCCCTCTCCCTATTATCTTCTACTGGTATCTTTCCATGGCGTTCCTCTAAATGAAACTTCCTCATGTAGTTTGCAATGTGATCTAAATTGTTTAGAATAGTCTTAATCTTAGGACCCATTCTACGGTTAAATGCAAGTTGATTCGATTTGGAAAAGAAGATGCACACCTGTTTTGCCTTCTTATTTCGGGTCATCCGAAGAGCTTTGGTGGATAAATCATCCAGCAACTCCTCCACTTTATATAAGATATCTGTTAGCTTATGGAGCCAGTCTTTGACTTCATGGTTCTTGGCTTGTTGCTCCTCGGCATCCAGAAGCACAGGTTGTAATTCTAAAACAATATGCTTCAGCTTTTCAAAATCTTTGACACAGGACGATAATAATCCGAACTTTTTCACCGTCTGCGCGTCCAAATGCTCAATGATTCCAGAAACAATAATGGAGGGAAAAACTTCTGCCATTTCTTAGAAGATGAGCGAATAGGCAAATTTTGAGTTAGATGCAATAATGCACTTGTTATAAAAAAAAGTGTATATGAATAAATCGTTAAAATTTATAAATATTCTCGTTAAGCTTCAAATAAAGACAAAATATATATATTTTACTAACCACTTCGATTTAGAGATCACTATCAAACTTCAAAAGATTCGGACTACGCTTTGATCTTGTGGGGGATTTTGAATATTTGGTTTGGTTTGTGTGTCAAAACAAAAAACAAATGAATGGGTACTGCCATTCAATCAAAAAATAGTCTTTTCATTGGGAGAAGAGAGAGATGGATGCATGAACGCGGTTAAAGTTAAGGAAAAGGAAAAGGAAAATTAGGAAAATGTTGAGCGTCCGCTTCAGCTCCCGTTGGAAACCACGCTTGCATTAGCATGTGTTATTTTATGTATTTTTTTTAGTTTTTTTTTATATAGATTTTATTAATAATTTTAAATATTTAAAAAAAATAAAAAAATTTATAATATTATTAAAAAACACTTTCTTAATCATGAAATATTTTTTTATTTTACTTGGTGATTGATATCCTTCCAAAAGAGCATCTTAAGTATTATAATGTTTGCGTTCGAGGTAGAGCCATACATCAGAAGGGTCTCATTCTTTCGAGATTTGACCTTAGCCATAGGTTCAAGGCTAGTACTCATAACTCGATAATAAAACCGGTAGACTAAAGCCATAGGTCTACTACCTTCAACCATGTCGAAGCCGAAGGTCTGGACATTTAAAGTTAGAGCATACAGAACATGTTTATCAAATAAATCCAAGGTTAAATCTGGATAACAATCAAAATGAACAGGTCCTTCTATGAGAGAAGTCTGAACTACTCCAAGGACACTGTCTTCAAATTTATTGAATCTTCCGTCACGAAGACAAAGAAGAACTGAAGCATCAATACCCTTCCTAATTAAAGGTCGGATAGCAATTTGAACGGAAGCAATATGCATGAATTTAAAACCTTTTTGCCGATAGGGTTCTATTGTCTTCTTTTGAAATAAAAGAAATTGTTCATGCATGCTTAAAATAGGAAATGTTTGTTCTACGGTTCTAACCTTGAACTCACTTTTAAAACTTGATAAAAAAGAACGATGATATAAAGAATCAATCTTAATCTTTGGCATATGCCATTGATCTGGATTGACTAAATCATTTTCCGGGATATCACAATCTTCTTCATTCATAATATAAGGAGGCAAAGCCGACCAAGAACTAATTGACGAATTGGATCTATACATCCTACTCATCTTGATAACATCTGAAACAAAACTCTTAGGTCCTTCCTAGATCTAGGTCTTGTGCTTACCCTAGTTGCAGTACTCACACATACCGGAGGGTCACAACATCAAAGCAAACTACCACTGTTTTTTACTCCTAACACGCCTCCAATGCCTATCTTCGGCTAACACAGCGATATACGGAGCCCCTGTGGTCTAATAGAATGATGTATACGACTGCGGTAGTGTACAACAGGACAACCGACACTTAACGTAGAAAGAGAGAGAGACAGAGTGTCTCCAGAAATTATCAAGAACAGTGAGATGTAAAGATAGAATTCAAAAATTAATATCCCGAACCGATGGTACATATGTGGGTGTAGCAGTTTCCTTTAAAGGATTGGAATCTGTTTGTTCCTGTTCACATCTACAAGTTTAGTGCGCAAGTGTAGAGTTTGAAAGAGGAGTAAATTAATGCAACATATAATTGTAGAGTGCGTAAATGTCGTATAATCGTTTTGAAAAAGAATATGATCTATTATTAAAAATTTAATTTCCTTTTTATATTGATCCTGTATTTATTAAATTTTTTTAAAGTGATTACGTAGCGCTTGCACACTCACAACTATAACTATTATTTTTCTTGAAAGAAATACGGATGCTCACAGTTTTGTCTCCACAAAAGTTTTTTATATGAAAAGATGAGTAGAATAATTTATATTTATCTTTTTATGAAAAAAAAAAACTTATTTTTAGGTGCCTCCTTGATCATTTCTTGTGAAATTATATATATATAAAGACATCATTCCTAGAGACAAAACAAAAGTACTAAAAGTTTTGATCATGGAGACATCATTAAAAGTTTCAGGAGGCACCAAAAGTATTGATCATGGAGACATCATTCATACGTGGAGATACAGTAAGCTAGCATGCATTAATATTACGAGAAAATATACTTACAACCGTGAATTGCGTAACCGTCGTGTAATCGCTTTGAAAAAAATGAATAAAACATGAGACCCACATGAAAAAAATTAATTTTTTAATAGTAGACCCCACACTTTTTCAAAGTGATTACGCGACAGTTACGCACTTCACAGTTGTATGTAAAATTACTCTAATATTATTAATATTATTATTATTCACAAACTAACTTCTTACTATTTATAAAATTTTCTATCTCATCTCCGTACAGCTTCCTACCAAACTCTTCAAATGAGTTTATAGCAATAGTAATTTTCCATTTTCTTTAATTCAATTTTTGACATGCATAAAAATTAAAACAAGATAAGAAAGGGATGTTTGGGCTGTAAAATGCATATATACCCATGGGCCAATTACTTTTTCTCAAGGTAGTTCGTTGAAATGAGCTCTTCATGAGATGAATTCATTGTAATTGAAGTCGAAAATACTTTTGAAGTAGTAATGGGGGAGACTCTGACTAATTGACGGAGACGATGTGCTTGCAGGTCACGAGCTTGGGGAAGGAAGGAGAAGCAGTGGGGGCATTGGGCTACTCTGTCGATTTGCTTCAAAAGCTTCCTCCATGGCTGATGGGGTTCGGGTTACAGAGGGAAAAACTTGGAAAAGAAAAGGGAGCAGCACGTGGTTGTCAGTTGCTTTATCAGATGGGTAATTTCAAACAGTGTTCTGGAAAATTTGAGTTCAGATGGGTAGAGATGTAAAGTGCTTGTTTTTAGGAACATATCTGTCCGTACAGTTTCCTTGACTTTGTCTCACTGAACAATGTCTCAAACTCCCAAATCAAACGAGGCCTAACACTCTTCCTCAAATCACAACTAACCTTTTAGTTCAAAGGAAAAATTATGACATTCTTTGTTGCCAGGGTTTTATCGCTAGGATTTTCATTCTATGAAGAAAATTATTACAACTACAAAGAGATTTTATAAAAATAAACTCATAAATTGACATGATTTTATATGATACATTATATTTATTTCACAATAAAAATAACTATACAATTTAACGTATCACATCAAGTCACGTTAATATATGAGTTTACTTTTGTAGAATCTCTATGTACCTAAAATATTTATATTCTCTGAAATTGTATGTTGATGTCATGTTTTGTAACCTGGGCAACTCAGTAATTCCTCTTATCAACCTGCAATACCCAAGGAGACAAGGGCTCAGGATAGTGAGGGCCACTTCCAATCCTTAAGTCAGAATTACCTCTTTGAGTTAGAGAGTAAGGAGAATAATGTTCAGAGAGGTCTACCTAAACTCGGGAATTGTTTATATACCTGTTCGTGATGGTCCCTGCCCATTGCTAGTAGATCGTGGAAGAGTGTACGAGATGCTATGCTGGTGGCAAGTTTTTCCCCTTTGCCATGTCAGTTGTCACCCTACCACATTGTGTGTGGGTTGCCAGTTTGTCTCCTATTGCAGGTGAGGGGTGGGAGGCGCGTGCATTACCTTGTCCACAGAGGTGAGTGGACATTTGGTTCTGTCGTTGCATACCGGCTTTCCATATCATTAAATGCGGCGTGCTTGCTTGTCCGACGATGTGGGTTGTGGTATGAGCGGGTGATGTGCCCAATCACCGCATCTGATGGGCCTCCTTGGGCTTAGCCTAGTCCTCTCCCCTTCGTTAGCTTTGTACTGGGCTTACCTACAGGTAGATTAGCCTTGAGGTGGGCCAAACCCCAGACGGCCCAATCGGGGAGATAATCCCCTTCTCACCGTGGTTAAAGACAACCACGACTTAATTTAATCCAAGGTTTCTCTTCTTGCTCAATGCTAGGATATAATATGGATGATTTTCCAGCACATCAAAAGAACGACAGCCATCCAAGATTCCAATGCTTGAAACACACCAGAGTCTCAAACAATACGCAGCAAATAGAATGATAGTGTGCTAAGAGATTGGCTTGTGTGGCTTGGTTAGTTGGGCTGGCCTTTTATTTGTCATAGGCCCATAAACTCAGTCCAGTTGTTGGAATCAGTTGAGCCCATTAAAGTGTATAAATAGTATCGAAGCCCTACAAAAAATGGATTCTGAAGAATTTTATGTTAAAAATTATGCATATATATTATGATCGAGGAATTCTTAACATCTGCTTACACTCTCCACACACTGCACTCAAATTTTTTTTTTTTTTTTAACTCAATACACTAAGTGTGTTGAGTGTGTGATAAATAGTAGAGTGTGAAGAAGATTTTTTCATTATGATTTGAGAAAGAAAAATTCAGCCACTATTCACCACCCCACACCTCTCATTCTATAAAAATATCCCCATACCTTAAAAAAAAAAAAAAATTTCAGGTCATGTGTAGGGTGTGTGATGTGAACAATTGCTGATTTGTAAAAAAACTCTATGAGAGAATGAGAACCGAACTAATGCACACTTAAAAATCCAGATTTGTAATAGGAATTAAGGCCCCATTTGGATACAGAAACGGTTTCATCTCATTTCATTATTATAATTTTTTTAAATTTTCACACAAAATATAATAAACAATTTAACTTTTTCAAATTCCAAAACAATAATAATATTAAAAAATAATATCGTAATAATATTTTATTCAACTTACAATTTTTACTAAAATCGTCTCCTCTCATCTCACTATCCAAACGTGACCTAAATGCTCATAATTTGCTAATTTCATTTTTCTTTGTTTCTACGATACATAGAAGAGAATTAAAATCTAGGGAAAGTAATGTGCTTTTCTGAACAACGTGTTAGATCTAAATGGGAGAATATACTATTAAGCTCAAAAATTGGGGCCAATTTAGAAAAAGCTATCCGAATTATTTCTAAGTTTAATTTTCAAATAAACGACAAGTTAAAGTACTTCAAATATGTCATTTTGAAAGCAAATATACTTTGAAATAAGAATTACGAAAACAAATAAATAGATATATGGTTTACCTGCGTGCATAATCTTGGCAACCATTTAACTGCACGTGGTTACTAATATTTTGCTGCCTCTGGCACCACTCATTAGCAGTTGTTTCAACTTAAAACCATTCTTCAGGATCCTCATTCCACACATCATCCAAGACAAGTAAGTATTTCTTACTATTGATTTCTTTTTGAAGAAAACCGAAAACTTTTTTCGATTATCTTGTGATTGAATGTGAGCTGAGCTAATGTTGTCTTTCTCAATCCTCCGATTCCAACAATAGGAAGAAATTGTCTTCTTATCACGAGTCATGATTTCTTGTTGTAGAACTTCAGCGGAGAAATCATCCAACAAAGTCATCCGCTTCATAGATAGCATCAGTTAGCTTTTCAAGCCACTTTGTTGACATGGAAGAAATTGTCGATTCTGTCAATATAATCTATCTTGCGTATTATTTATATATTGGTATTCATCTTAAATGAAAAAACTATGTGCATGTGATTTATTATTATAAGCTTCTAGAGGGAGGGAGGGAGGTAAAGGAACTATATATGAATTTGAAGGATTACAGAAATTTGCAGACATGAAGAAATATCATTCAAGAAAACTTGTGCCCTGTGGAATTCGAATACAGCATTTGCATCATATGGATAGATTCCCGTTCATGATTACATCAAACAATTCAAAGTGAAGATAATTCTTGAAGGTATCTATGAATTCAATACACCAGAAATTCATGTTCTGAAGAATTTCAAGTTTCTTAAACTTGGGTAGGCAAATGTTGTTACTCCCACCAGCAGAAATCAGCACTCGATTTATATGAATCTTCAAAGCAAACCAAGAAGATTTTCCTCCATTTTTAAGTCGGAAATCCTTTCTTTTCTGTACAACATCCAACTGCAAAATCACTGATGGCAAACGATGTTCATGCAAAGCAGTAATACAGAAATCTCAAGCACTTGGTTGCATCATCATGTTGTATGCTCCCCCATGTGAACCAAATTAATCTTTCCTGCAAAAGCTTGGACATATGAGGTACTTACACTTGGAGAGAAATTGTATGTTTCATAGAATTAGTAATCTGGAAAGAACCACAAGCATAATCCAATTACCTTAAAATTTGTCATGCTAACAGAAATGCAAGCACTTATGATCGAAATTGTTGAAGTGGCCGATTCACAGTTCTAACAACCTTTGTTGCCTCTGCCCAGAGTCCATTCCTCCCTCTTATCCTAAATTTCCTCATTTTCTTCTTTCACCTTGTTATTGTTTTTCCTGATATGTGAATTATTATGATCTAAGTAATGAAACTTCTATGAATAGGAAGAAGACAGGATTAAGAAGATAATTACCGCTAAATTGTTGACTTCTTGCAAATTAAAACTGCTAAGACATATAATTATAATAAACATTAAACTTTTTTCCAACGTTCTCCATCACTTCCTCCTGCAATGAAAATTTAGCAACGAAGAAAATATTGTGAGATAACTAGGAAAACAAGAAGAAGAGAGAAGATAAGGTGAAGAATAAGGATACTTTCAAAGACTTAAATACCTTGGGCTTGGAGGACCGATCCAAGTACAATTCAGGAATGTGAGCAATCTTTGGCCAATCCTCTCCTGTGTGTGCCTCGCATCTTGGCAACAATAAGGGGCAGTGCTGTCTAATTGCCAACATTTTCAAAGTCTTCAACAGACGCATTCCCTCGGGAAGCGAAGTTAAATTAGGACAATTCGAAATTTCAAATTCTTGAAGTGATGTCCAGTTGCAGATCCATTCTGGTATGGCCGTCAACAAGGAACAGCCCGAAATCTGTAACATTTTCAGAGTGGTAACATGTTCAAGACCTGATGGCAGAGACTCCAATTTGGGAAGTCCAATGAAATCCAGAGAGTGGAGGCTCTCAAGGCCTTTCCATCGCATCTCAACCTCATCATTGCCACCTATACAGAGATTATGACAATGCTTAAGCCTCAGTTCTTGAAGTGCAGTGAGATATTGAATACCTTGAGACAAAGACTTTAATCTATGGCAGTTGACTATATGCAAAGACTTGAGAGAATTCAGGTTTTGCAGTCCCTTCTCTGGGAGAATATGTAGATCTTCAATCCTATGTAGTCGTAGACGCTTCAATTTTGAGAGAGGAGCAAATGAAGAAAAGGCAGATGTAGAGGAGCCTACTGCTGGTAACGTTGAGAAAATCGGTGCACCCATATTCATCATCATAGTCATTTGCATTGGCTTCCATCTGACATTTGACAGGACCAACTCTTCTTCAAGACATGGAAACGTCGGCATGGAATCCAGCTCGGTGCAACCTGAGATGGATAGTTCTGAAAGGCAAGGAAATGAAGGGAGTAAACGAGGCGGTTCCCTCCTCCACCCCTTGAGATTAGGGCAATAATAGAGTTGAAGTTCCTCCAAGGATGGGAAGAATGTCCCAGTAGACTCATCATCACTATCTGATATGTACTCAATACCCTCCAAGTATTTAAGAAACAGACGCTTTAGAGAGGGCAGTTCACTCAATCCACGTGGCAAACATTTCAGTTTTTCACACTTAGATAATTGAAACTCAACAAGATTTGCGAGTGACGAAAGCCAACTCGGAAACTCCGCACCATTGTAACTGCTTAATTCAAGCCTTTTAAGATTGCGGTGAGGTTCTAAGGCTTTCAATTTTTTTCCAGCGAGGGTATCATTCCTCAACCCAAATGAATCGTCCCAATATAATTTCAGAGAACGAATCTTTTTTTTCGCATTCAGATTTGCAGCCCTGTAATCTTTAACATCATCTTTCCCACATCCCAAATTTCTAATCTGTAAATCACCTCTTAGGTAATTTAGTCCATTTAATTCATTTAGTCCACCACCATGCTTGTTGAGAGAATCCAGCTCGGGGGATACCAGGAAGTCTGATAATGACCGAAGTTTAGTCAATTGCCCTAATCCACGTGGCATATAAGTCAGTTTCCAACATCCATTGATGTCAAGATGCCGGAGGTTGACTAATCTTGAAAAGTCTCTCGGCCATTCTTCAAACCAACTACAATCGCACAGTTTTAACGTCTGCAAATTCTGCAAGCTGGTTATATAATCTGGTAACTTCTTCATCATGTACATTCCAGAAAGATCAAGATATCTTAAACTATTCAACTTACAAATCGAGCTTGACGGTAAACCATCTAGGTTTCTACTACCCAATTGCAATGCGCGCAACGTTTTGAAGCTTGAAAAAATTGCTTCACATTCTGTCATGCCCTTAGGCTCACTGTCACTTGGTGAAAGAAATGTTCGCAGTCTACATTTTGCTTTAGAAATTAAACGTGCGAGATATAAGTAATATTCTATATCGTAACCAATCCATAGATGACGAGTGCTCTTGTTAACGTCCTCTTCATGTGTAAAAGAGTTTAATGTGGTTACTGACGGTCCAGCAATCAACATAGCAAGATCATGCATGAGGTCATTGATTTTGCAGCTACTGACTTCACCCGACCAATCTGTTGTGACTTTTTCAAAGAAAAATCTCGAAATTAAATCCATAAAGTATTCATGACCAGCATCTTCAAGGCATTCATCTTCTTCTTCATTTGACGACTTTATAAATCCTTGTGCTATCCAAAGATTAATCAATGTTGATTTATCAATCTCGTAATTCTTTGGAAATAAATAACTATAAGCAAAACATTGTTTCAAATGCTGCGGAAGTTGATCGTAACTCATCAACTTAAGAGTTGCTAAGATGTCTTCTTCTTCATTTAGACGTATTCTTGAAAGTTCATTATTCATAAAAGACAACCACTCTGTTTCTGAATTTTTGAAATACAATAACCTTCCAATTGTTTTTATGATGAGAGGGACACCTTCACATTTTCTCACAATCTCCTTTCCCATATTCACAATTCCGTCCTCATCGTCTGGCTCTCGGCCATTTTTAAACGCCACCCGTTTAAATAAATACCATGAGTCATCTTCATGTAAACCTCTCAAGTAATATGGTTGAACTGTGCACATAGTATCGGCAACCTCTTCACTACGTGTAGTTACTAAAATTTTGCTGCCTCTTGCACCATATTGCTCTATTAGACCTCGTTTCAAGCGTAACCATTTTTCACGATCATTGATGCGCACATTATCCAAGACAAGTAGGTACTTCTTACCATAAATTTCTTTTTCAAAAATCATAAAAGGATTCATGAAAGGATTTAACGTTACTTTCTCATTTCTGGCAGATTCTAGGATTTTTCTAACGATTGTTTTTTCCATACCAACGTCATCACGAGAGACACATGACATGACATTCACCCACATTTTTAGCTGAAAATATTCTTGGATTCTCTCGTGATTGAATGCGAACTGAGCTAGTGTTGTCTTTCCCATACCTCCGGTTCCAACAATCGGAAGTATTGAAACGTTCTCCTCAACATTGGAGTCCATTAAAAAGTCAACAACTGCCTTTTTCTCCGTATCTCTACCAATAAGTACTTCTGGACAAAAAGCATTATGATCCCTCATCTCCCTATTATCTTCTACTGGTATCTTTCCATGGCGTTCCTCTAAATAAAACTTCCTCATGTCGTTTGCAATGTGATCTAAATTGTTTAGAATAGTCTTAATCTTAGGACCCATTCTACGGTTAAATGCAAGTTGATTCGATTTGGAAAAGAAGATGCACACCTGTTTTGCCTTCTTATTTCGGGTCATCCGAAGAGCTTTGGTGGATAAATCATCCAGCAACTCCTCCACTTTATATAAGATATCTGTTAGCTTCTGGAGCCAGTCTTTGACTTCATGGTTCTTGGCTTGTTGCTCCTCGGCATCCAGAAGCACAGGTTGTAATTCTAAAACAATATGCTTCAGCTTTTCAAAATCTTTGACACAGGACGATAATAATCCGAACTTTTTCACCGTCTGCGCGTCCAAATGCTCAATGATTCCAGAAACAATAATGGAGGGAAAAACTTCTGCCATTTCTTAGAAGATGAGCGAATAGGCAAATTTTGAGTTAGATGCAATAATGCACTTGTTATAAAATAAAAAATAAAAAAAAATGCATGCTAGCTGTAGTGGAGTATTTTCTATTTGAAGGTGGCCATCAAATAGGAAATGAAGAACATGGGTGGGCCCAGTCTAATTAGCTATAGATTGACATAATCCAGCTTTAGATTTAGATAAGGCTTCGTTTGGGTGATGAAATGAGTTCATTTTTAGTTTACCTCCGACAAATGTTCTTCATTTTAAACTATTTCCACTTGGGATTTCGTGGGATCCATTATTATCTCTATTTCTCTCAAAAAAGTAACTAAACTCTCTTTATTTTCCTTCCCTCTCAAAAAGTAATAGACCCACCGACTCTCTCTTTATTTTATTTTAATTTGTGGGATCCACAGACACTCTTTTTTTTTCTTTATTTGCCTGACATTCTCTCTTTCTCTTTAATTTGTGGGATCCATTGATTCTCTCTCAAGTGCTGTGTTTGACGCCAGAAAAGAAATTTTTTGTTTTTACCATCAGGTGAACAATATAAAATAATGATGGGATTCATTTCTTTTATAACTTCTTATAAATATATCTAAATTTATCTTAACATCTAAACATATTTTAAACTCATTTTAAGTGGACTCCATCAAACTCATTCTACAATCTTAATTCATTACTATTGTAAAAAAATTCAATTCATTGCAACTCATCTCCACGTCCAAATAGAACCTTAGACACTTTAACTTATTCGTAGTGATGATTAATGAAGAACATGGGTGGGCCAGTCTAATTAGCTATAGATTGACATAATCCAGCTTTAGATTTAGACACTTTAACTTATTCGTAATGATGATTAATGTTTGAGATAAGCTGGCTGTATAGCTTTCTCCTTACTACTTTAATTAGCTATATAGGACCACTCATTTGGCTTTTGACTGACCAATACAATATATATCTCTAGTTATTCTTCTCGCCTATCGATGAATGAATAGGAAATGAACAATAATGAAATGAATAGTAATGATCTCTGCTTTTACTTAAAACGAGCCTATAGATGGAAATGAACAAGAAATGCACAAGAATGAAATGAACAGTCGTGAAATATGAAACAAAAGGGCAAAATGATAAAATTGACAAAAGTGTTAGGACAGTAAAACTGATCACTGTTGTGACATCGTCTTTTAGGTAAGATGAAACAAAAGGAAAACACTTTGTCCACTTGGTTTTACTGCTTTATTTGACTGTTGGTATTTTTTTTTTCTTATTTAATATTTAAAGAAGTAATTTTAAATATATTAATATATTTTTTAAAAATATTTAAAGATATTAAAAAATATATATAAAAAAAAAAAAAATGTCTAGACAGTGCTTCCAGCAATAAAGCTGGAGCGACATAGTAATCCCACCCGAAACAAAAAGGTAAAATTACAAAAGAGGTGCTACTCTGCCGACACCGCTCAAAGTGACTGCAAGTTGAAATTAATTTTTTTATTTACTTTTTATTTATATTTTTAATTATTTTAAAATATTTTAAAAAAATATAAAAAAAAATCAATACATACTTTCTTAATTATTAAATAAAAATTAAAATTAAATTAAAATAAAAAAATGTCAAAATGAAGTGTAAAATTTAAATGTCAAAATAGCATTTTTCAATTAGAAAATTGACAAAAGTGATAGTACTTAGTACATGACATCGTTTTTGAGAATTATTGGTACAGACCCACAATAAAAGTCACCAACTCCATGTGATCTTATCCTTCTTCTCATCAGTTTCAACAGCCCGACGATTTTTATGCAACTTTGTTCTTACCCTTTAGGCAGTTTGAGTCAGCAACATAGATCTTCCACAGGGCAACAAACGAACAGAGTTGCTTGAGTTCGACTAGTATAAAATCGATTTAGATTCGATTCATTTGATATAAAATTCGTATAAATTCGACTCGATTACTCGTCATAATACTCGTAATATATATATATATATATATAGACTAATAAGAGAGCACATGTGCTGCTAGTTGATATAAATTAAAATAAATAAAATTTTATAAGAATGTCAATTTTATTTTTTTGACATTTTAAATTATTATTATAATTTTATGTGCAATTCATATATCTAAATAAACTATGTGCTAGTAGGTAGGTCTACAAACACATTACAATATATTTTTTTTCTCACAGACCCCACAGCCCTTCCTGTCCCCATTCCTTTTCTTTTTCTCTTTTCCCCCACCCCTTTTCTTTTCCCTTTTTGTTTTCCCCCACCTTTTTTCTTCCCCCCCCCCCCCCTCTCTCTCTCTCTCTCTCTCTCTGTGGAAACTTTCTCGACCAGCCTATATCTCTCTAACTAACCCTTACATACTCAGTCGCACTCACACACAACATTTTCTCTCTCTTCTACTCTGTCACACTGCACTTCACCCCTACCCCCGTCTCAACATAGAAACAAAGATCGTCATCAAGCAAAGATCGTCATCACTGTGTTTGTTTTTATTTCTTATTTTTTACAACTTTTTTTTTTTAAATCTTATGAATCTGAAGCTTCCTCATCTTTCAGATCTGAGATTTTTTTTTTCGCCTGATGTGTTTTGGTTTGCTCTTCCTTATTTGTATCCTCCCTATCTTTGTGCTCATTTCTAAATAATTTCTTGTCAATACATACAGATCAGAGATTCTATTTCTCATATTTTGATTTTTTTTTCTTTTTTTCTTCTATTTTTGTGCATTGGGCTGTTGTGATGATTATTTTGGTTGCAATTTTTTTTCCGAATGGTTATAGATCTTTAGATCTGTAAAAATTACCACCTCTTTTTCTTTTTATTTTTTAGAAATAAATTTTTAAATCTCATGAATCTAAAACTTCATCTTTCAGATTTTACTCGAGCTTGAGCGAGCTACTCAAGCTCGTATCAGCTCGTTTATTTTTGGTATTCTAGTTCGAGTCTAGTTTGATCATAATATATGTTAGGTGAGCTGAGTTTGATAAAAAAATCTCTAATACTATTCGAGCTCGAGTCGAGTTCGAGCAGATATAAATGCTAATCGAGCTCGCAACCCCTAGTTCAAATTCAACTGGACTCGGTTCGTTTGTAGCCCTAATCTTCCATCTATGCCCATGTGTGGTTGGGTCTTATTACGGTTTTGTCTTTATTTTTGTGATATACTTTCTGAGTGTCCACTTCTGTCAGCTTTAAGATACTATATGAAGTGTTTTAAGATACTATATGAAGTGATATTTCATTTATCTTCAAGGAGCAGGAATTGGTCTTCTCCGTTCTTAGTGCCGCTAGGTCTGGATATAAATTTTGTGAAAATGTAGATCTTTTTTTTTTTTTGCATGTTGTAGAAGAGAAATATGAATAATGCATGTCTTGAATATCTGTTAAACATTTTTATTTTATTATCTCAAACGACTTACAAAATTTTGAGAATTTTAGCCTCATTTTTCAAACGCTCTTGTTCTTCATATATCAACATGTTACCTTATCTAAAGGAGTAGGAAGTCAAAATGAAAAGATAAGTAAGGATTTTAAATCCTTATTTTCATGTTTCAAATATTCTATTTTTTTTTGTTAGACTCATGAATAAGTTGTTGAAATTCAAAAATTTTCTTGTTAAGTTTTTCAATCTCATGAGCTTTAGATCGCAACCGTCGGAAAAATATGATAATAGATGATGAGTATCGAGTACTGAGACTTACAAGTTCATAAATGATGTCATTATCTAACTTGTTAATCAGATCATTCTCATGCTGCATCATGACACCCATAGTAGATGCATAAATAACTAATGGTTGAGGTACATAATACCTCATATAGTGAACAAGAGGATTAGTGGAAGAAGATTACTCAGCCATTAAAAAATAGGGAAAAAACTTAGAGAGTGAGAATGCAGATGAATTATAGAGAACAAAGAAGATTTTATGCGAATTAGATGAAACTCAAGACTAATTTTTTAGAGATATAAATGAGAACAAGACAAGTTATCAGTTCTTCAAAATTTACTTAGTCAAGATTACAAGATATGCTGGATGCATATTTTATTAGCTAAGCCAGTGAGATTAACTACAGACTATCTCTATTTTTCTCGTAAACACTGAACCTCTACTGTTAACTGCTGATGTTGACTTTGTATTTGTACTCCCTCTCGTTCTATCTCCTCTATTCATGGTTGCAGGTCATGCGCGTACCAGTCCACAAATTTCTTCAATTCCTTGTTTTCTTGTTTTACTCTTTTATTCTTTTTTACTTTTATTAGCAAGCATTTGATACAACTCAGATATTTGATTGTTAAGTCGATCAACCTTATTTACCATTGCCGGTAACTTCTGAGACATGGTCGTATTAGATGCAGCATATTGAACCCTGAGCATTCTTGATCTTGCAACAATCTAAGAATCAGTCCTACCAGTAAAATACATCTATGCTCCTATCATGGTATTGACGGCCTTAAGAGAGAAAATTAGTGATTGGGACATAAATGATTCATGATTTAAATTTGGAACATTATTAGAAGAATGTTGCACAGTCATGCTATCGTTCTGAATAAATAGTAACTAGGTCAAGGAGAGAAATTGTTCTGTGAGTATTCGTCGGGTGAAAAAATAATCTTTTTAAATAAAAACTCACAGCGGAGCTCGAGGATTTGCTTCACTATCTCCACAGACTTAGGCGGCTCGAGCTTTACAGCACTTGTCGGGACTCGGGCAGAGCTTTGGGGCTTGTAGCATTTGTTGGGACCCGAGCAGAGCTTAAGCATTTGTCGAGACTCAGGCAGGGCTCGAGGATTTAGAAGAAAATAATGAAATTTATCTTGAACCGGCTACATCTAGAAGACAATCCTCCATGAATTGTGCAACACTTTTTCCCATGAATTGTGCAAGACATGTCTCGATATTTCTATTGTGAAAATGATGTGTGACCACTCTTCAATAATGACTAGCTAGAGACGAGAGTGAAGACCAGCTAGCCAAAGAAGAGTTAGTACTACTGCCAACTTTTGACAACCTGTTCTATATGATATTTGTCGTATTTATATATATGGAGTCTTATATTATAAGAAAAATGAATTAGTTATTTACGAAAAAAATTATTATTTTTATGAAAATAAGTTTATTTCGACAGAATATAATCATTAATTTTAGTATAATATAATTGATAGTTTTCTTGTAATGACGAAGGTTTCACCCTTGCATTTGTCAAAACTACAGTCTTTCCTCAGTATCGAAATAATATATTCATAATTTGTTTATTTATTTATTTTGGTTGGGGGTGAGGGACCTGATCTGATCAGTTAGGTGATAATATATATAGGATTAATTATATTTTATCCTCTCAAACTTTCATTCAATTTATAATATGGATTTGAAACTAATAATTACATCAAAGTGGACCTTCGAATTTTTAAAATTTTCCAATCCCCCTACCAACATCTTCAAATCTAACAGAAATTCACTGTAAAGATATAATTTTCATCTAATTTATTATCATTGATCATATAAAATATAAAATAATATATACTATTAATTAATAATAAATCATTAATTATTAACCATATATAAAATTATTTTATACATAAGTTGCAAGTAAATATGAATAATATATGTATACAATAAAATTATTTGATATTCATTAGCTACATATAAATTAATAAAAAAATTATTTAATGATTTATGATTTATTATTAATTAATAGTATAAATTATTTTATATTTTATATTATATATGGACAATGGGGTGACCGAATCCCGTGTATCGAATAAGTGTTTTTTTTTTCAAGTATTTTATTATGGGATTTTGTATTTTTTCAAGTATCACATAATAAAATAATTTGGAGGGTTTTTTTATTTTGAGCACTGGTTTGGATAGTGAAATAATATTAGATGAATTGAATAAAATATTATTATAATATTATTTTTTAATATTATTATTATTTTAAAATTTAAAAAAGTTAAATTTTTTATTATATTTTAAGTGATAATTTAAGAAAATTATGCTAATAAGAAAAATATTTCGATTTAAGAAAGATATAATGATAAAGAAGAATAGAAGTCCGAGACACTATGATCTCTATGAGACACTGACCATCACCCGAAGTGTCATTTTTGTGAACACACGACGCAAGAAGACTGGCTCCCTGACAAGATGCGAAGCCGTGACCACACAGTGTCAGCCTTCCATGGTGACACGGACCAGAACACTCGCGATATAATTATGCGTGAGTTCCGCTCTGGTTCTTCACGTGTTCTCATCACCACTGATCTGTTGGCTCGTGGTATTTGATGTACAGCAAGTGTCCCTAGTCATAAACTTCGACCTTCCTACTCAACCAGAAAACTACCTTCATCGTATTGGTCGAAGTGGACGGTTTGGGAGAAAGGGTGTTGCCATAAATTTCGTTACAAAGGATGATGAAAGAATGCTGTATAACATTCAGAAGTTCTATAATGTGGTCATCGAGGAGCTGCCAAATAATATTGCTGATCTCATGGCTCACTGCCAAATAAAAAAGAGTCACCCTGCATCAGTTAGGGTAAAAGTACTGCATTAGAAATATTATGGAAGAACATCAATACCAGAAGAAGCTGGATTGTATATATTTTGAAAGTATTGAAGATAAGAAAAGTTGCCAATTGGTTTTACAAGCAAAACAACTACGATGAGATAAAACGGGCAATTAATTATAAACTGCAAATCATCCATGGCTTGAAAGCAAATGCCATTGGGAGAAGCATAAACTACAAATCTCAGATTTTATAAATAAAATTGGATGGAGTGGAAACGGTCCATTTTATCAAGTGTTCTCAAAAAATTAAACTCATCTAAAAACAAAACAGTTGTCTTCATCCAATAACAGTCGCAGATCTTTCCCTTGCACAAGATTTTTGAGAGAAATAGAAAGAAATTGGAAAATTAGCATTTAAAAGCAACTGAACGTCCACCATAAGTTCTGGAAAATCAACTCGCAAAGATGCTGTGCCATACCACAATCAAGGTCACAAATTACCAACAGTCACCCAGCATAAGCCCTGCACCTTTCCACGCAGGTTGTCACTTCCATTAGCACCTCTGCAAGAGGTAAAAATGGAATCCCTCTCATTTTCTTCTGCTTGAAGGGAAGGGAAGTATTCTTCTGCTTCAATAAAAATAATAAAGGTTGGATACAGTACCAAGAGAACTTCTTTCTCAGGAAATAATGCAGCTACTACTCTAGGGGTTTGGGAGTATCATGTCCCACGAGTAAAATGCCATTTGACAAGTGCCCCCTAGAAGGGCAGTCTGTCTACCTCAATATCGAGTTGAATCCTGATGCCATTCTATTCTAGCTGTATGATATGAAAATGGATCTTGAGTTTCAATAATACCATGAACTGCAGGAAGTAAATGGAACAACTCTTCAAAGAAAATTATATTCTGCAGAATCCAAGATTCAGTTAAGTTATTATGTCAACTCCCCAAATGGTATAACCTCCTTTAATTTAAGAACCAATAAAACAACATTAATGACAGAATCCACTTGAATTCAAGTCCAGCATTTCAGGATTGCATACCCTTGTGGCATTCATGTATCGCGTTCTGTTATCCTAGAAACTAAATTTGAGCAGAAAGTAAAGAATCATTATTCATCTAAGACACTAAATTTGGGTAGGCAATAGTTGTTACTCCCATTAGAAAAGAATAAGCACTATAAAACGTTTTGTATCTCAATCACTTATTTTTTGACGAAAAATCTTTGAAGCAAACCAAACAAGCTTTCCTGCCAGCTTCCTAGTTGAAAAACTTCATTTTCTGTACAACAGCCTACTGCAAGATCATTGGTGGTAGAGATGAATCTCATGTTGGTAGATATCAACTCCATATATGCTCCACCGTGTGCTCTAAATGACTAAATCTTTCCTGCAAGTTTGGGCATACGAGGTAGCATTAAGAGAAGTTGCATTTTTATAGAAGCAGTAATCTGGAAAGAACCATAAGTTGACAGTACAATTTGTATACCACTCACATTCTTAATCCATGAAATTAAGTGCTTCTAACTAACATAATTCTCTCCCATGTATGAGAATTAATTATATTTGCAATATTTCGACATGAACCTATGCTTCAGTTGCAGTAAAAATTCTCAAAACTATGGGTTTTTATCCAAATATTGAGCCATACCCCTTTTTTAGGAAGAAGTCACAACCAGATCATTTTCTTGTTATAGCCCTCACTTGTAGCGGAGGACTACCATACGAGAAAACATTTTGTTTTCCTTTGATCTTTTTTATATTACAAAAAATACAAATCTGTCTCCAAACAGTGCTAGCTAAGATGTTACATGCCTATCTCTTCAGCTAAACAAAACCATAGAAACAACTTCACATTACTTTGGAAGGCATGAAAGATGAAAAGGGAAAATGCAATGTTATACCAAGAAGTAAATGCCAATGGGAGAAGCACAAACTGCAAATCTCAAATTCTATAAATAGAATTGGATTGACTGGCAAAAATCAATTTTAAAAGAAACTGAACATGTACCACAAGTTACTGGAAGAACATTTTTTTAATCAATTTCTCAACTCAGAAACATGGTGTGTTATACCACTAATCAAGGTCACAAGTTACCAGGAGTGAGCCAACAGAAGCCCTGCACCTTTCCACCCAAGTTGTCGCTCAGGAAAAAAATGAGAACAGGTGACAAAATGGAATGTATCACATGCTTTTAGCAACCAAACAAGGCCAAAATTGATAAAGAATAGAGCAATTACCTTCCCATTCTCAGTGGATTCAGGAACCTAGCAGGATCAAGTGTAAGCTTTGACAACGACAATCCTCGTAATAGAAACTGTGCAGAAATCAAACATCAAAACACCAAATGATCTTCCAATGCAAATGCAACAATGCAATTTCGTAAAAAATAAGTCAAAAGAAAAACTTACTATGTCATCCCTGTACTTGCATCCAATTGTCTCCAAACAGTGGTGGACTGCCTTTTGGACAAACGGGCACCCTTTGTCGCAGCATCTTGTGGAAATGATTCTCGATGTCCTTTCTCATCAACGATGCCTTTATTTAACCCTCTCCTTCTACTCCTCAACCTCAGTGACCACACATCTGTGTTCTCACTCCTCACAACGAGTATTCACCTTTTCCCTTCCTCAATTTATGTTCCCCTTTGTACCTCCTACGCCAACGAGCCTCACACAAGGTCCTCCTTGTCGTCAGATCCCAAAACCATGTGGCCTCTGCCACCGAAGTCCATTCCTTCCTCTCCTCCTATATTTTCTCTTTTTCTTCTTCCCCCTTTTTACTATTTCTCCTAATATGTGAAGAATAGTGTAAGAGATGAAGCTTCTTTGAATAGGGAAGAATAAGACAATAAATGATATAATCACCACTAAGTTCTTGACTTTTTGCAAAAATTTCCACACCATTGATTTTAGCTTTTTCTAATGTACTTCGAGCCAAATTCTGCAATCAAAATTTAACAACAAATAAATACTGAGCAAAAAGAGAAAAAAAGAAGGTGAAGGTGAAGAAGATGGATACCATGAAGCATTGAGAAAAAGAGGTGAGTAAAATACTCAGAATGACATAAATCCATCCATGAGCAATCTTGGACAAATCCCCACCCGTCTCTCTCTTTCATCTTGGCAGTAAGATGAGACAGAGGTCTCTGAGGAGACCACGAATTTTGATAATGACTGCATTAGAAATATTATGGAAGAACATCAATACCAGAAGAAGCTGGATTGTATATATTTTGAAAGTATTGAAGATGAGAAAAGTTGCCAATTGGTTTTGCAAGCAAAACAACTACGATGAGATAAAACAGGCAATTAATTAGAAATGCAATATTTCAATGTGAACCCATGCTTCAGAATGAGTCAAAAATCTCAAAACTACGGCTTTTATCCAAATATTCTAGCATACTAGAGAACAGTACTTGTTTTCCTCCCACGGTACCTTGTAAGGAATAAAAGATGAAAAGCAACATGCAATATCATCCATGGCAAGAAAGCAAATGCCATTGGGAGAAGCATAAACTGCAAATCTCAGATTTTATAAATACAATTGGATGGAGTGGAAACAATCCATTTTATCAAGTGTGCTCAAAAAAATTAAACTGATATAAAAACAAAACAGTTGTCTTCATCCAATAACAGTCACCGATCTTTCCCTTGCACAAGAATATTGAGAGAAATAGAAAGAAATTGGACAATTAGCATTTAAAAGCAACTGAACGTCCGCCATAAGTTCTGGAAAATCAACTCGCAAAGATGTTGTGCCATACTACAATCAAGGTCACAAATTACCAACAGTCACCCAGCATAAGCCCTGCACCTTTCCACACAGGTTGTCACTTCCATTAGCACCTCTAAAAATGGAATCCCTCACATTTCCTAGCAACCAACCAAATTTAACAAAGAATAGAGCAATTACCGTCTGATTCTCAGCGGACTCATGAAGTAGTACGAATCAAGTGTAAGCTCTAACAGCCACAACATCGGTAATAACGACCACA
Organism: Juglans cinerea; assembly: GCA_961763995.1. Taxonomy (NCBI): domain Eukaryota; kingdom Viridiplantae; phylum Streptophyta; class Magnoliopsida; order Fagales; family Juglandaceae; genus Juglans; species Juglans cinerea. The sequence continues at coordinate 17,524,544 of CAUIVZ010000015.1, read as the reverse complement.
CAGAACTCAAACGTCAAAGACACAAAATGATATTCCCACGCAACTACAGCAATGGAATTTCATCAGGATAATATATAACAAAAAAAAAAAGTTTATTTTCAGATTGTATTACTTACATCTAATTGTCTTCAGACGGTGACAGCTGCAGTTTGGGGCCATGGGAACCCTTTGTCTCGACAACTCAAGGAAATCATTTTAGATGTCCATCCTTGACAACAACACCCTTAACTTGACCCCTCTCCTCCTCCTCCTCGATTTCTCAACAACCTTTTAGCCTCCGCCCAGATCACTCCCTTCCTCCTTTTCTCCTAAGATTCTTCTTTATTCTTCTTTCACCTTCTTGTTGAACAGTGTAATTAATAGTAACAAATGTGCGAGGAGTCCTTTTTCTATCTGTATTTTTGGCCGTACCTGTAGCATGATTCTTTTCCTAATACATGTGAAGAATAACGTAAGTGATGAAACTTCATCTTCTGTGAATAGGAAGAAGAAATAAGATAGAAGAAAATTACCACTGAATCATTGACTTCTGATGGATAATTATAATAAGCATTGAACCTCTTTCTAACATTCTTCACTTCTTCCTGCAATGAAAATTTTAAGAACGAATAAAGTTCTGTGAGATAAAACGGAAGAGAGAGAGAGGTGAAGAATAAGGATACTTAAAAGTTCTATGAGTCATTAAGATAAAGCAGCGAGTTAAAATGTTAAATACCTTGGAGGGCCAATCCAAGTACAATTCGGGGATGTGAGCAATCTTGGGCCAATCCTCTCCCGTCTCGTGCTCGCATCTTGGCAACAATTTGGGACAGTGCTTTCTAATTGTCAACACTTCCAAGGAGTTCAACATACGCATTTCTTCGGCCAGTGAAATCAAACTTGGACAATTAGAAATTTCGAACTGTTGAAGTGATGTCCACTGGCAAATCTAATCTGGTAAGGCCCTCAACCTGCAACAACTCGAAATCTGGAACTTATGTAGAGTGGTAACATGTTGAAGACCTGACGGCAGATGCACCAATTTTGGAAGCCCAACGAAATTCAGAGAGAGGAGGCTCTTAAGGCCTTGCCATCCCGTCCCACATCTTCCAAACTTTATTCTCTCTTGTATGAATATTCTCCTCTAGCAAGTGAAGTATATCCACCCAAACAAAAAATTCACATCTCCTCGCTTCTCCCTGCACGCAGTACAAACATTTAATTAAAATAATAAAGCACACCGTGCAAAATCAAACTGAATATGCTAATTAAACATGATATGTTGCTTTACCGTGTTATAGCTTGGGCAGGCGAAAAATCTCCTTCCGGGATTTTTCGTAGTGTGCAACGTCTTTAGCTTAGCTTTGAACCACACCAACAAGTTGGTGTTTCCAACACAAAATTATCAATTACAAACGATGATGATTGGGTTGATGCCATGCGTGATTCTGAAAAACCAATCACAAGTTCTGATTTGTAAATACTAAAATAGAGTCCTTATCATGAGCCTTGTCCTTATCTCTTATGTGTTTCATATTATGATGAATTATGAAGGTTCAGCCTTGTCCAAAACCAAACAAAGGTTTAGGCCAACAGACTTATGTGTTGATGCTATGGTGTAGTTTTTGTACTTGGGTGTTGATGCTTTGGAGGACATCAAGTGCATTGAGTCAGGGAAAGTGCCTTTTCCTAATTACAGGAAAATAGAAGCAAGAAATAATGGATTAAATGACATCAGCAATTGTGAGTGCAACATACTGTATAGAATTCACTGCACACCTAGCTCACCTCCGCCTCTTTGATTGCACAATATTGATGTAAAAATTAGAGGCAGTTTGAGTTACAAGCAGAAAACTTTAAATTTAACTTTATTGAGGACTGTGAGTTCATACTTGAAAGTGGTTAACATGACATACTCAATGCAGTTTTCTTGTAGATAATATGAGGTGAGTGATTCCTGGTATAGATGGGTACTGACTTTCTAGGGAACAATTTAAGAAGGCCCATATGGCTCATACATGTACAGAACAGAGTATGGACACGCACATATTTAGTCAGATGTTCAAGATAATAGTACCACATTCACTAATATTTGTTCTACTGAAAGAGAACCCGGTTTTGATATTACCCTGAGTTGGACTTCTATGATGGACAAACAATTGGAGAGGGATGGAATACTTTCTAGTTCTTTTTGTTTTACTCCATGTATTTAATCTATATTGAAGTTTCAATGTACAGAAACAAGTTAGACCAAATTCATATAACAAATCATCATCGACCCTATATACATATTGTGTTACAATTTGCAATGCAGTATAAAGTTTAGAGAAATGCTAGGCTTATGAAGAGAATTACAAAATGGAACCTCACAAACTGAATACGTCAGATTTATTTACAATAAAAGGAAGTTACAAACTGACTTTCAATCAGACTTGCCACATGCCACATCTGTTTGTAATTTCTCGTAATCTCTTTATAGGCTGGCATTTATCTAAAGTCTAAGCACTAAATGAAAAGCAGTCCACCCCGGTAATGGATAATATGCCTATCAGTGTGAATTAAGTTGGAACCATAATAATGAATCCATGTGTGCTTTTCAGAAAGTTGGAAAAGTCCAGTCAGTTTGAAGGCAGAACCAATTTTATTTTATTTGCGGCTAATTCTTCATACTGGCATGTCATTCTTTTAGAGCTTACTTTCTACAAAATTTGCCTAATGTGCGAATCCTTCTTGTCCATGCAGTTGTGGAGAACAATATTGCTGAAACCATTCAAGCTTGTCACTGTATTTATTCACGAGGTGAGTCATGCTATTGCTTGTAAACTCACATGCGGACATGTAAGAAGCTCTTTTGTTTCCACCTTTTCCCCTTTTCAACTATACGTATTGGTAGCTTTTCTTAACTCTTATGTAATAACAAATTTATAAGCATTAATATTTTAATGAGTCTCTAAATGATGAAGTGAGAGCCGGTTAAGTATAGGTAAGACGACTGTGGGATTTCTTTGGTTAAGTATAGGCAAAACATAGGTTAAGTATGCGTGTCTTTGGACTAGTATATGCATCTAATTTCATATATAGCTCTTCATTTGACACAAGAAACTGCGTATTCATCACTTATATATGTTGGATACAGACCCCTTAGCACATAATCACTGCATTTTCTCATTATCCATGCGAATAAGTACTAGCGTTTATCTATGCCATATATCTTATTGTAGAAAAAGCAACTAACAATGGAACAACGTACACAATCACAACATCCTTTTCGTAACCCCAACACAGACACAGAAAAAACATAATGAAATTGTAGAAACAATTTGGACGAAAATCCAAATTACAGTGGCACAAATTAGGACTTCGATATGGGTTCTCTTCCGCAAATATGGATGCAGTGCCCCTCTAACTCGAATGGCCTTCCATGTTTAACCTAGAATCACAGAGAAACAATGAGATGGACTAAAGATGGAGAGGTTAAAATGGGAGGAAGTGAGAGAGAGAGAGGAGCACGCATGGCTATGCCCTAGAAACAGAGAGACGAGCCCCGAGGAGTAAAGACGGTACGAGAAACGAACACGGGAGATCGGCTTGAGAGAGGAAGTTGGCTGATTGTGTGTTTCCGAAATCGTCTTGATTCAGTTTGGGGCAGCTCGATTCGCTCGGGGAGCTATTCGCAGAGAAGAAAGCTTGAGAAGAGGAGAGGAGAAGTAACAAGGAAGCTATTCGCGCAGCGGGGGGGCCGGTGTAGAGTGTGCATTTTGATACAGGGACTGATGCAAAGATTATTTCAATCCGAATAAATGTGAAGAATAACGTAAGTGATGAAACTTCATGTTCTGTGAATAGGAAGAAGAAATAAGAAAGAAGAAAATTACCATTGAATTGTTGACTTCTGAAGGATAATGATGATAAGCATTGAACCTCTTTCTAACGTTCTTCACTTCTTCCTGCAATGAGAATTTTAAGAGCGAAGAAAGTTCCGTGAGATAAAACGGAGAGAGAGAGAGAGAGAATACTTAAAAGTTCTACGAGTACGAGGCATTAAGATGAAGCGGCGAGTTAAATACCTCGGAGGGCCGATCCAAGTACAATTTAGGGATGTGAGAAATCTTGTACCAATCCTCTCCCGTCTTGCGCTCGCATCTTGGCAACAAATTGGGACAGTGCTTTCTAATTGTCAACACTTTCAAAGACTTCAACAAACACATTTTGTTGGGGAGCGAAGTCAAACCTAGACAATTAGAAATTTCGAATTGTTGAAGTGATGTCCATTGGCAAATCCAATCTGGTAAGGCCCTCAACCTGCAACAACTTGAAATCCGGAACTTATGTAGAGTGGTAACATGTTGAAGACCTGATGGCAGATGCAACAATTTTGGAAGCCCAACGAAATCCAGAGAGAGGAGGCTCTTAAGGCCTTGCCATCCCATCTCAGCCTCATCATGGCAGCCTAGATCAAGTTTATCACAATGATTAATCTCCAGCTGTTGAAGTCCAGTGAGATATTGTATACCTTGAGACAAAGACTCTAATCTATGGCAGTGGACTATATGCAAAGACTCGAGAGAAGTCAGGTTTTGCAGTCCCTTCTCTGGGAGAATCTGTAGATCTTCTATCCTATGTAGTTGCAGACGCTTCAATTTTGAGAGAGGAACGAATGAAGAAGGGGCAAATGTAGAGGAGTCTACTCTAATCAATGTCTGTTGCATTGGCTTCCAGCTGGCATTAGACAGGACCAACTCTTTTTCAAGACATAGAAACCTCGGCATGGAATCCAGCTCAGTGCAACCCGAGACTGATAGCTCTGAAAGGCAAGGAAATGAAGGGATCAGTAAACGCGGAGGCCCTTTCCACCACCACCCCTTGAGATTAGGGCAATAATAGAGTTGAAGTTGCTCTAAGGATGGGAAGAATGTCCCAGTATTCCCATCATCACTATCTGACATGTACTCAATACTCTCCAAGTATTTAAGAAACAGACGCTTTAGAGAGGGCAGTTCACTCAATCCACCTGGCAAACATTTCAGTTTTTCACACTTGGATAATTGAAATTCAACAAGATTTGTGAGTGACGAAAGCCACCTCGGAAACTCCGCACCTCTGTAACCGCTTAATTCAAGCCTTTTAAGATTGCTGTAAGGTTCTAAGGCTTCCAATTTTATTTCAGCATCGGCATCAGCCCTCAACCCAAATGAATCGTCCCAATATAATTTTAGAGAACGAATCTTTTTTTTCGCATACAATTTTGTAGCCCTGTAATCTCGAACATCATCTTTCTCACATCCCAAATTTCTAATCTGTAAATCACCTCTTAGGTAATTTAGTCCATTTAATTCATCTAGTCCACCACTATGCAGCATGTTGAGAGAATCCAGTTGGGGGGATACCAGGAAGTCTGATAATGACCGAAGTTTAGTCAATTGGCCTAATCCAAGTGGCATATAAGTCAGTTTCCAACATCCATTGATGTCAAGATGCCTGAGGTTGACTAATCTTGAAAAGTCTCTCGGCCATTCTTCAAACCAACTACAATTGCACAGTTTTAACGTCTGCAAATTCTGCAAGCTAGTTATAGAATCTGGTAACTTCTTCATCTTGTACATTCCAGAAAAATCAAGATATCTTAAACTATTCAACTTACAAATCGAGCTTGACGGTAAACCATCTAGGTTTCTACTACCCAATTGCAATGCGCGCAACGTTTTAAAGCTTGAAAAAATTGCACGACATTCTGTCATGCCCTTAGGCGCACTCTCATTTGGTGAAAGAAATGTTCGAATTCTACATTTTGCTTCAGAAATTAACTGTGCGAGATATAAGTAATATTGTATATCGTAACCAACCCATAGATGACGAGTGCTCTTGTTAACGTCCTCTTTATATGTAAAAGAGTTTAATGTGGTTACTGACGGTCCTGCAATCAACATAGCAAGATCATGCATGAGGGGATTCATTTTGCAACTAGTGACTTCACCCGACCAATCTGTTGTGACTTCTTCAAAGAAAAATCTCGAAATTAAATCCATAAAGTACTCATGAGCAGCATCCTCAAGGCATTCATCATCTTCATCTAACGACTTTATAAATCCTTGTGCTATCCAAAGATTAATCAATGTTGATTTATCAATCTCGTAATTCTTTGGAAATAAACAACTATACGCAAAACATTGTTTCAAATGCTGCGGAAGTTGATCGTATATTACCAACTTAAGAGTTGCTACGATGTCTTTTTCTTCATTTAGACGTATTCTTGAAAATTCATTATTCATAAAAGACAACCACTCTGTTTCTGAATTTTTGAAATACAATAACCTTCCAATTGTTTTTATGATGAGAGGGACACCTTCACATTTGCTCACAATCTCCTTTCCCATATTCACAATTGTCTTATTGTTTGGCTCTTGCCCATTTTTAAACGCCATCCGTTTAAATAAATACCATGAGTCATCTTCATCTAAACCTCTCAAGTGATATGGTTTAACTGTGCACATAATCTTGGCAGCCTCTTCACTACGTGTAGTTACTAAAATTCTACTGTCTCTTGCACTATGAGCTATTAGACCTTTTTTCAATTTTACTAACCATTCTGTACTATCATTGATGCGCACATTATCCAAGACAAGTAGGTACCTCTTCCAATACACTTCTGTTCCAAAATGGCTCCACCAATCATCCATTGAAGGATCTACCTTCCCATTTCTGGCAGATCCTACGATTTTTTCAAGGATTGTTTGTAGCATATCATCGTCATCACGAGAGACACATGACATGACATTCACCCACATTTTTAGCTGAAAATATTCTTGGATTCTCTCGTCATTAAATGCGAACTGAGCTAGTGCTGTCTTTCCCATACCTCCGGTTCCAACAATCGGAAGTATTGAAACCTGCTCCTCAACATTGGAGACCATTAAAAAGTCAACAACTGCCTTTTTATGCTCATCTCTACCAATAAGTACTTCTTCGGGACAATCCCTCTCCCTATTCTCTTCCACTGGTATCTTTCCATGGCGTTCCTCTAAATGGAACTTCCTCATGTCGTTTGCAATGTGATCTAAATTATTTAGAATAGTCTTAATCTTAGGACCCATTCTACTGTTAAATGCAAGTTGATTCGATTTGGAAAAGAAGATGCACACCTGTTTTGCCTTCTTATTTCGGGTCATCCGAAGAACTCTGGTGGATAAATCATCCAGCAAGTCGTCCACTTCATATAAGATATCTGTTAACTTCTCGAGCCAGACTTTGACTTCATCGTTCGCGGCTTGTTGCTCCTCGGCATCCAGAAGCAGAGGTTGTAATTCTAAAACAATGTGCTTCAGCTTTTCAAAATCTTTGACACAGGACCATAATAATCCCAACTTTTTTCCCGTCTGCGCGTCCAAATGCTCAATGACTCCAGGAACAATAATGGAGGGAAAAAATTTTGCCATTTCAAATCTTGAGTTAGATGTTTGCTCAGAATAGAATCGAGGAGGCGTGGCCTGTATATATAAAAGAGTAAAAAGATTTTGTAAAGAATGAATAAAATACGATATTTATATAAAAATAATAATTTTTTAATAATAAATTCTATTTTTTTTAAATAATTACGAAACGTTTATATATTTTTATACGTAAAATTACTCATAAATGTATATAGGTGTATCGATAAGTGTATTTTTTTCTGGTTGGTGAGCCCATCTTTTCTTATGAGAATTTAATGTCTTACCTAAAAGCAAGGTCATATCTGTGCGCTGTTAACTCCCCGTTGGGCCCCGGCCTACTCTCAACCACACACGTTCTCTTCCCAAAAAGCAAGGGTCATTTCTGCTACTGCTACTTCTGACAGTTAGATAAATCATATTAAATTACATCTAAAATTATTTTTATAAATTATTTTTATGTAATTATCTTTTAACTAAAATATTTCTCTTTTAAAAAAAATAATGTTAAAAAAATTTAAATTCATAAATAGATTGAAATGATTTGTGAATAATATAATAAAAATTAAATTATTTATTATATTTGATGTAAAAATTTGAAAAACTTATTTTAAAATTTAAAAAAATTAAATTGTTTATTATATTTTTTGTAAAAATTTAAGAAAATTATAATGATAAGTTGATGTAGATTTTGAATCTAAATCTCTACATCATTTTATCTCTCATTTTAAAGGTTTATATATTTATTTTTTTAATTTTTTTATTTAAAAAATTATTAATGTATTGATATTTTTTTATATTTTTAAAAACTTAAAAAGTTCAATTTTGTTTAGGGTACACGCCCAGCTCTCATTGCTAGGCGACAACACAGCTTGGCAACAGCTTAACATCACATTTTAAAAAAAAATAGTAGATATTTATAATATAATTTTTTAATATAATTTTTAACTTTAAATTTTATTATTTTTTATATATTTTTTAAAATTTTAAAAAATTATAATAATTATGTAATAATTAGATAAAAAATTAAAAATATTTATATTTAAATAGTATTTGAATATTGAGATAAAATAAAATAATCTTAACATTCAAACGGGGCCGAAAATATAGTCAATAAATTTAATAATAATAAATAAATAAATAAATAAAAAAAGAGGCACACTACATTTTTATCTTTTCTCGGCAAATTTATCAGAAGGTGTTTCAAAACAATAATTACCCAATATTCAAGGGCAACTACTTACCTTTTTGCATAATATATGAATATGCAAAAAAACTTAAAACTACAAGTACAAACCAAGTGAGACTATTAATGATTGCAAAAGAGATAATTGCGAAATTGGGATTAGGGTTGGAACATGGGTAAGTGACTAAGTAAGAGTGTGAGATTATAAAACCTAGAAAAAAAAAAGAACATAAAATAATCGGAGCAACCCAGAAACAAAACAGATTAGGGTTTCAATAAAATTAAATTTGGGGATTTCAACATTGAAACCCACAAAACATATTGCTAAATAGGATTCGAACACACATTTCAACCTACTTTATACATTCAAACACATCTTAATAGAAAACGACCCTCCAAATTATTTACTTTTTCTTTTTCAACTACTAATAAGATAATAAATGGAAAAGATGGCACTTCTCTTGCTAAAGCAAACTCCTAATTTTTCGTTGCAAAAATAATCTCATTGACAAGCTCATGCATTTGACTAACATTAACCATTAATGTTGCCAAAGCCACAAGACTATGGCTATCAATATATGATATGGCCGATGTGGCTTCTTCTTACTGGCCAAGTTCAACCAAAATCCTTTTTCCCTGATGTAGGGTTGCTACATGCACCCTTCGGAGCAGGGGGTGTTGTTTCCCTCATTCTACGCTCGCCCGGGAACCCCTTGGGATTTGTTCCTACACTTCGAGGGCGGGGTTCCCCGGCAGGGTGACGGGGGGCGGATTTGGACCCCTGGTCTGTCTGCCCTCTCTCTCTCTCGATCTGGGGTAAATGGGTCCAATGCTCACTTGGCCCATAACGTCTTTATGGGCCTAAAAATAGCCAATAAAATATTTCTGGGTCATTCTGGACCCATATTTTAAAAAAATAAATCTTAAAAAATAGTAAAATTATATTTTACAATTTACATATATTACATAAAATTAAACAAAGGTTGTCTAAAGCATAAAACATAAAAATCTAAGTGTTCTAAGCTATTAAAATAATACAAATTAATCTAAAATTATTACAAATTAACCTAAAAATATTACAAACTGTCAAATATTATTACAAAATAATAAATTGTATTTGGCAATTTTACAAACAAGATAACTTTGAGTTTGAGTCTTGAGATTGGAATTTGGGGGTGGTGGACAAGTGAGACTGTGAAATTATAAAGCTTGAAACATTAATAGGAAAACAAATTAAAATTACAAAAAATATATAAATATGTAAAAAAATTACAAACTTAAAACTACAAATACAAACCAAGTGAGACTATCAAGAATTGCAAATGACATAATTGGGAATTTGGGATTAAGGTTGGAACTTGGGCAAGTGACCAAGCGAGGGTGTGAGATTATAAAACCTGAAAAATAAAATAAGAAAATAAAGTAATTGGAGCAACCCATAAACAAAACAGATTGGGGTTTCAATATTAAAGCCCTTAATTAAGTTTGGGGGTTTCAACATTGAAACTCTCATATTGCTAAATTAAATTAGAGGTTTCAAATTGAAACCCCTAAACTAATTTAGGGTTTCAATTTTGAAATCTCTAAATCAATTTAGGGTTTCAACATGATTATATTGGTAGTAAACTTTTTGGAATAGAGAAATGTTACAGCCACGAACATATTTTACAAAAATAAATTCACAAATTGACATGAATTCATATGATATGTTAAATCTATTTTATAATAAAAGTAGTTTTACAATCTAACATATCACATCAAACCATGTCAATTTATGGATTTACTTTTATAAGATTTATTTATTTATGACTAAATAATTTCTCTTTAGAATAACTTCAAAGTTCAATTAGGTACCACCAAAATCACAAGAAATAAAGAAAAGCTATGGAAAGTGAAGGGTGTATAAAGTGCATATTCTATTTCTACCCCTGATTGTAACATGCTGTCATTCCTTTAGAATAACTTCAAGTTCAATTCTACGACCAAAAAAACAAGAGAGAACAACAAAATAAAAATAAAATAAAGATACGAGAAATTTTGCATTGAATCTGGAAATTAAGAAGCCACAAGTACTCAAAGTCTCCTGTTATGTTTAGCCCTTAATTCCATCTTAACTCATCTCAAACCAATTATTTATGAGACTTATTATTTTTTTAACTTATCATAAAAGGTTAAAGTCATCTCAACCTACTTCATACATTCGAACACATATTTCATACATTTAAACATATTTTAATAGGAGTCACAAAATATTATATACTATTCACATATCAATTCAAATCATTTGAGATCACTTCGGTATCGAAACACAGTCTTAATCTAGGGTGCTCATGTCTTTTTTGGCTGAGAAGCACCCAAATGATTCAAATGTAACATTTTCTTAAATGATTATTCTATTTTCAAGCCAGTGTGTAGAGTAGACCATACACACCACTTCAATGAAAAGATTTGATTTGTAAACTTCAAATTTTATTATTTTTTTCAAATTAAATAATATCATATAAATACTTTACTAGATATTATGTACACCAACTTATAAATAAAAGAATATTATAATAATGACAGATTTAGTCTTAAGGTATGCAAGCTCCACGTAGTCTCTTTAAAAAAAGTGAGATTTATCATTAAAAAAATTATTATTTCAAATAGATCATAGATTTATTCATTTTTTTTAAATAAGTATAGGAGAAAAATTGCAAAAACTATTTCTCTAAATAAAGTTTTTCTTTTTCTAGAAGAGGTGTAATAAAACTTTGAGAAATGATACTTGCAGTCGTGAATGTGTAAGCATTGTGCAGTCGTTTTAAAAAAAGTGAATAAATATGGAACCCACATGAAAATAAATAAATTTTTTAATAATGGACCCCACTCTTTTTCAAAGTGACTGCACGACGTTTACGCATTCCACGACTGTATGTAGCATTACTCTTTTTTAAATATAAGTTCAAAATGGCCTAGAAAGACGTTCTGGGCCTAGTGGGCCTTGGGCCCATTTACCCCAGACTGGGGGAGGGAAGGGGCGAATGAACCAGGGTCCAAATCCGCTCCCATCCCCGAACAGGGAACCTCGCCCTCGAGGGTGCAGGAGCAAATCCCAGGGGTGCCAAGGTTGGTGTGGGGTGAGGGATGCGGCACTCCCCCCTGGCAGTGTAGTACCCCTACGTCGGGAAAAGCAAACAAAATAGGATCCAAGAGTTTTGGTTGAACTTGGCCAGTAAGAAGAAGCCAAATTGGCCATATCATATATTGATAGCCATAGTCTGGCAACTTTGGCAATGTTAATCACTAATGCTAGTAAATTTATGTTCTGCATTGTGATGTAACAACAATATTATCTATTTTGTATTTTTATTTTTTATTTTTTTAAAAAAAATTTAAAAAAGTGTTTAAATTATTTTTAAAAAAAATTATGGACAATTTAAACATGATATTAGAATTTTTTTTTTTAAAAAGGTGCTATAATTTTTTTAAAAATAAATTTTAAAAAACCCAGATTAAATTTGGATATAACCCATATCGATACGGATTTTAAGTCAAAAATGCAAAAAATAAGATATCCTGTTACAATCCGGATATCCGAACTGAATCCGATTATCCACCCGAATTGAATTCGGATTAATTCGGGTGAATAACCGCTCCGGTTTTGACATCCGGATCTGGTTCCAGTTATGGCCTGATATTCAGATCCGGTTGCACACCTCTCTTTATCGCTGAAAAATAAAGTAAAATAATTTAGAGGGTCTTTTTTTATTGAGGTGTGTTTGAATATATGAAATAAGTTAAAATATGTGTTCGAATATATAAAATGTGTTGAGATGATTTTAATCTTTTATGAAAAGTTAGAAAAGTAGCGAGTCTCTTCAATAATTAATTTGAGATGAATTTGACAATTAAACATAACATGTGACTTTGAGTACTCCAGGGCCTGTCTTAATTACCAGATTTAATGCTCCCGGTTTGGTTTTTTTTTTCCTTCTCTCTCTCTTGTTTTTTTGGTAGTTGAATTGAATTTAGAAGTAATTCTGAAGGTACGACAACATGTTAAAATCAGGGGTAGAAGTTTCCATAGCTTTTCTTCATTCCTTGTATTTTGGTGGTACCTCATTGAATTTTGAAATTTTTCTAGAGAGAAATACTTTAATCATAAATAAATTTAATAAAAATAAGTTTATAAAATTATGTGATTTGAAACAATACGTTAAATTGTAAAATTATTTTTATTATAAATTTTTTTTAATATATTATATAAAATTATGTTAATTTATAAATTTATTTTATTATAATAAATTTGTAACACTTTTCTACCAATCTGATCGTGGACCGTCAAATTCTTCTTGTTCGTACTTGGTACGAGAGATGACCCAACTTGTGCTCACCCAAATGGGGTCTGACTTGCCAATATTGCAGAGACCATATATATTGTTTTCTTCGTCCAATTTTGATAGCATCGCACCAAGTGGAATTAATCTAAGATTATATAAATCTATATGTATAGGACATGAATTTCATTAATTATTAATTGAGAGAGTTGGCAATTCAATAGACTTGCAGAGTTAGAGAGTATGGCTGTCAAATTGGATATGTCAAAGGCCTATGACAGAGTTGAGTGGTCTTTCCTAAGGGCAATGCTGTTAAAACTGGGGTTTGGGGAAAAAATAACAGGATTGCTTATGAAATGTGTAGAATCTGTCACTTTCTCAATTCTTGTTAATGGAAAGACTGGGAGAACTATAAGGCCAACTAGAGGAATTAGGCAAGGGGACCCTCTATCCCCTTACCTATTCATCATATGTGCTGAAGGACTTAGCCAAATGCTTCATTCAGCTAAGAAGCGGGGTGACATAAGGGGGAGTGTTGTATGTAGAGGTGGATTGAGGGTGAATCACCTACTTTTTGCTGACGATTGTGTGTTATTTTGCAGGTCAAAAGTAGATGAGTGGAGGAGAGTTTATGAAATTTTAAAACTCTATGAAGCTGCTTCTGGCCAAGCACTAAATAAGGAAAAAACTTCTATAATGTTCAGCAAAAATACAAAAAGTGAAGTAAGAAGGAGAGTCAATCATGAAGCTGGTGCAGTGATGTGTGATAACTATGAAAGATATTTAGGCCTTCCTGCCTTTGTGGGAAGATCTAAATATAATGCTTTTCGAAGTATAAAGAAAGGATATGGATGAAGGTCCAAAATTGGAAGACTAATTTTCTCTCGAAAGCTGGGAAGGAGGTGATGATTAAAGCTGTACTGCAAGCTGTACCAACGTATACAATGGGTGTTTTCTTGTTGCCCAAAAGACTATGCACTGAGATTGAAGGCATTTTCTCAAGATTTTGGTGGAGTCAAGGTCAGAATGAAAAAGGCATTCATTGGAGAAAATGGTGTGAAATAGGAAGGCCAAAAATGAAGGGAGGAATGAGATTCAGATCTCTGACAAGTTTCAATATGGCAATGCTAGCTAAACAGGGATGGAGGTTACTAAAAGATCCTCAATCCTTGGTTGCTAAAATTTATAAAGAAAAATACTACAAGGATTCGAAGGTTTTGGAGGCAACACTTGGCAGATCCCCTTCTCTAATCTGGAGAAGTATATGGGCAGCAATGGAAGTGGTAAGGGAAGGGGCTATATGGAGGGTGGGGAATGGTAAGGATATTAAGATCTGGGGACAGAAATGGTTGCCTACTAAAACTACTCACTGTGTTCAGTCTCCTGTATCGATGCTGCATGCTGATGCAAATGTTTGTGAATTAATAGATGAGGAAAATAGATGCTGGAAGGTGGATATTGTAAATGCTGTGCTGTCAAAGGAAGAAGCTAAGATTGTGAGATCAATCCCTGTCAGTCAAAGGGGCATAGCAGATAAGCTAGTGTGGGGTCAAACAAAAAGTGGGAAGTACTCAGTGAGGAGTGCTTATCATATGGTCCAGCAAAGGTGTTTACAGACAGGTGGTGAACCTTCTAATCTAGAGAAAAGAGATGAGATGTGGTAAAAAATGTGGAGCATGAATGTACCAGCTGCTACAAAGCTGTTTGTGTGGAGAGCAGTTAGTGACTTATTACTCACAAGGAAAAATCTCTGGAAGAAAAAGATTGTAGAGGATCATTTGTACCCAATTTGCAACTTAAAAGAAGAAACAATATCTCATGTAATGTGGTCTTGCCCTGCAACAGTTGATGTATGGGGGGATAAAATGAGCCCGATAAGTAAGTGGCCTTCTGGAGATTGTGATTTTGTACAAAAATGGATGGAATTGTGCAGAGGTATGGATCAGAAACTCATAGAAATGGTGGCTGTAATAATGAGGGGTATTTGGTATAGAAGAAATAAATATGTATTTGAAAATAAATTTTGGAGGCCTGATAATGTAGTGCAGATGGCAGTTACGGGATTGGAGGAATTTTATTCTGCTAATGAGAAAAAAACTGGTTTGAACAAGGGAAAGGGAGAGGATAGAGGAAAGTGTCATTGGAGTAGCCCTGTTGGTGTAGCTTTCAAAGTAAATTTCGATGGGACTCTTGATCAGAGTAGCTCAAAGATGGGAATGGGGGTGGTAATTAGAGATAGGCAGGGGGAGGTAGTTGCTGCTATGAGTGCCTCAAGAAGGGATGCCCAAAATACTTGTGGCAGAGGGTATGGCCCTATGGAGAGCCATGGTATTCTGCTTGGAGATTGGCATGGAGGATGTGGTGTTTGAAGGTGATTCAAAAAATTTGATTGAAGCCGTGATGTCTGATGAAGAGGAGGACTCCAGATGGGGACAGATAGTTGAAGATATTAAACAACTACGGTATCAACATAGCAATTGGAATGTAGTCTTCAGTTATAAGGAAAGCAATGAAGTAACTCATAACTTGACAAAAATAGCTCTTTTGAATGATGAGGAATATTTCTGGATGGAAGATGTACCAAACTCCGTACAACAGTATATTGTAAAGGACAAAATTTGTAACAATTTACAGTGAATGAAAGTTGATGAATGTGTAAAAAAAAAAAAAAAAAAGACTTGCAGAGTTGGCAAATCATTTATTCTTTTCTTCTCAAAGCCATGGCGTACGACGTACTGCAAAAGGTCGACCTGCCTGAAAGCTATATTCGCGGGACATCAAGCAAGTAACTCAAAAATTGCAAAAATAAAATAAAGACATGATATTACAATCTGATATGCCTTGTTGCTATAATCTACATCATTCATTGTCTCAAATTGATGGTAATAGTTGAATATAATTATCTAATTTATATTATAAAGAGTAATGTTAAATATAGTAATGGATTGTACAAGCGTCATGTGCTCTTTTTTAAAAAGAATAGAATTCACTGTGAAAAAATTTAATTTTTTTTTATGGTAAGTTTTATATTTACTCACTTTTTGAAAATAGTACACGACAATTGATAATATCATTTCTCTATTTTAGAACTCTCTTCACATGTAGTCTAGACTATCATTGATAAGTAGGCTTAACACATTGAATACTTAATTACATAAAGTAAAATATAAAGTCAAACTCAAGATCTTTATTTTGACACTACGGTGATTTAACCTAATATCAATATTACCAAATTCCTTTAGACCAAATGCCATAAAACCTGATCTTCAAATAAGAGAACCAGGTTTAAACTCTTCTCACTTCCTAAAAAAACATAAAACCCTAATATTATGATTCTAAGTTTGAAACCGCAAAGAGTTGGCCCAAGTAGTAAAAGCCTTGGTCTTGAAGTATCATTCATTTCAAGATCTAAGGTTCAACACCTCATGAGTACAAACAATCTTTTAAGGTCACACTCCTGGTAAAAAGTCAGCAATTTAACCAGTTCTGTATAAAAAAAATTTCAAGAGTGTGGTGCATGGGATCAGAGTTTACTCTGTAAGGTAGGTACGAAAGACTCTACAAAAAAAAAAAAAAAAAAAAAAATCTAAGTTTGATTTCTAATTCTAGGACTAGGAACGTAGCAGGTCCCTCTGACCTAGCCCACCCATGACCCACCCAAACTACTCGGCCCATTGGATAATAGGAGAACAACCTGCCCAGTACCACGAATTAAACGAATAAGCTAATTTATTAAAAAATTTCAAGAAAAAAAAATTCCTATATTTTTATGGGACCTGCCAGAGTCACCGAGCACCGACAAGGTAAATTTTCTTTTTATTTATTTATTTTTATATATATTTTTTAAATCTGTTAAACAAATGAAACAAATGTATATAAAAAAAAAATTGTAAATTCTGCATGGCAAAAAGAGATTGTAAAGTCTTTTTAAAAAAAAAAAAAAAACTAAACCGGATTTCAGATTTAAATTCATAACCTGGATACTGTATCGTACCCGTATCCGAGTATACTGAGGTAGATAAATCCGGTTAAAACTCGGTTTGATAACTGCCCGGGTGAACTCGGTTACCTGAGTTTCGGGCCGGACGGAACAGAATTCGGCCTGCATGAACAGTACGACTTTGAGCAAAGAGATGGTATAATGGAGAACATGCACGTGTAGAAACCAAGTTACGTACGGAGCATCTTGTACATGCACAAATATACATGTACTCAGTTGATTATTCATTGAATCTAACGAGGAATGAGAAGGGGGAAAAGGGGAGATAACTACAGATTAACATTTGAAATAAAGATCATGACTTGTGTTAACATTGGCAATTGACGTACATAGCCATAGGTGGCTGGTATTTCTTTACGAGTGGGTTTCTCCATTAATGTCAACCAGCCTTGATCACTACGCTAATATAAACGACAAATGTAAGGCAATAAGAATGAGAAATTAACACTCTTTCCTCAAATTACAACTACCCTTTTAGTTCAAAGGAAGAATAATGACATTTTCTGTTGAGAGGTTTCATCGCTAAGATTTTCGTTTTATAAAGAGAATTGCGTAAATCTATAAATTAATATGACTTTATATGATACTTTATATCTATTTCAGAATAAAAATAATTATACAATTTAACGTTCCACATCAAGCCATATTAGTATATGACTTTACTTTTATAGAATCTTCTTGTACTTAAAAATATTTATTTTCTTTAAAATCACTTAATTCTACATTATCGACATGTCCAGCACATCAAGATAGAAGTAAAGATTCCTTAGTAATCCAATGATTCTCTTCTTGCTCAATGTTCGGATATAATATGGATGATTTTCCGGCACATCAACATGCATCCCACGGTCTCAAACAATACCCAGCAAATAAAAGAGGATCAGTTGATTGATCAACAATATGCTAAGTTTTTTTTTTTTGCATCAACAATATGCTAAGTTGCTAACCAAGAATGAATGGTGGAATTGTAATGGGTTTAGTAGTCTTGAATGATGGTGTGCTAAGAGATTGGCCTGTGTGGCTTGTTTAGTTGGGCTGGCCTTTTATTTGTCATAGGCCCATCAATTCAGTCCAGTTGTTGGAATCAGTTAAGCCCATTAAAGTGTATAAATAGTACCGAAACCTTCAAGAAATGGATTCTGAAGATTTTTATAACAGAAATTATACATATATATATCATGATATAAGAAAACGAGAACCGACCTAATGCACACTTAAAAATCCGGGTTTTGTAATAGGAATTAAATGCTAAATATACTTTTAAAAAAAAGGAGAATAATATACTTCAAAAAAAAATTTGTTTCTCTTCGTGTCACTTAATAATATACTGAAAATTACGAAATTTAAAATTTAAAAATTAACAAAATGATCAATTTTACAAATAAAATTGTAAGTAACAGTAGTTTATCACATAGGTAGCATTACGTACGGCCTTAGATTTGGGGGTTCAGAATCTTTATATAACAGATTGAAAAATACAAAAGAAAACAAAACACAGCCATATGCGGCTGAAGCTGTGGGCGGTATGCAGATTTGCATGGAAAGGAGATTATATATGGTTTTGTTTGGAACAAGATTCCCTTCAATTCATGCATGAACTACTTGAAGAACTCAGGGGAGAGAGAGAGAGAGAGAGAGAGAGAGAGAGATAGAATATATTTATTATTATTTATATAAATATTGCAAACACAATTAAATTAATAATAAATGTTATAAAACTTATTTTATTGAGTATTTCTTTTGGAATGGAGGCCCTCAAGTTCTTGCATGCCCCAACTTTGAGGATATTTTTTATTTATTTTCAAGAGCACGTCGTCTTTTTTTGCGAATTCAAATATGATGCGTGATGTGAGAGAGTCTTGTATACACGTGATCAAGCTAATGAACTTTTCTATTTTTATTTTTATTTTTTATAATGGATCCTACTGAACAACGTGGTTGATCTAAATGGGAGAATAAAATATTAAGCTCAAAAATTGGGGTCAATTTAAAAAATAAAAACTTTATGTACAATCATTTTTGCTTACTTTTTGTGCAATTTACTAATGTGATTGGTTTCGTCACATATTTTTAATATAAAAGAACTGTTTTGACTAATCACATAAGTGAAGTGTATAAAAAATACGTAAAAATGATTGTATGTAGCAGAACTCCTTTAAATATATTGTTTTGAAAGTAAATATATTTTGAAATAGCATTATAAAAATAAATAAATAAATGAACCATTAGTACTTAGGAGGAGGGAGGGATGAATAAAATATGAGAAATGATATTTGCAGTCGTGAGTGTGCAAGCGCCGTGCAGTCTTTTTGAAAAAAATAAATAAATATGGGACCCACATGAAAATAAATTAATTTTTTAATAGTGGACCCCACTCTTTTTCAAAACGACTACACGGCGTTTACGCATTCCACGATTGTATGTAGCATTACTCATAAAATATATTTTGTATAATTAAGGCCACAAACTACGTACGAGTTTCTCTAGCTATTTTGCATAAGTCAACATTATATGCCAAACAATGATAATGAATACTACAAAAGTCAAGGCTCTATATGATGTCTCCCAATCTAAAGTTAAAAGTAATTAGAGTTTTATCTCTAGGAGGCAAATGATTGAAAACAAGTATATATATCCTAAATGTAAGGAAAAATCTACAAAGTGATATTGAATAAATAGTAATAATAATAACATGATCGATTATTAAAATCTTTAGATCGAGCATAGGAAGGTAGTGAATGATTCAGTCCGATATTGGCGGAAAAATAGTTATTACAACTTATAGTTATTTTAAATGACTAGCTTATTGTAATATCGATCAACTCTTTTAAAATATAGACTTAAATATAATTTGAAATTTTACTCGAATCGTTACAATTTGTTTGAAAGTTAATTGATTACCATAATTGCAGGACTTAAGTCTCAAATGATCGTTACATTGAATTTACATCGATCTAAAAAATAATAAAATATGGATTGTGCCAACTATAATGGAATGACTTAACGGTATCATTAGAGATTGTAATACCTCATATTGATATACGACGAAGGTGTTTCGTGAAGGAGATGTTGCATTACTAAAAAAGATGAAAAAAATTAGACTTATTATTGAATATAAAGAACTTTATTTGTAAAAATAATTAGTTTATAAACCCATGCAAGATATAACCCTTTTATTGAGTCATTCATTATATATATAAATATATATATATATATTATGAATTATTAAATACTACCTCCCCATAGTCACATTTAATTTCTTGCTTGGTGTTAGCTAGAAAAGCCAAGAAACGTATGTATTGGGAATGATTTACAACCAATTTTATGAAAAAAGTAAATTAAGAATGTTTTTATGATTAGGTTTTGTTCATAAGATAATGAAAATGTTAGGGATATTAAAGGACCCACCTTGCTATTTAATTCATTGCTTGTTGTATATAATATACAGATCTTCATCCCTTTTTAAAGGAAGACCTCTAAACATCTTATGGCAATTAATTTAAGACCATTTTCAACATTAATTATTTCTATTTTAAGATTTGAAGTAGTAAAATGTTAAATACATAAAAAAAAAATATATTCTATGACATTTATATTCAAAATATAATATTTTTATCATCGTCAAATTATCTTTTATTATTTTTGATCGATTACTTTATCCATAAAATTAAATAAAAATATGGTATGTAAAATTTTTATAAAAGAAATTATATAATTTATCTTTAATTTTATAGAATCACTAAAAATAATAAGATTTAGAAGGAGAATTAACATAATTAGTATTATGTTGTAAATTAAGAGACGTGTCCCAAAGTCAATCTATAAACAACCTTTTAACGAATTGAGAGAGGTCTTTTAAATCCTCATCGTATCACTGTCCGAAAAGAAAGAAAAAGAAAGTGAGAGAAAATAGGGAACTGGCAGTAAAAAGTGTAGAGAGAGAGAGAGAGAGAGAGGACGACTTGTTATGCGGCGTGTCTTCAAGTGTCGTGCATGCATTTTTATGCAATCTGTTGCTTTGCATGCATTCTCTCTCCTCTGTCTGAACTCAATCAAATACACGTTTTCTTGGGGGTTAAAAGCCCCACCACCGCCGTAACGCTCTGCGGGAACCATCGTCATCGATCTCCACCTAGTTGACCCTGTAGTTCTTCATCTTCACTTTTAGCAGAGCTATATTTACAGCTACTGGTTGAAAAATTATAGTCTTATGAGGATGAACAAGAAATGGGTTTGTTTCTGTGTTCGTTGTTATTGTGAATGCGAACACTTCTAGATTTGGGGTCTTCGAGGATTGGGACGAGGTTGGTGTTGGTGTTTTTTTATTATTTTTGTTTGTGGTTTTTAGTGTTTCTTTAATCATTGTCGAATCTCAGAACGGTTGCGCGTAGATGTATGTGAGGGAGAGAGTTGTGTACATGTGCTTGCTGTAGCTAATGATCATTTATTTCACTAAATTTTTAATTTTTTTGTGAAGTGCTGTTAGGGTTTTGACTTGGATTTGCGTCTTGCTCTGCTCGAAGATTTCGATTTTGGGTTAATGGGGCCAAAGATTTGCATGAATGCTTCATGCGGAGCAACCTCCACGCATGAATGGAAGACAGGCTGGCCTCTGCGATCTGGTGGATTCGCCGATCTCTGTCACAACTGCGGGTAATTTTCGTTTTCTCCGTTTGCTTCTGCTCTTGTAATTCAATGTAATTTCTTATGGGGATGATTTGATTTTCCAAAGGCAAGTTTTGGGTTGATCGAGGTGTTGAATTGGTGTGTTATTGGGTTTTTTTTTTTTTTTTTTTTTTTTCATATAGACGGTCTCGGTGCGTTGCTTTTGAAGTTTTTCTATTTCTGGTAAAAAAGTTGAAATGCTCGAGTTTTTTTGAATTTTCTGTATGAAGAAAATCGTGCCGTTGTAGTTAACCCAAGTGATCCTTGCTATTATTAGATAATCCAAGTGATCCTTGTTACGATAAGTAAACTAGCTACGGCTTGCTCAAAATTTTAATTTTATCCCCGCAATTTATGTAAATGGGAAAGATGGAAAATAAAGAAAATCTGCAATTGCGGCTTATAGAATGTAACCACAGCTCATTATTTAACTGTAATTAATCACTGGCTATTCCCATGACTTGCCGAATTCATATGTTCAAGACTTCAGTACTAGCTATATACTGGGCTAGTCTAATGAAAATCTGTTAGGGATACTATTTTATCAGGATGATTATATTATTAGACACGATCTGGTCCGGCCTTGGGTTTGCTCCCCAATGGTCACCAGTTTGAGTCCCCTTAGGGCCACTGGAGGTTTGCCTGGTCGTTAACTTCAGTTCCCATGAGATTAGTTGAGGTGTGCGCAAGCTGGTCCTGACACCCACGGTTATCAAAAAAAAAAATTATTAGACACGATCTGCTCATGGTAAATATATATGGGTTTGAAAATCGTATATTAAGAATAATTGAGATTTATTCCATTTTTATTAGTTCCATAGCTATCAAGTGATTCGAATCTTGCGATTTTTCTCACGTTAATTTCATTTTGCTCCTTTTTGTAATTTTGTTGGATTTGGTGAGTATGGAGGCACATTTAGATTTTTAATATGCTTGCTCAGGAAAAAAAATCAATATGTGTTTGTTCATGCACATCATCTAGTAACTGATTATTTGCTTGTGCATGGGGAGAATCATGAAATTATTTTTCATGTTATCCTATTTGATGTTTGTAATGCATTTGCTACCTTGCTTCCACTTGTGTAAGTTTAATCTATTGATTCCTCTGCCTTTGTTCACGCTATATACTCAGTGTAAATACCATTTTTCAACATTCTACTACTAATTTTCAATATAACAAAAGTTAAATGGTCCCTACAAGCACAAATAAATATGAATTATTATATTTCTTTTAGTTTGTCATAAAAATTTTAGTAGAACATGGCATGACATTCTATTTATTTATCTGTTTCCCTCATTTTGGTTTCAATATTTCGTGCTTCACTCATTCTTGATGTGTTGCTCTCTCCACTTAGATCTGCCTATAAGAATCTGGTTTTCTGTGATATGTTCCACTCAGAGGAAACTGGTTGGAGGGAATGCAGTTTATGCAACAAGGTAAGTTTAAAGTGGTCTCTTTCCTTTTTAGGTTAAAGATTATTTTGTGTGGAGCGTTTTAAATGTAATTCAATTTGTCATGGCAGCGTGTACACTGTGGTTGCATAATATCTAAGCCTTCGTATGAGTGCCTGGACTTTGGGGGCGTTGGGTGTATTAGCTGTGCAAAGGGCCCTGGACTTTATCCGGTAAGTCTACCAATATATCATATTATATCATTGTCTCAATGTGTTACATTCACTGCATTACTTCATCCAACTATGTTATATGGATTAAAACATTTACTTCTATATCAATCGGTGATGGTCATGCTCTGGGCATTTGTATGTGTCTATATGCATATGGTTGCAGGTATGATGATTGTTGTAACTAGTGCCGGTGATTACTGCTTTCTGATCTCATTTAAACAAACACAGTTCAAATATCTGAGTGGACATACTACTCTTCAGAAATGGATGTGTAAATGTCAGTTATCATGGACAGGATCATGTAGGTTAAAATGGTAATGGGAAGGACCTTTTGAACTTATTTCTAAATTGATGTTAAGCTAATTTTCCTGACTTGCTTATATCTGCTGATAATGTCACTTATTCAGGATGCTTGTCATTTGGCTCATTTTGGATGAATAGTGTCATGAGCAATACTTTTAGAATGCCAATAGAATGGGTGTGGCTGTCAGATTATATCCTTTACAGACTTTATTGTCTTGTTATGCAGATCTGGAGGGGTGAATTTCCTAATGGATTTGGTTCATTGACTGTAAAAAATGCTGGTGATTCACTCTCCCCTCCTGTTGAGAAAAGATTGGTCACGGGCGATGAGGGAAAACTTATGCAATTGTGCAGAATAGTGGAAGAAGCTAATGAACCAAACCTCTTGCCTAAATCTCTGAGAGGTGAAGCAAATGGATCTCAAGTTGGCACGGGCTTTTCAAGTGTGATTCAACCATCTGTTGGATCGGTAACATTTGCCAAACCAGACAATAGTAGACAAATATTAGAGGGTAAAGATGTGCAAGAATCACTAGCTCAGCCGCCTTTGAATATGAACTTGGGAACTCCAAATTTTGTGCTTCCCTTTTCTAGTGGGGTTGTAGATGGAAGGGAGCAGAGCAAAACATCTTCTCCCTGCCAGCAAGGGCAAAGATCTCGCCCTATATTGCCGAAACCCATGAAAACTGGCCTCACTGCAAGTTCAGAGACAAATAAAAGTGTGGTTCAGATGCGAATTGCTAGGCCTCCTACTGAAGGACGGGGGAAAAATCAGTTACTTCCCCGATACTGGCCAAGGATTACTGACCAAGAGCTGGAGCAATTATCTGGAGAGTATCCTTGATTTTGACATCCTTTTTCTCCTCCATGATTAAGTTTGACTTTGTTGAAGTACTATCTGCTGCTGTCTCCATATGTATTTTAGTGTTCATCTGTTGATTCAAGTTGGTGTTTCCCTTAAATTTGTTATTTCGAAGTTTGAATTCTACTATTGTGCCATTGTTTGAGAAAGTGCTTAGTGCCAGTGATGCTGGTCGGATTGGTCGTTTGGTTCTCCCAAAGGCATGTGCTGAAGTAAGTTTAAAAGTTCATTTCTTTAGGTTCTTGTTCTTGCTTCTCTCTCTCTCTCTTACACACACACACACACTCACAGACACACTCTTTTGGGTGAGGGAGGGAGAATGGTTTTCCAAATTTTTTTTTCTATTCCCTTTACTTTTTTATTTCTTTTTTCCTGGCTGTGGGTATAAACTGAAAGTCAATGCAGGCTTATTTTCCTCCCATTTCTCAATCAGAAGGCCTGCCTTTAAGGATTCAAGATGTGAAGGGGAATGAGTGGACATTTCAGTTCAGATTTTGGCCCAATAACAACAGCAGGATGTATGTTTTAGAGGGTGTTACCCCTTGCATACAGTCTATGCAATTACAAGCGGGTGACACTGGTAAGCTTCATTATATTCTGGCATAGAGGGCTATATTTAGTCCATGGGGTTTGTTTACATATCCTGTGATTATTGTATTTTTTTTTTAAAGTTGTATTCTTGTTTATATTACTTGAATCTACAGACTGATTTTTGAAAAACTTATAGATCACTTTGGAACTTTGTTTGGCATGATAAGGAAATTTTTTGAGCAACACCAATCTAAAGTAGTATTTTCAATCATTCTCGTTGAATTAACTTTTTACACTTTCGATCTGCCTACAATCCCATCAATTAACTTTCTTGATACAATGTTCATTGGGATATTGCTTGTTATGCCATTTTCCTTTTGAGATTTCTATGGTTGGTGCCGGGTGTATGTTACTGTTTCCAGTGAGTTCCAACATACATTAAACAAGTGCTTTTGCATAGAGGCTTGAATGAAAACACCCATGGAGCAGATTAGCCATAGTGATACATCATTAAACTCTGTAACTAATTTTTTTTGGTTGGGGGGGGGGGGGGGGGGTTCCTCAAACTTTTAAAGAGTTGACATTGTTTCCTAAGGCAAGAAAGAATTGAATTTATGAAGAGCCATGGCCTAGCTTAACCTAGATTTGTCCTCGGTAAATACTGATTTGTGGAGTGATGTATTGTATAGATTTTTTCTTAGTTGTATACTTTTAGTTTCCTTTTTAATGGAACTCGAGTGCATCTATGGCTTGCTTTAATTGGTACATGGTGCTTTGCAATAGGATTTGGCTTATAAAATACACAATTTTCTAGGCACAAGTATGTCTTGACAAGCAGGCTTACATTTCCATCTCGATGATCAAGAGATCTTGGTGCAATTATGGAAGTTCTTGTTCTAGTTTTATAACATTTCTACCACCTTTTTATAAACTGGAAATTAAAATATAGTCCCTCCCTTCCACAATAGATGACATGCTTTCCTTTTTTAAATTTGAACTCACATTTATCTTAATTTAAACCCACCTTTCCTGGCCTATCTTGAGGAGTTTTGAGTTACGTGTTCATTTTATTAAAATATGTGCCATTTGCAATTTTTAACCGATTGTAGGATGGGAGCATTAGGTTATGTTTTATTCCATTATTTTTCAATGTTTCTGGTACAGTAACATTTAGTCGGATAGATCCTGGAGGCAAACTTGTCATGGGGTTTCGAAAGGCATCAAACACTGAAGATACACAGGTCCTTCGTAGCGATATTTAACTTCATCTCTTGCATTCTCTTACTTTCAGATCACATATTAATTATTATGCGTCTTAGAAACTGATATTATTTATACATAATTGTTAAATTGATAGGATGCCCAGACATCTGCCCTTCTCAGTGACACACTTTCTAGGGAAACATCCTTTTCTGGTGTTATTGAGAACCTGCCTTCAGGAAGTGTTTTCTCTGGGCTTTTCCAAACAATGAAAGGAAGCAAGGAGCATCATCAAAATGCTTCCTGTGAAAATTTGAATTTAGTGGATGAGGATATCGCATTGCATAATAGTGATAACTATAGGGGCAGGATGAATGAAGATTCACCACAGCAGCCAATGCAAATTCCAGAGAAAAAGAGGACGCGGAATATTGGATCTAAAAGTAAGAGGCTACTAATGTATAGTGAAGAGGCTCTGGAGCTGAGATTTACATGGGAAGAAGCACAAGACTTGCTTCGTCCACCCCCAAGTTTGAAGCCTAGCATTGTTACTATTGAGGGCCATGATTTCGAAGAATATGACGTGAGTGTATCATGATCAGTCCTAGTTTGTATATTATTATGAAGTAAGATAAGTAATAAATAGTTCATAGGTTTTAAGTATTGAATCTCAGGTACCAGCATATTTTTCGTGGTAATTGATGTGATCATTGAATCATTGTAATGTATTTCAGGAACCACCGGTTTTTGGAAAGAGGACTGTATACACTACCCTGCCATCCAGGTAAGGATGCATGTTAAATGTGGTATTAGGTAATAATATTATATAGGTAATGAAAAGGAAATAATAAAGCTTTGAAGGGATGATAGCATTTTTTTTCAGTCTTTTCTTATATTTTTCCTCTTACTAGCCAGTAGAGCTTTAGTCAGTTTGTTAGAAATATTATTTGAACCTGTTTTTGTTCCCCCTGCATCTCACATTGTATGTCAACTGTTCCATGTTGGAATGTCCCAAAATATTGTTTACTTTGGGAAGTCAATGGACATTATTTAATTACTTTTTTAAATATGCCAATTTGCTATATTTAAAGAATCAATACAACCTGCCACCAAGGGTGGTGGCTCAATGGTCCTTGGATTACTCCCATCTGGTTTTTTGGCATGTACTGTGTCCGGAGTTCAAATCTTCAAATCTGAATATGGATTCACCTTAGGCTATTAGCATCAGTCGCTTAAGGGTCTATTGAATTCCCTATTTGGCTGGGGTCTAGGCTACAACTTAAACTTGACTTGAGGAAGTGCCTTCGGCATCCTGCCGCCTAGGTCCCTCCTGTCCAGTTCCTATCAGGTAGGGTGCTACTATGGTCACACCCTGGTAAGGAGGCCGCCTCCGGTTGCCCCTCCTACCTCTTATGCTTATTAACAAAAAGAGTCAATGCCACCTTCTATTTGCTTTATTCAGGTTTAAATCAAGAAGGAAAGTTTCATGGCCCCTTAAAGGGTTGGATAGCGAAGGTCTTCTATGCAGTAGAAATTTTCTATGCCGGTGACCATGCTCTTGTCCAGGGACATATTTACAACAGGGAGTGAGGAGTCCATCCCTCTCTCTTCGACCCCCATCTTGTCCCTTCAATGTTTGCATTAGGCATTTGGACAAAAATAATTTCCGACATGGCCTCCCAAGCTTTTGAAAAATATCCATTTACTTCAGTCTTTTAGCGTGGCCTTCTCTGTTTATCAAGTCTCTCTCTCTCTCTCTCTCTCTCTCACACACACACACACACTCTTTTTTATCAGTAAATAATAATCGAATGGATGGTAGAATGTAGGCATAGTCATACTTATAAAAAAAAAAAAAAAGTACGTAGGCATAGTCATGTACACAGGGTGTATACAAGAACAACACCTACGGTTGTTAGACTAGAGGACACTTGTATACATACTTATATTGTGTTTGATGTTTTTCCATTTCTTATTCTCCATTTCTAGATGATCTGGGGCTCGTGAGCACTTGAAGAATGATATGGATCCTATAGTGGACAAGATACTCTAGACACAAATTACCCAACCCCTAATTCATTTCTGATCACTGTGTGCATGTTGAAAGCGTGTTCATTTGGTCTAGTATTGAATACTTTATCTTGCACTGAAATATACTTTATACTTTCATCCAGGGGACGGGAACAGTGGGCTCAGTGTGATGATTGCTCCAAATGGCGAAGGTTACCTGTGGATGTTCTTCTACCTCCAAAGTGGGTGTGTTCAGAAAATGTTTGGGATTCAAGCAGGTTTAACATTACCCGCAATTCTGCTTTCCCCTTTTGAATACCTTGGATGAAAGTTGGTTCCCGTATAATTATACCCTTAAGTTTGCAATGTGCTTACAGGTGCTCCTGCTCTGTTCCAGAGGAGATCAGTCTAAAGCAATTGGAGAATTTTCTGAAAGCAAGCAAAGGTATGACCTTGGCCTCTATCTATCTTCTTCATAATATAATTTCTGTGGTCCATTATGTTTTGGCAAGAAGTTTGAAAAAAAATGGTGAACTCATGTACAGTGCCCGGATGTTTTCATCAAATGTATTGGCTGTATTTGGATGCATGAAAAGGACCACGCTTTGTTGATATGTGATTTAGTTATTGCTTGCACCTGATTATCTGTTTGTGCACATATTGCCATGACGGACGATATTCCTGTATCCCAACGCTCTGGAAATATAAGTTTGTTGCAAGTGATGAAATCAGTCCTGTGATGAATCCATGAATTGGTCAATTTGCCACTTGAAATACTATCATTCAAAGCTTACACTCTTTACTCTCAATAGGTTCCAAAATACTTCCTGATTTTTTTCGACCGTCTGTAAAATCTTCTTCAGATTTCAAGAAGCGGAGAAGTGCAGAAAGCCTAAAGTCAGTCCAGGAATGTGAGCCTTCTGGCTTGGATGCTTTGGCCAGTGCTGCAGTTCTGGGAGAGAACGTGGGTGATACAGGTGAACCGTCAGTTGGAGCCACCACCAAGCATCCCCGACACCGCCCTGGCTGCACTTGTATTGTTTGCATCCAGCCCCCAAGTGGGAAGGGCAAGCACAAGTCCACATGCACTTGTAATGTTTGCATGACCGTAAAGCGCAGGTTTAAAACCCTAATGCTGCGCAAGAAGAAAAGTCAATCAGAGGGAGCAGAGACTGCCCAGAAGGATGATGACTACAATAGAGATGAATCAGAAATGAATGGCCCATCAAGAGATGGACATTTGCCTACGATTTATCTGGGAAATGAAGCAAGCCACAGCGGAAATCAAGCTGAGGAGGCTGAGAGCAGTAATGGGAAATTAGACCTAAATTGCCATCCCAACCGTGATGACATGCAACTGGATCTGGAAGTACCAGGAATGAGTCTGCTGAGCCTTGTTCAAGCAGCTAGCCTTCCATTAGAGGATTTTATGAAGCAGCGAAGGGTCCCAAGCTTGACATGTGAGCAACAGGGTAGTCCGGGTATATACAGACAAGTTACCGAAGAAAACGAGAGACCTCTGTTGAGTGAAGGGGGCCTTGCATCTGAGGTTTGGGAGCGTGAAAGTAGTAGAGATCATGGTGGTTATCATGAGTCCAATTAGGTTAGACTGAAACGATCTTCTCCATGCATGGAGCAGAGCTTTCTTTTATTTTTTTATTTGTTTATTGGCAAGGCTTATCATTAGTCCAAGTTAGACTGAAACCATGCATCTTCCATCATGAAGAAGAAGAAGAAGAAGAAGAAGCTTCTGTTTTTTGTTTGCTCTTTGAAAGAATAGGTTTGTTAGCTTTATATTTTCAAACGAAGCAGTGTTCCTTGCCTCTCTCATGTGTTCCCATGTTTGTACTCTACGCTCCCTACTCCCTCGCTGGCCTTCTTGTTCTAGCAAACGTTCTTAAAACAAAACAAATAGCTAGCCTCATTCGTCGGGCATTTTATGCGTACGTACAGATCGAGGCAATTAAGGGGTTGATGCCACGTGTCAAGATGCATGCCAGGCTTTACACAATTGTTATTACGCGTTAATACAAGAGAAAGAGAGCTTTGTTTTACTAGCCATACATACAACTCATGCCACCAAGCAAGACATGATGCCACGCTTTCATGACCACCAGACTCGGAAAGTCATCATCCATGGATCATTTTTTGTATTATTTAAAATGTCCGGCTCAATATGTTTGTTTTAAACAAAGTTTTATAAAAATAAATTTATAAGTTAATGTGTTTTGAATTTATTTTTATTTTAAAATTTTAAACTTAATAAGCATTTAAATTAGTTAATTTTATATTCTAAACTTTTAAAGCCATAAGAATATCCCGATCTGGCAGACACCCACAAATTATCTGTTCCAGTACTACCTCATGAATGCACGTGCACCTTTGTAAATGTCCAATGAATCTGTTCCAGCACCATATTCTTTTTTTGTTTGGTCAAGCCTTCAAGGTATGTGCCAAAGCTAGCTACTTCAAGTTCCTACTCGGTACTCATGCATGAGGTAGAACATGTAAAGTCACGTGGGGGCCATGTCTCAAATTAATCAGGGGTACTACTGCCAAATATGATTTTTTCTTATAAAGATGTTCGTTTTGATCTTTGATTTCACAGAGAAATGTGCAGCGAGCCCTCGTGAACAAGCCATCACGTTCGGATATTTCAGAACATGTCTGGCTTCCCGACATACAGATCCATTTTAATTTTTTTTTTTTAAAAGAGGACGGTACCCCAAGTTTATTAATGCCCTCACTTGTGGTGGAGGAAAACCGTGGTTACAGCCCAACACCAGGTGGTTACATAAAGTCCGAAACCCGGGAGTCAAAAAATCAAACTAAAAGACAAACACTTTCTAAGAAAAACCATATACATGGTAACCTGCAAGGGAGAAACAAATCACAAAAGAGAGTCAAGGGCATAACCAAACCAAAGAAGGGGTTACTTGATACAAACCTTACCGGACACGTAGATGTGGAAGACCCAATTTGTCCATGCGAAGAAGACCTCTTAAACGACTAGGCCAGGTGTGATTGTCAGACCATTCCGAGTTCAAACCCTTAGCCCCACACTTTGCTAGGAAATCTGCCACCGTGTTACCTTTGCGAAAGATATGATTCACAGTATAATCTAACCTATTCAGGTAATCTTGGAGATCGTCCCAGTAGTCTTCTAGGTACCAGGTGTAACAGTTATCCTTAGTGATCCAATTTACAAGCAATTGGGAATCTATCTCAATTTCAATACGGCGAAACCCAAGGTTATAATATCTGCGAATTCCTTCGAGAAGGCTTCTGAGTTCAGCAAAATTATTAGTACCCTGACCCAGAGAGACCGAATAAGCCAAAAGGAGACTGCCATTCGCATCCCGAATAACTCCCCCGGCACCAGAAAGGCCTGGATTTCCAAGACTACTGCCGTCAGTGTTAAGCTTAACCCAACCTTGTTGAGGCCGATTCCATCTTACCACCCTAACCCTCTGTGGCTTGGGAGGCAAAATCGGGATCTCCAGTCTATTCAAAATATCAATGTCCTTTTTGGAAACAGTGGAGATTTTCATAATCTGGTCCATGATACTGCGGAGCCATACTTTAGAAGCGTGCCAAACCGACTGAGCCGTATGGCCCTTGTCCTCATATCGGGCTTTACAACGTCTCTCCCAAAGTTTCCAAGAGATAATAGAGGGGATAAGGCCAAGAATAGTACGTAACTGAGAGGAGCTACCCGCGTGGCGAAACCAGAAATTTGTCTGTTCCTTCCAAGTGAGGAACGGAGGCATGTGGACCCCAACTTGAATAGCAGCTAGCCGCCAGACATGTCTGGGGAGATCCCCTGTGCAGAGAACATGATTTAAGTCCTCAGTATGGCCCTCTTGGCAGCAATTGCATTTGGAAGCCATCGAAATGCCCACCATCTTAATCTTTTCATCAATACTGAGACAATTATTAGTGGCCTTCCACATCATGATGGACATTTTCTTATGGAGGTTTGAATGCCAGATCCACTGGGCCCAAGGTAAAGGAGGCGCCCGGACCCTAATGCAATCCCAGGCACTCTTGGTAGCAAATTTTCCATCCGGATCTTTCAACCAAACCAGCACATCATTGCCCTCCTTCCGTCTAGCCAAGTACTCATACAACTCGGTAGCCTTCTGATGACCCACTAAGCTATTCAAAAGAGACATATCCCACCCATTATCAATACGACAGTCCTTAATCTTTAGCAAAGGATGAGCAATCACAGGGAAACAGATCCATTTTAATTAATTTAGATATTTTCGGGAATTTTCTTGATGATACTCTGTGCAGTACTACTGTTTCTTTTTTTCCACGCGTCCAAATTCCATGCATGTACTGATCTGCAGACTGCAGATTCATATATGAGTCTATAATTCGCGTATGGATTGTTGTGAATAAGGGAGATAAATTTAGAGAGAGTTTGGATTTTATAGTGGAAAAATTTGAAACGGTTTAGAGGTTGGTTTATTTGACGAAACAATATAAATGTTAAAATAGTGCATTTAGGTAGAGACTTGAATTGGTTTATATCTTTATATATAAGAAAAGAAATGAAACTTAAAAGTTACAACATTTCATAATATTGAAACATTTCTTTTAAAATAATTACCACTCAATAAACATAACACTTTAAGTTTAATGAGTAGAATGCCTACTTTTATGGGTAGAATGTCACATCAGAATCATATGACTTCGCTTAAAATACAAAACAATATAAATGTTGAAGTTACAATGATTCATAATAAAACATTAATTTTAAAAGATTTATCGCTTCATAAATATAACACTTCAAATTTAATAAATAGAATGATTATTTTTATGAGTAGAATGTCGTATCGAAACATGAGTCTGCATTTATATATAGTAAAAGGGATGGTGCTACGTCCACCGCTCCCAGCTCCCGCTGGGAGCTACTTTTAGGTTATTTTTTTGTTGTGTTTTTTTACATGTATTTTTTAACACTTTTAAATATTTTTTAAAAAAATAAAAAAATTATAATATTATTAAAATATATTTTCTTAATCACTAAGTAAAAAGAAAAATTAAAAAATAAAATAAAAAACTACAACGGTAAAAACTAACGGTGACACTATCATTTTCCTTCCTTTTATGTATATAAGGGTCATGCTACAGCTCCCGCTGGGTTTAACATGTACTTTTCGTGTATTTTTTTAATTTATTTTTTATATAGATTTTTTTTACACTTTTAAATATTTAAAAAAAAAATTAAAATATCATTAAAAAATATTTCCTTAATCACTTTTATTCTATTTCGTGATTAAGGAAATATTTTTTAATAATATTATAATTTTTATTTTATTTTTTTAAAATATTTAAAATTATTAAAAATATCTATATAAAAAAAAATTAAAACAAACACATAAAAAAAAATACTAGATGCCCAGCGGGAGCCCGAGCGGGGCATCTAGCATTTTTCATAGTAAAAGATGTTGGTAATTCGAATATTGTACCCATGATTAGTAATATCAATCGTTTTTCTAACGTTGAGTGGCGAGACGAATTAGATTGTCGGAATCAGATTGTCACGATTTAATGCTGTCTCTTAATTGGTTATTCTCGAAAATCGAAATGTTCTGACGCGTTCTTTGTCGTCATGTATATGGTAGAAAAGAATCTTGTACAATGTCCAATTAGACCGGCTTCATGCATGGCTTGGCCTTATCATCACCGGCCGTCTCCATTCCCAGTCCAACTTGATAAAACCCCCTGCTGTCTTCTTTCAACAATTCACCAAAACTCTCACTCTCTCTCTCTCTCTCTCTCTCTCACGGTGATCAGGATCAGTACATTAACCTAGTAATGGGGGATTCTGCAACATTGGAAAAGGCGAGAACAGAGCTTGAGGAACTGTATCTGGGAATCCCAGATGATTCTGTCAACCTTTCTTTTCACGACCTTGCAGATGTGATCCAAAACACGAAACCTTCCGAAAAGAGAAAACCCACCACATTAATGGAACCCATTCACGAAGCCAAACCCACAAAAGGAGCCACCCCTTTGAACAAATTACCCAGTCTTGATTTCACCAAAGGCCTGCAAGCATGCAGGCAACATAATTTTGATCATGTCAAGAGTGACAGTAGTACTACCGGTGACATGTACGGACGTCATGCTTTTCACAACTACCTTGGCGAAGAAAGCCATGCAACGCCGGGCCATCGTCATCATGCGAGCACAAATGGTCACTCGGGATTCGGGCACGTCGCAGATGTGGATGGACGTAGCATGAATGCCCACGATGACGTGAGTAGTCTCGGCATGGCTTCCATGTACCAGGAGAGAGGTCGAGGACGAAGGCGCCTTGGCATTCCTCACTCCAATATCTGCACTAACTGCAGTACCTATATTTATATATTCCGGCATCGATGCCTGGTACGTATACTCAGAGATAAAAGCTTAATTCGGACTATTTACACTCCAAATCTGTCCGTCCAACCGTCCAAGTCCAACGTTTTGAGACTTCAAAATGTTTTCCCTTATAATGATCTTCAAAATTCAGATTTTTATTTATTTATTTATTTTCTGTCGAAAGTTTACATGCGTGATTTTAATTTCCGTACCTCTGCGTATTAACTTCTTTACATGTTAATCTTTGCATTAGCATTCTGAGAAATTAGGATTAATGTAAAGATCATCGATGATGATGAGAACATTTGAATATGCAGGTTTGTGGAAGAGTGTATTGCAGGCAATGTGTGGGCATGGGAATGGGAGAGATGACTGAAGGAAGAAAGTGCATCGAGTGTCTAGGGAGAAGATTCAGCCAAAGGTAACATACATTACATATATAATTATATGCATTTTCACACTTGGGATGTTTGTTACTAAGATTGTGATTTATATATGATTTGTACAAGTTTTAAAAATACAAGTACCGTGTAGTCAATTTGTAAAAAAAGTGAATCCCATCACGAAAAATTATATTTATAAAAAAAAAAATCATTATTTTTAGTGGGATTTAATATTTTTACAAAGGATCTGTGCAAGACTTGCATACTTTAGATTTGTACGTAACATTAATCTATATATAATGACCAACAGATTCTTTACCTCATTCCCAAGATCACAAATCAAAATTTATGAAATAATTAGATGGTTTTCAAGATTGATCACAAGAGTTCATTAGAGTTAAGGCTGATGGTATACTAAACAATCTTCTAGGCCGGCAATCAAGTATGAAACCCAGCAATATTGTGGGTGTTGGGCCGACTTTGCCGTCCTTGCTCCTTTAGCAGTTGGCAACTAGCTAGCAAAGTCTAGCATATTGACAAAAACCAAAGACGAAAGGACCTCAACACACCTATTTGTTGTTATTATAGAATTATATTTGCAAGCTAGTACAGAGGACACATATTCTACACAACTGTTCCACAAAACTAATATGGGCCTGTGGGTAATTGCCTGGGTCAGCTTTTGAATGTGGTTTGGGCTTGGTATTGTTGTAGGTATATAGAAAGAGCAGGAAAGACAGGGTGTTGTTTTGGGTACCCAAGTTTGGTAAAGCAGGCTGAGCTCAAGTGGGCTGAGAAAGGGCCGAGAAGAAGTGGGGAAAGAGCTTACGGACATGGTCAAGGTCGGAGTGTCATGATGTCGTCCAGACCAATGACTCCAAGGGCCCATGCTGACAGTAGCCCACCTTCCTTCGTTATGAGCACATCCTTTTCCCCTTATACTCCTACTCATCACCATCTCCCTCTCCCTCTCTAATTCATCCTTTGTGATGGGAGATTTTCATCATTGGATTATTGTTTTTGGTCTAATTGCTTCTCAGTTCAGAACATTTGGTTTGTTTGATTTAATTATCAGCTGGAAAAAAAATTATATTTATTTATTTATTAGCTAATTAAATGGTGTTTGTTTCTCATTTTCTTGATTTCTTACACTATAGAGAAGAAAAGAGAAGATATAATTCTTCACGGATAAAAGTATAATTTGCATCATTGAAAATTGGGATTTTTATATTTTGGATCCTAAATTATAAAAAAAATATATATAGCACATTGCGTTCTTTAAATACTAAAAGCCAAAGGCCTGTGACCTAATTGACATAAACTCCTAGTCTCCAAAATGGAGATCTTGGGTTCGAAACCCGGCCCCCTCCCCAAATGTATCAAAAAAAAAAAAACTAAAAAATCATGATTTACAGATCATGTGCTTCTTTGTGGGTAAAATGCAACAATCAAAGTCCAATATTTCTTGGCAGCATGTGCTTGTTTATCTTCATATAATATATTTCTAAGAAATTAAACAATAAGAAAAGGGTGTAATTATAAACAGCAATTGATCATATATGATAAAGCAAGGTCCTTGGTCGACAAACATCATGCATGGCTTGTACAAGCAATTCACACAAAGAACGCCAACAGTACTGTTATTATAGCGTGTATAACCATGATCACCACATGTAAAAGAAAGGCCCCTACCACCTCGAGATCTTTTGTTTTACCCATGAGGAAAAAAGAAAAAAGAAAAACACAAAATTCAAGTACACAAGTAAGCTGTAATGCATGATCAGGCAAGACATGAAAAGACTTGAGCTAATTAGAAACATGTGCTCTTGGTTTGATCTTAATCGGAAGACCCATGGAGGGATATGGCATTGGTTCACGCGTGATCACTTCCTCTGGGTTTACTTGTGACCATTCGTACGTTGTCACCAGATTATGAACGATAGTCAGTGTCTCGACCCTCGCAAACTCGTTTCCTATGCATGTGTGGAGTCCTCCTCCAAAGGCAACATAAGCATAAGGAGGTATTGGCTTAGCTGGGTTCTCAAACCTAGATGGATCGAACTCTGTTGGATTGTCAAATATGTCTTTATTCATATGAGTTCCACAAGCCACCCATAACACCTAGAGGAAGCATGCATACTTGTTAGCTCTTTTACCATGATATTAAAAAGTAGCGAATAACAAGAAAAGACAGATCGAGGTCAGTATTCTTACAAGCAATGTTAATTACTTTCCATCTTATATATTGTCATCTCTAGTCATACATGCTGATATGACGTATTTTAAGTAATTTCGCGTGTCAATTACTTAAATGACAATCACTTAGGTGTCAGATAACAACCTTAAATGATTTCTTATATATGTCAACTACTTAAATGACAACCACTTAACATGCCTCAAATAACAAGATAACATATATGATTAGAAATACTAAGATTTAAGAAGAAAATATTTCCCGTGACATTATACCTGCCATCCTTTGGGAATATCATAACCACCATAGCTAGTATCTTTCAGTGCTTTCCTAAAGCTACCAAACACAGGAGGGATCATCCTCATCAATTCTTGTGCAACTCGCCAGGTGTATTTCATCTCTCGTGTCTCTGCCCATGTTAGGTGTTTTTGTTCTTTTCCTTCCCTCTTCTTTACAATGTCCATTTGTTCTAAAAATTAAGCAGAAAAACTGTCAACAGAAAAATCAATCAAAACACAAAACGACCAATATTTATAAGTCTATACCTTCTAAAACTTTCTTGTAGACCTCAGGATCTCTAGCCAGCTTCCATATCATCAAGCTTAGAAGAATTGCAGAGGTGTCATGGCTGGCAATCATTAGGGTAACAAAATTGTCTATAATCATATCATCTGCAATAGGTTGTTTATTTTCATCTCTCAGTTCTAACATGCAAGACAATACGTCGCTCGAAGGGCTCCGAATCCCCTTTAAGAGCTCCTCCTTTCTCTTTTCCATGATTGGCAAAATCTTATTCACAATTCTTGATCGAGCTCTCCGACCTCTCCAATGAACAGTTCCAGGGAAATTCACGGGAAGTGACATAATTGCTTTGAATGCCAAAGAGAAATCATCAAACAGTGCTTCCCTTGTGTAATCATCCTTTATACCAAAAAGGATGTTGCTTGCTATGCTGAATGTAAGTTCCTTCATGAAGACCACAGCCTGAATCGTGTCTCTTCCTTTGGTTTCTGTTAGTAATAAGGTCTTGACCAACTCATCCATCTCTTTGATGTACTTTTGAAGGCTTTCTGGCTTTAGAAATGTCATCATAGCTCCCTTTACTAGTCTGTACCTGTATAATAAATGACAACGGATGATCAAATGGAACTAAAAAATAATGCATCTTTTTTAAGATATTATGCAGAAGCTGATCCTAATAAATTAATTAGTCAAAACGTCAAAATAGCTAGATATTAATTCTACAAGAAAAACGAGTACGGATTATTTGCGAGGACAACTATTATATGGGATAAAAATAAACTCATTTTATTATAAAATAATCATTATTATTAGAAATAATTGATCATAAATAAATAGTTTTTTTATAGTATATAATGAGTGGAAATAAGATTTCCTCAAGTTTTTGTCCATACTTGAGAGTTTCGAGTGAAAAAAATGAACACATTAAGTACGTAGGTCTTTTTTTTTTTTTTTTTAGAAGAGCCGGTAGCCACAAGTTACGTAGGTCCTACAATATTTATTCTGCATTTAATTCACACAAACAACAATATATTAATATAGTTAGGAAAATACTTTAACCATAGAAAGATTTCACAAAACAATCTCACAAACTGATATGACTTGACGTGGTTCATTATATTGTAAAGTTACTTTTATTATAAAGTAGATCTAACATATTAAATAGAGTTATCTCACTTTGTGGGATTGTTTCATGTAATTCTTTTATTATATTATGTATATATAGACACAGATTCCTAAAGGGGTCTGTGTGTACCTGTAACCAGTGAGTTCAAGTATATTTTGCTTCCCACCGATGGTTTGTAGAGTGAGAGGTTGCTTGGCAGCAAGAACATCATCATCAGCACCAAGTACAAACTTGTTACCGGCTTGGCCAATAATAACCACAGTCCGGGAACCTAGGATGGAGGTTTTGAACACTGACCCATGTTTGGATATCCTTTCTTCTAACCATTCAGGGCCTCGATCTTCTCTTTGAGCTCGAAGAAAGCTCAATGTCTCTCCAATCAGAGGATACCCTAGGGATCCTCCAGGAAG
The DNA here is from genome assembly GCA_961763995.1 of Juglans cinerea. Taxonomy (NCBI): domain Eukaryota; kingdom Viridiplantae; phylum Streptophyta; class Magnoliopsida; order Fagales; family Juglandaceae; genus Juglans; species Juglans cinerea. Next base: position 17,485,427 of record CAUIVZ010000015.1, on the reverse strand, counting down.
AGTACTTCTAGTTCGAGGTCTAGAGAGATATTTTGAAAGGAGAAAGGCTGAGATCAGAGTGAATGCTACTAAGAATAGGAAAGACATGATGCTGACACTCACCTTCGGTTTTGTGTTTTGAACCGAGACAACTAGGAGACTATATATATACACACACACACAAAGCACATTTGTTTGGTATTTTTGAGCCTTTGACGAAAAAGACAAAAGCTAGAGATCAAGCGAAAGAAAGATTAGGACACAAGTGAATCAAATATTCCGCCATGGCCGGCGAATAAAAAGAGAAATGATTAGGAAGAACTTCGTTAAGAAACAAGGGTGAAGAGATCGATAGCCATTGAAACATATTCAATATATAATAATATACAGCTTTGAACCAAGAGAAAACGCCTAAAGTTCATAATCTTGATCTCATGTACGTATCACTGAATCAACATCCATCTTAAATGAATCTTCCAAGAAAACAAGTAGAAAGCTTTGTTTTATTCATTTAAATTTTCATGAATCTTTCAAGTTTATATCATTGTCTTATCGATAAGTCGTTATCATGGAAAGTTACACAATATATTTAAGTTCAACTCATGAGGCATATGAAGTATCGCAAGTGAGTTAAAAAAAAAAGGTTCCATTTTGAATTTGATCATGTACGTCCAAAGTAATGTGAAGGGTTCTTCTTGATGTTATTTCCGTCCAAATTAATTTGAGCACTTGGATTTATTAATGTAAATTCAGTAAAAAAACTCTCCCCGAGTTCTTTATCCGCATGCATCTAGTTTTTGGTAAATATTTAAGGAGGTGACTATCCACGAAAGAATCTCATAAAATAAACTTATAAACTAATGTATAAGACACCATATAATAAAATCCTTTTTGCTATTAATATTTATATATATGTATACATAATTTTATTTATTGAGTTACTTGATTTATTTCTACGCGATTATAAACTTAGTTATTTAAATTTAAAAATAACTTTGAAGATAACTTTAACAAATTTTATATGATTCAAGATTTTAAAGATTTAAATTGCTTGGCTCTTGATCTATGCGTAATATATTATACTTCATAAAAAAATACCACTTTCAAAGTCCATATCCTTAAGAACTTATAAACATAAATGATATTTGAAGTCATAGAGTATTCAAATGATGCACATTCTTTTTTTAAAAAAATTAGTAAATAATATGGGACTTGTTAATGTTGTGTTTCGAACACCTGAGCTAAGCTCCAACAACCCGGGTCAGGATCTTTCTACCTGCAAACATTGAGACAAAGGTGAACTCGGGGGTGTTCGAGGAGCCTCCGATGCCGAAATCAATACTTCTTCTTCTTAGAGAATAATATGAGAATTAGAGAGTTCAGAGAGATTTATTCGTACTTGAATCGTGACTTTTACACAAGATTTCGGAGGGACATTTCGTGCCCTGTTTAAGGGATCTACGTCGTGCCCACAGTAGCCCAAGCCATGGCCTTTAATGCAGCATGACGTCTGAGGTGGCTCCTCGGGAGGCATCTCGACGGCAGTGGCTCCTCGAGAGGCATCTCGACGGCAGTTGGTTGGAGCAGTCACTTATCGCTTCTAGAATATTAGAGGGTTTTCTGTATTCTCCGTTCACTTGTCAACATAGATTCTTTAATGCTAGGTGTCATAGGCGAGTGTTAAGGACGTTAGTGTGTCCCGTCTATCCCCCGACTTGTTTCCTACGCGACGCATCCCCTTACTGCTAATACATTTTTTGGGCTGGGCTCATTTGTTGATTCTCATGTAATCGAAGGGAAGGATCTAAGTCGAGACAGACTTCAATGTCTTGCCAGGCCTAACCCAGTGGGCCAAGAGGGGAATATCCATTACAGGATTCACAAGAAAAAAATTAATAATAAATCTCACTATTTTTTAAAATAAATGTGCGGACATAATTCATAATTATATTTACTATTATTATCAACAAAATAAATAATTTCTTTGGCATGCCACCCAATATCTGTGGCCCATATATCCAGAACGTAGTCCGGTCAGAGGTTGTTAGGTGGTTATCAGCTCCCAGTTACTGAAGAGGGTCACGATCCTTAATTATTTCTGTTACTTAGATGGTGGGAGCTGAGACGAAGAATGAATAAGACAAATCCAATAACCCAGAACGGTTGGAATGAGACACATCACATTCAATGATGTCCTTCCCCTTCAACCTAACCAACCAACTGGTTCAATCCCTCACATAATTCCTTACAGTTTTTTAATTTAGATTTTTTTTTAATTTTTTTTTTTTAAATTTGAAGAGAGATAGATATAATATATAGATCACACTATATTAAACGAACGCTACTCGTGAACATTATAAATTTCAATACTTAATCATGTAGTGGAGTATACATGCTTAACATTATATTTGAGTTAAAAAATTGTAAGAATCTGAATCTCAACTCATAACTTTCCTGCTCTCAAGTGATATATATATATATATATATGTATAATTAGTTTGAGAGCATAAAAAAAGTTTATAAAAGTAAATTTATAAATTGACGTCATTTAATGTGATTGATATAGATTGTAAGATTTTTTTTTTATTGTAAAGTAGATATAGCATATCATATGAAATTATATCAATTTATGAGTTTAGTTTATTTTTGTGAAATGTGTTCGTGGATGTATCCATAATTTCTCTAGGCTAGTTTGGATTTAGAGATGAGATGAGATAGTTTTAGATGAAAGATAAAAGTTAAAAAAAAATATTATTAGAATATTATTTTTTAATATTATTATTGTTTTGAGATTTGAAAAAGTTGAATTGTTTATTATATTTTGTATGAAAATTTAGAAAAATTGTAATGATTAGATGAGATGAAATACTTTCCGAATCCAAACGAGACCTTAGTTTGACTAAATGTGATTGGTAGAAATTATGTTTAGGAAAACCCTGAAAATGTTGTCCCTGGCTAAGGGATTAGTTAAAGATAAATGTTAAGGGATTAGTTTAAGAAAAATGTTACATATGGTCATGTGTAAATTGTGTATCTACTTAGGAGTCGAGGTAATCCATAAAACGATTGAAAAAATATATTTACAATCGTAAATTATGTAACTGCCGCGTAATCGCTTTGAAAAAAGTGAATAAAACATGAGATCCACATGAAAAAAATTAATTTTTTAATAGTAGACCTTACTTTTTTTCAAAACGATTACGCAGCGTTTACACATTTCACGGTTATATGTAGAATTACTCAATACGATAATTGGGTTTTCTTAACAACTTTTTTCTTGTCACATTTCCAAACATTAATGATTTTACACTATACATCATTAAAATAGTGTAATTTAATTTATAATATTTAAATTTTAAAATTTATTTTTTAAATTAAATTATATATGTCGCGTATATGGTCCTAGTAAAAACACATTCTAATAGAATTATCGGTATTTGAAAAAGAAAAACCTTAATTGCGCACAAAAAGTAGCATTATTTAGTGAGAGTAAAATGCAACATAATCATTTCGAGAATTGGAAAGTTCACTGCAGGGTTTGACAACCTTAATTATTTAATTCAGATTTCTTAAACTAAACATTAAGGTTGCGTTTGTTGAGCTGAACTAAAATGAATTTTTTTTTTTTATGAATAATAATGAATTAAGATAATAGAGTGAGTTTTGTAGGATCTTCTTAAGATGAATTAAGTATATTTATGAGAAATTAAAAAAGATTGTGAGTCCTGTATATAAATATATGTTGAGTTAAAAATGATTGTGAGTCTCGCGTATAAATAAGTCTTGAATTAAGTGATATTAATAATTTAAAAATTATGTATTTAAATATTAGACTAAATTTAAATTTAAACTCAAGTTAGATAATCTCAGCCGCGTCCATGTTCCAAACGTGGCCTAACACACATGATTAAACTGTTGGCCCCCTCCTCGAACGGGATTGGTTTCCTAAAAGGTGCATCCATCTCTTCAGAGACAATGAAACCTCGTGCTAGAAATTCCAGATCAGCTTGCAATTAATGACCCAAAATAGGGAAAATGAAAAACAGAAGAAAATTGGAAATCAGCTTTCCATAATGTCATCACACGTTACATTTACAAAAAGAAAAAAGAAAAAAAAAAAGAGGAAATCCAAAATATTCTAATCAATATTATGTAAAATTTTTTTTATGTGGGTCTCATATTTTATTATTTTTTTCAAAGTGATTACGTAGCGGTTACACAATTCACGGTTGTAAGATATTTAGACACCTTAGATTTTATAAGATAATTGGACACCTTAGATTTTATAAGATAATTTTATGTAAACGTTTTTATAAAATAATTTAGTCAAATAAAATAAAACTATCCCTTTTAATTTACTTACTCAATTTAATCATTATTATCATCGATGACTTTGGTCAAGTATATTAACGCCGTATTTACCACTTTTGGAAAGAGTTTTCTTGTCTCATCCCATCCCGCCCCGCCCGTCCCGCCATTCTTGGCGGGAGATCTTCTATCTCCATACATGTTCGCCATCATTTTTTTCTTTGCATATAGAGTTTTTTTTTTATATATTTTTGTTTTTATTATTATATGGTTTTATTTATATATTATTATTTTTATAATGACTAAGTGAATTTAGAAGAAGAAGTTTAACAAAATGTAAAATTCAATGATAATTTGATAATTTTACTATGTAGTCCTAAAAATAAATTAGGAAATAATGATTAAGAAATTGTGGAGAAAAGGAAAATAAAAAATAAAAGAAGAAAATAATGGCTCTGAACAGTCTGATCTGTTAAGGTCCTTCCATATTTCTTTAATATTATATTATCTTCATTTTCTTGCAACGAGAGAAGAGAAGAGAAGAGAAGAGAAGAGAGAACCGAAAGAAAAGGTGATGTCTTCGACACCCTCAAATGGTTTAGACGAAGGCATCACACCAATGTCAATGTCAACGCAAGATCCACCCTCAAAACCTATTCCCAGTTCCAATCCCATTCCTACCCACAACAATGCCGGTCCTCCTCCTCCTCCCCAGACGGCGTCGGAGACGTTTGGGAACATGAGGGCTGGGACCCACCACAGGAGGGCACATTCGGAGGTCAGCTTCAGGCTGCCCGACGATATGGCGGATCTCTCGCCTTCCGATCCGCTCAACGGCGGCGGAGGAGGCGGAGGTGGGTCGTCCACGGCCAGCCTGGAGGAGATGGGATCGGAGGACGACCTTTTCTCCACCTACATTGACGTCGAAAAACTTGGTACGGATCAGAGTGGCGGTGAGGGCAATGGAGGAGAGAGGAGTGGGAATCGGACGAGGCATAGGCATAGCAGCTCCGTCGATGGGTCCTCCACTACGACTTCGTCCGCCGGTGTTTTTGGGGAGATCATGGAGGCCAAGAAGGCCATGCCTCCTGATAAGCTTGCGGAGCTCTGGAGCCTCGATCCTAAGCGTGCCAAAAGGCCTCTCTCTCTCTCTCTCTCTCTCTCTCTCTCACACACACACACACATACACAGTTAAAGTTTTAAGTTTTCAGTTTTCATAGAAAGTAGGAAAGAAAATGTGGGAGTAGGGAGTGGTTTCTCGTTTATTGGTCATTATTTCGATCTTGAATTTTTCTAATCGCTGAAGATTCTTGGAATTTTAAACCATTTTAGTGAGCTAGCCTATTGGGTTGGTACAACTACTTGATTTAGTAGCCATATACGTTACATCCCACTCCTGTCCTGAATTATGCATTTTGGGCATGGCTATGGCTCAGTTTGGTCATTTGTGAGGATTTTTTTTTCAAAAAAAAAAAGAAAAAGAGAAGGAATTTAGTTAGCTACATGCGTCATTGAGCGAAAGAAATTGCTAAATGGGCAGGTTTTAGCATGATCTCCAAGTTTCTGCGGAATGATTGCCTTTGTTAAGTCATCTCTCCTTCTAAGCTACAGTCAATGTCTTTAATTGGGATACAAGAAGTATCATATTCGTTGCTTTCTCTTCATCCTTATATATAGTTAATGGCAATCGATCTTTTGGGATACACACACACACAGACACACATGAATATGTATATGTTAACGTATGCATGTATAGTCTTCCAACATTTTCTGATTTGTGTCACTTTAACTTGACAATGTAAGATCGCATTGATAACCATCTATTTATGTACTAAGAAGGCTGAGAAGGCTGAGAAGGGAGCCTCGTTGCTTATAACTTGTGACTTCGAAGAAACTCAAAACATAATTTGGATATAATTTGAACTTTAAGTTCGTGGATTTTTTCCCCTGATAATTTAAAAGATAATGCTTCTCCTGCTGCTTGGTCAAAGTATTCTTCTCTATAAAAGTCCATTTCTTTAGCAAATCTCTCCGTGCTCTATGATATGTTAATTAATAATCATTAAGTTAGCCCACCAGAAAATAATAATAATCATTAAGTTACTTAAAATTTTTTTGATAGGTTACTTAAAATCAAGTTACTTTAAATATAGTGTCTTTCCAAAGATTTGTCCAATTATTTAAATCCACTTCAGCTTGTATATCACTATATATGACAGATGGTGATCGATTTAATATATGTTTCAATTAGGAAATGCAAACTTATAGAAATTAAAAATTAATCATTGGGAAATTAACTTGCATAGTATTGATTGTTGCTGTATTGTCAGTTACACGTGCACAAAACAACACATGTCTAAGAAAAAGCGCATGCACACGCACAGACAAACCAATACTAGGAAACATATGTTGCAGTACCTGTCCACTCATTTTCGGTTTTCTGTATTCTTGCCATATTGGCCCTTGGGAGCTTGAGCCGACGTTGTATTCGACGTATGCAGGATATTGGCAAATCGCCAGTCTGCTGCCCGCTCAAAAGAGAGAAAGGCCCGTTATATACTAGAACTTGAGCGCAAGGTTCAGACCCTTCAGACAGAGGCCACCACTCTTTCTGCCCAACTCACACTATTCCAGGTTAGCCTTGGCAGCCTGTGGATCTATATTCTTTTTAAAGTTTTCATTTTTTAATCCTTACCTTTTAACATGGCAAAGAGCTATTTTGGCTGTCATGTGTAGTACAATGGAAATGGATAAGTCTAATTATGTTTCATTGGATGACATGCATATTTTTGTTTGTTAAAAAGAAGAAAGCAAAAAAAAAAAAAAAGATGTGCCAAATAGAAATTTCTTTCCTTTTTTATCAGTAAAAAAGATTTTTATTGATGAAAAGATACTCATAGCCCTTGTATGCGAGAACCAAAGAGAGATTTCTTATTGTGCTTTTGCATGATGATTAATGTATTTCATGTTTGCTTGCTATCTACAAATGTCTGCACTTGAAACATATTTTAAAATAAGACATGCAGATGCTTCCCGAAGCTGGCATTACCTGTAAATGATAAAAGGATTATTTGTGATGTATTCTTATTGTATTTGCTTCCTCCCTTGAAAAGGTTCTTCACTTATGCAGAATATTGCAATTCTGTAGCCAAAAAGAAGACGGTAACAATTTTCTTGAATCTTATGCTATTTTTCCACTGCCAATCTTAAATCTTTATTTGTTGCTTTCAGAGTTCTTTTGCTACTTCGCACAAAGCGCACACACATGCATATATGCTGCTGTTTAGGCAAGGATTATGACCTCTTTGCTTCTTTTCTTCTTATATAGAGGGACACAACTGGTTTGAGTACCGAAAACACAGAGCTTAAGCTTCGCTTACAAGCTATGGAGCAACAGGCTCAGTTGCGTGACGGTCAGTGTGATATCTGAAAATAAAAATTGTTTTATATAATCTCTCTCAGCGATTTCTCGTATTCAATGTATTGATTCTAATGCTACTTTTTTCCTGGGCTAAACGTTTTGTATGAAATTTGTCCATGATTTTGTACAGCTCTGAATGAAGCACTGAAGAAGGAAGTTGAGAGGCTCAAAGTTGTCACTGGGGAATTAATGAGCCCTTCAGAGTCATTTAACTTGGGAATGCACCAAATGCCATACACCCCATCAACATTTTTCCCAATTCCACAACAACCAGGAGCTGCTGGCCACCAGAACATGCAATTTCCATTCAATCACCCCCAATCTAGCATGTCAACTCACCAACTGCATCAATCAAATTCTCATCCACTCTCAGAAATGATGCAGAATGACCCCCTTGGCCGATTGCAGGGGCTTGACATTAGTGGCAAAGGACCATCTCTTGTGAAGTCTGAAGGCCCCTCGCTTTCTGCGAGTGGAAGTAACTCCACATTTTGATACAAACTGGCTGCTAAGCTGCTGACCTGCTGACTTGTTTATGGCCCGCCTTTCTCTTAGATTGTTTATAGACTTCACATCTAGTTATCTAGAGCTAGAGAAGGTACTCTACTATTCTATTATTTATTCCATTGGTGTTATGGATTGGTTCTTTGTTGTTTATTCTTAGGGTTGTGCCCCAAAAAGGGGTATCTCCCTCAGGTTAGTTGCTATGTTCATGCCATTCATTCAGAATGGGATCGAAAGGTCAATCCCATTGGATGCTGGGATGCTGCCATGATGTCATCCTTTTCCTTTATATCTGGTTTAAAGTTGATTCTTGCAAACTTTGTCACCAATGCTTCTTCCTCTCTCTCTTGCATTGACTGAAACAAGATGCTCTTGTTCATTTAACCTGGTGGGGTATCGTCCCCTGCGATCATCAGACTAAGTTGGTATGGCTTCTAGATTATCGATTAAGTGCATGGCACATGAGATCCAATGACCTCATAGTCATGTGGCAATAAACAAAATATTGTTATTGAACCTGTGGCCTAAACTCTCATCCCTAATTTATGGGAGTAGAGCCATTTGTTCAGATTTTTAAAGATTAGAATTTACAAATTATAAAATACTATTGTTGAACCTATCATCCTTGACCCACAGCACTCGAAAGACCCTTGGTTCATTTTCTTTCTTTCTTTTTCACTTATATTTTTCTGTGTAAAACTCAATAAACATGTGATTTTGAGAAATTTTTATGGAGTAAAAAACAGAATATTAGAGATCTTTTTGGAGCTTATTTCTTTTTTCTTGATTTTCCATCAAACAAAGCAGCCTGAGGAACCTCCCGAGATTAGATATTGGAGGGCAAAGATGGTCAAGCTCAAGCTCCTTAGCCAATCAGTTCTTCATTTGAAAATGATTCCCCTCTTCCTCCGTGTCTTATATGCACACTTCTTGAGTGAAGATTTGCATGGCAATGAGACAATCATGTTGGGTTGCGCGTGGTTATTAAAATACAAAAACTTGTCTTAATTGCTTGTATATAGAATTTCAATAGATTAAACCATGTTCTGCAATCGTATACAACATGACTTGATATCCCTTATAATGGACACAGTCACACAACAAAAGCATTGTGCTCAAAACACACGGATACTAGCTTCCTTGGAGCTTTATTTTCGTCCTTAGTCCACCCTGTAAAACAAATATCAAATTCCATAAAATCAGTATGCTATTCGAATGGTAATGCTAGATCAAGAAAGAAAAAGGCAGAGATGATATATTTACTTGGAACAGTCAGTAGTTGGTGTGATTTTGTAGGGACAAGTAGTGCCACATGCCTCGGGCAGTGTGGCAACTAAGTCGTAGTTGATCAATAGGATATGTGAAAGACCATCCATGATGCAACTGCATGTGGCCCTGTCTTCTTCAACGGTGTTGGAACCCGCATCGACTGCCTTGATGCCCTCGCAACAGGCCTCCGGCACCGTCCCTCCCAAAATCGCATAGCTGATACATGGAGTCAGCAACTCTGTCACCTCCTCGCACGTTAGCTTTGCATCGACACGAACAGCAACCACCAGCATCGCGCAGAGAAACACTACTGTGTATGCTGCCAACCTTGCCATGGTTCGGAGGGCCTTTCTTTGGTTTATTTTCGAGTCTTGGGACACAAAGTATGGTTATAAGGTTTATATAGAGTGTCAAAAATGGCGGGAAGGGCGGCTGTTACAGTTACTGCTAATGGTTGGTGCGAGGAAACTGAGACTGGGTCGAAGATTTTTCAGTGATACTGATATTGGTGAGAAAATCCAAATTGCCACGGACTTTCATGTGGAAAAAAGGGGTCATGTCGGCTTATTCCCTCTGTTCTTTTAGTTCCAGGCCAGAGAGCTGCGTCTATCGTCAGTCATTTTAGTTGTCTAGTACACAAAAGAGTTGAGATTTGGGCTCACCAACTCGAAAATAATTTGCAATTGGCCCACTAACAGCCAACCAAAGATACCAATTTTGATAAATTTGCTTTGGAGTTTAGCGGCCCGCCATTCTCTGGAGAAAATACTTTGTTCCTTGAAGTTTCTCAACCCTGGGACTCACGACTTTTAAAGAAAATGTTATATGATGTAAATAAAAAGATAATATGATATTGAATATCAACCATTGAATTGATTATTTAAAAAAAATAAAAACTAATCTAATGATTATAGAGACATTGCCACATCTGCACACTGTTGATAAGAGTGATACATGACAAAACATTTATTTCATCATATGTTATATTGCATATCAGCCTGTTCGTGAATATTCAAAATGTGGTACCGGTGGTTGTAACAAGGCAAGACGCAATTGAAGGGATACCGAGCAATAGGTGGGAAGCCAGCCTCAAATGATTTGAGAGGGTTGTTAATAGAGTATCCAACTAACCGATGCTGGGGAATATTCACATTTGAAACAGTGTGCAACAAGCAAACACAACCTAAAGGTCCAGTGGTGGAGCACAACATTGACAGAAATACATTATTTCTAAAAGAGTAATAAAACCCAAAAATCCCTTAAATTATCTAATCTTGGATTTTAGGTCATTCCATCAATATGAACAAGATATACATATCATATACACAATCCAAGCACTACATACTTCTAATTTCATCCACATCCATAGTGTTGTGTAATCTAGCTAAAAGCACGAGCGTGCATTGAGGGGCCAGAGAATATATACCTATCTCAAGCAAATTGGAAATAAGTAACATGAGGAAGGGGGTATTCCTGATGTTGTATAACCTGTGTTGGAGTCTACTGCTAAGTTATATACCAACTTTGAGCAAAATACAAAAAAGTTGCAGACTACTTCACATGTCAGGACCGAGTCATGTTCCTCCACTTGTCCTTTAGATCAACCTGAACAGAGTAACTTCCAATTATATACCTGGTACACAAATCTCACAAGGACAACTAAGGCAATGCAACTGACTAACAATAATTTACCTCTGTCCTCTCTTCAAAAATTTCTCGGTAACAATTCAAGATGAGCTTCCAGTTTCCTTTACCGTACCTTTATAAGGAAGCAAGAAAAATGAGAACTTGAATATCTACATACTTCTTGAAACTTAATCAATTAGAAGTCCAATAAAATTCTAAATAAATTCTAGTATCGCATTCCGATTATCAGAACAAACACATACTTCTGCACACCAGTTCTTAAAGTGTCTTCCTCCAACAAGCTCCATCTCTTTATTTTTCTCCTTTTAGGAAAGTTTTCATTCTCAAACTTCTGTAAAGGCAAAACATTCTTTCTCCTTGGGCTTGGTAAGTGAAGTCTACTTCTATGATTGGTCATTCCTTCGGGTGAGTCCTCTATTGAATCCTCCCACTGCAAAGAAAGATAATGATCTTAATAAGCAAAGAGATATATACGTCAACTTATCAACAAAATTTAGACTAAAAGAATAGTAATAAATCAAAAGAATTATTAAACACTCTCACACACTAGAATATCAATTCACGCTCTTGGGCATGATTTTAACGAGAACGCTTTACACTACTTAACTTGGATTCAAAAAAGTATAAAAGAAAAAAGTAATAATCAAAATAATTATGATGATGTTAGAAGATGTGGAGTATTCATTCCCCTCTTTCATACATATAGGAAAGTTATGCATATGACGACACTTTCTAAATAAAAAAGTGAAGGCTACTTCCTAAACCATATCACCTACAAAGGCTAGAAGAGTACAACAGCCAGGGCTCCAAATATAGATTGACTGCTGACTTACCTTTTTTTTCTAAATAAAAGTGTTGGCTGCTAAATTACTCTCCTAAGGTATAGAATACTGAGATCTTCAAGGGACAAACCCTCCTAGTGCTGTATCCATAGGTAAATATGTTGACAACTAATGTCAGTAAAACATTGCTAGAGGATTCGGGAGGATTCAGATACCTCATATGGTAATGGGCTAAAAACTCGTTCAGTGATATAGTATAGCATGAGTTTTGTGTTTGATTGGTAAGATATGGTATAGCATGAGATGTCTAACAAGCAAACAAATGCCAAGGCATACACCCAAACATATGCAGACATATGTTACCAAGACCCGAGGACTTGATGCTTTCCAATTGAAACAGAAAAAACAACTTTAACAGATGATAACAGGCTTATTATGCTCAATACATAATTTATAGGTGTTAAGGAAAATGCAAATTAATGTGAGACATAATGAGACAAAATACGTTATATACATATAAACATAAACTCTTTGCAGGTAACATGGAATTATGATCCCATTTACCACACTGTCCACACAATTTGAAAACAACCAGTAGATTGGAGCAGCAAAACATCAGCATACATACCTCATAAGTACGAGCAGTGCTATTCCGTTCCATTAGGCTTGGTTGAGGAGCATTGCCCTGATGACTGCAGGACTGATTTTCGCAAGTACAGTCATTAATTTCTGCAGGTTCAATGCTCTTTTTAAAAGATCGATTGGGTGGATCTCCGCCTCTCTTGCTCTGATTTTCTACAGAAGGTTTGTGCTCATTATCTTTTGTCAGCTTGTCAGAAATTACAGTTTCAGCGAACCGCAATACATCAGGAAGAGGGTCCTTCACCACTGCTTGCAATTCTAAAGAACTGGATTTAAGTGCTTCTCGTACTTTATTAACTTCAGGGGTAGGCAGGGAATCATATTTGCTACATGATAAGTCAGTGTCCACTTCCTCAGTATCTGTAATCTTAACTCCTCCTTTTGAGCGTTTATGCCACACAGCAGGCTTGCGCCTAGGCAGCACATTCCCCTGCTGTATCCCTAAGCCAAATGATTGGGGGAGGATGCAAAAAACCAAAAGTGAGAAAATAATTATTAGCTATTATAAATGTAAAGCTCAAAAATATTATAACCAAGCCCGGGAAATAACTAAGCTGATTGCGGGACAAGCAAGTAGAAGGATGACGATAGATACATTTACTCATTTGTTTTCGCAACACATCTCATACCACGCATCTCATCTCATCTCATCTCATCATTACAATTTTATCAAATTTTCACATAAAATAAAATAAACAATTCAATTTTTTCAAATATCAAAATAATAATAATATTAAAAAAATATATTCTAATAATATTTTATTTAATTTTTAACTGTTATATCAACTCATCTACAAAAACAAAAGGGAAAAACAAAATTACATAAATTTGATAACTTTGACAAGTTTGTGAGTGAAAAAGAATTTAACCCAGACGGGCGCGCAGAGGTATCTCCCTTCGAACAAAACAATTTTTCATTTACTCCATCAAACTCCTGAATATCCAGTGACAAAGAAAGAAATGAAAGGACTGAATTTATGCTTAGTTATCGACCAAACGGTCAGTAATGTAGTTTTCAAAGCGTAATAATAGGTGATGGCGACTCACATAGCTAAAAGCCCGTAGACAATGAACATCCATTCGCGCATTAAAAACAAAAAAGTCCGATTGAATTTACCATTCTCTCTCCCATCAGCGGCTCTATTCCTGATAATGGAGCCCCAACTTCCACTCGGCAAAGCTACCGATCTTTTTCCCTCTCCATCGCACGACTCAGGCTTACAATTTTCGCGCAACTCCTGACCCGGATTTGAAAATCTCACCACCAACTCTTCAAACTGGTTGACCGTCTTTGGCGCCAATTCATCCCCATTTAGTGTATTCATCGCCACCCGATTAGCCGCCTTTACACCTAATTCCCCCACATCCTGGTCCACACTAGATGTATTCACCACGAGCTCTCCCTCCACCCGATTTTCCGTATGCACAGCCAAGTCATTGGCATTGGGTATATTCCCCGCCACTTCTTCAACCTGGTTCACGGTATTTGCAGTCAATTCACCCACATCCGGACTGGCATTAGGCATATTACCTGCCGCCAGCTCTCCTCCAACACCGTTTACCAGCTTCGCGGCTAAATCACCCACATTTGGCGTACCCGCAGCCACCTTTGCGACCTGGCTCACCGGCTTTGCAGCCATACCCGCATTAGGCGTACCCACCGCCACCTCTTCAACCTGGTTCACCATCCTTGTAGCCAATTCATCCAAATTAGTCGTCCTTAGCCCCACTTCCACAACGCCGTTCATCTTCTTCCCAGCTAATTCAATAGCATGCTGACCAGCATTAGATGCATTCTTTGCCGCCGGCTCTCCTTCAGTCCGGTCCACCGTCTGAACAGCCGCGGGCTCGGTCAGCACCGCAGCCAACATGAGAAACGGAGGATCCAGAAGCGCCCATGCCTGCTCCAAGTAAACCTTAATCGCTTCCAAAGCCCGGTTCCTCGTATTCACCTTCAACAGCCTCCTCGCTACATTGGCGTCCCCAATTGCCGCCTCCAATTCGTCCCCCAGCCGCCTCAACTCACTTGTCACCAACTCACTCTTCCCCAACCTCTCCAAATCACCGACTCTGTCCCTAAAAACCCTCTTCACCGCCTCGAAGTACTTCCCGGGACCATGGGGGCTCCCCTCCAGGTGTTTCACCGCGCACTCCACCGCGACGGCGCAATATGCCGTTTTCAGCAAGTCCGAGATCTCGATCCCGTCGTCCCGGTCGTACTGCTCCATCATTTCCAGCTTATCGAGGGTCGTCTCGGTCAACGAAGCGTCCGATATATCGGCCTGGATCGTGCGTAGGAGCACCGTCTTCTTGAAGCGCGAGTCGGTCGAGACCGGCAGGACTTGGAGGAGCTTCTTGATCGCATGGTCTTGAACCGTGTTTCGCAGCAAGAATTCCGCAATCCACCGGCAAATATCCGCGTCCATTAACGCAAACGCGATGGAATCGAAACCATAAGACCCAAAAATAAAAATAAAAATTTGGGGATTTTGAGCCTTTTTTGGATGAAAACGACGGGTTAAAGCGAGAGACTTGAAGAGCAAGGGAGCACCCGTTTTCTAATTTACATTTTTCAATTTTTGTTCTTAATTATTGAATTTTTTTAAAAAAAGATCGAAAAAAAATCATTCTTGTTCTTAAGAAAATTAAATTTTGAAAAAGAAATTGTCATCGATGGCTCACAAATATAAGAATATGGTTTGTATAAACTGTATCATAGAAATTTAACATGTTAATCCTTACCAGTATAATAATCATCGATAACACTTTACGTTATAATCTCTAAAACTCTAAAAACTTTTTTCGAGAAGTATTATAACTATAAAAAAAAATTTATATAAAAATAATTCTATAACGTAGTTTTATGTGTTATATTAAATATACTTTATAATAAAAATAATTTTACTATCTAACAAATCATATCAAATCACGTCAAGTTATGACACTGTACCATGCTTTTTAAACAGGATATAAAGCTTTAGAGCGGTTATGCCCATCACTGGGTCGGGCTATTGGATGTAAAATTCTAAGATGGAAGAACTGTGTGCTGCAAACATTTTCACAATGCCTGCCTTTCATGTTATTCAGCAGAAAATATATGCTCTCACAAAGAAGGCCAGTACTGAAGTGGATAAACTGATATTTTAATTTCCCTTCTTGTATTGTCCTGGTATATATCTTCTTTTGACCAGTTCTCTTTTCAGTCTTCCAATCTCCAGGTACAGCTGCTCTCAGCTCTGGATTTGATAATCAGATGGAGTAAAACGAAGAAACAAAATTTAAATAGAGAACATATTAAGCCTCAAGTTAGCATTCAAAAGTTAGTGGCGATGACTCTTCTTTTGGCATCTGATATCGTATCCTGCAGCTAGACCTGTTATTAGAGCCATTGCAGGGAGTAGTGCATTGTTTGTGTTGTGAAAACGATGACAGAAAAGGTAAAAGTAAATACGAAATCAACAAATAATCAATCACATGACGCAAAATTAACGTAGTTCAATAACGTGCCTACGTCCATATAGTTGCATAGGATTTGATTATCTTGAAGAATGATAAAATACACTTTGAGATGAAATACATTGTTCTAGATATAAAGGGTTGTAAGGCGGAAACCTTATTTTCACAATTGATATGTTATTCAAAATCTACGCCCTATGGCCCAAGCCTCAGTAAAACTTCACCAAAAACTGTAACTAATCCTTGTCGGATATGTTCATCAAATCGGGTTGCCACAAGAATAAACCAGACTCTACAAATCCAACAGTTTGTCGTTCTGTGTTAATAGGAGTTGGTTCAATAAGTGCTTCAGATACTGTTTGATTGTCCCATTTTACAGTACACCTGATTAATTGCTCTAAGCTACTGAGTTCAAAACTTGGGTTTAGTATGTCCGTTTTCAACCATAAGTGGTCACACAATACTGCAGAATGTGGAGCCGTATTTAAGACTTGAGCATCACCTTCAAGGAATCTCGAGTGGGGGCCTGTCTGGTTTAGATTTGTGGCCACCTTCTTACTAAATTTTAATAAGGAAATGGGAACCCCAACATCTGGTTGGAAGTTGCATTCTCATGCCAGCAGGACTAATGTACAATACCTTTGTGAAGGGCACATTCCTTGACCCCTAAATCAACAACAAAAACTAGACAAAGCTCTTGCAATCTTCTGAATATAGATTTCGGTTAGACAATGATATGTCTTATCCTCTAGATTACAGGTCCATTTCCTACCCTACATTTCTTCAAAATAAACCATAAAAAAAATAAGAAATTTCTGTTTCTTGTGGCTCAAATTGTTCCTACCTCTGATTGCTTATGCTATGGGGTATGACAAGGCAAATTTAAAGGCACCTATTCCTCCTTTTCCTTTGGTCTAGGGGTAGGGGTTGCTGCACTGTATCTACCTCAATCATGATCAATAAATTACAGTATTGCCTACAGCAGATATAGCTATTGTATTAAAAAAATATGTATGGCTTTTAAGACACTGCTCAACTAACTATTTGCCTAGTTTAGATACACTTGTTGCAGTGCAATGACAGATTTTTACCATCCAAGAAAAAGAAAGAAAGCATGTGCTAAATTTACATATCAACTTAGAAGAAAAACAATGGAAAATTTGAAAGTTTCATGGGTAAATTTATGGTTTTGTTTTGGGAAAAAAAAAAAGGATGGTGAATGGTGATGAGCACATGATGATAAACTGGTATTGTTTAGAATTTCTTTCCATGTCTTTATATTTTTCTTTTGAACCACAGACATCCATAATCTAAAATGTTAAAGAAATAGAGAGATGTTGCATAAAATTTAAGAAATGAGACAATACAAAATTTGTAGTGTTCGACTTTAGACAGACCATTGAGAACATGATCCTTAAGACAATCTTGAAATGATTATTGCAATCTACATTGCAGTTCCTTCACCCTCTCAAAAATCCAAAAAGGTTCTGAAAAAGCCTCAAAACACAATACAGTACCTCTTCAAGATCAGACAAAGAATCATGTTGCAGCCAAAGAGCAATGTTCTGTTAATGCCAATAACATTTGGGTAGGAGCAAAAGGAAGATGCTTTCTCAAGTTCTGAAGTATAATTTCTATGTTAAAATGTTGGTCTTTTTATTTGTCTTGTTTTGATCATTTTTTGTTTAATTTTGTTATCTTTTATCAGAATTACATACATTAAA
Source organism: Juglans cinerea (assembly GCA_961763995.1). NCBI lineage: Eukaryota > Viridiplantae > Streptophyta > Magnoliopsida > Fagales > Juglandaceae > Juglans > Juglans cinerea. Next base: position 17,467,694 of record CAUIVZ010000015.1, on the reverse strand, counting down.
AAAACATGGTAGATGAATGCCTCCAAAATTGATTACAAATGGTACATGAATATTAGGAGCCGCAAAGCCAGACCTTGCATGTGCCTTCAACATGGTAGGACCAACATGATGATGTAGCCACCACCCCCAACTGAAGATTATTATCTTAAGGTTACTTTGTTGCCTGTCCCAGAAGAAGATGACAAACTTTTACATTTTTAATACGTTGGAAAAACTATATTCTATATCAGTTTGTAAACAATTGCAGCTCAAATGATAAACATTTGTATCAGTCGGGCTTCTATGGAGCTTGGTTGTGATTGCAGCAATTTGATGATCTGATTCGACAATGATCTTTTATAATTTTTTTTATAAATTTTCAATGAGACTTTGGCTGATAGGCCCAAACCAGAGTGATCATAAATTTTTTTTGACCCGTTTTAGCTATTGATCCGACCCGACACTCAAATTAGAGTTTATTATATCTTATATTAAATTCTTACACGGTTGCCTGTATCATTAATTATCATCTGAATAAAATCCTTTACAGCTCCGTAGATGTATTAATTATCATCTGAATAAAATCCTTTACAGCTCCGTAGATGTAGGCATGCTGATGAACCACGTAAATCTTATGTCATGTGTGAGCGATTCTACTTTTTGTTTAACTTTTTCTCTTACCGTTCCTAACAATATCCTACACATACTGAAAACAATAGAATCCAACTCTGGCTACTTCATCTGGAAATTAATTAGGGAAGAGAAGATACACTCAAGTCTTTTATGATACTCGACATCACTCGTGAGGCTGTTTTTGTATTGAAATTGTGGACACACTTCAGCATACCAGAATTGAACATAAGCCATGATATAATGGAGGAGATTTTGGAAATCTCTTCTGATCTACTAAATTTAGCTAATCACTGATAATATGAGATGGGAATGCCAGAATTTCAGAAGAAATAGGTCATGGTCACAGTTGGATTCAACTGCCATTATGTCATCCATGAGTAAGTCGGTGAAAAGTGATGAGAGTTAGTTTTTATAATCTGGGAATATAAAAATAGGTCGATATGAATCATGAAAGTCGATGATGCTACCACAACTATACATGATGCTCTAAAACCAGCTAAAAAGGATGCTTCACTGTTTTCCTTTTTAGTAATTAATCATGTCTGAACTGCCCTCGTATCGATTGATGAAACGTGGAATGTTGTTTGTTCTTTAGTTATAAACAAAATATTGGCACACATCTTCATTATAATATCACTATCCACAACCCTGGCTTTGTCTCTAATTGCTCATAATCAAAAGTCAAGAAATGAGAAATATTTTCATCACAAAGATATTTTATAAAAATAAATTTATAAATTGACGTAGTTTGATGTGATATGTTAGATTATATAAAGTTATTGTAAAGTAAATATAACGTATCGTATGAAGTCATGTCAACTTATAAATTTACATTTATTGAATCTCTTTATAACTCTAGTACTTATATATATAAGCAAGTAAGACATTCATGAACGTTAATCAACCTTGCTTTCATTGAAAAAATGTTCAACCGGCCTATATATACAACTTCATATAAGACATTCATAAAAGTTCTTCACTTTTATTAGGAAATATAGTTAAGTTTAGAGCCACCGAAAAAGTTGCCCGAATGTCGAATAGTACATTTCAATTTTTTTTATTATTTTTTTTTCATGTATTTTTTTAAGCATCATAAATATTTAAAAAAAAAATAAAAAATTCAGAACATCATTAAAAAATACTTACTTAATCATTAAGTGAAAAAAAAAATTCATTCGTGACACTTTTTAGATTTCGAACTCGGGACCCAAAGTATTTCTGTTAAGTTTAATACATCATAAAAGAGAGTAGTAACTGCAAATGAGACCGTCGAGAATTGTTATATATAGATGATTTGGTGAGTACCTAAATACTTTAATGAAGTGCCATTATTTTGAGGGGCCTAGCTATGATTTCAGAAAAAAGAATGATAGGGCACCATAGCCACAACCACTAAGTTAACTCTATGCTTTTACTTACCCTGTCCGGTTAAACATATTCAAGTCGGCATCCGATCATTTATAAAAAGTCGGCCATCCATGTGACCGAACATCCAACAAAAAGTTGGACATTTTCTCACGCTTGGTGTCTGCCACACCCACGTCAGACTCGAAAATCTATATTTCGGTGGAAAATGAATTTAAAAAACAATCAATATAACATATAGAAATGCATGTCCATTCGGTGAAATAACGTGGGAGGTAATTAAGGATAGAGTCGTTCTTCGTCCTAAATTTTGTTATTCTTAGTTGAATAATACTCGATGTAAGTTTAGTTATATAAATATGTTGCAAGTTTTGAAAGAGAAATGTTTTAGCTACAAAAAGATTTTATAAAAGTAAACTTATAAACCGATACGGCTTGATGTGATATATCATATTATAAATTTATTTTTATTATAAAGTGAATCTAACGTATCATATGAAGTCACGTTAATTTATAAATTTATTTTTATGAAATTTTTTTGAAATTGTTGCACTTTTTCCTTTAAAAAAAGTGAGATCCATCGTCAAAATGTAGATTTTTTCGAACAAGTCTCACTTTTTTTCAAATGGTCTGCTTAAATTATTTTCCTTCCAAGTCATTCCAGTTATTTATCAATCATACATTTTAAATCTTAACATCTCCCCTTACATTTTTGTTGTGATTGACATAAACATGCACGTCTAAACTTGAAAGCCACAGATGACTTGTGGGTGGGTCGTCCTTTCTCACAACGCACAGTTACGTCTTTGTCTACAACTAGCTACTCACATTCCACAGGCTTAAAAAAGCATAGGGAACCAAACGTGCTTCTAAAATAAATGCTTATCCATTTTGGTGAACTGGAAAGCATGATATCTCCCAATCCAGCTTAAAGAGCAATAATTTGAGCACCACGGGTATTAAAAACCCAAGAAGAAGAAGAAGAAGAAGAAGAAGTGCACGATCTCGATTAGCATGATTTAAGATCCTCTATAGTTATCCGAACTCCAAGACCTACACTGAAAGAGATAAACACACCAAAGACAACATTTTATAGTGAACTCTAGGCAACTATAAATATGATTTCGTATAAGAGTTCACTTTATATGTTATTTTTCTTTCGCTTTAGGTTGCGTTTGGATGTTGAGCTGAGTTGACTTCTCTATGAATAGTAGTGAGTTGAGATGGTGGAGTGAGTTCTATGGAGCCCACCTAAAATGAGTTTAGATGTGTTTGGATGTAAATATTAGTTTAGATATATTTAAGAAAAGTTGAAAAAGATTGTGAATTCCACATGTAAAGAGATGTTGAGTTGAAAAGGTTGTGGACCCTACGTGCAAAGAGATTTTGAGTTAAGATGAGTTTGATAATTTGAAAGTTTGATGTCTAGATATTATAAAAAGTCTAAATCTGAACCGAAGCAGCCTTAAAGAGTTCAAATGGGGTCAAATCCCAATTAGGAACCCCATGTTTTCAGTACCCAAGATTTCCTCCCATGTGCAAAGATCCCATAATCTGCTTAAGACCCTACACATGCTTCAAATGAAAGTGCAAATTCAATGCTCCATGTACCTATAGAGACACCCATTTTTTCTCATAAATGGTCTAATAGGAGGAGTGAGATAACTCCTTATAAAAATCAGGATGAGTTTATTCCTCAACCGTCTGAGACTTCTCAACAGTACCCATATTAAGTGACCAAGTTTTTACTCATGGATAAGAAACATTGAGGTAGAAAATTGAGATGACCTTTCCCAAACCAGAGGCAACAAAGAAAACATACACTTATGTATTAGTAATTTATTCAAAGATGTAAAAAGCAGTTGAGAAATACATGTGCAGAGTCAGAAAGGTCTGGTCCACGGGGCTTGGCAGTTGGTAGCCCCCAACAAGAACCAACCAGCGCATGTGCGCTTCGTTTTCTCGAATTGTTTTGTGGCTTTGGCCGGCTGTCAATCCCCACCTAGGCTTATTGTCTGTAACTCTGTTTCCTTATAAATAGAAAACCCCTCGTGCACCATTACACCACAAGTAAACTAAACCTGCCCTGTCCAAGCTCCTCTGCTTTCCAAACATTAAAGAAAAAGCCTTGTAATGGCAGCAGCTCAGGCAATCTCCTTTGCTCTTCTTCTTTTCATTCTTCAGCTACACTTGCATGGAACTACCGCCGATTATGGAGGATGGGAGAGTGCTCACGCCACTTTCTACGGCGGTGGTGATGCTTCAGGCACAATGGGTATGTCCCAAACCTTAGCAAATTCGGTCACACTTTTATCTTTTTGGAGAATTGTGTTTGATGTTTGCGTTTTACAGGAGGTGCATGTGGGTATGGGAACTTGTACAGTCAGGGGTATGGAACCAACACTGCAGCTCTAAGCACAGCTTTGTTCAACAATGGCTTGACCTGCGGTGCTTGCTATGAAATGCGATGCAACAATGACCCCAGATGGTGCCTGCCTGGCACCATCACCGTCACCGCCACAAACTTCTGCCCGCCCAATTTCGCTTTGTCCAACGACAATGGTGGATGGTGCAATCCTCCACTCCAACATTTCGATATGGCAGAGCCTGCTTTCTTGCAAATCGCACAGTACCGCGCCGGAATAGTGCCGGTAGCCTTTAGAAGGTTGGAGAATTATAACTAAACTCAACTTTTTTAATCAGAAGCCACACCCCAACATGTCTCTCTGCTGCTTATTTTGCTAATGTCTTCCCACTTGTGTAATGACAGAGTGCCCTGTGTGAAGAAAGGAGGCATAAGATTCACCATTAATGGCCACTCTTACTTCAACCTGGTCCTGATCACCAACGTAGGCGGTGCAGGGGATGTCCATGCCGTCTCGATCAAGGGCTCTAAAACAGGGTGGCGACCAATGTCAAGGAACTGGGGCCAAAACTGGCAGAGCAACTCATATCTCAATGGCCAAAGCTTGTCCTTCCAAGTCACCACCAGCGACGGCAGGACTGTGACAAGCTACAACGCGGTGCCTGCTGGTTGGCAATTTGGTCAGACCTTCGGAGGGGGTCAATTTTAAATTTGGGGAGGTAGATTAGTGAGAATTTGTATATGTTTTAGTTGCGTATGCGTTTTAATTCCTTTTTTTTTTCACATTTTGTAAGAGCCAAGAGTGTGTAGTGGAAGTCCGGGAAAGTGGCTCTCTGATTGCTGAGGTTGCTAAACAAATAGCACCCGCCGGGCCTTTCACATATAAGTTTGTTTTTGGAAATTTATCTGTATCATTCAAGGGATATCCCATTTCCCCCATTTTGTAGCACTTCGTGCTATATGATATCAAATAGTAATACATGAACACTGCAGATGATCATGATCTGTCCATTCTGTACCCTTTTTTCTCAAGAAAAGGTAGAATTTTCAGACCCTTCAAACCCTTTTTAAGCAGTTTTGGTATCTCAAAGTATGATTATAATGATTACATCAACTCATGAAGATAAGAAGTTTCAATCTCCGATCTCCTTCCTTTGGTTTGTGCTCCTTTTAAAAGCAGTTTTGGTATCCAAAAGTATGGAAAAAGAATTAAATTGGCTGAGGGATTGGTCTTGACCCTTGGCTACACGGACCTTAGGCCTACTAAAGGAGACATTCGGAGCTGGCAACATAAATGCTGTTTGCTTTGATGCTGCTATCCTTAGAGCTGATATTGCTATTAAAGTGATCTTCTAGCACTCTCAGTCACACTTCTCCCAACGAGTTCCCTTAGCATTGAAGTATTTGTTGAGGGATAATGATACATTTATACTTTCTTTACTAATTCTTTACTATTTAGTTATTTTTTTTCTTTTGCTTTTTAAAAATCTCATAAGACTTCTTACATAATTTAGTAGAAAATAAATTCAATCAACTAACATAATCATATAATTTAATTAAAAATAAATTAAATTTTTAAAATATCTTCTATTTTAATATAAAATTATAAAAAAATTATAAGTTTGATACCAAGTTAAGCTTCAATCATTTACCCGCCCACGGGAGGTGTGGTTTCTTTCTGATAGTGTTTTTGAAACTCAAAGAGCAAAACAAAAAAAAAAGAACTAGGTATTAGAACAGTAATAAATGAAGTGTATCATTACCCATTTATTGAGAGGCCAAATCATCATAAATGAGTATCATTGAGATAGTGAGCTGTTTTGATAGCAGAGACAAGGTTAGTGGGATGTTTTTGCCTTTGGGGTGCACAAGAAAATTAAGAAATAAACAAACTAGGGCAAGAGTGAAATATGCAAAATAGGACGTGTAAACTAGCATTGGATTTTGCGTCTGTATATGTATTTATACTAGCGGTGAAGCTACGTGCGATGCACGTTTGCCCTGTATTTAATTGTTCTAAAATATAAACATATAGTGTAGAAGAAGAGAATTTAATGATAAGGTCTATGCGAATAATATAAATTATTCTAATTAGAAACTACTAATTTAAATAGTAATAGGTTTTTTAAGTTCAAGTAAATTTGGAAGACAAACTAATTCAAATTACAGTTTGTTTTTTAAACGACTAAATATTACATAATTGTTTTTTTTGTTACTGGAAGTAAAGTTTCGAGGCTATGTATTTAGATGTGGTGTGTTCTCCTCATTCACAGCATTTATGGAGAGAACATTGACGTTTTTGTGGCGTTGTTTTTGGAGTTGATCTAAATCTGCACCCAATTGTATGATCCATTTTTTGCTTGAACATAATTTTACTATATTTTAGATATATGGTAAATGTTCCTGCATGAAATAAATTTAGAGTATAAGCATGATTATCAAAGATTTATAGGCATGTTAATATAGAATATATAAAGTATAGTGAATAAATATAAATGTAGTGTTTGTGTCTAATTGTTATAATCATGCGCAGTTCTGTCCATTAAACGGTCAGTTTTGAACCAAAAAAGTAGATTAAATGGGCCTCTTTAACTTTTGGTAATTAAGCCTTGATCTTATGCATATCTTGTACGTACTTACTTACGGTTAGTGTTTTTACATCGTTTTTACTGTACTGGATCATTTGATCAGAACATGAGCATGTATAGGAGATATTCTTTTCTTGTGGGAAGTGATTAAATTTCCCTTTGAATATATATATGAAGTGATTAAAGGCTACTGTTCAAAGGGAAAGAGAGAGAGGATGGTGAATACTTAAACATGGTTGGGGTTAGAGATAAGGACAAGGTGCTGCTGCTAGAAGATGTCGCTACCAAGGAAAGGAAACTCTATGGCTTGGCAGGAGACCAACCAATTGAGGCTCCCTTTCATATCATTAGTGTATGAATGAAAAAACTTAATTAAACATATTGTTCAGTACTAACAATTGAAAAAAAATGCTAAAACATGGTGATGAGTCCTCCATTTGGCTAGATTAGGGACCGCTGCTTGTATGCTTTTTTTTTTCTTTTGTGTGTGTGAGTGAGCAACTCAAAATGCTGGCTTTAAGCTAATATATATATATATATATATATATATATATATATATATGGGTGATCTCTTTATATTAATCATGCTAAAGCAGTACTAAAGTAAGTTTGTTTTTATGGGTAGAAGCTGGCATTTTATGGGTTCCACAGCATGTATGTATAGATTGCTTGAGCCATAAGGGAGTGAGTTCAATTGATAATTCATTCGAAGAAAATATCCTAAATTAATCAAAGATTTTAGGTTCTCAAAGTGTGGGGCAAAGGGGTCCAGTGACAGGTATTCAATTCTTTTTTTTGTTGTATAACTTTAGAGAATATCATTCGTAGACTACTGACACCTTCTCATGTACACCCCACCCCCTTGGTATTGTTATGCTAACAATATTAATAAAAGCTAATACAGTCCAATAAAAAAAAAAATTGTTGGCAAACAAGAATAATTTGACACCAGAATGGTGTCTTTCCCTGTTGCTCGAAGGCACCAGAAAATCCAGAGGAAGTAATAGGTGGCCTCCAACAAAAAAGCTACCAATTAAAAACAAACTCCACATACATAAAAGTGAGAGATTCAACAAAGTTGACGGAAGGTACCTTAAAATGAACTCGGAGATCGGAGCCTCTGGCTTTGCAGGCTGAAAAAAGGTCAGAAAAACATGTCAACTTTCTATTGCATTAAGAATAGTTGCTGAGGAAACTATAAGAAATAAAATAACATTTAGAATCTCATATGTTATATCTATGTTTAACAGACAATAAACAAGAAAAACCGACTGAGGCTAGAGTTATAGGAAATTTATCTTCTAGTAAAATAAAAGCGAAAATTTTAGAAATGGAGATTAATAATTAGAAATGCACCACCAACAAAAATTATATGATTTTTTTAGTATGAATTGTACACGAAGAATGTATAAATAAAAAACTCACAACCAAATCAACTATTTAAACAAATAAAAGGGAGCAACAAATTTTGAAATTTTTTATAACGTAATATTTTGTCTGTAGACTCTTATATATACACTACTATATGTTCATTTGAGTAATTAAATGCCTTCCAACAACATTAGGATGAGGCCAGCTGTGACCCTTGTATATATGTAATGTTACTCTACTGATCAATTAGAATATTTCCATGTTAATTTAGAGAGTAGTACTGCTTGGTTTTACCCATTATCCTTCAGCTGATCGTGAACTCATATGTATGTATGTACCATATATATAAATAATATATATAAATATTATGTATTAATAATAAATAATGAGATGTTTTTCAACATATATTATTTTTTTGTAGTGAATTTATAATGATTTTTAATATTGATGTTATTAGAGACATTACTGATTTTTTCATCTAGAGCTATTTTTTATATAAATATTCCTACTTACATTATATTATATATTCAGTTTTATGGAAAGAAAAAAAAAATTTTGACTATTATTTATTAATAACAAATAATTAGATATTTTTTAACTTATATTATTTTTTTGTATTGAATTTATAATGATTTTTACTATGATACTGATCTTATCTATAACCTCGGTGATGGGTTCATTGCATCAAGCAAATTAGCTGACTCAAATTATTCAACTTAGGATTCTCAAGTTAAACTTCAAGATCTTGAATTTGATATTATCTCCATTTATTTGTTAAATAAGAAGTTTTATTACATAAAACATCATAGGTATAATAAAGTCCTATACATGCTTGAATTAAACCTCTAAAGTTATTTTCTATCTAAACATTCCTATGGACATTATATTATATATATTCAGTTTTATGGAAAAAAATAAAAAATAAAAAGAAAAAGAAAGAATTGAGTATGTTATTAGGAACATAACTAATTTTTTCATCTTAATTTATTTTCTATCTAAACATTCCTAATTTTTTATTGAATTTATAATGATTTTTTTTTTTCCTCAGGTTGTTTCTCGGTGGCCCGAATGTTCCTCACCGTCAATTTTGCTTCAGCCCAGCGCGGCGGTGCCGTGCGCCGGCCAGTCTCACCGCCACCACCGGGGAGTCCCTCTCACGCCGACGACCACCTGAGGCACCATGGATGTCCCCCACGCGCAGCCGTAGGTCTCCCCCGCGGAAACCCATCCGAAATGGGTTTTTCTCATTTCTCTCAACCGGCGCCGCCGTACGCGGCCAACTACTGTCACGACAACCACAGCCGACTCCCCCTCACGCCGGCGACCAACCCAGCCACCAACGATGTCCCCCACGCGCAGCCCTAGGTCTCCCCCGCGGAAACACATCCGAAATGGGTTTCTCCCATTTCTCTCAACCAGCGCCGCCGTAGGCGGCCACCCAGGCCACCAGACCTCCACCACCTCACACCGGCGACAATCTCTACCAGACCCGGCGACCACGAACTTCCCTTTCCCTCTCCGTCGCACACTACCATTAACACGCAGACGGCAACTCTCTCTTCCTCTCGTCAAACCAAAAACAAACACAGAGGAAACAAATATGCGAGAAAGATGAAAAACAACATGCAGAAGTGAAATTAGGAATTTTTGCATACCAAACGGTGAGAGGAAAACTCTCAAACAGCACCGTAAGAAATATTTCTTCTTCAACTCGAAACGTCTGCAGAGTAGAAAGTATCTTGCATTCCATCTCTTTTATGAAGGCTAGATATTTTGGAGTGTCGAAGAAAAGCAAACCAGATGTTTAACATTCAATTAAGATGTAAAAATGTGACTGAAATGAAAGGAAATGAACGATAGAAGAGGACGATGTTGTTGAATCCGTTGAATCCATTGATTGCTACTATTCACTACTGTTCATCTTATACACGCTTTTAAGTAATAGGAAGATATTTACATAATATAACCTTAAATTGGGTTATATTAGATTATGTATATTCACAAATTTGCATAGTTATGAATTGTATTTCTACAAATTTGAAGATGCACTGTTCGCTCTTAAAATCTTATTTTATTATTTTTTTCTCTCTCCTCCCTCTCTCTCTCTCCACCAACAGATAGAATTTTAGGAAAAAAATTATAGTGGTTGCTAAATGATAGAATTTGCAGTGGTGCTAATTGTAAAATAAAAAAATTAGAAAAAAAAAATAATAATATTTTTTTATTATTTGACTCAAAGATGCATAATCTAATGTGAAAGTTTTTCTTAATATGAAAAATCAATCTCTAAAAAAATGTGATTTTACAAATGCATATAGAGAAACCAATGTTTAATTCAACATGTGGGGGTGCACACGTGACAAAATAGTTTAAGAAACTTTAAAAACTTTGAAATTATAAAAGTAATTTTAAAGTAAGATAGCAAGTATTTTCGTAGAGAGCCAAAGATGAGAAATCGAGAGAGAGAATGAAAAATAAAGCTATAGATAGTTTAGAAAATTGTAATTTAAAAAAAAACAAAAATTAAAAAAGAGGTCACAATCTGGGTGACACCCTCTTTTTTTATTTTGAGTAATGTTACTCATCATTCATTTTTTTATAATTCTCTCATCATTCCATGATGTTACATTAGATGATTGGAGATTATTTATTCTCTTTTACTTGTGAACCTATCATTTAATATCACATCATGAAATGATGAGACGATGATAAAACAAACGATGAAGAGATTTTTTTTGTCTTTTATTTTTATTATTTTTTAACTCGTAGGTTTCTTTTTTACAATATTTTTGGTATCTAATTTTTTTTTCTCTATTTTTTTCTTGTCTTTTGGTTTTTGGATTATATGAATCTTTGACTAATTCTCAGTTTTTAATTTAAAATTCATCTAGTTGTATTATTTTTTTTAGAAATGTGTCAAAATATCTGTTAATCTATTAATAAAATATGGGAAGGAAATATATAATGGATAAAATTATGAAAGAGTAGTGCGGAATATAGTTTTAGGGTGTGCAAGTCTTGCGCACTCTTTTTAAAAAAGAGTATGGTCTATTATTAAAAAATAATTTTTTTATATAAATTTTAAATTTATCTATTATTTTCAAAATAAATACGTAGAAATTTACACACATTAAGACTGGAAATATAATTCCTCTTCTATGAAGTAAGAGTCAGTCAAATTGAGATAGTGGGCATTTACCAGTATTCAGTAAAGTGCGCATTAATGGACCGATCGCTCTTATATTTTCTCGACATGTGATAATATTGTCTGGTTAAGTTGGTTGGTGTACTTACTATGATATCAAATTGTCAATCCAAGTGGAAAAACAACTTACCATTAACACACATATATATACACTAGCAGTAGGATAACGTCCGAGGGACGTTTGCCAATTTTTTTTTTTTTTTTTTTTAAATCTCTAGTGATTGAAGAAGTGTTTTTTTTAATGATATTGTGAATTTTTTATTTTTTGTAAAAATATTTATGATGACCAAAACAATATATGAAAAATATTAATGTTTTTTGTGGGGGAGGAATAACTTTTGTCTTGTAAAAGAAGGAGCATTTTTTCTTTTGAAAAAGAATGAAAAATTGAATAAATTTATAAAATTAAATTTATTTTTAATTAAATTATATGATTATATTGATTGATTGAATTAATTTAATTTTATATTTTGCAATAAGAATAAATTCTGAAGTTTTTAATTCAAATATAAATAGTAAAAGGAAAACAAATTGTTTAGTAGTAAAACAATAGTAGAAGAGGTATGATTATAAAATTATAATTTAAAAATATTTTAATTTTATAATAATTTTTATTCAACTGTTATGTTTCATTTTTTAAAATCTAATAATTATTTAGTAATTGATTATGCATAATTATATGGGTAAAACTGTAAATATTGATATAAGTATTTACATATAGAACTAAATTTGTCGGTAAAATTTTATGAGCAATTTTATAGTAATTTTTTTAATTTTTTTTTTCTATAAACATGCATATATAACTAATAAAATATAACATTTAATTATGTCGGAATGTTAGTTTATAAGTTCACAACTTTAAGAAATTGATATTGTTTGATGATAAAAATGAACTCAAAGAGCAAAAGAATGTTAAATTTTATAAAATTAAATTTATTTTTAATTAAATTATATGATTATATTGATTGATTCAATTAATTTTATTATATATTATGTAATAAGAATAAATTATGAGGTTTTTAATTCAGGTATAAATAGCAAAAGGAAAAAAAATTGCTTAGTAGTAAAATAATAGTAAAAGAGGTATAATTAAAGAATTATAATTTAAAAATATTTTAAATATATAATATTTTTTATTCAGCTGTTATGTCTCATTTTTTAAAATCCAATAATTATTTAATCCAAAACTACATTTTTAAAATTTTTATTTTATTTTATTTTTCAAGCATCTTTTAGAGTATAAGTTTATATAGAATATTATTTTTAATAAGTATGTACTCTATTTTATCAATTAGTTATATAAAAGTTGCTACATTTGCAAAAGATTCTAGATGATCTACAGTGGAAGATATCAGGAAAAATCTTCTTAAAACGTAGTATTATTTTTAAACTAATTCGAAATTATAATTTAAAACAGCTCAAAATTCATGCAGAATAATTATTGAATAAATGATATTAAATAAATGACTTATAAGATTCTAGAATCAGATAAGCAAAATAAATTATTTCAGTTATTAATTCACAGTATGAAAATAAAAAGTTAAAAGATCCATACTTTTGATACTTTTATAAGTAGCTAGTTGTTGGGATATCTTGTTTCCACTTTCAACTTCACGGAGCTCAACCTATATAAAAAATTCAACAATGTAATATTTTAGTAAGAACAAAAGTAAAGTTGTAAAGAAAAAAAAATTACTATTATTTAATATTTTCAGATGAGAAATTGTAGAATAATAGAATATATAAATAGTTTTTTTAAGTGATTTGTAGGAAAAAAAATTTATTTGTAAACTCTCTCTCTCTCTCCTAGGCGATCCGGGAGCACGGGTGGTTCTCCTCCAGCGGAGCCCGGTGCCGCCGAGACCCGGCCATGATCACCGCCAACACCGGCGTGTTCCCCTCACGCCAACGAGCATCCCTGGCACCACCAATGTTCCCCACGCGCAGCCATGGCTCTCCTCCGTGGAAAGAGAACCGAAATGGGTTTCTCCCATTTACGTGATATTGCGCCGCCGTACGCGGCCACCGAAGGTCACGACCACCATCGAGGAGTCCCCCTCAATGCGGCAACCGTCCCACCCACCTTCGAAGTCCGCCATGCGCAGCCGTCCGTCTCCCCCACGAAAACCGAACGGAAATGGGTTTCACCCATTTGTTTCATGTTACGCCGCCGTACGTGGCCACCGAACCTCACGACCACCACCGAGGAGTCCCCCTCAAGGCGGCGACCATCGCACCCACCTTCGGAGTCCCCCACGCGCAGCCCTCCGTCTCCTCCACGGAAACGCACACGGAGAAACAGAAAAAAAAACTTGCGAGAAACAGAGAAAATAAAAAACAAGATGCAGAAGTTAGAGGTGAAATTAGAAGAGAAACCGCGTACCAACAGCAAGAAGAAATCTCAAGAGCACGGGAAATTTTTTTCTTCCTGGAGTTGAGTTTGAGAATTGTTCTGTAAATCTGAATTCTAAGTGTGTAGATCAGATATTTCATCTGTTATATGTAAAGATCATATATTTTACATGTATTGTTGTATGTAAGGATTAGATATTTTAAGTTTGTAAATCATGCTAACTGAACGAAGAAGAAGACTAAAATTGGAATTGAATTTGAGAAAGCAATGAGATGATGAAACTGAATTGGAACTGAATTACTATTCACTACTGTTCATCTTTATACATGCTTTTAAGTATTAGGAAGATATACGGACGCCTCTACAGTCCCCGCTCTCGGTTATATACATATACGGACGCCTCTACAGTCCCCGCTCTCGGTTCCGCTCAGTATAAAATCTTATATTTTTTTATTTCATTTTTTTTGTACATGTATTTTTTTAACATTGTAAAATATTTTAAAAAAAAATAAAAAAATTATAATATCATTAAAAAACACTTACTTAATCACTAAGTAAAAAAAAATATTAAAAAAATTAAAAAAAATGTAGCAGGACTGGGAGCGGAACCGGGAGTGGGGGCTTTAGCTTTATCCATACATATAAACACTAGGAAGGTAACGTGCAAAACACGTTTATCTAGTTGGGTGAATTTAATTTTTTTTTAATAAAAAGACGCATTACCATTTATATAAACTAAGGGTAAAAAATGTAACTATGCAAAGAAACAAAACACAACTACTCCAGAATAACAATGAAAAAAAAACAATGAAAAAAACATTGACCAATTGACACAAATTAAACAGACGGAGACACAAGAAAAGAAAAAACACTTGACGGAGACATAAGAAAAGGAAAATCACTGCACTAATACACCGACTAACACACTGACACCAAAAAACCCTCAACCACTCGACGGTCACAGAAGGAAAGAGAAAAAAGAAAAAAGAAATGGACTGACACAAATAAAGCCATCACCTTGACCTGCGGACACTCAAACCATCCTCATCTCCAACACTCAACCTGACTGACTAACACAAGAATCCCATCAGCTGATCCATTTTCCCAAGACTCAAACCATCCCCTTCCCCCCAAACATCAACAATTAAAAATAAATAAATAAATAAATAAAACCAAAAAGATCATAACATCCAATTAAACAAATAAATAAGAAACTTCTACTCTTTTCAGAAATCCAACCAAAAAATACCATCATTTATTTGAACCGAGGTTGAAAAATGTAAATAAACTAAAATAAAGTGGATATATAAAAACTTCCAACAAAAAGAGAAGAACAAAGCAACTTTTTATGTTGAATATGAACAAAAGAAAAGGGAAAAATTAATATACAAACAACAATAATAAAAAAATAACTTTCAAATCTTAAAAAATAAAAAAGCTTCCAAATCTGAGAAATAAACTCTTAGATATGTGAGGTCGAAAAAAAATATGCTAAAATCGCAAAGGAAAATTCATATCGAACCAGAGGAAGAGAAATATATATATATATATAAACCAGAAATGAGAAACTAAGAAAATTTTCAGATGTGGAGAATAGAAGTTCGGATATGTAAGGATTCGTAAAAAAAAAAAAAAAAAAAAAAAAAAAACCAAATATCCAACTTAAAAAATGATAACAACAAAAAAAAGGCAAAAATAACATATTAGATCACCTGTTTGGGTTCAGAAAGGAAAATGCCAAGAAATAAAGAAACGGCAACAGAGAGGGGGATAAAACAAATGGAGAAGAACAAACCAGTATATATCAAATGAAAGAAGAAGAAGAAATTTCTAGATCTGAAAAATATAACCTAAGAGAAATAAAACAAAAAATAAATATTATTTCCCAGTATGATAAAAATATAACAGCGAAAAAATAGTCCACATATAAAATGAAAAAAAGAAACATTTTCAGATCTGAGAAATAATATCACAAATCAAGTCTAAGAAAATGCATATTGAACCAAAAAAAAAAAGAAAAACAAATATATAAAAACAAAAAGAAGTAAATATTAACATTTTTAGATCCGAAGAAGAAATCTAGAGATTTGTAAGCATTTGAAAAAAAACAAAAATAGCCATACCTAGCCCGTGTGAGTGAGGGAGCCCAACCCCTTGTGGTGAAATAGTGCCGTTTAGGCAAAAGCCCTAGGGCTTCATCATTTTTTTCCTCTCCCCTGCTGCACCGCTGCTCCATCTTCATTTTTCTTCTTTTCTTTTCTTTTCTTTCTTTTTCTTTTCTCTTCCTTCTCCTTCGTCGAGCACATCAACGCCACCCTGTGATAGCTAGCGTTCACCTCGCGTCTCCCATGGCAAACCCCTCCACCACCTGCCTACACCATCGCCCCTCATTCCACACTCGATGACCTCCCTCTCCCCTTACCCAATCTCCTTCCTCAAGAAGCCCAGCGCCGTCGTGCGCCTCCTTAAGGCATCACCGACCACCTCACCGGCTTTTCCTCATGCCGGCGACCAAACCCCATTATCGAAGCCCCTTGGTAGCTCCTCCCCCAGTCGCACGCGAGCAACCCTAAATGGGTTTTCTCCCTCTCGCCATCGTGGTCAGCCTCTAGCCCCACCGTCGAACACCACCGAGCCATCAACCTACCCCCTCACCACCACAACTCCATCATCACCCCCTTAAGCTCCCCCATGCCTGGTCATAGTCCTGAGTCGGTTTGGTCACCGGTGTGAGGGGAACCCTGCTTACATCAAGAAGAACAAACCAACACATATCAAGCGAAAGAACAAAATAATAAAAATAAAAATAAAAAGCTCAAATCTGAAATATGGAGCTTCAGATTTGTAGGGTTTCGAAAAAGAAACTTGTGAAAAATTAGAAAATAAAAAGAAAGATAGAGGTGACGATTTTTACTGATCTAGAGATCTGTAAGCATTCGAAAAAATTGGCCCTACTGGAGTTGGACAGCGGCGCGGAGAGGCGACGGCAACGCGAGTTGGAGAGGGGATGTGGGGCGGTGTTTTGGGTTTGTGGAGAGAGAGAGAGAGAGGGGAAGAGGGAAGGTGAAAAAATGAGGGAGCTGACGCACAAACAGAATAAAACCATTCCCTTCAGATGACTAAAAAATAAATATATCCCTAAACTACATGGAAATATATCCACTAACTTAATTCACAGAAGGCTAAAATTGGCATGAAAAAAAATAAACGGAAGAATTACACAGATGGACAAAAATCTACTATTCATTACTGTAGCATCTCGATAGCCGCTTATTATAATAGAATAGATATATAAAACATAAATTTTAAAATTTATTATTTTTAAAACTTATAATTTTTCAAAATATTAAAATATTATTAAAACTAGATAAGTCCTTGAATTTGGTTATAGCGTCCAAATGATCATTTAACGCCTAAAAAAGTAGAGCAACTTGAAAATTCATTGTGCAATCTATAATATGGATATAAATATTTGCCTTAGAAACTTCAATTGTAATTATTTTAGCAAAGTTATTATATATATATATATATAAATCGATTTATAAAATTTATGATTGTCATTCAAAGTCTAGGAGTCGAACTCCATAATCTAGCTATACTTTGAACAAGTATATGTATGTATAAGTGTATTTTAAGTCAGAAGCAGCTAGCGCCTAAAATCATTAAGTCTCCTCGTTGTGTCCGTTACGGAAGCAGAGGTGGAGTAAGGTATTCAGTTAGTTTTCTTTCCAAAAGAAAATAACCGTTTTCTCTGTCGAGGACAGTGATGGCGAGAGGAGGAGTTGACAGATTAGAGGTGCTATGGGAGGATTTTCAATTGACAGAGGAGGAAAGCTTGACTATAGAGATGAATGGGGTGGAAGGCACAATGAAAGATAAAGGGGACCGAAGCCTGGAAGGAAAGATTTGCTTGGACAGAGTGATCGGGAAGGAGATCCTGTCTTCTATGATGGCCAAAATTTGGAAGATCAACAGAGCGGCAATGTTCCAAGAGGTAGGTAACAATATCTTTGTTATTACTTTCTCCACCCATGCCAATTTGGAAAGAGTTTGGGAAGGACACCCTTGGTTATTCAATAACCACCTTCATGTATTCAACCAGGTTCTATGAAGTTTGGGGAAGAAGCTTTCTGGATCCAGTTACACAATCTGCCTATGGGGTGTATGGATGAGTGGAGGGGATCGCAGATTAGAGGTTCAGTGGGGAAAGTGTAGGCGGTTGATGTGCTTTCGGATGGGGTCGGTTGGGGGAGGTTCTTGAGGGTGAAAGTAGAGATTCCTTTGCAAAAACCAATTGCTAGGGGTCGCTTGATCTCTGTCAATGGAAAGAGTGTGTGGGTGAGTTTCAAATACGAAAATCTACCGAGAATGTGATTTACGTGCAGATGAATTGTTCATGGGGTAGATGGATGTGTGGGAGGAGGGTGTTTGGAGGGTGAGGCACCTCAATTTGGGATGTGGCTTCGAGCAGAGAAGAACCCTAAAGTGGGTGGATGGCAAAAGAAACCTAGATGAGAGCCCAGCTTTCCTAAGAACCATGAATCTGTGTCTCAGAAAGGGAGCAAGGGGAGTAAGGGGGGAGAGGATGAGGAACGAATGTCGGGAGGCTTGAGGGGGAAAGAAGATACAGAAGCAAAAAAGGGGAAGGTTGGGGTGTTGGAGAAGAGTTTGGGGACTGTTTTGATGGAGGGGGATGGGAAAGACCTAGTTGGGAGTGACTTAGTTGATGAAATAGAGAGTCAGGGGACTACTGTTGATCTGGTTGTGATAAAAGAGGCAGTTTTAGAAGGGGTTGTTGAGGTGAATAGTGATGAAGGGGGAGATCAAACTACTAGTACTAAGGGTAGATGGAAGCGCAGAGCAAGGGCAAAGTGTTTGTCATAGGCACATGCAGAAATATATTCTTTGAAAAAAATATGGATAGGGAGGGGCAAAAGAAGTCTGGAAAAAATGAAATAAAAGGTTGAGGGAAATGGGTGGTTTCTGTTAATTGTTTGGCGAAGGCTATTCAGCAGCCTCGCCAGGGGCCATGAAAATACTTAGTTAGAACTATTGGGGGCTTGGCAACCCCCGAACAGATCAATTCCTTTGCTAGGTGGTAAAGGAGAAGAGGCCAGATGTGGTGTTTATAATGGAATCAAGGTTGAAACAGTGTAGAGTGACCAGTATTCAGAGGAGGTTGGGATATGAGGGTTGTGTTATGGTGGAACCAATTGGCTTGACTGGAGGTTTGATCTTGTTGTGGAGAAAGGAGGAATCAGTTGAGTTAATAAATTATTCTCAGAGACACATAAATGTATGGGTGGATGAGGGGGGAGGAAGGAAAAGGTGGGGCTTTTATGGGGACCCTATTGCACAAAAAAGAAGAGAATGTTGGGATTTGCTGAACTCTCTTGAACAAAAGGAAGGGGTTGGCTGGTGTGTGGTGGGGGACTTCAATGAGATAATATGCCAGGAAGAGAAGCAAGGGGGAGACTAAAAAGTGAAGACCAAATGGATCTGTTTCGATAGTCCTTGGAGAAGGGAAATCTATCTTATCTGGGATAGAGGGGTGATAGGTTTACTTGGTGGAATGGGCATGTGGATGAAACTTTTGTCAATGAGAGGTTGAATCGTGGGGTAGCTAATTACCATTGGCCGGGTATGAGCTCTGATGCAAAGGTGGAGGTTTTGGCTACTGTGTGTTCTGATCATAGTCCTTATTGATCAGTTCAAGCAGTGGAGATAAAGGGGGGATGAAATAGTAGGGGTACAACTTTAATTATGAGGTGGGACTTGGAGGAGGGGTGTAACAGAGTAATTGAGCATGAGTGGGGGAGGAATAGGGGTCCTACAGGCTATATGCAAGGGGTGTTGCACCAGTTAGCAGGTTGTAGAGGGGCCCTAAAGAAATGGAGTAGAAACTTGCCAAAGGAAAGATAAAGAGATATTGAAGAGAAAACTGAGCAGTTGAGGGTGTTAAAGGAAGTTGGGGGCAAGAACAGTTGGAGGAAATTCAAAGGAAAAGAAAAGAAGTGGAAAAATTGCTAGAACAGGAAAATTTAGCATGGAAACAGAGGGCAAAAAGGCATTGACTACAAAAGGGAGATAGGAATATGAAGTTCTTCCATGCTTGTGCAAATCAGAGGAAGAAGAGGAACTTTATTAGTAAAATAAAAGATGTACAAGGGTGGTTGTGACAGAACCAAAAGTTGTTGCAGAAACTCTCAGAAATTACTATGCAGATATCTACTCTTCTTCCTGCCCTACAAATGAGAAAATTGGTGATTGTCTAAGCTGTGTGGAGGCCAGTGTTTCTGAGGATATGGAGCTGAGAATGAAGATGTTATTTACTGAAGAGGAAGTGGAGAGGGCCTTAAGAGATATCATCATTTAAATCTCCAGGGCCTGATGGCTTTGGAGCTGGGTTTTATAAAAACCATTGGGGTGTTGTTGGTGCAAAAGTGAAGAAAGCTGTCCTTGAGGTGCTGAATGGTGGACACTTGGACAGGCAGTTTAACTATACATACCTGACTTTAATTCTTACGATAAAAACTCCTATCTCAGTGAAAGACTATAGGCCTATCAACCTTTGTAACGTACTTTACAAGTTGATCTCAAAGGTGTTAGCAAACAGAATTAAGGGGGTGATGCAATGCATTATTTTTGCCAACCTGAGTGCCTTTATCCCTAGGAGGCTTATTACCAAAAACATAATTATTGCATACGAGCTCTTGCATTCCATGAAAGCGAAACATAAAGGGAAGATTGATAGCATGACCATTAAGCTAGATATGGCCAAAGCCTATGACAAGGTGGAATGGTCTTTTTTGGAGGCCATGTTGATGAGGATGGGGTTTGGGGAGAAGATAGTAAGGTTGATTATGGATTGTGTGTGCTCAATGTCATCCTGATTTGGAGAAGTATATGAGAGGTGAGAGATGTTGTTGAGAGGGTTGAGGTGGAGGGTGGGTAATGGAAAGAGCATTCTGATATGGGGGCAGAAATGACTTCTTTCTCCTACTTCTTATTGTGTCTAATCTCTTGTCCAAGTTCTGGCAACTAATGCAAAGGTGGCTGAATTAATTGATGAAGAGAGGAGGGAATGGAAGGTGGATCTGATTGCCAGGGTCTTTAATAGGGATGAAGCTGACATGATTTGTGCTATTCCTATCTTAGGGTAGCTGATAGGATGTTTTGGGGCTTCTCAAAGAAGAGTAAGTTCACTGTGAGGAGTGCTTACCATGCTAATTTGCAATTGAAGATTGAGAGGAGAGGGAGTACTTCTAAGGGGAGAAGGGATGCTGATCAGTGGAAGATTGAGAGGTGCCTGGGGGTTATAAGCTTTTTGTTTAGAATGCTTTAAATAATGTCCTTCCTATGAGGACTAATTTGTTCAAAAGAAAGGTGACTGAGGATTCTTTGTGCCCTATGTGTAAAAGAGAAAAGAAGGATGTTAAGTATGCCTTATGGTGTTGTCCTGCAGTTGCTGATGTGTGTGCTGAAATTGAGAGTTCTGTAAGGAAGTGGATGAACTAGGTCCATGATTTCACCAGCTTGTGGATGGATTTGAATAACTGGCTATCTAATGGGTGTTTGAAAAGAGTTGTTGCTATTATGAGGGGTATTTGGGGGATGAGGAATGCTTTTGTTTTTTAAGATAAGTTTGCTAGTCCTGGTCATGTGGTGAGATCTGCTGTGACGGGCTTAGAAGAGTACCAGGAGGCAAATGTCAAAATGGAGGGAAGACAGTCTAGGAGTGAGGTGAGTAGGGAAGGTAGAAGATGACAGAGACTTATGGAGGATAAATGCAAGCTTAATTTCAATGTTGTTGACTTGAAGAATATGAGGATAGGCATATGCATCATAGTCAGGGACTGTAATGGAGATGTTCTGGCTGCTGTTTGCTCCAGGAAAGACCATGTGGCATCCCCTTTTATTGTTGAGTGTCTTGCTCTGAAAAGATCTATTGAGCTCTGCTTGGAGTTGGGGTCTAGTTTGTCATGATGGAAGGGGATGCCAAAGGAGTGATAGAGGCAGTGCTATCCAAGGAGATGGATGAATCTGGGAATGGATAGCTGATCGAGGATACAAAGAGGCTGCTTTCACAAGGTCTACATTGGACCTTGGGTTTAATTTATACATAGGGAAGGAAATATAGTTGCACATAGTCTTGCAAAAATATCTTTACATACAACAGGTGAATTCTGTTGGATAGAGGAAGGTCCACAGGAAATTATACAACAAATTGTATATGACAAAAATAAATCTATACATGATAGCATATAATACGTCATATCTATTCTATAATAAAAATAATTTTACAATCTATTCTATAATATGATTTAATATATCGCATTAAATCATATTAGTTTGTAAGTTTATTTTTATAAAATCTCTATTTGGTTAAAGCATTTATATCACTTTTTTTTTTTGTATGGTAATAATTAAAGACGAAAATCCATGTGAAAATAGATAGCCAAATTCACAACCTTGGTGTAAATGGTAAAAAGGTATATAGGAAAAAATTCAAACTTCAAACCTATCATTGCATGACATATCAGCAGTCTAGTTTAGTTTAGGTAAAATGTCACTTGGCTTCTACGTTGATTAATTGGCACAATTTGCAACCGTGCATAATCAAAACCAGTTGACACAAAAAAACACCATTTGACCTTCGCCTACTTTTTTAGCTATATGCACTCACGCGTCATTCACATCACAAACTCCAAAATCCCACCACTCATTTTCTATATAAACCAAAAAAATAATAAAAATTATCCCACCGATATCTTCGCAAGTAATCTTTTGACTTATAATTCAATTGGTATGTCATCCATTTATAATAATAAATAAAAATAAAAGAGTGAAATCGTGTTGATATTGATGATTTAGGACTAATTTAGTTATACAAATCAAGTAATTTCATTATATATAATTATTATAATTTTTTTAAATTTTTATATAAAATATAATAAATAATTAACTTGTTCATATCTTAAAATAAAAATAATATTTTATTTAAGTTTTAATTTTCATCTTATCTTATCTTTGTAACCAAACAAATGACTTTTGGCAAAATGATAAACTTAAAAAAAACCGAAACACAAATGAGAGCTTGTTCAAATATTCATAGAAGTGTCGTCTTTACATACAAAAATAAAATAAAATAAAATCGTGAATATAGTCGCTACACATAACTTCTACGCGCTACAAAATACTTATAAAAAGATGGGTTACACTGTAAAAAAAAATGTAAAATGCTTACACAAAACTTATAAGTTATATGTTTAGAATTTATCCTTAACAATACTTTAATTAATAA
Source organism: Juglans cinerea (assembly GCA_961763995.1). Classification (NCBI taxonomy): domain Eukaryota; kingdom Viridiplantae; phylum Streptophyta; class Magnoliopsida; order Fagales; family Juglandaceae; genus Juglans; species Juglans cinerea. The sequence continues at coordinate 17,444,531 of CAUIVZ010000015.1, read as the reverse complement.
CCCCATAAGTAATTTTAGTGGAAGTTTTGCTCTCTCTATCAAATTTCTTTGTGTCTTTGATTGGTTGTATATTAAAATTTAAATGTGATTAGCTATGAATGAATAAATAATAATTTATCTTCCTTCTTTTAAACTCACTTTTATTTTATTTGGTTTTTTTTAAATTAATTTTATATTGAGTTCAGCTACATACAGTCACTTTTACGTATTCTTTACACATTACTGATTTGATTGACCAAAACAATTATTTTATATGAAAAAAAGTAATGCAACCAATCACGTTAGTAAAATGTATAAAAAGTATACAAAAGTGAATATACGTAGTGTTTTTGTTTTATATTATGTAAAATAATCTTATAGGAATTTGGGGAATCTAAAACGACGACGGATTCATTTCATAATATAACCCCTCTCTCTCTCTCTCTCTCTCTCTCTCTCTCTCTGCCATTTTCATTTCATTTTCCACAAAACCAAACGCTGGCTGACGATCGATGCCAGAGCTCTCCTATAAATCCCACCTGAGTTAATTATTCCCAGTAGCTTTCCGCAGAATCTCTCTTCCCAGATTCTCCAAACGGTGAATGTCTCCCTCTTTCTTTCACACTGCTGCAGATCTAGGGTCTTGGTCTGTCAATTTCTGCAAATCTGTGTCCGAATTCCGGGCTTCATTTATTTTCTGTTTCTAATTTATTGAACTTTTCTGTGTTTGGAATTTACAGCTGCAGCTCCCTTTTTGCGCGATAAAGTATGTCCGGCTGAGGTACGAAGTCATACATTTCTCTAGGAACATGTATATACGTATACGTGGACGAGTAACCTGTGTGGTATTAATGAGTGTGTGTTATGTGTAATGTTATATTATTGACTGTGAAGAGCCGGGTTGATATTTTGGTAGATCCAGAAAAACTGGGGCGGGGCTTGGAGAGAGCGGTGAGCTTTGAAGATGAGTGAAAGCCAGAGGTTCCAGCTAGGGACCGTTGGGGCTTTGAGCTTGTCGGTGGTGTCGTCGGTCTCGATCGTGATTTGCAACAAGGCGCTCATTAGCACGCTTGGTTTTACATTTGGTGAGTAGTAATCCATGTGTATTCATCCTAAAGAAACCAGTGCTGAGATGATGGCTTTTGTGATGCAATTAACATGACATTGAGCGTCGGTTCTTAGATCTGTAATTTTTCAGCCAAAAAAAAAACTATTGGACTTGGTGCCTAGGTGTGGTAATTGGAATAACGCTCTCATTTGTTTAAAAACTAATACTTTGTGGTTTAATGGTTGATGCGGACCAAAACTACCACGTGGGCTCATTAATTTTTTTTCAGGGAACATTGTTAATAATTAGTTATTCATTTCTCATTAATGGAGTCTGCATTAAATTGTTAGCGTCGTCCTCATTATCTTCTTAGCTTCTGGATCTTTGTTATCTAGTGGAGAATACTTACTTACAATATGGGGTGCTGCAGCCACAACCTTGACAAGTTGGCATCTTCTTGTCACTTTTTGCTCTCTTCATGTGGCGTTATGGATGAAATTGTTTGAACACAAGCCTTTTGATCCAAGAGCTGTAATGGGTTTTGGCATACTAAATGGAATCTCCATTGGACTATTAAATCTTAGCTTGGGCTTCAATTCTGTTGGGTTTTACCAGGTAACCTACACTTCTGGTCCATAATCCACGACTGTAATATCATACATAAATATTTATTTTATCAACATGAAGATTACATGATTTGGTTTCTCATTCTATTTCAACTCCATTTCTGAAGTATAACATCTCTGCGTTTGTACCTGTAAAAAGATATATATGTGATTGCATGGGATTGGTTTCATGAGCTCTGTGAAATTGAAAAAGAGTTCATTATCTGAAAGTGCATATGTGCTATGTGATTTGTGGAGTCTAAATAACATGGGGTCACTTTTTCTTGTGATAAAAACTCTTGTCTGATCTCAAAGTTTGATCCGTACAGATTCATAAATTGTTGGTTTTAACTTGTGTCTTGGTATAGCGTCATGGTAATATGATGATTTATGGGAGTGATCTGTTTATGACTTGTCTTTGTTATCCCTTTTCTTATCTAAAATCTTAGCAGTATTGATCTGATATGCTGGTTTCTGAGCATTTCTCTCTTGGTTTTTTGTTAGATGACAAAACTGGCGATTATTCCCTGCACTGTTCTCTTGGAGACTCTCTTCTTTATGAAGAAATTCAGGTAAGTTTTATTTAGTCTATTGGTTTGTATGTAGGCTGTAAGATAAGATACAGCTGTTGTGCTACTTGATTGGTAAGAAAAAGCTAGAGTAAAAACTGGAAGAATCTTGTTTGTATGGTAACCCTCTCTTCTACTATTGGTGGACTGTTGCACAGAAAGACCGGCAGAAGAAACCTCTCTAGCGGCTCTTTTCATGCACTTAGCTTCTGCTAGCGGCGTGCAGCAAGGCCATGACCCAAACACTTTTTTCAATTCGGAGAGAGATGGACACAGTCTATAGACCTCGCTATATTTAATGTTGAGGTGCTTTATTGCTTTTGTTTGTCTCCACCACTGCAATTGTAGCAGAAATTCCAGCCCTACCCTCTTCTTCCCTTTCTTTCTAAAAATCTGGAAGCATATAGAGTTTTAAGTTTCTTGTGCAGACTAATATTAAGGTTTTGTTACTACACTTAGACACATAAGCCTGTGAATATGATTGCATGTGCTTCATTTTAACCAACTACCTTCTTACCATTCTCAATGGAAACAAACTCCGGAAAAAATATGCCTTGGGGTCCCCTTTCGTTGTTGCCTGGAGCCAAGAACGAGCCTTGTACATTGATTATGCTGAGAGGAAACAGGGAATAGGGTTTGGTGCAGATGAAAAGTCAACTTTTATAGTTTATTTCACAAAAGAAAAAAGAATATTGTTATATTTTGTGGTACTTCGCTCAATTGCAATCATAACTGCTTTCATCATCGGTTGGGCGCTGGCAAAGGCAGTCTGGATTAGAGAAATTGGTATCAGTGATGACCCTCAGCCTCTTGAAAATGACCTAAGGTGACTGAAACATTTCCATCATTGGCAATGCTTAGCTTGGGGGAGTTGGCCTTTATGGCACAAGTTGCTAAGAGGCTTGCAGTAGACGAACTGGCTTGAAGGCATTTGAAGCCAAGAGACCTTAGTATTTAAATGGTTATTTGTCTAGAACTTTCACAAGCCTGGAAAACATTATCTGTACAACTTCTAGAAGGCAGATGTTTCATGGTTTCTTGGTCATGATTTTTTTTTTTTTATCAGCAAGTTTCTTGGTCATGATTTTAATCTTTAATGCCTATTCAGTACTAGTCTAAACTACTCTAATTTCTTTGTTTTATTTCCCCTTTTTTGACTTGGTTGAAATCAATAGAGTAGGTAGCTTGTGCATGATGTCTGACCTATGCATGCCGGCACTTATGATCTTGTTCTTCTATGATAGTGTATCCATTGGGGAGAGAGTTTCTGCTTTCATAATTCATGGTGGGCGGCCTGTTCTGCCATGGATGCTCTCTATATCTGTTTAAATACTGTGTACTGATACTTTTTTCGTTACCCTCTAAACAGTAGGAGTATCCAATTTTCACTCACCATCCTGCTTTTTGGTGTCGGAATTGCAACGGTGACTGATCTTCAGCTCAATGCCCTGGGTTCTTTCTTGTCCCTGCTTGCTGTTATCACAACCTGTGTTGCTCAGATTGTATCCTAAGCTGAAATAACGTTTACTGTGTTGAATGTTTCTTATACATTAATTTACCTGGCAGAAATAAGAAAGGAGAAAAGAGGAAAAAAAGAAAAGAAAAGACGAAGATATATTTCATGTTTGGCCAAAGCAAACAACCTGTCTTTTTAATGTAACGTTTTCTCTTATTTGATAAGTAATAGGCATATATGCCAATAGGCTTTGGACTAAGTGGCACTTCTCACCGACCTTAATGCCCGATCTTTTTCGTGGTTAGTTTAGTGTTTTGTTGTTAAGAACTTAACCAGTTATTGTCAGATGACCAATGCCATTCAGAAGAAGTTCAAAGTTTCTTCAACCCAACTTCTCTATCAGTCTTGTCCCTATCAGGCAATAACTTTGTTCATTGTGGGCCCGTTTCTGGATGGACTTTTGACTAATCGGAATGTTTTTGCTTTCAAATATACCCCTCAAGTGCTGGTAAGAATTGCGCCAATCCTCACAGAGAGAGGAAAAAAAGATTCTGCCCATCTGTTTTCTAATCTGTTTTGCTTCTTAATTTAACTATTATACGTGCTTTGTCTTTATTGCAGTTCTTCATCGTTCTATCCTGCCTGATTGCTGTCTCTGTAAACTTCAGTACCTTTCTGGTTATTGGAAAGACATCTCCAGTCACCTATCAAGTCCTTGGACATCTGAAAACATGCCTAGTTTTGGCGTTTGGCTATGTTCTACTTCATGACCCATTTAGCTGGCGAAATATTTTAGGAATCCTGGTTGCTGTAGTTGGGATGGTACTCTATTCTTACTGTTGCTCTCTTGAGAGCCAGCAGAAGGCTAATGAAGCATCTGCACCTTTGTCCCAGGTAGTTCAACTTCTTTCCTTGCCCAATCTTTATATACTAATGGTTTTCACATCAATTTAGACTATCACTTAAAAAAAAAATTTAGATTATCATTTGGTGAAACAATTAAAAAACAACCTGATATCTCACCTCCCCAAGGTCTTTGTATCTACCTCCTCTCTCAGTAAACTCGATATCTTATCGATTATTTTACTTTTCTCATACATATCTTGATTCTCGTAATTTTTAATATCCTGCAATTTTATTGGCATGTGTAATGTATATGCTAAACATCTTTGTTTCTTGTTGTAGGCAAAGGAAAGTGAATCTGATCCCCTTTTAAGTGTAGAAAATGGAGCTACGATCTTAGGTGATGGCGTTGTTCCGAAGGCTCCCACATGGAATTCAAACAAGGATCTGCATGCATAAAGCCTTTGTAATCGTTAATGCTATTTTGCGTCGATTGAAATCGGTAGAAAAACCAGTCCAGTGATGAAGATGTTACTGGTAAAAGGTCACCCAGAGTAAGTTATGTCAGATTATAACTATTCTGTAATGACTTGTTACAATTAAGAGGAAAGGGGAAGAGAGTGGGGTTGGGGGAGAGAGAGAGTGTCCGAGTCTCCCTATTATAGCGGTTTTGGGCAGTATTTTTGAACCAATCAGGTGCATATCAGAATTTAATGTGTCTTGTATACTATTATTTCGAAATACTGAACAATTTTCGTAGATGTTTTCTGTTTATTTGTACTGGTATATTCATTATTTTTTGAAAATCTCTGGACTTTGTGAGAACCTTTTGCTGCTGAAGATGTTCAATGAATCTTTTCCTGCACCTTTCTGCACTTTCGCAATCCAAGCGAAGTGAAGATTTGCTCATGACAACTGACACGTCTCCTTTGTATGCGATATGCATGGCATATGTATATACACACACGGAACGGCCGGGTGTACCTGAAATAATCATTTAAATAAATAAAAAAAAAAGATAAAAAGTCAGTAGCTTATTTGTCTGGGAAAAGAAAATACAAGATACAAGGTAAGGAAAGATAAAAATTAAAAATTAAAAATTTAAAAAAAATCTAAACTTCAACAAAGTACAAGCATTAGTCTGTATCCATATTGGATTATCTATTTACTATCTATATAATAATAAAATATTATTAATTTTTTATTTAAAAAAAATTGAAATAAAAAGAAAGGAAAATGAGTAAACTGTCAGAACAAAAAGGACATGAAAATGAGACGTTAATTCATGTGCGCCGCGGGGCTATTAAGGGCATTTTGGTAAAACATGATCCTTCATTAAATTCTACAAGGGAGTTATACGTCAAATGGTCAAGAGTCTTAAGGACCTTTTGATAAAACACGATCATTCTTTAAATTCTACAAGGGAGTTACACGTCAAATGAAAGGGTTTTAAGGGGTAAAACATGATTTAATAGACTTAACGAAAAAATAAAAGTTATTATTTACAGTTAGATAACCACTTATTATAATAAAATAGATATAAATATATATATATAAGGAAGATCATCCGAATTTTAAGCTCGTATGTGAAAATTTTACATATCAAAACTGGACTTGGAATGTAATTTATTGAGTAAATGCAATTATTTCGTCATATTATTTCAAAAATATATTACAAAATATGAATGTTAGGCCAATAAAAAATATCATTCTAAAAAAATGAAAAAGAAATGTTTGATTTACACATAAATCTCATATATGAGTATTTACATTGATGTGATTTTATATGATTTTTTTTTTCCTTGTAGGCAAATTTCATTGATGAAATAGAAGCTAATATAAAGTCTGATAATAATTACACAAATAGATAATTATACAAATAAATAAGGAGGGTACTTTCCACAATGAAGGTTCAGGAGACATTACGAGATTTAAATGTGGGGGTATGTTTCCAAATTTGAGTTTAGAAGCGGCCCATTATGCCAAGTTATATGATTTTATATGATCTATCGTATTGAAAATATCTTTTTATTGCATAATAAATCTAATGTATTATATAAAATTACGTCAGTATAAAAATTAAATTTATATATAAACTTTAGGTTTTTATATATAAAACCTAAGTAATGTTAGATATAAACCTCAAATGTAAGTCTTGTACAACGGTTTTGTAAAAATGTGGGTCCTATCAAGAAAATTTGAGTTTTTCATACTTTTCTATGGTGAGATCTACTTCTTTTTTTTTTTTTTAACTTGTACATTTGAAGCTTGCATATATCATTTTTCTTAAAACTGGTATGTTTGGGCATCAAGATGATTTCAATCTCTCATATGATTTGTGAATAATAATAATAAAATAATGATAAAATATTAAATATTAATAAATAATAATAATAACTATTAATAAATAATAATAAAATATTAAATAATAATAAATAACAATTAACCGCTATAACTTGGAGTTGTGCCACGTTGCCTCTGTTAGACTCTGACTCACACATTCTCACTCGATCGCGACTCGCAACTCTTATAGAGAGAAGCTTATGGATGGCTCTACAAAGACTGAGCATAAAATCCATAGGTGATAGGTCTCAAATTAAGATAGTATAATTGCTAAAATGAATTGTTTCTCTTCGGGTGAGAATGTACCACAGATTTGAATAAACTTGCATAATAATCATTAATAATTCTTGGCTGCTTAAATAGCAGAACCACTTACACTTCAAACTGAAATAAAAGGGAAACTTGCGGACTACTAAATGAACTATAACGCACGTAAAACAGAGCATGCAAATACATAAAAACGGAATAAAACTAACGGAAAGAAATTGACGCCAATTGTGTAACTACTGAAGACCCATTCGTACGTAAACTCCCAATGGCCTTGACCCGGTCTCGTCTGCCTTCCTCGTTGCATGCATGCCGCATGCAACGGTCCTTCACGTCCCAGTTTATCCCAAATATTTGGGATTTGGTTTACGAAACCTCATTGATTGACGTGGCCTATCAATACTCCCCTCATTCAGCGGATCCTTGTCCCAAAGGATCATAGGCGAGAATTTGTCCAGTAATTTGTGCGTTGGTTCCTAGGTGGCGTCCTCCGTCGAAAGGTGCTTCCATTGCACTAAGCTTTCTTCAACAAACTGGCCTCCTTGTTTAATCCAGCGAGTGTCCAGAATCTTTTGTGGCTTGAGTTCGACAACTCCTTCATTGGAGACGGGTGGCAACGTTGTCTATTGTGGCTCTGCAAGTCCTTCATTCTCCTGGTATCATTTAAATAGTGATACATGAAACATCGGGTGGATGCTTGTGCCTTCTGGTAACTCTAATTTGTACGCAACCGGTCCGCATTTCTGCAAGATTACATAGGGTCCGTAAAATCGACTAGCCAATTTCTGATGGTCCCGTTTGAAGGCCGTTTGTTGGAAGTATGGGTGTAGCTTCAACAACACCCGTTCACCAACGTCGAACGAAAGATCCCTACGCTTGTGGTCTGCCATTTGTTTCATTCGATTAACTGAGCTTGCTAAGTTAATCTTCAATTGCTGGAGTAGTTCATCGCAAGTCATTAGTTGTTGATCCACTTCGTGTAATGGCGAGAGTCCTTCTGTGTACGATGGGATGGCGGGAGGGAGCCTTCCATATAGTGCCTGGAATGGGGTCATCCCCGTAGAAATATAGTATGTGATATTATACCAGTATTCTGCCCAAGGTAAATAAAAACTCCATTTGTGTGGTCACTGGTGCACGAAACAATGAAGGTATTGCTCAAGGCAGCGATTGACGACTTCCGTCTGTCCATCGGTCTGTGGGTGGTATGCGGAACTGAGCTGCAACTTGGTGCCCGACATCTTGAAGAATTCTTGCCAGAACTTGCTAATGAAAATTGGGTCTCGGTCACTAATAACGGACTGGGGCATCCTGTGGAGCTTGATAATTCCCTCTACAAATTTGTCTGCCACCATTTTAGCAGTAAATGGATGGGCTAAAGAAAGGAAATGAGCTAACTTACTCAGCTTGTCGACAACCACCATAATTGTGTCTTTGCCTTGTGAGGTCGGAAGGCCTTCAATAAAATCTAAGGTGATGTCGTCCCACACCCGCATGGAATTGGCAGCGGTTGAAGGAGACCTGCCAGAGCTAGTGTTTCAGCCTTGAATTTTTTACATACCTTGCACCCTTTGACGTATTCTTGGACTGATTTATGCATACCAGGCCAATAGAATTGCTGTCCCAATTTCTTGTATGTGCGTAAAACGCCTGAGTGTCCGCCCACCTTGGTGTCATGCATTTCATGTAGTAATTTGTTGCGTAGGGCTCTGTTGTCTAGGATGACAACCTTGCCTTTGAAGAAGAGTAACCCCTGCCGCCACACGTATGGTCCCTTGGGTTGGTCAGTTGCCATACGACCCATTGATTGGATATACTGGTCCTTCATTGTCGCTTGTTTGATTTCTTCCCATATGCTGACTTGTGGAATAAAAATGCTATGGAGAATGGGGCTACCTTGTTTACGCGAAAGTGCATCGGCAGCAGAGTTTTCACGTCCAAGTCGGTAGACAATCTCGTAGTCGTATCCCAGAAGCTTTGCTACCCATTTCTGCTGCTCTGGTGTGGCCATCCGTTGTTCCAAAAAGAACTTGAGACTTCGCTGATTAGTTTGAATGTAGAATTTCTTACCCAGAAGGTATGGGCGCCATAAACGTATAGCTTCTATGATGGCCAACATTTCTTTGGCGTAAATGGACCATGATTTCTTAGTCACTCTGAGGGCCTCATTTATGATTGCCACCGATTTGCCTTGTTGTGACAGTACAGCTCCAATTCCTTCACCGGATGCATCCGTCTCAATGATGAAAGAGTCTTTGAAATTTGGCATTGCTAATGTAGGGGTGGTTGTCATGGCATGTTTCAGTGCAAGGAAAGCAGACTCGGCTTCATCATTCCAACCGAATTGGCCCTTCTTGAGGAGGTTGGTAAGAAGCCGCGCTATAATGCCATAATTTTGGAGGAACTTCCAGTAATAACTTGTCAAGCCTAAAAAACCACGTAGTGCTGAAATATTAGTAGGCCGTGGCCATGCCACCATTGCTGCTATTTTGCTTCCGTCCACTTTTATTCCTTGGTTAGTAACAATGTGCCCCAAATACTCCAATTCTTGTTGCCCAAAAGCACATTTACTAGCCTTGACAAAGAATTGGTGCTGCCTCAATATCTCCAAGGTCTACTTTACATGCACTAAATGTGTGTCCCAAGTAGGACTATAAACCAATATGTCATCAAAGAAAACTAATATGAATTTTCTAAGATGAGGACGGAAAATAGAATTCATAATGGCTTGAAATGTAGATGGTGCATTACATAAGCCAAATGGCATAACCAAGTACTCGTAATGTCCATTATGCGTTCGGAAAGCAGTTTTAGGAATATCAAGAGGATTTACTCGTACCTGATGGTACCCAGCCCTTAAATCTAGCTTGGTAAAATACGAGGCACCATAGAGTTCATCCAACATGTCCTCAACGGTGGGGATCGGAAACCGATCCTTAATGATTGCTGCGTTGAGTGCGCGATAATCCATGCAAAAATGCCAATTACCATCTTTTTTCTTCACCAACAGAATCGGTGACGAAAAAGTGCTAGTGCTAGGTTGAATAAGTCCTGAGTTTAGCATTTCTTGGACCTGTTTCTTAATCTCCTCTTTTTGATAATGCGCGTATCAGTATGGTCGCACATTGACTGGCTCGATTCCTTCTTTCAGGGGAATGCTGTGATCAACCTCTCGGACAGGTTGTAAGCTTGAAGGCTCTGTAAATACATCAGAGAATTCTCGTAGCACTGTTTGCATGCTCGGGTGTATGTGGTCCTGTGGATCTTTCTTGGCGATCTGTAGGTAGGAAGCAAGGATTGTATGGCCTGGGCAAACTTCCTTGGATATTTCTTTGAGTGATGCCGCTTGAATATCTTGGCCATCAATCCCTACCAAACGTCTGGTCTGGTTTTCCCATGAAAATTTCATGGTTTACCGTTTCCAATGGCAAACCACGGACCCGAGTAACTTGATCCATTGAATTCCCAGAACTAAATCCAACCCTGTGAGTGGTAAAGAGTACAGAGTTAATGAAAAATTTATGCCTTGCAAGTTTACTGGTCCCTTATCGAACCACCCGTGGCATCGAAGATTTTCTCCGTTAGCTACCCGTACTGTGAAGGCTTCAGTCGGCATTACTGGTAATCATAGTAGGTTGGCCATCAGCTTTCTAATAAAATTGTGAGTTGACCCACTGTCGATTAATGTAATGACGTCGTGGGCACCGATCCTAGCAGCTACTAGTTGTCCAACCTGTTAACGCATGCAAAGTAATCGCTGGTTCGATAGGCCCCTCATGGTTCTCCTCCACTGGTTGTTCTTCGGTTACATCATCACTGATAACGTTTTCACCGCCATCGTGTCCCTCCAACATGAGAATTTGGGGCCCTTGACATCTATGCCCTGCGGTAAAATGTTCGTTATAGTTAAAACATAGGCCCTGGAGTCGCTTACGCTACATTTCTTCCCAACTTAGATGTCGAACAGGGGCGACAGGTGCTGCTGGTATTGTTCAATTTACTGGAGGAAGAGCTAGGGGAGCTCGCATCGGAGGTGGAGGTCTTATGAACCTCTGTTGTCTCGCTAGTTGGTCATCTTTCATGTGTGAGAGGCTTATGGCATCTTTCAATGTTTGCGGTTTAAACATTCGAATCCCGTCCGAAATCTCCATTCGTAAACCACCTATGAATGTTCCTACAAGAGCCTTTTGTGTCCAGCCTCTGACTCGATTGCCCAAGTGTTCAAATTCCCTCTGGTATTCACGTAAGGACCCAGTCTGTCTGATCCTTGAAAGGTCTTCATCAAAATCTTCGCATTCCGAAGGCCCAAAGCGAGCCCATAGTTCATCTTCAAAATTTGTCCACGAGAGTACGTGTCCATCTTCCTAAAATGTCCTACGGATCCACTGCCACCACTGGTTGGCCTCTCCTTCCAAATGGTAGGAAGCCAAAGAAACTTTATGGGCTTCGGGAGTATTCTGGAACTCAAAAAATTGGTTCACACGATTGAACCACTTCGTCGGATCATCTCCTGAAAATCTAGGAAATTCAAGCTTTGCTGTTTTGGATGATACAAACATCCATCCTCCATCGTTGCCTTCTCGGTGATGGTTTCCGTGGTTGGGGTTCTCCTGGTTTGCGAGCAAAACATCAGAGAGGCGGTTGAGAGTTTCTTCCAAATGATGAAACCTGTCGGCCATGCCAAGCTCCATCCTGTGTAACCCATCCTGCACTCCACCAAGCCCAGCCTCCAACTGCTCAATACGCTCTTTGTTGGTTCCTATGATAACCTGGCTCTGAGGCCAATGATAGGTCCCAAATTAAGAGAGTATAATTGCTAAAATGAATTGTTTCTCTTTGGGTGAAAATGTACCACTGATTTGAATAAACTTGCATAATAATCATTAATAATTCGTGGCTGCGTAAATAGCAGAACCACTTACACTTCAAACCAAAATAAAAGGGAAACTTGCGGACTACTAACTGAACTATAACGCACGTAAAACAGAGCATGCAAATACATAAAAACAGAATAAAACTAATGAAAAGAAATTATCGCCAATTGCGTAACTACTGAAGACCCATTCGTACGTAAACTCCCAATGGCCTTGACCCGGTCTCGTCTGCCTTCCTCGTTGCATGCATTCCGCATGCAACGGTCCTTCACGTTCTTCATGTCCCAGTTTATCCCAAATATTTGGGATTTGGTGTACGGGACCTCATTGATTGACATGGCCTATGAATAGGACTGGGGCTTTAGCATAGCCATGGCCTTGTTCGTGAGTTTTCGACGTTCTCACTACTAGAGTTCTCGCTGCCGGACCTTCCCTACGACTACTGGGCTCTGGAACCTGTGATCATGACGAAGATCATGAAGCTGCACCACCAGCAACACCATCAGTCCTGCATCACCAACTACAACAGCGCCCTCACCCGCCTCGAACACGCCCTCACCATGGCTGATTCTCCCACCATCGTCCGGCTTCAGAGCGCCATCAAATTCAACGACGGAGGTTTCATCTCTCTCTCTCTCTCTCTCTCTCACTCTTTCTGTGTGCATGCATGTAGTGGAATTCACTCATGAGACCTCTAATTCTTTTGACTTAAGGACTCAAACAAATAGATCTTCTGCTCTTTGTAGTTAACGATCTGTTCGTTAGCGCCGTTTGGTACTCTCTTATGGGGTTCTCTGATCCCTACCTTAGCTGAAAGAATAAGAAATGCTTAAGTACTGAGATAAAAGTTAAGGTTGCGTTTAGATGTTGAGTTGAGCTCAGCTGAGTTGAGTTCTTTATGAATAATAGTGGGTTGAGTAGTGTAGGGAGTTATGTGAGGTCGATCTAAACTGAGTTTAAACTATGTTTGGATGTTAAGATGAGTTTAGTACTTTGTATGAAAAATTAAAAAAGGTTGTGGGTTCTACATATAAAGATATTTTAAGTTGAAAAAAGTTGTGGATCTCACGTGTAAGAAGGTTTTGAGTTGGGATGAGTTTAGTAATTTGAGAGTTGAGTATTTGAATGTTAGATTTAGCTTAAAATTAGACTGAACCCAGCTGAGCTTAGGAACCAAACGTAGCCAAGTCAACAAATTTTGAATTTTTAGACAAAGCATTTAACTCTTGTCAATTCTTTGTGGAAAAGGTCATATAAACCACTCAATTTTCTGGAAGAATCTGTCACCCTTAAAAGTAAGTCTACTTATCATTATTGTTTTTCTGTTTGTTTTGTTTCTTGTGTGAGCTATTGGTTATTCGGTTTCATTCGATGTTGTGGGTCTCTGATCACATTTCTGAAACGGTTATGATAGGAACTAGGTGGTGAGCCTCCAAAGCCTTCCCTAGGCTCGGCCATTGACACACAGTATGGTTCTCTCGACGCATTGATTCAGAAGGTCAATGCAGAAGGTGCTGCTTTGCAAGGCTCTGGATGGGTTGTAAGTTTTCGAGACTTTTTTGAGCTATTTTCTGAGTTACATCAGATTCTGAATGCATTTGATGGATCTCAGAACTCAATTAATGGGAACTATTTAATTAATTGAATTCTGGACAGTGGCTTGCTCTGGATAAAGAGCGGAAGTAGCTCTCAGTTGAAACCACTGCAGACCAGGTATGGTCATCAGAGCTTTGCTGTTTAAGTCATTAATTGGTTAAAGAATATAGATGTTATGTGCCTGAGTAGTTTGATGCTACTTGTAGTTGAGATTTTAAGAAAAAATTTGCTACTGTGCGTGTGTTTATGTGAAAATGGTAATTCAATGGTGAATACTGAAACATTTTAGGTGATAGACAATCTGGATGAAAATATGAGAAACATTTGTTAGTAAGCATAGTGTATTCTCAGCTTTTCAATGATTTGAAGGTGCACTAGATATTCTATTTTTTTTTCTTTTGATTTCATGAGTGACTGAACTTATGTTGGTTGAAATAAAACTTTACAGGATCCACTTGTAACTAAAGGATCAGCTTTGGTTCTGCTGATTGGAATAGATGTTTGGGAGCATGCATACTACCTGCAGGTGAATTTGCTGCTTTTGCTATTATTTCAAAGATGCTGATAGTCTGAATTTGGCTGTTTCACATTGCATAACTTCAACGTATCAGATTAGAGTAGAATCTTATGAAACTTAATTTCTTATATGAACCAACTCGCATTGACAATGTGATTGTGGATGACAAAATTTAAAATGAAGAGTAGCAATGTTTTATTGTTTATGGTTTCAAATGTCATTTTCTTTCTTCTCGCTATGCAGCAGTGATGTAAATGCTTCTGCTCACCTCTCAGTAAGAGGATTGCTTCTTTGAGTATATTGAGCATCTATCTCGGCCTGTTTCGAGGGCAGAACATAGAATGATCTGCAGCTCTCTTGCATGATTTTGTCATTTGGTTGTAGCTTGAAAACAGAAATAATCATCCTCATTGTTACTTAGAACTGATTTTTTATTTCTCATGCAGTACCGTGATGTGAAATCCAATTATCTGAAGAAGATATGGAAGGTTATTAACTGGAAATATGCGAGTGAAATTTATGAGAAAGAGTGTCCTTGAGACAACAATAAGCACTTAGTACTGTGGTTAGGCTTTTTACTGAATGCTGGGTCTGGCCAGGCATATATATATATATATATATTAATACAAGCATCTTTGTACAGTTTGTGATGAAGTTTTGTCTTTTGGTTATCTTTCCTTATATAAGACATTATGCATGTAATAAGATAAGGTTTCTTATGGTGTGCTTGCTTCTGATGTTCATGTACAGGTTTTGATAGCCCTCCTTATCAATGATTATTTGATCTTACTGCATGTAAAAATGTCAAACTTCAAATTCTTTTAGGCATTTCACCTTTTGAATCCTGATCTAGCCAGCTTGATTTGGAAGGTAGAAATTTTTGTGCTCTGTTTCGCCGCTATTCTTATCACTTTTTCTAAAATTCCTCCAAACTCTCTCAAATTATGAAGTGGAACAATATGGTGTGAATATGCTAAAAAGTTTGGTATTTTTAAGCAAATTTTAATTGGAAGTTGAGCCCATCTCAACTCATCATTACAACTTTTTCAAATCCCAATATAAAATATAATAAACAATTCAACTTTTTCAAATCTCAAAATAATAATAATAATAAATAATAATATTCTAATAATATTTTATTATCTCAACTCAACTAAACTCAACTCAACTCACTTCAACATCCAAACCCACCCTTAATCTCGTTTGGTAAATAAATTATTTTATATCATCTAATTATTATAATTTTTTAAATTTATATATAAAATACAAATAATTCAAAACTTTTAAATTTAAAATAAAAATCATATTTTAATAATATTTTATTTTATTTTTAACTTTTATCATCTTTACGTGCAAATGTGTTGGGGGTATTGATATAGGAACGTTTGAATTTTAACTCATCGGTACAATTTTTTTAAATTCTAATATAAGATATAATAAATAATTTAATTTTTTTAAATTTTTAAATAATAATAATATTAAAAAATAATATTCTAATAATATTTTATCATTTCATTTTAACTCAACTCAACTCAATTCAACATTTAAATACAAAATGACAGACTTACTATTATATAACAACTTATTTACAATTATGTAATAATATTACTTTAACTTTTAATTTGACTTTTATTTTTGATTTGATAGGTTTAAATTTAATAAAAAATATTATTATATTTAAAATTGTCTATAAATTATGAATAGGTTGTAAGTCAGTTTGGATTCCAAACTCATCTTAATTTATTTTATCTAATCATTACAATTTTTTCAAATTATAACACAAAATATAATAAACAATTCAATTTTTTCAAATCTTAAAATAATAATAATATTAAAAAATATTATTCTAACAATATTTTATTTTACTTTCAATTTTTATCTTAATTCAACTCAACATCCAAACGCAATCTAAACCTATTCATTGATGAATAATTTTACATAGAGTCGTGGAATACGCAAATGTCGTGCAGTTATTTTAAAAAAAGTAAGATCCATTATTAAAAAATTAATTTTTTTTATGTGAATTTCATATTTATTTACTTTTTTTTTTAAACAATTGTACGATACTTACACACTCATAACTGTAAATATCATTTCTCTTCCTTGATTTATATTTTGATCGGTGAAAAGGACAAATCTATAACGAGGTTTCTGGCGAGGAACATTGTTGAGCAAGCTGCATGCTGTTCGAGATGCCAAGAAGCTTGCGTTTCCGGAAAGAAATGCTTTTCACTTTTGTGTTTTGTTAAATTTTGCTTGTGTTTATTCTTTGTTGTTATTATATTACCCAAATATAATCTGAAGATAATACTACTTTTATCCATGATTTCTACCAATTATTTTTATTGCTGTATTTTTTTATTATTATTTTTTACTTAATAATTAAGTAAGTACTTTCTAATAATATTATGATTTTTTTTAAATATTTAAATGTGTAAAAAAAATACATAAAAAAAATACAAAAAAAAAAACTCAAAACCATTAATCTGGGAGCGGTAGCTCTATCAATGTTTTGAATATCATATCGGATGCCGTATCGGTCAAGGCACTGAAACGAAATATTTCAATATCGGTACCGTTTCGAGATAGCGTTCGGGATAACATTTCGGAATAGTCGATATATAAATAAATTATATATAAAAATTATATTTCAAAATAATAGTTTATATATAAATAAATTATATATAAATACATATATATATAAATTATAAATAGTCTAGTTTGAATTGGAGGTTAAAAAATAAGATTATAATTTGAAAAAATGAAAAAAAAAAAACACTGGCTGAAATATCGGCTGGTACAAGTCGAAATTGAGGTCGGTACGAAACAAATATAGTACCTATACCGGCCGGACGGTCGGTACGAAAAATTTCGACCGTACCGGCCGGTACGGTACGAAATTCACAACACTGGGCTCTACTGCCACTCATAATCTGAAATCTCGTTTATTTTTACAACTCTGCTTAACTCATTATTTTATTTTATTTAATAATTATAATTTTTTTAAATTTTTATAAAATATAAAATAAATAATTTAATTTTTTTAAATATTAAAATAAAAATAAAAATAATAAATAAATATTTTAATAATATTTAATTTAATATTTAATTTTATCTCAATTCAAATCAAATGTGACCGTTTCGACTCTGACGACCATAAGCTTAAGTTTTATTTGGAACATCAACTCTTCTCAATTCATTTCAATTAATTATGATAATTTTTTAAAATTTTAATACAAAATATAATAAATAATTTAATTTTTTTAAATTTAAAAATAATAATAATAATAATAAATAATAATATTTTAACAATTTCGACTTAACTCAATTTAATTCCACGTCCAAACGGATCGGATAATATTTTCACTTTGACTTTTGGGTAAGTTCTTCCAAAGCTGTACGTGAAGGTGCGGTACTGTGTCTCGTGCGCAATCCATTCTCATGTTGTGTGGGTCCGTTCTCGTACTGACATTAGCCAGGAGGAATCGCGATTCGCGAACCCCTGCAGCGCTTTAGCCGCCGGGACTTGTTAAGTAAAAGTGATTTGACATACGAAATTGGGTATTAATATTTGAGAAATGGTATATAGTCGTGTAATGTGTAAACGTCATACAATCGTTTTGAAAAATAATAAGATCTATTATTAAAAAATTAATTTCTTTTTATGTGAATTTTATATTTATTCACTTTTTTCAAAGCGATTGCACGACGCTTGCACATTCACGACTGCAAGTATCATTTCTCTTAATATTTATATAAATAATTTTTATAATAAAATTTTTTTTTATCACACGTAAATTATTTTTATCTTTAATTCATGTTATTTTATTAATCGAATGTTTTATACTTAATATTAATGCTCGATTTGCTGCAGAAAATCGCTTCCACGAAAACTTTTCCTTAGCCGTCGGAATGCTTCTATTATTATTAGTGTTGGGTTAACAAAATTAGACGTGATAATTTTTAATTTTTGAAATTTAATAAAGGAATGAATCTTTGAAAAGTATTTTTAATTATTAAATAATAGTTATTGTAAGAAAGGGGCACCCATAGTGGGCACCCCTTCACCTTCTCTTGGTGGTTATGAAGTGGTTCTTAAACCACTTCATGAGACTTGATGAATGGCCATTTAGGGCCAGCCGGGGGTTACACTTAGAGGGGCTATTCCCTCTCCCCTTTGGATTATACAAGCATCACAAACAAGAAATCTCTCTCTCAAATGGTTCTCTCTAGTCCCGGCATTTAGGCTGTGGAATATGTGGGTGTTGCTCTGGTATTGCTACGTAGCACACTCCACCATCGATACGGGAGATTCCAGATGAACGACGACGACGAAGAAGAAGAATCTGTGGAACAACCGCACTAGATCCTAGATATTTACGATAAGGTAATATCGCTTCTGCTGTGTACTTTGATCTAGTATTTCTAAAATTGATATCAGAGTAATGAATTGGTTGTTCTCGATTTATATTTGTCGTGCTCGTAGTGATTTCTTTTACGGAATATTTTTTTCTATGATGTGAATTTTTTTATGCACGATGATTTGTAACCATTGTTGCCAACGGGTTGGTCATTACGGTGGTAGCGCCGCTGCATAGGCAGTGACTGCGACCCACGCAAAGCGGAGCACGACCTTGGTCATGTGGCTGTTCACATGCGGCATTGCAACCACTGTGATGTGCCGCGCACCTGAGGGTGTTTATACACCTCGGTGCTGCGTCCACAAGAGGGTTGGTTGCACCCACATGACATGCATCCAAGGGTGCTGCAACCGTGCACCTCCAAGCAGTGCCGCAGACGTGGACTGAAAATACCTGTACACAGAGCCGCGGCCAACGACTGCTTCACATGGAAGCGTTGTGTACGCCCAGGTGCGACGTGCACGACCTGGAGCTGCTTGCCCCTTAGTGCATTATGCACCTGAGGTGCGGTGGCACCTGGTACCGATGCAGCATGCCAAAGCGTGGAGGTTCACCGCGCTGCAATGGTGCACTGCGCACCCAAGAGCGCTTGCGCACACACGGTTTCGGTCCCACTACTATGCACATCTACGTGCAGCGCTACCAGGGGCCCAGCAGCAAGTGGCAAAGCCAGGCAGTGCCCACAACGGCTTCAACCAAAGCACCTGGCTGGTGCGGTACGCTTTGCCGCACCCAGAGCTGCGTGAAATGGCGATGCAGCAGCCTATGCAGAAGCTGCATGCTACGCAGGACGGTGGCAGCGAGCACAAGGTGCTGCGCACACTAGGGGAAGCACCAGACCAGGTGCTGCGCGCACCAGTGAGCGGCGGGAGCCCTGGAGCAGTGCCTGAAAGCTTGAAAGGGTGGCGGCGGCGGTTAAATGCTATTTTCTTCGTTACATGCACTGTAGGCTGTAACCGTTGAGGAAGATGATGAATAGTAACCGTTGGTTTGTGGAAGAAGATGAATGGTTATTTGTATTTCATCTATACGGGCTTGGGCTATGGGCTTGTTACTATTTTATTTGGGCTTTGGTGAAATGGGTTGTGGGCGGTAAAACAAATGGGTTGTTTTTAAATAAATCAAGCTGTTCGGCCCGGCCCATGTTTTTTTTTTCAGCACAAATAAAACAGTTTAAAGTTATCTGTTTTAGGCTAATACTGTTTTGGGCCATTTTTTTTATCCGGCCCGTATCATATCCTTTTAAGAGTGCTTGTGGATTGGGTTGTTAGTCTAGCAGGCACAAGCCCACTTTGCAGATGGGCGCCCAAAGGGGTGCGGCCCATTGGCTGTCTAAAAATAGTATTTTTTTTTCTACAAAATGCTTGAGTCGTGTTTTGAACCCAATACCTCACACACAAAGACTATAAGCTCAACCATTTGGGCTAGAGCCTATTATTGGTAAATTTGCTAATTTTAGTTATTTATTCAGCATGTTATTGTGGCATAAATGTTTTTTGAAATATTTTTGCATGTGATTATGGTTATTAAATACATGCTTGCCATGATAATTTTTTTTTTTGTCACATTTGTTTGGCATTTTATTTTACGTTATAAATTGTCTAGATTATTATTTTTTGTGAATAATAATTATTTGGATCAAATGTGATGTGATCATTTTTGTACATGTATTGTGATTACATGTAATTGTATGAGCTTATTTTATCACTTGTATTGTTAGACTATTTTTTTAAGAATTAGTCTTCAATTTTTTTAAAAATGTGATAATCTAGAGGATTAAGTAGCCCGAGTTTAATTAGTCCATACTTATGATTGGTTTAAATTGATTTCTTCGATCTAAGAAGAAATTATTTTTACATGAGACTAACTCGGTAGATTACTTATCCTAGTGGGAGTATGGTTGAGATTGATTTGGAATTAATCTCCTATACAATATAAATTTGCGCGAAAATTAAGTTAGAAATTAATAATTAGACATTGAGGTGCAAGAGATGATTAGGAAGCTTAGCGATTTTTCGATCTTGCGACGTGTATTAATTATTTTTCTTCTAACTTAGATTAACGCGACAAATTTCTTAAATGTGTGTGCAATTAGATGCGCATAGTTTAGTAACTTTGAGATAACCAAGAATAAAGCCTAGAGATTATTTATACGACTTAATCGTCGCATTAATCTCCTCCATGAGCAGTAGTTGGAAACAAATAAAGATTATTTTGAGAGTCAGATAGTCTTAGACCATCATTATTGAAAAACCTCTAAAATGTCTAGAATAAAATTGGAAGTGCGCGTGGGACGCATGCACTACAATTTTTATAGAAGTTGATGGGATCAACTATTATATAGAGCTAAATCACTATTTTGCCTTTAAGAATCTTGTGGGTAATAGAAGAAATTGCGCGTTGTTTTTGTAACGCAAAGATTAATTGCTCCTATATTTTGAGGTTGAGCATTATAATCCTAAAGCAATTTAGATTACTCATAGATAAGAACATACTCTCTAACACTTGCTAGTATGTCTGGCGAGTAAGGATATTAAAATCTTAGTGTGCAAGCATGTTGAGGACATTCTTGATTGGCACATTCATTTTTTTAAAGATTCTATCAGTGCACCTTTATGTGGTATTAGCACTGGTAATCTTGCTCAAGTTTTATTTCTCTCTAGCGAGAACAAATAGGTTCTTGTAGATATATAAACTTTGGAGTACCCCTTGAGAGTAATACCAAGCACCTTGGAGGTTTGCATAGTAACTGTGGCAAAAGTCTGAATAATTAGGTATGACTTATCTAAACCTAAACTACAAATATTGCTCGTGGTTGCACTGGTGCAAGATAGGTTTTAGGTTAAGATAATTTCTCGCAAAGTTTTTTCTTTTTCTCTCCTATAGTGGATTGAAGAATATGAAAAATATTGAGTATACAAGAAATAAAGATATATCACTAGTTAGTAGCTAAAACGTCACATATTGCATTTGTTGCACTAAACGATGTTTTTATTAGTGCTTTTAATGCGGTGAAGTCTATACCTAATTTGTTTTAAGACTTATTGAAAGTAGTGGTGATAGTGAGAATTACTAGATGTTTGGAAGTTGGATGGTCACTCATTGACTCAGTGGTATTATTTCTCGGGTGGGGAAATGATATACTAATATATGCCATAGAGGCATAGGATGATGGGTGTGAAGCTTGAGAAATTGAAGATTTTTTCGCTAATGAGATCCCTCTCCTTGGTTTAGAAGAGTCAAAGAGAAAAGACAATATGAGCATTTTCTATGTGAAAGTTCCTATACATGCACACTAAGGACTTAGATAATAAAAATATTGTTTCATCATATAAATGCGATCCAAAATTTGTTTTTAGGAAAATATATTTTTCAGTTAAAATATTTTCAAAATCGCAATCGTATGAGTTATATGATGAGAACAATTATCTCGCAGTTTATTGACTTGCTGAGAATGGTGTTATGGCGCAAAGCAGTTGTTACATCACACTTGGGTTGATGTAATATGGAGTTGCGGCCGTAATTCTTATTTGTCGTTCTTAGATCGAGTTCATTCGCTTTTGAGAAAGGCTGAGTGATTATTTTGTGCAAACGTGAATTCTATTAAAAATCTAGAGGATTTAAACTTGATCATTTTTTGGTTGAGTCAAGTAAATTACTCGTATTTTCGGCGAGGGTGGGGAATTGTGGATTTTTTGTAACACTTATTTTTTGAAAAGAACGTTTTCATCACGTTTCATTCCACATTACCGTAACCAAAATATTTTGAAATTCTTTTTATATAAGATCGCCGAAAATAGTGGGAGTAATTCAACAACTAATGGGAGTATACCTTTGAGTTTGAGTTAAGGTGTACCATTAGTGATAGTGACTCCCAAAAGTTATAGACTATAAGGATCCTCATAAATAGCGTGGTAGCTTTATATCAATATTCTTTCGTCGTTTAGAGACTAGAAGAGAATATTTATAATATGGCTCCGCTAAAGGTATTGAATTCACATAGTATGAATCCCAACATAGAATCTTAGATTCGCTTCACTTATATGATCCAACCTGGGGTTGTTGATCTAATTGACAAAGGAAAAGTGGAGTTGATAGAGGTATAGATCCATCTCTTGGCACTAATTGAGTTGCATTTAGATAGCTATTGATCGCATATTTATTGAAACTTTTCTTAAATGTGTTAAATAGCTGATTCTCATAGGAGAATTAGATAGTACGCATGATTGTTGCTAGTACCATTTTGGTATAGAAAGCGAATGAATGCTGCTAGTGCTGTTTACATGCGGCCTAAACAAACCATCTATTCAAAGATACCCAATGTACCTAGTCGTTTTTTTTATTAAACGACATATTGAATAAAATGGGGTTCTTTGAACGTTGTTGACAATATTAGATAAGTGTCATTATAAGAGATATTGCGAACTGGTTATCTTAGATAATTAATTGTCGCCTAATAAGAGGTTTTCCATACTTTGAGGTGATGGACATGGGTTTGTGAAAAGAAGCTCGGATTTCATGTCTTGTGAGACTGTTTTTTAGGAAAACAGTTTCTAGGAGCTCTTGTTCAAAATCCATAGACAATTAATGAGATGGAAAATACTAAAGAATATAGTTTTGCCTATACTGTTTGATGTTTCCATTATGGTTTGCTCATGGGAGTTAGAGGTTAAGTTTTTTTGTTAGAGGGTAAATATGGCTTACTTGGTTAAGTGAGTTTGTGATGCCATTGTCGTTAATAGTAACGACTAGACTATTATGATTGTCTTTGGGAGCAAAGGCCCTAATCGCTTTACCCTTAATGAAAAATTAATAATGGTTATCTCACATGCTTTTGTTGAGTGCAAGAGATTTAAATGAAACATTGAAGTCGCAAATTAAGTTTGCTGAATAACATTTGTGGTCACTTTGTAGATTCTTAAAAATCGCAGTTAGACTTGCTGACTAGAATCTACGGCTTATATTGTGAGTTTGACCTAAATGAGATTCGCGATGAGTCATCGCTAACTTCATGATTGTGCAAATGACTTTTACATGTAAAAGTTGAGTCTCTTGGTACGAGCATGTTTTGGAAAGTTATTATACATTAGAATGCGCATGGAGAGAAATGATCATTAAACACCACTTGAGAGTTGTGGTTTAATAATTTGTTGTTGACCATGTGATTTCTTTGTACCTCACGGTATTGCTCATCATGCACATGATACTGATGTGTTCTATAATCATGTGGCGTGATTGGAAGCATTCTTTGGTATGCACACACATTCACCATAAATTTAGGAGTTATGGTGAAAAAGGTATATTGACAGGCTTAGATCGGCTTACTCACACAAGCGATCGCCTTTGGCGCTACAAAGAGGTAGCGAGCAAAGATGAGACAATGTGTTACTCGGTACTTGTTCGGAGAGGGATAAGTTGGAAAACACAAAAGATATGTCGCCTTAGTGGGAGCTAAGATGAGGTCTAAGGACCGTGCATGGTTACCCACATACCATGTAGCCTGTGGTTTAGCCAGATGCGAGATCCTCTTTGGCGCTTTGGATAGCGAGCAAATAGAGGGACTCGGGTTAGGCGCTGAGATAGCGAATAGACTAAGATCTGTACGGTGAATTGAGAATAGATATACACTCCTTCTTTGGAAAGAGAACTCCACCGTAACATGTATTTCATACTACATGTGCTTTTGCGACTAACAGTAGAGGTGAGTGATTGGTTCCCTGCTTCCTCACCGTGTGAGTTCTATAGGTTATAATTAATGACCTTAATTTATTTATGCCCTTAGGAGACCTTTGACTATGTCACGAGGTTGATGTTTTAGTGTCTGCTACTTTGGCATGTTATCTATGGCTATGAATGATGCGGTCTAAAGAGGCATTGCTGGGAAAACGACTAAACTGAAACTAAATGACATGAGCGCGAATGGAAGACTATTTGGTAACACATCAATAATGGTGTGTACTCATTGCCGGCAAGTTATGTTGCTTCCTGGGAGTTGCAATATAGCTGTGAGTATATCATGTTTTATGGAGATTGAGCATTGCTCTGAGTCATTTGGACTCGAGAGGGATTAGGGATGCTTAGTCTGATGTGACCAAATGAGTCGAGGCATAACGAGACACTTTTAGGGATGTTGCTATGCTAGTCTTCTCTAGGAGAGCTTTGGTATAGTGCTCCCATTTTTCTTTTACAGATGTGCTCGATGGTCGCAGGGCCTATTTGTCAGTATGAACAAGAATGAGAACATATTGAGGGATGCAGACCTGGGGTCTTGCCCACTATGTGTGAGTGGGAGATGTAAGAAAGGGGCACCCATAGTAGGCACCCCTTCACCTTCTCTTGGTGGTTATGAAGTGGTTCTTAAACCACTTCATGAGACTTGATGAATGGCTATTAAGGGCCCCTTTGGATTATACAAGCATCACAAACAAGAAATCTCTCTCTCAAATGGTTCTCTCTAGTCCCAGCATTTAGGCTGTGGAATATGTGGGTGTTGCTCTGGTATTGCTACGTAGCACACTCCACCATCGATACGGGAGATTCCGGATGAACGACGACGACGAAGAAGAAGAATCTGTGGAACAACCGCACTAGATCCTAGATATTTACGATGAGGTAATATCGCTTCCGCTGTGTACTTTGATATAGTATTTCTAAAAGTTATGAATATATTAAAAAATAAGTAATATCTATTATTAATTTAAATATTTATAAATATATTTAAATTTCAAAATTTATTTTTTCTACTTTATCGAAATTAATATTATTCAATATTCTTAAAAATATCAATTTTTTTTATTAAAGTATATTATTCTAATTATTAATTATATATTATTCTATATATTAGAAAACTCGAATTATTTTATTGTAATTATATATTAGAATAAAATTTAACTTAGAAATATATAAAATTTTATTCTAGAAAATTCTGGACGTTATATTTTTTTCCAATTTATTAGTTTCAAAAAATCTAATAAAACTTTTGCTTGTTGAAAACCAGTTGGTCCAATAAAATTTACATTGTTCAATTTATTTATTTAATACATAAAATTTGAATAAAATATTATTATATTATTTTTTAATATTATTATTATTTTAAAATTTAAAAAAATTAAATTATTTATTATATTTTGTATAAAAATTATAATGATGAGATAATGTGAAACCGTTCTTATATCTAAACGAAGTATAAATAATGCTGTAAGCCTCCACAATGGCATGTTTGTGGCCTGTCTTTGTGCTTTCTTTTGGTGCTTGCCTATTTCTTACTGTACTTCTTTGGTGTTGTTCAGGAGGATTTGCAAAATTGCAAAGGCCTGGTGCACCTGGTATTAGTAATCTTCAAGCTTTCCTGTTAACAACAAGATAACGGTGCTCTCTCTACTCCACCGACACAAATAGGATAGAGAGCATATGGTCCGAACAGATGGATGGAATTTGAGTGGATGAAGCCAAGAAAACAATGGCGGCTACCTTGGTATATTGTTTCCTTGTTACACGGATTCGTTGAATAAAATATTATTAGAATATAATTTTTATTTTAAGATTTGAAAATGTTAAATTGTTTATTATATTTTATATGAAAGTTTGAGAAAGTTGTAATAATTATATAAGATGAGATGAAATTTTCATAAGCAAACCAAAGCAAACCGTATATTTGAAGATGGCTGCTAAGATTTGCATACATTTCAAGTTAAAACCATTTCTACGGTGCAAATTGATAGTGCAACAGTTGAAAGACAGGTTAACTTGAGAAACTTTGATACGTCTCCCACGTGTGCTCTGATACTAATCCCCACATTGGCAAAATACTATTGGAATTATTGGACTGGTTCTCTTTTCCTCAGAAAGTCATGCAAATGTTCGAGGAATCTGACTTTTGTGAATCCATATCCATAGAGAATATAAAAGATAGGGTAATGACTTTTGTGTAGTGTTTGCTTTAAGTAATGGGAAGTGCGAACATTACCGAAGGAAACAATGGCAAAGTCCTACGCAAATCTCAGTCTTTTGATTATTTTAGGCGCTCAGTTGCAACTGAAGTGACCCACACGACGTGAAGTTGTATTTTGAAGACAAATCATAAACCTTGGGCCAAACGGAGTCATTTTTTTTTTTTTGTAGAACCACGCAAGAGTAGAGTGATAATATGTGATACGATCTATGAATTCAATACGAATACGATACAAAATTAGTAGGTTTGGATTTGATATTAACGTGTTCAGATCAAAACTGATTGACTTGTTAAAATACGATTTATAAACGGGTCAATATTGATATTGATATTTCTCAATATATAAACGAGTCAATATTGTTAAGTTGTAATATTGATATTTCTCAATATGTTTAAGTTTTTATTTTTTTTAACTGTTGAGATTGTAATTTTATACCTATGCTCATATTTGTTATTGTATGGTTTGTAATATTTGTTTTATTATATGTTAAAATTTGAAAAATATTGATATATATCTTTTAAGATATTGTGGTTACTAATAAATATAGATTTTAAATTTTATGTAAAATTATATTAATCAGGTCAAATGAGTTATGCGTTTTAGTTCAACCTATTTATATGAAACAAACGAATTTAAATAAGTCATGTCGTGCTAACATATTTTTAATAAATTATTAAACGGATCAAAATGCGGGATGACACGACCCGATTCGTTATATAAATAGGTTGTGTTAAGATTTAAAAATTTGACACGCTTAACTTAACGAATTGGGTTCAAATTGATCTATATAGTAGGATATTCATTATTTGTCACGACACGAATATGATCCGAAAATACGATTTGACAGCCCTACGTAAGAGAGAGTATATTTATTTCTTCGATTTTAATTTGTATTAAAGATACCTTCTAAAATGACAGTGTCTCTCCATTTTGTTCTTGATCTTGTTTTTTTGGTTTTTCCCATTTTCCATTGTGTTTCCTATGCTACTCGTCCCATTTTTCGCTTGCATTGCGTCGCGTCGCGTTTCATTTTGGGCAGACGTGCGGGAAATATAAAAGACAAACAGGGAGAGAGAGGGTTTGGGAGGTTTTCCATTCTGCAACAGAAAAAAGGTTTTCTTTCAGGAATTTGGTTTCACTCCTTTTTCATTGTGGAATTTGATTAACAATGATCCCAACTACACTTTTTCCTTTTTAACCAACCCCACGCGCTAACGGCGTGAAATCTCTCTCTCTCTCTCTCTCTCTGTTTTCTTTCTTCTTTTTTGTTTCTTTCTGGGTTTCTCTGAATTCTTGATTGGCGGGGTTGCATTGTAATTTGTAATAGCAGCGTACAACTTTTTCTTCATGGGTGAAGTTCAAGTCTTGGTGGAAGATCGCCTCTCCACCGCTTCACCGCCGTTGCCGGCGTCGAACCCTGATCCGGGGTCCATTGCTGCGGAGTCTTTGGACGCTGCGGAGCGAGTCAGCCGCGAGATAGTATCCAGTATTCACCCCACTTTGGCCGCCGACCACAAGAGGAAGGGGGTCATTGAATATGTCCAAGGGCTCGTCAGGTCTTGCATTGGATGTGAGGTGCATCATCTACGTACACATAAATATTGCTGGGTTTTTGTTCCTTATCAATTCTTTTATCTGGGTTTCTCATGGTTTGCGAGTCATGCATGGTGGAGAAACTGTTAGTTTTTGGATCGCATGCAGTCGGTGCTTTATAATGTGGGTTTTGCTTGTAGTTTATTGTGTATGTACTGGTTTGCAACGGAACGCCCTTGAGAAGCTTGCTGATTTTGGCTGCTTTAATATCTTGCATCGTTCTTAGTGATCCGGTGGACAATAATGCAATTGTGCCTGTGGCATGCGCTCGTCTTGAAGCTATAATCTCGATTGCAGTGATGTTGGGTTGTGGTTACAGGTTCTTGGTATTTGTATTTGTATTTGGACTTGAGGTATATAGAGTTGAGGGTGTCATTTTTCTATGATTACATGTTACGTATGAGTGATACGCAGTAAACCCTGAGAGTTCGAATGAACTTTTGGAATGATAGGAACAAGAATGGAGTCAGTAGAGGAGACAGTAATCAAGGCTATAATTAAATCTGGGGTTACAATGATCGTGGAGTTGGCCACTTGAGTTCTGTTGGAATGTCAGATGGCTTATATATAAATGGGGGTTTTAGATCATATTTGAGATAGTTGAATTTATATACCTTTAGTAATTTAGAGAACCTGCACCATTGGAATGAACTGTGTTATCTCGAGAATGTTGACAGATCCTTCCCATTGATGCAAGATTAGGATTCTTTAAATAAAAATCTTGTTACTGATAAAAAAAAATGACATTTTTTTTTTTACAATTGATGCAACATTAATAATTGTTGCTCTATTTCATTGAAGCATTACAAGTTGAGTGTTGAACTTGAGTGCTTATTTTACAGGTCTTCCCATATGGATCAGTTCCACTAAAAACTTATCTTCCTGATGGAGATATTGATTTGACAGCCATTAGCTGTCCAAACATTGAGGATTCCTTGGTATCTGATGTTTATACCGTTCTGAAGGGAGAAGAACATAATGAAGCTGCCCCTTATGAAGTGAAGGATGTTCATTCAATTCATGCTGAGGTTCTATTCGCCTTATCCACTAATCCATGTTTAATGTAAAATTTTTTTGGCTGATTGGTCCTTGTGTCATTATGCTTGTGGTTGAGGTTTTCATGCCTTGTAATTTCAAATTATTTATTGAAGTACTCCTTTGTTAGGACTAGAAGTTGATGTTATTTGCATGGGTGATATCTTATGTAACTATATATATATATTGTTATTTTTATGATAAACAAATTATTAATTGCTCCCTCCTATAATGGTGGCAGGTTAAGCTCGTGAAATGCATTGTACAGAATATTGTGGTTGATATATCTTTCAATCAGTTAGGAGGACTATGTACACTTTGTTTTCTTGAACAGGTATGAACAAAGGAAGCCTTATGTAAGATCTTAAATGGGACTCCATGCTCTGTCATGATATCTTATGCTGCTGGGTAACTGATCATATTTCATAACAAGTACTTTTTTTACCAGTAGCCATAGCTTTTGAGATGAATTTACTCGGTATGTAATGTATATCAATGCCTCTAAATACCATGGTTAACTTCAGTTGCATTTTTTTGGCATGCCTGCAGGGATTCAAAAAAAGGCATGCATACTGATGATGATTCCATTACATTCTAATGGATGATTTTTCTTTTTGTGATTTTACGTCTTCATACAATATGGAATATGGAGTAGACCAAGTGCTGCCTTTCGGAAGTTTCACATTTCTAATGCTGCTTGTTATGCAGGTCGATCGCCTTGTTGGTAAAGATCATCTCTTTAAACGCAGTGTTATTCTGATAAAAGCTTGGTGCTATTATGAAAGTCGTCTTCTCGGTGCCCATCATAATTTGATTTCAACATATGCTTTGGAGACATTGATCGTCTATATTTTCCATCTATTTCATTCTTCACTAAATGGACCTTTAGCAGTGAGTACTCCTACAAATTAAAATTGAATTTCTTGCTCGATGCATATATTAGATCAAGTACTTATTTGTGTTTACTCTTTTTGTAATAGGTTCTCTATAGATTTTTAGATTACTTCGGCAAATTTGACTGGGAAAATTATTGCATCAGTTTGAGTGGACCGGTTTGTAAATCTTCTCTACCTGATATTATAGGTGAGCAGTCTGGCTTTGTCTTTGCCATGTTGCCTTCATTGTTGTTTTATTGATCTCTCTCTCTCTCTCTCCCCCCTCCCAGTTGAGGCACCAAAAGATGGGGGAGATGATCTATTTCTTAGTGAAGAATTCCTTAGAAACTGTGTCGAGAGGTTCTCAGTGCCAACGAGGGGGCTTGAAACTAATTCAAAGGCATTTCCCCAGAAGCATCTTAACATAATTGATCCACTCAAAGAAAACAACAACCTTGGGCGTAGTGTCAATAGAGGTATGAATGGAGCACATTTGTCTACATGTTGGCATTGCTGTTGTTATCTTTCTCTTTGTGAACGCTTTGTTCCAGCACACACTCATGGATTTTATGCCAGGTAATTTCTATCGAATACGTAGTGCTCTTAAATATGGGGCACGCAAGCTTGGACACATTCTCTTGTTGCCGAGAGAAAGAATAGCAAATGAGCTCCACATGTTCTTTTCAAACACATTGGATAGGCATGGAAGAACTTGGAATGAAATGCACAGTCCTTCCCTGGCATCTGGTGCTATAGGTTCTGACCTTCCATTCTTTTCATTACGCCCTGTATTGTGTTCTGAAAAAAAGCTGGTTTTAGAATCCACTTTTGGTTTCAACAATGACAAGATATCAGGTGTTGAAGTTGAGTCTGGAATTAGACATGGGCCGGAAAGAAACTTACGGGGAGTGGTTTCCTCTGAGCTAGTGCCAGAGTTGGACTGCCCTGTGAACAGAAACGCCAATTTAGGGTCTCGTTATGCTGGAAATGATAAGGAGCTTGTGAACTCTGGAACTCTGGGTTTGGGAATTTCAAATGCCTCATCAGATTATTTGCCGCTGAAAAGCAAGTCAGTTACATTGGTCTTAGGGAACTATGACCGTGCAACACATTTTAATAATTTGGCCTTGTTTAGAAAGAATGGGAAGATCAAAAATTGGAATCCTTGCTGGAAGATGCCTGCAAACTCTGTCATAGGTGATGAGATGGGCTCTGCTTTACAGCCTGAAGTCAAAGAGGACTATTTAGCAGGTAGCAATTTATTCTGCTCATGTATAAATCAAGGGGGTGTGGGATCTCCATGTTCAGTCATTTCCAGGTTGGTCTCTAATGTGTCCCCCTGTAATAGAAATAGATGTATTGCTGGAGTTCTTGGAAGCTCAGAAGCTTTGAAATGCTTTCTGGACCTTAATGGTGATTACGATAGTCACCTTAGGAGCCTGCAATATGGTCAGCTTTGCAATGGGTATGCTGTGTCTCCACCTCTACTGCCCAGTCCTTCAACATCGACTCGGTGTATTAATATTTCATGGGAAACAGTTCGTGAATCACCATGGATCAAGGGGGATTTTCACGCTCAAAAGAAGAAAAATGGTGTTGCTTTGGGACCGGGAGTTTACCCTACGAGTCATCCCACTTTTTCTTGTGCTACGTATGGTCTAGAAGAAAAGAAAAAACGCCAGGGAACTGGCACATACTTCCCGAATGCGGTATTTCCATTCAAAATTGTATATCTGGGATTTGTTTTCAGTTGAATTGTTTACTTGGCTATTTGCTGGTCCAGCTTTTCCTTCATGGGCTTTGTAATCTCATATTTATCTTGTGTTTTGCAGAATTATCATTATAGGGGCGGGCAAGTGCCCCAAAATGGAAGGAATTACACAGTGGAGGCTCATGGTCAGTTGCAAAGATGCACTCATAACAATGGATTGGCTCCAGCTCCACAAGAGCTGAACATGTCTGTTGAAGGCAGCCATAAGCTTTCACATGATGAGTTCCCCGTTCTGGGCCACAGGAACTCTGGATCATTAGATTCCCACCAATCTCACCTTTCCAAACGGTGGTCCTCCAATGCCAATGGCTTATCTTGCCAATCCGATAAACTTGAATCTGGGTCTCTTTGCCCTTGGTCTTTGGGAGCACCTTTGCCAGAAAGGAGCAGTCAGCAGGAGTCATGCATTTCACACTCGCAGGGCTCTGCTTCAAGCCCTGTGGTTCCAGCCGTCCAGAGTCCTAAACTACAATCGGAAACTAATGAAGAAAGGTAATATTACTCTTTTGAACTTTCAAGTAACACAGTTAGAAGATTCTATTTCCTTTAAGGAGCTGTCCAAAGTTCGCTCTGTGAATGTGTTTCCAGGGCAGAAGTGCAGTTGTATCATCTGAAAGACGAAGATGATTTCCCCCCACTCTCCCACTGTGTCCCTTTGGAAGGATAGTCAGTACTTTAGATTAATGGAGATGGAAGCACAGTCAGCACGTAGATGAATTGAGATAGGACAGTCAAAAGACATAGAAGACAGCGAGAATAACCATAGATGCTTACCTCCCCTTGTTGGTATGATGTGCAAAAATTCACTCTCTACATTCTTCTGGCACCTGCATCCAGGTTTGTTTGCCTTGATTGATTAGGTGTATGTACCAGGTGATGCTTGCCTGAGTTTTGTTTCCTTTTTAAATGATTGTAGTTAGTTACCTTATCTGCCATTACAGGGAAAAAAAATAGCTTAGATATTTGTTACGGAAAGTATATACATGATGAATTTTTTGAATTTTGGATGTATGAATTTGATTGGGTTTCTTCTTCGATATGTGTGTATGTAAATACGCGTGACTTGTACAAAATCTTTCATGAAGCCTTTGCTGCTGGGCTCTCATGGACACCGGCAAAAGTAGACACTTTGAACTGCACAATCGATTGGAAAATGGGGAACATGCTGCTATATCCGATATATTAAAATTTACAGCAGTAATATATTAAAATAGAGAAATGATATTTGCAATCATAAAGTGTGTAAATCTCATGCAATCTCTTTGAAAAAAGTGAGTAAATCTGAGACTAATATTAAAAAATTAATTTTTTAAAAGTGGACTTTATTTTTTTTCAAAAAGAGTGGGCTGAGCTTATACATCCTAGACTGTATTTAGCATTACTCATTAAAATAAGATGTTTAGAAATTACTAGAGCAGGAGGGTGAATAGACAAATTCAAGAGCAGGAGAGGATGATCCAAGGTGGTTGAACTCGTAAGCTCCCTGACCAATTTCGATTGACATGGTATTATATGCTTATCTAGATGCAATGGAAACGTTAACTGATCAATATAGACAAGGAATATGCTTTCCGGAAAGGGAAAAAGCAGAAGAAGAAGAAGAAGAAGAAAACATTATAACTATGTGTTTTAGCCATTTCCGCAAGAGCAGTGACCATGAAACATACAACCTCGAAGTTATTTAATCCAACTATTTTTATTTTTATGTGTTTTTTAGGGACCAAAATAGATAAAAGAGTGAAAAATTCAATGAATCAGAGGGTGGATCTTTTCTTTTAACATTTTTGGATCTTATTTTCTCATATAGATTTCTTGTTTTCATTCATCAAAGTGGGTTCCAGGTGGTGTATGTTTCCAACATTATTCATCATTGTCAGATATTTGATTTCATTACTAATCATATATAGTTTGATCTATTCACTTGTTTTGTGTACTTTTTCTTACCAATTATTCCACAAAAACATTATCTTCTTTTAATCCCACTAAGCAAACTATTCTCCAATATATATATATATATATATATATATATATATATATATCAGTCAAGTTCATATGATTGATGCATACAAAAGAAAACTAATTTAAGTCAATTTTTCGGAGGCATTATTGTACCTTAATATATGGTGTCACAACACCATCAAGACTTTTTCTAAACCACTAATTAATTGGCCAAATCCATTTCACCTCATGTCCATTTCATTCTACTATTCCTCCACGTTAATTAATCATGCAATTATCTTTATTTGATTTCCACCAGAACTTGATTGCATGCCAATATTATTATTATGCTCTCTCTATTCTTTTTGTTTATATTCTTTTTAACGTGTTCCTAAATCTTTGGGTATTGGACAATGTTAACCCTTATATTAGAAGAAGGAAAATACTATTTTGCCCACTTTGTTTGACCGCCCAAATAGAATAAGGGTGAGGCTACTATGCCGCCTAGCTTTTACTGCTGGGCGTACTGCCCAGACGTTTTTTCATGTAGATGGTACGTGGTGTAAAAACTTAATTTCATATTATTCATAGAGGAAATTATTTACAAATTGGTAATAATTTAATGTTAATTAATAGACATACTTTTATGCTAATAATTTATTCAATATATTAATAAATCAGCATGTAAATATAATTTTTTTCTTGTGTTATATAAAGATAAGGCTAATTTTTATTGAATTGCTTGTATCATCAAATAATTAAAGACGTGCTTACATTATTATCGTGGATGAAACCAACTAATTATTTTCCTAATAAAATATTTTTTAGTTAATCTATCAAATTTGTACACTAACAAGGCCAAATGGCAAGTGGCACATATAAATTAATCACGGTCAACTCAATAATTTCACTCATTAATATTTTTAATCGAGAAAGGACATGAGATATATATATCGTGAATACATATATCCAGCTTTTTAATTAATAATCTTACTAAATTAAATGATCCAATAATTCTGAAAAGAGAAATATATCGTATATAACAGCTAACGTTGCGCATGTTTTGATTTTTACACTGAATTCTGCATGACCATTTATTTCGTGTCCATCTGTTTTTGTATTCAACTAGCCAATTCGGTCATAAATTAGCTTGATGAATAAAAGGTCTCGGATCACACAAACATGACTTATATATATATATATATATATATATATATATATAGTAATGCTATTTTATCCTCTAATTTATACCACTTAGGTTACTCTCTTGATATGGTGCCACATAACTTATTAAAAAAATATATATTCAAAACAAAATAACATTGGTGTAAAGGGGCTGCAAAACATAAAATAGCAAGAGAAAAATTTGATTCAAGGCACGTAATAATATCGCTTTCTTTAAAACAAAATTCGCCTCCACCAATAACAGTATGCACAGTTTATAAGCAAATTTACATCCTAGATATAATAAAATTCAGAACAAGTTTGTTTGTCTAATTACTCTTTCCATAAATTCTCCATTTCTAAAATTATTCATAACTTCTAAATAAACCCAAAAAATAATATTAATAATAAATATATTATTTTGAAAATATTTCCAATTCAACAAATTATAGCACTACAAAAAGTAAAACCCTAGATTAATTCCTCTACTCTTTTATGCTTGTGTTTTTAAATTTTTTTATTTTTTAATAAGACACGTCACCATAATGTGGTGTCATATCAATGAATAAAATGAGTGATATAAATTAAGAATACGGTAGTATTTCTCGCGCTCTCGCGTGTGTGTATATATATATATAAACAAAATGAAGATAAGAACAAAGTAAGTGAATGTATTCTTTCAACAAATTTCAATGCATAAAAAGATAACGGACAAGACATTTGAAAAAGAAGAGATCACATCTTTGTCAACCCACTACTTCATGGCCGGGTAAATGAAATTGGATGGCTCCATTTGATGTGCTTCGCTGATTCTATCATCCAAACCTTGTGGGCGGCTTGTCTAATCCTAGTTTGAGCCGCATCTTAATTAGCTCATGAGTTTGGAAATTCCGAGTTTATATAGCCAATTATTACATTAATCATAATTTAAAAATATAAAAGAAGAAGGTGGAGAAGTTGGACTAATATAAAAATAAAATAAATCAATTTCAAACGATCTCTTCTCTTTAATCTTTTGTTAAATCAAGAGAAGAGCCGTCTTTATTAATGATTTTGTCTACATTTAGATGCTGCACTGCAATAATTTTGAATGATAAATAAAATAGGAATGCTAGATATCGTCGTATTAAAAAAATAATTTTTCATGTAGATCTTAAATTTATCCATTTTAAAGAGTATGTGAAGTTTGTAAATCTTATACATCCTAAATATATCATTTGTGTAAATAAAAAGACTCCTCACTTCTTCTCATCGTACTCGACATAATAGAAAACAGACAAAAGGGAGAAAATGTGTCAAAACATGCCAAAAAATCGATCGACTCGTGCACAAAATGAAAATTCTTAAACTTAAAAAAGGCTAAAGAGCAGTAAGAAAATAATAATGCATGCATATTGCATGCTAACTTGCACGTAACGTTTCTGTAATTGTTAACAAAATAATATGTCATCATGGTGATTAGAGATTAAAGAAAATAGCCAGCTAGCTTGTACTAATTAAACTAGTTTGAAGATCAGAGTAATAAGACAACATCAGCAGATGGGATAAATAATACACAATATTTAAACTAGTTGTACTGTACAATAGTTTTGATTATTTGAACACAATATTTTATCTTTTAAGTTTTGAAAATATCTACTTAAATGAATAGTAAATAAACAATATAAAACTAATATAAATAGTACATAAACAGTGCCAAAACTAACATAAACAATACGTGAATAGTGCATGAACAATATATGAACAGTAAAACTGATGTGAACAGTGTATAAACAGTGCACAATTTGGGTACTCTATAAAATAGTGGGACCCACACCTTTTCAAATCCCAAAAATTACAAATTAAAAATTATATCATCTCATTTCACTATCCAAACAAACATTTATTTTACAAATTATTTCATCTCATCTCATTTGAACTGTGTATTCAAACGAGACTTTAATATTTAATATGTTAAGATAAAAAAAAAAGTAGATAACACTTTGGGTTAAAGTTAAATAATTGAGGATCATATCAAAGCTGAATGCCGTATAGAGTAGGGATGTCAAATCGTGTTAACGGGTCGTATTCACTATGAGAAAATATATTTGCAACCGTGAATTGTGCAACCGTCGCGTAATCGCTTTGAAAAAAGTGAATAAAACATGGAACCCACATGAAAAAAATTAATATTTTAATAGTGGATCCCACTCTTTTTCAAAGCGATTACGCGGCGTTTACGCACTTCACAGTTGTATGTAAAACTACTCTTATACTATATGGGTCAATCCTAACCCGACCCGTTAAGCTTATCGTGTCAAAATCTCAAACCCTAACATAACCCATTAATATAACGGGTCGTGTCGTGTCAATCCGTTTTGACCCGTTTATATAAATGGGTTGAACAGACCCGAAATTAACCCGTTTGACCTAGTTAAGTTTAATATAATTTTATATAAATGTAAAAATCACAATATCTATAAAAAAATATAAAACTAACTACAAATTTAAAATTACAATCCAAATAATAAAAATATCGAAATTAAAAACCTAACAATTTTATTTTTAGGTATAAGGGTGTAATTGTAACTTTAACTTTCTTAACGGGTTGAAACGGGTTGATCCGTTATCAAGTCGTTAAGTAATCGTGTCTTAACGGGCCAACCTGTTTTGACCCAAACCCGTTAAGGCTAAATCCTAACCTGCTTTTATCATGTCGTGTTTGTATTGGGTTAACGGGTCGTGTCAAATATTGCCACCCCTAGTATAGAGTCCGTTGATTCATGTTTTTCAAGAGATTGTCTATTATGTTTGAGTCTATCATTTAACGTTACATCAAGAAAAGTTGAGAGAATGATAATAAAAAAAATGATAAATAGATATTTCCTTTCCAAGAATAAGCAATAAAAAGTAGAGATACAAGACAAATATTCTTCAAACTTTTATTTGAATTTAAGAGTATTAATTATGAAAGAAATATGAAACGAGTCTTACAATATTTATTAATTATTATTTGTATGTCTATCTAACAACAATAAATGAGTAATAATATTATAAAATTTTAATTATATGTATATCTATCTTCCCTTGAACCTTTGTAATTTTTTTGTTACGAATTTCAAAATAGTTTTCAAAAAGTGTTACAATCGTAAAAAAATTTTATAAAATTAAATTTATAAATTAATAGAACTTTATATAATTGATTAGATCTATTTAATAATAAAAATAATTTTATAATTTGATATATCACATTAAATTATTTCAATTTATAAATTTAATTTTATCGAATCGGGAAAGCAATTATCTTTTCTAATATTCAAAACAGTTGAAGCACGTAATAAAAAACTCTCAGCGTGGCAAAGCTGGGTCGAGCCAGCCATGGTGGTCATGCACTCGGTATCAAAGTCAAGCTTGACAGACAATCAAAGATGGAACAGAAAACCTTGTTATTTATGTCTACAACCTCTATGCGATATACATATGTAAGCATCCTCCAACAACAGTAAACATCATATGACGCAAACATTGGATCTGAAGACGCAGCCGCCGCCACCACCACCACAGCATATATACAGTTCCATCTCTCCTTGTATTTATATGCACAAAGCCCCCTCAAATCCCCTCAAATCCCCTCGACATTCCCAAGTCCCAACCTTTTTTCGATCCATTTACTTTGTGTCTCAGCTTCTAAATTCCCTTCTCTCCCAAATCCCCATTTGCTCTCTTCCTTTCTAATCTTTTGTTCTCTTTTGGGGGCTTTCCTTGAACTTTCACCCACAAAATGATACCAACAAAGCATGGATACGGATTCTTCAAGTTCCGTGGTGTCCTTACAGTCCTTCAATCTTAGCACTCTTTCTGCTCTTTGATTGCCTAAACCCCACAGTTATTGTTTCTTGCACTCAATCTAACATTCAAAGGACAAAATCTAAAAATCCCACTTCCCCAAAAGTGCAAATACCCTTTGCTCCTATCCCATTTTTTGCCACTTCAACCTTTTCTAGGAACAACAAACATTTCACTTTCCTTTGTCAACTCGTTCGCCCCTCATCTTCGTGGTCTCTCTATTTTCTCCTTCTTTCTTCTTTTCCAAAAAGAAACAGAAAATCGTATATACCATTCTAAATGGTTCCTAACAACTACGACTTCTCACGTGCGGTTGTGGAGATGGCATGGATTATGCTGAGGATTGACTACTCGAGGCTTTTCTGGCTCCTCTTTGGTGTCTTCTCCTACGAAAACCACGAGGGAAAGCCGCGGATTTAGAGCACGTTTACTTCCATCAAAGTCCAATACTCCTAATTTCTCTTAATTAGTCTTAATTCCTTGAAGCCTAGGAATTTTAATTCCCGCCATAGTTTAGCTGGCAAGCTAGGCACATGCAGTGCTTGGACAACGAGGTTGGCGGCCCAAACATGTATCGGAAGCATTTTGGAGAACGCACCCACGATGCCAAATCGGAAAATGGATACGTTGAAACCGATCCCACTGGTCGTTACAGCAGAGTAAGCCAAGCTTCAACCTCTTTATATACATCTTTGGACTGCATATATTATATGTGTGTGTTTAATATTTATGGTTCATTCAAATTGATGAAATCTTTCTTCCTTTCTTTTGGATGAATAAATGAAACAGCTTTTAGCCAAATTGTTGATTTCTGCATCTGTTGAATTGAGGGAACATTTCAATAATCTGAGTAATATATATCAAAAGAAGCTATAAAGTTTACATTTTTTGTAGAAGGTAAAACCATTTTTTAATACTCTCTTCTTATCAAATGGGCTTTGTTTACTTTGTCGAATCCTAGGAAGTTTCATTGTTTAGTGGCAGCAAGTTTTGTTGTTTAGCTTTTCGGAACAACTACAGAGACATTTTCTGAAGCCCCAGTTGTAATAAATTACTGCTAAAAATTGTTCCTCCCCCTCCCCCACCCCTCTCTTTCCTTTTTCCCTTTTATTACATGGCCTATTGGTTTACCAATATCATATATTATCGTTGACTGTCTTCAATATGCGGACACTAATGTTATTATTTGAAGGGTTCCTATGCTTGTGACATGTTTGTCCATATGCGGTAACTAATATTTTTTGTGGGTCTAGTTGCTTCGGGTGAAAATTAAGGGGTAGATGACTGTTCTGAGCAACAGTAATTAAGTTCACTTTATTTAAAGTATGTACTAATATGTTGTGCGAGATCCTTAATGGAAGGACCCATTGGTGTCAAAAAAATATTTTTCATATAAACGCAAGTTTTGATAAAAATTCTTTCCATATATATTCACTGAACTTTTGCTCATTGATTTTGACTTCATGAAGTTTTTGTGCTCTAAATCATGCCTGATTAGTTTAGTGGTGAATTAATGGACTTTGTTGGTTCCTGTTAGAATTTTGTTGTGGAAAAATGTAACGTTTCTTGGGTAGAACTTCAGAAAATCTTGGTATTTCAAAGCACTCTGAGATGACACCGTGTAACACCAAGATAATTGAAAGGCATCCACTCGTCCAGGGGTGGACCTAGGAAATTCAAGTTGGGGGCAGAACTATGAAAATAATTGTTTTTGGGGGGTAGGGTGGGCAAATTTAGTTTTTATAAATTGTCTCATATAAAAGCCATTAACTTTTTTTTTTTTGTGATTTTTAGAATTTCTTTTTTTTTTTTTTTTTGGGGGGGGGGGAGTGGTTCCACGTAGGGGAGTCAATATGTGATACGACCCGTTAACCCAACATGAACACAACACGATAAAAGCGAGTTAGGGTTTAGCCTTAACGGATTGACCCGTTAAGACACGATTGCTTAACGGGTTAATAACGGGTCAACCCGTTTTGACCCATTATAACCCGTTAGGAAAGTTAAAATTACAATTATAGCCTTATACCTAAAAATAAAATTGTTGGGATTTTAATTTAAATATTTTTATAGTAGTTAGTTTTATATATTTTTTTTTATAGATATTGTGATTTTAACATTTATATAAAATATGCTAAACTTAACTAGGTCAAACGGGTTAATTTCGAGTTTGTTCAACCCATTTATTTAAACGGTTCAAAACGGGTTGGCACGATACGACCCGTTATGTTAATGAGCTGTGTTAGGGTTTGAGATTTTGACACGATAAGCTTAACGGGTCGGGTTAGGATTGACCCATATAGTATAATATACATGTCTTGACACGACAAGAACACGACCCGTTAACACGATTTGACACCCCTAGTTCCACGCCTGCTCTCGAGCACTGGCCACTTTGCATATATGGTAATCAAGATACTTGATTACATGACTCGAAATGAACATAAAAGGATACTATGGGGGAGTATTCTACATGTACCTGCAGAAGCTTTGAATGACAAGCATAAAACAGAACCAGGTAGTCATGAATGATTTAATGGTAGATACACTGATTACTGGAATGTGATTAGACATGTGTTAATGGTAAAGTTCCATCCTCTTCCATCGAGAAAAAAAAAGAGTTAAGGGTAAGTTTCAAATGAGATAAGACTTTTGGCAGATAATTATATACCCCCTTCTCTTGCTTGCTTATGCACACAGTTGCTGATTTTGTAAACCCAGCCTTGTTCATTTTGCTTGGCTCTAGTGTCCGATTCTATCGCTACCTTTGTTAATCTTTTTTTTATTTTTATTTTTTTTTATCCTGAATGGTTTAAAAAAAACTATCATTTTGGTTGGTTACT
Source organism: Juglans cinerea (assembly GCA_961763995.1). Taxonomy (NCBI): domain Eukaryota; kingdom Viridiplantae; phylum Streptophyta; class Magnoliopsida; order Fagales; family Juglandaceae; genus Juglans; species Juglans cinerea. The sequence goes on along the minus strand of CAUIVZ010000015.1, from coordinate 17,403,017 downwards.
TGACCAATGTTATTACTGCAGCAAATAATTGTATTGTTGATTTTGACATGATAATAGTGTTTTCTTTGTAATGAATAGTTTGACGAAGTTCTTGGAAAAGGAGCGATGAAGAAAGTGTACAAGGCAATTGATGAGGACCTTGGGATTGAGGTGGCATGGAACCAAGTAAAATTGAACGAGGTGTTTCGCTCACCAGAGGATTTGCAGCGGCTGTATTCAGAGGTTCACCTCCTCAGCACCCTTAATCATGACTCCATCATTCAATTCCACACATCCTGGATTGATGTTGATCGCAAGACATTCAACTTCATTACCGAAATGTTTACCTCAGGGTCACTCAGAGAGTAATTTATTTTCCGACTCTAATTTTGCTACTGCTTTCATTTCTTGATATAGACACTCAGAACAGGCAAACCTGCTGTCGTGGACGTATAAATAACACTCCTGTTTCTCAGGATCAAATCATAATTTTTTAATTATACAGTAGTTCAAAGAATTAAGATGAGAGACATGGAATTTGGACTGTGTTGCCCAATCTAATGTTGCAGTAAAAGTAGGCAAGAAGAAAAACTGTCAAATGATACTGTCTGTGGCTTCTACATCTTCATAATCAGCTTCATAGACAAAGTCACAGTGACGGAGTGAATTTTGTGTTTGATAAAAATGATTGGATTTGAAGCTCTCCACCATAATGTAACTATTACCCATAAAGTATGTGATAGAAGAATTCAGTCAGCCATTTTCTGCGGATGTATTAATCTGGGAACCGTATTTACTTTGCAACTGTTCTTATATATGAAATATAATTTTCTAAGTTGACTTATATGAATAAAGGAATGACATCCAGCATCCTTGTGTGATGCAGATACAGGAAGAAATATAAGAAAGTAAACATTCGAGCCATTAAGAGCTGGGCCCGCCAAATCTTACAGGGCCTTGTTTATCTTCATGACCACGATCCTCCAGTAATTCATAGAGATCTTAAGTGTGATAACATCTTTGTCAATGGCCATCTTGGACAAGTCAAAATTGGTGATCTAGGACTTGCAGCAATTCTTCATGGTTCCCGATCTGCCCACAGTGTTATAGGTACTTATTTCTCAACCAGTAGCACTTGAAACTTGCATGTACTCATCTCTAATTTTTTCTAATTAAGCTTTTCTCCCATTTTTAGGCACCCCAGAGTTCATGGCACCAGAATTATATGAAGAAGATTACAATGAGCTTGTTGACGTATACTCATTTGGTTTGTGTGTGTTGGAGATGCTCACATCCGAATACCCATATAGCGAATGTTCCAACCCTGCACAAATCTACAAGAAAGTGACATCGGTAAGGTCAATTTTGATGCCAAGTTCATAGATGTCTGTGAAACTAGAATCTTAGCTACATGCATCTTCCTTGTTTAGGGGAAGCTGCCAGGAGCATTCTACCGGATTGATAACTTGGAAGCACAGCTATTCATCGGAAAATGCTTAGTAACTGCTTCAAAGAGATTATCAGCAAAAGAATTATTGCTCGACCCTTTTCTCAAACCTGATGAAGATGAACAACTGCCTATGACAAATCTTGGAAGTCAGGAGCCATTATTAAATAAAGGAAAAATAGAGAAACTACAATCAAGTGATGTTCCACACAGGACCAACATGACAATCACAGGGAATCTCAATCCGGATGATGATACCATCTTTCTCAAAGTGCAGATTGCTGAAAAGGATGGTACTTATACTATAGCGTTCTAACCTAATTGTTTCTATAGAAAGTTTGTTTTGGAACACATCCAACCACATTCTTGATTAAGTTGAATCCATAATCAATATGTTATAAAACCAAAGGATCTAAGAGTTGGCTGAACGTTTCTAGACTTTGCCCAAGCAGTTAGTGAGCTTTTAAACTATATTTTATTGCAGGCTCTACGAGGAACATATACTTTCCTTTCAACATTGTAACTGATACTCCTGTTGATGTTGGTAAGGAGATGGTGAAGGAATTGGAGATCGCCGATTGGGACCCATTTGAAATTGCGGATATGATAGAAGGAGAGATTTCTGCTTTAATACCACATTGGAAAAAATGGGACCTGTCTCATCCTGAAACCTACCATACATTTAACTACCAGGATGATGATGGTGATGATGGGGGACCTCGCCACCCTTTTCACTCTTTCTCCTCCTGTTCATCATTCGAAGCATTGCCATCAGGCTTGAATAGGATTGATGAAATGGCAGAACAGTGTGGTTGGCTTCAAGGTATGTTTATATATTTAGTTATTTCGAAGCTAATGTGTCATTTTTCGTGTCTTTATCACCTAAAGAATTCTAGAACTATGAAGTATATAGCACTGCTCTAATCAGAAGGCTCCTTGGCTATCACTTAGCCAAGGGTTTAAGGGAGAGTAGTGAGGTGATTCCTTGTTGTTATGGACTTTATTATGGGAATAGAAACAGGAAGTCTTCATCAATCAGCTCAATTGCATGGGCTTTCTTTATTTTTCAAAATGACAAAAGTAAGCACGTGATGCAATGTGCTGCAGGGCTTATATTCATAGATATGGATACATGATACCACCAAGCCTTTCTGAGAAAGTTGTTAGACCCTAACCCTTTCCAAGCCTAAACCTCGGGCCCTAAAGAGTATGTGTAGGCCTAGAATAACTAAGAGCATTGAGTTGGGATGGTGTAGCTCAGGCTACCTTATAAAATGTCACAGACATAAGTATAGTTGTTTCTCATCATTCTTGGTTTTATAATTTTCATAGGTCAATCACTCGAATAATAAAAAAAAAAACTATTTGAAATTTGACATATCAGCTTGTGTGACACGTCAATTGGTGTGATTGGAGATGATAAAAACAGTACTAGGAAAGTCTTTAGTTTTAACAATTTAAGATCTTGATTTCAATTAGAAGCAATTGCTGCTGCAGATAATTTGCTTGATGATTCCAGCTCTCAGAGCTCTTCACACTCAGTAACATATTCGAACATAGATTACTTCTCTGGCAGTGAGCATGAGCAGAGCACAAGTCCGGCAAGAGGAGATCATCAACATACTATCATGAAGAATATCAAAAGTACCAGATTCTGTCCTGGGGAAGTCCATAAATTACTGCCGTCCATGGCTAGAAATTTCTGCATGCAATGCAGGGTTTTACCAGGATCACATGGAGCTTCTACTTCTAAAGGAAAAGTGATGGTGGACAACCGAAGATTAACGAGAAACAGGTCACTGGTAGATATACGTAGCCAATTGCTGCACAGGTCATTGGTGGAGGAGGTGAACAAGCGGCGGTTGTTTAAGACAGTCGGAGCAGTGGAAAATATCGGGTTTCAAGCACCATGTGAAGTTTCTAAAAAGGAGCTGTCACGGCCATCAAAGCAGAAGAATTTGAAAATGCTAATCTGATGAGAAGAACGATAAATTTGAACATGATCAGTATATTGGACCCCCATTAATTGTGCTTTACGATGGTCCAAAAATGGGGTACTTCAAGGCTATATATATATATATGTGTGTTTTGTAAAATAATTCTGTAAATTTGTCTACATAAGAGTGTGCTGTTTGAGAATAAATCCCTGTTTGAAACTGGGGCATGGAATGAATTGCTTCTCTTTTCTGGTCCCTACAGTGTAACAAAAAAGAGAGTCGAGGGGGGAAGGAAAAAAAAGGAAAAGTGTTTCCTTTGTTTTCCTGAATAATTAATCAGGACCAATATGTACGTTTTTCTTTGGAATAAAACAAAAGGTGAGAATGCCTTGTCACTCCGTTTTGGAATTGTCCCCTCGCGTGTATTATACATATACGATGAAGATAAAAATAAAAATAAAAAATGATGAGGAATTTTCTTTCCTTTTTTTCTTTGTTTTTACCCAAATCTGTTTTGCTAATCCAATTCTGCCAAACGATAGAAGAAGATCTGATCAACATGAGTTTCTTATGTATATTGGTGCTTAATCCTTACAGTGAAAGCAATGCAAACTCATGAAGTAGTAGTACTCGCAAATTTATTGTTAGAAAATGCCATGCAGCATGCTATGATGGTCGGTAATAGCTAGCCATAAGATTGATCATCAATATTGCCATGCAGAAAGCTGTGATGGTTGCATGATATATAGCCACGGCTGAGGGACTAACTGGAAAGGTTTGTGCGCCATTATCCGGTTCACTTTGTGACAGATCCATTAAAGAAGAGTTCATGATTGAGGGTTCAAATTAACTTTGTAACAAGTTGAGCTGACACCAAAGTTTTCCGTGGTGGCCATACTGATATGGGATAGATGAGCTAGGCTAGCTTAGCTATGGGAAATGCAAGTCTCCAGCAGATGTCTGAAAGTAACAAGTCTCGAGAGGTCTTTCTGTATGAAAAGAGACTTATCGAGTATTATGCATCACATGGTCGGGATCCCAAAAAACCACACATATATATATATATAGATGGCTAGCTAGTTGGCTAACTTGATTTCTTTCATTTTTAATGTGGTCCTGATGCTTTGATCGTTTTCTTAGGCCTGGTATGTATGTGATTGCGTGGTGGTCCTTGTTGCAAGAACCTTACTGGATTTCCTTCTATGTGAATACTTGTCTACTGTCATCATCCTTTACAGAGTCTCCAACCCATGTCATGCCAAGCCATCTCTCTCTCTCTCTCTCTCTCTCTCTAATGGAAAGACAGAGAATGAATAAAAGTGAAAGAATTCTGTTTATATTTCCTTGATATAGATATGCATTACACACTGCCTATTTATACACAAAGGATGAGAATATTCTTTCTAACAGAATGAGACATGTATACAAGGGTAAATTTATTCTAGACTATTCCATAGCTTGTGAGATATTTGGCTTATTTGTTGTGGACGATGTGCTGGCCTCTTCATCTGTGGTGTTATTGCTGATATGCCCCTGCGAGCCAAGCAGTCCTGGAAGTACTATGAGGCTCGATCGAAGTAAACAAAATCTGGCAATGGATAGTGGTTTGGTAAGAACATCCGCTATTTGATCTTTAGTCGAGAGAAAGGAGACTTGCAGAGTCTTGTTATAAATGTGATCCCGCACAAAGTGATAATCAATATCAACATGTTTTGTTCGGGAATGCATCACTAGATTAACTGAGAGGTAGGTAGCTCCCAAGCTATCATAGTAGAGAATAGGAGGCTTGGCCAGAAAAATGCCAAATTCTGAAAGTAGAGACTATACCCAAATGAGTTCACAGGTTGCATTAGCTAAGGCCTTGTATTCAGCCTCAGTGTTGGATCTAGCAATGGTTGACTGTTTCTTTGAGCTCCAACAAATCAAATTTTTACCATAGAACACACAATAGCCTCCCTTGGATTTTCTGTCATCCAAGCATCTTGCCCAGTCAGCATCCGAAAAAGCAGACAAAGCAAGAGAAGGGGATGGTGTGATGATTAAGCCATGATCCACAGTTTGCTTCAAATAGCGTAATATACGCTTTACTAATTGCCAGTGAGAAACAGAGGGTGCATGCATGAATTGATAGACTCTATTTACTGAGAAGGCTAAATCTGGTCATGTAAATAACAAGCATTGCAAGCTACCTACCACACTCCTGTAAAGCGATGAGTCTTCCATAGAGGTAGAGTCAAATGCAGAAAGTTTAGTCGAATGGGACATTGGGCTACCGACAGGCTTACAATCAGCCATATTTGTTTTCTTGAGTAAATCAAGGATGTATTTTCTTTGAGAAACAACAAGTCCAGTGGAGGTTCGGTGACACTCAATACTCAAGAAATAATTGAGAGGACCTAGGTCTTTCAAGGGAAAGTCAATACCGAGCTTATGAATAAGCTGTGTAAGGGCATTTGAATCAGATTCAATTAAAACCACATCATCTGCATAAACTAGGAAATAAATAACCACTGATTGATGGCGATAAATGAATAATGAAGTGTCGAATTTTGAAACAACAAAACCCAGCTCAAGCAACTTCCTACTCAGTTGTGCATACCACGCACGAGGGGCCTATTTGAGGCTGTATAATGCTCAGTTGTGCTTACACACATAATGAGGAAATTGAGGTTGAACAAACCCCGTAAGCTGAGACATAAACACAGTTTCATTGAGAGAACCGTGCAAAAAAGCATTTTGCACATCTAATTGGTGAATCGGCCATTGAGTAGAAATTGCAATAGAAAGCACCAACCTGATAGTCGTAGGCTTCACTACTAGACTTAAAGTTTCTAAATAATCCAGTCCCTTGAGTTGATTGTAGCCTTTGGCTACTAGTCGTGCTTTGCGTCGCTCGATCGAGCCATCAGAGAGGTATTTTGTTTTGAAAATCCATCTGCTTCCGACTAGGTTCTGAGAGAAAGTGGGAGGGAATAAACTCCAAGTGTTATTGGAGAGAAGGGCATCGAACTCAACTTGCATTGCTTTCCTCCATTCGGGAAACTTGGACACCTTCGTGACAGAGGACGGTTCATCAGGGGTAGCTACCAAGGTGACATGAGCGTGAGGCTTTGGCCAAGCTATGGTGCCATTGGTTCGAATCTTAGGGAAGTGAAGATGAGATTTTGAGCGAGTTTGAATGTGATGAACAAAGGAGGATCGCGATGGAGAAGAAGGTATGTCTGGATATGTCGAGTGTGCCCTAGATGGAATATTGGATGGGCTGAGAGAGTTGGAAGACTCTGGAAAAATATTGGGAGAAATGTGCCGTGGGTTTTGAGTATTAGAAGTAGAAAAGATGGAAGGTATTGAAGTGTTGGGCCGTGAGTGAGTTAGAGATGGATTGGGAGAAGTGGGCCGTGGGCTTTGAATATTAGAAGTAGAGGGGGTGGAAGGTGTTGAAGTGCTGGGCCGTGAGTGAGTTAGAGATGGATTACACGGAGGAAGCTCAGTGGGCCGTAGAAGAGGAATGGGCAGACTTGATTGAGTGGAAGTTGACGAATCGGAAATGGGCTATTGAAAAGGAAAAACACACTCATCAAACAAGATATCACGAGATACACACATTCTGGAAGTGGAAGGTGAAAACAAAAATAATCATGGTGATCAGGACTATAGCCAAGGAAGACATAGGGAATGGATCGATAATTTATTTTATGTTTATTGTATGGTCTGAGATTGGGCCAACAGAGACATCCGAAAGTTTTAAAAAAACTGTAGTCCGGACATTTATTCCACAACACTTCAAAAGGGGATTTATTATGTAGCACATATGTGGGAAGTCAGTTAATCAAATAAACAGCAGTGGTAAAGGCGTCGGATCAATATTTTGAGGTGAAGATGAATGAGAAAGAAGTGCTAATCCTGTCTCTACAATATGCCGATGTTTTCTTTCAACGGATCTATTTTGAGAATGAGAATATGGGCAAGATAAACAATGTGAAATGCCAAAGGAATGTAAAACAATATTGCGAGATCGAAATTCACCTCCCCAATCAGATTGTAAGGCACAAATTTTTGCATTAAGAAGTGTTTCAACATGTCGTTTGAAAGATAAAAAGACTTGAACTACATCAAATTTACATTTTAAGGGAAACATCCATATAAATCTACTGTAGTCATCAACAAAGGATAAGTAATAACGAAAACCATCCCTTGACAAAATGGGAGTAGGACCCCAGACATCAACAAACAAAAGTTGTAGAGGAGCTGTGGTCCGAGACTCAGAGAAGGCATAGGGAAATTGATGGAGTTTTGCTTGACAACAAGAAGAGCATAACCCAGTTTTTGGAGAAGACTTCATAGGTAGAGAAAGTTGTGAGATTATTCGCTGGACAAGTTACATAAACAGATGTCCTAAACATACGTGCCACAGAAATGGGGAGACTTGGGAAGTAGTGAGAGCTTGATGAGAAGTTGGCGCAGAGGATAAGACATACATGCCATTGCTAGTAGGTCCTTGGAGGAGTATTTTCTTAGTGCGGAAATCATTCACATAGAAACAGGATGAATGAAATTCAAATAAAACAAAATTATCTTCACAAATTTTTTTAATAGAGATTAAATTTTTTGAAATTGATGGAACATGATATAGTTGAGATAGAAGAAGATTGCCAGATGATGAAGGAACCGTGGAGCTGCCAACATGATGAATGGGTAGAGAGTTTCCATCGCCTACATGTACTTGCTCATCTCCCTTCTACTCAGATGGATTTAGGGACAAATTAGAAAAATTGTGAGTAAAGTGATGAGTCATAGCAGAATCGGGATACCAATTATTATCAACAGACGATGCAGTGTCACTAATACAAGATGGGGCAGAGGTAAAATGAGCTGATAGAGAGGGACGAGATGGGGATTGGTAGCTATGATCAAATTTATAATAGCATTGAAGAGCAGTGTGACCTTGTTGGCCACACACTTGACACGAGGGACGATTTGGGGAGAAATTGGAGGGGTTGAACAGACCACCATTACGGCCCCTGTGACCTCCTCTACCTCGAGATGAACCCCTGCCTTTGTTACTGAAGTTTGTGGTGGTGGAATTAGCCGAGAACTCAGGGAAAGAGGTAAGTATGGTTTGCTGTGGGAAAGTCTGGTTTCAAGGGTGAGAAGGTGGCTATAGACTTGAGATGGGGTGAGGGGATCCACTCAGGTAGTGATTGAAATAACAGCTGTGTCAAAATCGGTACCCAGGCAAGCCAACACATAAGTAATGAAATCAAAGGAAGTTAAGGTTTTACCAGTAGCAGCAAGTGTATCTCTAAATCTCTAATCAGTTTTGCTTTCTGATAGTAATCGGCAACAGAGTCCGAACCTTTCTTGAGTGTGGTGAGTTGATACTGGAGTTGCATGGTACGTGCTTGAGATTTGGATGCAAAGAGGTCCTCCAGAATGGTCCAAATTTCTCGTGAGGTGGAGGCATCAATGACATGGGCTATTAAATTTTCGGAGAGGGAGGAAATAAGGATGGTCATGATGCCTTGATCTTGCTGTTTCCAGGCCAAATATTTAGAACTTAGCTTTGCAGGATCACGCAGAGTTGGGGCAGTAATGGTGCCATCGATGAACCCATAGACGTTTTCACTATTGAGGTAAGGCATAAGTTGCGCTTTCCACAAAAGATAATTGTCATGGGTTAACTTGACAGTGATGAAATGGGAGAGAGAAGGAAGGGAGAATTTTGAGGGGGTCTATTCTGCAGCCATGGATGAGCTTGGACGTGAGTCCTTACGCGACTCTTGATAACGTAATGGAAAGATAGAGAATGAATAAAAGTGAAAGAATTATGTTTATATTTCCTTGATATAGATATGCATTACACAGTGCCTAGTTATATACAAAGGATGAGAATATTCTTTCTAACAGAATGAGACACGTATACAAGGGTAAATTTATTCTAGACTATTCCATAGCTTGAGAGATATTTGGCTTATTTGTTGTGGACGCTGTGCTCGCCTCTTCATCCGTGGTGTTATAGCTGATATCTCTCTCGACATTATTTTTGAGCAGAAGCTTGTTTGCAATGGTTAATGGCGATTTGTTTAAGCTGGTTTTATCAATTCTTCGCTGCTTCATTTGGTCATATATTTGTCGAGAAAATACTATAGATCAATCAACTAAATTATTAGAGAAATGATATATACAGTCGTGAGTGTGCAAGTATCGTGCAGTTGCTTTGAAAAAAGTGAATAAATATGATATCCACATGAAAATAAATTAATTTTTTAACAATAAACCCCACTCTTTTTACAGTGATTGCACAGTTCTTGCGCATTTCACGACTGTGCTGACATTACTCAAATTATTATTATCAGTTCCGCTGTCGACGTTGTTATCAGTAACTGATTAGACGGAAAGGATCCTCGAACCCTTTTATTTTTCAATTCCTTTGCAGCTTTATTCCATCTTTTCTCGAACCTACTTTAATGGAAGAAATACATATATTGAAGCTTCAGAAGAAGAAATACATGGTTCAGTACTCGATCACGAAAGATGCCATTTAGCATTACAGAAGCCTTACAGAACTGTCAGATGAAAAAGATACAAAAGAAAACAGATCAAAGAAAGGAAGGAATTATATATCATGGGGAAGCAGCTGCATGCATCCATCGATCCGCAACTTAATTTGTTGCAAATACATGTTCGCAAGCTTGCTTTTGTCTTTCCATGTCCTTCAAAACATTAATTGCATGCATTTACTAAAAGGAGGCAAATGGGGATCCGCGCCACCTTGTAGCATTAATCCATATATAGGTTTCATGGTTTTGTTCCACTTACACATCAATATTATTTAGACCTATGTCTTAATTATTGCAAGTACAATGAACACACAAATTAATTGACTGCTAGCTCATGCAACCGTACGTACACCTTGTCTGTACAATTAATGCTACATGCCATCAAACGTCTGTCTACAACATTAACATATTTATAAGGTTGTAATTATAAGAACACTAACCTGCAGCTTGTTAATGTTTAACAATAATTCTATTTTCAAAAAAAAAAAAACAATAATTTTCACCTAAAGAAACCTTTCATTGGTGGTCCTCTAGTAGCTGTTACGTAGTGTGGATCGAATGAGAACAATTAATGTATAATAATTTTTATATTTTAAAGCTACCGTCAGTACCACTACTGATAGGCTGGTCCTTCGCGATTAATGAGAGGTTTAGATTCAAAATTCACATCAACTCATCTCATCTCATCATTACAATTTTATTAAATTTTCACACAAAATATAATAAACAATTCAATTTTTTCAAATCCCAAAACAACTTTCTCAAATTCTCACACCAAATATAATAAATAATTCAACTTTTATTCTATTATTCACAAACCATCTCAACACATCTCAACTCATCTCTGAATCTAAACCTCTCCTAAAATTTACGACGTTTCATATATTATAGCCTATATATATATATATATATATATATATATATTTAATTTGAATTATAATATAATCTTAGGTTGAAGCAAAGTGTACTTACCACATCCATAAAAAAATATTTCATAAAAATAAGTTTATAAATTGATATGATTTTATATAATACGCTAAATCTACTTTACAATAGAAGTAGTTTTACAGTCTTACGTACATAATATATTGAAACCATTGTGATTATCTGACTCTCTTTATATATATATATATATATGCTGCATCCATGTATGCAGATTATTAATTTCCAGCACAAATTAATTACTTGTCTATATAGGATGGATCTATTAAGATTTTCACATTTAATGGTGAATAATGATTACATATATGGCTGCCAAAGTAGATGGTTAACAGCTAGATTCCCCTATTATTTAACCAGCAGTTAGAAGAGCCAAGGGAAATTATTACTTTTTAATTCTCTTTAGAATCTAATTGTCAAGTGTTTTAAATGTGGCATTATTTGATTAGTAATTGTAATGAATATTTCTATATAGAGGAAGAAGATCACAATGAATTTAAATGTTATAGAGAAAAGAAGATGAAATATTTTGAACTTTTAAAATTTCAAATTTTCTAGTATTTATTTATATGGCATTTTAAATTATTTTAACTGAATAACGCGAACAACAAGAAAAAGGTCTTGTTCCTAAAATTATATTATATGTTATAAATTTGGTATAGGATGATGTTGTATTTAGAACTGAATAAGTTACTTATGTTGCTTCTATCTAGGACGTATGTCCTGATGATCTGAATGGGGATGTGGCATTTTTTTAATTGTGGATTTAAAATGGAAATTTAAAATTTAAAAGTCCCTTTACTCTTATCAGTCAGGCTAATTAAGCAATAAATTATAAGAGAAATGTTAATTGTACTCAAGAAAAATTTACAAAAAAGAAAATTATTAATATACTGAAAATTATAAATTATAAATTTTGAATTTTAAATGAAAGCTAGTTTTGCATCATGTTTTTTTAAGTAAAGTTATAAGTAATTATAACACTACTCAAATTATAACTATCAATTTGGGAACCATTTTCCTTGTTCTATCTTTCTGCATCATTTTTTTTTTTTTTCTTTGAATCCATGAGTAGAACTGCCAACTTAACAAACCAGGCTCCAAGATTCAAACAGTGAAAGGGCAAGGCCCGGTTGTGTTTAAAACAACTCCATTTCATGGATATATAGCTCATCCAGATAGATTTTAGAAATTAGAAAATGTTCATTGCTCGTGTTGGGGTGCATGCGTCCATGCTATTGTTGCTATTGTTCCAACCATTCAATCTTTTATGATATTCGATATCGCAGTCTGCAAACATGAAGAGAAATTATAGAAACGGATTGTTTATCTCATGACTTTGGAATATGTTGTCTCAAAAAACAAAAAACAAATGTGCCGTGCTCTGCAAGTAACCTGCATAGAGATATTCAGTTGTGGTCGAATCCAATGCAAGAAGTCCCCACGAGTCACGACCACAAAAAATGTAACACTCTATCATGAACAAAGTTGCAAGACCATTCAAGAATTATGATACTAATTGGAGATTCAGAGAACCCAAAAAGATTTGAAATGAGTGGTTTTCCCAGTCAAGCAAACTATAATCACTAACCTATGGCAAAGACTGAAAATTTCTGCTTTATCTATGATCTTGGGAGGATGGAAATTCAGAGAAGGGAGAACAATCAAGTGTGTAATTAAGCAGCTACAAAGATCGTATGCATTTCATGATCTTCAGATCTTTACAAACTTAGGCTAGCCATATCAAACCAAATCTGTTCAAACGCCTTTACTATGAGATCGTGGTATTCATCCGAATTCAGTGAGAGGTAACAAGCAAGTAGGTCTTCCAAATCCTTTGATGCCCGGATGTTGTTTTCGACAATCATCTCCACCATTGAATCCCTGAAATCTGCCTCTGGATCCATTGACGATTTCTCAACTGCCAAGCTTTCTGAGATGCTCCTATTCCTTGACGACAAGCTCTTTCTGGCATGAGCCTGAATCTTCCTGCTTGCAGCAAGTCTTGGAGAATTGGCTCTAAGTCTAATACCTGTAGAAATAGCAGAAGACCTTCGAACACGAGGATTGGCTTTGTGCTCCTTTTGGGTTCTTATACTTTCCTTCTTGACTGTTTTGACAGATAGAGGACGCCGTTTTTGCATCTCCTCCAGTACTTTAGATGATGAACTTCTAAACCTAGTGACTTCAGAGGTCTTATCATCAAATTTGACTGGTTTGGTCAAAATTGGAGAAAGGCCCAACTCTGAAATCGTATGAAACTCTTCTATCTTCTTCACCTCCCCAGTAAAAGATTCGTTGTTCATGTCGAGGATAATGTCAGAAGCTGAAGAACGAACTCTACAATTACAAGAGCTTGAACACGAGGGTAGCTCAGATGAATCGGGAGCAGCCAAGTTATCAGAATCAGTATCGGATACAAGACGAGATTCATGGATGTTAGAGACACTGGAACTATCAGTAGGGGAGACAAAGTAAGTCGGAGATTGAATTGGACTCTGCTTAGTCCAAACTGAATCAAGCTTGGCGTTACAGCTACAACCAGCAGAGACAGGGGCCATGACAGCTCCAGGAGAAGATTTGTAAACATATTTTCTACTGTTTCTTCCCTCGGATGATCTTCTTGGTGGATCAAGGAAATGGGTTTCTGAGGATTTTGGGTGAGAAAGGTGGGGTTGTTTGTGTGATTCTGTGGTAGTCATTAAGGGTTGTTTGCTTCTAACTGGATGAGGGGATCTATGCTTCCTGGCTCTTCTGCTCATGTCTCTGAGCTTAAAAAACCAGGCGTTTGGCATCATATCTGACAATGTGAACCTGCGATTACCCATTAAAGATGGGAAACTCAATCTCTCAGAGGCTGGTTTGTGTTTTCCTGTATACGAGACTCGGTTTTCCTTTGAGTCTGGTAGGAGTAAGAGTGAAGACAACAAGAATAAAGAGTTACAAAGTCCGGTTTATAAAAGTTAGAGGAAAAAGAAACTTGGGGTCCACTAGAAAAGTTCAGCATGAAAGGGAGGGAGCAGGAATGCCAATTAAGATGAGTTTCCTTCACCAACATCACCACAAGCACAATTCCACAACACATCTTTTGTTTTGTATCACATATTCTGTTTGGGTTTCTGCATGATGATCTTATGAATTTGACACCAAGATGTAGAACCTAGCAATTTTAAACAATAACGAACAAACAAACAAACCAAACTTCTTTTTAATTGAATCCCTACTTCAATAGCAGCTTGCACTGTTGGTACTTTTTTTAAGCATTATTGCGTGCTACGTAAATAAGAAGAATTACGAAAAATTACCTTACAAACTGACGTAATTTGATATAGTACATCATATTTAGTTTACAATAAAAAAATAAAACAAGTTGTACAATCTAATGCATTACATCAAGCCACGTAAACAACTTCAAGTCTGGATGGATTATATGTAATTCTTTTTTTGTTTTTATCTAAAGTGATAATAAGTATGATGATGATTCTAAATGTCTAAAAGAAATGGCAATGATGATTTAACATGCAAGACCCAAATGTCTATTAAGTGCTCTATGTTCCCATACACTAATGCTGCATTGCCAGTAATATTCTATGCCTTTTTCCAACTGCTTAATGTCAAGGAGGTCCACACTGGACCTGCCTGGTGCTGGACATTCAGTAATTGGTCCTAGCCACACTCTCCAATGAGCAGACCCGAGGTTACCAATCATGGCATCAGTGCCTACAAAAGGCTTAAACTAGAAAAACTCAAAGACTTCTCTGCAAACTCAGGAAACTTCAAATCTAAAAAAGGATGAATCTTACAAGTAAAGAGTTTTCCCTAAAATCTTCAAGGAGAAACTTCAAAGAATGGCTGGGTCATGTTGATGGGCCTGAAATTAAAGCCCATTAAAAAAGCCCTTAGTTTGATTATGGAGGCAGGATCTATTTAAAGTCACAACTATATATTCTCCATGTGGCTTTAAATAAATCCATTTAAAGTCACGGTCAGAACTTAAAACATCCAACCCACAGAAGAAAAATATGTAGCGTTTTAAGGTGAGAAATGCTAATTCTTTATTCTAAGGTGAGGTCTGATTATAATATTATTTTTTAATATTATTATTGTTTAATTTGAAATTTGAAAACTTGAGTTGTTTATTATATTTTGTGAAAATTTGAAAAATTTATAATGATTAGATGAGATGAGTTGAGATCAACTTTGAATCTAAACGGAGCTTAAATTGTGTCATCTCAATAGCAACAAATGATATGTCATATGTTAAATGGTTTTCTTAAAAAAATTGACTTATAAAATTACTTAAAATGTGTCAAATCAATCGATGAAATTAAAGGATGATGAAATCAAGAATGGAAAGTGACATTGCTCTTATGCAATGAAGAGTTTTCATGATTTTAAAACAGTGCACCCTATGAGAAACGCCATTTATAAGCCAATGTGGATAACACATTAAATAAAGTGCTTCTATAGTATAATTTGATTTAGAAAAAAAAATTTAAAATTTGAATCTTTCAAATCAAATCTTATCATTTAAGTTATGTGAATGATGTTGATTTGAGAATAGAATAACTCAGCACTACCCTGTTTACAAATAATTAGCATTTGTCCGGGACATGCCTCCAAATCCTACCGATCCACTGTCAAAGTAGCAAAGTTCTCGACAAAAGTACACGCAACAACTTAGCTAGAAGAGAAAAGATATTTACAACTGTAAATTGTGCAACCGCCCGCCGCGTAATCGTTTTGAAAAAAGTGAATAAAACATGAAACTCACGTGAAAAAAAATTAATTTTTTAATAGTAGACCTCACTCTTCTTCAAATCGATTACGCGGCGTTTACGTACTTCACGGTTGTATGTAGAATTACTCGCATCAGTTTGGTCTCTACTCTACTTTAGCTATAAGTATTACAAACAACCTTAACCAACATCCTCTTAACAGCAATCTCTCCCTCTGACAACAATTCCCTTTGCAAACTCTCCGTCATCCCAACAAAGTTTGCTTTGAGGCATCCCACCTCACCTCACAAAGATATCAAAGGCAACAAAAACCACCACCCTGATCCATTCCTTAGATTCTATTCCACCTTCAAGACATTAGAGATGAAAGTGAAAGCATTAGTTGCCTTCAGATCCAAGCTTCTAAACCCATGCAAAAAATTCCTTAAAATCTTCAAAATTAGACTCAGAAAACCAGTCTTTGTAAGAGCTCTTCGAGTTCATGCTCGTCGTACCAAGGCTGAAAGAAGTCCTCTAAAAAATCGAATAACTGCAGTACTAGCATGCTACCGCTCAATTTGGAAGTCGAAACAGATGGACAGAGTACGGGAGATTTCAAGCGTATCTAGAAGAGGGCATGATGGAAAGCTCTTTCCTTCATCCATTACGCCAGCTTACGCGAGGACTACTGGGGCTGGCAAAAAGGAAGCTTCGGGTGATGAAGACGTGGAAGATGCATGCAGAAGTTTTGAGAACTACTTGGTAGAGATGATTGTTGAAGAAGGAAAAGTGAGGGACTTAATGGATGTGGAGGAGCTTCTCAATTGCTGGAAGAATCTACAGAGCCCAGTTTTCATTGATTTGGTTTGTAGATTCTTTGGAGAACTATGCAAGGACTTGTTTCCCACTAAGGATTATGAAGCATAGTCCATAGTGATTCTGCAATTAGTCGTATTTTTGTAAATGAGTGAATATAATTAAAAAATAATATTATTTAACTCTAGACTTTAAAGACCTATTCACAAGATTGTAATCAGTAAGACTATAACACCCCAATGGAAGGCCCAAACAACATGGCCTATATTCCAAAAGGACTAGTCAATGATACAATTGGAGTCCCATTGGAACCTTATAAAGAGCAAGAACTTCTCCTTCCCAAGCAATGTGAGATCTCATACACCACCTACCCTTATCCATATCATATGGGTTATCACAATCTACCCCCCTTAAATTCCCGACGTCTTTGTTGGGCTTGTCCATTGTAGGTGACATGGCTCAAGTCCCACATATCTGGTTGGGATAGGCTCTGATACCATTTGTAACACCCCAATGGAAGGCCCAAACAACATGGCCTATATTCCAAAAGGACTGGTCAATGATACAATTGGAGTCTCATTGGAACCTTATAAAGAGTAAGAACTTCTCCTTCCCAAGCAATGTGAGATCCCATACACCATCTACCCTTATCCATTGGGCCTTCCATTGGAGCGTTACAAATGGTATCAGAGCCTATCCCAACCAGAAATGTGGGACTTGAGCCGTGTCACCTACAATGGACAGGCCCGACGAGGACGTCGGGAATTTAAGGGGGTAGATTGTGATACCCATATGATATGGATAAGGGTAGGTGGTGTATGAGATCCCACATTGCTTGGGAATGAGAAGTTCTTGCTCTTTATAAGGTTCTAGTGGGGCTCTAATTGTATCATTGACTAGTCCTTTTTTAGTATAGGCCATGTGATTTGGGCCTTCCATTGGGGCGTTACAAAGACACAACAAGCCATTGTTCCATGCTGAATTAGATAGTTCACAGAGCCATACCGACAGATAAACAGACTAAATCAATGAAAGAAGCCATACTTCCAAGTTGAATTGAGTTGTTTGGTAGGTTCCGACAAATTAATCACATTTGATGGCTTCAACTAGCAGATAATGGCATCATTAAGATGATATCTATTTACAGTTCAGAAAGTAACTAAGAAGATCCTTGCAGCCTAAGTTGTTGATTATGAATAAATAAACTTTGAAGTACAAGCTCTGAGATTGTATGTAAAATTGCATCATATGCTACAAGATACAGTTTAAAAATTCCAATAACAGCTTTCGACTACCTTAAGCAAATTACCTGCATTTTGAAATAAGAGGTCACTAGGTTCTGGAATGTTATAAATTAGTCCAAGCACCTCCATCCAGCATTTACCATTTGATTATCTCAGATCTGAAAGATACACCCGAGACCTCATGAATGACTCTCCAATTTTAAAACCAGGCATGACCATAAGCTCAACTCCGGGAATAGCTTGTTCTTGATCAGCCACAGTAGCACCTTCCAAATCCTCAACAGATTCCATATGAACATCTGAGAATTTGCTTCCCCTGTCAACAGTAAATATTTTTGCCTGAGGATCTATTGAGGCTGCAATGCCTTGTAAAACCCAGACCCACTTTGCCATCTTTGCAAATATATGGTAGAACGGTGTCCTGGGATGCTTGCCACTCAACAAAAATGCCCTGTGATCAAGATTTCCAAAGAATGACGCTTCCAGCATTGGATGAACAACCAATAGATACTTTTTTCTGCAGAATTCAGCAAAATCTGAATTTGGATATTCTGTAAGAGTGTCAATTGGATCGTCAAACCTCATAACAGCATCTACATTATAGGATTTAAATGCAATCCCAAAAAACATTATCCTCGCTATGTAGGCTTCAAATGCATACTTCTTGTGGGACCTTTTGGAATAAACAACTGCATCTTCAATCGATTTCGCTGCCAGATCTAGATCCCAACCTGAAGCTTTCATCAAGCTAATTAAAGGCTTTGCAAAATCATGGATGGACTTAGAAGAGGCTTTATAAGCATCTTCCAGAGTTGTCATGCTCAAAACCCTTGCATTCTTCTTCTCCATACTTATTTGCCTCATCTTCTCAACCAGTCCCACATTTGCCAACTCCAACTCCTGAAGCTCTTGTTTCAAGCGAAGAATCTCAAAGTCTTTAGCATTGACTTGGGACTTCAAGTCTTCCAACAGCCTCTCACTAGATTCAATTTCCACTTGCAAGTGACTGCATGCAGAGGAATCAAGCTTAGCTTTGTTTGTGACTTTCTTCTCCTTGTATGCATGCTTAATCTTGCAAAGCACTTCAAGCTGAGCCACAACAAGTTCATCAGCAGCCATAATTTTTTCTGGTTTATAGGGAATATGGGCCTCCTGAAGCTGAACATAAGCCAATTTCAGCGCTGAAACTCTATCAAATAACTTCATAATCTCCCCGTCAGCACAGACATTACTTCTTCCCAAAACTTCAACTGGCTGAGGATGAACCTTCTCTCCATAACATTCTGTCTCCTCAGTTGCATCGCTGCTATCCTCACCCAATGAGGAAGTATTGTTATTTGGGTTGTGGTAATTGTGATGGTGGTGGTTTTTCTGGTTAGCATTTTCAGTGGAGATGACACCAATGGATCTCAATTTACAAACTCTTGCAAATTTGGACACAATTTCGGATATGTTTGAGGATGGTTTAGAGGGTCTTGTGGCGGTATGTTCCATTACTTAAAGATCAAAATTCAAATACCCTAAAGTTGATAAAGACCTAATTGGGTGGGCTTCCTACTTCCAGAAGCAAATTTAAAACTAATATATGAAAGCGGGGTACAAAATGTTAATAGCAACACAAATTGCCCCAAGAAGAAGCGGGATTCCCGGTAATATGCCTTAAACCCTGTAGTAGTGGCAGGGAACAGACCATATAAAACAAAAATAAATAATTACAATTGGGTTTTAGTTAGCTCCCATTAATTAAGACTAAACTACTTCAGGCGTAAACTCTCATAGATGATTACCAAATTGGCAAATAACAGGCTGTCCATGATCAACCTTCAGCGTCAAGAGGCTTTAGCATCAAGATTCAAAAACAGAAGCACCTAAAACCCAGAGCCTTTCTTTTGGTGGGGGGGCGGGTGTACTATGGAACTAATTAAAGAAGCTCACTCTACAAACACAATGTAACAAAAGTGGACGGCATTGACGAACGATCAAAGAAATTTAGCAGCAACTGGCTTTAACATCAAGCTTCAGTACAGGAGCAAGAAGGCACCTAAATTTCTACCATGAAACAGTGAGCATGAGCTTCTTACCCGAAATACAAATGTCGGGGTTGAGCGCAAACACAAGAAATAGAGAGAAAAGACACCGAGTTTCACAAACCCCAGAGAGAAAGAGACAGCAACAGCGAGTGAACCTCGGAGTCTCGGATCCACCACACTGCCAGCTAAACCACATATATTATGCAGTTGTAGAGCAGAACAGAGAGCATTTGGACTAACGATAGCGACGACGTTTCAGTTTCAGCTTCAGCAGGTTGTAACGTGAATCCATCAACGCCAAAGTATTGAAAGTTTGGGATTGGGATTTGGGACTTGGCTCAAAGTGTAGTCGTTTTTTCAGTGCTAAACCCAAGTTGGCATTTTGTGCTTGAAACTGTGCCTCTCTCTCTCTGTCTCTGTGAGTGAAGAGAGCGACAGAGTGGAGACAGTACTCTAGGTGGGGGGACTTGGGTGTGTGAAAACGTGAGGCTGAAAATATACTATTTTTGAATCTCTGATCAACTTTCTTTTTTGGGAGAGTGGGAGAGAGAGTGAGGGGAGCTCTGAATCTGAACCCGAAGTTCGAAAACTGATTTTCGAATTATTTCTCGGTGTTATAAATAACAAATGCGCACGTAAATTACCAAAATTATAAATTGTTGAAAAATTCTCTGGATTTATCAAAATAATTTTTTCCATTTCTTGAAAAATCATATATTTAACCCTATCATTATTCTTTTTAAATCTTTTCATCCACTGTCTAACACATGTCAATTGATGTCATGTAGTAGTTTTCGTATGATCACATGTCACATGTGGGAGGGATTCCCTTTCCTTAAGTCTTACGTCACCGTTATTTTATTGGCTTTAGTCATGAAATATTAATTTGGATTATTTTCATATTATTATTATTATTATTTAGTTATATTTTTATGCATTAGATTCGTTATTATTTTTTAATTATTTTACTTCTACATAGGTTTTTATATTTTCACAATTTTTGTTATTTTGAGTCTTCACTTTATTAGCATAGATGATACCATTGGATCACAAGTGGAGGATAGTATTGTATTAGAGCAACTGTAAGGAATGTTTCTGTTATTCCCTCCAATTCTTGTAACTACTTTGATTATCTTTTTATTCCATATTCCTCTGTAAAGTAGAGTATAAATACGCTTGAATTCATAATGAAATGTAAGGATGAATTTCAATAAATGAGCAATTTTATTATGGTATCAGAGACCGACGACCACGAGTCCTAATCCATGGCCCTCTCCTCTCCTCCTTCAGTCCCTCCCTCATCCAACCATTCCATTACTTCTTCCTTCTCCCATATTTTCACTACCAAACTAACCACATATTACTATCCATTATGGAAAGTTCAAATCAGTGCATACCTACGTGGGCAAGACCTCTATCAATATGTTGATGGGTCTCTACCTTGTCCATCCGAATTGCTCCCTGACCAAACATCAATCAATCCAGATTTTTCCTCATGAAACACACTAGTCAACTTGTGCTCAGTATTTTATTTTCCTCTATTTGAATATGTGGTAGGTCATGTACTCTCTGCCTCCACCTCTCACAGTTTATGGACCTCTTTATCCTCTCTATTTACATCTCATTCTCAAGCTAAACAATTCCAAATCCGTTTTTAACTTGCCAATCTCACTCATGGGGATTAATCCATCACTGCATATTTTAGCAAAGTTAGGTCTCTAGCCGACACCTTTGCAGCCACTGGTAATCCCTTACCAAATCAAGAATTTGTTACATATCTACTCATTGGTCTTTGACCCTCTTATGAAGCCTTCATTACTTCGGTCACCACCAGAGCCGAACCTATTTCCTCCCATGAACTCTTTCAGTTGCTACTTGTCTAGGAAAGTCGTCTATCTCACAATACTTGAAGTGCCTCTATTGAGCCCTCAGTCAACCTCACCATCACTGGAGGACGTGATCAACGTGGAAGAGGTTTTGTACGCAGTGGTAAGTATGGCAGAAATGGTAGAGGCAGGTTCAACACCTTTCAAAGAGGAGGTTGATACTCTTCTGGTTCCTCACCAAACATCTAGCCCCAACCTCCCACCAACCGACCCACTTGCCAGGTATATAACAAATCCGGGCATGTCGCACTACAATGTCGACATCGTTTTAGCCATTCGTATCAGTATGAAGCCCCTACCTCTTTCACTGCCAATTTTACAACATCAAACACTTACCCAGACACCAACTGGTACCCTGACTCAGCAGTTACACATCACCTTACCAATAACCTCCAACATCTGAACTTATCATCTAAACCCTATACCAATGGTGACCAAATTCGAGTGGGTGATGGTTCGGCGTTGCCAATACAAAACATCGGTGATTCCATTATTTCTTCTTCCTCTTCTTATTTCTTTACTCTTTGAAATCTTCTGCATGTACCTTTAATCACCAAAAATCTTATTTCAGTTTGTAAATTATGTATAGATAATCATTGTTACTTTGAATCTCATGCTTCCCATTTTTCTGTGAATCACACTTCGACGAGGAAGCTGCTCCTCACCGGTCCCAACCGTAATGGCCTTTATGTCTTTCCCTCATCGCCGGCTTCCTCTTCTTCACCCTCTACTCACGTCGGTGAAAGAACCTCAGTCGCGTAGTGGCACTGCCGCTTAGGACATCCTTCATTCCCTCTCATTTCCAGTATTTTGCATAGAAACTATTTGAAACTTCTTCCCATCGACAATAAATTTGTGTGTTCTGAGTGTCCACTAGCAAAGAGTCATCAACAACCTTTTGTTCCTAATCGGGCTCAAGCAACTAAGCCCTTTGAACTTGTGTGTGCTGACTTTGGGGCCCAGCTTCGTATATCTCTAGTCATGGTTTTAAGTATTACTTGTCTTTTGTTGATCAATATACCAGATATACATAGTTCTTTCCACTTAAATTCAAATATGATGTCTAGAATGTTTTCCTTAATTTTTTACCTTTTATTGAGTGATTATTTAACACAAAATTAATCACTCTTTAAACTGATGGTGGTGGTGAATTTAAACCACTAACCCCATTTTGCCAAAAACTTGGCATCATGCACCATTTTTCTTGTCCCCATACCCATCAACAAAATGGGCTTATTGAGCGGAAATATCGACATATTGTTGAGACGGGTCTTGCTCTCTTGGCCCATGCATCTTTACCTTTCAAATTTTGGGCCAAAGCCTTTGAAACAACTGTCTACCTCATTAATCTTCTCCCCACTCCAACATTGAAAAATAAATCGCCTCATTTTTTGGTTTACAACGAAGATCCAGATTATAACTTCTTAAAAGTTTTTGGCTGTGAGTGTTGGCCCCAATCTACAGGCCTACAAGAACCATAAACTACAATTTTGGTCCAAATCTTGCCTGTTTTTGGGCTATAGCCCATCCCACAAAGATTATAAATGTTTGGACATAGCCACTAACAGGCTTTATGTGTCAAGAGATGTTTTATTCAATGAACATTCTTTTCCTTTCTCAAAACCACGGGCCCAGGCCCAAGTCCAACCCATCTCTCCTTCTCCGTCTGAAGCCAATCTCCCTATTTTTCCCTCCTCTATTTTAGGCCCAGGCCCAAGCCCAACATCTTCTTCTCTCCCAAATCCCCCTTCTTCTACCTCTCAACTCCCTGCGTCTTCTTCACCAACAAAGTCTTCCTCCCACAATTCTTCTTCCCCACCTATTCTTATTCCACCCCAATCCTCAATCATCACTCGAGCTCAAACTAATTCCTCTCGTCCACATGTTCTCACTGATGGCACCGTACGTTATCCCACTCGACAATGTCTCACCGTCACAACCTCCCCTCCCAACACCATTACCAGTTTTTCGATAGCCTAAAAAATACCAATATGGCGACATGCCATGGCTGAGGAATATAATGCACTAATTCATAACCATACATGGACATTAGTTCCACCTGATCTGTCTTCTAATGTACTCAGTTGCAGGTGGATTTACAAGACAAAATTCAATGTTGATGGCTCACTGGTACGCAGAAAGACCCGATTGGTAGCTAAAGGCTACCACCAGCAAGAGGGGATAGACTATCACGATACCTTTAGCCCTATGGTCAAAGCGCCCACCATGTGTTTGATATTATCCATAGTCGTAGCTCGCAAGTGGCCTCTTCGTCAAATTGATATCCAAAATGTCTTCTTACATGGCGAGTTGTCGGACACAGTCTACATGCAGCAACCACAAGGCTTCATTGATCCCAACCATCCAGACTATGTCTGTAAATTGAAGAAAGCCATCTATGGCCTCAAGCAGGCGCCACGGGCATGGTTCTCATAGTTCAGTAGTTGGCTTCTTGGGTATGGTTTCACAGCTTCAAAAGCTGACCCTTCTTTCTTTATCTTAGCTCGTGGTGACCTGTGAATTTATCTGCTCATTTACTTAGATGATATAGTCATCACATCTTCGCATGCCTTAGCTACTGATAAACTTATATCTGACTTGAGCCATGCATTTCCTGTTAAGGACTTAGGTCCTTTATCTTATTTTTTGGGCTTGGAAATTGATTATCTGCGTGATGGTCTCTTGCTCTCTCAAAGAAAATATATTATAGATCTCCTCATTCGGAGCAAAATGTGGCAAGCTAAGCCCATGCCATCACCTATGGCAGCATCTTTAAAACTCTCAAATTTTGATTCCCTTGCCTTTGATGATGCCACTCTTTATAGAAGTGCAGTAGGAGCCTTACAATATTTGTCTCTTATAAGGCTTGATATTAATTTTGCTATGAATAAAGCATGTCAGTTCATGCATGCTCCAAAACTATCTTATTGGAGTGCAGTTAAAAGGATATTGAGATACCTCAAATGAACAATTAATTTCGGTTTGTTGTTCTCCTATACATCCCCTTTCAACTTGCATGTATACTCTGATGTCAATTGGGCAGGATGCCCCAATGATAGAAGGTCAACTCGGGGCTTTTGTATTTTCTTGGGCAAACACTTGATCTCTTGGAGCTCTAAAAGCAAAAGACAGTGGCACGGTCCAGCACAGAAGCTGAATACAAGTCCATTGCTTTCTCTTCTGCCGAACTCATCTCGTTACAAACAGTTTTATGTGAACTTGGCCTTCCTCTTTCTCGAGCTCCCACCTAATGGTGTGATAATATTGGGGCCACATACTTAGCAGCTAATCTTGTTTATCATTCTCGAACCAAGCACATGGACATCGACTTCCACTTTGTAAGAGATAGAGTTGCAACCAAGTCACTTACAGTTTCCTTCATCAGTTCTAAGGATCAAATTGCAGACATTTTTACTAAACCATTAGTTGCTGAGAAATTTTATAATTTTAGAGTGAGTTTCAATGTAGTTGATACCCTATTGGACTCGAGGGGGCGTATTAGCATAGATAACACCATTGGACCACAAGTGCAGGATAGTGCTGTATTAGAGCAACCGTAGGGAATGTTTATGTTATTCCCTCCAATTGTTGTAACTACTTTGATTCTCTTTTTATTCCATATTCCTCTGTAAAGCAATGTATAAAATACACTTGATTTATAATGAAATGTAAGGACGGATTTCAATAAATGAGCAACTCTGTTACACTTGTCTCAAATATTCTCAAAATTTTCTTAAGCCAAACACATCATTTGCCTCATCAGGTACTATGCTCTTATGATGTGTAATCTTAAATGAATAATGATAGGTTTACTACATTTCTACAACTTTTTTACTATTTCTTTTATTTTTATTTTTTTATTTTTATTTTTTACTTAATTGTTAAGAAAGTGACTATTAGTGAAGTTATATATTGTTTTTAATTTTTTTTAATGATTAAAGATGTTAAAAAAATAATAAAAAAATAAAGTTTCAAATACACTATAAAATAGTAGAATGGTGATAGGAGAATATTAAATCTATCATTATCCATCCTACATATGCACATAGTTGAATTCGAATCTGGGTATTCGATTTTGAATTACTATAGAAAATAGAGCTTTTTATAATAGAGTTTTTAATTATAAAGTTTTATTAAAAAGTTTTATTGTTAAAAGTTGTTAAATATAGTTGTGGTGATTTTTAAAAAATATAGCATTATTTTTAGGAGCTTTTCAACAAAATATTTTTAAAAAAGTGGACCTTCATGAACTTGTTTTAAGTGCTTAAATTTTTTTTTTTATAAATTTATTAAATATAAATTTTTTTTATTTAAAAGAGACTGTTAAAATGACTTTTTAAACTCCCAAACACAAATCGAAACAGGCACTCAACCTTGAACCTTTATATATATATATATATATATATATATATATATATATATATGTTCATGACATGCATAAGAGCATTCGCATTGGAGTCTATAAAATATAAAGGATTGTAAAATTTAACAGAAATGGGCTAAAATTTATGAGCATTGGATTATCTATTTATTGGTTAAATTTAGCTTTAGCTAAAAATCAATCTTTGCTAAACATTGAATATTTTATTTCGTCTCTCCATTTTTTGCAAACTTCAGTTTGGTTGTTTGGTTAAAGCTCTATTTGGATAGTGAGATGAAATGAGATGATTTTATATGAAAGTTGAAATTTGAATAAAATATTATTAGAATATTATTTTTTAATATTATTATTGTTTTAGGATTTGAAAAAATTGATTTGTTTATTATATTTTATGTAAAAATTGTAATGATGAAATGAGGTAAAACACTTTTCCTATCCAAATAGAGCCTAAAACATGATAGTATTATTGATTGGATACTGTTGTTTTTATATGAACTAAGTTATTTGGAATAATGTTATTATGTTTAACATCTTTCATGTGAATGTTTTTTTAACAATATTAAGTATTTTGGAACAATGATTGTTATATTGTAATGATGTAGAATTTATTTTGTATGTTGATTAATCATTAACTTCAATTTATTTTGGAATAACATTAGATAAAAATGATTGTTAGACAAATGCATGTTAGATAGAATAATAAATATCACCGTTGAATTTATAAAATATGACTGCTAAATAAAATAAAATATATTATTTTAATCATTTAGCCAAACTTATATATAACTAATTCAATATAAGATGCACTGCTAACTAAATTATAAGCTAGCATGCCTTCTTTAGCTAAAATTTAATTAAGTAGTTAATCCACCGTCAATGCTCTAATAACATTAAAAAATAAATTATTAATAAGGTACACTGAATTCATAGATTTTTTTTTTCTATTAACATAATGTGTTTATGGAGAATGTTAAGTACATCATACTTGGACACTATAAGAATTTTTAAAATTTTCAAGATTTTCAAAAATTTTCACAATTTAATTCATAAATATTATTCAAATACAAAACACGTTTCAATTTTAAATTTTTTTAAATTTTTATTTATTTATTATTCCAACACAAAAATGAATATGACTTTTATAAACTTCAAAATAAAAATAATCTTAAAAAATTATATACAAACAATTTTTAATTTTATAATATTTTTATTCAACTTCTCTTTCTTTTATCAAAAAATACTAAAACATATTTACTCTAACACATTTCACAACTATTTACTCTTAATGACTAAATTAAGAAAAAATCAACCATCTTGAAATTACTCTCATCTCGTCTGTGATCCCTTCTCTTATGCTAAAAATGTAAAATAAAAATATATTTGTACTCCTCGTTCTTTTTTTGTATATAATGCTTAAACTTTCATAATTAACATATTACACCCTTTCGATACTAAAAAATCGCATGGATAATCGATCATTTGTTAAAATATGATATATATGATCTATGTTTTCTCTTCATCCATCTTAAAATTTGTGTTATTTGATCATGAAGATATAGTAATTATTAAGGGATGAATTATATTCATAAGCCGTTGTGAAATACAGACTGCACATTATTGATGTGGTAAAATTTAATTTGTAAGAAAAATTTATAGATTTAGATCTTGTAAATCAAATCGTGCCACATCAATTATCTAAATGATGTGTTCTCCACACCGACTTGTTATAAATAGAATGATTCTAATTAAAGATTGAAAAATCCTACTCATCATCCTCGCACCACACATTTTTTTTTCTTTAACCAAATGTGTGGTGTATAAATAAAAAGTAGAATAAATCAATTAGTTTAGGAACAATAAAATTAAAAAAATTAAAAAATATATGGCTTGTGGTGTGTGAATTAAAATGATTAGTAGCAAAACTATAGTGAAAATTAGATTATCATTTTCCAAAATGGGCGACAAAAATACAAATTATATGTTTTCTCATAAATATACGGGGAAGTGTTTGTTAAGAAAACTAAAAGACAATCATTCTATAATAAATAACATTCAAGACAATAATAAAAGAAGACGGGACTTATCATAATAATTATGTTACTTGCAAGCTTGATGTGCCAACACAATATTTGTTGTGATAACCATTATACTTATAAAAAAATTAAAACATTAATATTTTTTCTCAATTCAAAATACACAGGATTTGTCAAAAAACTTTGCTGGTTGATTTCTTATAATTTTGTTCTTGTAAAGATAAACACAATGTTGAAAAATGTTCTGCACCCACAGTTATGCAGAGTTCTTTAGAATCAGCCTTGTCATTTGCTTCTAATATGGTCTGATGACCTGCTTTGACAGTTCCTTAATACGCCCCTACAAACTCAATGAGGAAGTGAGGACGTTGAGTTTGGTACGAAGAAATGCAAACCGAGTGGTAACCAGTGGCTTGGTAAGGCCATCGGCTAGCTGGTCTTTGTTGGATATGAGCGGGTCCTCTAGTGATTTTTTATTGACTTTTTTCTTGACAAAGTGGTAATCAATTTCTACATACTTAGTCCTAGCATGGAAGATCGGGTTGGCAGTAAGGTATGTGGCTTCAATGTTGTCACACCAAAGTACTGGGCGTTGGGAGAGGAAGATACCAAGTTCACGTAGCAGTGATTGAAGCCACAAAGACTGTCGTGGCATGGGCTACAGTAAGATACTCGGCCTTTGTAGTAGAGTGAGCAACTGTAGATTACTTCTTGGAGCTCCAAGAAATGAGGTTGGGGCCGAAGTAAATACAATACCCAGAGGTGGATTTCCTGTCATCGGGTCACCCTACCCAGTCGACGTCGAAGTAGATTAACAGTTGAGTGGAGGTGCTAGGTCAAATAAGAAGGCCGAAATTAATGGAGAACTTCAAGTACATTAATATCCGTTTGATAGCGGTCCAGTGTTCATCAATGAGTTTGTGCATGAACTGGCAAATCTTATTTACAACAAACGAAATGTCTGGCTGTGTTAAAGATAGGTAATGGAAGGCCCCAACTATGCTACGATAGCGAGATGGATCTTGAAAGGAACACCAGTGAATAGAGATAGTTTATGTGAGGAAGACATAGGGGACGAAACAAGTTTTGCTTCAATCATTCCAGTACGTTGAAGGAGAGTCATTATGTATTGTCGTTGTGATAAGAATAAATCAGTGCTATCTCGGTGTGCCTCGACTCCTAGAAAGTAACTTAAATCACCAAGATCCTTGACTGCAAATTCTCGGCTAAGAGCTGTAATGAGTTCAAATATGCCAGTAGAAGAGGACCCGGTAATGAGAATATCGTCCACATAAACCAATACAACACTGTGATGGAGCTGTGACTAAAGATGAACAAAGATGTGTTCAAACTTGAGTTGACAAAACTAAATGAGATGAGATGTTCACTGAGTCTGGAAAACCAAGCTCATGGTGCCTGTTTCAGGCCATAAAGAGCTTTGTGTAATTTACAGACATGAGTGGGAAAGTTGTGATGAACATACCCCACTGGTTGACTCATGTAGACATCTTCGGACAGGACCCCATGAAGAAAAGCATTCTGAATGTCTATTTGGTGAATAGGCCACTGATGACAAACAACAATACCTAGAACCAAGCGCACAATGGTTGGCTTGACAACGGGTGAGAAGGTATCTTCAAATTCGATGCCCAGCTATTGGTGGTACCCTTTAGCGACGAGTCGAGCTTTTCGACGGTCAAGAGTGCCATCGGATTTTTTCTTGGACTTGAAAATCCACATGTGGCCAAGAACATTCATACCTGGTTTGGTGGGCACCAACGACCATGTTCCATTCTTCATTAAAGCTGAAAATTCATCATCCATGGCATGTCGCCATTTTGCATATTTGCTGGCCTCAGTGTAGCAAGTAGGAGAATCAGGCACTGAGCTGGTGGTAAGAAGTGCTAGAGGGATGGGATATCAAACAGACCCATCAGTGAGCTGTTGTGGCTTGGTGATGTTGTTCTGTGAACGTGTTCGCATCGGGTGAGGGCACTCCGTTGGAACATTTGGAACAATAGCAAAAGTAGAGAGCAATTTGGAAGATGTTTCTTGGTTCAACGAGGCATTGGTGGGCTCAATAGGAGAGGTATCTTGAAGGATGATTGAGGAGAGTTGAGTACGGATTGGAGGAGAATTGGTTGCAGCAGGGAGAGGTATTGAAGAAGAAGATGGTGCACATGTTTGAGTGAGGGGAGAAGTTGGCGTGTTATGTATGGTAGAAGGAGTAGGGACGTCGTCGTTTAAAGGAAGAGGAGAAGGTAAGTGGGTGAAATATGGTGGGTCTGGGCTGTTAGGAGGTTTATAGAGACGGTGGGCTTTAAAGGGAAAAAGTGCTTCATCGAAGACAACATGCCGAGATAAGGAGATTTTGCTAGTTGAAGGGTCCAAGCGCTTAAAGCCTCTATGCATATTATTGTAGCCCAGAAAAATGCAAACTTTGGATTGGAAGTCTAGTTTATGAGAATTAAAAGGACGTAGATAAATGAAGCATACACACCCAAAGACCTTTAAATGAGATAAATCCGGTAGTTTACCATAAAGTTTTTCAAAAGGTGACATACCAAGGGGTGCAGTTGGTAGCTGATTAATGAGATAAATAGCCATCAAAAAATTATCATCCCAAAAATCATGTGAGACTGAGCTATGAGAGAGAAGAGAAAGACATGTTTCGACAATATGGGAGCCATTTTGCTGCGACGTGTGAGGGTAAGTCACACGATGTTGAATAACAATATTTTCAGAAAATTTGTGAAAAAAGTGATATTCACAGCCCCAATCTATTTGAACAGATTTTATTTTGCAATTGCATGACCGTTCAACAAGTTTTTGAAATGAACAAAAAATTTAATAGACATCTGATTTTTTTTTTTTATTGGAAAAAGCCAAGTATACTTGCTAAAATGATCCACAAACGAAACGTACAATTTATTCCCATTTGTAGACATAACAAGGGAGGGTCCCAGACATCCGAAAATATAAGTTCAAGAGGATGTTGAGATTTAGACATAGAATCAAAAAAAGGAAGGTGATGGCTCTTTCCTTGCTAACAAGATGGGCAAATCCTTGGTATTTTATTAGATGAAACTGGTAAGAAAATTTAGAAATAACATGTTGCGCAATCTTATAAGATGGATGTCCTAATCGAGTGTGCCAGACTTCAATTGAAACACGTTGGTTGAAATACGTTTGTAGTGTGATAGAAGAGGTCACGTTGGATGGAAAGTGGTAGAGCCCGTCCTTACTCTTACCGTGTAGAAGAATTGTCCCCGATGTTGCGTCCGTCACCAAAAAATAAGAGGCATGAAATTCAAGATAGACATTGTTATCTTTAGCAAATTGGCTAACGGAAACAAATTTTTTCTTAATTTGAGGCATATGTAAGAGATGAGATAATTCAAAAGACTGATGGGGAGAAGAGAGTTTGCAAGAACCAATATTCTTTATTGTCAAACCTACCCCGTCACCAACTTGAATGTGTTCACTTTCAGTATAAGGCTCAGAATGGAGATTCAAGTTGTGAAAGTCATGAGTCAGATGGTTGGTAGACCCTACATCGAGGTACCAGTTGCCATCGACTGTTGAATGTTGCCCAGTTAAATATGCTGCCATGGTTGGGGGATTGACTTGGTAGGCTTGGTCGAAACGGTGGTAGCATTGGATCGCTGTGTTGCCATGTTTCCCACACACTTGGCAGAGAGGACGTGATGATGGGGAGCCAAAGGAAGAACAAGATGAGGAGTGAGGGCCACCCCTTGACCGTCCGCCACGCCCACGACCCCTGGAAGAACCATTGTTGAAAGCAAATTGTTGTTGTGAACCACGTTGTTGATAAGAGGATTTTCCTCTTCGATATCGGGAACCTTCATTCGGAGTAGCCATGTTGGCTGAGCCAATAGAAGTTTCAAGTGCAGAGTGGTGTTGTTCCAGGCGAAGTTCAAAGTTCAGTAGGTGACTAAAGAAGTCTTCTATGGACATTGCATCAGGGCGAGTGGTGATAGCCGTTACTATGGCGTCATATGTGAAGTCGAGGCCATTGAGTACATACGACTGGAACTCATTTCGATGAAGAGGTTCTTCGATGGCAGCAAGTGTGTTTGAGAATCACTTCATCTTTTGGAAATAGTCAGACATGGATTGACTACCCTTTTTTGTGAGAGACAAAGATTGTCTCGTTTGCATGGCTCTTGCCTGTGAATGAGAGGAGAACATTTTCTCCAAAGCCAGCCATACTTCTCTGGAGGTGGTGATACCCACCATTTGTGCCAGTATTCCTTCAGACAGTAAGGACACCAGCGTGCTCAACACAATTTGGTCTTGGTCATACCAAGAAGCATATTTGGGGTTTTTCTTTGGGTTCAGTTTCTAAAGAGTCAGCTTAAGGATTAAGTATATATGCAGGAGGGGAAATGGTGGTGCCATCTACATAACCATACAGTCGTTGTCCGCGAAGATTAACACAACTTGGGCAGCCCATAACAGGTAATTGTCTTTGGTCAATTTGATAGTGACAAGGCTCTGCATATTAATGGGTGTGAAGACAGAAGAAGTTGCTGAAGCCATAAAAAAAAAAAAAAAAAAAGACAGTGGTCACTATAGCTCATGATACCATGTAAAGATTAACACAATGTTGAAAAATGTTCTACACCCATAGTCATGCAGAGTTCTTGTTTTATATAAATAAAAGATATAACACTTTACCGAAGGAACTAAAGCTGTAAAGAAATCAACAAAATCAAAATTGTACAAAAATATGGACAAAGATCACTACATAACATGCTCCTTAGATCACGGTTCAAAGTTCCATAAATAGCCAAGTTATCCCTTAGAATCAGCCTTGTCGTTTGCTTCTGATATGGTCTGATGACCTGCTTTGACAGTTTCCTTAATAGTTCTTAGTTTCGTTTAGAAGTTGAGCTGAAATGAAATGAGTTGAGTTGTTTATGAATAGTAGTTAGTTGAGATAATGGAATAAGTTTTGTGAGACCCACCTAAGATATTGAGTTTAGATGTGTTTGGATGTTAAGATGAGTATAGATGTATTTATGAGAAGTTAAAAAATGTTGTAGATCTCGCGTGTGAATAGGTTTTGAGTTGAAAAAGGTTGTGGATACCATGTGTAAAGAGAAGTTGAGTTTAGTGATTTGAGAATTGTGTGTTTGAATGTTAGATTTAACTTAAAATTAGACTTAATTGAGTTGATCTCAGTTCAGTTCAAATTACAAACAGACTCTTAATATATGAATTTTACATCTTTATATATTTTCGAGTTATAAAAAGTTGTTTGAAACGAAAAATAAAAAATAAAATGTTACTTACATTTTTTTCATTCAATTTAAAACGAGGATTGTGCAACAACGTCTGGGCTTTCACTTGTGGACTCTAACCTTTCTTGAGTCTGATCAGATCCACGTACAAAAAAAGATCGAGGAAGCACATGACCTAAAGAAAAGAGAAAAAAAAAAATGTTAATTTCAAATCATTGATGCTCTTGGGATTATGACTGCAATTCCTCCAAATGAGACCAAAACCACTATTTGGTGAAGAGCATCCAAGGGGAAGCGACCAACACGTGACTTGAAACTGAAGTGGCTAGACATTTGAATTTTGAGGGATGGGCTCATGGGCATGCATAAAATAGCCAACTGCCAAAATAATAGAACAATCTTATTTTTTCCTAGTTATTATTTTCCGTCCTGATTGTTGATCTGACATATTTTAAAAAATAATTATATATCTACCGCTTAAATAGATAGTCACTCAAAATGTGTTAGGTTAATAGATATATCTGAAAATAGTAATTTTAAGTACAAATTCTAAATAGATAAGTCTTATATAGACCTTTTGAAAAAAAAAAATTCTGCTAAAAAAAACAGAAGCTTTTTTTACACTTTTTCATGATATAATCTATTTTTTTGTAAAGAGACTGCAGATGTGTTACGTTAATAGATATATCTAAAAGGGATAATTTTAAATATAAGTTCTAAATAGATAAGTCTTCCTTTATTAAAAAAAAATAGATTCTACTAAAAAAAATGTTCTTTTACACTTTTTTATAATAGATTTTATTTTTTTTTATAAAGAGACAATGAATAATTTCTATATTTAATATTTGTATAAATCATTTTTTATTGAACATAACAAGATAGAAGATAATAGGGTTATTAAAATCAAATAGAGAGAGAGAGAGTGGAGAGAGGGGGACCCCTATTCACTAGGCATTAACACAGAGAAGTTCTACACAGCTACGCAGAGAAGTTCCCCCCCTATCTACTTGTATGATTCAATTCCACATAGCTATAGCATATAGACATCTTTTGCAAACTATGCTGCCACCAAGGAACATGACAATACACCATAAGCCCTGTGCCAACAGATCATCATCTGTCTTGTTTGTTACTTGCTGGTTAAGTTCATCTGCTCTAATAAGAGCTATAGAAGCATTTTGCAACCTTGTGAGTTACGACATGATTGAGAATGAGATGAGAATTTTATATTTTGTTTTAATATTTAAAATATTATGTTTTAATATTATTATTATTTTAGAATTTGAAGAAATTAAATTAGAATTTAAAAAGATTGAATTATTTATTATATTTTATATAAAAATTTAAAAAATATATAATAATAAAATAAAATGAGATAAAAATTTTGTATCTTATTTCACTTCAAACCTGGCCTTAGATTCTTCTTTCGTCAAAGATATCCCATTACCATGGCCTGCAAAACTTTTCCAAATTCCCAACTTTGTTACTGAACTATTTTAGATAAAATTCAACACATGTCCCATCTCTCAAAACCAGAAAAACATATAAGACTGACAGCTTTATGCAAAGTTGAATAATTGAGAGAAGATGCCCGTCAGGGAGGACAGTTACTCACAGATGTCAGCCTCACATTTCCCATAACCTCTGTCCATCCCAAAGCTTTTGGTGGGGGCAACGGTCAATTTCGATGTCCCAAACACACAAGGTTTTGGGGAACTTAACCATATATGGGAGACAAGGGCACCCCCCTTGCTGTTGATAGAAATGGAAAGAAAAAGGCATTAAGAGGCCTCCAAGATGAGAACAAGTTGTACATGAGACTTCATTTTCTCCGAGTCTACATCGGCAAATGCTGCACGCTTGCAACAATTCATTCATCCATTTGTGTTGAGCACAAAGGGCAAGAAAGTTAAACGTGCACTGTGATGGCTTTTTTAATTGTCCTGTTTTCTAAGCTCTTAGCACAAGAATCTCATCTTCCAAACATGTCCTAATCCAAGATTATTATTATTGTTCAGATTTCAATGTCACACATAAATGGGGGGTTTTCTTTGGTCACATACAAGAAATAGGATCCTAGCCTTGTCCCACTTACACTGTTTTAGATTGTTGTATTTCTTCCTTGTTGATAAATGTACTGTTTTTTCAAATATTATTTTTGCAAGTTAGGGAGGAGGATATATATCCACGCTGCTTAGCCAGCTCCCACAGACCCCTTCATTGCACCAACAGGTAACATGCAACTAGAATAACTCATATATACTTATAATATGATATCACAATAGTTATCTTGAATTTGAATCCCTAACTCATATTTTATGCAAATTTCAATTACATAATTCAGTACCCACTTACTTTTGAGATGGTAATTTAACTAGAACATGATTAAATGATCAACGATTCCAATATGATCTAGCTTGAGTTTTGCTACAAGATTGTGATATTGAAGAGGATCATCAAGCAAAGGCACGATCGTTGTCTTCAACAACAAAATCCAGTTGTTATGAAGGGCACGTACCCCAGAGTCTCCAACAACGAGGACAAAGACATGCGAAGTTAGAGAATAAAATGGTGGGAGGGGGATTTCTACTGTCTGTAGGAACAAATGGAAAAACAGGGTGTAATCTTCAGTCAGTCATGTGGTTGTGCAGTAACAGTAAAACATGTCAAACCCTGATGATCAGAACATTGAGTACTGTTTTCTTCCACGGTTTGTGTTTGGAATATTTGTCCACACCCTTTGGCCTCTGGAATCCGAGGAGGATATGATGCCGCCAATGGCGGAGGAATCACTGAAATGTTCCGTCGTTTTTGTGTCACAGCTAGCCCACAGTGGGCGGAGGTAATTGGGATGCTCCTCACTTTACAGTACTTCGATTTGAACTTTATGCGTTTCTTCTATCTCTCCTAATGATCACGATGACCACAACACATGCAATGTACGATGGTGCAGATTCTGGCCGTATGCATACTTTTTTTCTTTCCCAAAAACCCAATGGAGACAATCAAGAGTTATCATGACATTCATTTAAATTCTTAACATAGACATTTACATATATAATTATATTCATGGTATTTGATTTTATTATTACTTCTCATCTATTTTTTATTATTTTTTTTTTATTTTTTTTTACTATTCACAGATCATTTAAGATCATCTCACTATCCAAACGAAGCCTTAGAGTTTATGACCAAAATTTAGATCGATCATCTGTGATTTACGGTATGTTTACATACTTATAATTTTGTAAATATTAGTGAAATAGTTTAAATAAATATATTTTATTGAATTTTAAAAAATGAAAGAAAAAAATTGAATAAAATTATTATAAAATTAAAATTATATTTTAATATTATTTTTATTTTAAAGTTGGTAGAAATTGTATTGAGTTTTGTGTTTTGTTTTAATGTTTGTAAAAATTGTATTAATTTTTGTGATTAAATAATTATAACAGAGGGTTTAATAATTTGTGCACTTCAACGTCCCTTTCAAAAAAAAAAAAAGTGATCCTTTCACTTTCTACTCCATTATATCAACTAGAATACCAATACATCTAGGGGCGGAGCAATAGAGGAAAACTCTGATCTAGGAAGATTAAAAAACAAATGATTATTGAGTTTTTTTCACCCATTTTCCTCCAAAAAAAAAAAAAAATGGCCTTCCAAGATTATATAATTTCTGCTTAGCCTCTGATCATTTCATTCATGTTGAGTTTATGTTAACTGTAAAAAATTGGGTTGCTAAATATAACACTAATGGAAATAAAACACATATAATCTGTTAAAAGACGTGAAAATTGAAGCAGAGAAAGTGAAGAACAAAGGAAGAAATAGTTAACAAAAAAAGACAAGGCCGGAGAGGGAAGTACTGACTCAAGTGAGTGAGGTGCAAGGTGTGGCTGGCAGAGGTAGAGCAGGAGTTGGCGTTGTATTTCTGGGTTTGGGAATAGCTGAAAAACAGAGACGAAAGCCTGCAACAGAATCCAGTACCTAAACAATAGATTCACTATTTTTTTTCCTTCCTTCTCTCTCTCTCTCTCTCTCAATAACACTTTCCCTGCCAAACTTATCTGAACTAGCCGTGCCATCACCACTTTTTCCACCTCCACCACAACCAGTCCCCATTCGCTTATCCCAAAAAGTACACAGAGATCTAGAGAGAGAGAGATAGAGAGAGGAGTTGGAAATATTGGTTGGGTGCTGTGATTTAAGACATATTAAGGGCTGTGATTTTAGTTGTCGGCTCGGGATGACGAGTTGCATGGAACGTGGGAAATCCAAAGTCCAAGATGATTTTTAGTCTATAGCTTGTATTCTAAAGTCCAACATCGATCAAAGAGAATCAAAACGAGGCAGACGCGCATATCATAAACCTGATCAACTTCTTCTTCTTCTTCTTCTTATAGGGTTTCCTGATCAGTTCAGTCTTCTTGTTCATGGAGTGGAATAGAAGTAGTCGACCTAGGCCCAGAAACAAACCCCCTATTTTCTACTGTATCTCCATCTTCTTCTTCTCATTTTGCGCATTGTTCAGCAGTATCGGCTCCAAACCTACATGTGAAGGTATGCAGAAATCCATCATTTTCTCTTTTGGTTTCATCTTCTTTAATTCTCTGCTTTTCATGAAATCCCCACCTCTTAAATTATTCTGATGAATCTGATTTCATTATATATTGAACTTAAATTCTCATTTTCACACGCAGCTAGCACGTGTCCAATGTCTGCTAAGGCTGATCAAATACTTCTTCAGGTGCGGTTCATTACATGATCTTGTACTAACACCTCTGCTTCTTAGATTGAAGAACATGGTTCATTAATTACCATTCATGTTTGTTTGTCCTGTCAAAGTAGCACAGTCTTGTATAAAGCTGGAATTGACAATGTACACATCTTTTGTTTGTTTATTCCAACAAAGGAAAAGAAAAAACAGAGTCAGTAGTACGATTCTTATTCTACTCACTCACTCAACCCTATTCAAACAAGTTTGACATGTCTAGCATGCGCCAAAATAGGATCAGAGCTGAGGCCTGCGAGAGGCTAAAACCGCTGCAGTCTGGGCCAGCTGCTCCTTGGAATCGTCCACCATAGTTCAGTTGCTCTCAGGTAGGAGTTGTCCTTTAATTCACCGCGACCCAGTCCAGAGAGCAGTCATTGTCCTATTAGGCTCGGTTAATCTAAAGGTCACAAGCGTGTCCTACAAATCGGACGTCCGGAAAGCTTTTGGTAAGGAAAAACCTTCAAAACGGTCGGGTATGTATTTCTCATTTACACCTACCAGTAAAAATCCAACGCATAATAGACTTATCATATTTATGGTGAATGTGCATCCAGTTAAATCCCTCACCCTTTTCCCCTCTCCCTTCTCTCTTTCCAGTACCTTCTTCATCTTCATTTTCATCTTCATCCTCTTCCTCGTTTTCTTTCTCTACCAAACAGCCTTTTGCTGGAGCAGATCTACAGTGCATAAGCAACAGAGCATTTGGCGGAGGAGCAGCAGATGCAACAATAGATTCATCTTCAGTGATTTTCTCCCTTTCTCCTTTCCCCTGTCTCCTCTGTGATTTTCGTCCCTCTCTCTCCTCAAAACAACTACTATTTTTGTCCTTTTTTTAAAATACCAAAAACCAGTATTGCTCAATATCCATTTCTACGAAATACTGATAGTCTGAACTCTGAAAGTTTAAATCAAGAAACAAACATGTGGCAATTACTTCTATACGAAACTAGAAAATTCAAACCATATTCCATCCACCAATCTTAATAAACAAAAACGATTTGGCTTCAAAATATGACATAAATTTAGCTGATAAAAAGAATAACTCAATAACTCAATCATCTAAATCTGGCATTGTACACAACCTGAGAGCTCATATATTATTGGGTACATGAAAACCCCAACTCTAGCCCCCCCCCCCCCCCATGGATTTCGGTGGAAGATTCGACTTCAAATGAAAATACCCTCACCTCTCGTCAATGCCCACAGCTCTCTCGGTCGAGCTTGAGGGGAGCAACAATCGGAGATTTGATGAAGGGGAGAGCAGGCCGGGGGGAGGGAGAAAGGGGGAGAGAGAAAGATGGAGAGAGCGCGCGACGGAAGGTGGGGCTATTTGCCACGAGTTAAATCGTGAATAATAATCTTTGCTAGAATATTCAAATTCTATGTTCAGTACATTATTAAGAATATATATATTTTTTAAAGGAAGAATAGGGTAAAATAAAAGAAAATGGAATTGGTGGAGTGAACATTATTACCAACTGCGCACGTTAGCACTTATCAAGACGACACTCTTGTCCTCTTTTGGTGAAGTCTTGGAAACTTGCGTCTGCTGCTCTGTTCTCATGCGCTTTAAACGGAATCCGTGTCTTTTTCCTTTTTAAAATTAATGAGACAGGTATTCTCGTGAATGTGTTCTTGTGTTGTGCACACCAACATGATCGGCACTAATTATAATTACTTTAACTCTAATTATGTATTTAACAGGAATCCGATAGGGAGAGAACAGAGGAGGAAAGCATGGTGTCACTAGCCTGGAGGACATCAACGAGCTTGGCAAGGAGGTTTTTGGGGGGGCCTGGATCATCGCCGCCACGATGCATGTTGAAGTGCGGCAAGTGCACGCCATGCAAACCGGTCCACGTGCCGGTGCCACCGGGAACACCGGTGACTGCTGAGTATTATCCCGAAGCTTGGAGGTGCAAATGTGGCAATAGGTTGTACATGCCATGAATTGATATGGTGTGCTTTCTTTTGTTTGCTTGCTTAATTGCATGCTTACAATGGGAATCAGTGTTGGTAATGAGCTATTTTGAGAATATATGTTGATGAGAATAGGGATATAATATATATATATATATATATATATATATATATGAACTTCTAAAGCTGTGTAAACAATATTATATACTATTCAAGATCACAAGTATGAGATTTAATGTGTTAATCACTTCTTGTATCGTGGATATTTCTAATGTTGTTGGTTGAGTTTTAATATTTCTAATGTGATTTTGTTTTTCTTTGTACAAAAGAAAAAGATGGTCACACTTTTTAAGAGCTAGACTATAAACATCTCAAAACAAGCTAAACTACCCAACTACAATCTCAACATCAAAAACAAGTTGGTCTAGTGTTATTGGGCCCCCGCTTGAAAAGAAAAGGCCCAACCTGGTTTTTTTTGTATACAAATATTAGGCAAGACTTTACCTGATGTTTGAGCCCAGAGAGATATTTCAATTATTAATAAATAAATAAATGGAAAAAAATAAGTGACCACATGCATATTTTCTCGCACTAAAACTTTGGATTGAACTTTGATGAAACAATGCTATTAAGATCATGAGGTCCCAATTTAGCTACTTTATCGTGAATTTAAAATTTGTGGGACCAAAACCTTTGCTCTATCATTGTCAAAAAAAATAAAAAAAAAATCATCTTAATTATATATATATATATATATATATATATATATATATTATTGTTTGATTTGATGGGGATGCTTGATCATATATAATTGAAACTCCTTAATTCCTTTTGCAAAGTAAGTTGATTGGAACAAGACAAAAGCAACTTTGGCATGCGTTTTACTTTTGAACCACAATAATATTTGTGAAATGGCTTTCTCAAGAAAGTGACAAACAAGTTGAAGAAAAAGCAGGCCATGTCAAGCTAGCTATCGATATCATAATTTAATTTAGAAGATAAATTTTAAAATTTAAATTTTACTATTTAAATTATGTGGATGATATGTTCTATGCACCGATTTTATATAGATTAATAAAATTTATATAAGAGATCGGTAAAATATGAAATCATGGTTTTTTCTCCATCTGATCTATAATATATAACAAATTATCCACAATTACATGACTTGATTGTTTATATATAATAAAAAACAAAAGATAATTAGGTTGAAGCATTTTCGATGCTATCCTATCCATAATTTGATAATTTAGTGGGTCATAGGACACGTCATATCATGCATGAGCGTGATGAACTCGATCTCCACATATATAGTGATAGTTAATTTGGTGAATTAATTCACGTCTTTGATTTTGGATCAGGTGCATGGACCATATAATTATTTCTTGGTGGGGAGCAAGTCCCGTGTACCGCATGCATTTGCCTGTTCAATGGCTCACGTGAGGACGAAAGAGACAGAAACAGATACAGCCTCGTGCAGCCAGATTTTCCATTCCCGGGCCAGGATATGAGCGCCGAGAGATTCTTGATTATATGGATATTGAGACTTTTCTGATTATTAAATAAAAAAATAAATAAAATAATTGGTATATTTGGTAGTTTTTTAATGTTTCTAAAATTGGTGGAGACAACTCATGAAGACTAGGATCTGTTTGTAAAGAAAAATATTTATATTTATATATATATATATATATATATATATATATATATATATATATATATACCGCGTACGTGGTTATAAATAGTCTTCATTTTTATAAATGAAAGTGAGGTTGACGTAATTTCATATGGTATATATTTTAAATTAATTTAAAATACAATTATGTTTACTTTGACATATTAATACCTTAAGCCACGTTAGTTATAAATTTATTTTTATAAGATTTATTTGTGGTTAAAATATTTCTCTATTAAGAATTCTTTTTAGGATTGTCCGCATATATAAGAATTTTTTTATTCACCACACTTAGTGGTGGGTTTGGTCCACGTAGTTAACTTGTAAGAGGTCCAGTGCAGTACCAATTGACCTTAAGAACCCAAACCGGTTCTAAACTGGTGCGGTATTGATTTTCATATTTAAGAAACTGGTTTAAACCGAACCGGACCGGTATATATATTTATAATTTTTTTATATTATATTATATACTAAATTTCTAATTAATATAACATGAAATTATAATCTTATTATTCAAGTATATTAGTCTTATAACATAATATTAATATAACATGTGATATAACATAAAATTAATCTTATAATTTTTAATATAATATATAAATTTTAATCTTAAACATAAACATTAATATTAAGTTATTAATATAAACTTACTTTATATCTATATTAGCATAATAAGTTATAATATATATATTCTTTTTGTAAATACGTTTGTACACATTTGATCATATATACTCATATAAAATATTATAATTAAATTCAATACTTTACTGGTATGTGTTCATTATTATAAAATAATATATTTATATTATAATATAAATATACTAATAGTTTAGTATATGTAAACATCATATTATTACTAACATAAATAATTCATAAAATTGGAAAAATTGGATCCAAACCAGAAAAATTAGAAGTTTAGGTTTTGGTAGCAGTGTTTTAAATTTCATACCGTACCGGCCGGTACGGCCAAAATTTTTCGTTTCGGCTGTCCGGCCGGTACAAGTACTATATCTGTTCTGTACCGAATAAAATACCGGCTGTACCGGCCGGGTCGGTACCGGCCATACCGGACTAAATTTCAGCCTGTACCGGCCGATATTTCGGCCTGTTTTTTTTTTCAAACTACAAACTTATTTTTTAACCCCTAATTCAGACTAGACTATTTATAATTTATATATATATGTATTTATATATAATTTATTTATATATAGACTATTA
Source organism: Juglans cinerea (assembly GCA_961763995.1). Taxonomy (NCBI): domain Eukaryota; kingdom Viridiplantae; phylum Streptophyta; class Magnoliopsida; order Fagales; family Juglandaceae; genus Juglans; species Juglans cinerea. The sequence continues at coordinate 17,360,190 of CAUIVZ010000015.1, read as the reverse complement.
TTTTGGAATATAATTTTTATATATATTTATATATATAATTTATTTATATATCGACTATCCCGAAACGTTATCCCGAAACGCTATCCCGAAACGGTACCGGTATCGAAATATTTCGTTCCAGTGCCTTGACCGGTACGATGTCCGGTATGGTATTCAAACCATTGTTCGGTAGTGAATCGATCCAATATCGATTCTTAAATTCACTACAAGAAATCAGGCATTTTCCAGTGCTTAAAATCGTCGCAAATACATATAATAATCGCTGCATTTGATCATTTTCGACGATTTATAAATCGCTGCAGGTTCGCCGAAATCCTAAAGCCATTTTTGATCAATTTTGGCGATTTTAAAAAATCGTCAGAAAAAACTACTATTTCCGGCGATTTTAGTCTGTCGCAAATGTTAAAAAAGAAATGGCATTTTCGTTTACCATTAAAATCGCTGAAAAAAGTTATTTGCGGCGATATTAATCGTCACAAAAAGTTAATAAATCGCCACAAATAATCATTATTTTTCCCAGCGATTTTAAATTATCGTCGTCATTAAGTATTTCCAGCGGATAGGTTTCGCCGCAAAATATTATTTCCAGCGATTTAATGTCGCCGGGAAGAAATTTATGCTATGAAAAAAATATTTTCGGCGAATTTTACTCGCCGGAAAAAGAGTTTCAAAAAATAAAAATAAAAAATTCACAAAACATGCCTTAAAAAGGAAACAGATGCCTCAAATGAGATGAACTGGAGAACAATGATAGGGAGAAACCTTTTTAAGTTATAAGATGAAACATCCAACAAATTGAACTTCTTAAAGGACCAACACTCAAAAGTTAACCAAATCAAACAACTGACATTCCTAAAAGTACTAGTCAAAGATGAATTAGATAATGAGCAACACTGACCCCAATGCTTGACAGAGACGAAGGTTCACCTCCACCATCTATGTCAACATCCTGCACCCATAGAAAGAAAACAAAATTAAAAAAAACAAAAACAAATTACTGAAGTATGTGGGAAACACCTATACTCTTTTCTTTTCTTCAAGCTCCAACTATGTTAGTTTTGAATCTGTGAATATTTCACTCATCTAGTGTGTTGACCCTCACTTGAGACTGCACAATAGTTGCAAGCATAGTTGTCCCCTATTTTAGAAAAAATGGACATGGACACTAGATGACCCAAAACATCAACCTCAAGGACTTATATAAGGTTTAAGGATGTTTCAAAAGCCCAACAATCCAAAACCTGCCCAGTTACCTCCCACAAAACATATCAGGTTTAAGGAAAGTTTCTTAGGTTTATGAGCATGTAAATTTTACAGCATATATTTCGCCTACCCAAGCATAATAAGGTGGGAGGAAATTTGATAAAATTTGTAATACTTGCAAACTTTTTGTTTAGTGCATTTGAGACCAAACCTCAACACATCACCAATCAATCTCAAATGTCAAAGAAAGTTGATAAATAAAAACATAGAAGTTTGATAAATAACTAGAAAAGTAGTATAAACAACCAAGCAAGAAACTCATAAGTCAGACAAATGTGAGCCTATTGAAACAATTATAATTGCTGCAGCTCAACAAGGTTCAATAATATGATACTTGCCTGAATATAAATATTTATACATGCTGCAAATAAGATAGGGCACTCACTATTGATGATATTATCTTGGATAAGGTTTTGGAGGAAAACACAAACAAGTCTCACAAGTCTGTTCTGCATGTATTTATCTTGGGGAAAAAAGAATGCTTCAAATTTTAGTGTACCCACGGCAAGCCTATAACATAATAGAAACATCTTAGTGGTACAAACACACTAAGCACTTAATTTCTAATTCCGCTCTCAACATTTGACATACGGATTCAAAACAATAGATAGTTCTATGATGGAAAACGCCATTCTTACTCCATTTTCCTACATCAAGGAGTGCGCAAAAGTGACTGCACCTAGAATCTTTGAATTAACAAATAGAAAACAATTGTAGCCAAGCATAATTTACTTATGGAGGAGGAGAAAAATGCCACATAAAATGAATGTGCCAATGACAAGAATCCACCCGATCATTATCAAGCTGTAGGCATCTCACACAAATGTTTATTTACAAAAATAAGATAATTAAAAGAGAACTGAGTCCTAAGTTATAAATGACCGCTTTTTTTTAATAATTGAGCATGAAAAGGGGTTAATATCTAAATCACTTACAAGTATACCAGAGGTTGCATCCCAAGAATGGAAAATACTACAACAAGTAGCCATAACAATGATATAAAAACAAATAAATAAGCCACGACTATAATAAGCCATATGATGAGAATATTCTTCTTCTAGTCCAAGAGAACAAAAGACTCACAAAATCCAAGAAATGCCAAAAAGAGCATGACAACCGCAACAATGATAAGAGCCAGTCTTCTGCATTGCAGAACAACAGATAAATGTTACCTAAAAGGGTTTCGAGCACCAGAAAAAGTTGTAGGAGTTTATACTTACACGCTATCCAGGCCTTCTTGTATATCCTTTGAATTATCTGAAGTCTTCTGAGAAAGAGTGGAAGCAGAAGACTGGATCTTTGTTTCAATAATGTCAATGCTCTAATGCACCTCTGATGGCAGAAATATAGAATCCACTATGATTCCCTTGGCTGCAGCAAGATAACTTGACACATTTATGAGGTTATCAACAATGGTATCTGCCTGATTCACAACATAATCCAGTGTGTTGGTTGTACTATTATGAAACTTGCCCTGACCAGTGTACAAAACTATGCATCCAGCACTGTAATTGGAGAAAAAAACATTTGAGTCAGAGATTACTAATCTCAGAAATTATATGATGGAACTTAAAATTTTGGTAAGTGTGCTTTACATAGAGAAGGCAAGAGATATACATTATTGAAAGGGTGACGAAGATGAGAAAAATAAGTGACAGAGCATAGGCTGTTCAAGAATAGCCATAAGGCTCTCTTGGACAACAGCAATAGCAGAGACAGATAATGGAGAAGGTTAGACCAAAAAGCACAAACCAAACGCCAGCAATGATAAAGAATGGCACCGCGGTTAAACCAACAGACTGCATTATAAGATGATAATCAGAGCTAAAAAAAAATCTAATTGAGCAAGACAATCAGCTAGAGGAACTAATGACTAGAAGATCAACACATAATTTTAGCCTGCGGGGTAAAATAAATCAAGAAAAGCATAAGCAAATTCCAAGTACTGACCAATTCATGGACAATACTTCAGCAGTAGACAATAGACAAAGGTCATAAACAGAGTTCACCTAGAATTATAAAAATTCAAAGCCAATAAATGATCCAAATGAGACAATGGACCATTATTAATTCAATACAAAAAATAGTAAGAGACCAAAATGCACTGTAAATAGAAGAGGATATCAACATAAGGGTTCACAACCTATATAAATAAAACTGAAGAATATGGTCTCAGTTATTCAATGTTTTTGGTAAAAGTAAGTTTCAACCTGTTGACTAGCAGCACAAAATTTGAGCTCTCACCAAACATGCAAAAACCATCTGTTTTACATGTACATGAATATGATGAGAAGGCAATGTTCAACCACCAAGCTTGTTTTTTTCCCTATAATTATATTAAATGCTGCAAATAAAGATTAAAAAAAACAAAAGATTAAATGGGCAAAAAATGATCTGATTTTCCATAACTTTTGGGGGATAATTAATGCAAGCTGCTGTTAAATTAAAACATATAAATCCCTATTGATCTAATACTCAATGCCAAAATCTAATTAAAACATATAAATCTATATTCTACGACAATATGTAAATTTAACAAACCCAATACGTTAAACTAAAGAAAAACTGAATAGGACAATTGCAAAGTAAAATCTTCCCAAACCCAAAAAAATCCATAAGCAAACAAAACCTTAGAGCTGCCAGTATAACACCAACATCATTCACACAAAAATTGAAACAAAGTCCTAACTTCAAGTTCATAACCCAGATCCATTAAAGTAGCAATCCAGTTCTAATTACCTCCATCAAAAAGCACCTCACAACTCTAAGCCAAACCCACAAACAATAAAGACACAAAATAATCACTCTTGCAGCACAAAATAGAGAGATGAGAGAGAGAGAGAGAGAGTGGAGGAAAGATGACCTACCGACGAGGATGAAGAGCACGGTGGTTGTGTTAGCGGAGTAGGATCGAGGAGGTGTAGAGGTGGCGGAGCAGAACCACTCCAACCCGTTGGTATTGTGTACTCACACCAAGACTTTAGAGGCTCCATGGCGCCGAGTACAAAGGAAAGATGTAGCATAGAGAGAAACAGAGAGAGAGAAAGACACGGAGGAAAGATGCGGACATCGTGAGTGAGAGAGAGAGAGACACAGAGAGGAAGACAGAGAGTGGAAGAGAGCCGTCGGGGGGTTGCAAAACAAAGGGGAAATGAGAGAGAGGGAGATATCGAGCAGAGGGAGGGAAAATCGAAGGAGACCGCGCGAGCCCTAGATTTCTCATTTAATTTTGAATACTACCATTTACGGCGATTTATTGTCGCTGTAAAAACAATAATGCTAGTTTTTTCCTATTTACAGTGATTTTTAAAATTAAAAAATCGCTATAAAAAATCACTTTCGCAATTCTATCGAATAATGAACCGCCGCAATAAGTTTTTTTCTTTTTGCAGCGGATAATTCTGTCGCAAAAAGTAAAAATCACTGGAAAAGACTAATTTAGTATTTGCGGCGAATTTATCCGTTGCAAAAACTAAAAAAAAATTTGCCACAAAAGACCATTTTTAAAACTTAAAGAAAAACGACCGCGACGACGTAACAATCGCTATAATTAAAGTTTTTTGCGACGATTTTATTTCCAACAGATATAAAATCGCCACAAAAGGCCACTTTTCTTGTAGTGATTTTCAAAATCATTATATATCGATTCGATTATAAAAAAAATGTATAAAATGGGACTGAACTGACCAGACTTGTTACACCTCAAACTACACGTACTTGAACTCGTGCATGGGGACCATGCAACTCATTGGTTTTATTTTATTTTTCTTTCTCGTATATTGGAGGTTTTGATATGGACTTGCAGGGAATTTCGTCCATGAAAATAAAGATTAATTAGCTGCATACCTTTTGAATGGTAGCCAAAAAAGGTGTAGTGAGCCGTAGGCCATTCTTGATCATAACCATTGTTTTTATTAGTTTCTAGGACCACATTCCTCGTGACACTCGTGGCTGGAGTCACTTACAACGACTGTTACAAATTTGTGTGGAGCGTCTCTTTACCGTAAGAATATTTTACTTATTATATATATATATATATATTTTATGTAGATCTCGTATTTATTCATTTTTTAAAAATAATTATGCGATGCTTGTAAACTTACAACTGCAACTATTATTTCTTTTATATATATATATATATATATATGATCATGCATGCATCGCATACAGCTTAATTGCAATCATTCATATGGGTGCACCTACAATTTATTTTTTAATTATTTTATATTAAAAATAAGTTTTAATTTTACTAAAATATATATCTTCTATTTAATATAGGACTAAAATATAATTATTAAAAAGTTATAAATTATATATCATTTTAGTTCTTGCCAACTCCAGCAATTAAAAGAATGTACAATATATACCTAACTTAAGGGATTCATTATGTTAATAATAGTAAAATGATTTAAGTTAAGATGTTTTATTGGGTTTTAAAAATGATTGGGAAAAAAGTTGAAAAGAAAATTAAAAAAATTATTTGAAATATAGTTTTTTTGAAGTTTGAAAAAGTTATATTGATTTTGTATTTTATTTTAAAATTTGTAAAATATGTAATAATTATGTAATGATTAAATAAAAAAATTGAATATTTAAAATTGAAATATAACATATTTTATGTTTGAGTGATATTTGAAAAAAAAAATTAATAAAAATTTTAAGAATTTCTCATCGTATCTTATTTACCAAAAGTACGCTAAAACCCTTTGGCATTCTTAACGTTAAGATCATTTTGATCGTAATAAGTACAGTACTTCTGAAATTAATTTCCACGACGTGATTAGCCTCATGATTCATGCAATGTACGTTGAACAAGATCTGTTTTCTTCTACAGGCACCAGCTTCATTAATCAGATTACCAACCAAGAAATTGCATGCCATTTCTTCACCCATCGTGCATGGTTAGCCTACGTAGAACCCCGTACGGCACCGTTTCTTGCACTATTCAAGCAGTCAAACTGACACGTAAATTCACGGCCTCTTGTCAACCTCATTTTTCCACTACTCTGAAGGCACGCTGATAGCATCACCACCGTTCAATTAATATGTTTTTATGATCAAATACGGGTAGTTTTTACATTTTATTATTTTTCCCCCGTTTCGACTCTTGGTAAAGAGCGAGAACGTGTGTTTCGCCCCGGCCGTTTTCCTCTCAGGGTCTTTCTATTTATTCTTCCACCGTCAAACTCGCATCTCAACCTCCCTCCCTTCCTCCCCCCCTTAATTCTCTCTCTCTCTCTCTCCCTCTCTGAAGATCCTAATCCCACAGTTATCCTTGGGCGTTTTGTCTTCTTGTTTTTTTTAATCACTCGCTCATGACCAAGAACGTTTCGTTTTGGTTTTTCATGTTATTCTGATCGAACCTTTTGAATTCTAGGTTCGATCTCTGGCCTGGCTATCATGCCAGAGACCGAAAATGTTCCCGAGAACAGCAAAAACGCCTTGTTTGGAAAATACGAGGTGGGTAAGCTCCTGGGATGCGGGGCATTCGCCAAGGTCTACCATGCGCGCGATGTCCAGACCGGACAGAGTGTCGCTGTCAAGGTCATCAGCAAGAAGAAGATATCCGCCCCCGGTAGCGGCTGCTTGATGTCCAACATCAAGCGTGAGATCTCCATCATGCGCAGGCTCGATCACCCCCATATCGTCAAGCTCATCGAGGTCCTTGCCACCAAGACCAAGATCTACTTCGTCATGGAGTTCGTCAAGGGCGGCGAGCTCTTCGCCAAGGTTGCCAAGGGCCGCTTCACCGAGGATCTCAGCCGGAGGTATTTCTGTCAGCTTATCTCCGCTGTAGGTTACTGCCACTCTCGCGGTGTCTTCCACCGTGACCTGAAGCCCGAAAACCTCCTCGTCGACGAGAACGGCAATCTGAAAGTCTCGGACTTTGGACTCAGCGCCATGAACGACCACATCCGACACGACGGGTTGTTGCACACTCTTTGTGGTACGCCGGCGTACGTGGCACCTGAGATTCTAGAGAAGAAAGGCTACGATGGCGCGAGGGTGGACGTTTGGTCATGCGGCGTCGTGTTGTACGTGTTAAACGCCGGTTACTTACCTTTCAACGACTCGAACCTCATGGTCATTTACAAGAAGATTTACAATGGCGAGTATCGGTGCCCCAAGTGGTTTTCTCCCGATCTAAAACGATTCTTGTCTCGGCTTCTGGAGACGAACCCAGAGACGAGGATCACCGTCGACGAGATCCTGAAAGACCCCTGGTTCAAGAAGGGGTACTACAAGGAGTTGAATTTTTACGACAAAGAAGCTTATACGGACGAGAAAGAAGAGGAGCCCAAGGTTAAAGATTTGAACGCCTTCGACCTGATCATGTCCTTCTCTCCCGGTTTGGACCTGTCGGGTTTGTTCGAGATCAGCTCGAGCAACCCAGTGGAAGATGGAGAGAGATTCTTATCGGCCGAGTCGCCAGAGAAGGTCTTGGCGAAAGTCGAGGAATTAGCTAAAGTGGGCGAGAACAACCTAAGGGTGAAGAGGAAGAAGGACTGGGGTGTGGAGCTGGAAGGACGGAACGGTAATTTCGCCATCTGGGTGAAGGTTTACCGGTTAACCGACGGGCTGGTAGTGGTGGAGGCTAAGAGTAGAGGTGGGGACGGTGGGTCCTTCAAAGACATGTGGAAAAACAAGCTTAGGCCTCAGCTAATCAGTGGCCTAACGGTTCAACCGGGAACTCAAAATTGAGTTTTTTTTGTTCTTATTATATATTTATCATGTAAACAGAAACAAAAACGAAAAGAAAAAGAAAAAAGAAAATCGTCGAAATCAATTAAGGTGGTGGTGTTAAACTTAGTTAAAAATCCCATAATTCCAACGTAAGAAGAAAATTATTATGGACTTATATGCAGGGGGTGTTTATGTAGATAAATATATTTTTAAAACTCTGGTGTTTCTGTATTTTTTTCATGTGTGTACATAAGGAGGAAAACAAATGATATAGTTCTGTCAATCTTTATCATTCTGATTTAATCTTGTTAATTAAATTATAAAAAATGATGTTGGCAGGCAGAGGTGAGACTTGAGAGATTTCAAATCAATGATCTCTTCTCATCAAGGCTGTGCAAAACTTCAGATAGCTCTAAAAATCGGAATTCGGAATCGAAGTTGTTCCGAGAGTTTTGGTCGGAATCGGAGTAATATACGTCCGACATCCGAACTCCAACTCTGAGATTATACTTAATATATTTAATATTGTAACGTAACTACTAGCTAGGGAATTGAGTGGCCTAATGGTGCAAGCTTGGTTTTGCAAAGACTGTTCTGCAACATTTCTTTTAAGAAACATTTTAAATGACGCGGCCATTTAACTTCTTATATATTCTTCTCTTCCTTTCGTTTTCTGATTTCTCTCAGTCGATTGCTTTCTCTCTTCTCTGTTTTGTTGGCTTTTCCCTCTAAGCTCTACCTTCCTGCATTTAAATGGAGGCCAACCTGTTAGGAACTGGTTCTCATGTTACCATTCTTGCAAGACCCATTTGCCCCATGCATGTTCCTCCGCGGAGTTTTTCTTTTAGGTTTCAAGGCTCGAGCTTGACGAAGAGAGGCATTCAATCAGTACAAGCCGCATCAACTTCCGTTGGGTACCAAATTAGCAACCTTTTTGTTTATTATTAAAACAATAAAACCCATCTCGTGATTCTTTGGAATTCATTATTGGAAAAAAATATTTATCTTTCGATTTTTGCTTCTAATATCTCCGAGTGGGCTCTGACACTCCAATTTCCATTCGGGCAACTCTGATTGGAGTCAGAGTTAAACTTGGCTTCCGATTTTGTTCGGAGTTGGGCATTCCATGACTCCGTCAGAGTCGAAGCCCAACCTACTTATAGTATATTCTTTTCCAAATATATATTCTTGCATTATTGTCCAATATATATTGGAGAGTAGAATGTGATTTTGCAAGTTGAATATAATTAGCTTTGATTAACAGTATGAGAAATATTACAATCACAAACAGATCTCACTAAAATAAATTCATAAATTCATATAACTAGCTTCCTTCATATGATATGTTAAATCATCTATATTATAATAAAAATAGTCTTACAATTAATCTAACGTACTATATCAAATCATGATAATTTATAAGTATACTTATATGAAATTCGAACATTTCTCTAATACTATTTAATGTTTTTTCTATTACAACATCAATCAATTAGTAGTAATTACAGCTGCAAACATAAATTTGATCAGACAAGTACTACACCGCGTATCAATCTCTTACGTAGATATCAGTTCGATCTGTTTATAAGAAACTCAAGATCGATGACATATATATAAGTGTTATTATTGATTGTCTTGTCATAAGATGTAACGTTATTAAAATATAGTGTACATTTAGTGATAGAATGAAAGTATTACTATGCCATTCATATTTTTAGGAATACATAACAAAATAAAGAGATTTGTAAAACAAAAAAAGTACTGCTAGAAAAGAAATTATTTGTCAAAATAAGATTATCTGTCTATATCGTTCTGTTTTACTTGGACAAAAATAAACTTAATTACGATCAAATAAACAAAATAAGTTTGGCTTGTCAAATGCAGGCTAGGTTGGGCACATCATGATGGAAAGGATAAATTTTCTGAGCAAGAATAAGAAGGCCTGTTGTCTATTTTCCTAAATGTAGTAGGGGTGAAAACCGACGTCGTCAGCTCGGTTTTTGGGCAAAACCGACGCCGACCAACGTCTGGAAAAATGGGAGAGGCGCCGACCGTAACTGGTCGATGGGGAGGAGGACACCGATCGAGGCGGTTCTCGGTCGACGTCGATTCTCTAGCAGTTTTACTGAGAGAATAATGAGAGAGAATGAGAGAGTGAGAGTTACAGAGGAGAGATAGAGAGAGAGAGTTACAGAATCGAATTCGAGAAGAAGACTATTCGGGAAGAAGAAGACTCTTATCGAAACGACGCCGTTTCACTTAATGTTAGGGACCCCGGTCTTGTCCCTAACACTAAGGTCCGCGGCTCGTCTTGGTGATGATGGTGACCGAGTGATTTTGCCAACTTGCTTGGCCTTCTACAAAAGGATGGTGTTTGAGTGATGGGATGATGGTGTATTTGGGTAGGCTAAGTGTTTAGGCTAAGGTAAATTAATATGGGCAGCTAGACTTGTTCTTGAGTGAGGTGCCAAGATGATGGAGGCAAGGGTTGAATGGATGAGATGAGGTTAGGGTTCGGGTTGGAGGCACTTAGGGTTGTCGTGGGCTAGGGTAGAATTAGGGTTGGTGTGGTCTTGAAAGATTGGCTTAGGATTATGGGTGTTTGATGCAATGAGAATGGCTCAAGGGTTGCCCTTAATGTTTGGGCCACTTGGATGGTGATTAGGGTAGGTATGGTGAAGTGTAGCTAGGGTTTTGTGAGGTGGTTAGGGTGGATTTCGAGATTTGCAAGAGTTGGCTTAAGGTTTGAGTTTAGGATGATGCTAGGGTTGGGAATGAGATGGAAGAGTGAAGCTAGAGTTTGGTGGCTAAGATGGGAGGCTTTGGATTGACTTGGTCTTAGAAAGATTGGCTAGATTTTGGGATGATTTGGAAATGGATATGGAAGTTTGAAAGATGGAAAGAATCTTTGAGTGAATAGGGAAATTTGAATTTGAATTGGGATTTGAATTTGAATTTGAATTTTGAATTTTGAATTTGAATATGGTAAAAGGATGGAGAGGTTTTTGGGATATGATTAGAATGAATCAAATTTCCTAAAATTAAGGAAGTTGACTCAAGATGGACTCTTGATGGATGGCTAGGTCAATGGATGATGGAGGTAAGACTCCTAAAATGAAAGAATTTCCTTATAGGCCTTGAGGTGGGCGGCTAGGGTTTGATGGAGGATGACGAGGCTATTTATGGTAAGTGACAAAGATGATAAGATGAACACTAGGGTTGGCGCCACTTGTGTTTAGGGTTTAGTGTTGGGAAATGATGATGGGCGGCTAGGGTTTAGGATATGATAGATGAAGAGCAATTATGGGAAGGTGAACTTATATGAAAAGTAGGGCAACACTAGGGTTAGCCGAATGGTGTATGTGGGAGTGGGGCTATGTAGGTTTTGGCTAGGGCAAAGTGTATGGAGGGAACAATTTATGGAAAGTTGACAAACTTATGGAAATGATGACAAACACTATGGTGGTTGAGTATGTGGAATGGAATGGATTGGAAGAGCAAAAATAAGATGAACACCAAGAACACTATGATGAACACTCAAGAACAAAAGCACAAATATTTATGAACTTGAATGAACAAAAGAATAAACAAGATAATTCAACACTTGATTCACGAATTGCACAAGAATTGAATAAACCTCATATATTGATAAACACAACTTGAATTCACGAATTGCACCAAGTTTCAAGAACAAGATAGATAGATTGAACCACAACTATTCACGAATTGCAATGTGTGATCCTCTCTTTGGGATTTACGAATTGTACCTAAAAAGCCCAAGTGCCTAGCACCAAAGGGTGATCTCAAGAACAAGTCTACCCACTTAGGAAATTTGACAAAGGTTCAAAAGATAGAAATGCAAAGCCTAAGGGTCCTATTTATAAGAGTTACAAGTTGGAAACCTCCAATAGGTCCCTTGGAAAATAAATAATTAAATAAAAATAAATAATAAAAAAATAACATAGTTGGCATGGGTCAAGTTGACCCATAGCATGCATGAGCCCATGGGTGGGCTAGGTTGGCTATGGCATGTGGCTGGCCATGCTTAATGGTTTGACTTGGTCACCCTTTGGGCATGTCAAGGCAAGCCCCTAAGGCTGTTTTGGGGTTGTCTAGCCTTGTCTCCACATGGCTAGTGGCTTGGCCATTGGCCACAAAACATGGGTTCCTACCATGGCTGCTGTGCACGCGCGCTCGGCTTCTGCGAGCGCAGGGCGTATGCGTACTGTGATGCGCGCGGGCTTGTCCTGGCATGGCCCTGGCGTGCTGCTGGCCAGGCCATGGGTTGCTGGTGCACGCTGAGGCATGCCACTAACCTCACTTTGGGCTGTCTTGGGCATGGCATGGCATGGCATGGCATGGGCCATGGCATGCCTGTGGGGCTGTCTTGGTGTTGTCAGGTGGGCGCCGTGGCCCGTCGGTGGGCCTGTCCTGAGCGTGCCATGGCAGGGGCCATGGCATGCCAGTGGGCATGCGCTAGGGCTGGCTACTGGGCATGCTGATGGGCACGAGGCTGCTGCTGGGCGCACTGGTGGGTGCTGGGCTGCTGCTGGGCGTGCCAGGGCATGCCAAGGGTAGTGACAAAGGGTTGTCAAGGCTGAACCATGGCACGGTCAAATGGGCAAATGTGAGCCATGTTCTAATTGACCCGTGTCATTCCTGCAATCTTTCTAGGGCCTTCACTAGACTTCTAGAGGAGTCCTCTAATGTTGGCCTTGACTCCGGAAGTGGCCCAATCATGGTTGTCCATGCATGCTTAGGACCTTGTCCTAGGGCGGTTTTTGATGGGATCTTATCACTTAAGTTTAATTGGAATGGCGTCGTTTCAGACTTATTATTTTTTTTCTTACGTTCTTAATAAAATGATGACATTTGGTTTAATGCTAAACGGCGTCATTTCCAGTATCTGTTGTAATACTTATTAACTAAAATGACGCCGAACTTAAGTGGAACGACGTCGTTTCGATAAGGGTATATTAAAAAAAAAATTATTATATCGGTCGGTTCAGCGGTCTGGTCCAGCTTCAAACCGAAACCGAATCGCTGAACGTCGGTTTCTTGAAATTTCCACCGCAAGCCGACCAGTTCTGCACCGGTTCCGGCCGGTTCCTGACACGGCCGGTCGGTTAGCGTCGGTGGCGGCCGGTACTGTCAGTTTCTGTACAGCCCTAAAATGTATTAATTTTCTAAACAAACATCTAAGTCATGTCTATTTTTGTCTATTTTTATTAAATAATATTGCTATATTTCTTTCTATAAAAATCATGGTGCTGCTATAATCAGTGATACGTACATGTGCATTCACAATTATTAATATAATAAATCGTATTTTAATTAGTAATATTCCAAGGTCATATATAGGATTTGCAAACCGAGATATATATCATGTCGTGATATTTTCTCATTTTGAATACCTATAAACTCCTAATTAAATATTTCTTCTGTTCAGAATCTTCAGGGTGTTTATTAGCAGATCTAGGCATGCGTGCATGCATGTGACCATCCCCCAAGACTTAGAAAAAAAAAATCTCTTTTAATTAATATTTATTTATTTTTATATGAGTAATATTATATACAATTTTAAGAAGTAAGTGCATGTGTACAGTCTGCCACACTACTCCCTTTAAAAAAAAAGTAGAGTCCACCTTTAAAAAATAATTTTTTCTATGTAGGTTTTAGATTTATCCAATTTATTCAAAGATAACGCGAGCTTGCATACTTTAAAACTACAAATATCATGAATACTATGAGAAACTTATTTCATTCCCAGCAATTTTTTTTCCCGTTTTGATTAGTTTTCGATTTAGTGGGTTTGTTTGGATTTGAGAATCAAAAGATCAATCATGATGGCAAGCATTAGCTTCAATTAATATTATTATATTTCTCATGATCTCAATTATGGCAAGCATTATATATAAAAAGTGTCAAATATGACTACAGTGAGCCCCACATTGTGAAGCAAATTTTTCATTCATTTATAAATGATCAATAATCTTAGGTCAGGTCTGAGTAAGACACTGCATAATATATAATAATTATATATAGTAACATACATAATATAAATTTAAAAAACATCCTCTTTTTTATTTTCTAATAGAGTAAATAAAAAATATCGTGAAATATGACATCAGAAAATGCTATAAATAAGCTTATAATTATAACTATATTGGTCCAATAAAGCTTCTTGTACAACATTTTTCTATTATGAAATAATTTTTACAGTTTTAAGATATACGAACCATGCGCACTCTTTTTAAAAAATATGGGTAAATTTATAAACCACATAAAAAAAATATTTTTAAATGGTAGACTAGCTCTCCACTTTTTTTTAAAGAGATTATATGGAGTTTGTATATTCTAAAACTATATATAAAATTATTTTATTAACATTCAATATCAATTTAATCATTATTCTTTCGTCATCTCATGATATAGTTTCAAATGATGGACATATAGCTAAAAAATAATCAAAAGTTTTCAACTATTAGTTGTCATATTATAATAATATTAATATTAATAAAATGAAAATAACATTATTCTTTTGTTGCTTACTATTGGAGTTAAATGCAACTATAGATTGGGGCCTAATGTCTCTCACTAAAATAAAAGAAAGATCGGGGCCGAATGCATAGAGCATTCACATTAGTCTATGCATATGCATATGCAAAATCATATTTGCATAATATGAGCCTAAATTCATCTACATTGGCTTATGCATATCCATATATTTAGCTAGCTATGAACAATATTTATCTAAATTTGAAGAGTTACTATTCACTCCACAAAACATATTTTACTAATTATTTCTTTCTCCTCCCACTCTCTCTCTCACAATCCTTTCCTCTTCTTCCTCCTTCAACAACACAATAAATCTTCACCTGCACATTCATTTTATTATTATAATATATTATATATATTTTTTATTTTATTATATTTTTAATATAATATATAAAAAAATTATATTTTTTATTATCGCATTTGTATTATTAATGTCAAATGTATGTAGTGGATGCTAATTACAAAATATATATATAAAAAAAATTGATTTTAGAATAAAATTAATAATAATAAAATAATTAATTTTATTATTATTTTGTCTCAAATATGCATAAGCGTGAAAGTTTTGCTTGAATGGAAAAATGAATATATAAAAAATGATTTTACATATGCATATACATAGACCAATACTAATGATCTAAGAGAACAAAGAAGGTCTAAAATAATGTAGAAGGAGAAGGCCAATCTATAGTATAACTTAGGCCCACGAACGCACACTACTGCAACTTCTAAAGGCCGACCCGGATCCAAAGACCCATATGGTAAAGGAAAATGCTACTATGATTTCCAAATATGCCCATTAATATATTTTTTTTATTTTTTATTTTTTTTAATTGTTAAGAAAGTGACTATTATTAATTTTTTTTTCTTAATAGTCAAGAATGTTTAAAAATTACTTAAAATAAAAAGAAAAAGAAAATCCATATGCACTTGTGTGCATATTTGTATGCACCTTAGCATTGTCCTATGCGAAATATGGGTCTAAATTACTGCTAATTTGCTAAATGAAAGGACCTTATTGATAATTACCAAGTCAGCAAAATTAGTGAATTTGACATTGTCCCGTTTAGATAGTGAAAGTATTTTATCTCATTTCATTTTATCATTATAATTTTTTTAAATTTTCACACAAAATATAATAAATAATTCAACTTTTTCAAATCTCAAAACAATAATAATGTTAAAAAAATAATATTCTAACAATATTTTATTTAACTTTCATCTCATCTCACTATCTAAACCGTACCTTACTCAAGTTTGGATCAAAAGTTGTATCAGTTTAGACCCGATAAATAAACTAATCAATTTCCACAAATTTAAATATAAATATGATAAATTAATTAAATTTACTCTTACAAGGCATAGAATGATATTTATGATTAAATCAACTATTTTGAACAATTCAATCCATTTGTATTGAAGTCAAACGGGCGTGAGTTTTGTTATTATAATATCCTATATACAGTTTTAGAGTGTGAAGTTCTCGCATAATTACTTTGAAAAAAAAAGTAGAAGCTATTATTAAAAAAGTGATTTTTTTATGTGAGTCTTAAATTTATTTAATTTTTTTAAATAGAGTACACGAAAATTATAAATTTTATGATTATAAATATCATTTTCCTTATAATAAATATGGTTTTAAAATTCCACACTGCATGTCCTTCTATTTGACCAATTCTATATGTGCATTTATGTTTATCTGCGACCACCAAAACATATAGAAGGATAATGGTTAAAAATATTAATTTAAAAATCATCTCAATCTAGTGCATTTGATACGGGACCCATTACTTTCACAACACCCCCATAAAACTCATTTGTGAAGATTTTTTTATAAATGAAAATCTCAAAATGGGTTATTTAAAATGATAATGCTTAATTATAAAATTATTAGATGTATTAACAATTAATTAAGAGCAATTATATATATATATATATATATTACATCAAATTAAGAGCAATTATATTGGCTTGCTATTCTTTCTTCACACTTGTGAATATTTTACATATTCTTATATCAATTAATTAAATTAAAGATCACTTAAAATAAATTAATTCAATTAGAAAATATTTCCTTAATTAAGGTCTCTTTAATCATTAATTAGATTTGACCCAAAAAAATTATTAAAAAAAAAAAAGATTTGACCAAAACAAAGTTGCCATTGCTAACCGAATTTGACAAAAACAAAAGTTGACAATTCAAGCATTCAAGTTATTTAACTGTGCCCTCTCCAATTTCTCTGTGTGTGTGTCCGAAACACATTTTCCCAATCCTCTCTTTCTTTCTTATCGGATCGAGAAAATGTGTCCGCTGAGGCTGATTTTGATCTTCCTCTCCGCCACTCTAGCCGGCTTCTTTGTCCTCAGAAACCTCAAATCCGACCACTCTCCACAAGAACAAGTCGCCGGCGTCGAAAACGATGACGTTGTAACGGATCCCCTCCACAAAAACCAACACTCATTCAAGGTCTCCGCCATTCTCTCGATTTCTTTCCTTTTCCTTCCCTTCAAAGACTTTTACTTCCATTTCTTTTGCCTTTGTATTCGTCTTTTGTTTTATACTTTTGAATTTGGGGTTTTGCAGGCCTGTTCGGCATTCTGGACCTTTGTGGACATGGCCAGTGGTCGCTACCTCTGGAGGCATTTGGTTTCTCCGTCTTTTAAGCGCTCCGATTAATCCGCGTCGATGAGCGCACTGCCACTTTGTATTCTCTGTAGGTACGAGGCCAAACCATAATTTGCCTCTGTGCTGTTCATGTTGTATTATTTTGAAAACAATGTATCCTGATTCCTTGTTAGTATATGGGAAGTTGTAATCCAAATTTACGAATTCCTGAGTTACTGGGTTCTATGCCCCTGTAGTGATTGTAATTTGGTTTCTTTCTATTAAGAATTTGCTAATCCTTCTCTTAAATTACGTGCGATTCATGACATAAAGAAAGTTGGATCGGTGGCTATGTCAGAAAGCAAGCCTGCAATTACATATATATTTACTTTGTACCTTGGCTTCACGAGGCCTTTGCACTCAAGAGTGTACCTTGAGCTTTAACAATATTCATTATGTCCAACGCATTTACATGGGCAATGATTTTACAATTTTACATGAAGGGAAATATGAAGCTTTTTTTTAGGGATAGTCTAATGTCTCAACAAGAATTGGAATGCATCAGAGTATGATTGAAGTATCTAAATATTGTTTTAGGAACTCATACATCAATAAGTCATTCTGGCCTAGAACTAGGGGTGTAGAATTTTCGGTCCGGACCAGACCGAAAATTTACTTGGTCGGTTTCAATCCTCCATTTGTGGGATCGAATGGGTTTCGGTCCGGTCCCGGGATGGGATTTTTTCACCCCCAGATCGACCAAACTACAATATATATTTTTAAATATTTTTTATAAATTATATATATTATTTTATATAGTAGTTATATAAATGAATTATGTAATTTTCATTTAACCTATGACTATTGACATATAAAATGTTAAATATATAATTATTAATTAACTAATATATAATTATCAATTTTTATAATTTGAACAACTATTTTTAGGCTATTTTAAGTAAAAAATATGTAAATAAAGTTAAATATTTGTATTATTCAAAATTATAATCCTTGTGGGCTTTTTTTATGCTAATGGGCCGATAATACACATTGCGGATTTTATGTACGATTGATGTGCTTTATGTTAAGAATGATGTGTTTTTTTGTATGATTGGACCCCAATACAAATAGCTATTGGGCCCCCGGACCAATAGTTAATGGTCCGGTCCGGTCTGAAAAAATGATGGAGTTTTGATCCATCATCCCTCGGACCAGAGCGATTTACACCCCTACCTATAAATGATGTTTTGGAAGAATGCCTATGTGGGTCCTTCAACCTGTTACGCATAATCCACTGGAAATGGTTGAAAATTTACGGACCAAGAAGGGTTTGTTAGCTAGCAAATCTTGTAGAGCTTGGTGTCAAATGTTATTGCATAGACAGTGTACCTTAAACAAATATGGTTGATGTGTTGTGATATATATATAGAGGGCTATATGCATAGAGGTTGGTGACCCTTGCATTGTATCGATGGTGTAAAATGCATTTTTATTTTTTGGGTTTCTTTTTTTCAAATATTTTTTATACCTCTTTAAAACATTTTGTATATAAAAAAAATAAAAAATAGCAGAGACGGTACCCACTTTCGGTGGGACTAGCGTTTTCGTAGATTGAAATTAAGAATCATGTTCATTCAAATGAGGCATCTATAGAAATTCCCTATATTTTTTGGAGCTATCTTCAATCATGTAGATCTTGTCACTTTTATACATACTTGCTACACTCTACACTTTATTAGTATAACGCATTTTAAGGCTTCGTTTGGAAGTTGAGTTCATCTCAACTCATCTCAACTCATTATTACAACTTTTTCAAATCTCAAAATAATAATAATAATATATAATAATATTCTAATAATATTTTATCATCTTAACTCAACTCAACTCAACTCACTTCAACATCCAAACTAAGTGGCTCAAAATGTCTACCATTTATTTGAACGATTATTTAAAATGTATCTCATAATAGTGTGATTCAGTTTGACAATATCTAAGATAAAGAATAACATTTGTACAAAAAACTAAAATTTTAGTATATAAATATTTTAGGCCCACAGTGCGCAAATAATGTCTTGAACATTTATTCTTGTTAAAAATTAAATTAATAATAATATTTATAAAACTATTTAATAACTCATTTTATATAGTTGAATAGGATAATATCACTTAATAAAAAATGATTTTTTTTATTTGAATTTAAATTTTAAAATAGTGTACTTCATTTAAAACAAAAGAAATGATAGTTCCAGTCGTGAGTGCGTAAGCACCATAAAATTATAAAATGAGCTGGAAAAGTTGTATGTATTTTCATGATAGTGTTGTATGTATTATTAGTCTTAATAAATACTAAAAAAGTTGAGTTGAAGTTCTTTTCATCTATTCATTAATATTAAAGCTTTATTTTCTAGTTATCTATACCACACATCACATTTGTTTTATTTATTTTTTATTTATGTTAAATTAATTGAGTTCTTTTATTTATCATCCTTACATCACATATTTGTTAAGAGAAAAAATAAAATAAAATAAAAATTGATGTGTTGTGTAAGAATGATGTGTAAACTTTTTCTTAACATTAAATATTACAGAAAAGGCACTATAGATTTCATAGGAGACCCGAGACTCGTCAAAAGAAACGGCCATGTATGCAACGGTCCAATTTTATATCTTTTTTGAATTTTGCCCAACGGTTCTATTTAGTATTTATAAAAGAATACTTCTATTTTATAAGAATAAAATAATACTTATATATACATGTCCAACGGTCAGAATGGCATCTATCCTCTGTTACTGATAGAGAGAGGGAGGAAGAGAGATGAGGAGGAAAAGGGGAAGATCGGAAACCCCAATCTCTCGGTCGGAAGTGGAAGAAAAAGTTGGAGATGGAAACGTGGGCAAAGAAGGGAAACGGTTTTTCGCGTGCTACCTATTGGTCTCCCTCAGCCCACGTCACAAAGGCCACACCTACATCGGGTTCGTTTCCGATCCTTTGGGTTCCTTTTGTTCTTTCTCGTTTCGATTCCCAGCCCTCAAGAGTCAAATTTGTTTCTATTCGTTAAGTATCTATTTTCTTTTCATGGGAATTTTACAGATTTACGGTGAATCCGCGGCGTCGTATAAGGCAGCACAATGGCGAAATAGTGAGTGGTGCGTGGAGGACCAAGAAAAAGAGACCCTGGGAAATGGTTTTGTGCATCTATGGTTTCCCATCAAACGTCTCCGCTCTACAGGTTCCAATTTACATTTTTGTTTCATTTTCTTTCTTGCTTCTTAATTCTATTGAATATATCTACAAACTATGTTGGGACCGATCATTACAAGACTGAATCCCATTTCATTTGCTTTGGGGATACGCACTTTTTGATTCAACTGCAACCCCAAATATTGTTGCTGTTGTTCTTTTTTCTTTTGGTATTGAGTTTCTGTACGGATTGTAGTACCGTGCTGTTTACAGTTTACAATTTTTATGCTGCTATGAAGCATCCAACGTTGGTGCTGTGCTGTGCTGTGCTGCAGTTTCCCTTTACATTGTTTTTCACTTGAATCTGACATTAGTATACTTTATTTCACTCGAATAGGTAGGCACTCTTGTAGGTTTGATTACAAAAACACTACCTTAAGAGTTTTACTTGTTTACAAAAATCCCTTGGTTTTTCAGTAGATTAATTATAAAATTAGTGTTGTAAATTACTCCGTTTCAAATATTTTTTTATTTACTCCCCGGGTAAATTTATTGCAATTAAACCCACCAGACACGTGACATTCAAATGTCACGTTAACACCCTTATTGTAAAAATCATAAAAAAAAATAAGAATAGAAATATAAAATTATTTGAAAATAATAAAAACTACGAGAAATGTTTGAAAAAGTGTAAATATTATTTAAATAAAACTTCAAAATATTCAAAAGAGAAATAAATGAAACATTAAAAGATTTTTAAAATATAAAAATTATCAAAACAAAATCTTAATAATTAATTAAAAAGTGATAAAAAAACTTAAGGATATTTTAAAAAAACTTAGAAACAAAAAATAAATAATTAAAAAATGGTCATTGCGGAGGGTTTATTAATTGTAGAGATTTGTGTACATAAAAGGGAGTAAACTGAAAAAATTTGAAAACGAGAGAGGGAGTGATTTACAATTAGGCTGCTTGGGGGGACAGATTCTGTAATTTCTTTTTTCAATTTTATAAATCCTTGAATTCACATATTTTCAATTTAATTGATAGTAAGAGTGGCAATGTTGGGGTATATGTGGAGACTGATTTTGGAGTTGAAAAACTGTTTGCTGAAAGTTGGCTCGACAGTTGGCTCGAGCGAATATCAAGTCCGAAAGTTCGCTCGACACCGCTCGACACTCTGCTCTAGCGAGCGAGAAACAAACCCTAGTGTTCACTCGAGTCGCACTCGACAATCCACTCGAGCAAAATACGCAGTTTTTGCCAGATTAGGGTTTCCAGCGCCACTCACTATTGTCTTTGTGAGTGCATATTGTGTGATAGAGCAAAAAGCCCTAGATTGAGTGATTGTAATCTCCTCTGGTTAATAAGATTTCTGTAGCTCCTGTGGACGTAGGCAATTTGCCGAACCACGTAAATACTGTGTCGTGTTCTTGATTGTGTTGCTTTTACTTTATTTGTCATCGTTGGTGTGTGTGCTTTGCATAGTATTTCATAACAACTAGTATCAAGAGCCAAGGTCGGATCTGAAGGAGAATGATGGCTGGAGATAAAGTGAATGCACCCGGGATCGAGAAGTTTGACGGCACTGATTTTGGGTACTGGAAGATGCAGATTGAATCATCTCTATGGGAAGAGGCTCTACCTTCCACTGTTGGGAAAGAAGCCGGAGAGCATGGCTGATGCTGAGTGGACCCTGTTAGATTCTAGGTCTTGTTCGGCTGACTTTGTCAATAATAGTGGCACACAATTTCAGTAAGGAGAGAACTACGGTGGATCTCATGGCGACTTTGTCAGGTATGTATGAAAAGCCGTCTGCGAACAATAATGTGCACTTGATGAAGAAATTGTTCAATCTGAAGATGTCAGAAGGTACGTCTATAGCCCAACACTTGAATGAATTCAATACGATCAGAAATCAACTATCTTCTGTAGAGATTGAGTTTGATGATGAGATCAGAGCATTGATTCTGTTGGCATTGTTGCCAAACAGTTGGGAGGCCATAAGGCTGTGAGTAGTTCAGCCGGCAAGTCAAAACTGAACTATGATGACTCAGGTGAGTCATCGGGTTCTGGATCGGCCCTGATTGTTGACAATAGGGGCAGAGGACATGGCAGGTCAAGCTCCAAGAGCAGGGAAATAGCAAGATGATATCTAGACAGCAGATCACATGCTGGAGTTGTGGCAAACCAGGCCACATCAAGAGAAACTGCAGGAATCAAGAAAGTTCTGATGATGATGATGTGAATGTAGTGGCAGAAGAAATTCATGATGCCTTACTTCTTGCAGTGTACAGTCCGATTGATGATTGGGTGTTGGATTCAGGGTCTTCATTCCATAGCACTTCACATCGAGAAATCATGCAGAATTATGATGCTGGTGATTTTGGAAAGATGTATGCGGCTGATGGAGAGGCATTGGATGTAGTGGGAGTGGATGATGTGCATATCACACTTCCAAACAAGAGCGTGTGGACTTTACAACAAGTCAGACATGTTCCAAATCTGAAGAAAAATATGATCTCTGTGGGACAGCATGATGACAGCGATTTTGCAGTAGCGTTCTCTGGAGGAGCTTGGAAGATCACTAAGGGTGCGCTGGTCCTAGCGCATGGTAAGAGATCTAATTCTTTGTATTTGACATCGGGATCTAGTGATGTGTAGGGAAATATAAGAGTGCAAAAAGGCAGGCTTGATCGCGCAAAACATATGAGGAAGCCAAAGGAAGTCAGCTTTGTCGTTCTTCATGAAAGTCTGGGAAAGTTGGCTAAGGTTGCCAAGATCGGTTTAAGACCGGATACTCCTGGTGCAGTGGGAGTTGTGAGTTGCCCTATGGATGTGCTGACTAAGGCGATGTATGTGGAAGACTGAAGTCGGGCTTGACTTCAATGCGTCTTCTAACGTGAAGACGGGAGCTATGTGCTGCAGAGATGATAGGGTTTGGCTGGGAACAGTGGCTGGCATGTGGAGACCCAGTCTCCAAGTGGGAGATTGTTGGGGTATATGTGGAGACTGGTTTTGGAGCTGAAAAAGTGTTTGCTAAAAGTTGGCTCGACATACCGATCGAGCGAATATCAAGTCCGAGAGTTCGCTCGACACTCCGCTCGAGCGAGAAACAAACCCTAGTGTTCGCTCGACAGTCGCTCGACACTCCGCTTGAGCCAATGTTCATTTGGCTGTTCGCTCGAGTCTCGCTCGAACGAAATACGCAGTTTTTGCCAGATTAGGGTTTCCAGCGCCACTCACTATAAATACATCATATTTGACTTGTGTTGTACGACCAGAAGCATATTTTGAGAGAGAACAATTGTCTTGTGAGTGCATATTGTGTGATAGAGCAAAATGCCCTAGAGAGTATGAGTTGAGATTGAGTGATTGTAATCTCCTCTGGTTAATAAGATTTCTGCAGCTCTTGTGGACGTAGGCAATTTGCCGAACCACGTAAATACTGTGTCGTGTTCGTGATTGAGTTGCTTTTACTTTATTTGTCATCGTTGGTGTGTATGTGCTTTACATAGTATTTCACAACATTAAGTTCAAAAGTTACAACAGGATCCTATAACACTAGTGTGTTGTGATCATTTTGATGTATGATATCAAAAGTTAACAACAGGACTTTAACGCTAGTAAGAGTGCAACAGATTGATGTGTGATGTCATTTTCTTTCTAATATTATGACATATATGTTGACCAAGTCAATTCTTATTCTCAAGTCCAATCGTTGTTTAGACTTGTTGGAGTCCAAGCCTTGGTCTCCTCCAATCTTTTATCAAAAAGTACCTTGCAACGATGATTGTCGACCTGAGGTTGATGTCTTAGACAGTAATGTTGGCTTTGCTTCCTTCATGTGAAGAAGTAAACTTCAAGTTCAAAGTTGTCTCTCGTACGTATGTATCTTGTTTGTCCGTCCATCATGGCAGTATAGTCGAAGCATGGTTAATGATAGACAGAAAATCACCTATTCCCTAAAGGGAAGGAGTTGTCCCTATTTTGGCAACTGAGTTGATCCTTTGAGCATTAATGGTGATGATGGTAGAGTTTACGACCAAGTCAAGCTTAGGTCGACAATCATCGTTGCAAGGTACTTTTTGAAATTGCTCTTTTTTTAAGAATCCTTCAGGTATACTGGATATTGGTCCTTTAAGCATTAAGGCTAATGAGACTTCAGAGCACTTTCGGGGAGTTTACGACCAAGTCAGGCTTAGGCTAAAAGTTGGCGTTGCAAGGTACTTTTTGAGATTGGTGAATTTGTTAAGAACCTTCAGGTATACTAGACTTGCCCATGTATTGGTCCCTTGAGCTAAAAGAACAGGTGAAAGGAGATGAAAGTCATTGGAGAAAGGGATAGGACTTGCCCATAAAAACCATATGAAAAGTGAAAGTTATTTTATACATATGAAGCATTGCACTCAATGGAGTATGAAAATAATAGAGTTCTAGATCAAGAACGTAGCTGATTAGAAAAATCATGCCAAAATATCTACGAAGATAAGTCCCTCATGTTTACTTTATGATTTAGGGTATGTTTGGTAAATGAGATGATATGAGAAATTCTCAAAACTACTCACAATTTCATTCCCAAACATCACTCAAACATAAAACACTTTTAAATTTTTAAACTTTTTCATCTAATCATTATTACCTAATCATTATAACTTTTACAAACTTTAAAACAAAACACAAAAATCAATACAATTTTTTTGAACTTAAAACACAACTATTTTTCTCTCATTTTCCAAAACTGAATAATAATTTTGACTCTAACCATCTCACTACTATTCACAGATCATTTAATCACTACTATTCACAGAATTTTGAGATGCTCCAAGTGTCTAAACGAGCCCTTAGAGTCTAAAGTGGCAAGCTTTGCCCACCAACTTAGGGGTCACGAGCAATGTGCACGGTGGACACCACAACCCGCTTTTGAGGACCGTGTGAGATCTACGCTCCAAATGTGATGAACAGTAGGCGAGCAAGCATTTATTAGCAGGATGAAGCAAAGTACTTGGGAGCACTCGGAGTGGTCAACTCTGGCCAGTCGGAGTCTGAGTTCGAATTGTCGGAGCCAAGTTGGGCTGGTCCAATGGTCTACTATTTCAGGCTGGGCCAAACAAACCTAAAAAAGAAAAAAACTTAATAAGATGACTATTACTTTCTCTTACTGTATATAATGTCAATTTAAACAAATAATCCCATCCCTTTACCTCTTTAAGCTCTACAAATTATTTGAGATGATTATTAGAACCAACAAATAATAATAAAAAATGAATAATAGATGATTATTATTAAAACCAACAAACAAATAAGGAAACATAACACCTAAATCCATAATGTAAATTAAAAGACATCATCATCATCAATAAAATTAGAAAAACGCTGGATGCAAACGCCGCTGACGTGGAAAAAGGAAACGACGCCGTTTATTACTTGTATCTACACGGCAAGCTACAGCGATAGTTCCTATTCGATAGGTTATTTGAGTCAAGACTTGCTTACCTTAGCTCCATCTCAGACATTGCCCCTTTTCGTTTATGGTTGAGGACAAGACAACCAGGGATTGATCGGAAGAACCGATGGTATAGTGGGCTTAGCCAGTGACCAACTCTCCTTGTTGGGTCAAGTGTCTTCAAAATACGGCTATGCCTTCTCCTATTGTCTCCCTGAAGCTTTTACTGCATCTACCGGAGTGGGTTTCTTGTCCCTTGGAGAATCTTCTTTGGCTGCATCTCCGGCGTACAAGTTCACTCCCATGTTGACGGATTCTAAAAACCCAAGTTTATACTTCCTGTGGTTGGCAGCCATAACTGTTGCAGGTGTGCCGCTGAGAGTTGGTGTTGTCCAGTACAGGGTTTCTACCATTATAGATGCTGGCAGCATCTTTGACTTCTTCTTGGAGATTCGCTGTTTCCACCGAACAAACACCATCTACTTCGACGAGGAGTGATTTCTCGGATAGGAGAAGGCTGGATATGGGTAAAGATGAACTTGAGGTGGTAGCTTCTATAGCAGCGACGTCCGAGGATCCGGGGGTGGAGCGTAGGAGCTTGAAAGAGTACTTTGAGCAGTTGAAGGAATTGATAATCAGATCGGACGGCCTCGGTGGTTCACACCCTTGGAGTGCGGCTCTCCGTTGGCTAATTCTCCCTTGCTCCTCTTTTTGCCCGGTCAGTCTTTTATTTTTTCTCTGGCCATTGGTTTGGGTTTGGGTATCTTCTTTCATCTTTCCCTCATTTCTTCTTGTTCGTTTTTTTTTTAATTGACGTGGCAATTAAAAATTATTATTCTAAGCGCCGACTATGTGTCGTTTGCAAGTGTCGACTGCCCCTAGCAGAATTGATAAAATTATAAATTATATATTAGTATAATCCATCTATATTGAAAAAGCAAATAATCAAATATATATTAATAGAATCGCAAACTTTAAAACACAATACCCCCCGCAAAGTGCAAACATCACACAAGAACATACTCACTAATGATTATTTGTAGCTGTAGACGGATATTATAAAGTTACAAATTACAACTTCTTCCGAAACTCACTCTTCCCACAACCAATAATTAAATTAAATAATGAAAATCAACAATCCCAACTATAGTTGCATCCAAAAGCATATCCCCACCAGGCACCAAGTAACCAACCCCAACTCCAAGTATCCTGCATTATTTTTTGAAAATTAAACAAATATTTAGACATTACACTACTTAACATGATAATACAATGAAAAACGCTTGTTGCAAGCGCCTGGTGCAAACGGCGTGCAAACGTGGCTGACGTGGAGACCGAGCTGATGAGAGGGAGAGACCGAGCTGATGAGAGAGAGAGAGAGAACTGATGAGAGAGAGAGCTGATGAGAGGAAGAATTCATTTTAAATCTGACGTGGCGTGGACGACTGCACGCCGATTGTATCTAACGACTGTATATAGAAGAACTGTAATACAATTCATAATACAATCTACCTGACTCCCTCCCATAATGTCACTGGACTAAAAGTTAAAACAATAAAAATATCAAACTTAGTCATTTAAAAATTAAGGTTAAAACCTATAGCTCTCGGCATCATCAACACTATCTAGTTCAATAGGCATTGACCTTAGTCAATTCTGTGTGCAGATAGGGGTCTCCACAATTCTTGGAGCTAATGAACTCCAATAAGCATCCAACACATGACTTCTGGTGTAAATGACGACTTAAGAGACAATTGTAGTAATAAGAATGCCCCCCATATCCTGGGGCTATACTCAGGAAAGGACTAGAACTTGGTGGTGGAATGATATTAAATGTATCAGTAGGTGCCTCGACATCCTCTATAAAGTATCGTTCAATCTCAGATTTATTTTATATAATATTCATTGATGCTTTGATCTTTGATGATACATTTGCATCAAAACTATTGAACTCGGAGCATGTGTGTCATCTAAGGAAGAAGTCGAACTTGCTAGTCTTGAGGAACTTCCTCTTGCGTTTGAAGACTCCACTGTTGTCGTAATGAATATAAGACTTCAGTATTATTCGTGAATATTTTAGTGAACTGATCAGCCTTCTCATTATCGAGGACGTTCTTAATCCAAAAGTCTACAATAACCAACTTATATTGGAGATCAAGAAGCACAACCACAAATAATAATTTTCTCAACATCCCCCTATATTTATCATACTTGGATTTCATCCTCATAGCTATACCATTTTACAACCTGATAGTACTTTCAGTTGTCCTTTGCAAGTGGTTTCGATCATTAAGCCCCGAAAACTCCTTAAAGTACAAGCTTGTAGTACAGTATAAACTATTTAGGGTGAATCTTGTAATTTCAATTTAAATGGACCAAGTGAAATGCCCTAAGAGGAATCCCCAATCACACCAGTATGGATTTTTCTGCCTATTCTCCCCATAAACTACTGTGATCAATCCTATTTGAAGGCTGTTTGTCCATCCTATGGGTAGGTTTTCAACTGCAGACCCTTCCTACTCTCACTCATACTAGACCCATTTTGTTGTAGTTTGTATTGAAATAGACATGTTTCAATAGAAGACTCAATTTGGACTGGCATCAATAGTGAAGTGGGTTTCTACAGAAGATTATATATGAATTTTTCCCATGTTACTGCTCATGTTGTAAACTTCAAGGTCATGGGGTTTTTGATTGCAAAAAACTTTACTCATCTAGAAATACAACCTCGCGTCCCTAAGCCCAGGGTTGATCCCACTCCATACCAAAAATTACTCTGATGTTGCCCCAAAGTCTCTAAAACTCCCGACATTCCTCAACCATCCATATAGAGCTTGAAACCGCTATAATCTTGCATGATGCTACTGTACATATGGTTCTCATATCATTTCGTCTCAACATTCAAACACCACAAACACAACTACTTTTTCAATTTCAAAATTTCAACTTTTTTATGTAATCATTAAACTTTCACAAACTACCAAACAAAACACAAAAAATAATTTAACTTTTTCAAATTCCAAAACAAGAATAATATTAAAAAATTATATTAACTCAAACCCTTTTACTACTATTCATAAACTATTTCACTACTATTCACAAATTTATGCACCTATTCTTAAGTCCCAAAGCTCAGATAAAGTCCCTCTAGGTAACTTTTTTGCTATTCTAGCTAACAAGTTACACCTTGATTGCTCTCTTGAACCATTTATGGAGGAAACAGATAAAGAGGGGGTCAAATGATTCGGACATGATTGAAGATTCTGTAAAGAAGAAAGGAAAAAGAGTGACTCGGGGGTTCACAGGAGTAATTCCCAAATCCAAAACTCAAATACTTTCCTGATGAATCCTATTTTAGTTTGGAATGTTATAGGTATTTCAATTAAAAGTACACTTATTCTTTTGAAACATTTGGTGAAAATGTACCTAGTTATCTTTGGTTGCCTTAGATCAATGTTTCCTTTTAATATAGCGAGCTGGGTTTTTCCCATTTCTTCTCAATTGAAAGAGCATGGTGGTAAAACGTGTTTATTCTGGCCTGCCTTGTTTTTATCTCATGTTTTTTTCCTTTCTCATACATATATAGTTTCTTATGCTTTTGACTTTTATATCTGTTCATATAGACTTCATGTAAATAGTGGTTTATGAGGTTACTGAATATTATATACTCTCGGTTTTCCCGAAAAAGACCTTCCAAACTTTACAAGCAAAAGTTTGAGGAGCCAAACATAAGAGTTAAGAGAGTCCAATTTGTACCACCATGCCACACGAGGAGAATAGGAGAGAAAAGGTGCTTATGGTCTTTGTTGGAATAGTATTGGGGTTTGGGATTTGTATGGTTTCTCAGTATCACTATTTTTTGTTTGTCAATTTCTTCTTGATCATCTTCATTAGTGGATGGAACTTTTTTTAGTGCCTTATATTCTCTGTTTTTTTCTCTTTTTTGCTTTGTGACGATAAAAAAATCTCTCATCTGTTTGTAATTTTGAGATTTTCTCTCATTGTTTTTGAGTTCTATCCACAAAGCCATATATAAAACAAGGAATTCCAGTATTAACACGTTGTTCTTTTAGTTTGAATGGGCCTGGCAACACCCAAATGAATCACTGGCTGTGAGGAAGGCAGCTGCGAGCTTTAAATCCTTATCTGGAATAGCTAATAAGATCAAACTGGCATACACAATGCTTACCCTCCCAGCCTGGCAAAGGTATCATCTTACGTTTCATTCAAGTTTATGCACATGGATTAATATACTGTAACTAAGTTTTGCTGATTAAAACTGATATTTTCCCTTTAATTCATGCATGATCAGCTTGAACATCACTGTAAATTATTTTTCAACGAAGTACACAAATCATTATGCTGGTTGCCCAAGCTTGCCTGAGCATATGAAGGTCCAAGTTCGCCCAATGGATGACCTTCCTTGCTATTCAGAATTAATAGATGTGAGTTTAAGTGAAAACGAAGACGAATGGAATAATAAAGAAGAGTGTGAGGGAGATACTAGTAGTACTGCCAGCGGATTTGTACAAGAAACAATACCGGATTCCACAAATTCTTCAGATAATGAGATTAACATCATCGACAAGACGGCTGAGTTCCTTTATGGAAGGGGTAATGAACTTGAAGATGATTGTGCACAGCCATGTAGTTTCATCAAATCAGCGATGACAACATCATCTTCAATCGCCACTAGCTCATTTAGTTTAGAAGAAGTTGCTGAAGGAAGAGATATGGATATAGCTGCTAGTGTTGAATTGCAACTACCGGTAGTAACGGCTGGTTACACCGCTCAACCACCAAGCAGCAGCTATGCTGCGCCTCAATACGTTGAGATCATAGATATATCAACCCCATCGCCTGACTGCAGAACAAGTTTATGCGGCAAAAAGAGAAGAATTTCTACTATTTGTCCTCAGATTATCGACCTTACCAAATCTCCAGCTTTTGTCCAACTATAAAAATGTTGGACATATCTCCAAAGCAAATATGATAACCTCATGTTCAGTTTGTTCAATTCTAAGTTTGAATAAAATAAGCCATTGTAATAATTAATATTCAAGGAAGTTCGAGTTTTACCATATTCTACTCATCATGTTCCAATGTAGGCAGGCACATTATAAGATGCATGAGCTCTTTTTTTTTTTTTTTTTTTTTTTTTTAATATTTGTTATCTTTACGTCAATGATTGGTAGACATTTGTTTGAGAATTGATATTAGAATCCGAGTTCCAATATTATTTAGGACTTTTACATTAGGATCACTTTATATGGCTCCTTAGACATGACTACATAAATAATTCGTTCATTAACCGTTTGGGACCCTAATAAATTAGCCCTCTTGGACCTTCAAAGTTATTCCTCAACAATAAAAACAATTAAATCTGATAGAAAGACATGAAAATAGGAGATACAAGAATTATTCAGCATGTTTAGCTAGAGAATGACTTTATATTAATTTTGACTAATTCAGAAGAATGGTTCACTTTGATGCTATATATATATATATATATATATATATATATATTATATATATATATTTATATATATTTATTTTAATGAATTTCATTAAAATAACAAGTAAAGGAATATTTATGACTTAGTGGGATTACAATAACAAGATTGTTATGCATATAAATATTTTGATGAGGATGGGTTAACTAAAGTGTTGGTTGTTTTGGGAGTGAAAGAGACCTTTTTCGCAACTCCATCGGCGCAAGTGAAAGAGACTGACCAAAAAAGAAAAATTCTATTCTTAAGCCTCATACACCACACACCATCATTTTTATGATTTTTTTAATTTTATTCTCTTACAAAATATGTGGTATATGGATTATGAGTAGAATAATTTAATTATTTTAAGAATAATAAAATAAAAAAAAACTTTAAAAATTTTTTAAAAAAATAAAATTTTTTTGGTATGTGGTGTATGGGTTTATAAATAGCAATGCTCGACCAAAAATATTATGTCAATGACCGATCAAATTAATTAGATGATACGATCGAGCTTTGAGGGAATTAAGAGCCATGTGTTGGGTTTCTGTCCAGCTCCAATGCATCTTTCAATGGATCAGCAAGTCAATGTTTTCCTTGTACTTTGTACAAATTAAATGTGACGATGTGCGTTTTTTTTTTTTTTTTTAGAAGAGGACAGTATCCTGATCACTTATGGTGGCTGAATACCTTGTACAAGAGGGAGCTTGAAAGTTTCATTCTTTATCTCAAAACTAATTAAGTTCCTAAAAACTATGGGAAAATGATTAAAAATAATAAAATATTCACAAATAAGAATCTATAAAAGAAAGAAATAATTAATGTCTTGAGGTTGTGAATACCCTGCACGATCCAAAATAACAAGATCAATCATATGTTTAGGAAGTTGTGAAAGGGAAGAGAAGCAGCTTGCCGTATTATCATGTGCACCAAATTAAGAGGCAAGATTATCAACTACTAAAGCATCGATCGCCTTTCCTGTAAAAATGTGACCATGTCATTCATGTGTTCTATAAGCAAGAAACATTTTATGTTCAGTGACTTCATGAAGAAAATGGTTGTTAATCATCATGTGCTTGACAGTGGTAAAAATGTAAAAAATATATGTTAGGTTAGTCCAATTAATGCTATACATGCACCTCTTAATTAAAGTAAGAACAGGTGTAGACCATTTTTTTGGATCGCTTTCTTCCTTTCCTTCTCACTGCCAAATCCTACAACAAGAGTTGTTGATTGCTATAGAGAGCAACCCCAACAGCTGATGTAGTTCAGCTCCTTGGTGATCATGTTGCACCCCCTACGCCACCTTCTGTAACCCAGCCGCTACTGCTGATCTGTACGTCTACATATTCAATCCATATATATATAGTTCGTCTATGGTGCTTTTATCTTGTTGCAACCACCCCTTTGCTTTGGGATTTGAATTCTAACCTGGTTTAATTGCGATTCATTCTCAGTACTTCACTTAAACCCTATATCTATATATATTCATAGAAGATTTTTAACATTATCACATAAAGTGTCTAATTTTT
Organism: Juglans cinerea; assembly: GCA_961763995.1. Taxonomy (NCBI): domain Eukaryota; kingdom Viridiplantae; phylum Streptophyta; class Magnoliopsida; order Fagales; family Juglandaceae; genus Juglans; species Juglans cinerea. The sequence continues at coordinate 17,327,429 of CAUIVZ010000015.1, read as the reverse complement.
TCAGGCCATTGAACAATAAATTCAAGTTGTAATTAAGTAGCTTCTCATATATATGGACCCTATTCATCAAATCAAATGAATAAAGCTATGTTCAAAATTATAAATCTCAATTAAATAATAATAAAACAAATTTATTATTAAAATTATAAAACATCAGTTGAATTGGATTTTCAGAGTATTAATCTAACATAAATAAAATCAATCACCTTGTCCTATCAACATTTGCCGGCTTTTCCACATGATCATGTTCTAAATAAAAAACATGAATCCAGCTGCATTCATCAACAGAGACCATGCTGTAATTCTTGCAGGACCCGGAATTGCATGCAGCCCACTCACCCGCACATGAGAACTTCTAATTTATGTTAAAATGAAATCCACTCTATGGCTATGAATTCTGATCTTTCTTCCCCAATAAACTAATACATTAATTAATTAAAACCCATAATTAGCGGAGTCATAGGCCATAGAATGATATGGAAAACCTATTTAAACTACTGATCTAAAGACTCGGCAAATTCTTCATCATATCTTGGGTCTGATCTCCCAGCAATATCTGCAGAAATGCCTACTGCAACTTGCTCGGGTTTTCCCCCGAAATCCCTCCAAACCAAGCAAAAAGAGGGTAGGTTCTTCTCCAAGCTGCACCCAACAACCACCAAGTTCTCCAGGCCCAAGTCTTTGGAGGATTATCACGGAGGAGAATCTGCATCTGCTTCAGTTCCATTCACGTGGGAGTCTCGACCAGGAACTCCAAAGGTCAAGTACTTAAACGAAGAAGTTACTCCTACTCTCCCTCCTCTCACTCCTCCACCTTCCTACTATTCCAGTTCTCCCACAAAACGACCGGCCACCAGAAAGAACTCCAGGCCCAGCACTCTTTTGCACGCCATCTTCCCTAAGCGCAATAACGCAAGCAAACCACGTCTCCCTTCATTGTCACCGGCTTCTTCATCATCATCATCTTCTTCTTCTTCATCGTCGTTTGCGTCTTCACCAATATCACGGTCCTATTCAGTGTCATCTTCTCCAGTAACAAAAGCGTCGAATCCTCGTCATAAACGGGATCAAATGCCAAACCCAAGGCTGTCTTTTGATCCGAGGTTGGACGTCGACGAAGAGCAAGAAGATGAATTGCCTTCAGTTCCGGTCTTTCGCTTTAGTCTTGGAGTGAATGACAGGTCCAGAGGCTGCTATGCATCCGTTATCAAGGTATTGCTTAGAGATTGTAAATAAAATAAACAAAAATGGAGTTCCTGGGCTCTCATGTGCTGGAAGCTCCAGTTTGATTGTTTCTGGCCTACTTATGACATGCAGTACGTACTGAGAATATATTGTACAATCGAGTAGCTTGTCCAATGTCAACACTGATTCTTGGGTGGATCAATTATATATATAAATGCCCATTATTGAGCTATTACGATCATATATGCCTAATTAGTTTTGCTTCTTCCGGCCTTCTTCTTGTGCATGAAATTAGAATAGGACGCTAGATCTGCGAATTGTCCCATCACTACAAGGTTTAACACTTTTACCAGCGATTACATATCGCTGGATATACACCAAAAATCGCTGCCATTAATCTAACCCAGCGATTTAAAAGTCGCTACCAATTCGCCGGTATTAAAGCCCCATTTTAGATCTACTCCAACGGAACCCAAAACTCGCCGCCATATTTTTTTATTCCCGGCGATGATTTATTCGCCGTTATCTTGTACATAATCGCCGCATATTCAACATAGGATTCAGTTGTGAAACGCTAGGAAAGATTTTTAGCAGCGATTAATTGTTGACGCTAAAAGTGAAAATATCGTTGCCAATAATATTTCCCAGCGACTCATCAAAATCGCCGTAATATAAGTTCAAGTATTTAGTTGCATTTGACAGCGATTAATAGTCGCCGGGCTTCATTAATACCCGCGATTTTTTTATCGCTGCAATTGGAGTTGCCCCTTTTACCAGCGAATATGAGATCGCTACCAAATACTAACTTACGGCGAGTTTTTAATCGCCGTTAATTGACGTTTCAATTCGATAAGTATTTAGCGGCGATGTCAATATCGCCGCTAGTGACATATAGACAGCGATGTTTGGTATCGCAGCAATTTATGGAAAACTATTTAAATTTTTTTGCGGCGAATTTTAAATCGCTGGTATTGAGGTTTTAGTAGCGATTTGTACATCGCTGGTTTAGGACAATTAAAGTTTTGAGTTTTTAGCGGCGATAAATAGTCGCCGCTAAAGGCGTTTAATTCGCCGGTAAAAGTTTATTCGCCTTCAAATTTCCTGGGCCTAATTTTCTTTCTAGGCCTGGATTTTAGTTGTTCCTAAATGCAACATTCATAATCAATGGCTGCTTCATTCATTCAAGTTGAACATCGATATAATATAATAAATCGCTGCAAAAAAGACATAAGTTAAGTCATGAACCTTTAGTAGGATGTGGTGTTTAAAACATGCGGCGATTATAAAATCGCTGCCAATAAGTACCAATCCCAGCGATTTAATTTCCAGCGTCACTAAAATCGCCGGTAAAGACGGTTTTTCTTGTAGTGTATATATATATTTGATTAACTCATTCTGATGATCTCTTAGTTTAGTAGATTTGAAGCGAAATCCAAAAGAAATCACTCAATTAGTCCATCTTGACGGTACGATTGTAACTCTTTTAGAATAGTTTGATGAAGGGTTAAAGCTATTTATAAAGAAAAGTCGGTGCATGTGTAAATGCAAAACTTATGATCATCATCACACCCATTAAGTTATAAAGAAAAGTCAAATACAAATATTTTGTACTGGTTAATTAATGTGATTGGGTTTCGCATCATAGTGTATAATTAATTTAATTAATAAAGGACTTGCAAATATAATTTTTTATAAGTTATAAAAACACTGAATCTTCATTGGATTGATCAGGCAATATCTATCGTTTCCCCCCAAATAATCTATTTACATTTATTTTTGTCATCTTCAAGAAATATATTGTTTCAAGTTTTGAAAGTAATTCTCATTTCGATTTTGGCCAAATTCTTGGCAGAATTATTAATTAATTACGTATTTAATTTTCAGGCAATAATTTAGATTTTTTCTTTTTGAATTTTTTTTTTATAATTTTAAATTTTGAAGCTATTTAAGCCCAGCTTGTATGATTCATTAAAGAATTTCTTTGTTATGCTTCTTTTCTCAAACTCAATTCTTTGTTTCCGTTTATTAACTAGCTAGCCCGCATTAGAAGAATTCTATAATTTGGCCTGGCATCAACGTAGAATTTAAACCGGATACCCATGTGTAAAGGACGTGTTTCAAACCACCAACCACACGGATAACCTGCAACAAACAAAAGGGCGGGACTGGTTGCCCGGTAGAGTCTCCAATGCTTAAGTCAGTAATACAGTATGAGAATAAATGTATGTAAAAAAGAAGTAAATCAAGTTGAGTATTTGTTACCTCCTGTAGGCTATTTATTAAGGTTATTTCCTTGGAGTGATAGAGTCCAATTTGCCTTGTGAACTCTTTTCCTTTTAGGAGTCTGAGTCTATCTCTTATTAGGAGTCTAAGTCATCATTAGAAGTCTGAGTCCCTTCTTGACTTTATCTCTTAGCTAAAATTCTGGGGGCTCAAATATCCCTTCCAGTTACCCCGCTAATTTTTTTTTGTGCTGGCACATGGGAAATTAAATACTTTGCATTCTCTGTACCTGCCTTTTCCCCCACTGGCTCTTGGGCGTCTGCTTACTTTTGTTTTCTCCTACCCCGCTGAGAGTCCATACTAGTTAGTGTATGGGTGTCTCCATGCCCTTGTGAAGCCTTAGAAGGCCTTGAGAATCTTCAAGTCAATAATCTGCAAAATAAATTTAGAAAATTGGTCACTGGTTTCTCGTTCGGTCCCTGGTTTGTTGTTTGGTCCTTGGTTTTCTTCGTGCTAAGTGGTGAAGGGCCTAGCTTGGAGAGATAGGTGGGAGATGTACTCGACCACATTAGGTGTGAGCGCAAAGCTCGATTTTGAGTTTGTTTACTTGTGTATGTTTGCCTGAGAGATTGTTTATTGTCTCATGATTGTTTTTTGTGTGTATTTCTGTGATCGTTTTTGTTTTGGTTGGTAATAGTAGATTTTCTAACTCCTTGGTGTAAATTGTTGTTGGTATTCTCTCATTTTGTTGTTTGTTGGTAGTGCTAGATTTTCTGCCCCTTGCCTTGGTGTAAATTTCTGTTATATTCTCGTTTTGTTGTTTGCTTGTAGTAACCTGCCCTTAAGTGGTTAGGGTGTCCACCGACCCCCTGGGTCCATCTTAGGCGGTTGCTGAGCCTGTCGGCCCGTTCTCGAAGGTAACCCGCTCGAGACAGTTGTAAAGCCTGGTGGCTCGTTCCCGAAGGTAACCCGCTCGAGGCGGTTGTAGAGCCTGGTGGCTCTTACCCAAAGGTAACCCGTTCGAGGCTGTTGTAGAGCCTGGTGGCTCGTTCCCGAAGGTAAGCCGCTCGAGGCGGTTGTAGAGCCAGGTGGCTCGTACCTAAAGGTAACCCACTCGAAGCTGTTGTAGAGCCTGGTGGCTTGTACCTGAAGGTAACCCGCTCGAGGCAGTTGTGGCACGAGTATAAACACTTGGCATTTGCTGGAGAATATGTTGTGCTTGTACTGCTGTCCAAGGGAGAGGTCAGGCTGTCTAGAGAGTTGCCCGCCTGTTAGGCGCTTGGGAGGTAGGGGACCGTCCCTGACCTTTCCCGCCAGTTGACCTGCACTGCGACTGTGTAACTCGACTTTTGGTGGCTAACTTTAGAGAGGATCGTGTGGTCTTCTGACCTCCACGACCGTTCGTTTGGAGAGGGTCATGTGGCCTTCTGACCTCAACGCCCGTTCGTTGACAATCTTTGGAGAGAGTCGTGTGGTCTTTCTGACCTTCACGCCTGTTCGATTGCACCGCGAGTGTGTAACTCAGCTTTCAGTGGCAAACTTTTGGAGAGGGTCGTGTGGTCTTCTGACCTCCACGCCCGTTCGATTGCACCGCGAGTGTGTAACTCGACTTTTGGTGGCTAGCTTTGGACCACGCTCGTTCGTTTGGAGAGGGTCGTGTGGTCTTTCCGACCACAGACGACGCCACTATAAAGGACGTGTTTCACACCACCACCCACACGGATGACCTGTAATGAACAAAGGGGGGCACTGGTTGCCCAGTGGAGTCTCCGATGCTTAAGTGAGTAACAAAGTATGAGAATAAATGTATGTAAAGAAGAAGTGAATTAAGTTGAGTATTTGTTACCTCCTGTAGGCTATTTATAGAGGTTATTTCCTTGGAGTGATAGAGTCGAATTTGCCTTGTGAAGCCTTTTCTTTTTAGGAATATGAGTCTATCTCCTTTTAGCCTTTTAGGAGTCTGAGTCTATCTCCTATTAGGAGTTTAAGTTATCTCCCATTTAGGAGTCTGAGTCCCTTCTTGACTTTATCTTTTAGCTAAAATTGTGGAGGCTCAAATATCCACCCCATATTAGTTTGGGTATCCATGAATGACCCTTTAAATATGATTAAATATAATCTTATAAATGATATATACCAGAAATTAACTGAATCTTGTCTATTATTCTTCTTTGTTTTGATTTCTACTTATTTTTGCATGTTTTCTGCTATGCTTCTTTTAAGCCCCATAATTTTTCCCAAACTTGTCTCGAATTTAAAATTTAGTTATTTAAAGAAGTAAAAGCCAGCTCTTTTTCGATCCTGATCCTTTGAGTGAAAGAAGAAATATTTACACAGGCATTCAAATTAGTACATGATGATATTGCATTCTGCGCGCGCTTTCAAATTAAAACATGATGATGAGTGTCAAATATTTGTAGAAATGCCTTAGCTAGCTATTATAATTTATAGTGCCTTAATTACACGGTGGCCGGCAACCTCTCGATCTCTCTCTACTTTGTCTACAATTGCTTTGTTAGGGATTTATTAGAATTGAAGTATATATGGTCCTTGGTTTAGAAAAATCACCACGTGACTACATGGCATTTGAACCGGATCATCGAATTATTGTGCAATGTGCTGCTACAACAATACTATATAATATATTAATGTGTCACATTCATCATTCAAACCTTTCATTTTTCAGCAATTCTACAACATATTCTACTTATGAGGTCCTACCTAAATGATAAGAAAATTTACTGGTAAATTATGTATTTTTAAAACCGGGGCAAATTCAGATTGACTTCTATAATGATGCATATATATATATATATATATAGAGAGAGAGAGAGAGAGAGAGAGAGAGAGAGAATAAATCTATTCCGCAGCCAGTTTTCTTACACGACACACCCTCCATGTAAGCAATTGTCAATTGCCAATTTTGCCCTAAAAAACTACAAACGGCAGCCCCTTTGTTCTAACTCGCCCATAAACACTTCATCCCTGTCTGGATAAAAGCCGTCGTAAAACATTTCATCCCGGTTCGTTTTGAAAATCACCTCGACCCCCATCTGAAAATTACTCAAAAATAGTCTTTTTGAAAAAAAAAAAAAAAAAAAGACGGTACTCCAAATCTTATTGATTGTCCTCACTTGTGGCGGAGGAAAACGTGGTTACAGACAATTAAAATAAAAGCCCAAAACCTAGGCATCAAAATCAAAAACTGCTCAAACCAACCAAAATATCCAAAAATTACAATCATGTCAAACCAAGTCTGGAAGGAAACCAAAAACCTGCAAAACCAGAGCACGTGCAAATAAATATAAGATTATAAAACAAATAAACCAAGAGTTACCTCATTATGGGAATTAGCCAAATCGTATATACGGGAGGCCCAACTTGTCTGTATTCAACATTCCTTTTAATCGATGAAGAAGATGAGTAAAATTATCCCAAGTGACACTAGTACGGTAGTACCTTCAGTACCCATCCTTGCCAAAAAATCAGCTGGAGCATTACTTTGTCTAAACACATGGGAAATAGAGTAGTACCTTCAGCACTCAGAAGTTGATGTTGTTCATCATCCGTATGAAGCAAATTGAAGGGCAAGTCGCCCCGTTTTCCGGTGAGTCCTTGCCCACTTCGTGTCTACTTCACTTGCATGATCCCCTGAAAAAAGGGATTAAGCGTTATGTAGACATCAAGTGTCTACATGGATGAATGCAAGCTGAGTAGCAAATTTCATTAATAAGATAAACTATAAGAGAGATATATACAAGAGAAGTTCAAAGTACAGACTTCATCATTACATATAGTTGGGTGGATAGTATTATTATTTTCTTGTTTTATAATTGAAATGATTCTCATAACAAGTAGTGACGTGTGTAAAATTGACTTTTAAGTAGCAACACTTTTAAACTTTAGACTTTTTATTGGGCATAAAACCGACCTAATTAATTGGGAGAGACTCGGGCCTCGTTTAGTTTTTAAAAACATCTCATTTCATCTTATCTAATCATTATAATTTTTCTAACTTTCAATATAAAATAAAATAAATAATTAAATCTTTTCAAATCTTAAAATAAAAATAATATTAAAAAATATATTCTAATAATATTTTATTTAATTTTTTAACTTTAATCTCAATTTATTTCGTCTGAAAACAAACGATGCCTCAGAATACTGCAAGCTACTTTTATTTATGCAATAACAAGACCTCACAGATGGAGATAAGGGTTAGCTAGATAGCTAGCTATGCATGCCTAGATGGGATTGACCCCGGCCAATTTGCAATACTTTTATGACATTAATCTGGTCCCAACTCAACCAACCCCACACTGCATATATATATATATATATATATATATATATATATATATTGGGTTGGATGCATAAATTAGAGGTGTGTTTGATAATTTGGGCCAACTTCTACCATCACAGAAATAATGCAATTTGGTTGAGAAAACGTTAGGTGGAAGATAATCTCCAACTGCAATATTAATAAAATTACAGTGAACTTTTATCAATGTGAACACCAAAACTAGTCTGGACTTTTTGAAGAAATTGTGATGAACTCTCTGATCTAAGTCTGGTAGTGGTTGAGCATGCAGATGACAAATATCGCAGCAGTTTCTATGTCAAACAAAGGCTCATGTGCTGAAAATAAAAGCAACACAATGATACAGATTTTAATGACTTTTCTTTTCTTTCTCTATTTTGGGGCTCAAGTATAGAGCTCAAAACTTTATATACATGGACTCTATATGATATGCAGTCATTCGGCTCTATGGACTCAAGGGTAAGTACTTCAAGATAAAATGTAGTCATTCGGTTCTATGAAAACAATATTATACCTAGGAAACTGAGCAGCAGTGAGAGAGAGAGAGTGGAGCCTAAAATAGTGAAAGAGAAACTCACTGACGTCGGCGAGGCGACGAGAAGGCGGCAAGACGGCAAACGGAAACAATTGTGCGAAGCCTCGAGCCAAAGAGAAAGAGACAAAAACTTGTGGGGGGGAATAATTGGAAAATTAGACGCGGGGGGTTAATTTAGGTTTCAGTCACTATGTAGGACTTATTACGGCAATTTAGATGTCACCGTAATAACCAAGATAGGATAGAAATTTATGTTCTGAGGTGAGATCAATTGCAGCGAGATAAACTCGTCACAATTAATAATTTGTAGCGGCGACGTTTTATAATGACAACGGCTAAATTGCATCATATAAGTGTTTTTGCGATAAAACTATTAGCGGCGACATAAAATCGCCGGAAATAATCATATATTTCGGCGATTCTCCTAATCGACACAAAGAATTTACCATAACAGTAAAATAGGACATTAGCGATATATAGGTCGCCGAAAATAAAAATAGCCGCAAATCCTACATTTTCTTGTAGTGGATCTTCCTCTCACCAACTATGAAACTCAACTGCTTCTCCATCACTATCCATAAGCTTTTCTGTTTTGCCATAAATCCTCAAAAACTCTTATGCTTCTTCATAACCCCTCGAAAACTCAGCCGAAAACCTTTTTTTTTTCCCCTTCAAAAGCCGAAATTAACGAAACATTAAGTAGAAACTAGATTGAAGCACCAATGGTCACAATAACTACACCTAGATTTTGAGCTCTGCAACAAGAGTTTCGATTCGAAAAATGAAAATCGGTTGACACTTCCAATAAATTTGAGAACCCATGAATTGATTTCCTTAAAGTGACAACAAATCTAGTAGATCCGGAGCTCAAAACCTTAGGTTTTTTGAGATCTAGAAAGTGAAACTAATGGCTTTTTTATCCTATCCTTTAAAATAAATCACCAAAACTTGATTTTTCTATTTTACATACTGACTTTTACAATATATTATACATCAACTTATCTATTTTTTTTTCTTTATATCATTTAAATATTATACTTTTTAATATTTTTTATTCATTTCAAATATTTTCTCTAACTATAAATGATATCTTCATATCTTTTGATATTTACAATATCTCTCCATATACAATGTCATATAATTATGTTTTATTTTAAATTAATCCAAATTTATAAGCTAAACCAAAATATAAATTGATGAAAAAAAAGAGATTATATTTATGAGAATATTCTCAAAGTATATTATGAAAACAGGAAAGACAATACACAAAACAACCTTTCTACTATATCCACCCTCTCATTCGAATAAGAAAAAAAATACTAGTCATAGAATGTAGCTACACTCGAAGGTGCATGATTTTATTTTATTTTTATTTTTACAATGATGCCATGAAATGTTAAGTATTTTTCCATCAAATGAGGGAGAATGGCTGAAATGAAAATATGATAACTTTTGAATAGTGGGAAAAGAAACTTAGATAGAGAAAAATTAATTTAAAATATTTTAGAATTGTGAATAGTATCCTCTACATCTAGCAGAATTACTGTAGCAAAATGTATAATTAGAATGAACTTTTGAGCAACTTTCTTTATATTTTACAAAAGTTATTGTAAATGCTCTAAGAGTTGGTTGATGGTTATATTTTATTCTTAGATACCTCATCAACTTACACGTAATTTCTTTACTAATTTCTAAGATGGCATGCGCACGCTCAGCAACATCATCACCATTAACTTCGCAGTAGGACTGCAGAAGTCAGTCTTTCGATTTTTATTTGAAACTGAGCCGTGACCGCGTGGTGTAGAAATTAGACCAGTACTGTCGTGCGGCATGAGCTCTTAAACCGACTTCTGAGTAGCATCTCTTATATATATATATATAGATCAGTATGAAAGAAATTGAGGGCTGGAATCCATAAATTAGATCTATTAAGTATATAAATATATATTAGTGGTACGAACAAATAGGTTCATATTGATTTCTTCTCCGGGGAATTGATCATCTATTCATTTTAGGAAAACAATACACTACACCCCCTCAAAGTTCCAATCATTAATTTTGTAACATGATTTCCAAATTATGACAAGTTATCACTTCTTTTTTAATGTATCCAATATTTAAGATCTACCTATTAAAAAAAGAAAAAAAGAGAGAGATCAGGTGTCATGCATGGTCTTTTTTATAACAATATAATGTGATGGAATTAATTAGAAAGTTATTATATATGTGCTCCAAGTTGATAATTTCATAATACATAAAAATTAAATCTTTCTATTTAAGTGATGTGTAATTGTATGATGTACTCTACATACTAATTTAAAAATAGAATAATTCAAATTAATATAATATTCTCAATCTACTACATAATATATGTCATATGATTAGAAAATGGTGGTTTGAAGTATAGTTTAATTATATAATTATAATGTGATGAGTTGATCACCTCTAGTACTATATATATATATTCCGAGATTAGTGAATAATTTACTCGATCATGCATGCTCAAAGTGTTCTTTTTCTGAGAATAATGAGTTTTTTTTTTCTTTTGGGAGAATGCCAATATCGTAATTATTAAAACATGAAATGATTTCACAAATGGAAAATGCTAGATGCCCCGCTGGGGGCTCCCGCTGGGCATCTAGTGTTTTTTTTATATGTGTTTGTTTTAATTTTTTTTATATAGATATTTTTGATAATTTTAAATATTTTTAAAAAATAAAATAAAAATTACAATATTATTAAAAAATATTTTTAATGATTTTTTTTATTTTCTGATTAAGAAAGTGTTTTTTAATGATATTTTAAAATTATTTTTTTAAATATTTAAAAGTGTAAAAAAAATCTATATAAAAAATAAATTAAAAAAATACACGAAAAGTACATGTTAAACCGAGCAGGAGCTATAGCATGACCCTTATATACATAAAAGGAAGGAAAATGATAGTGTCACCGTTAGTTTTTACCGTTTCTTTTTATCATTGTAGTTTTTTATTTTATTTTTTTATTTTTCTTTTTATTTAGTGATTAAGAAAATATATTTTAATAATATTATAATTTTTTATTTTTTAAAAAATATTAAAAAATACATATAAAAAAACATAACAAAAAAATAACATTAACGGTAGCTCCGGCGGGAGCTAGGTGTACGTAGCACCATATATTTATTACCCTGTAAGTGTGAACTTGGCTCTCAAAGTCTCATGATAACATGTGCACGCCACTAATGATGGTTGACTTTTCCTTTGATTGCTGTACGTAAATTCTTTATTCGGCCTTCTTATTTATGTAACTTTAACTTTCTTCTAGGGGTGGCAAGTTTCACCCCTACCAGAAAATTAGTGAATTTGAATTTGAGCAAATTCTCGTTTGAATTTCATGGTTGACTTCTCGTTTGAATTTGAATTTATTCGGCCTCCTTATTTGAATTTGAATTTAATGAATTCGAGTTAAAATAAATTAATACATTAAGGAGACGTTTGGATTCGCAGGACATCTCAGCTCATCTCAACTAATCTCACTACTATTTATTACTATTCAACAACTTTATGTCACAAATCTTACTACTATTCACAACTCATCTCATTACTATTCACAATCAATCTCAACTCATCTCAAATCATCTCAAGTCATCTTCGAATCCAAACGTCTCCTAAGTCATAATTTATAAACGAGTCAATAATGATTCAACCTAATTAACACAAAATCAACCTATTTTGATTAGTTTAGAATTTATTTTAAAATTAAAATTTTATTATTATCAAGTTATAATATCTACATTTCTCAGTATGCTTATGCTTTTATTATTTTTATTGTTGGATTAGAAATTTTAGACCTATGCTCATATTTGTTATTGTATGGTTTGTATTATTGATTTTATTATATGTTAAAATTTTAAAAATATTGATATATATTTTTTAAAATATTGTGGTTATTAATAAATATAGATTTTAACTTTTATGTAAAATTATATTAGTCAAGTCAAATGAGTTATGCATTTTAGTTCAATCCATTTACATGAAACAAACGGATTTAAATAAGTCGTGTCGTGTTAACATATTTCTAATCAATTATTAAACGGGTGGCCAGACCCGATCCGACATATAAATGGATTAGGTTAGGATTTTGAAGTTTGACACGTTTAACTTAACAGATTGGATTCGGATTAACCTATATAGTCGAATGTTCATGATCACATGACACGACACGATTTATCAACCCTACTTTCTTCCTTCTTCATAAGTTTCGAATCGATTGTAATTAGTTTTTTTAACATTTATTTGAATCTAGATCGATTTAGATTAATTTTAGATCTAGAATTTAACCGATTTAAAATTATATTTATTCTTGTCTAATAATTTTTTGGGAGAATGCCAATATCGTCACTATTGAAACATGGAATGATTTCACAAATATTTATTACGTCCCTGTACGTGTTAACTTAGCTCTCAAAGTCTCATGATAACATGTGCACGCCATTAATGATGGTTCACTTCTCATATGATTGATGTACGTAAATTCTTTATTATTAACCCGGCCTCTCCAGCTTATTGATGTAACTTTAACTTTCTTCCTTCTTCACAAGTTTCGAATCGATTGTAATAATTAATTTTTTTAATAGTTAACTGAATCGCTTTAATAGATCAATTTAGGTTAATTCATACAGATTTATGACCAATTTGAACTGTATTTACTTTTAAATTATCTAATAATTGATTTTTTTTTTATTTCTTGTACAAAATATGATAAAACTAAATATATATTAACTTCTTCATTATTTATTCAATAAGAATCACAAAAAAATTGAAAGATAAAACATGTAGTATATTATTTTATTTAGTTGAACAAAAAATAAGTAGATGAATGAGTATTTTGTATTAAACTTGTGGTTGTGCATAAAATATTACATTTGTCATGTATTTATAACTTAATGATTTTTATCTTCTTCGTATATGAGATAAGAAAATGTCGACAATTAAGGTTAAATACATAAATTATATTTTATTGAAACTATTGATATTCATATTATATTTTTATTGAAACTAATCAATAAGTTTTACTTTATATACTTTTTTATACTTGATATTAAATACTTGAATTGCCTTATATATAGTTTTTAATACATTTTGTCAAAATTAAAATAACAAATTCAAAATTGTTATGAATCGACTAGACTTTACTAGATTTTTGAATCTTGCAGTTCAGCTATATAACTCCCTCACTAATGAAAATAAAATAAATTCATAAAATAAAAATACTTTCTTTTCCAAAATCTTTCAACAACTCATCGCATGGATCGATAGCAAAACGTTTTTTTATTTAGTTTTTATTTTATAAGATCAACAAATGATTAGTCCTAAAATAGGGGTCAAACACGATTAATTTTTTTTTCTTCCCCTTTTATGTTTTTCACTGACGGTCTATTTACTTGCATTCTTAGAGCATTGGCAATGGACTAGCCAAATGCCAATTTAAGTCTAAACTTTAGCTAGATGTGAGAAAAAGCTTCCACATTGGACTAGCCAATGGTCCAAAGCTTAAGACTTGATGAATAGTAAATCTTAAGTCATCTCCAAACATGGCTAGCTACTATTCACAATGGAAAGCAATATTTAATTATTTCATCACTTCCCTCTCTCTTTGAATGGTAAAACATGCATGGCATGCACATTATTTCTATTGATTGATAGAGTAGACACATTATTTCTACAAAGCATGAAGATCTAAGAAATATATAAATTGTATTTGCAAAAAATAAAAATAAAAAAAAATAAAAAATATTATATTATATTATTATTTTAACTTTATAATGGCTAGTCCAATGTGGACTCAACTAGTCAAAAATTGATATTATAGCCAAAAGTTAAGATTCTAGCTAAACTTTAGACTTGACAATGACCATTGCCAATGCTCTAAGCAAGTGTACTGGTAGTATGAAGATCAAGAACCCTCCAAATATACGCTTTTTAGGTTTCTCTCCTTTTCTTCACCAACCAAAATGCTAAAACTCACAAGAAATTAACTACCGTCCTTAATCATGTGAAGCTCAAACTAATAATTAAACTACTAGTGATCTGCACCGGTTAGCACATTTTATAGCTGTTCCTTTAGCCAGATTTGAAAGAAAAGGGGACTGTCTAACAATGAAAGGGCCACAAATAACTTTTGAAAGTGGGCGTGAATTGCAATATTATTGCGTCATTCTTCACTTAAATGCTTGAAGTAGTGGACTAGTATAGTCATTTTGATCATGACTACTCTCTCCTTCGCAACAAAATTGTTTGAGCAATATAATTTATTGCTAGAATAAGCATGAAAACACTACGGTGATGTGTGTATCTGCTGTGATGGTAAACCTGAATGTGTTACAGACTTATCAAGGCTAATAAGTATATAATTGAATTAGCTAGGAATGTGACGCCGAACAGAATAAGGATTATTCTGGTGGTTATTTAATCAACAAAAATTTGGGCATGAGATTGAAAAAAAGACGCGACACAGAAAGAAAATATTGAAATTAGGGTTTATTCATAAAAATCGAAAACTGATTTTGAATCCCATAACTCGAGCTTAAATAGCTAAGAAAATTTGAGATTTTTAAAATTTTGTCTGAAAAGGCAAAATTCTAATTATTGCGTAAAAATAAAATACGAAATAAAGTAAGTATATTGCCAGAAGTCTGGCTCAAATCGAAATAAAAATTGTCTCTAAAAGTTACATAGAAATATTATCATAAAAGAAAAAAAATAACTTACATCGATGATTTAGAGGGATAAACGGCTGATTTCAAAGTCGCAATATATCAGACTGCAGGCATAGCATGGTGATCATGACATGTGCACCGAAAGTAGTTTTCTAAATTGGGATCATATGTGCGATTTTGATTCTCGTAACCAAAGTTATTGACAAAATATTGATACGTGCGTAATATCGCCCAAATCCGAGGAATCTTCACATTTTCCGCCATATTTGCGATGATATGCCTTCTTGAGGTAGTCCAGCGCTATCAACGTGGAATTTGCCAACTCAACATCATCAGATCTAGATCCCTTGCATCAGAATGTGTGTGTGTATGTATACGTTGCATATATATATATATATATGTATGTACGCTGAATAATATAGAACAAAATATTCCATGTGGATATATATAATATATTGAAGAATAATGATCTTCATACATTTATTTTACAACTCATTATCTACTACATTAATACATATATATGTTAGTTTCACTCTAGTAAAATTATTAATTTTTTTTTATTACTTAAATTTTAAAATAGATCAGGACGGTTATGCATGTAAAATTTGTTAATTTGAAGTGATCATCTCGATCGTTGAGTAGCATCGTTTAGAATTGGCACCCTTTAGATCACCTCAAAGTTTGACTCTGTTTGCACCATAATATATTTCATTGGGATATTCTATATATGTGTGTCCATGTGCGCTCTCGCGAGAATAACCATTGATCAAGACATGATTAATTAATATTGGATGTGAATTGTAACATAATATTCTTAATTTGTGTCCAGCTGCATTCGTTGACAAACGGTTTCTTCACTTTGACAATTAATATTAGTTTTTTCCTTGATCTTTTCAATATATATACATTATAATTTCAGAGGCTGTCTCCATGTTGGATCTATTCATAAAAAACGTTTTATGTTCTTAGAATGAAATGCCAAACAATACTCTAATTTCCTTTCATCGTCTTCGTTAACTTCAGAAATGCAAACGGATCGTTCTTCTCATGTGCATCCGTTAATTGTGGCTGATCTCCATAAAGCTGTAGTCACGTCAATAAAGGATACGATTTTTCAGAGGTATAATAAAAATTGCAGTGTTATAGTTTTACTAATAAAAATAGTTTATAAGATTTATTTTATAAAATTTTAAATTTTAAATTTTATAATTTTCAAACTATCAGAATATACAACTGTAAATTTTTTATAAATTTTTCTTAAATATATTTAACATTTCTTTAATACGTAGCATCGCGAGAAGGAAATGATCACCTGCGCTCAGCTATCCCAAAGCAATCACCCAATTAATATCTTTATAAGAAAACTCAGCCATTTAGGTCAGATATATACTTGCTTTCAAAAGTCTAATTCACCAAGGATTCACACGTTTTCTTGATATATATTGATAGAACTGGCTCTCTTGTTCTGATCTCTAGCTAGCTCTGATCTTGCTAAATGACAAACGCAAACTAATTATCTGTATCTCACTCAACCGAATCCTTGAACAATAGCTCTTTAGGCCGATATTAGCGGCCACTCGATTGCAGAAAGTCGGCCAAGTGATCTCTCTCTCTCTCTCTCTTCAACCTTTTCATTACTCGATCTACTGAGTTCTGATATTTGTTCTGTAAATTAGTACATTGACCTACTTCCTCCTATCAATGACCTTGCCTTTTAAGGACTCCTTCCTTTGATTTATACCTCTTTGCTTCTCTCGTTTTGGTCGGATAGCCTTCCTAACTCATTTAAACAAGCTTTCTAGCTCCTCTCTGAAACCACTGTCGATCGATCTATGCAACCAATTCTGGCGTGCTTGAATGTCCAGAGAACGGTAAATATTCTATACTCAGAAAAACATATATATACCCAGAAAATAAATCTCATATATACTACAATTTTCTTCTTCTTGGTCTTGATCTTCTTTCTTGCTGATCTCCTTGATCATCTTTTTTACTTGATCATCTTGTTTTTTTACAAGGGAGAGATTGGATGAGATATTGGTATATAGAAATGATCAAAAGAGAGACGGATGCATCTTCTCAAATGGGAGGGAGACATTTATTTGGTCCTGCTGGGTCGACCATAAACACTCTTACACCATGTGCTGCATGTAAGCTCTTGAGACGAAGGTGTACTGAAGAATGCCCTTTCTCGCCATATTTCTCTCCGCTTGAGCCCCAAAAATTTGCAGCTGTTCACAAAGTATTTGGTGCAAGCAACGTCTCCAAGATGCTAATGGTATTGGTATATATATGCATGCGCACTTCGATCCCCTTAAAATTACTTCTCCAAACGGTCTACTTATTGCTGTAGATGAACTTATATATGTTTTTCTTTCCTGTTTTTGGTTAATTATGTAGGAAGTGCCAGAGAGCCAAAGAACTGATGCGGCGAACAGTCTGGTTTATGAAGCAAACTTGAGGCTGAGAGACCCGATACATGGGTGCATGGGTGCAATTTCTGCTTTGCAACAACAAATTCAATCTTTGCAAGGAGAACTTGATGAAGTAAGGACTCTGATGATGAGACACAAATTCAGAGAAGTTATTGGTAACAACATTTCATCTAGTAGTACTACTGTTGCTGATTTAGTTTCTTCTCGGCGGGTGCCGGCTGTTTCGATTGCTTCTGCAGCACCACCACAGACTCTTCCTCCTCCACCAGAAATATTGTCACCTCTACCTTTTGCTGTCCCTTCTTTGTCTTCTTCATCTTCTTCTTCTTCTTCTCTGTATACACTGCCTACAAGCACAACAGGTTACAGCTCAATAATTTTAAGTGGTAATGTCCCATATTTTGACTGAGTTCATAGAATTTAGTCCTTTTTCTTCCCTTTTTTTTTTTTCAAGAATATTAGTCATGCTCAATAGAGTAGGATGACCTTTGGACGAATTAGAATTGATCTATTTGTTATACAATTTCTTATGGTTGATGAGAAATTACTCTATACGTATATATATAATATTGGAAAAAATAAAGAGAATTTGGAGTCTTACAATATATAATTCACTCAAATCCCCATGCACCTAGCTATTATATATGTAAATATATGAGATTCCTTTTCCAACACCCCCATCCTGTTTTTTTGGGTTTCACATTAATCTTTTCTATGGCCTATGGGCTAATTCATGAGTTTTATTATCTTATTCCATTTTCATGCTTGATTGCTTGAATAATAATCTTTTCCATTGTTTATTCGTTTAAGGCACCGACTGATTAAAAGAGATACACCTTATAAATAAAGCTTGGACCACAAAAGTGTGCCATTAATACATTAATAGGTTTCAGCAGTGCTAGCGGCTGTGGCTAGCTTGTTAAGACAAATATACAATATTAAATTTATTAATTCCAATCGATTTAAGTTTTTGAGATAAATGGTGATTTCAAATGATGATATTAGGTAAAAAATTTTGAATTCGAACTCCGACTCTACACTTCACCCATATAATTAAATATTTCACGTTTTAATTTACTTATTAAGGAAAAATTTGATCCACACATGAGGGGAATGTTAAGACAAATATAACATGCATATTAAATCTAGAATAAAACTACTTTGCCTCCCCACTTTGACCACTCCATTTGACCGCTGGTCAAAAATTTTATTTTATTTTTTTTATTTAGTGATTAAGGAAGTGATTTTAAGTGTATTGGTGTATTTTTTTATTTTTTAAAAATATTTAAATGTATTAAAAAAATGTGAAAAGAAAAAAGAAAAAAAAAACCACTGGGTGGTACGCCCAGCGGTAAGAGTGGGGCGGCAGAGTAGCCCCACTCTTAAATCTATCCATTATTATCAACTTAAAATTTTGGAACAAATGGTAGTTTCACTGCATGCATAGTTGTTGCCCCTGCATGATCTGTTAATCATGATCTACAGACCTAAAAAAGAGTTTAAACATTCTGAAAAATATAGTATGTATATATATATCACACCTCACATATATAAGAGACCTGCGGCCATCACACCCTGTATAATATGGTAATTAAATGTAAAATCATTACTGGTGTGGTGGAATATCTAGCCCCGATTTGGATTGGAAATTCACCTCAACTCATCTCAACTTTCCATTACAATTTTTTCAAATCCCAAAACAATAATAATACTAAAAAATAATATTGTACTAATATTTTATTTAACTATTTACAAATCATCTCAACTTATATCTGAATCTAAACATGACCGTTTGCTTGAGCTTTAAATCCTCTTTGCCGATATTTATGGGTTGAAGGACCTCAAATTAGTTTTTGGCGGATACGAAACTCATGATGATGTAGGTAGTAGTACTCATTATTTGTGATAATTCTCTCCGCTTGGAACAACTCTATAAGTTGAAGAATAATTATGTTCAGCAGACTCTCTATACGGCACATTTACTTTTATTTTTTATCTTTTTATTTTTCTCTCAATAAATGTGTGGTACCCTAGGATTATAATATAAAAAGAGTTTTACTACAAATCGGCCACTGTTTATGACTGATCTGCAGCACACCTTATGTGTCATCATCTTATTTTTTTTAAACAAAACCTCATCACATTCACGCGGCAGCACCCCTTCCCCTACCCGATTCCCTCTCTCAGCTCACCCAGCCCAACTGTGCGCCACCTGCAGTGCCACCGGCCACCACCATCGGCTCCCCCTCACGCCGGCCACCTCCAGCCAGCTTCAAGCCTCCACGGCAGCCCCCATGCGTAGCCCCTCATTCAACCCGAAATGGGTTTCTACTACACGATTTCTCCCTCTTGTCGCTGCTACCACCGTCATGCGCCACCGGCCACCACCATTGGCTCACCCTCACGCCGGCCACCTCCAGCCACCTTCAAACCTCCACGGAAGCCTCCACGCTCAACCCCCTCTCTCAACCCAAGATGGGTTCTCCTACACGATTTGCCGCTGTTACCGCTGCCGTCGTCAGCCTCCAGCCCACCGTCGAGCACCACCGAGCCCTTGACCTCCCCCTAGCCACCATCGAGTTTCCATAGCATGGCATCCCTCTCCCTTCTTTTTCTTGAAATGGGTTTCACCCATACACGGGTTCTCTACCTTAGCCCGCCGTACGCCGCCACCCACGGCTTCCAACTGCCACCTCGAGCCTCCCTCAGCCACCACCAACTCCACCAAACCTCCCTCAGCCCTCCATGCTCAACCATGCCTCTCATTTGGCCTAGATGCGCGATGCGGAGGGGGGGTATGGGTGGGGTAGATGATGGTGATGCGGGTTGCGGGTGGGGGAAAGGATGGCGACGCCGAGTAAGGGTGTGGTGTAAACGAAATGCTGGGGGGGGGGGGAGCTCTGCATCCACATTTTCAAATGAGTGAGATTTGAGAGAGGGACGTGCTTTTTGTTGTAGGGATAAATTAGTCATTTTACTAAGGTGTGCACCGGATGCTGTGGAATAGTGGTTGTTCCTCGGATTTTTTAATATAAAAACTCTAAATTGAAATATAGGTAAGTGCTTGCTCTAGTCCCCCCCCCCCCCCCCCAAAAAAAAAAAAAAAAAAACTCCCTTGACTTCTCTTATCGATCGTTTTCAGCTCTCTTGATTACCCTAATTTGATGTTTATCATCATTGACTAGACATATTAAGCCTGGTCAATATTGGCATTAGTCCCAAATAAATAAAGCTAGCCTAGCTAGCTAGCACGCACCTACAACGAGTTTACTTGGCTTATAGAGCTAAGTGGTCAAGCTAAATGGCCAAGAGCTAGGTGTTACAACGTTTTACATTAACATAACCCAAGAGATCATAGAGTTAGGTAAACCAACTATATATATATATGTACCTAGTTTTTGTATATATAATCTTCAAAAACAAATGATCATGATATACGTGTATGTACATGTACAATAATCACCGAATCTAATCGAGCGCCTATAATATATAATATAATATAACATTATGTAAGAATTTGCTAGTTTTAATTCCCATCACAATTGCTTGACAAAGTCGCATCTAATTAGCTTGTCAATACTGAATTCCTCCATTAAAGCTAGAAACGTACGGAAAAAGCTCATGTGTACGTAACTTCAGATATGGAAAATGCTATGCCCACAGAGTTTTTTACCGAAACTCTCCACCGACTGACTTGGCTCCTGCCAAGTGGATTTAAAAAAAATAAGAAAAAAAAAATAAGAAAGTAAAAATATCCCTCATCTCCCCATTCTCCATCCCCCATCTCCCTCGTCTCCCTCATCTCCACCTACGAGCCCCCATCCCCCTCATCTCCCCCGTCTCCTTCATCTCCACCTACGAGCCCCCATCCCCCTTATCTCCCCCATCCCCCTCGTCTCCCTCATCTCCACCTACGAGCCCCATCTCCCACAGAAGCACACAAACCCATCTCCCTGAACCATGAACCCTCACCTGTGGCCTCCATCTCCTCAAGCCATCTCATCTCCCTCTCGGCAACCACGAACCCTCACACGAACCCTGAGCCACCTCCTCTTCCAAAGCCCGTCACTCGTCACCCTGAATGAACCCCCACCCTGAACCCACGCTTGCCTCAATCCCTCTCCTCCCTCTAATTTTAAACCCCCCGAACCCTCCATCTCTCCGAGCCCGTCACTTGCCTCCATCCCGATTGTGTAGATGTTAACAAGCAATTCAAAAAAAAGCAGCAACCAGTGATAGAAAAGCCCAAAGGTCCTGTTATAGCATGCATTCCTTTAAAAGTAGTCTTCAGTAGAATAAATGAAGCAGTGAATGGATTGGCACAGCCAACGCACCTTGTGTTAACATCATGCGTCCTATGAATTTGGTGCTGGGGGAGGAGTTGTAGTTGCTGGGTTCTACCCAAAATCGTGCATTACAAGATAATGGATAGGCATTTTTATGTTTTGGGTACTTCTTGTTGTAATTTTGTAAATATTTTACTTTTGAGAATGAATGGACAGTTTCAGATTTGTGTATATCTCCACATGGCAATTTCAACTTCAGTTTTTATAGGATACCTTGTAAACTTATTCTGGTAGTGAATTTGTAAATATTTTGCTTTTGGGAATGAATGGACAATTTCAGATTTGTGTATATCTCTATATGGCAATTTTAGCTTCAGTTTTTGCAGGATACCTTGTAAACTTATTATGTTTATGAATTTGTAAATATTTTGCTTTTAAGAATGAATGGACAATTTCAGATTCTTGTATATCTTCACATGACAATTTCAGCTCAGCTTCAGTTTTTACAGGATACCTTGTAAACTCATTCTGGTTGTGAATTTGTAAATATTTTACTTTTGAGAATGAATGGATAGTTTCAAATTTTGTATATCTTCACATGACAATTTCAGCTTCAGTTTTTACAGGATACCTTGTAATCGCATTCCATCACAAAATCGTGCATTACGGGATATTGCACTAATTCCATTAGTACAAAAATGCATTGCAGGAAATTGCACTAAGCCTATTACAAGAAATAACTTTACACTTTCGAATATTACATTACAATAACTTAATGGACCAAAACACCACCACATACTCCAATAATTTCCACCAAAATCGCACTCCAATAATTTTCACCAAAACACACTCCAATAATTTTGTCAGTACACAATCATTTCCACCAACATTCTTGCTAATCACCACCATTTATACTTGTCCTGATAATCATCTTGATCCGAGAGATCCAATTGAGATGGTTGGACCTAAATAAACAAAACTTAGTAAGAACAAGAATAAAAAATTAAAAAACAACATTAGTGTCTCATGTTGACAGTACCTGCAATGGAGAAGCAGTCGTTCCAATACCCAAATATTTTGTTGTATATACTTGCCCGTGTGTATACTATAGGCATAAAAAAAATGTTGTGTCAAAACCAACTAAATGTAATATCATAATGTGTCCAAGGAGTAGTACAAACTTTATTTTTTATATTTTTGCAAAGGTTTACCTGTGAAGGAGAAGCATTCGCTCCAATTTCTAGATAATACGTCATGTATACTTGTCCGTGTGTATATTATAGGCATACAAAAATAGTGTTAAAACCAACAAAATGTAATAGTGGTACAAACTTTATTTTTATACCCTGCGAAGGTTTACTTGAGAAAGAGGAGCAGTCAAAGGAGTAGAAAAAAAATTCTGGTACATGTGTCCAAACTTGATTTGTTATATCTTGTAGAAATCTATAATAACATTATTCACATACACAACATGATCAAAATATGGACAAAATATATAAATTGCACTAACAACAAAAAACACCAAACGAAATACTTGGGTTTGTGGAGATACATATTGTGTGCCACTCACATTGCATTGATCTGCTATTTGACTACTCTGCTATCCAGGAAAAGACATATAAGATTGTCTTGTTAAATAATCAAGAGAACCAATTTTTTTTACAATAAAAAATTAAAAAATATATATTAAAGAGAAACCTCAACAGGGTCGCATCGCAATCTGCTTCTTGTACTAGTTTTCTTAAGACCCTTCTCAACAGGGTGCGCTTTTCTCCTTGACGGTGGTCTTCCCTTATTCCGGACTACCAACGGACTAAGAACTGTACTTTTCCTGCCCTTCGTGGGAAGTAGGTGGATCAACTGGTTTGCTAGCACATTGCGAATTGATGCCAATGTACTCTTGCTTCAACTGCTCTAGTTGGCCGATCAATTTCACACAACTGCTCTCGGCCTTTGAAGCATTCGAACACAGTTAATAGAAGCAATTTTGGATCCGATCGTACCTTAATCCATCGTGGTTGCTACTCGACTCATAACTATTTTTTACAAAAGTGTATTTTTGCTTTATATCCTTCAACCACCGATCCAAGATGTATTTTGATAGTACTGTACTCTTGCCTAACTGAGCCAAGATATGAAGAGCGTGTCTGCATAATATGCCCCTAAACTCAAACAACTTGCAACTACATTTAACATCCAGGGGATCTTGATCGACCAAAACACTGTAGTTTGCACGTTTTATTAAGTTATCACTCACTCGAACCTCATCGACAACTACGTACATGCATCTTCCTCCCACGCATCCCAAATACTATAAAAGATAATCCCACAAATCAAGCATAAAATCAAATCACACAAGAATAGCCAAGATTCAAGGAGCTGGCTGTCATGATCACACGAATCAAGCCTCACATCTTCACAGCCAAGATTTTAGTTAATTTTCCTAAATTAGATTCTGCACTCTTTGTATATATATGGTACTCATTTCCTTTGTAATGTAATTGAATTCTGTAATCAAATCTGTCAATATACAGCCAATATTCAAATTCCATCATGGTATCAGGAGAGCTACCCTCTAACGAGAACCTGATCCCCAATACCCATACCCCCATCTCCACTCCATCCTCCCCCATTGACACCCCATTGATTGCCCTCAATATTTCTGCCCAAATAAACGAGAAGCTTACTCCTTCCACCTTCCCTCAATGGCGTGCACAGTTTGAGGCTTTACTAATTGACTATAATCTTTTAGATTATGTCACTGGTGACCATCCCTATCCCCAAACCGATGATACCCCTACCTCCACTCTTCGGAAAAATCACTCGGTCAGGCAGGATAAATTAATCCTCAGTGCTATTTTAGCTTCCACCACCACCACCATTACTCCCTTCATCTCAACCTCCAAAACCTCCAAGGAAGCATGGCACAAACTGAACACTATGTACGCCAGCAAGTCTCGCACGAGAGCTATGCAGCTCAAGGAAGAGCTCACTTTACTAAAAAGGGAAAATAAAACAATTCAGGAGTACCTTCATACGGCCAAATCCCTAGCCGATGAGATTGCTCTAATTGATCATCTCATCTCTGATGATGATCTACCGTCTATATCCTCAACGGACTGGGATCCGATTTCCGTGAAATCGCAGCACCGATCCGCGCTCGAGACAAATCTCTCACTTTTGAGGAGCTACACGACTTGCTCGTGGGCCATGAGGCGTATCTTCGCCGCCTTGAACTCAGCACACAGCAACTGGTGGCAACGGCAAATTACTCCAGTAGATCTGGGAGTCATCGCTCTGGTGCGATGGCAAATGGCAACAATGCCTTTCGGGGCTTCACCAAACAGCAGGGAAATAAATATCCCACTGGGCCGCGTGGCACTAAAAAGCAATTCATTAACGAAGGAAAGCCCACCGGTCAAAGACGTTATCAACCGAAGTGCCAACTCTGTGATCAACTGGGCCATACAGCCAAACAGTGTCCAAAAATGCACTTTTCGGAGCCCACTGCTAATTGTGTATCCTCCTCTCATCAGAAGGACACCAAATGGCTCATTGATTCCGCTACTTCTCATAATATTACAGGTGATTTGGCCAATTTATCAGTTCACTCGGAGTACGATGGCACAGATGAAGTAGTAATTGGTGATGGTTCAGGTTTGCGTGTCTCACACATTGGTTCTTTGGTCTTTCATTCTCCAACACGTACCTTTCAATTAAATGATACCCTTTGTGTTCCGAGTATTCGCAAAAATTTAATTTCTGTACATCATTTCACCACTCAAAACCGCGTTTTTATTGAATTTCACCCATCTTATTTTCTTGTTAAGGATCAGATCACGATGACAACTCTTCTCAAAGGTGCATGTGAAAACGGTGTTTACATGCTTCCGGACTCACTGGTGGCCTCATCTCCAACTATGGTTGCAAATGTGCATGAGAAGACGTCGATTAATGGGTGGCACAAGCGGCTTGGATATCCATCTCAAAAAATCGTAACTTATCTTGTTAACGTTTTTTCTCTTCCAATAAAAAAAGAACATCAAGTGTCAACTCTATGTACTTCTTGTTTTATCAATAAAGCACATCAACAACTTTTTCATTCCAATAGTCTCCAAAGTCATGCACCTCTTGATCTTATTTACACTGATGTTTGGGGTCCTTCACATATTGTTGGTCTTGATGGCTCTCGCTACTACCTAATTTTGGTTGATCATTTTACTAAATACATGTGGTTCTATCCTATGGCAACCAAGTCATGTGTAAGTAGCATATTTCCCCAGTTTAAACATCTTGTTGAAACAAGGTTTCAAGCCAAAATAAAAAGTGTTTATTATGACAACGGTGGTGAGTTTGTGGCTCTAAAAAATTATTTTTCAATACATGGAATTAGCCACTATACCACTGCTCCTCACACTCCCCAACAAAATGGTGTCGTCGAACGGCGTCATCGTCATCTTGTTGAGACGGGACTAACTCTTTTGAAAGATGCCGAACTACCACTCTCATATTGGCCTCATGCTTTTCAAACAGCCGTTTACCTCATAAATCGTCAACCCACACCTCTTTTACACAACAAATCCCCATTTGAAAGTTTGTTCCAACAAACACCAAATTATCTCAAATTAAGAAAATTTGGTTGTTTGTGTTTTCCCTTAACCAGGCCTTACAACACTCATAAACTCCAACCCAAAGCCAGCCCGTGTATGTTTTTGGGCTATTCTCAAACCCAGAGTGCGTATCGGTGCATGGACTTAACAACAAAACGAATTTACCTCTCTCGGCACGTCCTGTTTCACGAAAATAAAACAATTTTTCCTTCTCCATCCGAAAATCCCCTTGGCAACCATGCTTCTGCGTCTTCGTCGCTGCCGCCCATCGCGCCGCTTCCAGTGCCGCAACCACCACCAGTGCGAATGGATCGTACGCCAGCTTCCGCATCACCTGCAGGTAATTTCCCCAATTTTTCCTCAAGTTCTTTACCTAATTTTTCAAATTTCACACCCAGCACAACCTCAAACCCTACGTACTCTCACTATGTGCAAGGCTCTCCACCTTCCCCGCATGACCAGCAATCCATTCCTCTAGAGTCTTTAATTGAACCCGTAGGCAGTCCACCAGTCATTCACCCATCGCGCACCCACTCCATGACAACCCGCTCGATGAACAACATCCATAAACCTAAGCAACTCCACTCTGTCACAAAACACCCCATCCCACCAATGATTGAACCAACTTGTGTGAGTCACGCACTTCAGGACCCGAAATGGAGAAGTGCCATGTCTGATGAACTCACAGCTCTCATGCGACATAACACGTGGGATTTGGTTTCCCCACCTCTTCACTGTAAACCAG
The DNA here is from genome assembly GCA_961763995.1 of Juglans cinerea. NCBI lineage: Eukaryota > Viridiplantae > Streptophyta > Magnoliopsida > Fagales > Juglandaceae > Juglans > Juglans cinerea. Next base: position 17,300,389 of record CAUIVZ010000015.1, on the reverse strand, counting down.
TGGGTTGCAAATGGGTATTTAGAGTCAAAAGAAAATCCGATGGGTCTGTTGACAAGTTCAAAGCGAGACTTGTTGCCAAAGGTTTTAATCAAAGACCCGAGTTGGATTACAAAGAAACATTTAGTCCTGTTGTCAAACCGGCAATAATCAGAATTGTTCTGGCTATTTCTGTGATGCAAGGGTGGTCCTTGAGACAACTTGACGTTAATAACGCTTTTTTGCATGAAAAATTGCATGAGACAGTGTATATGACTCAACCTCCGGGCTTCAAAGATTTGTCTAAACCCAACCATGTCTGTAGGTTACACAAGACCATTTATGGTCTTAAACAAGCTCCAAGGGAATGGTATTCTGCATTAAAAAACAAAATTTTGGAACTTGGTTTCTCAAATTTCAAAGCTGACAGCTCTCTGTTCATCTATAAATCTGCCTCTGTTTTATGCTTCTTGCTGGTTTATGTAGATGATTTAATCATCACAGGCAGTGACACTCAATTTGTCAGCTCTATCATTGCTAAACTTGGAGACTCCTTTTCTCTAAAGGATATGGGACCACTTCATTTTTTTCTCGGCATGGAAGTCATTCCCACTACAACTGGTCTTTTCTTGTCTCAGCACAAATATGTTCATGATATCCTCTCCAAAACAAACATGCTTGGTGCAAAAGAAGTGTCCACTCCTTTGTCTACAACAACGGCTCTAACACTTGTTGATGGTACTTCATCTGTAGACAGTACAGAATTTCGCCGTGTCTTAGGTGGACTTCAGTATCTCTCACTTACCCGTCCCGACATATCTTTTGCTGTCAACAAACTCTCTCAATTCATGCACAAGCCCACTGTTTTGCACTGGACAACAGCAAAAAGACTACTGCGCTACTTGAAACACACAATTTATCATGGCATTCATCTCCGCAAAAGCTCAAGCTCAATTATCACTACCTACATTGACGCTGATTGGGCTGGAAACTATGATGATAGGAGCTCAACATCTGCCTATATATGCTTTCTTGGGTCAAATCTAATCTCTTGGAGTTCAAAAAAACAAAGGGCAATTGCAAGATCATCCACTGAAGCCGAGTATAGAGCCCTTGCCAATGCCGCCTCTGAAACCATTTGGTTATTATCACTGTTTCTGGAACTCAACTTCCCTATTTCTTCACCACCAAAATTACTTTGTGATAACTTAGGTGCCACCCAACTAAGCTTTAATCCCGTTCAACACTCTCGGATGAAGCATATTCAGATTGACCTGCACTTTGTTCGAGATATGGTTCAAAAAGGAATGCTGAAAGTTCATCATGTAACCACACAAGATCAGCTTGCTGACCTTCTTACAAAGCCATTGTCAAAGCAACGTACGGAACAACTAAGGAGCAAGATTGGCCTTGCTAATGGCAGCCCTATCTTGAGGGGGCGTATAAGAGATAATCCCACAAATCAAGCATCAAATCAAATCACACAAGAATAGCCAAGATTCAAGGAGCTGGCTATCATGATCACACGAATCAAGCCTCACATCTTCACAGCCAAGATTTTAGTTAATTTTCCTAAATTAGATTCTGCACTCTTTGTATATATATGGTACTCATTTCCTTTGTAAAGTAATTGAATTCTGTAATCAAATCTGTCAATATACAGCCAATATTCAAATTCCATCAAATACGAGGTAGTTAAATATAGAAATCCTTGAAATTCATCTTGTACTTCTTGAACTTGATTTTTGAAACTACTCCTCAAGAGGATAGTGACTGATGCAAGGAATCACAGTATTAAACGAATTGAAGTAAGCAATGGCTTCATTCTCCACCTTCCTTCTAAGAGCTAAATCATATTGATCAACAAATTGCTTCAATGTGGTCTTAAAGTTAACGTAGTCATCGAATAATGCATTCATGCTTTCACTCCGTTGTGTAGTTGACATTTCAGTCCAAAATGTGTTTCTAACGTAGGCCGGCACCCAAAAATATCGGTCGCTATATAGTGATCCCAACCATACATTCTCATGCAAATCATACGTATCAAGCAAATCATACCAACGTTCTTCAAATTCATGCTCACTTAAAGAGTCATACACGCATTTCTGTAGTGCACTTTTAATCTCATCATATCGAGAATACGATCCAAACTTCTCAGGAAGTTTTTTCATTATGTGCTACAAGCATAAACGATGCTTAAACGTTGGAAACACCTTAGCAATTGCAATTTGCATTATCTTGTCTTGGTCTATGATGATTGCATTTGGTGGTTGGTCCTTCATACACTTCAACCATGAATTAAACAATCACTCAAAGGTATGTGCATCCTCATTGGATATCAATCCGCACCCTAATAGGATTGACTGACCATGGAGGTTCACACCCACAAACGGTGCAAAGGGCATTTTGTAGGCATTAGTTAGGTATGTTGTGTCAAATGTAATCACATATCCAAATGATTCATACATAGCTCTACTTCGGGCGCCTGCCCAAAACACATTCTTTAATCTCATATCATGGTCTACGTCTATGCAAAAATAAAAATCTAGATTTTTTTTTTTTTGCATTTCTTGGAAGTAGTTACATAGAACTTCAACGTCTCCAACCCCGAGACGAAATTGTCTTGCTTTGTCAATATAGTTTCGACACTCCTTCTTCCCGAATGACAGTTTATCGTAACCCCTTGCCTCAACAACTAGAGAGTTGAAATTCTTTGACATTTGTATTCCTACCTCGTCATTTATTTCAAGCATTTTAACTACACGAGCATCAACATTCTTAAAGCATTTGAAATGCCTTGCCTTTCCCGTATTAAAAATGTGTGTGTGCTCCAAGTTTACTTTAGTCAGGGTATATCCACCTTCATCATTTATCGTCACATTAATCCTAGCCATACACCCTATCTTCTTCGTTTGTCTTGGCTTGAGAACATTGGCAGCCTTACTCTTTGATGTGTCTTCCCTCACATATACTAAGGTAAACCATCTGATAGTGCCATCATCTCCCTATTTAGAATTCCGTTTACACATCTCAAATCTCTCCTGCTTACTGTACTTCATATAGTAAGTCAAAACTTCTTCTGTAGATAAAAATTTCATTGTGACCTTAGGTTCATCGATAATTTCAGCACATTCTTGCTCATTATCAACTTCTACCTCGTAATATTCATTATCTGCATGTTCCATATCGGAATCCATTGCAACTCTAGTGTTTGAATTATCTAAGAATATTCAACCAGATTCAAATCAAGATATTAACTTGAATATTGAAAGAAATCATATACAATCAAAGGGATTTGAAAGAAAAGTGTATGATTTGTATTTGTTGTAATTATTGACAATGGATTTTATATTGAAAACAATACACCCAAGGGGGCATTTTTACCAATCAATTAGAGGACTTTAACAAAAGGTACTGAAGCCATGAAAAATGAAAAAAATCATACAAAATATCTAAAACAAGTAGTGTTGTGGCCGGAATTCATAGCCTTTGAGCAGTTTCTCATAGAAATTTTTGAATCCATTGATAGTTGAGATGAATACTCAGGCCATTGTGTGCAAACACATCTATACGTAAGGCTCAAATGCTTAGAGATTTTTTATTAGAGATTTATGATAAGCAGTAGAAATTACTAAACAATATATATATATATATATATATATATAAATTGTTTTCATGTAACTCTTGACAAGAAGAAGCTATGGTATGATGCAATCGGAATGATGAAATAGGCCAATTGCAATGGGTCATTTGCAGCAGGAAATGAATAGGTATCACTATCTTACCCAAGAGAAAAAGGGGGGAAAAAAAATCTAAGAGCCATGGCTTTGATTGAGGCAATGAACTCATTAGAAATTGGTTTAGTGTAATTTCAGCTGTAGATGCAATCTCTCAGTATGTGGTAAAGTGGCCTTTTGTTTGACAAATTACAATTGCGACCATTGCACCACATTTGAATAGTGGTAGAATCAAGAAGTCCACTCCGTATGCACAAAGAGTTTTACTACATAACCTCCACCACAATCCACACTCCACATTTTTTTAAATTTTTAAATTTTTTATATTCTTTTAAATTTTTTTTGAGTTTATTCCTTTTAAATTATTTCAAATTTTCTATTCATTATTCATATAATAAATATTTGATAAAAGAAAAAAATAATAAAAATTAAAAAAATATGGAATGTAGAGTGTGAGGAAGTTGTGAAGATTTATTCATGCACAAAAAGTGAGGAAACAAAAAAAAAAAAAAATTAGACCAATGGTATTTATAGGAAGGAAAAGTTGGACCAACTTTTTCTTTTCGAAGTAAGTGACAACAACGTGAACTACCTGTTGTGAAACAAAGTAAAAGAAGCTGAACAGGCCGTTGTCAACAATGAAAAAATTGTCCCTTTTTTTTATTTAATTCCTGGTGAGTTTGTATTTCTTAACAGATTTTATGTTTTTGAGCAATTGATTGTCCCTAACATTTGTAGATAAAAACCATATCATTTGAGTAAAAATAAAGAAAAATATGGAAGAAAAACCACTTCTCAGAAGAGGGGAAAAGTGAGACCGGCGGAAGGTGGTTTGGAACCAGAGGACGGTGCAGCAAATAGAGAAATGCATGCCCTACCGGTGAGGACTGGAGGAGGAAGGCAGGAGAGGCACCTGTAGCAATATTAGCAATGAGAGGAGAGGGACGATGGTTTCTTTTTTTTTTTTTTTAAATACACTTGGCATGCCACTCAAGAGGGACATGTCAGTCGGTAAAAAATCTCTGTGCCCAGCTTCGGTGATGTAGCAGCTCCCCTCTGGATATATATATATATATATTTATATATATACTGCATGCATGCATGCTTCAATAACTCTGTTAATTGCATGGTACTTCCTCTATATGTGCGTGTGTCCGTCCCAGAATTAGCATTTCCAGTACTTCCAGCCAAAACAAAGTACTCTTCGTCCCTAAAAACCCACTTTAATTAGCTAGCAAGGAAATGCACTCATGACCTCTCTCTTTTCATTTTTTCACAAAGAACGTACGTCGTCTGAGATTTTTTTTTTTTTTGTCTTTAATTACAATATATAGCTTAATTCCTCTTTAGAATTCATGATCCCATCTGCTTCCTGGTACGTAAACAATTAATGTCCATCAATGATCTTGATCGCTTTCAGAGCACTCTCTAGCAATCCAAGCCCATAAGCCCATTAAGGTTAATTTAGACCATTCCTTTGTTGAACCAAGCAACAACTAGCACTATTTTTCATGGAATTTCGCAATTAGCTAGCTAATTTATATATATATATATATAGATCTAGCCAGATGAGTAGTAGTCCGTACTCATGTCTTAGTTGTGATCAGAAATTCATTATTCATATACAGTGAATGATAGTGCTATATCACCTAATTTTTGTCTCGTCATAGGTCAATGTATAATAGAATTATAATAACCGCACGTACAAACATATCTTCTTAATTATTTTTTGTCATTTTCGTTTCGGTGAAGCATTTTCCTTGTCATGGCTAGCTAGTAATCTGGCTTTATCGACCTACACATGCCTCGCTAGCTGATCATTTTCTTCCTTAGCTTTACTCCACAGGAATGATGTACAGATGAAATCTACCGGGCTGTTTTTTCTTAAATGAAAAATATACATATAAAAAAAAAAAAAACAACTTAATTGGTGCATTTCATCGGTACACCTTGCATTCAGTATCCCGTAGCCCAATAACCATGACCACAAAAAGAAGAGAAAAATCCTTCGAATAGGAATAATATTAGATCAGTAGGGCATACCACTGCAAGACAAATGAATATGTATCATGAGTTTTTGATGGAATTTATCCCTTCTGTTTGAAGAATCTTAACACTTCTTCTACGCACAGTCGCCGAATGTAAACGGTGAGTAAACGGCATTTTTTTAATGCCACGTCGGCAGTAAATAAATAAATATAAAAAAAGGGGAAAAACAGAACAAAACTTTGGTTTCGTTTCTCTTTTATCTTCGATTCCTGCTCGACCTCTCTCGTCTTCGGCCCGACATTTTCGAAAGCTGCTTTGGTGCTCGACGTCGATACAGAGATCTTCGGCTGGTTCTTTTCCTTCAGATCGTAAGCTTGCGTTGTCTTCGGCGTGGGTGAGCTTCAGCGTGGGTGAGCTTCGGCGTGGAATTCCTATACCATAGCATAATTCTGTCCATCAGAAAAAGTAATGGTTATAAATCAGACCTGAAGATGATTTATTTTCTCTTTCTGTGATTGAAAACATTGGTTTGTTTCGTCTTTTTGGTCTGAGTAATTTGTATTTTTAACTATTTTCTGTAATTTAAGAGATCACGAAGAATCAATTTGCTTTCTTTAGAGGTCTCTTCCCTCTGCTCCACACAGGTGACGACGGGCAAAGTATAATCCCTAACTTAACAAGTGTATAATGCCTAAATGATCATGGCTACCCGTGTATATATATTTATAGATGCACTCGTTCTCTTCGTCTCACTCACACTCTTATAGTCAGTCATCTCACTCTCAAATTTTTGTATTGGCTCGCTTAAGCTTTCATTCATTAATGGCAATGCTGGTAGCATTTTCTATGGCCTCCACCATGGCATAGCCCCCGACGTCGTCTCCCTCAAAATCCCCACTAGCGAGTCCACCAACGAAAGTCCATGCTCCTGCGCAGTCTCTGGCAGCTATGACTCCAGCATCTGCACTGTCTCCTGTGAAGACTCCGTCGACGAGTGCTCCGTCCCCGACAGTGGTGACCTCTCTGCCATCGCCTTCCCCTGTTTCTCCTGAGGCTTCGGAGAGCCCTCCTGCGTCAATTGCTGCTACACCTTCAAAAGCTCCTAGGCTGGCGGAGAACAGCGCGATTTTGAGTAGAGTCGGGTTCGCTGGATCTCTGGGCGTCGGAGTATTCGCAGTAGCAGCTTTGCTTTTTTGAAACCACTGTGGGTTTTGTTTTAGAGGGAATGTAGTGGCGTTATTAAGTTAGAGATATATTTAAACGGCATCGTTTTTAATTTTGGTCAGCAGCCGTTTGCGAGCCGTTTACATGAAGCGACTGTAAAGAGCATTTTTCATCTTATAATAGATTAACATTCCAATTATGCCTCTTTTTCCTTTTTTGTGCGATAATTAATTCTTTTGTCTTTTTCATCGTCAATATTATGATAATCTCAAGGTTTTAATTAAAGTACTCTACCTAGAAAGTAAGTCCTTTAGATATAGAAACAGTTTCATCTCATTTTATTTCATTTTATCTTATCATTATAACTTTCTCAGATTCCTACACAAAATATAATAAATAATTCAACTTTTTCAAATTTCAAAATAATAATAATATTTTATTTAACTTTCAACTTTTATATTTTAAAACTATCTTATTTTATCTCATTATGAGCCTAAAGGTTCTTGTTCTATGCAACAAGGATCGATGCATGGGTTTCTCGTATAATATTGACGATAGTTTCGCCAAACAGTACGAGTACTACTATACGTTCCCTTGTTTTAGCTCAAGAAGCTCATGCAAATTAGTAAAAAACAACCGTAAATTCACGTTTCCTGTAAGATCTTTGCCAAGTTTGTGTTCAAAACTTCAAAAATTTTCAAATATGAAAAAACAAATTGCATTTTAAATATAATTGGATTATCGCCTTAATTTAATAATCCAAAAATTACATTAATTGTACAAACAAATTACATATATAATTACTGCTTACAATTTGATGATCATGATCTGTAACCCAATTAAGTAGCTTCTAAAAAACGAATGAAAATGAACTTTCCTTATTTTTGAACGGAAGGATAAATATATTTATATATGTAGAACATATATATTTTCTCTAATATTTCATTTATAATAAATCTTCCTTGACTTCATGCACACGATGATCTACCTTAGTTCGCCCTTCTGCAGTTCTTTCTAATCTCACCGCTGGATCCAGTGAGGGGTTCAATGTCTCCCATCTTAATCATTGCAGTGACAAAGTCATTGTTGAAGGTCTTAGGATTGTTGCTGTAGGTTTTAACCAGTGAATCTGTCGACCCGCCATTGTACAGTTCTTGATCAGAGTGCAGAAGACCCTTTTGGCTGAGGAGGTTTTTGAAGTACTTGTTATCAAAATGATTAGGCGTTTGGATGTCCATAGGGGCAAGGTTCTTGCGGCCGCCGGTTGTCCTTGGGCATGTGCTCTTTCTGAGCTTGGCAAATGAACTATCGATGTTTGTCTCTTTATATATGCGGTCTCTGAAAGTTAGACATCTTGCTTGCCCGATCGTGTGAGCTCCTGGGATTAGGTTGACAACAAAGTTATACTGCAATATTTATTTGGCATTTAAACTGTCCAAAACATGATTTCTCCCATTGGATTCGTACATAATCTCAATTTATCTTAATTCATTTTATTACTATTTACAAATTTTGACATATAAATTTTATTATTGTTCCATATAAATTTTATTACTGTTCATAAATTATCTCAATTCATCTCAATTCACCAAGAGACCAGAAAGGCTACCAAGTTCTTGGGCTTGGTTGAGGCTGATGGGATTTTTCCATATATATTTGTTGAAAACAAGAAGTCTAGTAGTGGAAGATAGCTTAGAGATAAAATGAGTTAAAAAGATGAGTTGAGTTAAAAGTTAAAATTTGAAAAAAATATTGTTAAAATATTTTTTTAATATTATTTTTATTTTGAAATTTAAAAAAATTGAATTTTTTATTTTATTTTATATAAAAATTTAAAAAAATTGTAAAAATTAAATAAGATGAGTTGAAATGAATCGTAAAAAAAAATGATCCCAGATCCGAGAGAGAGAGAGAGAGAGAAATTGAGGGGGCATACCAGACAAGGCAACCATATCCTGGACAGAGAGACCTTTGGCTCGGAAACTGCTGGTGAGGTTGGTGAGGTTAAGTGAGGGAGCAGGGAGGTTGCCATTGTTGGCGTCAGAAAAGCTGGCTGTCTTCGAGTCTCTTCTTCCCACTTTAACAGCCCAATTCGGCCCGCCAAGCTGCAGAAAAATTTCACTACGTTACCAATGATCAGGTTAATCAGAAAGATATCTGTAGACATTTTTATCTCGTGTAAAGGATTTGTTTTTTTGTTTTAAAAAAAAAATTGTTTCCTAGGCTATTATATTATACAACCGGTCAGAATTTAACATATTATCAGAATTATATATATGTGGTTTTGTAATCATGCATGCATGTCTCTATTATTGTATCTCTTCAATTATTTAACATCTTTTTGTCTAGCTAATATTTAAAACTATTATCTGTCCCACACAAACGTGCCAATCTGCAGTTCCAACGTACGAGTGAAAAATTAATCATCTCTTGTACTTCGTAGACATGATAAAGAAGGAGAATTAACTCACAATTACAACAGAGTCACGAGCAGCAATGGCTAAGATATCAGCACAAGACACCACTCCTGGGCATACTTTTTCTACAGCGGTTTTTATGTCATCGACAATCTTGAAACCCCTGATGGATCTGTTGTTGGGACCTGCTGTCTTCTCGCCTAAGGTAGCCGTGTCATCCAGGAGTACCGAGCCGTCACAACCCTGCAAGTGTGTCACGAATAATTAGCATATATGCAGGAGACAACCCGGTGAAATACCATGAAACTTCCTAGATTGTTTTCTCTCTGCACCTAACTTCTTTTTTAGCAAGGTTCCTAGATTTTCTTTGCTGTAAAACGAAAACTACCGTCGTGTAATGTTTATGTCGTTTCATGAATTTTGGTAACATGGCTGAATTTCATTTAACAGACTGGAATGGATGGACCCAAACCCACCAAATAAAGCTGACAATGTTGCCAACGTGGGTGTCATAAAGACTGATCTCTAGTCTCTCCCCATCACCTCGCTTAAATTTTGCATGCCATATGCATGTGCTAAAGCTCTGTTTATGTATGATCAGTCACATACATGAAAGTGCCATTCAATTGTGCATCGCACACTTTATCTTCTTCTTCTTCTTCTTCTTTTTTCCCGGCTGAATAGAGAACACATAGATCACAGACTACATTTGTACCTTCATTTTACTTAATTATAAATGCTGTACCATTAAGCTTAGTCTTCTACATGCCAACTTAATCAGTCACGCTAGCTAAGCCTGATTAATTAAGAAGAGCACAACCCCAATCAACTGATATATATGCTAGCAAGCGTATCTAATTAGAATCTTGGATCTAGCTAAATTATGTTTTACTCTAATTCACTGCAAACTAGAACCGGGTAGATATATATAGACAGAAGAAGAAATTTACATTGACAAAACAGTCATGGAAGTGGAGGCGAAGGAGAGAAGCACCCAGGCGGGGTGCCTTTGAAAGGGCATTTATGAGAACAGGCCGCACCGTGCTGAAGACCTTGGGACAACTTTTAGAGTAAAAACCTGTAGAGAGTTGAGCAGAGGAGCTCCCCGTGAAAACCACAAGAAGCAGGGCTAATGCGACGATAACATGATTGACAGTGATTAAGGAAGAAGAAGAAACGTAGGAGACCATTTTCGCTGTTGATCAGCTTGATAAGATTGGGACTTAAAGGTAGTACTGGATGGGCTGTGTCGAGACCACATGTGGGGGGAATTACCATTATATAGACAGATCATACGAGAGAAATAATTGGGAAACTCATCAGTATTGCATGGAATTGGTCTATACCTCTATAATTAAATTAATTATTGAAAAGAAAAGATATATTGTAAAAGCAACAGCTAGCCAACTCCCGAGAGATGTAGTCCGAAAGACTCCCGAACAGATAAATTTTTTATTTTTTTTTATTTCATGTATTTTTTTAATCATCATAAATATTTTTAAGAAAAATAAAAAATTTATAATATCATTAAAAAATATTTTTTAATTACTCGATAAAAAAAAAATCTCATTCGAGATATTTTTTAGATTCAGAATTCAGCACCAAAGCATTTCTCTTACATGAATTGAACTGGTGGGTATAGACCATAGATGCATGCGTCAAATTTGTCTGAATTGTGGGGTATCCGAAATTATCCATCAATTAAAGTTTTGGGTTTGTTGATGAGTACGCCATATTAAAAAGGATTAGCTAGATATATGGACAAATAGGCACCTCGATCGAGGTACGTTGTTCTCAGACAATTAAAAACTAAGCTACAAAGTTGACGATTGAACATAGGCAGTTGTAACAACTAATTATTTGATTCTCATATATATGGAATGGGACATAATAATCTTAATTACCGGTCCCAAAATATTAGGAACGGTTTGAATTCAAAGATGAGTTAAAATCGAGATAATTTTAGATAAAATATAAAAATTAAAAAAAATATTATTAAAATATTATTTTATAATATTATTATTATTTTAAAATTTAAAAATATTGAATTTAGATTTAAAAATATTGAATTATTTATTATATTTTATATAAAAATTTAAAAAAATTATAATAATAAAATGAAATAAAACACTTTCCAAATCCAATATCTTAATGTTTGTGAGTTGTGACAGACTTCGTGTGCATGCATGAAATAAGTATATACGCACTCATGCACTTTTAAAACGTATATTCCAAGGTATTGAGAGTCGAGACCCGGCCTTCTCACAGTTCACAGTACTGCAGAACAGCTATATAGCGCAAAGGGTGATGCTACACCCCCGCTGGGGCCACCGCCGGAGGTGTATTATTATTTTACATGTGTTTTATTTAAATAATTTTTTATATAAATTTTTTAATATTTTAAAAAAATAAAATAAATTTAAAACATCATTAAAAAAATATTTTCCTAATTAAAAAGTAAAAAAAAAATTAAAAAATACTTTTTTAATAACGAAATAAAATAAAAAATTATAAAAAATATTTTTTATAATAAGAAAATATTTTTTAATAATATTATGATTTTTTTAAAAAAATAATATTTAAAATGGTCATGCTACAGTCCCCGTTGGGCTTAGCATGTACTTTTCTATGTGTATTTTTTTAATTTATTTTTTATATAGATTTTTTTTACACTTTTAAATATTTTAAAAAAATAAAATAAATTAAAAATATCATTAAAAAATACTTCCTTAATCAGAAAGTAAAAAAAAATCATTAAAAAATACTTCCTTAATCATAAAGTAGAATAAATATTATTTTTTATTCTACTTCATGATTAAAAAAATATTTTTTAATAATATTATAATTTTGATTTTATTTTTTTAAAATATTTAAAATTATTAAAAATATCTATATAAAAAAAAAAACATATTAAAAAAATACGAGATGCCCAGCGGGAGCCTCCAGCGGGGGGCATCTAGCATTTTCCACAGCGCAAAAGGGTCTCTGAGAATGAAGTTACTTGCAGTGCTCAGAAATGGCCAGAAAAAGATGGTGTGAGAGAATCGTCAACACACAAAACAGACAATAGAAAGAATAATGTTACTCTCGCTGCTTCCGGTCCCGCACTTGGTCCTGTTTAGTATAAAATTATTTTTTTAATATTTTTTTTATTTAATGATTAAGTAAGTATTTTTTAATAATATTATAATTTTTTTATTTTTTTTAAATATTTTATAATATTAAAAAATATATATATAAAAAATAAAATAAAAAAATACTATATTTTACACTTAGGGAGACCAGAGCGGGAGAGGGAGCGGGGGCTGTAGCAGGACTCCAATAGAAAAGCGTATAATTTGTTTACTTTGTCCCCCTTCCCTTCGCCATCAGACCAATCCCATCTCTCTTTAATATTGTCGTGACTCGCAGAAGAAAGCGAAAAAGCTAGAAACGTCAAATTACTTTTTCAGCTCTTTATAAATTTTTGGTCTTTTTCTTTTGAAAGAACGTATGAACGAATTTTCGAGAGATCTGGGAATTAATCAGATTAGATGAACTAGTGGTAGATACTTAACTACCTCGTCGATCAGAAATGCATGTAACAAGTGATCCCCACACCGCATGCATGGAGTCAGAACAAGGCAAAAAGAATTAGAAAAACATGCATGCAGTTTGTTTTTTGTTTTGACAAGTTCTACAAATATCATCATGTAGTACTTATCGATCATCGCCAAAACTCGTAATCTAACACGAAAAAGTTACTTAAACCTACGACGAATTATACTTTCCCATGCACGTATTTACTAGATCTACTACTTACAAAAGACAAATGGGTATTGCATGTCGCAGCTGGTTGATTAATTGTGGTCAATGTTTCCATAAACTAGTACTGAAGAAGGTGAAAGAGTTACGTACTACTCTACGCAGTCCGGCCCCGTATATCTTATTATTTGGGAGCTGACTGAAAGCTTAAAATAATATAATATCCCTTTAATAATTCGTCGAACGAGTACGTAACGACTGTTCCAGATTTAAGAAGCTAGCCAGGGGCCATATATAAATATATATATATATATATATATATATATATATATATATCGATGCTATAATTTACGAGTAATTCTACATACAATCGTAAAGTACGTAAATGTCGCGTAATCGTTTTGAAAAAGAGTAAGGTTTATTATTAAAAAAGTAATTTATTTTTTATGTGGATCCCATGTTTTATTCATTTTTTTTCAAAACGATTACGCGACAGTCGCACAATTTACAGTTATAAATATCTTTTCTCATAATTTATACATGGATGAAGCAATTTTTTTTTTGTTGCAATTATTGGCTATTAATCATGAGTATTTAATTATTCTTTCGAGTAAAAATTATAAGAATAATTAATGAAATGATCAGATTAATTGCCTCTTTCAGAAACTTTTTTTTGTTAAAGAAAGGTGATTTTTTTTTTTAAGTTTTTGAAACAGCATACGATTCAGGCCTTGTACAGTCTGGTTAGTAACAACCTCACTATGGTCTATCTTATATTTTTTCATTTCATCTTATTTAATTATCTTAATATTCAAAAACTATAAATACAAACACTTTTTAATTTTAAATTTTTAACATTTTCATTTAATTATTATCTAATCATTATAATTTTTTCAAACTTTCAAATAAAATACAAAAATAATTTAAAAATTTTAAATTCTAAAATAAAAATAATATTAAAATAATATTTTAACTTTATAATACTTTTATTCAATTTTTTTTAATTCTCATTTTTTAAAATTCTATTAATTATTAAATATTACAATTTAAATTATTTCATTACTATTTACAAATCATTTCATAAATCATTTCATCTAACTATATATATTCAATCAGAGGCCATGATAACAGTTGAATGAGTGACGACGTTGTCTACAGAAAATTAGTTAGAGGAATTAATGGCATCTAATTAATCATTTATGAATTGACATTTGACATGACAAACAAGACTTTTATTTGTATAATGTATAGTTATATCCTTGTCTGACCATTTCTTGGCATACGCACGTTAGGGTTAGTTCCTTATCCTTTAGACGACCCTTCAGCCACACAATTAAGACACAATGAGAAAAATCTATCCATTTATTAATAACCTTCTCGCATTAATATTCCCCCATACCTGCGTATAGATTGGGATGAAACCTTGCTTTCAAAAAAAAATAATTAGCTTACTTTGAATAATCATAACATGTTGAAGAAATCTTACCAAGTGCTTGAGACTAATTAATTATAATGATGTACTTGTCAAAGAGCTTTTCAAAAGGTGCGAATAAATGACCCTTCACTATAAGAAAAAAAAATTTTGTGATCAATTTATTACAACTAAAAGATTATTCACAATTAATTTTAGTTGTAAAAAGTCATTTCGTTGAAATTAACTAGTCGTAAATAAGCAGTTTTCTTATAGTGAGCTTAATTAATAATAATTTATATAATTTTTAATTTTTATATAAAACTATATCATCTCATGATCCAAACGACCCTTAATTGATCTCTCACCATTCTTTTATGTGGCATCTAATGATCATTAATGAATGATAAATAATTTGATACACGTTAAAAGACGATGTGTGCACGACATTTCTCTTATTTTATTATATTGGGTCATTTACTCATTGATGAGCTAGCTAACCAAAGTTTACCATGAGGGCGGTGACAACGAAAAACTAAATTATTGTCCACATTAATCATCATGATTTTCTTTTAACTTTTAGTTTCGAGGCCAAGGTGTACATGATGTTTATCCATTTGGTGAGTAAGTTATACGTAGAACCCCTATTTTGTGGTTCCCATCAGTTAAATTTAGCTTTAATTTCCTCATACAGTTCTCTCTAGCTAGGATTGGTGCGCATATATATATATTAATAAAATAGAGGATTCGATGTCTATAACTTCTGCTAAAACCAGTTTTATGAGATGAGTTAAGATTATGAATTTTTTCACGATATGAGAGTCTGCCACAGGATGAATATAGGTCTACACTACTTATCCCATGATAAGGACCATAAAAAATACTGACCTGCACGTTGAGGAGAGTGTTGAAGAATAATCCTACATTACCTGTAGATAAAGTCTTGAATATTTTTATAAAAAATGAACAATCATTTTTTATAGAACTAATTTTATATAATAAGTTAGACTCATAAATTTTTTCAGATATATATATATATATATATATATATATATATATATATATATGTCGTCCCCACTTCAGCAAAGATCGATAATATTGCAATCAGCCAGCAATGCTTCCTCCTTAATTTGCTTCCTCTACGGAAAGAGAATATGCTGGTAAAGGATTAGCTTTATCCACCACAAGTAAAGACAATTTCAGTCGGTATTATGATAGAAGAAAATGGTGAATTGTACCCATCAAGAATAGTCAAAAGTTGATAAGTTTCATTCGGCTCTTAAAGTCAGTAGTGTTCGACAGAGTATTGATCAGCTTTCTATAGAAAAAGGAGGCCAGCCATGCATTAATCGAGGCTAGCTGCTGCTAGCTAACTACTTGCAGATGCATTATATATTTAGTTGCAGAAAACGAGAACATTATTTGAAAGAGGATGGTCCCACGGTTTATAATCCCGATCTCAGTTCCGAAAGCAGAGTAGTCTTACCTAGGCATTTATACCATGCACGATCGAGTTGAAAAGTATAAGCCTATCCCCACCAAAATAAATCACATATAGGGATATGCGATAGATTTCCTATATGCTATAGATTTTCTAAGTATCTTTCTTTTCTAATTAATTTTTGACATATCATAAAAATAAATTCATAAATTAATATAACTTTATATGATACGTTATATTAAAAATTCTATATCAAAATTCATAATAGAAGCATTTATCTAGAGAGACAAATCTCAAATCTGATGCAATTGTTCCACGAATTTCTCAACATTATTATTCATCTGAAATCATCATGTTGATTGTAGATTGTGTTACGTGGTAAGATCGTAGTAAACAACTTAAATACCAAGACTAGAGAGGACTGAAAAATTTGAGAGAGAAATCATTAGAACAAATGACAAATTAGAGGTTTTTTTAGTCACTTTATAATAAAAATAAATTTACAATCTAATATTATACTGCATCAACTTACATTAATTTGTGAGTTTATTTTTGTGAGATCGATCTCTTTATGATTAAAGCATTTATTTTTAAATAATATTTATTTAAAAGATGTGATGTTAATATATATGACTGAACATGACAATAATAATACGATCGAACAAGAACATATATTAACTCAAAATGAATATAAAAAAATTGCATGCATTCGACCGCAGTACCATACAAAATGGCTCATTAATTTGATCGTAATTAAGTTGCCAAAGTTATTTAATTATATACGTACGTACCTGAGCCAAAACTCACATGCAGAAAAGGAAAAATGTCCCTGACTTTTTCTCTCTTCGTGCCAATATCCATCAATATTGGCCGACGGAATAGGACATAGACCCTTTAATCAATCATCTATCAACAAGACAAGAGTCCTTAATTTGGTTGAAAACGACGTTGGTTTGGGGGCACACACAGAGGTGGCCGTTGCTTTACTTGGTCCCCCATTCAAGGCGACCTTAAGTCTCTGGCCTTATAATTGCAGAAGGGCTACAACATTCAGATGGGTGTACACTAATGATTTTCTTTTAATGTGTATGGATCATTACAGATTTTTTCTCCAATTAACCACTAACACCTTTTCTTCCTTTTGTGTAATACCAAAAAAATAAATATTTATTTCCCCTAATATATATATATATATAATTTATATATATATATATATGTGTGTGTGTAGATGCAGTTGGTGGGGTGGGGGGGATGAGCAATTTGATGAATTAATTAATACATGATGTTCATGCATGAAACCCAACCTAAAAATTAAATAGACATTGCTATCTAAATAAGTTGAAAAACACATAGAAAGAAAATTAAAAAGAAAGATAAAAGAGTTAATTAGAGAGCGAGTACAAATTAAAAGAGAACATGAGAAAAATTAAAATAACAGAAATTCAGAAAATTATAGAAATCATGCGATTCAGATTCAAAACTACAAATTAAAGATCATTGGGAGAATGATCACATATATTCCATATTAAAATCATGGTTAGAGCAGACTGAAATGGATATATAGAAGAGGTTGAAATTTAAAGCGATATAGAATATATATAGGAGTACTGGAGAGTGATAATTGAGTTGGAAGATGAAACTTCTTCCAATCTATCTATACATATGATAATTAAGTATTTATTAAGATTAAAAGTCTAACTTAATTAAAAATTTGTATTTATCGTATGCTCAGCGGATATTAATTATATATATATATGCCAATTTTTTAAATGGGTTTGAGAAAACTTCATATTAGAGGAAAACTGATCTGTCACTATCCATCGAACATAAACAATATTGGAACAACGTTTGTTTTTTAAAAAAACCTTGGAACGACCTTTTTTATTTGTCTTTCGACTCAATAATTGATCATCTTGTCGGTGACGGTGAGGTGAGTAATATGGTAATCAAAATTGTTGGTTATTTTTTAATGTAAAATTTTTTTATCAGTCATTATTTACCATTTCACACCTAAAATTTTATAAAAAATACATTCATATCTTATAAAAAAATACTTCACACCTTATGAAAAAATTATAGGTATAGAATGTGAAAATGAAGAGTAACTGATGCATATCGTTCTTCTTTTTAATTCCCTCTTCAAATTCCATACAACAATATCGGACAAACGTTTTTGTTTCTCACTGTTAAGTAACTATTTTGCCATTGAAATCACAATCAATTAGCATTTTTGGGGCGAGGTAAAAGTCATTTTTGAAGGGTTTGTTTTTTTGTACTTTCCACCTTTTCTCCTCCTTTGTAATATTTATATTTCCTTCAATGGATAAAATAAGGATGGTTGCTTTAGCCATTTTTTTTTTAATCTATCCATTTGCAAAACATAAGACTATAAATTAATGTAGAATTTCAAATGAACCACGCAACCCTTAGTAGGTGAATTGATTTCCCTCTTCAATTAAAAAAAAAAATACCCTTTTAGAAGGAGAAACTCTAGCTTCTTTCTGAAAAGTTTATTAGTCTTTTTCGATAAGTGTTTCCACCAAGAGGATGATGGAGCCTTGTATATAAGTTTCCCATCTTCTGTTCAGTTCCTTTTCCAGCATCAATTTGTGTATAAGTGTTTTTTGCTAATATTTGTATTCCCTTCTCTCCATTGACTCGGTTTTAGTAAGATATACTGCAGTCCAACGACCAACTGCCTGCACTCACCCCACCCAACAACGCCTCGCTGATCTATCGTAGATATATCGGAACGACGGCAAAAATATCAGCGCATGATACTCACTCGTGGCTTGTTCTTCACGTGGCCGTCACGCGTTGCCATGCCAAAATGCATTTGATGGTTACACGCACTGTACTAGTAGATTCACGGCCTCATGATCTTCCAAATCTGACCCGCCCCATCTCACAATCACCTGCATGTGGTCTTCACGCGCCACCACAAGCGAGCGTGAAGAAACTCAATCTGTTGCAGTCCATCTCATTCGATGCCAATTTTCCTATTATGTTTTCATTTTTCCTAATAGAAAATTTTAAAGAAAAAAATATAAATCTCTTAAAGAAATATCTCAGAACAACAAACTACAATACACCTTCAACATCCACCAACTCCGACAGTGCCAATGGTATCATAGTTTGTACAATTGTGTGAATTGTAAAAAAGGTCTTAATCATTTAAGACAACGCCATATTTATAAGATATGGGTGTGAACTAAGTTCTTGGACTCAAAATCCGATTTTTTATTTTATTTTTACATTATAGATATTGTAATGAAGTAGTTGTTGGATTCCATTCCTACTCATATATGTCGTTTTTCATTTTTTAATAAAATATTTGCTCAGAGGAAAATTTTTTCCTTCATGATATGATTCATTGGGATTTGAAAATATATGCTCACTGTCATGTGCAATAAATAAAGTCGTCTACTTTGATTGGACTTCTCCAAATATCCTTAGAAACTACGCAACTAGCAAAGGACTATGCTAGATCCCCGCGAAAAGCACTAATATATTTTTTAAAAAACATTTTTTAAACTATTTAAGTATTTTTTTTAAAAGAAACACACTTATTTAATTATTAAACTCATCTCAATTCATCATTATAATTTTTTTAAATTCTAACATAAAATATAATAAACAATTCAATTTTTTCAAATTCTAAAATAATAATAATATTAAAAAATAATGTTTTAACAATATTTTATCATCTCAACTCAATTTAACTCAACTCAGTTTAACATTCAAATACACTGGAAAAAAACACAAACAGTAGTTTTTCTCGATATTCACTCTCGGTAGAATAAGCATTTTCCATTACCAAAACAAATATATAGACATAAATAATGTTATGTACAAGTTTAAATTGTATAAATCTTGTATATATCTTGTGTAAAAAGTAGATCTCACTAAAGAAAATACGATTTTTACACTTTATTTTTTTTATTTTTATTTTTTATGATGAGATCTATTTTTCTTTTAGAAAAAGCACACAATCTATTTACAGCTTGTACTATCATTATTATTTAGACATGCCATACACAAAAACTCCTTTATTTACACGGCCTTTATCCTTCCACGGGCTTGTAAGGTTTGAGCATTTATTAATCTCTTAGGGCTTTGTAGCAGCAATTTCTTGTGGGCTTCATGAAATGGGCTCCCACAAATTATGATTACAAGCCCATCTTGTCTCTTCCATGTTGAGCTTAACTTGGATGATCCCATGGGCCAGAGGCCCAGAATCTCAATTTTCTCAGCAAAATTAACCCTTCCTTTTATCACACTCACCATCGTTTTCTTCGGTTTGGTGCGTCGGTGGGGAAGGTAGAGAAAAAGGGATTGCAGGATAAGAAACAAGCTTCTGTATGGATAAGAAACAAGCTTTGATATTAAAAGCCATTGCAGGATCAAGCAACTCTGGATATCAAAGATCAAGCCAAGTCTTAAAACTATAACCATTGCAGGATCAAGCCAAGTTTTAAAACTATCCTAGATACAAAGGGAATAAAGCAAACCAAGCTACTTATAGAAATGATAATTACAATCGTGAGTGCGCAAACATCGTGTAATCATTTTGAAAAAAGTAAATAAATATAGAACCCACATAAAAAAATAATAATTTTTTAATAGTAGATCTCACTCTTTTTCAAAATTACTACACGTCGCTTGCGTACTTCACGACTACATTTAGCATTACTTAACTACTTATAAGGCTGGGTATCAACAGAAAAATCAGGGACAACTATAGAAAGCAATGGATTCCAGCTCGATCCCATATAAAAATTGTGCAAACTGTGCTTAGATAGCTGAGAGGGAGAGTGACAACAAAAGCATTGCCTAGAGCACCATATATATGTAGCTAAACTATCGGCCAAAGCATTTATTTTCCTGTAAACATGCAGGACCATGTTAAATGTAAAGGAAACTTCAGTTAATTTTCCGGCAATCAGCACGGATTTGGCCACTGCTCCCCGTGAGAGGGCTAAGGTTTCCAATCTTCACCATGGCGTTGGCAAAATCAGCTCTGAAAGTTGCGGGGTTGGTGCTATAAGTGGTGACCTGAGAGTCCGTGGAGCCGCCATTGAAGAGTTGTTGGTCCGAATGCAGTAGGCCTTTATTATTCACTAAATTCTTAAAATAAGCATTGTCAAAGATGACAGGGGTTGTGGCATCTAAGGGCGAAAGGTTGTCATCCCCGCCAGTGCTTGGACAGTTAGATTTTAATGATGCTGCAAATGTTGAGTTGATGTTGGCTTCCTTATTGATACGTTCCCTGAAGATCACGCACCTGGCTTGGCCTGTTGTATGAGCTCCTATTTGGGAAAATGAAGAAAAGAAAATGATTAAAAAATCTAAGAATTAACTGATTCAACTTCAATGAAACTCAGAGCAACTCTGTTATGTGTATAAGAAAACATAGAACACTTTGAATTGTGTGTTGAGTTATGTTTTTTACCTGAGAGAGCTACCATTTCTTCTGCACTAAATCCTTTATTTGAGAAGCCAACTAAAAGATCGCTGAGGTCCATTCCCGGAGAGGGGATTTCACTGTTCGCTGCTGTAAAACTTGCTGTCGTCGAGTCTCTTCTGCCTAACTGAACTGTCCATGAAGGCCCGCCTAACTGGAGAAAAATGAGAGTACGAGATTTGTTTACTAGCAATAAGATACATCCTTTTCAAGATTATACATATATATAAATTTCATAGTGCTGCGGTTAACAACTGAACTCTATTGAGTTCGGTTTCAAATTCAAGATCCATGTTTTGTACTCTATCATAAAACCGATTCTATAAGATATGATTATTCATTCCTTATAAACATGTCCAAAACCTTATCTACAGGCAATGTGAGATTATTTTTAAACATTGTCAACTATTGAAATAATATCAATATTATGTTACCATGCTAGGATACCATTGATCCTTTTAATTTTACTTACTGCAACAACAGAATCACGGGCTGCAACAGCTAGGATATCTGCACAGGAAACAACTCCAGGGCAAATACTCTCCATTTGAGACTTGATGGTATCTATTACTTCAAAACCCCTTAAAGAATCTGCATTTGGGCCGGCTGTCTTCTCCCCAGTGAAACTTGAAGTGTCATCTAATAGAACAGATGCATCACATCCCTGTTTACGCCACAAGAAGATCTATCAATGGTAATTTCAATACGAAATCTGCTATATATATGACCAGTAATATTAATTTAAATCCCAACTGCAACGAATTAAGGTCTATACGTTTACCCTCACGATTTTACAACATTTTCATGTAATTTGGTTTCGTAACTTCATGGAATATAATGTGTCTGGAATCTGGATTGTTCAAATACTTAACTAATCAGGTTGCATGTATATAAAACTAGAGTAACGGGAAAAATTCTATAGGAAACTCTTCCACCACACACCTCTATTTAATTAATATACGATTTGTCATTTTTATTCTTCTATCTTAATATTTAAATATATGTATTTAAATATAATAACAAAAATAATAAATCATACATTATTAAGATGAAAGTACAGAAAACATTTCTCATATACACATATTCCCATACATGATAGATTGTGCAGAGGTTCATCACCTGGTCAACGCATGCTAATGGGGCAGTACCACATCAATCTATGCACAGGAGTTCGTGCACCAAGCATTATTGTTTCAATAATTTAAGAATATAATCAATATGCTACTAGAGTTTGAAATATTAACATTATTATTGAAAATGGTAAGTACGTCCATGCTGAAAATGATTTATTTAGACCTAAAGCTTGCAAGCCCTTTATGAAAGTGAGATCTATTGTAAGAAAGTGAATCAAAATTCTACTTTGATAGGTCACACTTTTTTATGAATGAGTTTGCACTCTCTAAATCTATATCTAGCATTATTTCGTGTGTATATATATATATATATATATATATATATATATATGCAACCACATACAAACGAATGCAGTGTGCGTGTGATTGCAGAATGAAAGCTCATGTGCGGGTCTGTGTTGTATGCATGCAAAAGAAAAAAAGAAAGAGAGAGAACATGCATTGACAAAACAGTCATGGAAATGGAGGCGAAGTAAAGAAGCCCCCATGCGATGCTCCTTGACCACTGCATTGTTAACTGCAGTTCTAATGGTAGATAGAGCTTTCGGGCATTTTGTTGCATAGTAATTCGAGGATAACTGGGCAGAGGCTCCACGAAACAAAAGCAAAAACGCAAAGAAGCAGAATATCATGTTAGAGTGATGTAAGCTGTGAACTGCCATATTTCAAAGAAGAGAGACCACAGAGAAGTAGAGAGCTTGTGATTCGTGTTCCTTTGCATGCATGAAGCTGTATTTATAGTGGAAAACTAGCTACTTTGGACTCTTAAATTACTTTCATATGGTATCAAGTCAAAGATCCTTCAATAACTTGGAAACGGACAAATAGGGAAGGAAGTTGTCCCACGCATCCACTAAAATTGTTTATGTTATCCAAACCCACCATACATACCTATGAAAAAATAACCTACTTCGTGTGCGCGCGTGCATACATATAGAAAATTTATAAACCACACTCCCATCTCACTTTCATCCTACTATATATATAAAATGTGACACTTTTATCACTTTTAGATGATATTTTATTTAAAAATAAATAAATTTAAAAGATTATCTAAGAGTGATAAAAAATCATATTTTACATAATGAGAGGAGAGTCTAGTTTGTAGCAATATTAGTGTATATATATATACGTACACTGTATTTTTGTCTCACTTTCATCTTATTATATATGTTGATCATGACATTTGCTACACTGTCATCTTATTTCTATTTTACAATGTGACATTGCCCATAACCTTTTAGATCAACTCTTTTTAAAAAAAAGAGTATAATATTTTTTATATACAAATATTTGATATAATGTAGGAAATTACACTTCATATATATACATATATATAGTTTGCATAATAAATCAAGGGTAAAAAACCAAGGGCGTGGCGATTATAGCTGCTTTTGACAAGTTTAGTGGTAGTTACCTTTTGCAAATCGTGTGTGAACGTATATAAGTCATAGGAATCTAATTAGACCACTAGACAATAGGGCAAGCAAAAGGCTAACACCATCATTTATTTTATTTATTGACCTTTTGCAACTATCTTGATTTGGAAGCCATATTTTGCAAATTCCCCAAACTTTAGAACCTTCCCACTACTCTTTACAACGAAATTATTCAACAGCTTGAGGTGGTTCCTTATTATAAACAAATAATAATCTCTAACAAGTAAACCTCAACAGTGTCTAAAAGGTTCATTTTAGGCTAATTGCTATAATTATGGATTTAATGGCGGTGATCATCATGTCTGATGGAATATCTGTTCAAAGTTTTCTTCCTTGGAGACCGCATATTTGACAATTTGGGCATCTAATCTGAAGTAAAACCAAGAAAGATAGGCATGTTACCATAATCATGAGTTATCATAAGCTTGGGGTCATCGCGTTCGAACTATAGGACCTAAAATCTCAGTTCTTAGTCACTCAGACTAATTTACTCGTTAGGTTTCTTGTTCTGAGATTGGTTGACGTACGTTAACTTTAAAATGTTTCATCCAGTGACAAAGTTCAATCCTATGAGCTTTATTGAATGGGAGATTTGATGGATCTAGTCTCGGTATGTGGCGCCCCCAACCTCCATGTACGGGAACACGGGAATCGAGATGTCCAGATGATGACAACATGGTCACGCATCCCAACGATAGTGCTAAGTGTGTCACTACAACAAAGTAGCCTTTTTGCCACAAAAATCTTTTCCATGACAAACCATGGTGGAAAATACTTGATTTATGTCACAAACTGGGTTCGTGGGAAAAGATTCGCGATGTTGCAGCGACATGCCGACGGCTCACTTAAAATTGTTGTAACAAAGTTCTTTTCCCACCAACATATTTCGCCGAAAAAAAAAACCCGTCATTTTACACGGCTTAACACATGTGCAAACCTTGTTAAGAAAAAAAAAACATGTGCAAACCCACGGTGGGAAATTGGACCTGGTGCGCATTCTCTCCCTTTCGTCCGATTTCAGCGGGGAAATTTCTTCTCACCTCAGACCAAATCTAACAAAATTTCCCCTCTTATTTTCTCCCATTTCATGAAATCCTCCAGTGTACAATAACAACGCAACAGATAAATTAAGTAAACTAAGTACCATAATTTAAACACAATTTAAATATCAGTAAGAGATTTAAAAAGTTATACAGTCATCCAAAATAAAAATACAATACAGTAAAATACAAGTCCCAAAAAGGAGAGTGATCCCATATCACTCCTCGGGCGGAGCCGACTCCTTAGGCTCACCCTCATCCTCCTCTGCATCAAAATCTACGTTACTATAACACGGTACCGCAGGTAAGTATAAACCAAGTAACTCTCAGGAAACAAAATGCATTAATGCGAACAACATGCATGTATATGATGAAATATGCATTATTCTCAAAACATCATTTTTTTCGAAAATGAATATTTTCCAACACACGCCAAAATCGCATTTGGCCCAAAAATATCCGTAAAACATTTTTCCAAAAAATGGTTTATACAAAAATCCAACACACACTATTTTCCCATAAAATAGTCCATTAATCCATTATTACCATATGCACCATGATCTCCCCTAGGAACTATCCGCACGTCCTGGCTTCGTAGCGATGCTCAGTTCCGCGCCCAGCGCGTACGTGGCCAGACATCCTCTAGTCCCCGCTAGCAGAAGGACCACAGAGTCGGCACGAGACCATCTCGTCCGATCCCATTGTCGCCCGGCAACAATTCAGGGGACGTCACTCAGTATATTACGCTCTCGAGTGACCAGAGGAGCTCCACTGAGATAATGACCCATCTCGGCTTGGAGTCATGATACACACGCACCCAAAAATATTCTCACACATGAAACTCAGTTTCATTAAACACATGAACATGAATGCAATACACGAAAACCCAGTTTTCCTTTACAAACATGATCATGCGTGCAATTATGCAATGTACATGTAACGACACTAAAATTCAACAACCAACAATAACAACCCAAACAAATCCAATCAAAAAACTCCATTCACCAATCCATCCGACCCCCGTATACCTCGGACTCAGTCCGGTTAAACTAACCAACAGTTCAAATACAGTGTAATGAGTTAGTGCAAAAATACATTTAATTCACAAGAATTCTTTGAAAAATACTTACAGCGCTATATAATAATTTCCGAAGAATCACGGAGGTGCAAGAAGTGACAATGCAGCTACAGAACAGTGCCAAATACACTGTGGCCGTGGGTCTCAAAGACCCACTTTTGAACGAGTGCTAACGAAGACTCAAGATTGATAGGGTAGGGCCTAAGGATGTCGGTGAAGCTAGTGGTGGTGATGGTTGGCCGTGGGTGGCGGCGTGGGCGGCAGTTGAAGACCAAAAATACTCAAATCGGAAATGGAGTTGGATGTGCTTCACCGGTGACGAATCGGAGCTGGGGTTGGGTCCATTGGGTTGCTAGGAGGTCGAGGATGAAGTGATGAAGAAATGGTGACCGGAGGTGGCGCGACGGCGGCGCTGGAGCAAAAGGTGGCCGCGGCTTGGTGTGGTTCGTGGGGGCTATCGGCGGCGAGTTAGGGGCTGAGATTGGTGGGGTGGTGTCGCCGGCCGGTGGAGGAGCGAATGGGCTGGGCGGTGTCGCGCACGGCGGCGGCTGGGTGGAGAGGGAGAAATCGCACGGGAAAGAGAGGGAGAGGGGTGTCGCACGGGAAAACAGAGGAAGAAGGAAGAAAAAGAAGAAAAGAAAAGAAAAGAAAAAAAGAAAAAAAGAGGAAAGAGAAAATGGAGGGAAATAAATGATGTCCAGTGTCCACATCTTGGGTCACAAAAATGATCCAACGGAAACGATTTTAAAACAGCAAGTGAAATAAAATAAATCAAACGTAGTGATTAAAATGAAAATAAATAATTAAGCCCAACAATAAGTTAATTAAATATGAAAAGCAATTTAAATGTATAACAATAATTAATTTAGAGAAAGCACTTCAAAAAATAATTCATAAACTAAAAATCATAAAAATAACCCAACTAAAAATCCAACAATTTAAAACAAGAGAATAAATTTTTGAATCAATAAAAATAATTCATTCAATAAAAATACATTAAAATACGGGGTGTTACACGGTAGGCGATGGTATTATAGAAAGGAGATTCATATTCATCGGGTTCTAATTATTATTATGTTTTGAGTAATGCTACTCATGACCATCTCTTTTAGTATCAGTTTTCCATCATTTCATGATGTAGTATTTAATGATTAGAAACTATTGGTTATGTTCCACTTGTGGGCCAATCATTTTGTTAATGGCAAAAAATTACACAACAGAATGAAATGGGAAAAAGAGTCATTTATGGCTCACTGAAGTGGTCCAAGACTAAATGCGACAATTCAAAGCCCACGATAGTGGTCCGGAGCGATGGTACGGTTCCCGTACTTATATTCATAATAGTTAATAGAAAATAAATATAATGAATATAAATAAAGATGAAGACACGCAGATTTACAAGGTTCGGCACAAATCCTACGTTCATGCGTTGTTTGGAGGGCAAATCCACTATAATATAGGTGTTTTATAGTCTCTGATGGTCTTTCATTTCTCTCTGTACAATGGAAGTCGAATACCTCTTTTCTAGAGAACTTGATATTTTGGAGCTCTTGTTCTTAAGTTGAAGGCAAACTTTGTGTTCTCATCCTAGTTGCTTCGCCATCTGGAAAAAGTCTTTCTTTAATCTGATTTGATTCCCCTTTATTCTGGCCCTCGGGAGTGGTTATGAAGCGATGTTTTACGTCTTCCCTCACATGTCTGGCTTGCTTTTTCTCTCATTTCTCCTTATTCTTCATTTTTTCCTAACACCTGCCTTCCCCTATTGTCTCCTCATTTGACATTTGATTTTCTTTGTTCTCTCTTTATTTTTTTCCTCTAACTCCTTAATGGTGACCATTTGGCTGGGCCTGGGATGACTTTTTGGGCCAAGAGAGATTTTATCCCCTAATACATTTAATGCCACATCAAGATATGTTAATAGAGTTGAGATCAATCTATGACTCCAACCCTTTTTGAGGAAGCATTGGGCGATATTAGTATTTTTCTCAACATCCCGGGCTATGGAATGATCCCCTCATGATCATGACATGTGATTAACGAGTAAGGTGTAACTATAGTAACATTTAGTAGGAAGTACCAACTACCAACTCATGGTCACCCTTCCACCATTTACATTCAAAATGATACAACGCATGTCGCATATGCTTTTCATTTCTAAGTTATCATGTATTTTTACGCGTTATACTTAAAAACTATCAAAACTAACACATGATCGCACTCCCAACCACCGTAGAAAATCAAATAGCACACTCCATTAAGATTTGTCAAACAGGATGAATGCATTTTTGTTCAAATGTAGTGGAAAGTCTAGCTGTACACCACCCAATAACAAATAGACATGACCTCACTACAAGAAAAAAATAGTTTTTTCAACGCTCAAAATCGTCGTAAATACTCTCAATAATCGCTGCATTTGATCAATTTCTGCAATTAGAGTCCAAATTATTTTGAAATCCCACTTCGTCACCTGTAGTACTGTTGCCACAATGCCATCGCCTCCCACTCAATTTTATTTTCATGAACACCAAAGGTGTGCGAATATTTTTGCAACTGCTTAAATACCTCCATCTTTGGTTGTCACTGCCGCAGACACCGACCGGCGACCAAAGGTGTTCGAATATTTTGGCAACTGCTTCACCACAGTCAAACAATATTAATATTAGTGCATTACATGTCTCCGATCGAAAGCCAGTACTACAGCCCAACACAACCCTTATAGCTAAGCTTCAAGGTTTCAACCAATTGTCAATGTTTGGTACGTAATTCAGAAAATCATGAATCAGTCTTTTAGCAATAATCAAAATATATGTATATAGTTGCAGGCAGATCATCTGTTGAATTTTCAAAGGCTATATATCCAGAATCACATTTAATGTCACATTAATGAAAACTAGCTATCCTGATTCTCACCTAATGGCTAATATCACGCCGAAAACTTTTCTACATAACCATATAATTAATATATGTTGATTCTGATGATCTCTCCCTTCCTCAAATTAAGGCCTCGTTTGTATTCGTAACCCATCTCAACCCACCTCAACTCATCGCATCTCATCATTACAACTTTCTCAAATTCTCATACAAAATATAATAAACAATTCAACTTTTTCAAATCCCAAAACAACTTTCCCAAATTCCCACACCAAATATAATAAATAATTCAACTTTTATTCTACTATTCACAAATCATCTCAACCCAACTCAACTCATCTCTGAATCCAAACCTCTCCTAAAAGAGCGAGGCAGTAGAAAAACGAAAGAGGCAATCACGCA
Source organism: Juglans cinerea (assembly GCA_961763995.1). NCBI lineage: Eukaryota > Viridiplantae > Streptophyta > Magnoliopsida > Fagales > Juglandaceae > Juglans > Juglans cinerea. The sequence goes on along the minus strand of CAUIVZ010000015.1, from coordinate 17,271,083 downwards.
TAAATTTGTTGTCCCCCTTCAATGTGGTCAACAAATAGAACTAATTAGCAATGCATATTCTTAACTACCACACTCATAATACGAAGCTCTATTTTTCCTCCCCTAGGGGCATAGTCGGTCTAGTTCGGGGGGTCACAAACTGAAAATTTTGATACATTATTTTTGCCGGACTGGAACATTAGTTGTATGAGAATTCGGTCTAATCGGTCCATGAACATTTTTTCCTCTTTTTTCTTTTTTTGAAAAAAAAGTTAATACAAAATATTAATTAAATTAGTAAAATTAAAATTAAGTTATCTCTTTAACATTTTATACATAGTTAATGAATTAAATAATTTCATTATATATATAGTCAATAGTGATCCTTTAGATGAAAATTACATAATTGACTTATACAACTACTATATAAAATAATATTGTATCTATTTAATATTTAATATATATATACATTCGGTCGCTCTTGGTTTGATCCGATCCAAAAAAATACACTTTGAGACCCACCAATAAGACTATCGATCCAATAGTCTTATTACAACCCTAGCCTCCCGATAGAACTTGCTTCATCTCCCATCTCACGTCTCTCGGGGAGCAGATCAGAGCTACCAGCCACTACAACAGAAACGCTCTTTGGGGATGAAATTTTTCGTCCCAAATTATAGTCAGTTCGTCCTAAAATATATTTTGGTATGAAAAATATTTGTCACCAGCTCGTTCCAACAACACTGTCCCAAAAGATATTTTGGGACGAAAATCACCATTTCGTCCCAAAATATATCTTTTGGGACGAATTTGTAGGAAACCGTTCAAACGGGAAATTTTTTTGTCACGGTTGAAATTCGCCCCAGAATATCGTTCGAACGGTTACAATTTTACGTTCGAACTGGATTAATTTATTTGAACGATTACAAAATACGTTCAAACAAAAATACATTGTATACTCGTTCGAACGGTATAAATATAGCTTTCCGTTCGAACATTAGTTGCTTGGAGGCCTGTACTGTTGCATAAGCTACTGCATTTGGAGTTGTATCTGTCTCCTAAACTCTTCTTGTTGTTTGATGCGCATCTTCATGTCTGCTTGTTTTGCCAATTGATCATCTAACTCATGCTGCCTTGCAATCAATTCTTCGATTATGGAATTCGCATTCTTTAGCGCTATAGAAGTCATTGCGACCCAAACCCCTCAAATATCCTAAACGTTGACCCAGGACTTGTGTAAAAATATCAATATCACTTGTTGTGAAATTTTGATCTTACGCAGATTCAACACGTAAGGTAACCATTTTATCCTAGACATATATAAGATAAAAAATTAATATCGTCATAAATATTCTAATATATTTAATTAAAACAGATTATAATACTTATATAATTTTCACAAGCATAAGGATGAGTCCATTCTTTATTACGATCAGTGTGCGATGCAGCATAAAATTTTGTCAAATCACATGTGTTAAGATATAAAGTCATTATGATTCATCCAAATAATTAACTATATCCAATAAAAAAAATAGCAATACCAATTTCTTAGAGAGACAATGGAAATATCTTGAGCTTGCATGGAGATTAATCTTCAATTTTGATATATTTGCATTGTTTATAGAACTTCTCTCCTGCAAAGAAATTGAAAATATTATGAAGCGAAATGAAAAATAGGACAAGTAAAATAATTAATTTAATTATACCTGATATGATGGATTCTCAAACATGTCACAAAGTTTTTTCCACTCAGAAGATCAGACATCCTGAAAAGGATGTTGGCGTGCATCTTCCTTGTTCTCAAACTTATTATAATGCTCATGACACCTCGCCTTATATTTGCAGAATGCATTACCTATAAGCTCTTCCACAATCTTACGCTTCTCTCTCCGACCAAGATTTAATTTGAAATCATCATTGAAAAAAATAGTCACAAACATATTATCATTTATAATATTCTAAATGTAAGTAAAATATAGAAATTTATTCTACTAAATCAATGTTTTAAACATTACTAAACAACGCTTCTTGATAAACTTTTTAACATCTTGGGGGACTTTCTTCCATGAAGTCGTTACCAAAGGTGCATAAGTTCGTGTAAGAGCACCCACATGCGATGCAAGCCAAGCTGCTGATTGTCATTCACATCCAGTATGTTCGTCAGGAATGTTAACCTTGATCTTACCCACCTTACGATATTTTTCCAACGTCACGCCTCTAGTGGTGCCTCGACCTTAACGATATTGTACTGTGGACTCTATAAAATATAACATTATAATCAATCTCTATTATATGACCTTAATTAATAAATTTTATGAGTATTAGATTTTTACCTTATTCTGTAGAGTCAATCTCTAATGGTGAGTCTGAAGGAGAGCTAGAAACATGTGGAGATGAGTTACGAATTTCATTTATCTTTGGTGGCATAATTTCAAACCACTGATACATTCAATATGTAAAATATTTATCATCAAGTGTAATATTAACACATAATTAGTCAATCATAATTTGTATCAATTTCATTTGACAATTCGCTCTTATCATCTGTAGATACTTCAGATGATTCAACATTTTCCTCAATTGTTGCATCAACAATTGCAGTCACAATATCTTCTCTATTTAATGGAATCATCTCATACTAGCTCAAATCTACAAACAAATTTAAGGTGGGTTGACTCTCTTGGTATGCTTCGTAGAGGGGTCATCTTCTTTTTCATCTTGTCCTTTTGCCTGAGGGATAACATCATATATATTTTTTGGAGAATATTTTTGTACTACTCGCCATTGATTTCCTAACTTTGGGTCCTCTAAGTAGAATACTTGAGATGTTTGAGAAGCCAAAATAAAATGGTCATCTTCATACCTCTAAGTAGAATACTTGAGATGTTTGAGAATACTTGAGATGATTCAACATGTTTGATGTATTAATACTAAAAAAAATTCATCACCACGGACTCTAGTTCGAGGATTGCTTAAATCCCACCAATCACACTAATATATACACTGCAAGCTCCCCCAAATATAAATAAGTACTAATTATTGATTTGTATTATTCCTATTATTTAATTGATAAATTTCTTATAATTACTAGTTAATATAAATATAATTCTCTAAAAAAAACATATGATCACTGTTCGAACCCTACAAATTATATTCGAACAATGCTGATTCATCATTCGATCGGTGAAATTTGTATGGTCGAACGGTAGAGCAATTTTTTGCTATAATAATTTTACTTCGCACCAAAATGTACGTGCGAACGGTTAAATTTAACCGTTTGAATGTTAAAACATTACATTCGAACGGTTTTATTATTAGGGACAAAATATTTCATCCCTAACTATACCATTCGAATGCATTTTGGAATGATTTCCATTTTGTTCCAAAACAAAATCATCCCAAAATTTCTTTTTTGTTGTAGTGAGCACGGGAGAATACCTTTAAAAAAAACTACATTTTTTTAATAGTTTTGTGATTTTAATATATTTTTATTAGAGTTTTTCAATAAATAAATAAGATGACACATTAATGGGTGTTGGATAGAGGTATTTAAATTAACAGTGATATTTTTAAAAAATTCATTCAAATTAGATTAAATTCATGTAGCTCTTTGCAAAATGGCAAAAACTTACGCATTGTTTTGCATTTGCAACTAATCCTTTTAGAAGATACTGAATGTTTAGCAAATATTATAAATTTTTTATACTTTTTTATTTTAAATTTAAACTTAGGTGGAAATTTAAGCGATCCAAAATTCATGAATATATAGTTAATTAACTTACATTATTTTTTCATTACAAATTTTATTATTCTCAATCACATCTGTCATATTTGAAAAATGCTATTCATATTAAAATGGCCAAGTGGTACGTTAGAAAATTGGTATATTATGGATAGACACGTTAAAAGTTTCTATTTTTTTAATTATTATTTTTTCATCTTCTCATGATATGGTTTAAATGATTGACATATAAATGAAAACGATAAATATTTTCAAATCATTTGAAACCACAAAAGATGATTGTTAAACTACTAAATAAAAAAAAAAGATGATATAATAGTTAAAAAGGGGCTAATAGCATTTCTCATTGCCTTTAAAGTAAAATATGAATTTCTATTTTGTCACTAATGATAAAATGCTGTAAAGTTATAAAATATGATATAAATAATTTATTTTCTCAAAATTAAGTAACTAGTGAAAATTTCGAATTTGTTTGAAAAATAAATGAACAACTTGTGATAAAAAATAAATAAATTCAAACTCGATTTGTGTTCAAGTAAAAATATTTATTGAAAAGTTATCGCCCATTACTCACTCAAATTCAACTCATTTGCACTCTACAAATGTTAAATTCATAATTTTACTTTTTTGAATTTATTTTTATATTCCACTAAATTGATATTTATTGAAAATTTAAGAAAGGAATATGAATTATATGTACATAAAAAAAAATTGTGGTAAGGAAGTATAGAGATCTTTTAACATCCTAAACTGTGGTCGTTTCCGATGTTCCAAAGCACCACTAATAATTTCGTTGCTTTTAGGGTTATAAATGAATCAGTCTGTTTAATAGCTTGTTAGGTTAAATTTGAATCGCACTTGTCTCGTGAAAAAAAAAATTGCCCATGAAAATAGATACCCGCTCTATTAGTAAATGACACATACCCGACGAAACTCGACTCGACTTGGCTAAGGCTTGTTAAGGCCCACTCGTTTATGCTTGAATTGACTCGTTAACTTGACTCGATTAAAGCTCATTCATATATTAATAAATATATACATACACCTATGTATATATACATAAATATATATATATATATATATATATATATTAGCTAATAATAAGCATAACACTTTTATAATTAAATATATAATATGTAACGTAATTATTTATGTCTATATATTGAATATACTTGATAGTTATATTTTATAATTTGTACAATAATTAGTCGATAAGATTTAATAATTTCATATATTAGTATGTAAGAACCAAGTAGTTAGATATAATTAGTCAATGAAATAGATATATACTATCATATTATGTGTATGTATTAATAATATATATAGACATATACTATATTGTTATTAGAAATAAATATCAACTAGTTAGATATTAATTATTTATAAAATTTTAAAATTTTATAATTTAATAAAGGTTCTACTTGTTAGTCGTACAAATTTAATATTAATTTTTTTATTTATTTAATTTATTACTTCTTAAATTTTATTAAAATAATAAAAAATAAAAAATTTGAATCGAGCTCAACCAGCTCGAATTAAGAATTTAATTTAACGACTCGAACTCGAATAAAAAATAAATAAAAATTTCAAACTCAGATTTAGAGTATTTTGAATCGAGTCGTATTCGGCGAGCGAGAGCTCTGCTTAGGGGTGGGCAGCAGGGCCCCGCCCCCGCTGCCCCGCCCGGCTTCCGCCCCGCCCCCGCATGGGCCGGCGGGCTAACCCGCTCCGCCCATGCGGGGGCGGGGTCCCCCGCCCCGCATAAAGAGGGCATAGCGGGGGCGGGGGGCGGGATGACCCCAGCGGGGCCCTGCCCCGCCCCCGCCCCCGCCCCACATTAAAAAAAAAATTTATTTATATATATTAAATAAATATATTGTATATAGATATACACAATTTATAAAAGACTTAAAATTATATTCAAGTCATTGGATTGTTTTGACCTCCTAGGCCAATTTTTATATAGGAGGCCAAGGCAATACAATAGTCATCCTTAAGCAATGTGGGACTTACTACTAAGTCCCACATTGCTTAAGGATGACTATTGTATTGTCTTGGCCTCCTATATAAAGATTGGCCTAGGAGGCCAAATCAATCAAAAATCTAACTCTAATGAGTTTAATTTTTTTCATATTTATAAATTTTAATTTATTATTTAAATTATATTATAATTTTGGTCTAAAAAAAATAATTTTAGACCAAAAATTTTTTTTTTTAATATAATAGCGGGGGGCGGGGCGGATGGGGGTTTTTCCCCCGCCCCCCGGCACCGGGGTGGGGGACCCCGCCCCCGCCTCCCGGGGGCGGGGGGCGGGGGAAAAACCCGCATCACCCTCATGGTGCGGGGCGGGGGGCGGGGAGGGGTGCCCCCGCCCCGCACCATGCGGGTAACACCCCTAGCTCTGCTCGCTCTATTACATCCCTAGTTGCTTTATTACCCACCGGGCTCCACGTACGGCCACCCCTTCCGAAGACGTTCATCAACACCAGCTCTGCAGACGCTCACATGGCCGTCTCCTTTCTTCGTTTCCCGCTCTCTCCATTTCTCATAAAAAACCCCAACCCAACAAAAAATTCCTGGCTTTTCAGAATCCCAACATTCCCCCTTTTACCCTACTGCTCCGGCTCCTCTTTCTCTTCCTCTTCTTCATCTCCATCCTTCACTCACAAATGGGAACCTTTCCGGAAAAAGAAGGTGGTCTTGCGGGTCGGATATGTGGGAACCGCTTACCGAGGTTACTTCCTTTATATTCTCTTTCTTTGAAACTTTTCCTCCAAACATGTTAATTTGATTTATACATTGGACGTTTCTACTATATATCTTTCAGGTCTACAAATGCAACGAGATGAACACTCATTATCCAGTAAGATACTTCATTTCTTTTCAGTTTTCTAGTTTGTAATTGCTTAATATTCTACTGAGCAATATATGTATACATTGGCAATGATAATATGAAACATCCCTGTTGGGATTTTGTTTTCTTGATGCATGAATTTTGGGCAATAATATTGTGCAATCATGTTGTGTTTGTTCTTTAAGTTATTTTAATGACATTTTCTATGCACTACATATGCTACTTCAATTGGCTCCAACTAGCGGGGAGGGGTTCTTTCTAAATAGGTGTTACAATCTTTGACATGTAGCTATCGAAGAACAATTGGAGATGGCCATTTTTAAGGCCGGTGGGATCCGTGATAGTAATTATGGGAATCTCCAGAAAATCTCATGGGCGAGAAGTAGCCGTACCGATAAAGGAGTAACTTATATTAACTAGTTTCTGCTGAGTAGTTTGTTTTGTATTGTATTTATAATTTTCCTGTGTGCGACACGAGGTTCTGATTTATAATTTTTTGGATATTTGTGGTGATTCGTATGTTTTAGGTTCACTCGTTGGCAACAACCATATCTTTGAAAATGGAAATTCCTGAAAATGCATGGAAAGAAGACCCTTATGGCATGGCTCTTGGAAATCACATCAACTATTATCTTCCTAAAAATATTAAAGTCTTTAGCATTTTACCCTCACAGAGGTGAGACCCTGAATTTTTGTTGTTTTTCCTCCTAATAGGAAATCAAATGGATGGTAATACTAAGAATGGAGGATTTCTGGTATCTTGATGATGGAGAAGAAACTGAGCAAGTGCTGCTTTTACTTGAAAAATCACTTTGTTTCACTTATTGCAGATATGAATTGGGTAAGGTTAGCATATATAATGAATGAATTAATGATTTCCTCATTAGACTTGCTTTAGGCTACTAATTAATCGCAAACTAGCCAAACTGAGTCGATTACATTTTTGCAACTATAAAAAAAAAATTGCAATTCTCATCTTGCCTTATTTAAAATGGGAGAAAGAGAGTTCGTTTAGTGAAGACAAAGAAAAGAGTTTCGCAAACATCATTATAGTTCATTATTAGATGAAGGCCAAATTGTTGACTTGTTATTGTTCAGGCCTTGGGAATGTTGTCTGTATAGTTAGAGTTGCATTTCTCATTGTTTGTGGAAAGAATAGAAACAGTTTTGATTAACCTGAAGTCTGTGATTTGTTGAGTTACTCATGACATGAAGTTTGGTTTCACACCTCTGTTCTACTCTTCCATTTTGCATTCTAATCTGGTTTGGTTCACTTGTTTCTGTATTATAGGAGCTTTGATCCTAGAAGGGAGTGTAACCTCCGGAAGTATTCTTATCTTATTCCCGCTGAAATTATTGGAATCAAAAGTTACTTCAGCACAGCTGAAGTTGATCATCATCTGTTAGACTTCAATCATATATTAAATGCTTTTGAGGTGTGGTACATTTGTCATTTCTTTCTTTTCTCCTCTAGTAGTGTAAATTTGTCATTTCTCCACTGGTTGTGGAGTGTATGTTATCTTTGCATGACCTTTTATTGACTCAATCCGGTCTCGGGCTCCCATTTTATTTGCTACACTCTACATCCTGCTCATACGCAAGCTAATGTGCTTTTAACTTAAGTTTCAGATCCTCTCATATGAATGACCTGGTGTTAATACTTTTGGATGGTGAAAATAAGCTATGATGAATGGGAGGAAGAAAATGTCAATGGTCTTCTATTAAGTAATATTGAATATTTCTTCATATAAGAATTCTCTAAGCCTTCTTTTAGGACCAGCTCAGAAGGCTGATTCTGCATGATTTATTATGACCCTCTCGATCAGGCCTTTATGAAGAATAGTCTATGGTGATTATGGTCTATAGATACCGTCTATTTTTCCATGTGCTAGGGGTTACTTGTGCACCAATTTTTATAATTTAGGAATGCCATTTGTAGGGAGAACATCCTTTCCACAATTATACAGTACGGTCCAAGTACAGGGAACAGTTTCGTACCAAACAATCACTTGGAACTGACAATGTCCCTTCAAGAGCGAACTCATCCAGTGAGGCATCAATCTCTGAGTGTGAGGAAAGTGATGCAGAAGAAGATTTTGGGATTGATGGAGCGACTACGTTACGTGTTGAGAGGATGAGCAAAAATTCTTCAGAATCCAGCAGTTCTCATGAATGTTTATCTGACACTGGTGATAAGCATGAAAATGGTCTGAAGACTCACACTACCAATTTCGTTGTCCGTGCAAGATGGCTGCATGAACCTGATAAAATTGACAGGATAGGTGCTTCCCACTTCAGAAAGATTATTCGCTGTTCTTGCGGAAAACTGGAGAAATCACTTGGATTTCCTTATGTTGAGCTTTCTATATGGGGAGAATCTTTCATGCTACATCAAGTAAGTGTTTGCAATATAATCAAGGGCAATAGTTTATTTGTTTTCGATACATTTTTACATGCCATTCAGTCATTATTTCAGATCCTAAAAGAATTTAAATGCAGAAGAACACACATGGAACTGTAGACATAACAATTGCTTTAATTACATGAGGGTGCAACTTAAGGTGATGGTGACTTCTATAGGGAGTATATGCTTATCTCTCATGATAAATGTTAGGTACTTAATTTTAGGCAAGCAACTATCAGTATACAAGAAGTTCCAATTCCGTTTAGTTTTTTTAGTTAGATTAAACAAAACTTTAAAAACAAAAATATCATTGCTAACAGACTCATCATCTCTTTCTAAGTGCGTCAATGTTTAAGCCGGCTTCCGTTTGTCGCATCAACTGTCATATTAGAAATTGATATGACACCATCAATTTCTATTAGTCAGTCTAACGAAAGGAATCAAATATAAATTGTATATTATGTAGGGACTTACTGCAACTTCTTAAATTTTGTGGAGGCTGAATTAGGTGTTTACACTTCGTCTTACATGCAATACCTTAAACTCAAAAGGTTTCAGTAATTATTTTTTCCATGCAGTACCTTCGATTTCAAAATAACTCAAATATGTAGATAACTAATTGCTCGTCTACCCAAATCTTTCCTTGTTGAGGATATATAAGTAGGTACTGATATGGCGAAAGTGCAAGTTATCAATTATCTTTCCAACTGCTATTCTTCTCAGGAAAATATATAAAATAAGCCTTCATAGAAACTTCCTCCTGGTGTCAACAAAGGTGCTTCTGGAAATCCATGTAATAAGTACCATGTTGAACCATTATGTTCTAGAATTACGTTATTGATAGACCATAATGCATGATCTTTCTGGCCCAAGTGTTCTGCCAGCGTCTGATAATGGTTGTGGCCCTTCATGGACACCTTTCCCTCTCCACTTTACATGCCATATAATTCAGATCTTTTTCCCCGGTGTTAATTTTAATCAGTTGAGTTATAGCTATCCTTTGGTTGCCTTGTACTTGGTGAAGAAAGTTGCAATCAGATTAGCTAATGTGGTCCGTTTGTCATACTAATTCATTCCATAATCTTTTAACATCAGTCTTTTCCATAGATCCGCAAAATGGTTGGGACTGCCGTGGCAGTAAAGCGCAACTTACTTCCCAGAGATATTCTAATGTTGTCACTTTCCAAGTTCTCACGGATTGTTCTACCCCTTGCCCCATCCGAAGTTCTGATTTTGAGGGGAAACAGTTTCTCTTTGAGAAAAAGACCTGGAGATGTAACGAGGCCTGAAATGCTGACTATAGTTGAGTCAGAAGAAATTTTGATGGCAGTTGACGATTTCTACACCTCTGTAATGTTGCCTGAAGTCTCAAAGTTATTGGATCCTTTTGGTTCTCCTTGGAAAGAATGGGTTGAAAAATTGGATGAGCATACAAGCATCCCTGATGTACAATTGGATGAAGTCAGGAAAGCTTGGAAATTGTGGAAGGGAAAGTTTCAGAGTAGTGCCACTGTCGCATCAGCCAGAAATCAATGAGACTATGGTAAATTACTGCTCATCAGATTTTATGTGACATTAGTTTTCCTAGAAGTAGGTTTTTACTCGATTATAAATAATTGGGCTAAACTAGTCACCAGTCAAAGCCTCATTTTTTCCTCACCTCCCCCCAATACTTACCACTTCACAACTATTTTTTGATCGGTACTTGCCACCTTACAACTTGATGGGTGCTTCTGTTGTTTGGCCAGAAACTGAATGATCAGCAGAATTCTAATATTCTGGAATTGTTTGGGAAAATGACAGGAAAGAGAGCCTTTACAAGGTCATGTTCTTCTCTGATGAACATGGGGGGGTGGTTATTTTTTGATGAATTTGGGTATTTTTTTGGGGGAAGGATTTGAGTTCATTTACTGATATAAGTTGGTTTTTTAACATGATCTTTTGTACTTCTCTATTCACCCTTACCGCGTATTAAAACTTTAACAAAATCCAAACAAACCATCATCATGATCCCTCGGCTTTTGTCCTACTGTCAATTTGCATATATAATATCTCAAGGCTGCTGAAATTAAATGCATGAAGATGGTTTTTCATTATTTGCCACCAAAGTAAGGTATGAAGATGTAACCCCACTAGTCTCCAAATAATTAAATACCCCTAGAGAACTGAAATCAAAGATTAATAGCGACTGATTAATCTTTAATTAGGGCGACAAATTCAACATCGACTGCCATGGCATTCTCAGTTAAAAGGATGCATATTTAATCAGGTCTCTGCGTGTGGCCCTCATGAATACACATGGAGTGGTTTGCATCCAATTGGGGTCTCATTAGTCAAGATACTAAATTGAGTGGTTCACGATAACCGTACCTCAAAATAATAAAAACAACAATAAATACAAGCACTTGCTTAACGTTAGACGTCTGAAAATGGCCCTACAATGAGCGATGAGAAGAGTAATGCTGTTCTTCATCTTGTAGTTCATCATTTCAGTTAAAATTAGTTGATATATTTTATTTTAAATGGTTGGCTTATAAGTCCACTTCAAATCAAACGTGTCACATCAATCAGTATATGCCAAAGTATAGTAGTCTGAAGGCCCTGTTTGTATTAAGGGTTGATCTAATTCATCTCATCTAATAATTACAACTTTCTTAAATTTTTACATAAAATATAATAAATAATTTTACTTTTTCAAATCTCAAAATAATAATAATATTAAAAAATAATATTCTAATAATATTTTATTTAACTTTTAACTTTCATCTCATTTCAACTCATTATTCAAACCTCACCTAAACCATCTTAAATTGTAGCATTACTTGCATGGAAAATATAGTAGTCTAAACCATGTTTGTATACATCTAATCAATAACCTGCAGGAATATGGACCCGGATATCTGATGCAGGAGGATCCAGGCTCAATGATGAGTATTCCTAGGATTTGGGCGAGGGCGATAGATTTGGATGAGAAGCGGAAGATTTGGGGCGAGAAGCGACAGATTTGGACTAGGAGACTTAAGTAGGTGGGAAGAGCTAAAGACTTGGTCGACGAGACTTATCTCTTGTTTGGGTGAGAAGACTTATCTCTTAGTTGGTTGGGTAACGAGAAGTGTCGACATACGTATTTTAATGATAACTTTGGCTACAGGTGTCAGAATCACGCATATGATCCCAATCCGGAAAGTTTTCTTCGACGTGCACGTTGAGGTCACCATGCTTTGCTTGGTGGGCCCCTTTTCGGCCCCAAAATCAGTATTTTTACCTCCAAACTGACAATTTTAGTCAACTTTTTCATTTTTGGTTAATTTTCTTTTATGGTAATGTTTATCTTTAGTAATGATTTTATTATGTATTCTATTGTTGGTCTTAATTACATATTTGTCATTTTTCATTAGCTATTTAAGTCCGGCTTGTGGGTTTCAGAAAAAGGGATGATTGATTTATTTTCATAGTAAAACCTTAATCTCAGAGTTTCTCTCTGTTTGCAAATTTTCTCAATCTCCATCCTTAACTTTCATTGTTTAACTAGCCGTCAGAATAATCTTCTATTATGTTCCGGCGTCAGTTGGCATTAGAGCTGTAGCGTTTTCTTGAGGTGAATTATTATCAGTTTACATGGTTGGTGGTAGAGGTCATGGTCGACATGGACAGGTTCCGAATTAGGAAGTCACTCCCCGCAATCGTAACGTACAGGATGCAATGATTGAAGATTTGCAGAGGCAAATAGCATAATTATCCCATCGTTTAGAGGCACAAAACCTCGAGGGTCAAACTTATGATCAAGAGTCTGAATTTAGTTTCGAAAACCTGTATCACAACTGTGCACTATTCTGGGAGCACTGTGGTTAGGATGAGTGAGGTGGAGACCTAGGCTTCAGAGTGGATCTATCGAAATTTTCTAGTACTCTGCAAGCGGAGGGCTTCATCAATTGGTTGCAAGAAGTGGAATGTATCTTTGAATACAAGAATATCCCATATCGTATGAAGGTGAAACTAGTCACCATTAAACTAAAGGGTCGAGCGTCTGCCTGGTGGGAGCAATTGAAGCGGTCTCAGAAGTGACAGGGTAAAGCCAAGATTTGCGACAGGGAGAAGATGAAGGGTCACTTTTTGCCCTTTGGATATACTCAGACCTTGTTTCAACGCTTTCACATGTTGAGGCAAGGAATGAAATCCGTTGATGGTTACACCGAGGAGGAATGACACAAAGACTTAGGCTTTAGAGTTGACATACCAGAATCTCATATTTTTCTGCAGACTGAAGGTTTCGTTGATGTGTTGCCTGAGGTCGTATGGGATTACTACTTTGAAGAAGATGATTTCGAAGAGGAACATTCTTCCATAAGATGGAATTCTACACCGATTTACGATACCTATTCCGATGAAGATGAAGCTGTGGAAGAGATTACTTTTTTTCTGAAAATATAGAAAATTCTGAAGAGGAAGATGGTAGTGAAAGTTTCAATATTAAAGACAAAAAAACTTTTGAGCCAGTTACTTATGTTGATTTTCTAGGAATTGAGGGGTTTTTTTTAAGTTCTCCGAGGAATAATATTGTTTTTGGATTTGGAATGGGGGATGGAGATTTGATTTTAGACTATGATACTATTTTATTTTGAGCTGATCAGAGTTATGTCAACTTTGCCATGATCATTGGTACAGGAATCCAAAACAGGAGAAAGATGGGTTTAACTGGACATCCAAAAAATCGAGGCAAGAAGATTTCGAATTCGAGGAATTCTCTTCAAATTGGTGAGAATGATGTAAGTATGCGAGTCCAAATTTATATGAAAAAAAAAATCCGGGTACAGAGTCTACGTTGATTGCGCCTTCCAAATGATCACCCCAGTCCACACATGCTTCATAGATGCTTACGTGAACTCGAGGGCGAGTTCTTTCCAACCCGGAGAGACTGATGCTGGAAGATTCAGGCCTAATGATGAGTATTTCTAGGATTTGTGCGAGAAGCGGAAGATTTGGGCGAGAAGTGACAGATTTGGGCAAGGAGACTTAATTAAGTGGGAAGAGATAAAGACTTGGACGATGAGACTTATATCTTGGTTGGGCGATGAGACTTATTTCTTGATTGGGCAAGAAGATTTATCTCTTACTTGGTTGGGCGAGAAGTGACAACATCCGTATTTTAACGATAACTTTGGTTACAGGTGTCAGAATTGCACATATGATCCCAATCCGGAAAGTTCTCTTCGCCACGCACATCAAGGTCACCATGCTTCGCTTGGTGGGCCCCTTTTAGACCCCAAAATCAGCATTTTTACCTCTAGAACGTCAATTTTAGTCAACTCTTTCATTTTTGGTTAATTCTCTTTTATGGTAATATTTATCTTTAATAATGATTTTATTCTGGATTCTTAGGCTAGATCTTTGTCATAATTATCTTATTTCGTATTCTATTGTTTGGTCTTAATTACAGATTTGTCATTTTTCGTTAGCTATTTAAGTTCGGCTTGTGGGTTTTAGAAAAATGGGAGGATTGATTAATTTTCATAGTAAAACCTTAATCTCAGAGTTTCTCTCTATTTGCGAATTTTTTTAATCTCAATCTTTAGCTTCTGTTGTTTAACTAGCCATCAGAATAATCTTCTATTCTGTTTCGGCATCAGTTGGCATTAGAGCTGTAGCGTTTTCATGGGATGAATTATCATCAATTTGCATGGCTGGTGGTAGAGGTCATGGTTGACGTGGACAAGTTCCGAATCAGGAAGTCACTCACCGCGATCGTAACGTACAGGACGCGATGGTTGTAGATTTGCAAAGGCAAATAGCAGAATTAATCCCAACGTCTAGAGGCGCAAAACCTGGAGGATCAGACTTATGATCAAGAGTCTGAATTCAGTTTTGAAAACACGTATCACAACTTTGCTCTAATCTGGGAGCACCATGGTTGGGAGGAGCGAGGTGGAGACCTACGCTTCAAAGTGGATCTAGAGGGATTTTCTGGTACTCTGCAAGTGGAGTGCTTCATCGATTGGTTGCACAAAGTGGAACGTATCTTTGAATACATGGATGTCCCAGATCGTATGAACGTGAAACTAGTCGCCATCAAACTAAAGGGCCGAGCGTTTGCCTGGTGGGAGCAGTTGAAGCGGACTCAGAAGCGACAAGGTAAAGCCAAGATTTGCGACTGGGAAAAGATGAAAAAAAAGATAAAGGATCACTTTTTGCCCTTTGGATATACTCAGACCTTGTTTCAACGACTTCACACTTTGAGGCAAGGAATAAAATCCGTTGATTATTACACCGAGGAGGAATGATACAAAGACCTAGGCTTCAGAGTCGACATACCAGAATCTCATAGTACTCTGCAGACTGAAGGTTTCCTTGATGTGTTGCTTGAGGTCGAGTGGGATTACTACTTTGAAGAAGATGACTTCGAAGATGAACATTCTTCCATAGGATGGAATCTTACACTAGGGGTGCAAATGGTCCGGTCCGGCGATGGACCGAATATTTTCGGTCTATTATTTTTCCAGACCGGCCTAATTTTTTTTTATTTTTTTAAATAATTAAGAAAAAAATTTATTTAAAATACTAAATTAAATTAAGTGACTTATTAATGTGGATTATGTAACAAACTCAATAAAAAAATATTTTATATGGTCAATGATAATAAATTAGATGAAAATTATATTATTAATTTGTATAATTACTATATAATTAACTAATTGATATTATATATTAGTTAATTCATAGAATATTAACAAGTATTAATAACATATTTAAAATTTTATATTGTTAATAGTGATAGGTTAGATGAATATATATATAAAATATTGTTAATTTATAGAATATTAACAAGTATTAATAATATATTTAAAATTTTATATTGTTAATTGTACAATTAATATATAAAAAAAATATATAAAATATATATTATTTTATTTTTCATTCGGTTCGGTCCGTTCCGGAAAAATCCTGGACCGTGGACCAGACCGAAACTTTTCGATCCTTTAAAATGTGGACCGAGACCGACTGGTCTCAGTCTCGGTCCGGTCCGGTCTGGACCGAAACGGTCGGACCGGACCGTTTATCACCCTTATCCTACATCGATTTACGATACCTATTCCAACGAAGATGAAGCCGTGGAAGAGATAACTATTTTTTTCTGAAAATATAGAAAATTCTGAAGAGGAAGATGGCGGTGAAAGTTTGAGTATTGAAGACGAAAAAACTTTTGAGCCGGTTACTTATGTTGATTTTCTGGGAATTGAGGAGTTTTCTTTAAGTTCTCCGAGGAAGAATATTGTTTTTGGATTTGGAACGGGGGATGGAGATTTGATTTTAGACTATGATACTATTTTATTTCGTGCTGATCAAAGTTATGTCAGCTTTGTCGTGATCATTGGGATAGGAATCCAAACAGAAGAAAGATGGGTTTAACTGGACATCCAAAAAACTGAGGCAAGAAGATTTAGAATTCGAGGACGAATTTTCTTCAAACTGGTGAGAATGATGTAAGTATGCGAGTCTAAATTTATATGAAAACAAGAAAAAATCCAGGTACAGAGTCTACGTTGGTTGTGCCTTCAGATGACCACCTCAGTCCATGCATGCTTCGTAAATGCTTATGTGAATTCGAGGGCGAGTTCTTTCCAACCTAGAGAGACTAATGTCGGAGGATCCAGGCCCAATGATGAGTATTCCTAGGATTTGGGATTTGGGCGAGAAGTGGCAGATTTGGGCGAGAAGCAACATATTTGGCGAGGAGACTTAAGTAGGCGGGAAGAGATAAAGGCTTGAGTGATGACACTTATCTCTCGGTTGGGCGAAGAGACTTATTCATCGGTTGGACGATGAGACTTATCTCTTAGTTGTTTGGGCGATGAGAAGTGGTGACATCCATATTTTAACAATAACTTTGGCTACAAGTGTCAGAATCGCGCATATGACCCCAATCTGGAAAGCTCTCTTCGGCGCGCACGTTTTGGTCACCATGCTTTGCATGGTGGGCCCCTTTTTGATCCCAAAATTAGCAGTTTTAACTCCGGAATGTCAATTTTAATCAACTCTTTCATTTTTTATTAATTCTCTTTTATGGTAATGTTTATCTTTAGTCGTAATTATCTTATTCCGTATTCTATTGTTTGACCTTAATTACAGATTTGTCATTTTTCCTTAACTATTTAAGCTCGGCTTGTGGGCTTTAGAAACAGGGGAGGAATGATTTATTTTGATCGTAAAACCTTAATTTCAAAGTTTATCTCAGAATTTCTTTCTGTTTGTGAATTTTCTCAATCTCAATCCTTAGCTTTCGTCGTTTAACTAGCCGTCAAAATAGTCTTTTATTCTGTTATGGCGTCAATATCTTTGAACTATATGCCAAAGTTTCATATACATATTTAACTATTCCAGAAAAACGTATTAATACCTGTATTAGCATAGATATACTCGCAATCAAATGGCAATCATGATGTTTCTCTTTGTTGGTTGGTAACTTGGGATAGTATTGATCATGATTGATTATGTCCTCTTTATGCTAACCACTACCTAATTGATATGAGATAGATTAATCTATATCATAGAAGAATATTCTTTCAATACTCCTTAGATTCAAACTTGCACATAAAAGAATACGGAAAAAAACATGTAAATCATGCTGAATGTAAAACCAAGTACTTAATTTTCTGATTTTACTGGATGAATTACAATTTTTTCCTAACAATTTGGGTGTTCAGACTGAATTTTCAAAGTCGTGATAACCGAGGTTACGTGCAGATCCAACACAAGTAATGGTGGGCATGGTGAGATTTGTTTGCCAAACACTTGTAGGCAGCGCTGGGAATTGCATCAAATCGACCGGACAGGATCGGTTTTAGCACTGTGATGGTACACATGATCCAACCAAACCATCATGCTTGCATCATGAATTAAGGTTTAGTTTGTTTTCGTAAATGAGATGAAATGAGTTGAGATAAAAATTAATCTAATCAAACTAAACCATATTGTTAGAATATATTTTTTTAATATTATTTTTATTTTAAAATTTTAAAAAGTTGAATTGTTTGTTTTATTTTGTATGAGAATTTGATAAAATTGTAATAATGAGATGAGATGAAAAATTTTATGAAAATTAACTCATGATCCAACCAAACCATCATGCTTTCATCATTAATTTGGAGGTTCGTACGTAGAGATGAATGGTTATTAATGGTTTTGGTAACATTTTGTATATTTCGTGATTCGAGTGTATAGGACGGTCCCACGTTATAAATTTTTCTTGGTTGTTTTGTTGTGATTTGGGAAGATATATACGTCAACTTATTGTGGTGACTTGTCAATTTCTTTATCCTAGTTATAATAAAGGACACAATTTTAAAAAGTATATATTTTCTCCATCTTTTATTCAAGTACACTATCTTTTATGGTATTATATATGAAAATAAATAATATTTACAATTGCAAAATGTGTAAATGTCGTATAATAATTTTATAAAAAGGAAGTAAATATGAGACTCATATAAAGAAAATTAATTTTTTAATAGTACTGGACTCTACTATTTTATTACGAGAAATATGGGGATGGGTGAATGCATGCATGCCTTCGTCATATTTCTTCGAAGCTTAACTTTCCCAAGCAATAGGGCAATGGCAATATAGATAGTAAGGGTAGCCCATTTAAAGCAATTCATGAGGCTTCTTCAATTTCTCAACCGTATTGAACCATCAATTTCTCAACCGTATTGGATGGTTCAATGCAGAGAGAAATTAATAGATACAATATTAAAGTACTCGTATAGGTCTATTTTGGCCAGAAGTACTCATGTATGGGTGGGTAGCATATATAAATGTTGTAGGATCTATGGGTAGCTTAAAGGGCATGAACATTTTTCAGATCCCAATGATGCTGAATTCCCATGACAGAATAAGGGAAATCAAGTCTGTTCGGATTAAAGTAAAGTTAATTGCTATATATATAATTTATGCAAAATAAATTTACAAATTGATCGCGTGGTTTAATGGGATCCATTAAATACAACTTTCTAGTTCGAGCGTATAGAATTAAAGCAAGAAAAGTTCCAAGAAAACAAAGGGAACCCCAGATGATGAAAGTGTTTCTGTAGCATTCCACTCCCATGCATTTCCCATTATCTCCTTTTCCTTCCTTGCTGTAAAGAATGGCTGCCAAGTAACCAAACAGAAAGGATCCTATTGGGATATTTACAACCACCACGTTATGATTCACTGAGAAATTTTTTGTCCCAAACAACTCGGTGGTTGTGGATACGGCGACCGAAGTGATTGCTCCACAACACACTCCTATAATGGCAGTGCTGACCTGGAGAGAGAGGTTGGTCTTGCTGACAAGTAAGAAGAAAGCTCCGGCTGTTGGAGCCATTAATGCTACAATTGAAGCTGGTCTTGATATCGTACGCTTGGTCCTGGACAATTCAAGGCAAAATCATCAACATTAAAAACCATGTCAGAATTGCTGAGCTTTTGTAATTTCTACAGCAGGAAAGTTGGTTTAATTAGGTCGGTTCTTCTCACTTGAATATATCAACCAACACACACACACACACACACATATATATATATATATATATATATATATGGACACATATTATTTGCATTAAATACATGATGAGGTGACATTAAAATATTTGGTATAAGATTTCTCCAATAATTTACTTGAAGTATATAGTAAAAATATGAACATCTTGATTATTATATTTCTCTATGAAATGGATCAAAAGTAATATATTAATTTGTCTGAAGATGAAAGAGAGAGTTACCTTGAGAAGTAATAGTCCACGAGGGAAGGCATGAGACGGCCAAAGAACCCAAAAGAAGAAGACAGAGAGACCAAAGAAGACGTCCCTGGGTACCCACGAGACTCGGCTATTTGTCCCAAGTTGTTCAAAAACACCAAACCAAGTGTCGCACCAAAAAAGTAAACGAAAAAATATAACCAGAACTCCAATCTCTTCAGCATCACCTTCACTCCAATCTCCTCTATAACATGAACATCACCGCCTTGATCTCTACTCTCTTTTACCCCACTGATCTCCATTGTTTCTGCACCTTCACTCTCTTGACGAACTTCACCGGCTACTTCCCCTCTCTTATCTTTTACTTCAATCTCCATTCTTTCCGCACCTTCAATGTTATCTTCTATAGTAAAATGATACACTTTTTTTTCTATATTTACATTGCATTTTCTGACTACTTCTATAATTTTCTCTGCAACTGGAATTGTTAGAGGGGCCAATAAGAACACACCGGTACCAATTGCATGACCCAATGGAGATAATTTACCTGATATCGACGCCAAACTGCTGATCACAGAATAGACCCCAGTTGCCATTGTTATCACAAACATTGCTATGAACCCAACTCCCATGTTTCTTGGCCTTCCAACTTCAACTTCTCTGGCCAGTGGTGCAGCTATAACACTAACTATAACGGGTAGGATAGAGCTGAGAAGGAGATAGGCTTTAGCTCTCTCAACTGGTGAATAAGAAAAGGCAGCATTTACCGTATCTGTGTAAATCTTTGCACTTAGTCCTAGGTAGCTAGTTGTTAATCCGACCGCAACCTGGTGATCAGATGGGAAATTTCGTATGGCAACAACGTAGCAAACGGTGTTGATCCAGCAAATACTATTTCCTGCCACAACAGTGAGCACGAAAATATGCCCGTATGACAGAGAAATCTGGTTTGAAAGGAAAAGATATTGCAAACCATAACCAAGCAACCCTAGGGAAGAACCAATGATGAGAACCAGCCAAAGTGGTAGGTAAACAACTGCTATGCCAGAAAGCCAACCTAAGAGCTTTCCTGCATCTGAGGCAAAGGCAAGGTTGTTGAGTTGCACTTGGGAAATGGAAAGAAGGTTCTTGAGTTGAGATGAATAAGCTGGAAAGTTTGAGTTTGTCCCATTTATGGACTGAAGCCATATAATGCCCACAAGGCTTAGCCATTGGAGAGTTCTCGAAGACATGACAAGCTAGGATCGATGGAAGTTTGGAATTGCGAAAATCCTTTGATCCTCACTGCTATCATTTATAAGGTTTGGGGGGGTCACCTGATTTTTTAGGAATTTAGAAAGGGCCGGGGGAGTTTTGAGGGAGGCCGGGACAGCCACAAATGCTGTCAACTGAGAATGACACAATACACAATGTGGCTGTGCACGTAAAATGTGGTCTTCTTTCGACCACCACCTTAAGATCATTAATGATTTTTGTGTACTATAGAGTGTGAGAGTCTTGAAGGGGTGTCCACACTCTCCGGAAAAACCGGTTTCCCTTAAAACCTGCACAGTATTCTAAGAAAGAAAGAATAATTAACCTGTATATGCACTATGCCATGTCCAAACTATCAGAGGTACTACACGAGAAGATAATTACCGGTTAGGCTCAGAAATAAATTATGCCAACACAATATTGCATATAACGTACTGTTCGAGAGAGAATGCAATCTGCTTAATTGGTTACCTTAATATGACATCATTCTATAAGGAATACATGCATCGATCTAACCAGCAAGTATCAAGTCAGATTGCTAAATCACAAAAAATATGTATGTAGTGATCATCAGCTGTCAGTGTATTATTGGAAAGTTTAGGCTGTTAGTCAAGCATATTTTTCTCACTGATTGTAGCACATTTTTAATTTCTTTACTTGTGTATAGTTTTCTTAATATGACATCATTCATGAGCTAGCTAGCTAGCTAGCTCCATGTGAGGGCAACCCAGATAACTGAGATATCGATACAAAGGGTCCACTTTGAAAATGAGCCTACGACTCTAGCTACCTGTTTAAACCTCAGATTGAAATTCATATGTGTCTGACAGACAACTGTACGGTAGTAAACTTCTCCGGCAACAAAGCTCCAGGACGAGTCTGGCTGCTGCCTAGCTTCTATTTCATAACTAGATATATCTCTTGCGATTTTTTTCTTTTTTAAAAAATAAATGATAAATTTTAAGGGACAAGGCCGTATACATAATTATACAATTGGTATTTGAAAGGCGAGAGTAATCTCATGTATATATAATGTTTTGAAAATAGAGCAAGGCCAATAGAAATCATAAGTATATATATTAATTAGATATGATAAAATTTTCATCATTCGATGGGCATGCATCCATTTTTTTCTGGAAGAGAAGACGATATATGATGGGTGCTATCAAGATTGTATCCAATAATCGATTGCTCTAGATATATATAAAGAGAAATTCTATTTGCAGTCATGAGTAAGGGATCAATCCCATTAATGAATGGGCGTAAAAGAAAAAAAATATCATTTTAAAAAAGATATTATTGTAATTTTAAATTTTTTTTAAATATAACTGTATAGACTTATTTGAACAGTCTCCAAATCGAAACAGTCTCCAAATCTAAACTAGCTCATATAAATCATAATATATAGCTGACTTTTCAGCTGGGTTCATGCATCATATGGCAAAGCAATTTATTATTATTGATGGTCATCCAGAATATACTCGAACATGAGGCCGTACATTATGCATATTATATAATATACCATGCATCTGAAACATCAACTCGAACATGAAGCCGAACTCATTATTCTTGTCTTGCTTTAGTTTGTAAAGTTGTTTGATCAAGTTGGTTATTGGACAATATTCAAATTTATAACAGGCGTAATATTGGATGCTAGCTATTCCCGTAATGAGTTATACAATCTGATTTGTATGTATGTATGTATGTATGAACCAGCTCCAAACATGGCTAAAATAAGGGGGTCATGATATCAGGTTATATTAATTTATTTTGCATGCATAATCTAATTACCATCAACGTGGGGGCCGGGACTGCACTAATATTACTTAAAAGCATTCTATATTAATCTATGGAGAGCAAACTCTACACGCGTTACCCTCTAGTACCGCGTAAACCCTAGCTAGTTTAGCTAGCTACCAAATTATATTGAAGGCAAGCTTGCCGGCCGGCCGAAAGGTTGTGGCCATGCATGCATATACTTCAACGTAGGACGTAGCAGAAAATTGGCGAGACTAGATTATAAATATTTTTATTATTATTGTAAAGTAATTAAATCAAATGTATTACATAATCGAGACGCATCTTAATTAGTACTCATGTATATCCAACACTTCTCAAAATATATATACGCTTGCAGAGATCAGCATCATCCTAAGCTTGTTTGTCAAAATATATATCACAGTATATATTTTTCCATGATTCTCTAGCTCGGCGCCACACATAGTACTCCCGATCTATTTTCTTAATACGTGTTAATGTTTCCAATTATATATATTCATGATTTTTTCCCACTTTTAGTCCGAATGTATGTATAATTTAACCCTCCCTAATTTGCGACTACAAACTATAAAAAGTCATGAACATATACAGATGGTGAGTTTAAAGAAACTCACCTCCATACTTTCCTTACAGATGATCGAGTACGATATACCGACAGTTTGATGAATTTCTTTGGGCTGGAACGTCACCATCACTACAAAAAATACGGGTTCTTCCCACGGAGGATTTTTGTGGCAAAAAGCCGCCATTTTGTGGGAAAAGCTCTATTCCCACAAAATTTTGTCATGGAAAGCTCGTGGGATAAAACTCGCCGGAAAAAGTATTGTTATATCTCACGAAAGGTTTAAGTCGTGGCCAATAACTACCTTTTCCCACGAGATATCTCGAGGCAAAATCTGAGTGGCTCGCCGCAATTAGCACGTAATCGATTTCCGTGATAAATGTTGATTTCCCACGGGTTGTTTTCGTGGGTAGTATTATTACCCACGAGATTATGTGGTGGGGAAAACCAATCTCCCACCGGCTTGTTTCGTCAGTAAAAGCATGACGAAACTTATCCCCACCGAGGCTTCTATAGGAAATACCATATTTTCCATGATTACATCCTGTAGGGAATATTTTTCATAGAACTGAAATAATTTTTCCCACAAACAAGTTGATCCATCGGTAATAATTAATTACCATGAATTTATCCTGTAGGAAATAATTTGCTACCCTTCCTACCTATTTATCTTTTTACCACAGATACTTTCGTGGGTATGACAACTAACGTCCATGAATAAATGTTGTAGGAAATAATTTGTCTGGTTGAGTTTAGCTACCATTTTTTACCTACAAACAGTAGCTTGTGGGAAAAAGTGTTTTTTTTTTTTTTTAAAACTATTATCGTGCGTAAACAATAGCCTAAATTTGTGAAATTTCTCACAAATTTTTAGCCAATCAATACTTTTTCCATATTCTTATATCAATGCAATCAAGCTTTGCATTTTCACTTAAGATCACCTATATATATATATATATACACGATAAAATCTATTTTGCAAACAATATTCTAGACAACAATAATCTATGCAAACACTCAAATTATGTGATCACCTAAGTATCAAATTCACCCAGTTATGTAACATACTGCAATAAACACTCAGAGGACTATAACACAATTATATATCAATATGTTATAACAAATCCCAATCAGGACCATTGTTCAATTAAGGCCATGGAAATACATGATTAAGTTTGTCATGGGTGGGAATGACAGGATGGTCATCAGTATGCATATATGATACTACAACTTTACTCCAAATTAAACACAACTTCATTGAATTTGTGATGTGCTCCAGCAACTTTTGATCTATCCAGATGGCCACCAAATATCCTCTTCATCCACACATGAGAGGGCTAATAGAGTCCTGAAAATAAAGCACAAAGATGTTAGCCCATGAAAGCAAGGTGTGCCTGAGCAGTAATAGGCTTCCATATTGTTATTGTTGCTTAAAATGTTTGTATCCACATATTTCATGGCATAAATCTACAACTTATACTACTGGTCATTTACAACCAAAGACAAACTCACAATGAGGGGGTCAAGATCATCTAACAAACTTAAAATAAAATAACAAGTATATGGCTGAAAGGTTTTGAAGCAATATTTAATATTGTGTCAACCGAATCTGCATGGTGTTGAAGAAAAATTATCTTAGGGGCCCTGAAAAGTATTGGCTAGCTCAAGCCCTATATAAAATAATGGGGAATATCTTTGTATAGTAGATTCCACTACCAAAAAATATGGCTCAATATCAATATTCTCATTTGTAGCTTTTCAGACCATGTGTTTAAACAAGATAGTATACTATCAAGTCAAAGTTCCTATAAGTCCAACCATCACTCCAGTATTGTTTAAAGCATAAATAAACATGGACCATAATGTGCACCTTAACATATCCTTTAGATTTGATGCAAAACCAATCCTTAGCAAACACTTGGCTGTTTACACTTTATATATAATATGTGGCATCAGAGTTTAATGCTAGCTATGCCAGTTACATAACCAACATCAATCTGTTTTATTAATTTCCCAGTTTAGGTGTTGGTATACATCAACCATTACTCACCTATTTATATTATAAACAAACTATTTTTAAAATCACCTAGATGCATTATAGCCCAACTATATGAACTATGAACCACAACTGGGGAAATTTTAGCTCAAAGTAACATTGGGAATACCGGTAACTTACTCCTATCCAATTATATTTTTCACTTCTGTTGGTGGTTGCCAATTCTCTCCATCTGGTATGACACAATGTAGTTCCATCAAGCTGCTTTTCTCCATGCTGGAACCCTTGCTGAAAACAACTACGTACATGCATCCTGGTGTATCCCTGCAACAAAAAAATCTGTAAGTTTGACCAAGCTGGACTCAGGTTAAAAATTTAAATCAACTTTCACAAATCAGGTGAGGAATTGTATAGGAGAAGATAACTCATATCATCACAAACACCATTACCTGCACTATACCAGCACCAAACTATTGTAAAAGACTTCCATGGTGATACCAAGTTATATATTCCCAATACAAAATATATGCTATATAACCACCTACCACTTTTCCCTCAATATAACACCCCTACACTTCCCACAGGGAACATCAAAATTTATGTAAATTTGACACACTGTCATGTGCACAGGGGGAATACAAAACACAAAAGCCCCACACTCCAAAAAACCTTCCAAGTCTAGAGATGCCTAAGCATCTCCCTGAGTCTCTTATTGAGACTCCCTACTTGACTCCAACTGTGATGTTATCATGTTCAGTTGTTTGTCATGCGCAGAAAATTGTTCTTTCAGAGCAGCCATATCAGCCAAAAGTGACTCTAGTTTAGTCTCATAAATGTCTGTAGAAGTCTTGTTTCTTTCATTTTCCTCCGCCAATCGCACAAATGCCTTATTTTTTTTTGCAGCGAAGGAGAAGGCTCAAGAATCATAGAGTGCCCCATCCCCTGTGCATTTCCAGATTTGAACCTTAAGACCACTTTTAAAACAGACGCAACAGCAACATCAACATCCTCCTCAGACTCCATCTCATTCGACCTCTCTACCATAAGATTCTGAATATCATCAAGCCAAAAACTTAACATTTTTTGTTAGTCATGCATAGTCCACTAAAAATTGGGCTGAAACTAAAAAAGATAAATCTTTTTAAAACAAACTCACATAATTGTGTTCAATTGCTGCATTTATGAATTTCCCCTTCTGCCTGGACCAATGTGTTTCATTATGAAAAGCAATCATATTCGGTGCCTCCTCACTCTTCACAGAAAATGTATGTAAAATGTAACTATCAAACTCCACTTTGATTAAAACACTTATATTATACTGCACACTACATGTCTTACCTTCTCTTCCATAATTCTAACAAAAGATTTTCTCCCACCGGTATGTTTCACTTTTTGTCTTTTCCTACTATTCCTATTAGTAGTATTTATTCAAGACTGCTCCTGAAACATTGGGAAATAAGATAAATAAAGTCATGCACCAACACTTTTGGGCATAGAACACTTATACAACAAATAATGCTTGGATATGGGATGCTATAATAGTAAAAAAATCTGGTGAAGAAAATCTGAATAGCAGCTTTGAAGCATAGTCTAACACACCAACCAAATCGTAACTTCCAAAGATTAAAGCAAAGAGAAGTGGTAATTAGTATTATGATATCATAATACACAACTGTGTCTCTTACTTCAGGGAGGTTGATGACAACCCCTTTTGTCATCTCTTTAGACTCAAGTCAAATGGTCATGTAAACTGACATAGTAATAATTTTGGGTATACTTGAATAATCCAAGTCAAACTAGAAAACACTCCAAGTACCTTGTGGGGCCTTATGCCTTGTTGCTTATTAGCTTCTTCAAACATTTGGGAACAAATATACCATGTAAACATAACCATGTCTTGGTTCTTATGTACTATGAGGCAATATTAAATCAACTTACATAGTTAAACAATATGGAGTTGATATTTTTTATTAACTCAATATGCTCCTGTACATGGTTGTTCCACGCCATTAATAGAACATCATAGTTATCATCAAAGATAGATCAATTAAATAAAAGCCCTCACCATGGCATGACCATGATAATTCCAAAATCAATACTAGTCACAAGTACCTTGAATGGCCCGCTGGCCCACCTTTAACATAACCATTCCAAAACAGGTTTATCTACCATGGACATCCCACCGGATAGTGCCTCCTCATGTGATGCATATTTGAGGTAGTGCTTGTGCAACTCGTAGTGGTATGCATTGTATTTATCAGCGAGAGCCGTTACCACAGCTTCACGGTGGTTTTCTTTCGTCCAGTCCAACACAAAATCTGCCTGCAAAACCAAAATCTAAATCACATATGGTTTGTCACAATAAAAAAAAAAAAAAAAAAAAAAAAAATCTGTAGTGAATAAAGTTCAAAATATGGGTATATTTTATAAACCCCTACTTTAACACAATTGATGAGCTTGTGCTTCTCCTTGTCGTCTACAGCGCTCCAACTTGCATGCCGCATTTTTGCATGTACTTTCACTACCCAGCTCACTCGACTACTGAAGACAGCGGCATTATCGCACGATGGACCCCTGTGCCCATCCTTTATAATTAAAGGAATCTTACCCAACTTACGTAACTTTTCAAATGATGTCCCCTTCGCAGGCCCTCGGCCTCGTTTTTTTTACAGGTGTAACTATAATAAGAAGTTAGTAATTGAGTTATGGATATGCACAAGAAGAACATTATCCCCTAACCAATAAATTGACAAGCTAAAAACAATATAACATCATGTATTTAACTACCACACCTGTGATAATATCCCCCTGATTTCCGTCATTTTGTACATCGTTCGACTCTTGTTGGCCCACTTCAGGTACTGCTTGAGGTGACTCATTAGCTTGGGGATCCTTGACCTCATCTATTAGGCTCCTTGTCAGAGGCAGTGCAGCTGGAGCTTCGTCAATAGGGCTTGATACTATCAGTGGACGTCGGGGTCGAAGTAGCCCCTCCGTCCTCAAGTTACAGATGTCACCATTGCTGTAATATCATAAACTTATCAAGTTAATAATCAAACAAAACAACCCTACTACAAATAAACCATAGTATGCCTTACACAACAACTTATTGATCAAGTGGCTGGAAGGTCACACGATGCAACTTATTGATCTATGTAATGAAACGACAAGAGGAATATGATATGATACTTCCTCAGGTTAGAGTTTTAAGATCAATATGATTCAACACTTTATATGCAATATACAAATATTAAGATAACCAAGGAATACAGGCACATATATTTGAATAAATCTGAATCCAAACAAAAGTATTACAAAATCTGGTCTGATCAAAGTTAATGATATAATAAAATAAAACCCTTGCATTGGGAGTAAAGTCAGCTGGTGAATACTGTTATGAAAGTGAAATAGTTGAGATATTTATTCCAAACGAGGTACAAATTCTGGTTTCGACGTTGAACATCACATGAGCCTTCTTCAAGCTGAAGCAAACAAACAAGCTGAAAATATATGGGCTAAGATATGTCGATGACTGTCAAACCCACAACAACAGTCCCTAAGATTTTGTTACCCAGAGGTAAACATTAACATGTTTTCACACGATGGCACATTCTTTCACTCTAAGCATGCTGGACAACATGAACAAGAATATATTCCATAGGCACATGTAAAAAAATATGCCGGTGAATGCAGTTTTGGTGTCAGTTCTATAAAGCTTGTGGAAACACTAATATCCAGGCCACATGATTGTAATGTTACACTATAATGGGGAAGCACTAGATATGACAAGGATTGTAGCTGTGGGTGGTAAAGTCTAAAGTCAACATCGATGCAGTGGCACATCCAGATTCGTTGAGTCCGTCAAAGCAACTAACACAAGCTTTCTGCAAATATAATTAATTTGCACCAAGTCAGAGAGCTATATAATCCATGATTAAACATTAATTAATGGAATGCACATAGGAATATACATTTCTATTAAAAAATTAGTTTGTCTATCTGTCAAATCCACATTTCCAGTTTGCATGTATGGTCATTGCAAAATGGAAGCTATGTTTTTTAACTAAAAAGCTTTGTGGATGAGATAAACATTATATATCATTAGAGAACTCATAATGAACATATACGAGTAGATATACCATCATCATCATCTGCATAATCATCAAAATGATGTGTTGCTTCACTATCATCGTCCTCCCCATCATCTACGTTCTCCATCCTCAAATCTTCGTTATACTCTAGGTCATCATCAATGAAGACCTCATCGTCACTTTCTCTGGACGGCACCTCTCGTGCAATGGTTGACGGATCAACAGGCAAGTGCTCTTCATCAACTCAGGTCAGTGGATTGACCATGGCTGGGTTAGTTTCATTAGCTAAACCATAGTTGCTAAGATAAGTGTCATCATCGTCTTCTGTAGCAACATCAAAGAATTCATCATCATCATCCTCATGTTCCTCTGAGGTCTTATGGCGAATGTTGTAAACATTCCTATTTGTTATCTTGTGTACGGCTTGCCAACTTCCCCCCAAACTCGGGTCCTTTAGGTAAAACACTTGCAACGCTTGGCATGCTAAGGCGAAAGGCTCATCTTTGTACCATTGCCTAGAAGTATTCACACTCGTGAAGTGATTCCCAACATGTATCCCCCTTTTCGTGTCGCCAACGTCCCACCAATGACATTTAAACAAGTATACCTTATGTCAACCCATGTAGCGTAATTCTATATATCTTCTAACACACCATAGAAGTCAACAGCCAAACCTTGATAGTCACCATGAACAACAAGCCCGCTATTTTGGGTGCGGCGACGCCTTACAAGCTCTTTCGTGTGAAACCGAATTCCATTCATTATACAGCCAAAACATGATGCGACTACTGGATCTGGACCACATGCTAATGCATATAAGTCATCGGTCACCTCAGGGGGAGTCATTGCATGCAACTAGGCAATCTAACATGGATATTTCACAAAAGATAACACAATTACTAATTATAATAAAAAATAGAGGGATATGTACGTATAGGAAGGGCAATATACAAACTTACGCGTGATCTGAACCAGGCTGGAAATTGACTTTGGTGCCTATGCTCGATGTTACTCGGGTCCTCTTCTTTGATCTTGTTATAGTGTTCACTACAGGAATACGTGTTAATAGGTGATCCACTTACAATATAACAAAATGAATTGCTAACAAAATACTTGACGGTGCACTTACTCCATATAGTGCTCAATCTCTATGCAATTGTTAAGCACGTACTACTCGGCTTTGGCCAACAGTGTGTTGGGCATTTTTTCTAAGATTGCTCCCCCCCAAACGAGCGAACCTTTTGGGAGAAAACATATACACTTGGCTGTGGGGAGACATGTTGAACATTATTGTTGCGTTCCTCTCGGTTGTGCCTAGTCTCGATATCATTAAGGTACATAGAGTAAAATGTTAGGCACTCGACATGAACAAATGTCTCAACAATTGAGCCTTCTGGTCCTTACTTTATTGCGGACGTATCTCTTGAACTTACCCATATACCTCTCGAAAGGGTACATCCACCTGTACATCACAGGGCCGGCTAGTAATGGCTTTTCTAGCAGGTGAATAGCAAGGTGCACCATGATATCGAAGAATGCAGGTGGGAATATCATTTCCAGTTTACAAAGAATTATAGAGATATTAGCTTGAAGTCATTCCAATGTCATTTTCTGTAGTGTTCGTGAACATAATTCTTTGAAAAACGAGCTTAACTCGAACAAAGCTTGACGCACATCAGGTCGTAAGTACCCACCAATCACAACCGGCAACAATGTTTGCATAAAGATATGATAATCATAGCTCTTCATTCCCATGATTTTCCCTTCCTTAACGTTGACATACCGGGCAATATTTGAGGCAAAACCATAAGGGAATTTGACTTCTGACAACCACAAACAAAAAATCCTTCGCTCAGTTACATTTAACATGTAAGTCGCAAGACTCATAGACGTATGATTACCATCATGCTGTAGATGCAAATATTTCCTTAGGCCAAGATTTTCCAAATCTCTTCGCGCATTGGCGGTGTCCTTACTTTTGCCTTCAATATTCATCAAGGTTCCCAGCACGTTATCACAGATGTTTTTCTCAATATGCATGACGTCCAAGTTATGTCTTAATCCCAAATCTAACTAGTAAGGAAGCTCAAAGAATATACTTTTTTTCGTCCAGTTAAGTTCAGTGGGCATACGTTTCCTCTTCTTTGTAGATTTACCCAGCTGCACATTTGAGACCTCATGTAATTGATCCAGTAATGCCTGTCCTGTGATGATTTCTGGTTGGAGACGATGGTCTTCCTTACCATTAAAAGCATTTTGTTTCCGTCTCCAACTGTGATCTAAAGCCAACCACCAATGATGACCTATATAGCAATGTTTACGGCTATAAACCAGCCGCAACGAATCTGTTTCAGCCTTACATGTACGGCATGCCATCTTACCCTTTGTGCTCCAACCTGAAAGATTGACGTATGTGGGGAAGTCATTGATAGTCCAAAGTAACGCTGCATGCAATGAAAACATTTGTCTTTTGTGTGCATCATATGTACGAATTCCCTCGTGCCATAATTCCTTCAACTCATCGATCAGTGGACGCATGAACACGTCAATATCATTTCCCGGTTCCTTAGGTCCAGGGATTAACAACGACATCATCAAATATGGATCTTTTATGCATAACCAAGGGGGCAAGTTGTAAGGGACAAGTAGCACTGGCCAAATGCTGTAGGGTTTACTCATGTTATTGAATGGATTGAACCCATCACTCGCTAGACCAAGTCTAACATTACGTGGATCTGCGGCAAACCAACCATGTTTGTTGTCAAAGTCTTTCCATACCCTAGAATCTGTCGAATGTCTCATGCAGCTTGGATCGTCAACACAATCTTCTACATGCCATCTCATGGCTTGGGTAGTCTTTTTTTACATAAACAACCTTTGCAACCGTGGCTTCAAAGGGAAATATCGGAGGACTTTTTGGGGGATCCTTTGTGGGTATGTTGTACTTGATGCCCACCTCGATGC
Source organism: Juglans cinerea (assembly GCA_961763995.1). Lineage (NCBI taxonomy): Eukaryota > Viridiplantae > Streptophyta > Magnoliopsida > Fagales > Juglandaceae > Juglans > Juglans cinerea. The sequence goes on along the minus strand of CAUIVZ010000015.1, from coordinate 17,238,724 downwards.
ATTACATTTAGGGCACTCATCTTTCTCAGAATTTTCCTTCCAAAACGAGGCACAATCATTTGGGCATACATATATTTTCGTGTAAGTAAAGCCCAACCCACGCTGTAAGCAGCAAGCCTCATTATATGAGGCTAGGAACAATGCATCAGGAAATGCAGCTTGCAAAAGCTTTATAACCATGTCAAGCGACTTCACAGTCCAACCCCCAACTGTCTTTATGTGTAGCAACTTGACTATGAATGACAACTTTGAGAACTTATCACATGTTGGATAAAGTGGACGTTTTGCGTCGTCAAGCAACTCTTCAAAGTTAAGGTTGATTGGAGCATTAGAGGTGTGACCTTGGTGACCGGCGTCTGCATTAGCAGATGGTGTACCAGAATTTTCCATAAAGGACCCCACACGGATGTCATCTAGCATATCGTCGACATTATCAATGTAGTCATTGTAGTTATTGGCACCATCACATTCTTCGTCTGAAAATGTCGCGTCTAGCAAAGTTTCCTCACCATGGAAAATCCATTCCATATAAGTTATATCTATTCCTACAATGAACTAATGATCCTTAACCACAGTAGGAGGATGGAAACTTCTATTTCGGCATCTCCTACATGGACACCTAATGAAGTCTCTACCAAGTGCATGCGCCTTTGCCATATCTATGAATTGTTTAACGCTTCAGCGTATTTGTTGTCTTGCAATCTATCTTCAATATGCATCCAAGCCTTATCGGCCATCTGGTAATTGTTCAAGTTAGTAAGGGTTAAATTAATGGGTTTTCACAAAATTAAGTGAAAAGTTGTTTCATAATAGAGAAGGCAAATAACTATCTCTTGATAATATGCCCAACTCAGAAGTTGTAGCTTCTAGCGAAGTTAGTCGATGGTTCATGAATTATGATGCAAACATGGAGTATTTGAGATGGTCTTGCACATTTGTCTTTTGCAAGTGTTTTCCTTAAGTGATAACTATTATGGGTACAATTTTATAGAATTTTGTGTACCAAAACAACAACATACGACACAGGGAAATAAGGTTAAACTACAAATTTTATACACAATGACGAGGACATGGTGGATGACAAATCTGAAGGGAAACAACAAATTCAGCAGCTGTCTTGTTTAGAGATGAAATGGGGCAGCTCCATCCGTCCTATGGTATTGATTTGGAATACTAAAGTTTTAAGATGGAAAATCCAATTGAGAAAGGGCTGTAGTAGAACAAGAAATATAATGATATTGATGGAAAATTGACATAGTAATTTGGTTGAGATAGCTAAATCGTTGGGTAATAGCTCCAGATTTCAAAACTGGTGGGAGTATGAAGTATTTACTATCTAACCCACAGGGAAAAAAGTATGATTTTCAATAGAGGGAAAGAACAATCTACACAAGCATAAGAAACTGGACAACCATCTGTCATTATAATACGTTTGGAGCATAATTTTCACATAAAAATGATTTATTAAGTATTTCGTAGCTACAAAGTACGTACTACACCACTATATATATATATATATATATATATATATATATCTCACAATAATCTCATCTTGGCTGATAAGTCAACATTTAATTAGATTTTCACTTAAAAACAAACAAGGATTAATTAATCATTTGAAAGTTATTTGAATGACTTCGATTTCCTTTTTTGAAAAAAAACAATCTCAGGCATATTTCCCATCTTGGTTGAAATTTCTTATTATTGATTGATTGAACTTGAAATCCCTTTACGGTTGCAATCCACTTACTCTATAGAGGACAATAAATTTCAAAAAATAAATTTGGGTCTACAAGTCAAGGTTCTTCTTTGATCCTTAATTATCAATGAGAGAAGATGCTAGTCAAAGCACTGATTAGGGGTATTCAATATGTGTAAAAAGCTTTTGCTTTCTCTTGATAAAGTGTGGTGCTTATTGCATTTTATGTATCAATTGAGTAATGATCCCTTGCTTTGTATACTTGATTTCTCAAATATGAAGTGGCTTATTGTGGGGAAATTCGGATTATGAGAATCTAGTGGGGAAATTCTGTTGGGCCGAAAGAAAAGTTTAGTATGAGATTTTTTGTTTTGAGCTAATTGTTCCATTTTTTACCAACGAACTTGTTTTGGAAGAAATTTGTGATTTTTATTTGGTATTATGAAAGTTTGAATATGTCATAAACTGGCAAGGAAACCAATGAAGGAAGGAAATATGAAAGTTTGAATCTTATTTTTCATGTTGTTTCCTTTATCAACTTATGGAACAACCAGCTGATCTTTGCCAACCAGATTTAGTAAGTACGGTTGGAATTTTGGATGGAGGTGCCTAATTCAACTTATGTATAATTTTCTTTTTCTTTCCTGTCCTTATTTTTTCTGTCCCAACAATCAAAGTGAGTGTTTTCCTTTTTGTAAAAATTTCAAATTTGCCTCTAAAAGTAATAATTGAGAAGACCTTTAAACCAGAAGTTACTTGCAAAATAAGCTTTTGTTTATTACAATCAAGGTTTGATGCTGAAATCTTGTGGGATGCTGAAGATTTTACTGACAACCACTCTGTTGCAGTAAGTGCAAATCATAGAGGAAGAGTCACGCATGCCTTGAGAGATGATGCTCTTGCCCAAGCGTTAATGGATAGCAATTCCCCTACTTTGGGGCTTGAGAATCTTGATGAGTGGACAATTGATTTAAGGAAGCTCAATATGGGATCAGCTTTTGCTCAAGGGTCTTTTGGGGAACTGTACAGAGGTACTATAATGGTGAGGATGTTGCTATCAAGATCTTGGAGAGGCCAAAGAATGATCCAGAAAAGGCACAACTGATGGAGCAATAATTTCAGTAGGAAGTTATGATGCTGGCCACATTGAAGCATGTAAATCTAGTTCGGTTTATTGGTGGTTGTCGAAAACCAATGGTTGGTCTTGGGATGCTTTTGTTCTACAAGCATTTGATTCCAGTTTATGGGTTCGAATAGTTGTTGTTCTGGGAGCTGTTGGGTTTTGTCTAGGATTTCTTGTACATGTAGTTCGTAATTAGTTTCGGGATAAGGAATAATTCTCTAATTAAAATGAAATTATTAATTAATATATGAAGTGTATTTATAAAATATAAAAACAATTTGTCAAATATTATTAAAATAATATAATATTATAATATTATTTTGACTTTAAGGTGGCTAGTCTAATATGGATTCACCTAGCTAAAAATTGATGCTATAGCCAAAAGTTGAGATTTTAGCTAAATTTTGGACTTGGCAATGGCTAGCAATGCTCTAATAAGCTTCTCAAAGTCATCTATCTCAAATGGCAGGTTTCATTGTAGTATTATAATGCTACTGAGGTAGTGTTTGTGCAGTTCGTAGTGCTAAACTGATATAACATAGATGTTTTGAACTAGACCATGAAAAATAAAATAAAAAAATCACCCAGACTTTGGGATGAAATCTATACAATTCTAACTACAGATTAGACTGTCATGGGTGTTAGCCATGGTTAGATTAAAAATCACCCAATCTTTCTCATTGCAAGTACCAGTTGAGCACTATGTCTTTCGGTATTATGGCTTTTGCAAAATTGTTATGGGTGTTAGCCATGGTTAGATATTTATATTTAAATAAAGGTCTTCTTTAAATTGAGTTTTTTTTTTCTTAATGAATTTCCTCTAAACCAGTCTATCAAATTGTCATGTATATAGATTCACAAAGTACACAGATTACACAACAAAATCAACACAAATTTTACAGATTCACATTACACAGATTCACAAATTACATAGATTACATATTACACAACAGAATCAACACAAATTTCACATATTCACATTACACAGATTGACAAATTACACAATCATATCATCACAAATTACACAGAGAGAGAGGCTCACCGTGTCGACCTAGTGCGTCTACTAGATTGCAGTAGGCGGAGGTGGCCACAATGGGGGCGGACTGGTGCCAGGTGCCTGGGTGAGGTCGCGATGGGGGCCGGACTGGTGCTAGGTAACTGGGTGAGGTCTTGTAGCAGGGGGAGAGGCTTGTAGTCAAAGGGTGAGAGCGGTGAGGTCGTGGCTCGCAATCACTGGGAGAGAGAGAGAGAGAGAGAGAGAGACGAGAGTGACGTGGGGTGGGAGGGATGGGGGATGAAAGTCGATAACTTCGTCGCAATAAGATAGTTACCCACGAACGGACGCACTTTCTGGCCAAACTTATTGTGGCGATAAAATTTCGCCGCAATAAATCTTTTTTGGCCGTAAAAACATCTTTTCCCCACAAAGTTTTACTTGCCGACAATATTTCGTGGGGAAAGGATTGTTTTATTCTCCACGCACGGCTTTCATGTGATGCGGTAATTATTTGCCACGACCGTGTGTCTTGGAAAAAAAATTCATGGCAAAAGGCCATAATCAACGGGTCAACCTGGTGATCCTGGGTAAATAAAGTTGCTAGCTAGCCCTTCGATCAGTTACTAAAGTATTATATATATGTATGCTAAAATTATGTTGCGCATGCATGCACATTTCAACTGCTACATTTTTGCGATGCTTTTTGCTATGTTGACGTATTGAAATCCCTTTCCCGAAGGAGTGTGTTTGGAGAAGTCAGAAGTGGGCTATGAAAATACTACCTCATCTAGATACGTACGTACGTATTGATCAAGAATGAAAGACTAGAAGCTTCTTGTATTGAATAATCCCGAAACTATCCAAATGTCCAAAAATCTAAAAATAAAACTAATACAAGTATTTATACTAAGCTAAATATATCAGCCTAAAAAACAATACAGATGAAGTACAAATGAAATATAAAGTATAAAATAAAAAATACAAGTACACGTGTAAAAACTATTTTACATGTACATCTTAATACGCCCTTCAAGATGGAGAGTAAATGGAATGAACTCCCATCTTGGTGATTAAAAACTGAAATTGTTGAGAGCTAATTAGGGGCTTGTTAAAAACATCTGCAAGTTGATGCTTGGAAGAAAGATGAAATGTTTTGATGACTCTAGCTTGTATTTTGTCTCGTATGAAATGACAGTTTAACTCTATGTGCTTAGTCCATTCATGAAAGACTGGATTGACAGTAATGTGTAAAGCAGCTTGACTGTCACAAAAAATTTGAGCACTATAAGAATGAGAAACATGAAAATCAGATAGAAGAGTTAGAAGCTAAACTATTTCACAAGTAGTGGATGTCATGGCTCTATATTCAGCTTCAGGTGAAGAGCGAGAAACAGTCTGTTGTTTCTTAGTTTTCCAAGAAATCAATGAATCACCAAGAAAAACACAGTCTGAATCTACAAAAGCCTTGATTGTTAGTGAATTCTGAGCTGAAAAAAATAGACCAAGACCAGAAGCACTTTTAACATATTATAAAATCCTGTGAGCTACAATCAGATGAGGTAGTCTAGGTCGATCCATAAATTGACTAGGTCTCTGAACTAAGTAAGACAGATCTGGTCTTGTAATGGGAAGGTAGAGAAGCCTACCAATTAACCTCTAAAACACTGTAAGGTCTGGCAACAAGTCACCATTATCTTTAGTAAGCTTCAAATTTTGCTCCATAAGGAAAGATATTGGTTTACATGCTAAAAAACCAGAATTTTGTAAAATTTCATGAGTTTATTTTCGTTGACACAGTAAAATGCCACTGGGTGATCTGGCCACCTCTAAACCAAGAAAATACTTGAGGGAACCAAGATCCTTAAGCTTGAATTTAGCATTAAGTAAGGATTTCAAAGAATTTACAACTTCCAAATCACTACTAGCTATCAAAATATCATCAACATAGACTAATAGAGCAATAAAAGAATGGCCAGTAGACTTATTAAACAATGAATAATCAGATCTGGACTGCAAAAATCCCAAATCAAGAAGAGTAGTAGAAAATTTAAAGAACCACTGCCGAGAGGCTTGTTTGAGGTCATAAAGGGACTTATTTAACTTGCACACTTGTGACCCCCCCTTTAATAGGAAAACCAAGAGGTAACTTCATGTATACTTCCTCCAAAAGATCACCATGCAAAAAAGCATTGTTGAAATCAAGTTGAATAAGATGTCAATTTTTAATAGCAGCAATTGCTAACAAAGTTCTGACAGTAGTCATTTTGGCAACAGGGAAAAAGGTTTGAAATAGTCTAAACCTTCTGTTTGAGTATACCCTTTTGCCACAAGTCTTACTTTGTACCTCTCCACAGAACAATCAGAACGATACTTGATCTTATAAACCCATTTATAGCCTATGGGTTGTTTACCAGAAGGTAGATTGACAACAGTCTAGGTATTATTAAGTTCTAAAGATGCAATCTCAGCAACCATAGCATCTCTCCAATGAGAGTGTTTGACTGCTTGATAATAGAACTCAAATTCAATATCAGCAAAAATAGCAAAAGCAAATGATTTATGACTAGAAGACAATTGATCATAAGAAACAAAATTGGAGATATCATATTTGACTGAAGAAGGGAGAGAATGAGAGATAGAACCTGTTGGAGAAACTGATTCAGAGTGTGTAGTAGAGGAATTACAATAGTAATGCTGCAAATTACCAGGTGCTCCTCGGATTCTAGTGGATCTTCTTGGTGGCAAAGGTGAAGGATTATTTGTTACAAGAGTTTGGGATGGTAAATTAGTATTATGTGAGTCAGAAACAGGGGAAGAATCACTAGGTACTATTGAAGACACATTAAACATATCAAATGTGGAAGATTGAGAGGGAATTGGAAGAGGAATTGATGAAGAATAAAAAGACAAATCAGAATAAGAAGAATGAAAAGGGGAAAACATGTTCATGAAAGATAACATGTCTTGAAACAAAAAATCAATTTGTCTTGAGATCATACAACTTGTAACCCTTGGTACCAAAAGGGTAACCAAGAAAAACACAAACCCTAACTCTAGGATCAAACTTGGTTCTGGACCTTTTGTAAGGTAGAGGCAAAGCATAAGTAACTAAAACTTCTCAAATGTTCATATGAATGGGAAACATTACAGAGAGTTTCAATAGGAGATTTATTTTTGGTGATAGAAAGTAATCTGTTAATTAGATAGTTAGTTGTTAAAACAACATCACCCCAAAATTTGAGAGGCAAATGGGATTGGAACAATAATGCCCGAGCTACATTTAGAATATGTTGTTGTTTCCTCTCCACAACAGAGTTTTGTTGTCGAGTTTCAACACAACTATGTTGGTGAATGACTCCTTTGGAGATAAGATATGAAGATAAAAAGAATTTAGTTCCATGATCAGTAAGAATTTTTTTTCTTATCTTTATACTAAACTAAGTTTTGACGGAAGCCCTCCTCCAACTCGAATTTTTTATTTTATACTTTACATTTCATTTGTATTTTACTTTACATTTTGACAGAGAATTACTATCATGGAAGCCCTCCTCCAGCTCGATCAAAGAGATGAGTGTTGCAAGAGTTACACTGCAAACGTATAACCGTGATAGTTTAGATAATACATTGCAGATCATCTGCAAACAAACATCTATGTGAGCTCCTGCTATAAATGTCTTCAGAATCAAGTGACGGCTTGCCAAGTTTCTGCTTTTAAGCACAAGATGCCTATATTAATAAACATCAAGCAGATTATGAAATACAGAACTGAAACTTTATATCATGTATTCATGCCTTTTTTTTCTTCCAGCAAAAAAATTGTCATAATTCATGTTATACATTACATGATAAGAATTTAATTTCAAATTGATCCATTCAAAACATTAAGGGATGAGAGTAATTGTTTTTTCTTTTTCCTTTCTTGATAATTGATTATAAATAATAATAAACAACAACATCCACCTCAATTTGAAGTACATCCAGGAACTTTCTTCATATATATTTTTTATAATAGCACTGCACATAAACCCCTGGGTTTTCAGTATCCAAGCCAAAGAGATGCTCTGCAACATAGTCACCCAGTTCAACACGCCATGAACAGAACAATCTTCAAGAAGAGAACCTCAGATGGTCCCATTTCCATATTCTTATGGCCTCTACTTCATCAAACATCCCAGCTTGGCCACGAAGATCTAAAGTGTTCCTGTAATTTGGTGAAATATTAAAATGATGGATCATTAAACTAAGATATTAGCGTAGAAGTTCTAGCAACCCGGCTTGGGTACAAACAAATAATAAACTCACAAATGTGATATCAACTAGTTAGGGCCTTAGAAACCCATACAAAGGGCAAGATATCTAGATCAGATCCTTACTTGTCCATTTAATCCCACTTGATGACCCACACGAAGATATGCTTGAAGACCCACATGAAGATCTGCTTGAAGACCCAAAGAATCACACACTTCGCACACTCTGAATGGAGCAAATACACTTCACATCATACACGAAGAAATGTAGTTGACTGAGAAGAGAAGTATTGATCTTACCCACGAAGATGACGACCCACACGAAGACCCATGGTGACGAAGACCAGACGAAGGACCAAACGAAGACTTTCTCCTTCAACTTACTCCCACACGAAGACCAACGAAGAAACAAAACAGATGGCACCACTCCCACACGAAGATGAAGACGAGGCAAAAACGAGATCTGCAGTTCTTCAAATGCAGACGAAGACGCTTGGCTTTGGGTATTTTGATCTGTTTTTCTCGACTGTTTTTTTTCCTTTTTTTTTTATCGACTGACGTGGTCCACGCCACATCATCCGATTGCGCAGCGACTCCACCTAGCCACTTGTACGTAGAAGAACTGTTTATAAATATACATTACATAGGAATGAAGTGGGTAATGCCGAATAAGCAATAGTCTTACACATCGACAATCAGCCCCCGAATGCAAAGTGAGAAGGATTGCCGACTCTAGTGAAAATATTACCTGATCTTGTTATTATCACTCACGCTCTGGCTTTTTTCATTTTTTCTTGTTATCACTCAAGCTCGTGCGAGAACCATTCGTATAATTAGGCATTTGGGCCAGGCAAAAAAACCCTAGTTTCAGGCACTGAATCGGTTCGTACGTTGTATATTATTATATGATTCTTTTTTCATTTGGGACTCACTCATACTAATCTCTGCAATTTCTAATTTGCATTATTAATCTAAGTAATATACTCATGCATGCATGCCAAGGAAAATATATACAATTAATAAGCCATCATGTATTAATTAATCAGCATGCATACATATACAGGCATTAAATATTTTATTAATTCAGGAAAAAGTACCGTATCGACTAGTCTTGCGCTAATCTTTTAAATTTGTATGTCTTATTAAATAATCACGTAGTGATAAGATGATAACACAGCTTATTATAACTATATGTAGAGGATCTCAAGATCACGTGAGTACAATATTCTTTTGATCCCTTTAATTTGGACAATAGCAGGGGCAGCTGGGCAGAGGGCAAAACATGCATGCATGCCTTGTTTGATGTTATTTTTCTATATATTATATGTTCCCATGTTATATATAATTCTGAATATATATTTAATTCAGAACACTGGGATTGAAGGATGCAAATTCAAGCAGCTCTTTGTCATGTTCAAATAATGCCATGTCTTCTTCACTGAGAGTAATCCAAGCTTCTATTCCACTCCCATCTCTCGTATCCATCAAAACTATGGGATTATTTAACACCATAGTAGCGACAGTCACCCACGTTGGCTTCCCCCACCCAAAGTCAGCGTCATATAGTGGATATCTGCACCAGCTGGAAAAGAAAATGTGGTGTATTTCCTTTGAGGCCAGAAGATTACCAAGCTGTTTGAATTTCTCACTAATAATAGAGAAAGCCTCGTCCCCATGTAATTTTGTTGCATAATCTTCACAAATAGCTTCTTTCCTTTTCCTTAACTCAATAACCAAGTTGTGCAACTGTATCTCACTGTCCGTTGTTTGTGCCCCGAAAGTGCACACGAGATTCCCAAAAGCATTTTTGGGAAATGGTGGGACTAGCTTTTCGCGGATATTCATCATTTGGGTCAGCGTAGATGGCATTAGAGATCGGTGTTTTGACCTTGAGGCGATTATCGCACATTTCCAAATGAGAGATGACACTGCTTCTATGCGCGTGGGCTGCGGAACTTTAGTGCTGGCGGCTTTTGCCTTTAGAGCAGCAATGTTTGATGCATGGAACACATACCTTCTTGTAACAGTCGCCCTGTTCACCAATCTCCTGGATGGCAATCTGATGTTGAACTCTATTCTCGGTGGTATGCGAGATGCTGCACTGAATTCAGGTAGAAGCACTGCCATATCAGACCCACGTGCAGCAAGTGCCGTGCCAGCCCAGCTGTGTATAAACATGCAAGTCGTGGCTGCATCGGCTAACATGTGGGAAACGCACACCCCAATGGCCAATCCTCCACAATCAAAGAAACTAACTTGAACTAGAACCAAACGTTCTGTGCTTGGTTGCGGAGATACAATCTCTTTCGGAAGAAAGTGGTACAACATTTTCTGTTCAGGTCGTTCAAGAATGTCTGATTGACGGCAGTTGACTCGAGCTTCCAAATAATCAACTCCAGCATCGTTGCACTCGATTGAGACATTATCTTTGACTCTCCCAGCAAGTGGGTAGAAACGACTCAGAGTTTCAGACAATGATGTCTTTAGCCTATGGGATATATCCGCAGCCTTGAAATGGGGAAGATCAGAAGGGTTGACAGCACTGTTGTTGGAGTAGAACAGCACCAATGGTATAAAAACTTTGGGTTGGAGCTGATCTAGGAGGCAGAGGTCGAAGCATCTAAGGTGATGGGGAGTTGGAGAAGAAGGTTTTATTACCTCTCTATTGATGATTTCAACTTTGATCTCCATGGCTATTTTGTTCGCTCACTACTGTTGTGTTCTTTCAATGGTATTCAAGTAATAAACACACACCCACACACACATATATAATAAGCCGTATTGTGCGGGTTGTTAGCTAGAATTAATAAAAGTAGAGTTAGATGTGTTTAAACTTTAAAGTATAAACACTTTTCAGATTTCATCTCTCTACCGTATTTTTCCTTTTCTTATTTCTGTCATTTTTACAAGTAGTAGTGATCAGTGGCGGCGGACCTTCGTCATGGCCCCAAAATTTTTTTAAAACTTAAAGTATCCCCCCAAATCTTATTCATCATTTTATAAATATAGAAAATGGCCCCCAAAAAATTTATAATCTCCATATGCTCTCCAATTTTTTCTAAAATTTCAATATACTTAGAAATACCTCTTTCCAAAAATTTTTTCCTATAGTCCCAAAATTTTGTAGAATTTATATATATGTATTATCTATTTTTAATGATGTGTCCTCACCAAAATTAAGTTAATACTAAGTTTAAGATAAATAATAAACTTATTAATATGGACCTCAAAGTTTTTTATTATACAGATGTAACTTCCTTCATGGATGAAATGAAATGAAGTCTATTTCTTATTAAAAAAAAAAAACTTAGAATCTCAAGTGAAAATACAAGAAAAATCATTAAAGTTGATGATCTATATATATGAAAAATAGTTGAAAGGTTTTATCCTCTAACTTCATTGAGCAAGAAGAAATTTATTTAAGATCTCAATTATAGCATTATATGCTTAATATGACATGAAACTATCTAGTTTTTACATGAAACTTGATAAACTAGCTTATATATTATAATGAAAGATGAAGTTCTAAAATATCACTTAATAGTTTTTACAAATAAAGCAAATTCTAAATATTTCATTATACAAATAATAATGGATGAATATTATTCCATAAAACATTATCGTCAGAAATCTTAAACATATATTAAGTTATTTTTTTAGAATTTTATTTATATGTGTATATAGCAAATTATCATATCTAATTTTATATATAGTTATATATTATTAATTTTTAATCTCTTTTTATTTGACATAAATGTGTTACACGGTAGAAAAGAGTTGGCCCCCTTTCAGAAAAATTGCTGGTTCCGCCATTGAAAGTAGTGATATGGTCTGATCTTCTCCAAACAACCTCAATTCTCTATCTTGAGAGTAGGAAGAGATTGTGGTTTATAGTATTACTTTTTTTTTTTATAACTAAAATGGTAGGATCCTTAGGACAGTACTCTAAAATTGATAAAAACACAGCGATAATAAATATACAAGTACATAATGGGTTTTTGTGGATCATTTCACTTTTTAATTTATGGCTTGTTTGAATATTTATTGCTTGTGTTGATTGTCAGTGGTTGGATATATATATATATATATATATATATATATATCATATGTGTGTGCATGGGCGCGCGTATCTTTTGTAAGGCAAGAACATATAGGCTATAAATAAAACAGTAATGTTACATGTAATTGTATAGTGTGTAAGTACCGTGCAGTCATTTTGAAAAAGAGTGGGTCTACTATTAGTTAAAAAATTAATTTTTTTTATGTGGGTTCCTTATTTATTCACTTTTTTCAAAGTGATTGCACGACGCTTGTGCACTCACGATTACAACTATCATTTATCTAAATAAAAGTTGTTTAGATATATATAAATAAAAGTTGTTTATATATAGTTGGGGTTAATGCCCTAATAATCCATTTGAACGTAATTTTGAAACAATATTTTTTTTTATTTAAATATTTATTTTTCTGAAAATTACATGAACAATATTGGGTATTACATTTATTTAGTCCATAAGTTATGTTAATGTATGTGATTTATGTATATTAATGAGATTAATATTATATAAAAGCTATAAATTAATCACAAGTCCTTACAACTTACTAAGATATATGGTTGTGAACTCAAATGTGATATCTAGATTTACTTTGATTATATATATATATATATATATATATATATATATTCAGGGGTGAGATCTTATTGGGTCAATATCCTAATTATGCATTGGATAATCAAATATTTTTGCATTATGGGAACACTGATCTTTAACACTGAATCCATAATCTCTCTTGAGATACAAAATATCCCCTTGAGATAAATTTAATGGAAGTTGGTTATACTGAATCTCAAGAATGTGATTCAATTATTAAATAATTGGGTACTCAAAGATATTAAGATGTAGAGAAAAAAAGTGACAGTATATTTATTATACTTTATTTTTCTATGGATCTTTTGTGGAGGGATCAAATGCAATATTTAGTAATTAGGAGCTCTTTTGTAATTAAATAAACTTTAAGGTGCAATTTGATTTTGTAAATCATATATAAAGGTAATCTTGAGTTAGATAGTTTTCTAACTTTTATGTTTGCTAGCTATTGTCCATGCCATCTTCAACTCTATAAGGTCTCGTTTGTTTTCATAATTGCTCTCAACTCATCTCAACTCATCTTATTTCATCTAATTATTACAATTTTTTCAAATTCTCACACAAAATAAAATAAACAATTCAATTTTTTCAAATTTCAAAACAAAAATAATATTAAAAAATATATTCTGACAATTATATTGTATTAAACTTTTAATTTTAATATCGACTCATCTTATCTCATCTGCGAAAATAAACGAAAAAGAGAAAATATAGTTATTTTTGTATGTGCAAGATATATATATATATATATATATATATATATATATATATATATACCTCTATGACAAAAAGAGAAAGAAAAGAAAAGTTAAAAAATAAAATAAAAAACGTGCTGCAATTATTCCCTCAACTCTTTTGAGGGAATTTATTAGTTGTTTCTTTCACATCTTAGCTAGGTACGTACGTTGTCTTCTCTACAATTCTTATATGATCTTGTACATGGCCGATTAATTTAAATTTAAAGTTGACGTTGGGCAAATCAATAAAAATTATTCTGATGGTTAGGAATTGAAATTGAGAAAGATGCAATTAGAGAGAGAACTTTGAGATAAACTTGGATATTAGGGTTTATTGATAAAAGTTCAAACGCCCATTTTGAAGTCCACAAATCGGGCTTAAATAGTTAAGGAAGTCTACGCAATCACCAATCTTGAGAATTTTATATGGAAAGGAAAATTTCTAATTATTTCATAAAATTAACATACGGAATAAAATAAGTATCTTGTCAAAATCTGGCCCCAAATCAAAAATAGAATCATCTCTAAAATTGACAGCGAAATATTATCATAAAAAGAAAAAATAACTTAAATTGACGATTAAAAAAAAGGGTTTATTTTTGGGTCAAGACGAGGGATCATCGGCACTTGCTCATGCTTTTGTTTTTTTCTCAAAGAGTAATATTAGATATAGTCGTGGAATGCACAAGCGTTACATAATCATTTTGAAAAAATGTAAGTTTTACTATTAAAAAACTAGTTTTATATTATGTGGATCTTGTATTTACTCATTTTTTTTAAAAGAATTGTACGACACTTGCACATTCTATGACTGTAAGTATAGATAATTCTCTTCCTCAAATTTGTCCTCCAACCCGTGACAAGCGAGACTGTCGAGCTTGCCGGATGCGTCCTGCTGGAAGTCGCTGGCCAGCATCCTTAGGTTTTTAAAATGAAAAATTCTATACACCATATTATCATCTCACTTTCATCCCGTTAAGTATGATGTGACACATTTATCACCATTAAATGATCATTTATTGCATGCTTCTTTATCATATAATAGTGATGAATGTGCCACATACTACTTAATATGATTAAAATAGGATGAGAGTGTGGTGTATAACATTATTCCTTTAAAAATGAATTAGTCACTTCTAGATTTGTTTTTTATGGTGTAATTCACGTCCTTTAGGGTGTTTTTTTTTTTTCAATTTTCAAAAAGTTGTTGCTGCTATTTATTGTTAGTGCCGTAAAATATTAATTAAGGAAGAATAAATCTTAGAACTTACTTATAACATAGGTCACATTAACCTACAGCTTTTAGATTTTTTAATGTCTTTTGTACTTCTTTCGCAATTCAAAAGTTTTTCAATTTTAAGTTCGTAATTAATTGGGCGGCTTGTTGGCTAGTACTAATAAAAGTAGATATACAAAAGTTATACGTGGCAACTGACCAGAGAAATTATTTATACAGTTTTGGGACGTGCAAAATTTTAGAAAAATAAAGAAAAATAATATTTATAGTTATAAAGTGTGCAAGCGTCATACTTTTTTTGAAAACAAATAAGTAAATATGGAACCCACATGAAAAAACTAATTTTTTAAAAGTGGACCTCATTTTTTTTAAAAAAAGTGAGCGGCGCTTGCACTACAGCCACCGAAAAAGTGGCCCAAAGAAGTGTCCTGAATAGTGTATTTCACTTTTTTATTTTTCTTTTCTTTTTTTCATGTATTTTTTTAATCATCATAAACATTTTTAAAAAAAATTAAAAATTCACAACATATTAAAAAACACTTCATTAATCACTAAGTAAAAAAAAAAAAAAGCCATTCGGTGAAGAAATTCATGGGCCTAACTCATCTCATAAAACCGGTTCTACAAGAGAGAATTGCTCATTGCTTATAAACATATCCAAGACCTTGTCCACAGCCAATGTGAGATTATTCCTCAACACCCTCCCTCACGTGCAAACCAGTATTTTTTCTGGTTCTTGTCACGGGTTAAGTAGTGTGGGCCCTCATTCGTCCTATGGCAGGCTCTGATACCATGAAGAAATTCATGGTTCTAACTCATCTCATAAAACCGGTTCTACAAGAGAGGATTGCTCATTACTTATAAACATACCCAAGACCTTGTTCACAACCAGTGTGGGATTATTCCACAACATTCGAGACACAAATTCGGGACCCAAAACATTTCTCTTATATAAATGTATTTCTCTTCTCTATATAATTTTGTTAGGAATTAGGAACATAAAATAAGTTTCTTATACTTTTTGTTTGCTTGATTTCTACCAAATTCCTTTGAAGCCAATAAAATTAGAGATTTTGTAATTCACGCCATTTATGCTGGTTTCTTTGTTAAATCTTGAAAAATTTGTTGGTGCCTGTAATAATTTATTGTCAGTGACTGAAAAATTAAATTAGGAAGATTAAACTCTAGAACTTAGTTTTTTTTTTTTAAATCAAGATAATTTTATTAAAATAACTCAAGATAAGCTCTACAAGAGAGACTGGATGCAAGGAGGGCAAGACTCAATGTCCACAATTACATCAGAAATGTGTAAATTAGCATCTTTAGCCAATACATGTGCTAGTACATTAACATCTCTTCTAACATGATGTACTGACCAGTCTTGGAACTTCTGAAGTTTTCTTCTTATGTCACTAATAATAAGCATCCCATTACTAGTGGTCCATGATTCTTCCACTTTGGAAATAGCTTGAATAACTTGGAGAGAATCACCCTCAAGAATGATTGTTGTTAGCCTCAACTCAGAACCAAATATGGTTGCTGGGAGAGCCCCAAAGGTTTCTGCAAGCAGTGGATCAGGGAGTAAACTTCTTTTCAATCTCATTGTTGCAATGACTTTTCATTCCCAATCTCTAGCTATAACTCCAATACCAACCTGACTGCTAACTTTGTCAATTGCAGCATCGGCCGGTTTAATTTGATAGCATTTTGAGGAGGCATCTATTTCTAAGATTTGGAAGTGGTAGTATCTAATGAGTCTTAGGTTGTATTAACTTAGAGAGTTTTGATGTTTCAATTATTTGTATTTCTTGGAAAAAGTCTAATTAGATGTAGTTTGAAAGTTTTTAAACTTGTATTGTGGGGGTTGTTAGCAACAACATATATGATTTTTTGCATCCAATTCTTTTGTGGTGATATAATTTTAAATGTAAAAGTAATTTTTTCATGTTCCAGACGTTTTATTTTCAGCGAACAAGGGCTAGTCGCTAAAAGTTACTTTTTGCTTCAAAATCTATTGTCGCAAATAATTGTGACGGGAAAAATGATTCCCGAGCATTTTTTAGTCTTTTGCGACGAAATTAAATCGCAGTAAAAGGCCATAAATGAAAATTCATAATATAATTTTCAACGCATTTTAATTTTTTTGGATACTTTAAACCGCAGCAAAAGTCCATAAACAAAAATATTTAATTACATCGTGTCTTTTGTCTTTTGTGGCGACATTAAACCGACGCAAAAGTTCAATATGGAAATTAAAAAAAATCCAAAACAATGTGTTTTCTGTTCCCCTTATTTCTTCTCCCCCAGCTGATACCCTATTTCTCTCATTTAAATTTTCTCTCGCCCCTCCCCAAGCCATCCGCCCACTGACGCACTATCGCCGCTCCCTCTCCCTCAATGATTAGGCTGCCCCACCTGGTGCCGTCGCAATCCAAGGTATTCTGCCACCTCCTCTACCCGGTCTCCATTTCAATAAGCTCTCTCCCTCTTCCTCTTTTCCCTCTTTCAGTCTGTTTCTCTCTCGAATGATTTCTTCCTTAGGAGCATCATCTCGATATCTGGATCTTGATTGTCAATTTCTTCCTTAGGGAAATAAATATTCACTGGTTCCGCTTGGACGCTGCTGCTTCGGTGAGGCTGCATGGCAGCCACTGATGGCCACGCTTCTGGCCGTCAGTCCTTTGCCGAACTGGTTGCTGCGATTCCACAACCCCTGCCTAAAATCCACATCGCCTCTCGTGCGCCGAAAGTCATGGACGGTGAAATTTTCTTCTAGTTTTCGAAAGAGGAAATCAATTGTTCGGCTTAGCCATTCCGTTTCTCCATTGTACTCAAGTTCCTTCGACAGAGACCTTCCCTGGATGCTATCCATGCATTTATCCATAGGCGTTGGGGTCTGTCCTCTACCCCGATGGTTTCTTCCATGAAACTTCCCTGTAATGTGTTCGTAAGGCTGACCACGGAGGCTGACTTTGTGAAAGCTCTGTCCAGTGAGTCATGCGAAGTGAATAGAGTGGCTTACCGTGCATTTCACTGGTCTCCAGACTTTAATGAAGAGCATGAACCATCTAACATCCCTGTGTGGATCTTGCTTCCTGGATTCCCGCCTAACTTCTACCAAGAATCATTCCTACGAATTTTCACGGCACCTATTGGTCGTTTTATACGTAGGGACAATCCCACACATTGTGCGACTCAGACGGATGGAGCTAGAATCTATTTGGAGATGGATGTGGCCAAGGAACCTATTCCTTACTTCTGGATAGGCACCCATGGGCTGCCAACTAGTCGGAAACAGGAAATTCTATATGACACGCTGCCTGCATATTGTGGAAAGTGTAGACTGCAGGGGCATAGTACAAAGACTTGTCGAGTGGGAAAACACATGCATGGTGAGAAAAATCATGGCTAAAAGAAAGGTGAATCAATTTCTGGTGGAAACAATAATGGTAACATGCAGGATGGTGAGACGTCAAAACCTGCAATCCCTGAGAACTAGGATGGTGAGACTGCTAAACCGCATGGTGTCACTACTGAACAACTGACTACCAAGGAGTTAACGTCCTCTGCTTAGGAGATCAATATTAAGGAAGCAGCAGTTACAATTGAGAATACAGATGGGGTGCTCGCGCCCAGTGATATTACGGACGGGGGAGAGCTCGCGCCCAGTGAGGATGCAGGTAATTTTTCAAAACAATTTTTTTCTTTCAGTTTTCCTGAGCCCAACCCTCTGATTTTGGAGGAATCTCTTAACTTTACTCGAGAATCCGACCCCTGTTTGGAAGATGTAAATACGAATGAGAATCAGGAACCCATGTTAGATGATGTAGTTTCTGAGCCCGATCCTGATATTCTCCCTCAGGACAAAGATTATCATTCAGACGCTGAAGGAAAAAATAATAAGAAAAAATATCAGAAGAAGAAATTTGAGAAAGTGAGAAGTTCTCTTCGGGTCCTTACCCGTTCCCCTACCTTGCCCTTATGAGTGACTCCATCATTGTTTGGAATGTTCGAGGCATTGGCACTTCTCGACGTTGTTTAAAAAATTTAGTTTGTAAGTTCAAGCCTAAGCTTGTAGCGATTTTGGAACCGTTCCAAACTCTAGACAAAGCTCTGCGGTTGATACATTCTTTACATTTTGATTCGTTTATATCTAATGTAGCTAATGGTGGTAAAATTTGGATTTTTTGGGACAATGTTCTTGATGTACAAGTGGTGCGGACAAGCTTGCAGTTTATTTCTCTTCGTGTGAATACGGGGTCTTATCAGTTCTTGTGTAATATTATCTATGCTAAGTGCAGCATGTATGAGAGGAAAAGCTTGTGGGAGGAGCTCAGTTCTCAGTCTATGGGTTCAGAACCTTGCCTCTTTGCTGGAGACTAAGGTGGCTTTGCGGGAATGGAATAAACATATTTTCGGTCATACCACTATGCATATTAACTCTCTAGAGAGTCATATTGAAGAGCTTGAAAATAAGCTACATCAAAGCTGGGATGAAGCAACGGAGAGGGACCTTCTTGTCTCGTCTTCGGAATTAGATACTTGCTTCGCCGTGAAGACACAAGATTGGCTCAGATTTCTAAGTTAAAATGGCACGTGGAAGGTGATCGGAATACAAAATTTTTCCATGCTTGCCTTGCCAATAAACAGCGTAAAAGAGTGATGGAAATGAGATGTTTGAATGGGATGGTCTTCAATTCGCCGGAGAATCTTCATCAAGGGGCAGTGGATTTCTTTTCTAATTTTCTGCAAGGCATGCCGACTAGATTGTTACCTGACTTGTCGACTCTTATTTCACCTGTTATTTCAAACTCTGATAGTTCTATGTTGTGCTCAGTTCCTACTATGAATGAAGTTTTCTCAGCTCTTTCTTCTATCCCGTCTAATAGTGCTCCGGGACCTGATGGTTTTGGTTCGGGTTTTTTCAAAAGTTGTTGGGAGGTAGTGAAAGAGGATGTCTTGGAAGCCATATCTGAATTTTTTGTTTCTAAACAGTTTCCAAGATTTTTTACAGCATTTTTTCTTGTCTTAATCCCAAAGGTTGATAATCCTTCTGGATTTGACAAGTTCAGGCCTATCAGTCTTTGCTCAGTGTTTTATAAAATATGCTCCAAGATCATTGTTAATCGCTTGATAGGTCTCCTCCCACAAATGATATTGTAGGAACAAGGCGCTTTCATCCCGGGAAGGAGTATTTTTTAGAATATTAGTATTACACAGGAAATGGTACATTCCATTAATAAGAAGGCTCATGGTGGTAATCTCATGATTAAACTAGATATGGCTAAGGCTTATGATTGAGTGGACTGGTCTTTTCTTATGGAGGTTCTTCGCTGTTTTGGCTTCTCTCCTAATTTTTGTGATCTTATCAGAATCTGTATTTCGACTCCTTGGTATTCTATTATGATGAATGGCACTATTAAAGGCTTTTTTCAAGGGGGTCGTGGTCTGCGTCAAGGTGACCCCTTCTCCCCTTATCTATTTATTATTCTACAAGAAGTTCTCTCTCGACTCATCAAGCAAAGTGTGGAGGCTCAAAAATTTGGTCAATTCTCGCAGGCCCGAGGTACGCCTATAATTTCTCATCTTATATATGTTGATGATGTGGTGCTTTTTTCTAATGGTAGCTCTAAAGCCATCCGGGAGATTTTAGCTATGCTTCATAAATATGAAAGTTGGTCGGGACAATGCATTAATCATTCTAAATCTGCCATTTATTGCTCTAAAAAAATTCCCTCAGCTCGTAAGAGTCTATTATTAAGAAGGACTAGATTTTCAGAAGGATCTTTCCCCTTTAAATATCTTGGCGTGCCTATTATCTGGGGTTGTCTCAAATAGGTGTATTTGGAAGATATGGTGTCTAAAGTTCAAAAGAAAATATCAGGTTGGAAAATGAAAATTCTTTCGACAGGTGGCAGACTTATTTTATTGCGGCATGTTCTTTCTAGTATGGCCTTCCATCTCTTTGCAATTCTACAGGTCCTGCAATCCACTATCAAAACTCTCCATCATATGATGATCACTTTTTTCTGGGGGGGGAGGTAAATGGCAAGGGCAAGAGAAAATGGGTGGCCTGGAATTCTATCTGTCGTCCCGTGGAGGAAGGTGGCTTGGCACTAAGGAATCTTGATGATATGCAACAAGCCCTTCACACTCGTTTTGCTTGGAATCTCATTTAAGGTAATTCTTTATGGGCCAATTTTTTTAAGGGTAAGTATGTGGGTACCAAGCCCTGGACTCTAGTTGATCCAACTACTAAGGGTACTAGGTTTTGGAAAATGATTGCTAAAACTCTTCCTTTGGTCTTGGATAACACTAAGTGGTGTCTAAAAGAAGGAAATGTTTTTTTCTAGTATGATAAATGGCGGGAGAGAGGTCCTTTAGCTAATGATATGCCTATTGTGGGTAATCCTCTCCTTAAAGTTAAGGACTGCAAATTATCTAATAGTTGGGATGTGGATTTTATTCTCCAGCTAGTGGGCCCGGATAATCTGGACGATATTTTAGAGGATATTTGTAAATCTAAACCAGGTTTGGACGTGCTGATATGGACAAAAAATGATAACGGACTGTTTTCTACCAAGTCGGCTTGGGATTGTGTCTGCATTAGGGGTGGCACTCTTGAAGGGCATGCTTGGATGTGGCATAAAAGTCTTCCTCTTAAGATGTCCATTAACATGTGGAAAGCTTGGTATATGGCCCTGAGCATGGATCATCATCTTCGTCGTATTGGCATTCCTATTACTTCTCGTTGTGATTGTTGTGCTAACGGTCATTATGAAGACCAGAATCATATTTTGTTTGCAGGTGAAATTGCTAGCACTTTTTGGCGTCATTTTGGTGCTAGTCTTGGTATTCTTAACGACTGCAATTGGAAAGACACGGTGTAGATTTGGTTTCGCCGTGCGAAACTATCATCTCAAACTGGCATTATTGTGGGTTTTCTTCCGGTGGTTATTACTTGGAGACTCTGGCGGAGGCGTTGTTTGGCGCGTATGGAGGGACGCTTGGAAACTGCCTCTGACATCATTCATTCTGTTCGTCGATGGATTAGTCTTATTTGTCGTGATATGCATGCTAGTTCTCACATTTCTGGTTTTGATTTGCAGGTACTTGAGAGTCTGCATGTCCGGCCTAGTTTCCCTCCCGTTCGGCGTTGCAAAGCAATTAATTGGCAAGGGCCTCCGGCGGGTTGGGTTAAACTGAACATAGATGGTAGTAGTTTGGGTAACCCGAGGGCCTCTGGCGTAGGTGGGATTATTAGAAATGATCATGGTAAGTTAATTCATGCTTTTTCTGCATTCATTGGTACAGGTTCTAATAATCAGGCAGAGCTTTTAGCTCTCCTTCATGGGCTCCAGGTTTGTAAATCTCTATCCCTCAATTATGTGGAAATTGAACTTGATTCTATGACTGTTATTTCTTGGTGGAGGAGTAAAAGATGTGGGGTATGGTATCTGGAGGATTTTTGGGAAGAAGTTCTTGACATTATAAGTTCCATGACTTGTTCAATTCACCATGTTTTTCGAGAGAGAAATAAAGTTGCAGATTGGTTAGCCAAGCATGGGGCTTCTGGTAGTAATTCAGTTTTTTCCCACTTGATGGAGACTCCCTGAGCTTTGCGTGGCCTTATTCGCATGGACTACTCCGGGATGCCTTCGCTTCGTATTATTTAGTCTTGTTTTGTCTTTTGCTTGTGGTTTTGTTGTTCTTGTTTTTATTACTTCTAGCTTGCTTTTCTTTTGGCATGCTGGGTTTAGTTTGTACCCTAGATGGTTGATTTATAACCACAGTTTTCCTTCGCCACAAGTGAGGGTTATTAATAAAATTGGGGATGGGTCACTATTGGACAGGTGACCCTAATTCTTTAAAAAAAAAAAAAGTTTTGATCATCTTAAAGAATGTTTGAGTTAAAGAAGAAACTTCACAGTTATGCTTGAAAAGATAAATCCAAGTAGCCCTAGTGCAATCATCAACAATTGTTAAATAAAATATGTAACCTTCAACAGTAGGGACTGAAAAGGGACCTCAAACATCACAATGCACAAGGTCAAAAGGTGATTCAGAGAGGTTATTGTTATTTGGAAAATGTAACTTTCTTTGTTTGGCTAGTGGACAAAAAATGCAAGAGTCATCAATCACAACCAAATTAGGCACAATTTTATTCAAGAAAGACATTCTAGAAACAGATGGATATCCTAATCGATTATGCCAAAGGTGAAACAATGAACATTTAGAGGAAGCAAAACAGGCATTTGATAACAAAGTACCATTGTATTACAATGTTTATTGTGAAAAAATGATGGCAATTAAGGGTTAAGAAAAGTCCCTGGTTGTTGCAAGATATAGAGTCCTCCTTGTTGTCTACCCATTCCAATCAGCCTCGAGATGGTTAGGTCCTGAATTAAGCGAAGGTCAGAAGAAAAAAGGCAACAAGTGAGAGATTTAGTGAGTATACTAACTGAAATCAATTTAAAGGTAAATGTAGGTACACAAAAAAGATGTTCAGAAAGATGTATAGTGTCAATATGTGTAACAGGAACACATTGACCATTAGGTAATTTGACATAAGTGTTTAGATTAGGAGTGACATATGTAACAGAGTCAATTGAGGAGACCATATGGTCTGTAGCCCCCGTATCAAGTATCCAACTAGAATTAGAATGATTAAATGAAATATGTCTATTGGAACTAAAAACAAAATGTTTAGATGAGACGATACCAGAAAAAGAATGAGAAGAAGAAGCTACAACATTCACCACATGGCTAAAATCATCAGATTTATGCTATGGATTGAGCATAGACAACAATTACTGATATTGGGCATCAGTCAAAGAGAATGGAGATGCTGCTGAAGAATTATCACTGAGGATAACTTGATTAGCCATGGACTGTTGATGTGGCTTTTGCTTGTAATATTTCTCAACAACATGACCAGTTAGTCCACAATATTTACAAACTGGTCGATCTTTTTTAGAAAAATATTTTACAGATCTCGAAGTATCAGAGTTAGCAACAAAAGCATGAGCATCAACAAGAGGAGGAGTAATAGAAATTTATCTATGTTGCTCTTCCTGAAGAACAAGAAACCTTGTTAATCGGCGGCAAGGACTCCATCAACAAAATCTGAGCCCTAGCCGAAGCAAAAGATTCATTAAGTCCCATAAGGAACTGTAAAATACGCTCCTGTTGAACATAACAATTCAACATATTCACAGCACCACAAGAACACAGAGGAACTAGTTTGTAATTAACCAATTCATCCCAAAGAGCCTTCAATCGAGTGAAATAAGCACTAACAGAGAGTTGTCCCTGAGATAAGGATGAGATCGATTTCTGGATTTGAAAAATCCGAGGTCCATTCTTTCGAGAGAATTGTTCCTTTAAATTGGTCCAAATTTCAAAAGTAGTGGTAGCATACAATACACTAGCAGCGCTTTGAAAAGAAACCGAGTTAAGTAAACAAGAAATGACCATATTATTACACCATAACCATGAAGAGAAAAGCGAATCGGTGGAATCTGGTTTAAGAATCGCACCGTCCACGAACCCTAACTTGTTTTTTGTAGAAAGGGCCATAACCATCAAACGAGACCGAGTGTGATAGTTGTCTCCAAGTAAGACTTGCATGAACAGAACAACGCCTGGGTTATCACTGGGATGAAGGAAGAAGGGGCTCGCAGCATCTTGAGAAGAAGAGGCATTCGGAGCAGCCATCGCCATGAAGAAGAGAAAAAAGACAAACCCTAGATAACGCTCTGATACCATATCAAGAATAAAAGACTAGAAGCTTCTTGTATTGAATTATCCCGAAACTGTCCAAATGTCCAAAAATCTAAAAATAAAACTAATACAAGTATTTATACTAAGCTAAATAAATCAGCCTAAAAAACAATACAGATGAAATATGAATGAAATGTAAAGTAAAATACAAATGAAATGTAAAGTATAAAATAAAAAATACAAGTACACGTGTAAAAACTATTTTACATCTTAATAGTACGTGTTTTTATTTGGCCCAATTGATCAAGATCAAGTAAAGTCATTAGATTAAACTAATGATCTAGTAGGTACGTATGACAGTCAAAGGGAACCCTTCTAACACAGTACTAAGCTATTCACTTATTTTATAGACGTTGGACATGGATTATATATACACACCTAGCATGCATGTAATTATATCAGTAATGGGTTCATGGGCAATATTGGCATTGTCCAATTTATTTGTTGCATTGGCTTCCCTGGCCTAGGGTTTTATTTAAATTTTAGAGAATAATGCTACTTTTGATCTCTATTAATAAGTATAGATCACTACAACACAATTTATCTTTTGTGACAGAGAAAATCATCACAAAAAATAATCAAAACGTCACTAAAGATATTTGGTGACGGTTTAAAACCGTCACCACGACCGTCACCTAATGTGCATCACAGAAAACAATTGCTAACGGTTTACTGTTGAACCGTCACTAAAAATATTTTTAGTGATGGTTGGAGGTGTTCCGTTTGGTGTAATGTAACGTTCAAACGTTCCCTTTTTGTGACTGTTGAGATCTGTCACTGAAAGTAACATTCGAACGTCCAATTAAACGTTCGAACGTCAATCCGACCGATTGGTGTTCAAATGACAGAAGTTGACATTCGGACATTCTAGTTCGAACATATCATATTTACGTTCGAACGTTTATGCGTCCGAACGTTAATTGCAATAAACGTTCAAATTTCTGTTTGAACATTAACGGACCAATGTTCAAACGTATCGGGTTTAATGTTCGGACGTTTTTCCGAATGTTAATGAATAAGCGTTTGAAAGCAAGTGGTACGTTCGGAGGTTTGTTCGAACGTTAATCGTTTAATCATTTGAACGTTTTGTTCGTTTGAGGGTGAGTACGTTCGAAAGTTGAGGCCTACGCTCGAATGTTATTATATAATTTTGTGTATTCACGTTCGAACGTTGGTTCGAATGTGAACCAATGTTCGAACGTTTTTTATTTACATTCAAACGTACAGATCAGAAATACTAATTTCATAAAATTAAAAAATATACCAATTGTATCATATTACACACCATCAATTAACAACTAACAATGTCTTATAAAATTTCAAAATTAGATATTAAAATTAGTTATATACACTGATAAAATTCATTTCTTCTTCTTTCCTCGCCCACTGCAATTCTGTTACAATGACATAACACGCTCCACTTACACTATCATCTCCCGCTGCACTTGCTCTTGGACTTCACTGCAGATTCTTTCCTCCTGGTCTCTCTGTTGGTCCTGCAAATGCATCTCTAAATGAGATTGTCGCTCTAAGAGAGATTCTAAATCTTGTTGTCTCGACCTAATATATTCATTCTCGCGCCGTGCAGCTTCTAAATCTTTGGTAAGATTATTAATTTGTGAAGTCGATGAGGTTGAGGAGGATGAACATCTATGCTTGAAAGATCATCCCAAACTTCTTGTTATACTAGACTGCAACCCGAGCACTTGCATGAATATGTCTATGTCACTAGGAGAGGATTCCCCAGAAGCTGATTGTATCTCCATCATTTTTTTTTCAATTTGAAAGAAAACACACAATAAGTAACCTATTTAAAGAAATACAAATAAAAAATAAATTATTCACATGTTGCATAATTTATTTAACAAAATTAACACTGCTTACATAATTATCTGCAGCGGCAGGATCTATCCACTCACTACACTCATTAGTGTGAGTAGCAGCATATACATGAATAAGGAAAAAGTTTTCAGAATCATCACATTTCTAACAAAGCAACATTAGTAATTTTAGAAAGATAATGTGAGTACTTAAATAAAAGAATATCAGAAAAATAAATGACTTCTATAATTTTTAAATTACTATTTTTTCAGCAAGACGGTAGGAAAACCTTGAACTGGCACGATGGTGGACAGTCAGAGCGGATCTATTCTGTGCATTTCTAGAACTGAAGTGCTACAAAATTAATTAAGAATGTTAATTGTAATATATATACATATAATATATAGAACGAATATAAATGTAAATAATTAAAGGATATAAATGTAGAATACCTGATAATCTGGAGATGCGAAAAGATCACAACATTTTCTCCAATCATCTAACTTCATCTGCTGGAAAGGGGACTGCGCAGCCTCTTCCAACGTCTCAAACTTCTTATAGTGGTCATGACATCGTCCCTTGTGATGTCATAATAGTGTAGCCATCAACTCATTCACAGTTCTCAAATCCTCACTACGGCCAAAGTCGAGGTCAAATTCATCCTAATAAGTGAATTAGATAAAAAATATGATATACTAATCTAGGTGAAAAAAATGTACTCTCAAAGTAAACTCACCAACACATGACTTCAAATGTGCCCCTTAATTTGAATAAACTGAAGTCTCTGACAAAATCTGAATTCTGCCATAGAAGTTTCTGGAAGAAAGATTCAGAGGAAGAAGAAAGAAAGATGAACGTAGAAGAGAAAGAAAATTCGGACTTTGCTTATATTGAATCTTAATACTTTTTCTCACTGTTACGGAAATACATGTAAAGTATTTATAGTAAAGCAGAGCATTTACAGTTACTGAAACTAAGCACATTACAACCAATAGAAATTAACTAAAGTGCCAACATTGCTATTTCTAATAGTCCCCCTCAAGATGGAGTGTGTATGTCCAAAACACCCATCTTGCCAAGTAAAGAATGAAACTGAACACATCCAAGAGCTTTAGTGAAAAGATCACTCAATTGATTATGAGAAGCAACATGAAGAGTCTTGATCACATTGGCTTGTAATTTCTCCCTTACTATATGGCAGTCTATCTCAATATGTTTGGTTCTTTCGTGGAAAACCGGGTTAGCCGCAATATGAAGAGCAGCTTTATTGTCACAAAAAAGAAGTGATGGTTGAGAGTGTTGGAGCTAAAAGTCTTTTAATAATGCAATCAACCAAGAAAGTTCACATGTTGTAGAAGTCATGGCTCTACATTCTGTCTTCGCTGAAGACCTTGAAACAGTTTGTTGTTTCTTTGATTTCCAAGAAATCAAATATTCCCCAATAAAAACACAAAAAACTATCGCAAACTTGTGAGTGTCTACACAGCCAGCCCAATCTGAATCACAGAAAACTTTAAGGTGAATATCAGAAGTGGCAGAGAAGTAAATTCTCGGACCAGGTGTGCTTTTCAAATACTTAAGCACTCTATGCACCGCATCTAAGTGAGGTTGTCTTGGTTTGTCCATATACAGACTGAGAACTTGAACAGCATATGCTAAGTCAGGTCTGGATCTGGTAAGGTAGATGAGTCTACCAATGAGTCTGTGATAACTAGAAGGATCTGCCAAGAGTTCACCTAGTAGAAGAAAGTTTTACATTTTGTGCCATAGGAAATTTTACTGGTTTGGATGCTAAGAATCCTGAGTCTTACAAAATATCCAAGGCATACTTTATTTGACATAAAGTAATGCCCTTGGATGATCTGGCCACCTCTAAACCAAGGAAATACTTCAAAACTTCCAAATCCTTGATTTTGAACTTGTTATCCAGAAAATTTTTCAGCTCAGTGATAGATTGAAGATTATTGCTTGCTAAGATTATGTCATCAGCATAAACTAGCAAGGCAATAAAAGAGGAAGCATCAGATTTGATGAAGGAATGATCTGAATGTGCTTGATGAAACCCATAATCAAGTATAGCAGCATATAATTTTTAAAACCACTATCTAGATGCTTGCCGTAGGCCATAAAAAGACTTTTTGAGTCTGCAAACATGATGGTCCCCCTCTTTTGCATAACCAGGAGGTATATCCATATAAACCTCTTCATTGAGGTTACCATGTAAAAAGCATTATTTACATCTAATTGATGTAAATGCCAATTTTTAGTAGCTACTAAAGCTAACAGACATCTCATTGTGGTCAGTTTAGCAACTGGGGAAAAGGTTTCTTGAAAGTCTAAACCTTCAACTTGAGTATACCCTTTGGCAACCAACCTTGCCTTGTATCTTTCTATGCTACCATCAGCCTTGTATTTAATTCTATAAATCCATTTGCAGCCTATTGATTTCTTCCCTACAGGTAAAAAAGTAATTATCCAGGTTTCATTACCCTCAAGAGCCTTGATTTCAGCATTCATTGATGTTTGCCATTCAGGTATATGGGATGCTTGGGAAAAAGATGTAGGTTCTGTGTGTGAAGAGATGGTTAAGGCAAAGTGTTTGTGAGAGGGAGAAAGTTTATGATAAGAAAGGAAATTAGAAAGAGGAAACTTTGTACCTGAGGAAATATCTGCCAAGGAAACATATTGTAATGGGTGAAAAGCAGCCAGCTGACAATGATAGTCTTGCAAGTAACTTGGTTGTTTTCGTGGCCTGATTAGTTGCCTAATGGAAGGAGAAGTAGTAGAAGTAGGAGAGAAAGGATTTGTATTTGGTGAAGAGGAATTATGGAAGAAAGAATTAGCAATGTCTGAAGTAGTAGAAGAAGAATTATAGAAAATAGAATCTGCAATATCTGGGACAATTTTTGGTAAAACAAATGAAGATTGTTGGGGAAAAGAAGGATGAGAAGTAGGGGAAGAAAAAGGAAAAATTGTTTCATGAAAAACAACATCCCGAGAGATGAAAACAGTATGAGTCTCAAGATCAAATAATTTATATCCTTTGACAGCAAATGGATATCCAATAAAGATACACTTTCTGGCTCGAGGATAAAATTTGGTTCCATTTCTGGTTAAGGTGGATGCAAAACAAAGACAACCAAACACTCTAAGATGCTTATATGAAGGAGGAGTGGAATGTAAAACTTCATAGGGTGATTTGTTTGACAGCAAAGGAGTTGGAGTTAGGTTAATCAAGTGGGTTGCAGTTAGTACACAATCACCCCAAAATTCTAATGGTAGACAAGCTTGAAAACGCAAGGAGCAAACAACATTCAAAAGATGTTGGTGTTTTCTCTCAACTGTACCATTTTGTTGAGGTTTTTCCGCACAACTTCTTTGATGAATTACACCCTTGACTGAGAATATTCAGGCAAATGAAATTCAACTCCATTGTCTGTTCTAATTTGTTTAATCTAAGTTTGAAATTGTGTTTCTACTAAACTAAAGAATGATTGCAAATAGGTCTTGGTTTGGGATTTATTTTGCATGAAGTAGATTTTGAATAATTATCTACAATGGTTAGGAAATATTTAGAGCCATCAAGTGCAGAAATAGAAAATCTATATGTGACAATGGATAAGAGCAAAAGGAGATGTAGAGATACTATCACTAGGTGGAAAAGACAAGTACTTTTGTTTAGCTAATGGGCAGATTGTACAAGGAAAGGAATCTGACATGTATATATCTAATACAGATTTATTAAGAAATTTCAACCTAGAATAAGAAATGTGACCTAGTCTATAAAGCCACAAATCAAAATCTTGATGAACTGAGGAGGAATCAATAGATCATGAACCAACCAAAGGTTGTTGCAAGAAATGATATAGACCAGCTCTTTCCTCACCCATCCCAATCGTTGTCCATGTAGATAGGTCCTGAAAAAAACAAAGATTATAAATGTAAATGAGACAACAAAAACAATCATAAGTTAACTTGCTAGCTGATATAAGGTTAAATGAGAAGGATGGAACACAAAGGAAATTGTGTAAAACCAATTTCTCAGAAAGATAAACTGCTCCAACATGAGTTACTTCAACTAGATTACTATTTGGTAATTTTACTGAAGATTTAATTTCAGAGGTAATAGAAGAAAAGAATTGAATGGAGTTGACCATGTGGTCTGTTGCTCCTGTGTCGATTATCCAATGTGTATGGTTTGAATGAATTGTAGATGCTTGGGATATGGATTTACCTGGGAAATTCTCACAAGGAGAAGATAGTGGAGTTGGAAGAATACCAACTGAGAGAGATGTAGAATTTGAGTCTTTTGGAGAAGAGGTGATCTGATTTCCAAAGTGAGGAGTGGAAGTAGAAGCCTTAAGAATTGCAAGCAATTGCTGACACTGCTCTTGAGTAAATGTTAATTGTGGAACTTCATTCCTTTCTTGACCTGCAGTGGAAGAAGATGTTTGATTTGCTGAATGAGTTGTTGCTCTTTTAGACTTGAATCCAGGTGGAAAATCATGGATTCTGTAGCACTTATCAGAGGTATGTCCTGTGTATCCACAATGACTGCACACAGGATGATCTTTGCGGAAGCCAGATTGCTTGAAAGATGAGTTGCCAGGTTTTCCAAATTTAGCCATCAATGCAACAATTGACTCAAGATTAGGTGCTTGTTTTGTCAGTAATGCAACAATTGATTCAATGTTAGGTGCAGAATCAGTAAGCACCTCTTTTTGTTTTTATTCTTGAAGCACAAGTGCAATAACCTTGTTAATGGAGGGAAATGGTTTGATTAACAGAATTTGACTTCTCAGATTATTGAAAGAATCACTCAAACCCATCAGAAACTACATCACATATTCATCTTGTTGTGATTCTTCAAAAAAGTTGGGTTGCATTGGAACATGACCGTGGATTTTTCTTGAAATTAGCCAATTCATCCCAATGCGATTTCAGCTCTGTGTAATAATCACTAACCGATTTATGTTCTTGCTTTAGAGAGCTGATTACTTTCCTTAGTTGAAAAATTCATGGTCGATTTCCTTGTGAAAATCGTTCTTTGAGATCTCTCCACATATCAACTACTACATCAATGTACAAAATGCTAGATCCAATATTCTTGGCAACAGAATTGATAATCCACGAAACTACCATATCATTACATCGAATCAATGCCTGACAAATAGGATCTGCTTCATTTGAGGGCTTCTTGAGAATTCCATTGACAAATCCCATATTGTTCTTCGCACTAAGAGCTTTAGACATTGATCTTGCCCAATAGTGATAGTTATCTCCATTTAATCGATCTGTCACTAGCATAACTCTTGGGAGAAAATAAGGATTCGATGGATCTTCACGATTATTTTGAGAAGAATTAGAAGAGGAAGTCATCGTTAATTCCACAGAGAATTCAGAAAATAACTAATCAAATTACTCTGATACCATGACAAAATCTGAATTCTGCCATGGAAGTTTCTAGAAGAAAGATTCAGAGGAAGAAGAAAGAAAGATGAACGTAGAAGAGAAAGAAAATTTGGACTTTGCTTGTATTGAATCTTAATATTTTTTCGTACTGTTACGGAAATACATGTAAAGTATTTATAGTAAAGCAGAGCATTTACGGTTACTGAAACTAAGCACATTACAACCAATAGAAATTAACTAAAGTGCCAACATGGCTATTTCTAATAGTCTACACCCTTATCTTAAGGGTTTTTAGACTTACTGTCTAGAAGTAAAAGAAGTTTTCATTGTAAAAAGTAGGGTGAGTGAAATGGTCCTTTCAGCATTAGGATACATAAGCATGAGTTTTATTTTATGCATTTACTTATAAAAAAAAATGTGGTCATGTTCATCGCAATACATGTAAGAACAGATATCTTATGTCTCCCAATATATATTTTAGTTTTCTCAACTGTGTCTTAATGCTTTGGCTAACAACTAAGACAAACGAAAGGTGAGAAAGGAACTGAAGGAGCAAATATTATTTCAGTCCAACGCGTAAGATACTAAAACATTTTATACGTAGAAGCAGTTTGGTTTTGGGAGTTTTCATTTTCGGGACTGAACCACTACTTTGGATTTGTGGCATCACTTGGTGCAAGTCTCTATTTGCACTCTTTCATTCCCAATTTGTATCGTATGAATGCCACCTAGACAGTTGTAACTCGGCTTTTATATAATTAAATAGATATCGAAAATGTTGCGTTTGGATAGTAGGTATTCTAAGATATTTTTTTAATAATAATGAAAAAATAATGATAGAATATTAAATAGTAGTAAAAATAAGTGAAAAATAATGATGAGGAGGTATTTTCTAGATATTGAGATAATCTTTGATAAGAGAGATAAACTTGGTTTAGATGACGGATAATAGATTTGACAACCTTTCAACTTTTTCTTTGTTCCCACTCCCAAATGCCCCGGGACATTTCCAACGAAGTCCGCTGCCCCACATGCCCAAAGACATTACCTTCCAACGAAGTCCGCTGAAGTTGCATCTGATTCTCTGTCTCTTTGTTTGTAGATAAATTTCTTCATCGGCACCTTCCAACTAACAGAATAAATTCTGGGTTCCCATTTCTTTCTTTTTCTGTCCGACCCAAGCTGAGAAGAGGAGAGAAGAGTAGCTAGGGATATCACCTCCAACTCATGGCCAATCTCGAGTACCCGACGACCTCCCCGATCCCGGTCGATCTCTTCGTTTCCAAGAAACATCGTGGCCTTTCCCGTGGCGATCTCGGGTTCGCCAACGCCTCCGGTGGCATCGTTTTCAGGGTCAACCGTACGTCTTCCAAATCCTCTGCTAATAAGCTAGTACTCCTCGATGCCACTGGAAAACCTCTGATTTCGATGCACCGTCACGATGTTAGTCTCTCTCTCTCTCTCTCTCTCTCTCTCTCTCTCTCTCTCTCTCTCTGTTTGGTTCCACAGAAATATATATTTATTTGAAAAAAAAAAACTATAATTTGGGAGACATTATCATACATAAGGATGTTTGCGTAGGATGGGTCGTGGGAAGGCTACAAGGGTGGGGAGCAGAAGGACTTGATATTCAGAGTTAAAAGGGCTGAAACCGACTTGGAGGTGTTTCTTCTTGACTCGACCTCTGAACTGAAGGTGAAAGGCTGCCCTTCCATGAAATCTTGCACCATCTATAAAGGCAATGACATATTGGCTCAGGTATAATAATGCTGAACTTTACTGCCATTGCAAATTTTACCCAACTTTGCTGATTCTTTGAGAATACTTGTCCGATTGGTTGTGGGTGTAATGTCTCAACTTCGATGCTTTGGTTACCATATTGAAACTTGGTTGTGTTTCTCCCTTCATTAAACTTTGGTACAACTTTCGTAGCTTGGCTCAACAAACCGTCAATTAGCTTTGGTACAAGTAAAGAGCAAGAAGCCCAAAACAGGGTATTAAAAAGAAAATGGCAAGATTACTATCACTCAAAACCAAAACTATCTATGACATTTAAAAAAAAAAAAAAAACCCTTCATTTGCAACACAAATGAGGCATACCAGCTCATCAATTGCCAAAACACCTCTCAGATCTCTTGGGATCTTAATCCACTCAATACACTCTGGGGAACCTCCTTTAGCACCTAATTCAGCCAAAACAGTCGTTCTCCTAATTCACTTCTTTGGAGACATGGCTCAACAAAAGAACACATGATTGCCTCACTAGATTGATCTGATCCATGATTCCATAGTAGCGTAGATACCATTGAACACAACCAGCACCTAACATCCAGTTAACCCCCAATTTTGAGTTAGACTTTAACTCTTATGTCCCACAAGTTAAGCTTCACACATAACTTCAGTATCCAAAATGGATTGGCCTTATCCATGGTATTCGTACGGTCATACCCTCCCCATAGAATGTAGAGAAAGCCACCATAAAGTGCCCTGTATCATTTATTAGTACTCCACCACCACTCCTTGGGTTTCCAAGACAACATCCATCTACACTAAGTTTAACCCTTCCTCCACTTTGCCTATGCCACTCCAAGAGTTGGGTTCTAGCAACCCTCCCTTCAACACATGGAAGCCCCAGTTGCAGAGTAATAAAACGATCAAGTTGGGATAAGAGTAGTAATTCAGCCAACATCAACTTCACTCTAAAATGAACTATCTTCTTCTCTTCTTTTTTGTCCTCCATTCTAGCCTTGCATCTTCTTGACCAAATGCACCAATTTATGAGAGAAAACAGATGTTGTGAATTCAAATTTGCATTACAAAAAACCACAACAAAACTTGATTCCTCCAACTCACTCTGATTCCCAGGAAGTCACCAAAAATATTTTAAACAAAATTGGCTCTCTCCAGAGCATACAAGTATGATCTTAAGATTCCACCTTTTGGATGACACAGCAATCGCACTTGGACGCCAAGGGGATGTGATGTTGCTGAATATGCATATTAAATGGCAGGGCTTGATGAAAAGCTTTCCACATAGATATAGAAATCTTAGCTGGAATATGTTTGCAACAAACCAACTTTCTCCAACATACCTGTTGACCACACATCCTCAATTGTTGCCAGGCTGATTTTGTAGAGAATAAACCAGTTTTAGAGGCTGTCCATACAGGTGTATCCTGACCTTCTCTAATTCACCACAGTCAAAGGTGGTAAAATTGATCTCCACAAACTTGTGTCATGCCATGGTAAATTAACGTGTCATTTAGATTGGTCATGAACCACTAATAGCTGCCAATGCTGTAGATTGATCATATTGTTTCCCTCTTATTTCCGCAATGCCATGTTAATCTTATGTTATGTTTTGATGCAGACTAGTCTCATGTACAAGCTATGGCAACTTTATGTAAGAAAGGATAAATTTCGACTAACCATATTTCCTGGATCTGTCGATTATGCTTTGGTTGCGGCGATGATTGTAATATTTATTGATCGAAGAAGACATTAGATCAAAGAAAAGGATCGTGTACAATTCAATGCTTTTAGGTGATTCTTGTACCTGGGAGCAGTGAAAAAAGGATCCTACACATGCATTCTGTACGGGAACTAATGTATTGACATTTGGTACTATGAATGTAACTCTATATCAGCCTTCTACTTCAATTCGTGTGAAGAGGCTCATATTGTTAAAAAAGTTGAAACTCTCCTCCGGGTAGAATATGTTTTTCAGTTGGATGGTGCTCGTTATGATTTATTAATGCCTGGAAATTGGAAAAATGACATTTTCTAATATATTCTCCCACGTTTGGCTTCTACAGACAAACTCTCAATGCTTTATTTATATGAGAAATGATATTTACAGATATGGAATGCGCAAGTGCTGCACACTTTTTTAAAAAAATAAATAAATATGAGATTCACATAAAAAAAATTAATTTTTTAATAATAAATTTTACTTTTTTTCAAAAAGAATGTGTTGCGCTTGCACAATGAGTAATGATATTCGTCATCTCAATTATAATCATCACCTCATGATGTGACATTAAATGATTGAAGATTATTTATTATATGAGTAACCCAGCAATGACAGCTGTGCGTGCTGCCTAACACAAATTTATCTTTTTATTTTTTCCTTCTTTTTCTTTTCATATTTTTTTAATATTTTTAAATATTTTTAAAAAATAAAAAAAATACATCAATACACTAAAAGTCACTTTCTTAATCATTTAGTAAAAAAAAAAATTAAATACATGAGCGATCAAAGTGAGGGGCAAACTCAGGCGACATACTAGCATTTCTCTTATTATATTTCACTTGTAAACCTATCATCTAATGCCACATTATGTGATAATAAGATGATAAAAAAAGGAATGATAAATAGATTTTTTCTTGCACAATCTATAACTGCATTTAGCATTACTATAATGTCTTTGGCTGTGAATAAATACTTCACGGCAAGATAGCAATATATTTCAAGCAGACAGCGAATGTAGGTTTGATAATTTGAAAGGAAGTGACGAATTTAGAATCAGAATAAGTCCTTGCAAGTATTATTGTCAAAGCTGTAAAGCTCAAACCTAAATTCTTTTTATTTCCCTAAGAATTTATCCTCTCTTTTTTTCTTTTCTTTTTTTTCCTTTTTAGTATCTCCCTTCTAGCCACGAGTTTGTAAGGAAAATAACTGACTAGATTAGCATGAAAGCAATCTATATAATTTGTTTACTCGCATAGGTCCGCACATGTTATCACCTGTAATGTTCTGTTGTTGTGTAAGATCGTGATCAACTTGTAAGACATACACAATTGGATGAGAAAAATGTAGCAAAATCAATGCAAAAATATGCAGCTCTTAGTTATATCACCACCGCAGATGGAAGTTTAGCATAAATCTGATAAGGGGGCTAATACAGAAAAAAGAAAAAGATTAAAATGTGCAATGCAATTACAAAATCACAAAATTAGTACAAAATTAAACACCTGAAGTGTATAAAAAGGCTAACAAAAGAACTGGCTTAGCCAAAAAAAAGAAAAACTCACAAATGGATTAACTCCACAGCAGAAACTACCAAATCTTAACTGGTCTATATGATCGCTGTCTTTGACTCTTTGAGCTCTAATCCATAGGCTAGAAAAGATGATCCTGACCAAACAAATCAATTACAATGGAATTCCCATCCCAAAGGCAGCATTGGAGCAAGAATCCGACGAGAGCAGTTTTATTAAAAAAAGATTAAAAAACACAGAGGCTATGGAGCAAAATAGGCACCTCTGCGAATGCACATCTAAAAGGAAAAAAGGTTGACGAGGATGTATATTATGTCGACTGCCGCATCAAAGGAACCAACCACCTCATCTCTGTTCCATTTCCATTTGACAAGTAGTATACCTTCTTCCAATTTTCTTCTGAGAATACTTCACGATTTACTAGTCTTTGCCTGCCAGACATGACAACAAAGAAGCAATAATCTGAAATAGAGTCTCGGGGAAAAGGAATTCATAAAATTTTGCTATCTAAACAATCATTTGCCCTTATTTTTTTAATAGTTTTTTTTTCCACATGATTATTAGAGCCAAATGAACCCAAACAATTTGAGACATAATATGTTATGATCTTTAGAGAGTAGGATACATTCATAGATATCTACGAAGAGCAATCTGACAAGTCAAGTAGCTGCTTGAACAAGATAAAAGGCAATCAATTGGTCACTGGCCTCCTATCAATTGATTGGAGGTCAGGGACAAACCATCCAACGGCAGTGAAATCTCACATTAGATTCTACTGTTTTATCGCATCATTATATTTGTAATCATAACATCTTTATGTCAATTGGAGATTGGCACCTCAATAATTTTAGCAACAGCACAACCCTAGCAAGCTTGTATATTTCTGTAGCATACCTAAGGTAATAATGACAAACAGTTGCTGCTTCGTCCAAGCTATAGCGAGGAAAATTAACACGAGCATCTACAGGAACATCCGGTAAGTCTTTACGAAGCTTTCCAACCGCTGTCGAATGAGAGAAAGCACCCACCATCATGTCATCATGCATCATAGACCTAAAAGCATTCACCTGAAAATGACAAGAATTTCTTTTATAATGCACATATATATGACAAAAAGTCAAGTACCACTACGGAAGCATATATATAGGACGATTGAGCTATAGGGAGTAAGCTTGAGAATCAAATGCCAACATCTTCATTTCTGAGGACAAAATCAACACAAACTTGGCTACCAACTTTCACTTGCGTGAAGGATACGACCAACATGCTAACAACCAAAGGAGTGAGTTCATTAGAAATGGCATGAATGCAATTCCATTAGAAAGAGGAATTGGTGAAATTTTTGTGCACGCTAATATTTGCTGTTGCGACAAGATGTATTCAAATTGAAAAGTTGGCACTAACCATTGCAAGTTCTCTAGCATGCACTGGTCGACTAGAACGTATAGTTACTGCTTCCTCATACTCGCTGAAGGTAAACCAGCTGTTATACTGAAGACAAGTAACAGCAACATATAGTTAAATGATATACCAGGTAACTATACACAATAAATTCTATATATATAATATTAACCCCAAGAACTGGACAATATGCAGCATTTGAAGTTGATGCAAGAAAGTAGAGACTGTTTCTCACTTGATCAATTGCTATAAGCACAGGGATATTTTTCACAAGTGATAACTCTCTCCTCAAACGAACAACCACTCCAACAGCTGCATGCGTATGCTTGATACCTGTGTTAACAAGGTCATAGAGCGTAGAACCTTCAGGCATTGACATGTTATCAACATCTTTCAACCATCCAACACCAGCACCCTCTCCCAGTGGAATCGGACCATCAATTTGGCATGGCAATTGTTTTAAGTGGGATTCATTCCATTTCAGAAAATCCTGGAGATAACTGACTCATGAGGAATATGCAGACCCACTGAATAACAGGCAAAAACAAACTTAAAAGATCATGAGAACCACTAAGGTACTGTACGGAGCCATTACAGAAAAATTGGGAACAGGGATTTTATTTTTTTTCGGAAGGGGATTGGAACCGTCTCCGGATGTTAATGATATGTATTGAGAATGTTTAATCTAAAAACCCAATTCATGGTGAATATAACTACCATAAGTGAGTAAAAAGGATCAATTAGCTCATGGAACAAGGTTCATATTCCACATCACATTGAACATCTTCAACAAACTCTGCTACAAAAACATAGAACTAATCGCTGGTGTTGAAAATATAAAAAATGGAATGAGCATCTTTATGTTTATCTAATTCTGCTCAACAAAAGAATAAATTCTGGAGATTGACAGATACCCAAGTAAGGCTGAATGAAGGGGGAAAAGAAAAAAGGTAACACTCTTGCCTTGAGTACATTTGCAGCTTGAAGAGGTGTGTCCCAATGACCTGTTTCTGGGTTCTTGGAGAAAAATCCACCGTGAGTCCACTCTCGGCCCCTGGGTACATAAAAAACCAGCCAACCTTCATCACGGGCCCAATGAACAAGCATTGCAAGTGCAATACTCTTCCCACAGCTAGCAGGACCATCCAAGACAATCTGCTTTCTAAGTTTGAGACCTAAAAAGATTATAGTTGCCAGCATAAGTGCATCTTCTGAATGTGAACTATCATAAACTTCACAAGCTCATGCCATCGTCTTACGATTCATATACAAAGAGACTATCATTAATGGTTGGACGTTGGGAAAAAAGAACATAATGTTAAAATGGGGGAAAAAAAAGGATGCACCAGATCATATACTAACTACATTGTCCTTTATTAAGTCAAATAGGTTGCTAAGAGATTCCTCAAAGGAGTTGAGCAACTTCAATACTCTACTTAGTCTACATAGGTTTTTCCTTTTTGGAAGACAAGACCACAAACAATGTACACACCAGGTGAGAAGTTCGTATTTCCACTAAACCATGAAGATTCGTTAACCTTAAAAAAGATGGGATCAAGATATTCTAAATTCCGCAAGGGCAAGGTGAAATCTTAAAATCCTAACCATTACTGGTTTAGACCTTCCATCTCATTGCACAACTTAGTGATAAAAATTGATTAGGAGAAAATAAAAATCCACTAGAGAGCGTCAACGTCAAGTTGATAAAATGTAATATGTAACTACAATAAAATTCATATATTCAAAACCCTCAGTCATCTCCGAATTATGTCGTTTCCGCTTTTTCGAATTAAAACAA
Source organism: Juglans cinerea (assembly GCA_961763995.1). Lineage (NCBI taxonomy): Eukaryota > Viridiplantae > Streptophyta > Magnoliopsida > Fagales > Juglandaceae > Juglans > Juglans cinerea. The sequence goes on along the minus strand of CAUIVZ010000015.1, from coordinate 17,198,819 downwards.
TATTTGAAGTTCCAAATTAGCTCAATAATAGATGTTCTAATTAACATTAAGAGATATCATTACTATGATTTGAAGCTCGTCATTACATTTGACTTTTCTTTTTTAGAGAAAAACAAAAGTGAAAGTGATACCACTACCCACCTTTATCGTCAGAGAAGTGCAATGGAGGATCAACAATACGCCTAAAATTATCGCGAAGATCCAAAAAACTCTGCCGAACCAGCAAAGCCGGTCTGAGTGAGTCCTCGAACTCCTTCACCATCCCCGTTGGCAAGCCCTCCGGCAACGCCGTTTTCAAACCGTCCAAACTAATCCAAAATCCAAAAAAAAAGGCAATTCACAAACAAGAGAAAACCAATACATACAGATATATAGGTATACACACGTGGATGGCAAGTATTGGTATTCGTATACCTGAATTTGAAGTAGGAGCAGGCGTCTTTCCGGGAGAGGAGGGAGAGTGAGGGGGTGGAGGTGAACAGGGGCCGACCGTCGGGTCCGAAATCTAGGGACGGGTCCTTTTCGTCGGCGTCGAGGCGACGTGCGCGGGATTGGGAGTCGGAGAGAGCGGCTTCGACTTTGGCTTCGGAGGCGGAGGCGTGGTCGTGGGCCTTGGACTTAGTCTTCTTGGACATGGCGACATTGGACTTGGGGATCTTGGAGGAGTAACTTTGAGCTGAGATTGGGACTGGAGAGGATCTGACTGAGCTTCTCGTCGCTGCTGAGCCTGAGACTCTCAGAATACACCGCAACATTTTCTCCGAGTATCCGAAATAGATTTCTCGAGGTTTTTCAGAGCAGCACTGCGAGGGTGGGTTTTGGTGGTTTCGGGCTGACTATGAGGGTACTTGATAAGTGAAAGGAGGTGGGCCCATTACCTGACATTCGGTTAACTATAGGCCTAGGCCCAGATTTAATTATGAACAGTATTCCTTTTGGGGACTGCCTAGGCCTTATCTCATATCATCTAATATAGATCCAGTTTGGATAATAAGATAAGATGAAATGAGGTGAAATAATTTATAATTAGTAGTAAGATTGTCGAGTTGAAATGAGATGAGATGATTTTTAAAAAGTCGTGTGTTTGGATTTAGAAGTGAGATGAGATCATGAGATGGTTTTAACTTTTTATAAATTTGACAGTTGTGGGTCTCACTAATTATTGCATAGTATTTGTAATGATTGAGTATTATTTATAAATATATTTATATTAACACCTAATTTGGAAAGTGAGATAAGATGAGATAGTTTTATATGAAACTTGAAAATTAAATAAATTATTGTTAAAATATTATTTTTTTAATATTATAATTATTTTGAGATTTGAAAAAGTTGAATTATTTATTATATTTTGTGTGAAAATTTAGAAAAATTATAATGATAAAATGAGATAAAATATTTTTTATATCCAAATGAGACCTAAGTAATAGTATATAAATACTATTATATACTATTACAACGTGTGTTTGGATCGGAAACAATTCTCATATAAAATATAATAAATAATTTAATTTTTTTAATTTTTAAAATAAAAATAATGTTAAAAAATTATATTTTATTTAATTTTTAATTTTCACCTCATCTCATCTCATCTCATTAAAAGTCCCAACTTGTTGCAAGGAAAAACCTGTGAATCACCCGTGGGCCGTGGTCGTAAGGTAGAGCCTGCAAATCCCTTATATTCTCCTCTACGTTGCGAGTTCCTCTGGGCCTCTCTTATGCACACTACAGGGTATAATGGGCCTTAAATTTCAAAGAATTCACCCATATTTTTTGCTCTTATGGGGCTTAAAAAAGGAACCCAGTCTAGTCATGTTGGGTAAGAGCACCATTTTGACATTTTTGGCGTTTGTGTAGTCCTGCTGTGCGGCCAAGCTCCTACTGCTGACCGTGCTTGTTAGCGTAATCTGTCTTTTTCTTTTTTTAAATATTAAAAAAAGAGAAATTCTATTTACAGTCATTACTTGGAGATTGTATGTGCAGACTCTTTATTAAATGAAAAAAAACATCATTTTATGAGAGATAGTTTTGTAATCCAAAGTCAAACTAACATTTTCCTCGTGTTAGAGAGGTCCAGCCATATGTTTGTAAATTCCAAAACTGAATTATTACCACAGCATGAGCTTAGTCAAATACTCACTTCCACATCTCCTTAAAAGCCTTTCAGAATCTCTTTTTTTTTCTTTTTCTTTTTTTTTTGTAGGATGAATTAAATACAAGCAGGTAATATTACATTAAAATAAGTTTGTAAAATTTTTATGGGGCAGTCAAACAAAATCAATGAATGATAAGTACCAAGTTAACAACCAATTAAATATAAGTCAAAACATTAAAAAATAATATAATGGAGCCCACAAATTCCTCACTCCTCCATCCATTAAAAAAAATTCAATTTCCTAATTTGACGTTGATCTGGCAATGGTGCACTTATTACTTTATAGTGCTCCACTCATCTAATCAAGCAAATGAACGCTCTAAAAATAAGGTTTGTAGAATGCAATACCGTTTATTATAAAAGGAAAATGATATTCCGACCGAGCATATCTATCGAAACAGTGTACCGACTGTTTTTTTTTCTTTTCTTTAACGGTTAAGAAAGTATTTTTTTAACATTCTTTTTTTAAATGTTAAAAACATAAAACAAAAAAATGTTTTGCACGTTCGGTAGATATTCTTGATGGAGTTTGTCGGTGAGTGTAGCATTGTCCTTATAAAAAACGAGAGCATGTCTTCCTTAACACTAACTGGATGGATTGACCGATGACAATCTGAGAATGCAATGTCACGTACTAAAAAAGAGAAACCATGCTATTGATTTTTTTTTTTAGTAATATTATACATCATATTCTTATTCTATTTTGATCATACTAAGTAGCATATGGTACATTCATTATCATTAGATAATAAAAAAGTATGTAATAAATGATCATTTAATAGTGATAAATATATCACATTATATTTAATGGGATGAAAGTAGGATAGTAGTATAATATATAGAATTTTCATTTCTCTTCCTTACATGCTTGTTTGGGTAATAAAGTAATTTTAGATATATCTTTTTCAACGTACTCAAACATTTTTTAATTTCAAATTTTTAATTTTTTCATCTAATCATTAATTAATCATTATAATTTTAGTAAACTTTCAAACAAAATATAAAATATAATACAATTTTTTTTAAATCTCAAATTAAAAATAAAATTAAAAATTTTATAATATTTTATTCAACTTTCTCTCTCTTTTTCTAAAATCAAATAAAACATTTTAAATCAAATTATTTTATTATTATTCACAAATATTACGAGATATTCTAATAATAGACCCGAAAGAGTTAAAAGATTCGATGCATTAAAAAAGCAGCTGATCAATATCGATAACATACTGATATTTTTTTATATTGGCATCAGGTTTTCAAAAACAGCGTCCCGATTAATCCCGGAACATGTGTTGATACTCGTACACTTACCTACCATTTTAGCTTTACGTAAAAGCCCAAAAAGAGAAAAGCTCTTGGTTGGTTCTGTCCAAGAGGAAGTTGAAACCTAATCTACATCCTGTAGTAATACACTGAAACCTAAACAGTTTAGGTTTCGGACTTCCTTGACTTTGGGATACCTCGGAATTGAGTGTTCAAAGGGTAATAAACTGTTTCTGTGCTGTATTTGGAAAAGAAAATATCTCCAAAAGTCTTCAATGTTGCTGGCGATAGAGACCCCAAAATTCTCATTTTTCATGTATCTTGTGGAGTCTTCCACCCACTGTCTAACCTTTTCCCACTAATTCCATTTGTCTTCTGGGTCCAATGAAGAAATTAAGAACAGATAATTCCTCCCTTTCACACGTTAATGAGTCTGATCGATCTTCTAGATTGTACGACTTTATATCACTAAAATATTCTTTAATTACTTGTCTGGAAAATCATGCCCCGGCAAGTGATAGCTTGTGTTTTTTTTAAGTTCTTTTTTTTATATAGATTTTTTTAATAATTTTAAATATTTAAAAAAATAAAAAAATTTATAATATTATTAAAAAATACTTCCTTAATCATGAAGTAAAATAAAATTACTTTCCGATTAAGGAAATATTGTTTAATGATTTTTTTTTACTTTATGATTAAGGAAGTATTTTTTAATAATATTCTAAATTTCTTTTATTTTTTTAAAAGTATTAAAAAAATCTCTATAAAAAATAACTGAAAAAAATATATAAAAAAACATATGTTAGAGCCAACAGTAGCTCCCAACGGGAGCCACCAGCGGTGGCTTTAGCAGCACTCATGTCAAATAGATCTTACCATATTTATCATTCAGATCTCTCTATTAAACATATCAAATATAAAGAACAAGGTAATACCCTTATAACCAAAACTTTGCATGCAAGGAAAGAGAAAAAGAGATGAAATCCAAAAATGTAAAGTTTTTAAAACCAATTAAAATGAATATTCTGGACTTTCTAATAGTTTAGGGCATTCATTTACTCAAGTTGTTTTTTTTTTTTTACTAAATAATAAATTTTAATTGATCACTTAATAGAATATTTAATTAATTAAAAATGCTATAAAACACAAATCTATCGACTTGATTAAAGTTGGGTAATTTTATCGTGTTCATGTCCAATTTGACATGTACAAAACTCTTTTACAAGGAATCTTACTTGTTAGAACTAGCCAAATGCCAATGCAAGTCTATAATTTGATTATATTTATCAAAATTTTTTTACATTGGACTAACTAAAAGTTTAAAGTTTAACACTTGAGCTACAGTAAATCTTAACTCCTCTCTAAACTTGGCGAGTCACTGTTCACCATTGAAATGTTTATTTTATTATTTCATCTACCTCCCCTCTCTTTCCCTCGTTCTTTCTCTTTCTTCGTCTGATTTTCCTTGTTTTCCTTTTCTTCATCCTGAAACGTCCGAAACTCAAGAGACAGACATGCTACTCCTTCGATCGTCCACGCCCTCTTCTCTCCGTCGATCGTCCACGCTCTATACCAATTTGCAAATACTCAAGTAGATGACAATATCTCCAAAATTCTACGTAAAATAAATTTATTGTATTAAAGGCACACATAATATTCTAGAAAGAAAGACTCTGAGGATTTATAACAGAGTAATAATACCTACACAATATTTTTTACAATATATTTTATAATTATATTTTAAAATAAAAATATTTTTATAAAGTGATTTACTTTTATGAAATATTTTATAAAAATAACTATCATTTTAAAACATAAACGTGTAAAATATTATGAAATTTATTGTATGTTTATCAATTTTTTTTTTATAATATGACAAAAGGGAGAGTTAGAAAGCTATATATTTTATGAAAATGATTGCATACCTGAATCCATTTTCTGACCTTGAACATGAAGTTTCATGGATATTTATTTTTGTGAAGGTATGTTGTGGCATGATTCGTTTATCCCCTCCCGGTAAGGCTGTAATCGAGTCGGTTTTTAGCTTGTCAAGCTCGGCTCGACTTAAAATATTTGAGCTCAACTCAATAAGCTAAATTCTCAATTCGAGTTCGTCCCAAAATCGAGTTTGGCTCGATTTGTTTATTTTTTTATTTTTAAATAAGATATAATAATTAATAAATTAAATAAAAAAAATAAAAATCTAATATTTAATTTGTACAATTAAAAGTAACCTCTATTGAATTATAAGATTTTAAAAACTTATAAATAATTAATATCTAACTAGTTGATATTTATCCATAATAACAATATATTATATGCCTACACAAATTATTAATTCATACACGTAATATGATAATATATATTTATTTCATATATGGTTCTCACATACTAGTATATGAAATTATTAAATCTTATCGATTAATTATTATAAAAATTATAAAATATAATTATGAAGTATATTCAATATATAGATATAAGTAATAAGATTACATATTATATATTTAATTATAAAAGTATTATGCTTATTATTAGCTAATGCATATATATATATATATATATATATACATATATTTATGTATGTATTTATCAATATATGAATGAGTTTTAATCGAGTCGAACTAACGAGTGGGCCTTCACGAGCCTTAGTCGAGTTGAGTCGACTTTTTTTGAATATGTATCATTTACTAATTGAGTAGGTATCTACTTTCACAAGTAAGTTTTTATTTTACAAATTAAATTCGATTCAAGTTTAACCAAACGAATGCCAAACCAACTATCAACAAATTGATTCATTTCCACTCTACTGCCGGTTCCTAACCACTTTTGTATTTAGATCTAAAATTCAAGCTCTGTTAGAGATTGGGAAACAAAAATGATAAAAACAGTAAAAAATAGTAACAAAAAGCAGAAAGCTTGGAGAGAGAGAAAGAAACAAAAGTAAAATTACGTTTGAATGTTGAATTGAATTAACTTTAATTAAATTGAGATGATAAAATATTATTAGAATATTATTATTTATTATTAAAATTTAAAAAAATTGATTTATTTATTATATTTTATATTAAAATTTAAAAAAATTATAATAATAAATTGAAATAAATTTAACAACTAAACGAAAACCACGATAAATGAGATAATCATTATCTGACTGACACGTATGCAAGCAGGCAAGCAAGAACAACGCATCGTCTCTTACCCCAAACCCCATCTGCCCAAAACATGGGGCTTCTTCGTTTGTACGCCATGCGAAAGATATCTCATGGCTTAGAGCATTTTTAATGGATTAATTAAAGTTAAAGTATGTTTTTTTATAAATGTAAGATAAATTTAGTTTTTGACTATTTTATTTACATAAATTTTTATATTAGAATAGTCATTTTTTTATTATATGACAATAAAATAATATAAGATAAATTTAACTTTGACTATTTACATCAAATGATGATGTTACAGCTCCCGCTGGGAGCGGGCTGTAGCATGTGTTTATATGTGTTTTTTTTAAGTTGTTTTTTATATAAATTTTTTAAATATTTTAAAAAATAAAATAAATTTAGAATATCATTAAAAACATTTTCTTAATCAAAAAGTAAAAAAATATTATTAAAAAATAATTCTTTAATCATGAAATAAAATAAAAAATCATAAAAAAATATTTTTTTATTTTACTTTGTGATTAAGGAAGTATTTTTTAATAATATTATGATTTTTTTTATTTTTTAAAATATTTAAAATTATTAAAAAAATCTATATAAAAAAAAAGAACTAGAAAACACACATAATAAAACACACTAGAGCTCCCGCTAGGACTGAGAACCCCCAGCGGGAGCTCTAACATTTTCTTTACATCAAATCTCCATATTGGATTATCTATTTATTCATTATATAGTAATGAGTAATTAATAATTTTAAAAATATTTTAATTTTTTTAATTATGAATTTATTTTATTTTATCATATTTTACTATTTATAATATTATATATTAATTAGTAATTATATTTTTTCAATTATCATTTAAAAGAAAGATAAATAATTGATATAAAATATATTTAATATATGAATAGTTACTTTTAAATTTAAAAATTAGTGACTGTAATTAAATTTTATTTAAAATTTAGCTAATTTATTATAATGTCATTTTATGTTGTAATAACTAAATCCTCGATAAATTTAACTTTTAGGCTTCGTTTGGAAATTGAGCTCATTTCAACTCATCATTATAACTTTTTCAAATCTCAATATAAAATATAATAAACAATTCAACTTTTTCAAATTCTAAAATAATAATAATAATATATAATAATATTATAATAATATTTTATCATCTTAATTCAACTCAACTCAACTCACTTTATCATCCAAATCCACTTTAGATTATCCATTTAGAAGGCTTTAGCCGCCACCCTTTCAAACCCACGAGTTTTGACCCAAACAGACAACCTTATTTTTGTAATACTTGCCAAAAAAAAAAACCAAAGCTTTCGATTTCCACAGTCAAACCTCGCCCTCAGTTTCTCAGAAAGCTCCTTCCCACATTGGAAAAAAACAAAAAAGACATAAGAAACTTGCACATTGCACAATACGTGACCATCTTCTTCACCTCTTCTCTTTCCTCTCTTCTTCTGTGCCTTGAAGCTTTTGCTTTGCGCTCTCTCTCTCTCTCTCTCTCTCTCTAATAAGACTTCCTGCTCCCATTTCTATGGCCTCCTCTTCCGGGAGCTTGGACACCTCGGCTAACTCCCAACAATCAAGCTTTACTTTCTCGACGACCAACCACCACCCGTTCATGACCTCCTCCTTCTCCGACCTTCTTGCCTCGGCCTACTATGATGAAAACCAAAACAACAATACCGCAGGTACAGAGAATAATAAGCATCGTGGGTTCTCTGATCGGGTAGCCGAGAGAACTGGGTCGGGTGTTCCCAAGTTCAAGTCGACTCCACCTCCTTCGCTGCCCATTTCTCCACCTTCTGTGTCTCCCTCTTCCTATTTCGCTATCCCTGCCGGGTTGAGTCCAGCTGAGCTCTTGGACTCCCCTGTTCTTCTCAACTCTTATAACGTAAGTGTTATGGAAGAAAGTTTCTCTATTTGTTTTCTGCGTAAAATTGTGTTTGGCTGTTGAGAAAATTGAGGTAATTATGTTCGAAGGCCGAGCTTTTATGCTGTTTGGTTCTGAGGAAAAACAAACGAAGGAAATGAAGGAACATCTCAACTCAACTCAGACAAATTATTGTGCATGACTCAGTTGACTTTGAGCTTTTCTTCATTTTCTTCGGGACCAAAATACTTTTGAAAAAATAATTCATGTTTATTAGCAATCAGGATTATTTGTTTTAAACTTCCGTTTTCAGTTTGCTTTGATATCTGCTCCTAAATTAACCAATGGGCTTGTTTGTTCCCCTCTATCTGATTCAATTTTATCAGCTTTTATAATTTTGTTGTTATAATTGTTATATGAGTTTTTCTCTTTTCTTCTTCTGTATACAGATTCTGCCATCTCCAACTACTGGAACATTCCCAGCTCAGCCCTTCGAGTGGAAGAGCAATTTTGGCAACAATCAGCAGAATGTTAAGAAGGAAGACAATAACTACGATTTCTCTTTCCAAACCCAACAAAGGCCTCCATTGTCATCATCAACGACAAATTTTCAGTCCTCAAATACCACAATTCCAACTGTATATAACAAATTTCATCATATCGTGTCCAGGTTTCTTATTTTCTTCGCTTTGGTCTTAAATTAACAATCTTTTTGTTTGTCAAAAAACTTTTACAGGCACAGCAGCAAGCATGGAGTTTCCAGGATCCCTCCAAGCAGGCTGATTTTTCCTCAGGGAAGAAGAGTACAGTAAAACACGAATTCGGTTCTCTGCAGAGCAGTCAGAGCTACTCCCCTGAGATTGCCACCATACAAACCAACAACACTCAGAGCAACAACAACGGGGGGTTCCAATCAGATTATGGCAGCTGCCACCAGCAGGCTCAGTCTCTCAGCAAAAAGTCTGGTGACGGATACAATTGGAGAAAATATGGTCAAAAGCAAGTTAAAGGAAGCGAAAATCCAAGAAGTTATTACAAGTGCACATTTCCCAATTGCCCAACAAAGAAGAAAGTTGAGATGTCCTTAGATGGGCAGATTACTGAGATAGTGTACAAGGGGAGTCATAACCATCCCAAGCCTCAGTCTACCAGGAGATCATCATCATCATCAGCTTCTTCTCATTCAATTCAGGCTTCTAATTCTGCCCCCACTGAAATTCCTGATCAGTCATTTGCCACACATGGTAACGGACACATGGATTCGGTCGGGACCCCGGAGAACTCTTCAATATCCATGGGAGATGAGGATTTTGACCAGAATTCTCAGAAGTGTAAGTCCGGAGGAGATGACTTTGATGAAGATGAGCCTAATGCCAAAAGATGGTTAGCGTTATAGCCTAGTTTGTGTAAAAGTATTTTCTTGTGTTTAGGGTTCGTTTGGTGGGTTAATCTTGTTTGTTTTTTGGGTTAATTTTGCAGGAAACAAGAGGGTGAAAATGAAGGTCTTTCGGTAGCTGGGAGCAGAACAGTGAGAGAACCTAGAGTAGTAGTGCAGACAACTAGTGATATAGATATTCTAGACGATGGATACAGATGGAGGAAATATGGGCAGAAAGTGGTCAAGGGAAACCCAAATCCTAGGTAACCCTTACTTTTCATTTACTCTCAATTCTTTGTCAAACTCCTGGAAAAAAAAGTGTTTTACATTCAAAGTTCTATTGCTTGAATCCCTAGCTGCACTTGCAACCTCAAAGTCTTGGTCTTGTTTTACTTAGCATTAGATATCATCTAGTAGGCCTTAAATTACTTTTGGAGTGTTTCAAATCTTCTGATCTACTTTTGCATGAATGATAGGAGCTACTACAAGTGCACACACCCAGAATGTCCGGTGAGAAAGCATGTTGAGCGAGCCTCTCATGATCTAAGGGCAGTGATCACAACCTATGAGGGAAAGCACAACCATGATGTTCCCGCAGCCCGTGGCAGTGGCAGCCATTCTAATAGGCCTTTGCAAAGCAATAACAACAACAATAACAACATTGCAGCCACCGCAGCATTTAGGCCGAGACTACCAACAACTGAGGGGCAAGCACCCTTCACCCTGGAGATGTTGCAGAGCCCTGGGAGTCACGGATTCTCGGGATTTGAAAACGCAATCGATTCGTACATGAACCAGCCTCAAGACACAGACAATGTGTATTCAAGAGCCAAAGAAGAACCAAGGGATGACCTGTTCTTCGAATCATTGCTTGCATAGTTTGCAAGGGTTGGACTCTGAAGGAGAAGGATCAAAACAATAAAAATGAAGCACAGGTTCATTAATTTATTGCAATTTTTTTGTTTGTTTGTATGTTTTTGTTGGTGTATATTCCCACAGGGATATTGGTTTTGTACATCCAAAAAATGTATGTTATAGACAAGATTCCCAACTTTATTCTTTGATTGTTTGTGGGGGGCTCTCTTGGCTAGAAAACTTGATAGCCTGAAAAATCACTTTTGTATCTCTTTTCATTCATTCCTAGTAAAGCAAAGAAAGTTGGAGTTCATGTTGCTCTGGGGTCATGGATGAATCAAAACGTGGCTGTTGTTTTATTGTTTGTTTCCCCTGAAAAAAAATGAGCAGTGCTAGTACGAGACGGGTCGGCAAAGTTTCACAACGTCATTAAAAAATATTTTATTAATTATTAAATAAATAAAAAAAACAATTTTATCGGAACCCACCTGAAACCTTATAAAGCCCTCCCTATCCGAATACAAAAACGATTTTATCAAACGGACGAAGCCATGATGTTTGATATTAGAGGTTGGATTTGTCATTGTACTTGGAATCTGAGAGGAGGTTTGAATGGTCAAAGATGTGCAGCTAACTGGTAGTGGTCTGCTGGCGAATTGGTTGGTTTTGTTGGCTAGGGGCGGCGGGATCGACCTTCGGGGTTGGTGCCGTGGGCCATCTTTATCTTTGTTGGTGAAATTACTGTACTAACCTTCGTCTACATTCACAGTACAGACATTGATGATTCGTAGTTCAAATAATAATGATAAGAATGAGACATTTACTTGTTGGTCAAGCTGCATATTTTTTTTCCCCAAAAAACCACGCACCTACATGCATGTATGTTTATTTACGAGTTAATAATAAGAGAATAACTTCAAACACAGAGTGCATTTACACCTTCCAATAGAGTTGTAACACATGTGATTTTTAAGAAGTGGAGAATAGATCTGGCATTAGATAATCACGTCCCATACACATCCCAGTGATCCCCGCCCGCCGCCCCTATTGTATTATAAAGAAGAGGCCCCCCTTCCCCACCACACACACGGTGACCAGTCCAAAGAGGTAAAAATACCCATTTACGAAGAACAGATGATAATGTATGCGTAAGATGAACAACGGCGTCAACAATAAATCCAGCAAATACAGATAGAAGTGCGGAAAGTCAATAAGGGCAAGCTCTGCCTTTTTTTTTTACCTGTATACGATTACGTCATTATACACCCATATATATCCTATAATAATTTTCTGGTTTACTGTTGTTTCGTGTTGTTATATCTCTTCAAAAGGACTCGGAAATTGGGGGTCGCTCTCGATCTCTCTGTCGATATCTCTCTCTCTCAAAACTCCCGTTTACAGATCTGACTCGAGGGGGTGGGAGCTTTAGCTCCTCCCCCTCTTCCCTTTCTCCCCACCCTCCGTACCCTCTTTGTAGTACTCCATTTTATTTTGTTGTGTTTTACAGGCTAAATAAGGAAGAATCGCGGATCTAGATCCTCCGGTAAACATAGATCAGCACGCGCCTCTCCATGGCGTTGCCCAGCCGCCGATCTTCAAGACTACCGAAGGCGGCACCAAACGGAGCGGCGAGTTGCTCGCACGCGCGGTCAGAAGTTATCGGAGGCGTTCGGCGAGTGGCTCTCTCGCGCCCCCGGGAGGCCCTCTGCCGTCCTCACGCGCGGCGCCACTGGATTCTGTGAGTCCGGATCCTTGAAGATCGGTCGACGTTTTCGCCCAGGGTGGTGCGTGTTCTGCACGCGCCACCGTAGCCACTTGGAGCAGTGTTTGTGTCCGTTGTTACAGTAGTTTTTTCATTGTATTTTATTTAGTGTCTTGTTCTTCTTTTATTGAAAATAAAAATCTAAAAAAATTTTGTCCCATCGGACCTTGGTCCGATCGGTGTGGTCTCCCCTCTCTGTTTAGGCGGTGTATGGGGTTTAGTGCACTCTACTCTGCGTAGTCGGGGTATGGGTTTTGTCACCTAGTTACTATTACTCTGTCGGGGACAGAGATGTACACGACGGATCCCTTAGACTTAGGTCTTTAGAGATCTGTCGTCTGAACTAGACCATGTCAACCACGAAAGTGTGCTGGAGAGCTATTAACGTTTGTAACTGACTTTTTTTAAGTTTGTATGTTCACTATTATGAATGAAATGTCATCTTTATTCTAAAAAAAAAAAAAAAAAAAACTCGGAAATTGAGAATTCAAGTCCTGGGATGTTTTGCTAGAAAATTGGAGAGAGAAAGAGAGCGCCGGAGGGTTGGGTAGGATTAGAACTGTATAAAAAAATAAAAATAAATATTCACCTGTGTATGAGTCTATGTTGTAATTTGCTCATCTCCTACGGCCTGAAGTTGCTTTCTAATAATAAATACTTTAGTGATAATTCTACAACAATAAATTTATAAATTGATATAATTTAATATAATATATTATATTATAAAATTATTTTTATTATATAATACAACTAACATATCATATAAAACAAATCAATTTATAAATTTATTTTTATAAAATTTGTTATGATTGTAGCATATTTCTTACACCTGTTATTTGTTCTATGTCCCCTATTGAGTTCCTTTATTGTTTCCGACAATCCCCAATTTTTTTTTTTTTGTGATCTCCTCAACCATTATTAGTTAGTTATGCGATGATCCCAAATGATTTGAGTTAATTTGTGAATAATAATTTTTATGAATTTTATTAAAATATATTTGAATGTAAATAGGTTAAAACATGTGTTTGAACGTATAAAGTAGCTTGAAATGTATTTAATTTTTTAGTAATGTTAAATAGAGTCCTAGGCTTGCAAAAATTAGTTTTTTTTTTTTTTTTTATATGAATCTCATATTTACTCACTTTTTTTAAAATGAGTGCGTGACTCTTATGTACTCTATGACTGCAAATATCATTTTTCTTAATTTAAGACGAGTTGAACTCACTTTGGCAACCAAACAACCTAATTCTCATTTTACCCTCCGAACTCATTCTTATTCCCAAATCCCACCCTCTGCTAACCATTTCCCCTTGGCGCTTGGCAATCATATTCTTTTTGTTCTTTACCTGCTGATGCCAACGTGCCCACTTCTTTCGAATTAATCCCGCCCGTTTGATTCGCTTACTTCATCACGGTCAAAGCTGGATCATTGTTAGGTGCGGCATGCTTGTAGGGTGATGTCTGAAGTTAGGGTTTGTTTAGGATATAAATGTATTGTGTCTTTAATTATATTGTTCAAAGCAATTTCTGTCTTTTAAGTTCAAGTAGTGGGCCGGGTTGCAGTTTGTATTAGACTAAGTCAATTAGGGAATTGTTAGATCACGTGGGTCATGATGGGCCACGATGGTTCGTGGGTAGTGGAGTCCATTTTAGTTACTTTGTATATACTATATATATTTATTTCCGATAGTATTCTTAATGCATTCAATCCAGAAGTTCATACACATTGAGTTTGAGGAGGGACTTGGCTCCTTGAATTGCCAGGATATTACATGTTACGAATTTAAGCTACAATTATATATATAACAGTGGTCTTAGAGCTGCTTTCCTACGACACGACTGAAGGGACCCGCTTCACTCAGTTGGCTGAGGTTGTTTCGTCTTTGAAAGGAGAATCTATCCAGTTGAAGGATGAGTAGGAGAGACAGAAGCAAATATTAGAGGTGATCCTGCAGCAGCTTAACAATCTTGCAACTAGTTATGATCAGTTGGCATTCACAGTTGGAAATCAAAACATGGCAGAAAGTTCATCAGGTAATGCTTTTAAATTCAATGGGAATCCATTGTTTGAAGGTAGTGGGGGGATCCAAGTGAGAACCCTTCAATTGGATTTTTCTAGGTTTGATGGATCTAAACCAATAGAATGGCTTTTTAAGGCTCAGAAGTTCTTTGCTGACTCCAACACTCCAGATGATTAGAAGTTACAAATTGCTTTTTTTTCATATGGAGGGGAAAGCACTTTCATGGTATAGTTGGCTAATGAATTCTAGTCCACTTAAATCTTGGGAGGAGTTTGTATAGCCTTAAAAACTCATTTTGGGCCCTCAGCCTATGAAGACCCAGTTGGAGTCTTTACAAAACTCCAACAAACGAGCACTGTGGAGGAGTATCAATCTCGGTTTGAGGTTTTATCTAATAGAATTATCGGCCTTACAGAAGAATTCTGAATCAACACTTTTATTAGTGGTCTTAGAGAAGACCTTAGAATCACTATATTCATGTTCAAACCCACTACTTTATTTGCTGCCTTTGGGTTGGCCATATTACAAGAAGAGGAAGTGATAAGAAGGAGTCGGGGACATGAGACTCGGAATTTTTCACTTAACCAATCCTTCCAGCATCAAAATCACATATTACCAGCACCCATACCTATCCTAAGACTTTCACCTCCACCCACAAAACCTGACCAAAGAACCATAAACACTAATCCCAGATTCCTCAATGGAAACCGAAATTAACCTTACCCATTAGGAGAATTTCTCCTACACAAATGCAACAAAGGAGAGAGAGGGGGTTGTGTTATTATTGTGATGAAAAGTTCCATCTAGGCCATAAGTGTAACTGACTCAAACTATTCTTATTGGAGGGGATGAGGGAGGGAAGAGAGAGAAGAGGAAACTGAAGGAATCCTAGCAATTATATAGCCAGTAGAAGAGCAAAAAGAGGAAGAGGAAGTGTGTGAGTTGTTAGGTATTTCTTTATCTTGGTTAGCCTTCCTTATCTTGGTTTATGTAGGGTTGTCCCACTCCAGTTGCAAAATTTACACACTAAATATGACCTCTACTTGTTGGTTCTAGGGGTTGTGATGTAGTTTTGGGTATGGATTGGTTAAGGGGACACAGATTTGTTTTATGGAATTTTACAAATTTAAGTATGGAATTTAATTTTGAAGGTGCCGCTGTTACATTAAAGGGAATACAACTGCCAGTCCAAGTATTAGAAGAGGAAGATCATGTTCAGGGATTAAAGAAAAATTTGACAAAGGGAATTTGGTTGCAGGTGTTAGAAGAGGCCGAAATAACTTCTAAGAATTGTGTTCCAGCTGCGGTCTAGGATGTACTTGAGGAGTTTAAAGGTATCTTTGATGAACCAAGCGGTTTGCCTCCACCTCAGAGCCATGACCACAAAATACAGCTACACCTAGGTTCTAAACCTACTTGTGTGAGGCCTTACAAGTACCCATACTATCAGAAAGAAGAGATTGAAAGGCTGGTGGCGGAGATGCTTACAAGTGATATTATAAGGAGTAGTAAAAGACTCAAAGCCCCTATTCATCTCTAGTCTTGCTGGTGAGAAAAGCTAATGGAGTATGGCCTATGTGTGTGGATTATCTTGCTCTTAATAAGGACACTGTGAAGGATAAGTATCTCATACCCAATATTGATGAACTACTTGATAAACTTTATGGTGTGTGGATTACCACCAGATCAGGATGAATCCTGAGGATATTCCGAAGACTGCTTTTAGGACCTATGAAGGTCACTATGAGTTTTTGGTAATGCCATTCGGCCTTACCAATGCTCCATCAACCTTCCAAGGATTGATGAATGAGGTGTTTCGTCCCTATTTGAGGAGGTTCATGTTGGTTTTCTTTAATGATATTTTAATTTATAGCAAGTTTTTGCAGGAACATTTATAGCACTTACGCACTGTTTTAGAGATTTTTCAATCTCACCAATTCTTTGCAAAGGCCTTGAAATGCATTTTTGGCAGCAGCGAAGTGGAGTATTTAGGGCATCTTATATCGAAGGAATGAGTTAAAGCTGACCCACATAAAATCTTAGCAATGCAAAACTGGCCAGTGCCTAAGAATCTTAAGGCCTTACGAGGATTCTTGGGACTCACTGGTTACTATTTGAAGTTTGTACAAGGCTATGGGAACATTGCAGCACCACTCACAACTTTGCTCAAAAAGGTTTCTTTTTGCTTGATAGAGAAGGCTCAACAGGCTTTTACTAAGCTTAAGGAGGCCATGATGAACCTTCCAGTGTTACGTTTACCAGACTTTACTAAGGCCTTTGTAATAGAGTGTGATGTGTCAGGGGAAGGACTTGGGGCAGATTGATGCATGAAGGACGACCCATTGCCTATCTTAGTCAGGCTTTGAAGGGAATAAGTTTGACTCTATCGACTTACGAAAAGGAATTACTTGCACTCGTAATGGCAATTAGGAAGTGGAGGCACTTATTTATTGGGACAAACCTTCCAGGTACACACTGATTAGCGGACCTTGAAGTATTTATTGGAGCAGCGGGTAACAAAAGTGGGTCTCAAATTTGCTTGGGTTGGATTTTACAGTTGAATACAAGAGTGGCAAAAAAAATACAGTAGCATATGCCTCATCCCAGTTCCCTTACACAGAAAATCCCAAACCAACTCCAACAACCATAACTCCACAGTCACAACCATAGCAGCCCAACCAACAACCAAACCAACTCTCACACTCAATCCAAACCAACAACCATGGTAGTACAAGCAATTAGTATGATACAAGCTAAATGGATGGAGGAGTTGAGGAAGTCTTACCCCTAAGACCCCCTATTGCAGAAGGTTATTAGCCACTACCATTAGGGGACCTTGGACTCGTCTCTGTACCAGTTTCACAATGAGCTACTCTTTTACAAGGGTATGTTGCATTTAGGAATCCTGGTACATTTTCAGCAGCAGATCCTACAACAGTTCCACAGTAGTCCATTAGGGGTCACACATGAGTATACAAAACATATGCAAGGGTTAAAAATGAGTTTTACTAGCCTAGTTAGCACAATGATGTTTGAGCCTTCATTAGGGAGTGTGATGTTTGCTACTTTGATCCAGCAAAGTTGCTTCAACCTCTTCCAACACCAGAGAAAAATTGGGTGGATATTGGCATGGATTTTATAGAAGGACTGCCACCATCAGGGGGATGTACCATGATAATGGTAGTAGTGGATAGATTGGTCGATAGGTTGCATATAAGCTCATTTTACCCAGGGATTCACAAATCTTCCCTACTTTCCACGTATCGTGTCTCAAAAGGAAGCTCAGGGCTCAGATCCAGCCGATCCCTCATCTTCCTCAAGTCACTCCTGAGGGAACCCTAGCACCCGAACCATAAATGGTGTTGCAGAGAAGACTCTTGAAGATGGGCCGCAATGCGTTGAGGTACTGGTTCAGTGGAAGGATGCGACGGTGGAGGATGCGATGTGGGAGGATCCCTCGATGATGAAATGACGCTACCCCGATCTTGTAGGCAAGATCTTTTGAGGGGGATAGTGTTGTTAGGTGCGGCGTGCTTGTAGGGTGATGTCTGAAGTTAGGATTTGTTTAGGATATAAATGTATTGTGTCTTTAAATATATTGTTCAAGGTTATTTCTATCTTTTACATTCAAGTAGTGGGCTTGGTTGTAGTTTGTATTAGACTAAGTCAATTAGGGAGTTATCAGATCACGTGGATCATGATGGGCCACGATGGTTCGTGGGTAGTGGAGTGCGTTTCAGTTACTTCATATCTATATTTATTTCCTACAGTATTCTTGATGCATTCAATTCAGAAGTTCATACATATTGAGTTTGTGGAGGGACTTGGCTCCTCGAATTGCCAGGATATTACATGTTACGAATTTTGGCTACAATTAAATACATAACAATCATGCGACATCGGTGACTTCTGGTTCAAGCTTCAAAGAAGCAGAACCAAGGCGACGGCTTATGTTCGTCCACTTGCCTACGTCTAGTCCCCAAGTGTTATCTATGGAAGACGGGGTCGGATTAGCTTACTCCTCCATCTTTGATGGTTTTCTCTCCCATTCCAAAGCTTTCTGCACTGTAACCTCGAGGTCGTACTTGCCTTGAGATGGATTGGTGTTGTTTTACACAACTTTGGACCAAACTCTGACAATTCAGGTCTTCGAAAATGCACTTGCTAAAGATAGAGAAGACTGCGGCTTGAGAGGGCGGCCTAGGGGCCGAGTAACCTCCAATGTCAAAGTTAATAAATATTCTTGGAAGTTTGTAAATAAGTGAAGGAGTCTAGGGATCAGAGAGCTATTCTCGTACATGAGATCCGCTATTTATACTATATGTCTGGGAGCAGATCGTGCCTGCTCCCATGAAGTCCGTATTCCCTGTACTGTTCCTTGTGTTAGAATCTTTAAATGCGGCGTGACTCTGCAACGGTGTCATTAATGTGGCGTGTTGCCAAGGTGGTGGAGCCATTAATGCGGCGTGGTTCTCTG
Source organism: Juglans cinerea (assembly GCA_961763995.1). NCBI lineage: Eukaryota > Viridiplantae > Streptophyta > Magnoliopsida > Fagales > Juglandaceae > Juglans > Juglans cinerea. The sequence goes on along the minus strand of CAUIVZ010000015.1, from coordinate 17,179,870 downwards.
ACCTCCTTCTCTCAGTCTGTCTCCCCTCTGGTCTGTTCATGCCTTATTTGTCAGTAGATCAATGGCTCCCCGTATATCATGCTTGCTGTGCGGGCGGGTACTTGAGGACTTGACACTACTCGAGGGGTCCTCAGATCGATGAGTCTTATCCCCCGCAACATCATTCCTCCTACAGGTTGTGTTCAGAGGAGCTTCCCCATGGGTCGGGTTAGGGACTATTTACCCTGGGCTGGGCTTTTAATCTTGCTTCTCTTTCATTCATAGGCTTTTTGGGCTTAGTGGGGGGAAAAACCCCTTACAATTACCCTGCTAAGGTCGGGATCCTTATTATGCTGCTCTGAAGCCTAGGGAGGCTCCCGCTGATTGGTGTTTATGGCAGCGTTCCTATCTTCCTTGATGTGCTCACCTTTTCATAACGTCTTTTCAAGTTTATTAATGAAGGGGTGTTAGGCAACTTTTCCTGTTTGCATCGCTTCGTAGACTACATTCCCAGAATTCGAAGCGGCGTGTACTCCTTCTGTTGCCTTGGTGTGTGTGAGTCAAACTGTCACCTTCTCCTTATATAACATGGGAGGGGGGGTGTGGTTTTCGCCTACTGCATTGTGATTGTCCCGTTATTTTATTTCTCTCGATTTTTCTTTTCTTCAACCAATCTTATTTGCTACTTCATATGCTAGCAGTGATGGCTTCCGAAAAATATGTTTAACCCAACGTTTTCGGTGGGGGCTCCACTGATACTGGGTCATTGTTTGGAGGCAGCGGATGGCACTCAACTACTACCAAATCAACATTGGCCTCCTTGGCTGTCACTTACCAAGTACCGAAGTCTGCCTCTTTCAAAGTTCCTGGCCCCGATGAAGGTGCCGTCAATGCAGAGGGCCATTTTACTAGGGTGACCCTATACCCTTCCATGTTTGTGTGCGGCCTGAAGCTACCATTCGACAATCTGGCTCCGAATCCGACTCCAATCCGACTCCGCTCCGGGTCAGCTCTGACTCTGACAAGTCGGAGTCGGAGTCGGAGTTTTTTCCCTATTGGAAATCAAAGTCGGAGTCGGAGTCGGAGTTGGAGTCATTGACGAACCGCCTCCGACTTGGTCCTCCGACTACGCCTTCGCCTCCGATTTTATACATACTTTATAAAAAGATATGTGTTTTTCTATATATTAATCATTTAAATTTTATACAACTATATATTATATAGTTAGTTAAACTCAATAATATACTAGTTAAATAATATATTTATACTATAATATATAGACTAAATGGACTAATAAATAATAATAGTTTAGTATATGACTATATGTAAATATCGTACTATTACAAATTTACAATATTACTACCATGTTACATGTAAGTTGTAACACTAAATTACTAATGTATAAATATAATAACATGTAATACTAATGTATATATAATATACTATAAACACTAAGATGCATAATAACATCAACATGTAATACCAATGGATAAACACTAATCTATAAATTTATAATAACATATAATACTAATGTATAATAACTAAAGTATTATTCATATAAATTTTATATAACAATATCTTGTATTAATTATATTTTTTGACTTAATAAATTCTCAACATATTCCTTTTGATAAATATTTTAGTAATACTAATTTACATTAGTATATTAATTAGATTTATGGTCTAATACTAATACTATTAGTAATCCACTTTAAGTCTATATATAAATTACTATATAAATCACTATAGTATTAATTACTAATACTATATTACTATATGATACTATTAACTATAGTGATATACTAGTATTAGTATACTAATACTATCAATGATATAGTTAGTATAGTGATTTATACTAATAGTATTATATAGTTATACTAAATTAAAATCACTATAGCAAATACTAATATATAGTTATGATAATCACTATAACTAATACTAATACTAATATAGACTATAGTTATAACTTATAGTATTATACCTATACTAAATCACTATAACTTATACTAATATTTATACTAATACTAATATAGACTATAGTTATAACTTATAGTATTATACCTATACTAAATCACTATAACTTATACTAATATTTATACTAATACTAATATAGTATAGTTATAACTTATAGTATTATACCTATACTAAATCACTATAACTTATACTAATATATTATATAGTTATACTAAATCACTATAACTTATACTAATATAGTTATGCTAAATCACTATAACTAATACTAATTTAGTTATACTAATCACTATAACTATATATAGTATTAACATCATTATTAGTATAATATATAGTATTAATAAGTATTAATAATAACTAATACTAATATAACTATTAGTATAACTAATATCACTACTAGTAAAACTAATACTAATACTAATATATTAATACTATTAGTGTATTACTAATATTTATATATATTAATATATATATCAAGTATAAGAGATTAGAGATTTAATATATATATATATATATATATATATATATATACATTAAATCACTAACATACTAATAGTATGATACTATAGCATTAGTAATTATACTATAAGATATAGTAATAGACTAATAGTATATTATAGAAATACTATTTTTTGAATTTTCATTTCGCATACGGTGCCTTTTTTTTAATATTCATATATAATAATATATATATCATATATTTTTTATGAATCTTCATATATGTATATATAATATATATAAAATTAAAAATAGATTCATAGTAATTATAATAGTATACTATAGTAACTATATGGTGCCTTTTTTTTTTTAATCTTCATTTCGTATACGGTGTCTTTGTTTATTGTAGTGATTAGTTGGATGTGGATATGGAATCATGGATGATGGGAGTACATGTAAAAATAGGATTTTTTTTTTTAAATTTTTGAATGCATGTTAGTATGTTACTTGTTTTATTTAATTATATTTTTTGTTATAATCAAAAGTTTAATAAGTTTAGATTGTAATTTTGAGAAAATTGAAATTTGAAAGCCCACAATTTTTTTTTTTTTTAAAAGTGGGTCAAATATGAAGTTAAAAAAGACAAAAAAAAAGAAGTCCAAAAATCTAACTCCGCTCCGACAAGTCGGAGTCGGAGCGGGGTCGGAGGCGGAGCGGATTCTATACATTTCGGAGTCGGAGTTGGAGTCGACGATCGAACTCGACCTCCGACAAAATCGAAGTCGGAGTTGGAGTCGACGATCGAACTCGACCTTCTGGATGCTGCAATTGACCCTAGTCTGGGGCATTTGAGCGGAGACCCGTCTGTTCCCCTTGAAGTCTAAACGGAATTGCTTGAACCCGAAGGCCCTGCGGAAGTTCTCCCTTCTTTATCCTGGCTGGCAACGGACGGAGGGAAGCCGATAGGAGGCCATTGGTCGGGTCGTCAAATGCTTGTTTGGCTTTTTCCACGAGGTTCAATCATTTCTTTCTTGTCTTCTCTTTTTTTTTTAGCCTTTCCTTTTTTTTGCCAGGGTACTTCCCAGCTCGCAGCTTTCATCATGGATGATCAAGAGGCAGTTGTGCAGGCGAACTTGGATCTTCGCTCAGTGGCTAGAACCTCCCTTGATTGTGCTCTGGTGAAAGGGAGGAGAGGGAGCTGTTGATGTGTGAGCTGGAGAGGACGCAACTCGACCTGGCGGATGAGAGCAAGAGAGTAAGGAAGCTGGAGCATCGCCGGAGGAAACACAAGTAGAAGTCGAGGGAGTAGAATGCACAATTGGAGCTGCTTAACCAAAGTCTTCGGGACGACTTATCTTGAGCGCGGGAGGTGCTGCAGCATTATCTGGTGGTGTGTTTTGTTGGAATCCTTCCCGGATGATGTAGACCTTACCGATCGCGAGTTTCTTCTTACCCAGTGCTATGGAAAAAGGGAAATGTATGTTGTTTCAAAGTGATACACGCTCTAGTCACCCTAGATCCGAGGTATTTTAAGGTGAAAGACTGGTCACCCAAATTCTTCTTCATGTCTTACTGCGGATGGGAGTTTCCGGTAGGCCAGGTGAACCGACGAGAGTTCCCAATACGGACGGACTGGGGAAAAGCTCAGAAGACAAAGCTACGCATCCGTTAGCCGCCTCTTATGAGGCGCGGTGTAACACGATTGTACGAGAATAGGTGCAGAACAATCCTGACAATGTTTTCTCTGAAACCCTCCTTTCTGAGGAGAGTTTAAGAAGCTCTTTGCCTCCTCTGAGCACCTTCCTTTCGATGATAGGCAGGTTGCCGCCCTGCCCCAAATTGCTCTGGCTTGGAAGAGTTCTTCGGATCTCCATCTGTCGGACAAGGGGAAGAAAACCCATTGGGAGAGTGGCTGGACCTAGGGTAGGCCTCCTCCTTGGGCTCGGGACCCTTTATCGTGGGGATCGGCTATCTTGGAGGTCAGCCGTCTCATTATTATGGTGATTCCAATGCAGGTGTCAGCGGTGAATCGACGAGCGATCTTCCCACGATGCCTTTATCGGTGGTCGGTGTTGAGGCGTCCAGGGGTGAAGTTGAGATGGACGTCCTCCTCCAGAGTATTTTTGCGACCATTACTCCTGACGAGGGACAATATTCTTCTTCATGGATCTCACCTCTTTCTTCGTCTCGTTCGACCGTCAGTAGTCACTCTCTTGAGGCTGCTGATGAGGGGGCAGTGGCGGCTACTTCTAGCAACCGCGTGGAGATAGAGGACCGTACAGGAGTTGGGTCTCCTTCAGACGTTGTAATCTGCGGGGGTTTGAATGGTCCGTCAAACTCGGCTGTGGACCCTTCATCCAGGCTGAACACCTAGAAAAAGGGTATTCCTTTCTGAATATCTTAGTTGGCAAAGGTCCGAGCAGTTTGGTCATCTACCCACTTGTCCAGGTTTAGTTTCCCATGGACGGTGGTTCTACAGATGTTATAGTCGGTGATGTTCTACATGATGAACCATCCACCCAGACCGAGTACCCAACTGGGGGTGGTTCTCTTCTGGATGCTGCAATTGGCCCTAGTCTGGGGCGTTTGAGTGGAGACCCGCCTGTTCCCCTTGAAGTCTCAGTGGAATTGCTTGAACCCGAAGGCCCTGCGGAAGTTCTCCCTTCTTTATCCTGGCTGGCAACGAAGGGAAGCCGATAGGAGGCCATTGGTCGGGTTGTCAAATGCTTGTTTGGCTTTTTCCACGAGGTTCAATCGTTTCTTTCTTGTCTTCTTCTTTCTCTTTCTTGTCTTCTCTTTTTTTTTTTAGCCTTTCCTTTTTTTCGCCAGGGTACTTCCCAGCTCGCAACTTTCATCATGGATGATCAAGAGGCAGTTGTGCAGGCGAACTTGGATCTTCGCTCAGCGGCTAGAACCTCCCTTGATTGTGCTCGTGGTGAAAGGGAGGAGAGGGAGCTGGAGAGGATGCAACTCGACTTGGCGGACAAGCGCAAGAGACTAAGGAAGCTGGAGCATCGCTGGAGGAAACACAAGTAGAAGTCGAGGGAGTAGAATGCACAATTGGAACTTCTTAACCAAAGTCTTCGGGACGACTTATCTCGAGCGCGGGAGGAGAAGGAGCAATTGGAGCAGCTGAACCAAACTCTTCAGGACATCACCCTCTCCTTACAAAGGCAACTGAAGTGGTTCTCGAGATTTCGTGATGAAGCGTGGGGTCGTCGAGGGCCACAGGTTGACATGGCCATTACTTCTAGAGAGTCTAAAGCTGCGTTTGAGATCTTTTACTAAGTACCTTCAGAGGCTTGTGCTTGCCGATATTCCCACCAGCAAGGCAGCTTTTCAAACCAAGAAAGAGATGCTGATGCTTTCTCCAGTCCGGTTGTTCCCGTACCAATTGTTGTGGAGCCGGACAATCCTGCTCCTGCTGAGGTCGATGTCCCCGGTGTCAAGATTTAAAGGCTTTTTTTTTTGCGCCCATATGTATCCGCACTTTGTCGCCCAGCAACTTATATATATATATATATATATATGACTAATATACATACTTTGTTCTTTATGTTTTTTCTTTATCTCTTCTTTGCTTTGGTGGCCGGTGTGGGGAATTATGGTGAAGGGGTTTATAGGGCTCCTACCCACCCCGCCGGTCGGCTGCGCTGTGCTCACTTTTAACCGCGCTGTACTTTGCTATTTTGAATGACCATGCCCGGCCATGCTTTCTTCGTTATATTCTGTTATTATTGTTATTTTGGCAGTCGTGGCCCATGGCTGGGTTCAAAGATTCTCGGCCCACCCCGCTGGTATCCGGTTTAACATTTCTAACCCCGCTAACCGTTAGCCTTTTGTTCGTGCCATTTTCGCCCATCTTTAATACCGGCTTCTTTCTTTATATTTCTCTTGGGTTCTTCAGTTTGCATCTTTTCATGCTTATAGTCCTCCCCGTGTGCCGTTGTTGCTCCTGCTGCTAATGCTTATATCTTTTGTCTCGATATTTGGAGAGTTTACAACCTCGGCCTACGTCTTGCTTGCTGATGCTTGTTCAGCTTTCTGTGGGACACCGCTTGCCTTCTGGAGATCCTTCTTACTTCGGGTAGTCAAGGGACTAAGCCCGTACTCCATTGGGGAGAGGTCAGGCTACCTCAAATTAGTTCATCCCTTTTTGGTTCCCCAAAGAGGTAACTTCTTCGGACAACCGTTGGTGAAGTCTGCTCTTCCACTGTGATAGGAGTCGAGGTAAATTTTTCAGGCAGCCTCGAGGACAGGATCCGCTCTCTTCTATGAGAGGGATAAGGCTGCGATTAGGCCAAACTTTTCCTGTAGAGTCCCGCATGGAGGTAAGTCTTTCGGGCAGTATGTTACTAGTCCCGCTCCCGCTCATTGACATCACAGGGGAAGGTAACATTTTGGGCCAGGCTGGCACTGGACCCACTCTTCGCTCGTAGTGGAGGTCGGGGTAAGTATTCGAGTTGCTGTAAGGGCCAAACTCGCTCTCCTCTACAGGGGACAATGTAACCTTTAGGCCTACATTTCCCCATAGTATCCCACGTGGAGGTAAGTTAATTCGGGTAGTTTGTTACTATACCTGTTCCCACCTGTTGGTACTTATGAGGAAAGTATAGTTTTTGACTTCGGGTAGTTGAGGACTAACCCGCACTCCATCGCAGGAGGGATAAGGCAATCATAGGGCATATTTTTTCTTGTGGTATCCCGCGGGGAGGTAACTTCGGACAGCGATATAACTGGCCGCTCGGTAAGCTGTTTGGGTTACCGAGGGGGCATAACCGGCTCTCCATCGTGGGAGGGGTGGAACAGCCTTCCCTAGTTCTCCCCCTCTGTCCCACGGGAGGTATGTTGTTCGGGCAGTTTGAGACTGGACCCACTCCCGCTCGTTGATATCACAGGAAATATAAGTGTTGGGTCAGGCTAGTGTTGATCCACTCTTTGTTGCGGTGGAGGTAGGGGTAATTTATTCGGGGAGCCGTGAGACTGATCCCGCTCTCCTCTGCAGGAGGGATAAGGCCACCTTTGGGTCGACCTTTCCCTATAGTGTCCTGCAAGGAGGTGCGTTCTTCAGGCAGTTCGTGACTGGACCCGCACCCACCTATTAACGTCCGCAAGGAAGGTAAGCCTTCATTTTCAGGCTACCGTAGGCTGACCCGCACTCTGCCACAAGAGGGATAAGGCAATCTTTAGGCCTGCATTTCCATGTGGTGCCCCGCAGGGAAGTAATATGTTGATGACCTTGTTGTCGTAGATTTCGTTAGTCGCACACTTTTTTTGCTGGCGCTTTACTAGTAATATGAAAGTTTGGAGTAGATGTTTTGCATTGTCCTGAAAAGTCACTTTTTTTTTAAATATAAAGAAAGTATATGCTGGACGAAGAGGTATTACAAAATTAAGGAAAATAGAATCTCAAGCCGGAGAGGTCGTCGTCCATCCTTCTTTCTAAAGCCATGCATCGCTCCTTCCCCCCTCGAGACCAGTAGGGCGAGTTGTAGACGGAGGTATGCCATGGCTCCTTTGGAGGTGCCTGGCCTACTCTGTCCTGTAATGTCGTCCGAGGCGGGCCCTCTATCCTTCTATTTTAGCTTATAGACGTAGCATTCTCTTGTTAAGACCTGCTCTTCTAGGACTTCTCCCACACCTTGGGGAGTTGGAAACTTCATTTTGAGGTGGTAAGTCAATGTAACGACCCTTAAACTGTTGAGGGTGGGCCTCCCGATAATGGCGTTGTACGACGACAGAGTTTTTACTACCAGGAAGTCGACCATGATAGGGGCAGTGCAAGGGCTACTTCCCACGAGGATGGATAGCGTGATGGTCTCCACAGGCTGGAGAAACCTTTCAAGGGCATGTGGGTGGGCTACAGCCGGGCGGCCTCTGTGCCCATTCTGGTGAAGGCTCCCATAAACAGGATGTTTGTGGAACTCCTGTTATCGATGAGGCTTATGCGGGTGGTGAAGTTGGCGACAAGCATAGTGACCACTAGCTCGTCGTCGTGGGGTACATGACCCATTCTTCATCGGCCTCCGATAATGAGATTGTCGGGGTAGAGTCACCCCTCTACTGTTTGGGGGGATGATACTCAACCGAGTACACCTCGTGGTATCGGGCCCGTCTGGCATGTGCCTTCTTGCTTGAGGAGGTAACACCCTCGTCCGCGAATCATCTAGCTATGGTTTGAATTTCTTCAAAAAGGGGCTCCTGCTTTGCGACGAATGAGGACGACTTGGCAGCGGCTCTTTTATCGCCGATCGCTGTTGAGGGTTGTTTGCCCACCTGTTTCGGTCGCCTACGTCCTGACTCCTTTCTCTCGACCTTTCCCTTCTCTCTTGCTCTAGTCTCTAGGCCGAGGAGTTGCGTCACTTTTGCTGCTCTACATATTCCCTCCTCCATTGTGAGGAAAAGCAGTCTTCGGTATTGTGTGAGGTGGACCGATGGTACGTGCAGTAGTGGCGCGTTGTCCCCCGATTGTCTTCCTTTTGAATGGTGAATGTGGGCCGGCCATACCGTGGTCTGAGTCCCTTTGCCGGGACTTCCTCCCTCCAATTTTCTTGGGAGTCATTCTCCCCTTTTTCATGGGGCTTGGCCTTGATTGGGACCTTCGCCCTCTTCACTGTGCACTCCACTTCCTTCATTCATGGCTCTGTCAATGCTTGGAGAGTGTCATCCGTGTTGATGAAGTTGTCGGCCTGGTCCATGAACGCTCGCAATGTAGCGGGAGTCCTTTTTGCCAGCTCCGCCATAAACTGGAATAGAGGCCAAACCCCTCCCAGGAGCGCCTCCAAAGTTATCTTCTAATCTTGGTTGTCGGTGGTCATGCACTCCTTGTTGAACCGAGATAGGTATGATTTCAGAATTTCATCATCTGTTTGTTTGATGGTGAGGAGATATGCAGCTGGACACCACCTCCTTCGACTGGACATGAACTAGGTTAGGAACAGCCTGGCCAGTTTGCCGAAGCTGTCCACTGATGTAGGTGCTAGTGACCCGAACCATTCACGTGCTGGCCCTAAATGCCCTATAAGCTACTTCCCCGGGAAAGTCATGCAGCGTCATATGAGCTTTGAAAGTTTCCAGGTGCTCAATGGGGTCCCTTCCTCCATCATACATCTCCATAGTGGGGACTCGAAACTTTGGTGGTAAAGGCACCACCATTACTTTTTTAGTATAGGGTAGACCCGTGCTCGTGAGCAACTAGTCTACTATCGACGACGTACCTATCTTGCTTGCTATCTCCTCGTATTTTCTTTTGAGGCTGCAGAGCTCGTCCTGCATATTCTTCTGCTCCTCTTCCTTATTAAGTTTTGCTTGCATGTTTCGAGATACCACGTGCTCAGTGTCACTGGATCTTACCCCGCCATCCTGCTCCTGTTGGGGATTTCTAAGCTCCTCGTTCTCTTTGTAGAGTGCTTGTACTTCGCCAGTTAGCTTTGTTACCCACTCCTCCATAATCTTCAACCTTATTTTCATAGCGTCTCCCATGTCTCTCCAATGCTAAAGTTAGTAAATATTTTTGAAAGTTTGTAAATATGTGAATGAGTCTATGGATCAAAGAGCTATTCTCATACCTGAGATATGCTATTTATACTATATGTCTGGGGAGTAGATCGTGCCTACTCCCATTAAGTCCGCATTCCCCGTATTGTTCTTTGTGTCAGAATCTTTAAATGTCAGGTGGCTCTGCGACGTCGTCATTAATGTAGCGTGTTGCCCGGGTGGTGGAGCCATTAATGTGGCGTGGTTCTCCGATCTTCTTCTCTCAGTCTGTCTCCCCTCTGGTCTATTATTGCCTTCTCTGTCAGTAGATTAATGGCTCCCTGTATATCACGCCTATTGTGCGGGCAGATTCTTGAGGACTTGACACCTACTCGAGAGATCCTCAGATCGACGAGTCTCATTCCCTGCAGCACCATTCCTCCTGCATGTTGTGTTTAGAGGAGCTTCCCTGTGGGCCGAGTTAGGGACTATTTACCAAAATTTTGAATTTCGTATAACCAAAATATACCGTTTATGTGGCATAGCCGGTATAGGGATGCTTGCTGTTTCTTACCGACTAAAATACTAGTCATACCGGGATGTTCCGATTGGTATGCCAGATTTTGGCCGAGATGACCATTTTGCCCGGTACAATTATAACATTTGAAATCTGAATGGATTTATGACTTTTTTGTAATTTAATTAAAAGTACAGGGGCATTCATGGCATTTAGTCTTTAGGGTTTTTTTTTTTTATTTTCTTCTTTCGTCTGGACTCTGGCCGTGCGTGTTCTTACTTTTCATCTTCCATTTTGTTTTGGCCTAAGTAGCAGCTGAAGGGATCCAAGCTTCCAAGGCTCCAAACTCGAGACCTCTCCTTCCACCAAAGACGCAGGCTCCTGAAGGTATGCATTTTCCTCTAATTTTTGTTCTCTTCCTCTGTTGACTATTTCCTATGTCTGGACTCTAATTTCCAAAAAGCCACTTGGAGAAATCGACTGATATGATAGTTTCTACAAAAAAATAACACTAGCTAAAGGTACAAACAAATGATACTGTAAGCTGAGTTTTTTTTTTCCTATATGAATATCAATGAGTCTCCTTTCGGTTCACAAATTCTTTTAGTGTTTTTGGTCTCAATTATCCCTATATGTGTTGCCTGTTGAATGATCATCACATACGGTGGCCTATAGAGATAAGAATGAGCACCTTAATTTCAAAATTCTATTAAATCCTGTATGATTTCGTGCCAGATTCTAAACAAAATTATGTTAAGTTTATTTTGAAGCCTAGCTAGTTGTATGGACATGACTTTGTGTGCATTCTGGATTAATGTGCTACCCATATGGAATTTTACGTGCATTTGTTAAGTATTGAACACTTGAACTTGAATAAGTGTTGAATTATGAATTATTATATAGGAGTATAAAAATGTCTAGTTGTCAATCAACCGGTGCTACATCTACCACACTTACTCCTGCAAGATCAGAAGATCCAGCTTGGGCCCATGCACGTAGAGTGCTAGGGACAATAAATAATACTGAATGTTTCTACTGTAATAAACTAATTAGAGGTGGTGGAATCACTCGGTTGAAGTATCATCTAGCTGGGATTCAAGACATTGTAGAAGCACGTAAAAAGGTCTCTAATGATGTAAAATGGCAAATGAAAGAGCTGCTTAATGAAATGAAAAAAAAGTAATGAAAAGAAAAGAAAAATAAGCTCATAGATTGGAGGCTATGTAGATTTAACATTTGATGATAATGATATTGATGATAATATTGAGGGGAAGGAAAAAGAATGTGGAACTGGAAAGTCAGTGGGGGCATTGAGTATATTTTTTTTTCCCCAAGAACAACTCCTAGGTTTCAACATTCCATTAAGAGTTCTATGTGCTCGAAGGAGATGATTGAAAAAGCAAAGATGGTTGTAGCACACTGGTGGTATGATGCTAATATACCTTTCAAAGCAGCTCAATCCAAGTTTTATCAACCAGCTATAGATGCCATTGCTTCCATTGGGCCAGGATTCAAGGGTTATTCTTTATATGAGTTGAGAGAAAATTTGTTAAAGAATTCTGTGAATGAGGTTAAGAATTATCTACAAAAAATTAAAACGATTTGGAATGAGACTGGTTCTTCACTAATAGCAGATGGTTGGGCAAACAAGAGGCAACAACCAATAATCAAATTTCTAGTTTATTGTCCAAAATGTACAAAATGTTCTTAAAGTCTATTGATACACATAAGATCTTAGAAAAGATTCTAAAATATTATTTAACATCTTTGATGAAGTTGTTCAAGAAGTTGGAGTTGAGAATCTTGTGTAATTCATATCATACAATGATACAAGTTATAAAGTTGCAGGAAAAAAGTTACAGCAGAAGTATGGCTCTTTCTGCTGGTCCCCTTGTGCAGTTCATTGTATAGATTTGATGTTGGATAATTTTTCTGATCCTAGGCATTTTCATATTATTGATGAAAATATAAAAAAGACAAGAAATATAAAGAAGTTCATTTATAACCATGCTTGAGTTTTGGCTTTGATGAGAAAAGACTTCACCAAAGGTCATGATTTATCTCGTCCTGCAGTCACAAGGTTTGCGACAAATTTTTGAAGTATTCGATGTTTACCTTTGTTTAAGAAAGAGTTTAGACAAATGTTTACTTGTGATAAATAGATTGCATCAAGTCATTCTAAAAGCAACGTTGAAAAGGAGATAGCCGAGATTGTTCTAGAAGATATAGAGTTTTGAGTTCAATGCCAATTTATTGTGAAAGTTAGTGAGTTTTTCGTTTGAGTTTTTTGACTTGTCAATGGGGAAGAAAAGCCTACAATGAGATACTTGTATGATGCAATGGAAAGAGACAAAGAGAATATAAAAGCGAGTTGAAATAACAAAATTACTGTATTCAATCCATTTATCAGAATCATTAATGCTAGGTGGGATAAGCAGCTTGACAGTTCATTACATGCGGCGGGTTGTTTTCTTAATCCTACAATTTACTATAACCCTTACTTTAAAAATAAAAATGATGTTTTAAGAGGGTTTATGACTTGTGTTATGAGGATGAAACTTGATCCTGATAATCAAGACAAGATAATTGAAGAACTTGAATTGTATAAGAATGCAGAAGGTGATTTTAGACATTCTTTAGCAATTCGCTAGCGTGAAAAAATTAATCAAGGTATTATCATTTGTTATATAGTGTGAATTTGTACTTTAATTTTTTTTTATTTGCATTTAATTAATAATTTATAATTTCACTATTGCTATAGTTGCATGGTGAACTAATTTTGGTCACGAGGTTTCAACACTTCAAAAGTTTGCAGTTCGAGTACTAAGTCAATATTGTAGTATAACTGGATGTGAAAGAAATTGGAACACATTTGAGTTTATTCATTTAAATAAAAGAAATAGATTATAGCATAAACGTTTGAATGATTTAGTATTTGTTCGTTATAATTTGAAACTGCGAGAGGTAAATTTTTTCAATACTAATATTTTTCACTATTGAAAAATATGTAACATTTTCACTTATTGTTGACTTTTATTTTGATAGGAACATAAAAAAAGTAAAAGATGCTTTGGATCCAATTAACCTTGCAAATATTGACTTGATAGAATAGTGAGAAGTGAAGACTTTGCGCTTCTTGATGGAGAAGACTTGGATTGGGCAAGTATTGAGGAGTCATTAAGCTCACTAAATTCGGAAGATGGTGATGATGATGATGGTGATGTTGATGGTGTTGGCGACGTTGATGAAAATATTTTGATTAATATTTCGAATGTTGATCTTTATTGTCTTATTGATGAAGATGAGTGATTTTATTTTAATAGTTAGATTGAGAACTTGTTTAGTTTTACAAGTATGTGTGTTGTTAAAATTTAAGACTTGTATTGAGAAGTATTATTGAGTTTATGATTTATTTTATTGTTATTTTAGAAATAGTTTGTGTGTATATATATATATATATATAATTTATTTATGTATATACTATTCTAAAACGGTATACGAAATGATATCGGTACCAAAATATTCATCTGAAATAGTATCAGTAACAAAATATGGGAAATGCTATACATCTGCCCCACACCGGCACACACTTCACATCATTTTTTTTTTTACACTCAATATGTTGAGTGTGTGCCGGTCTGGGGCAGATGTAAATATTTTTCCATAAAATATTTCGTTCCAGTTCGTCAAAATGTCACCGAAATTGTATTCAAAACTTTACTATTTATACTGAGCTGGGCTTTTGACGTTGCTTCTCTTTCATCCAGAGGCTTCTTGGCCTTGGGGGAAAATCACCTTACAGGTGTTCTCGATTCCATTGGAATATCCAAGAACCCGTCCTCGTACCCTCCGTTGATCGTCTCCTCCTGCGACGGAAAGATCAACGACAAACCTACGACTTCGAGTTTTCAGAATCTTCGGCATGGACCGTTCGAACCGGCCAGTCCATCTCGTCTCTAAAATCAGCCGAACACTCGAACCGGGTGCTTTTCTTGCAGTCCACACCGAGAACAAAGATGGGTACAACCTAAACTCTCTTGTTCGTTTGTTCTCCAATTCCTGTGCATTGATCAAGTCCCTCGAAATTGACGACGTTGATTCTTCTTTAGTTAGCGACGTCGTGATGGAGAAAGAAACTCAAATATTGAGAGAATTTCCTCTCGCAATGGCAATTCCGATTACAATTCTCGGTTTCAGTGTCCAAACGCAAAATACCCCATAACGCCGATTATAGGGAGTTGATTTATGAACCAGTATCCAAACCACAACTAGACAAATGAGATTTATACGATCGAGGCCGATAAAGGCATTTCAGGAGGAGGAGAGGGTGACTCTGTTTCCTCATACGGCGTGGCTGAGGAACGAGACTTTGTTCTTTGAAATTACTTGGGACCCAAGTAAGATAATTGTGGAGAAAGGTTGGAGAGGAATCGGAAGGATTCGGCCGGTGCAGAGCTCGATGAGTTACACGGGCATTATGGATTATTGTATTTCACAAATTGGTTAAAGAGAATGGTTTCGGAGAGAGATTTTGTGGTGGTGAAGAATGATGTGGAAAGGACTTAGTTTCATTTGATTGAGGTGGTACCGCTTTGTTTGATCGATGAGATTTTTCTGTGAGTGTCATTACAATAGGCGGCAGGCCAGAGGTGTTGCCCATGTTTGAAGAGAGTGAAGTATCAGAAGACTTATGCTCACTTTTCAGTGAGAAAGATTCATTTTTTATGTCTTCAACGTTTGATAAGTTATATATGTTTTTTTAAATATATATTTATTTCATAGCGTTGGTGCAATAGAGGATGAAAAACCAAAGGCAGAGATTGGAATTAATGATGGGGTGACATGATAGAATGCAAGAAGTAAATCAAGCAGTGATACTGACTGGTTAGAGTTTATTAGATTGAATGTAGTTGCATTCGAGATGTTGCTCAATCAAATCCTTTTATTGCAAATGCCGGCTCTGCTACAACACTCAAATGCCATTTACATGAGTACAGAGCACCATCTCCTCAACTCAGCCATTACGTTCAGCTTACTTCAGTTATGGCTATTGGATAAAAATTTAAATCCACTCATAGCCTTGTTTAGTTTGAAGAATTTGTGTTTAGATACATTGGAATATGGATGGAGATAGGGAACCATGATAAGCTTCGTCGTCATGAGAAAGCAAGTTGCAGATCCATTTTCAGTAATTAAAATTAGATATAAGCAGAATGTTACTCTAGTCTGCAGAAAGGTCTTCAAATTTCCAGGTTTCTATTTTCAAATGAAGAATTGAAGTTGGAAACAATATTGTGGAGCACGTCAGGAGGTTCATTGTGTCTTTGGAGCTGGATAAGAAAGCCTTTTTTTTATTTTTCCATCTCTCTACTCCCTATTTTTAGACAATATGAATACATCATCTGAGAATTCTACAGGTTCTTTTAAACTATAGGTAGATGAAGCTTTAATGTTATGAGATTTCTCTGGTAGACGAAAATATCTACCTATTCCATGAAGCTTATCTGGTGAGAGTCTGAGGAAGTGAAGAGAATACTCAGATTGATGGATTGGAGGGCTGCAGAAGCAGTGGACATATAAAAGGGGTTACTTTAAGTGGGACTAGCTGAAGAGAATGCGGAGAAGATTATGAGTACAATTGCAGTGGATGAGGTGAAAATCGGGTGTGACTGTCGTTTCTTTCCTGGTTTTTATCTTCTCATGAACTCTGGCATTACTACAAACCAAATTCCTGAAGGAGTATGTTCATGAAGGATTATTGGGCAGGTCTGTTATGGGAAAAACAGCTTTTACCATGGTTGATGCAAAAGATGGTTACCTGCACTATAATTAGTTGATAAAAGAAAAATGTGAAATTAATGACTTAATAGGTATTTTAAAATTGTCTATAGACAGTTAGATGATCTTCTCTCTCTCTCTGTCTCTCTATTTTTATTTTTATTTTGTTGTTGTCATCTTTTCTATATTTAGCTATAGAAAGGACATAAGTACATAACTAAATCGTGGCCTAAAAAAGGAAAAGAAAGTTAGGAAAATGCCTAAACGATTGTTGCTCAATCACAAACCATACCCCCATATACCTGCACCACACCACATGCACGCATGCAGTCTGGACACTTGAATCGTGGATAAAGAAACATCCCTGAATCTCTTTGGTCAAAGGTCCCAACGTACAAAGAGGAACCAGCAACGCTTTTTCCATTTGTTGTTGCTGCCCTCTCTCTCTCTCTCTCTCTCTCTCGTCCATCCGTCTCTCACCTCTCTCCCACCTGCATGGGTTCCCTGCACTGCTCCTATTCTTTCTTTTCCTCTTTGTTTCTCTCTTTCCCTCCCTAAAGCCTTAGCCTTCCAACATTAACAAAACGCTTGATCTCTGATTGATTCTTTTTGTTCTATTTTCTATGAATAAAACGTTATCCCATGCTGCTTCACCCCTTCAAATGGGCACAGACAAGCTGGTTCATGTAGAGGCAATTAGGGTGGGGGGGCAAGGGAAAGCAGGTGTCTCCTACATATGCAATACATTGGGTCAGATAAACTCAAGGGGTCTATGGTTTGGAGACAACCCTCTTGATTTCCATGTCCCTCTCTTGCTTTTGCAGCTCTCCCTCATCTCCATCTTCTACCGAACACTTCACTTCTTTCTCAAGCCCTTTGGCCAACCCTCTATTGTTTCTCAGATTATTGTAAGCCTCACTTCTTGTTAAGATTAATGTCTTTTTTTAATCTATTTAATTTTGTTAATTAAGGCATTGTACTTACAATTTGTTGTGATGATCGTGGATGCCTCAAAGAATTTATCATTAGTGAAACTGTAGGGAAAAAAAGTTGTATTATTTGTTAATAAATGGTTAAAACAATGGAAGGACCTGACTTTTGCTGACTGCTTCTATTTTGGAGGTTTTGGCTCTAAGTTCTAACCCGCATGCTAAATAATATTTTGGGAGCGAAACTAACATTTATGAGTAATGAGATTGTCTTGAAATTTTGTATCTATGAAAACAGAATTAGTATTGCAAATTCTGTCATGTACTTAACATTTCTTGTTTGTATTGAAATTGCACTTTCTTTTTCTTTTTTAACATTAGGGAAAGAAAAATCTGTTAGAAAACTAATTTCTTTATTGGGAGATACTTGTAAAAAAAAAAATTCTTTATTAGGAGGAATGGTCGACCAATCTAATGGAGGAACGGCTTCATGACATGTTATAAGCAAAGGTTTAAACCAAGAATTATGTTGTAGGAAGTATTTTATTTCATTTTCTTCCTAAGCCTAAGAAGTACATTATTGATCATAAAGAAAAGCTCCTCCATGACATTCATAATGTACCCCTAGCTTTAAGCTACTTGAGAAATCCACTAATTGAGTTGTCATCGAATCCAGTCACTGGCAACACACGACTATATAGAAAGTTTAATTAATTGGTTGCTTATATTTGAGGATGTGCTGTAATAGTTCTAATGTTATTGATTCTATACATATACTGATCTTGCCTATATGTTTAATCATTGATGTTCATCAGAGTGGTGTCATATTAGGTCCTTCAGTTCTTGGGCGCAGTGCAGAATTTGCAGCCAACGTTTTCCCAACTAAAGGGAACACTTTACTTGAGACCTTTGCAATTTTTGGTTTCATGCTTTTTATCTTCCTAATTGGCGTGAAGATGGACCCAACTATCATTTTTAAATCAGGTAAAAGGGCAGTGGCAATAGGACTTTTAGGCTTCTTTGTTCCGTACGCATTGGCTGGACTTGTTGCCTTTGTCCTCCAAAAATCTCTATCACTGGATCATGATCTTTCCACTGTGCTTCCGCTTCTGGTAGTACTCCAGTCTCTGACTGCCTTCCCTGTTATTGCTTGCTTTCTTGCCGAGCTCAAACTCCTCAATTCAGAGATTGGAAACCTGGCATCATCTTCTTCAATAGTATGCGATATATGCTACTGGTTTGTTATGGCAGTGAGATTTGCGACAAGAACTACAGAGAAGTCTCTGGCAATATCAATTGGAACCTTTTTCTCAGCTGCACTCTTTATCATTTTCCTTGTGTTTGGAGTCCGTCCAGGAGTTATGTGGGCTATTCAACATACCCCTGA
This sequence comes from Juglans cinerea, assembly GCA_961763995.1. Classification (NCBI taxonomy): domain Eukaryota; kingdom Viridiplantae; phylum Streptophyta; class Magnoliopsida; order Fagales; family Juglandaceae; genus Juglans; species Juglans cinerea. The sequence goes on along the minus strand of CAUIVZ010000015.1, from coordinate 17,161,395 downwards.
AGGAAAACCTGTAAAAGAAATATACTTTTTTGCAGTTATTGTAGGTGTTATGGTCTGTGGATTTATGGGTGAAGTTATTGGCCTAAGTTCTTTTGTGACATCTTTCCTTTTGGGCTTGGTCATACCAGATGGTCCACCCTTAGGTGCCGCATTAGTAGAGAGGCTTGATTGTTTTGTTTCAGCATTGCTCATGCCTATCTTTTTCACCACATGTGGACTAAGGATGGATGTTTTTGCCATAAAAAAGTTGAAGAATGTGGGCGTGATTCAGTCACTTGTTCTCATTTCTTTTTTTGGGAAGACAATAGGGACAATGTTGCCTCCTATCTTCTGCAGGATGCCAATCCGAGATGCCCTCTCTTTTGGTCTTATCATGAACTCCAAAGGCATTGTTGAACTTGCTGTGTTGATTGGCTGGAAGCTAGAAAATGTAAGCCATCATATTCCCTATCACTTGATACCTCAAATGCATGGTCTTATGGCATACTGAACTTCTGTTTGTACTTGAATTTATGTTTGGCACCATACAAGTATGATATCTTCCCCTTCTATTTTCACAAAATTAAGCATATAAAGTCATATATGGCATTTTCATGAACAAGTTACCGATGAGAAAATAAACACATGACAAGGAATCTAGACTAGTGCTCCAAGCTAGAAGAGTATTCCTTTGATATGCTTAACTATACTAATGTGCAGGTCATCAACGAAGAATGCTTCGCCATTATGATTATCTCTGTGGTGATTGTGACAGGAGTTATATCACCCCTTGTGAAAGCCCTGTATGATCCTTCAAGGAGATTCATTGCTTACAAAAGGAGAACTATTTTGCACCATAGGCGCAATGAGGAACTGCAGATCCTTGCTTGTATTCACAAGCAGGACAATGTCCCAGCAATTTTCAACCTTCTTTCTGCCTCTAACCCCACCAAAGAGAGCCCCATTAATTTAGTTGTACTCCACCTAGTCAAGCTTGTTGGTCGTGCATCCTCCCTACTCATCACCCACATGCCTTGTGAGAAGCCTTCTCAACACCCAACTGAATCAGAACGAGTCTTCAATGCATTCGAAAAGTTTGAAAGATATTACTCTGGCCATCTTAGAGTGCACTGTTATAAAGGCATTTCCCCTTATGCAACAATGCACAATGACGTGTGTTCCCTAGCTCTCGAAAAGAGAACAACCTTCATAATCATCCCTTTCCACAAGCAGTGGGTTATTGGGGATAGAGTAGAGTCCTCTTATGCTTTCAGGCACCTGAACAAGAATGTTCTTGATAAGGCTCCTTGCTCTGTTGGAGTGCTCATCGACCGTGGGAAACAGAGGAAACCTTGGTCTGTAGTTGGACCACCAGCATTGTATCGGGTGGCTGTGCTCTTCTTTGGTGGTGCAGATGATCGAGAAGTACTAGCTTATGCTGGACGCATGTTGGAGGATTCTAATGTACTAGTCACACTTCTTCGTTTCTATTCTTCAGCTGAGGTTGTTGGGGGTACATCAAGGAGCAAGATGCTCGATACCGATATCTTGAGTCAATTTAGGCTTAATGCCTTTCGTAATGATCGAGTTTCATACCAGGAGGAGATGGTGATAAATGGAAATGACGTGCTTGCTGTACTGAAGTCAATGGAAAATGCTTATGACCTTGTTATGGTTGGGAGACGTCATCAGGAGTCACGGTTGATGTCTGACCTTAGGCAACTGAACGAGCATGGAGAGTTGGGAGCAGTGGGAGAGATACTTGCAGCCACAGATTTTAGAGGTGCGGCTTCAATTTTAGTGGTGCAACAGCAGACCAAACTCTGGGGATTGCATGACCCAGAGGATTCAACGCGATTGAGAAGAGTAAATATATAGGAGTTTTTTTTTTATTTTTTATTTTTTTTATTATATATATATATATATTTATATATATATATGTATTTAGGATTTATGTAATATATTGTTCAATTGCCTGTAGACTTGCTTCATTTTCTTCATGGCATGCATAGAGATATGTATATTTAAAACGGGATAAGTAATGAGAAGCTGATTTCATATTGCATGTCTGACTCTTCTCCTACTTCAAAGCATTCGAAAGATTTGGACTTCATGTTGACAATATATTTGTATTAACTCAGGAAGTAGTTCCAAGGTATAAACTCTATATGATTAATGGCTAGTTAGCTCTACTATGTACTAATATGATCCATATAACAACATTACAAATTTCACAACATTTTTGAATTGATAAATTCTATTTACAGTCTTGAGTAGGGAACTGCGTGTGCAGTCCTATTGATGAATGAGAGTAAAAGGAAATATATCTGAATATGTATGTGAATGTGCAAGCTAGTGATGTTGTTGGAAATGAATATGAAATTCTATTTTACCATTGCTAGTTTCCCATTTAACTCATTTAGTTGGATCTTCATATACAGTCCACCAATTACATCAATGGATTAAAAGGCCAAGTACTACTTTTTGCCCCAGAATGCATGCAGTGCATTCCCGAAATATCATAAATTTTTGGTACAGGGTTTTGCAGCATAGATTATGTTTTCTTGGCTGAATTTCTTCATAATCATAGGTGGCAATTATTTGTGTAGGCATCTGCACGCTGATTAATGACCCTCCATCTCCCCTTCCCCCTCCCCATGCACTCTTAAGAAAACTCGCCAATGTAACTAATTAAGTAAACACATGATCTTGTGATACTAAAAAGATCACTAATAATTTTGAATAAAAAATAATTCAACTAAATATATTGTTTTCTTTTAGTAATTATATATAATTTTTAAATAAATTTTATAGTGTTGTGGAAGTTTTACTTATTTGCATCATGATTGCATGGCCAGCTGAAGCGTTGTCCCTGGTCACAGTAATTTGTCTGGGTTGACCAACAAACTCTCCCCCTCTCCCGTCTATCCTCACATCTCTCTCTCTCTCTCTCGATCTCGATCTCGAGCGCTTGCTAAATATACGTCTTTCATTAGGGACCCTTTTATTTTTTTTTCCTTAATTAATTTTTAAGCTAGCGAGCTGATGATCTTCATCTTCTTCTTAATTCGCTTGTATTCTCTTTTAGACCTCCTTCAACATTAATACATATATATATATGGCATCAATCAACAAAGAAACTGGTATGACTGTTGGGGCAGTCACTGGGCCATTTTCTAAAGAAGGCATGGTATGCCAATACCCACACATGATGATCTCCTCCAACGTCGGCACACGGTTTGGAAATAATCCTTTTGACAACATATTTCCTACTTTTCTAGCCCAGATTGTTTTTATTTTCTGGCTTACCAGAATCGTTTACACCATTCTGAAACCTTTGAGACAAAGTATTCTCTCTGCACAAGTTGTGGTAATTTACATTTCAAGTAGTTTCAAATATGGCTCTATATATGTCGATTGATTACAACATTTATTTATGATGATCAGTATTTAATTTGTGACTACACATAATTAACTTCTACCAGGCTGGTATAATCATGGGTCCAACAATTCTTGGGCGTTGCACCAAACGGCCAATGCAGAAGCTGTTTCCAATGGCAGGCAAAGTGGTACTTCAAACTGCTGCAAACGTTGGCTTTAATCTTCATCTCTTTCTATTAGGAATAAGGATGGATGCTAGCATTTTGAAAAAGGCAGGTGGTTCTGCTGCTCTTATCGGCACCATGGGTTATGCGATGCCTTTTACATTCGCTGGACTCACCTATTACACTGTCAGCCATGTCATAACCTTAGACCGCACCATTACAACTTCCATTCCTTTTATCATTGCTATTGGTTCCATTTCCACCTTTCCCGTCATCACCAGCCTCCTTGCTGATCTCCAAATCCTCAACTCTGAGCTTGGAAGATTAGCAACTTATATCTCCATAATCGGTGATCTTTGGAGCTTTGGCACAATTCTAACCACAACAACATTGGGTTTAGTTGCGCGTGGCTCGAAATGGATGTCATTCTGGGCTCTGTTTTGGGTCACCATCTTCGTGACCACTATCATATTCGTTTTCCGGCCATTCATTGTATGGTTAACGAAACGCAACTCAGAAGAAGAAACCATAAGGGAAACACACTTCATTATCGTTCTTGTGATTGTGATGGCGTGCGGATTTTCTGCTGAAGTTATTGGTCTGCACGCTGCCTTTGGGTCTTTTCTGTTGGGAATTGCTTTGCCAGACGGGCCGCCACTCGGTTCAGCATTAGTTCAGAAGCTTGATACTATAGCAACTGGGCTGCTGCTTCCAGTTTTCATTGCGATAAGCGGTTTGCAGACGGACTTGTTGTCGGCGGCAGGAGGGCACTCTTCAGCAATCACGGAGTTATTCATCGTTTTGGGCTATATAGGGAAGTTCATTGGTACACTTTTGCCTGCGCTTTTCTGCGGTTTGCCCTACTGGGAGGCCGTAACTCTGGCGTTAATCATGAGTTGCAAAGGCGTCATAGAGGTTGCTGCATACATTATGTGGAAGGATGCCGGTGTAACCTCTCTCTCTCTCTCTCTCCGAACTTGAGGATCCATTCCATGCAGTCAAAATATGCAAACACAAAATTACAAAAATATAAACAATAGCCAAATGGAAGAAGAAAAAGTTTGAATATTGTAAATGCATAAAGAGTGTAAGAATAATATATATTTGAGAAGTGCATGCTACAGCCACAATTTCATAAAAATAAATCTACAAATTAACATGATTTCATATGATATGTTAGATTTACTTTCCAGTAAAAATAACTTTACAATATAACGTATTACATCAAATCATCTCAATTTGTGAATTTATTTTTGTGGGATCTTTTTGTAGCTAAAACATTTATCATTTGGTGTCCTTATATGAATGTGATTTACTTATATCGCTAATTATGAATTGTTATTATCTAACTTGCTAGTTATTTCAGGACTAGGTTAATTTTTTATGCAAAATGAAAATGACCACATGCGATGAGGTGCAAAATAATTAACTAAATTTAGAAGAGATTACTCAATGTTATAATTTTGTTCTCCAAAATTTTGTTTGAACAATTTGATAATAATTTTTATCGTGTCATGATCAACTTATAATGTCCTTCTAGTACTTCAACACGTACGTACACAGCTAGCTTATATATAAATATATAGTTCTTGGCTTCTCTTTTTACTCAAAGCATGGTTTGGAAACTTTTTCATGATCACTAATACATGAGAAATATATAGTTTCATTTAATAAATTCAATTTTAAGTAAAGTTAGTATATACTTTTTAATTAAATGATAATATTAATTAATGTTCATCATGCATGCGCAGATCATAGACGACCAAGTCTTTGCCCTTTTGTTAGTGACGATGTTGATTGTATCTGGGGTAGCCAGGCTCATGGTAGCTCACCTTTATGACCCATCAAAGAGGTACATGGCCTACGCCAGAAGGACCATGCTTGAATCTCATAACAGCATTCAGCTTCGACTTCTGATCTGTGTCCACCAGGAAGACAATGTTCCTACCATTTTAAGTCTTCTTGAAGCCTCGAATTCCACCAGATTAACCCCAATGTCCATCTTTGTCCTACACCTCATGGAGCTAACCGGCAGCGCCGCTGCCGTACTTGTCCCCCATCTCCGTACTCAAAGCAAATCCACTCCTAACGCTACTAGTGCAGAACATACTGTGTCTGCTTTCCAACAGTTTGAGCAGCAGCATCAAGGGAATGTAGCAGTGCAGCATTTCACTGCAATTGCGCCATATGCAAGCATGCACAATGACATTTGCAGCATTGCACAAGACAAGAGAACCACAATTGTGATTCTCCCCTTTCACAAGCGTTGGGCAATTGATGGAAGAGTTGGATCATCCAACGCTTCCATCAGGACCGTCAATCTCAACGTCATCAAGAAGGCACCATGCTCAGTCGGAGTCCTCATCGACCGGGGACAAATCGGCGGTAAGTGGTCTTCTTTAACATCCAGGTCGTCGTATCGTGTTGGTTTGCTATTCTTCAGTGGTGCAGATGATTTGGAGGCTTTTGCCTATGGCAGACGCATGGCGCAGCATCCCCACGTCAACCTCACAGTGATTAGATTCTTGCATGAATGTAAAACTCATGAAAAGAATCTTGAAGATGAGTTGATCTGTGAGTACAGGGCAAATGCACTCATGATGGGAAAGAATCACTATAAAGAGAAGATTGTGGGAGATGGAGTAGAAACTACGCAGGCAATCCATGCTATGGAGGGTGATTTTGATTTAGTAATCGTGGGCAGGTGCCATGAACCCAACTCACCGTTTATAAGAGGGCTGAGCACAGAATGGAGTGAATGCCCCGAGCTTGGGCTGATCGGAGACATATTGGCCAGTTCGGATTCCCAGTTTTCAGTTTTGGTAGTGCAGCAACAACCGGACGGAAGTATGCCGCCAGGGATGCTCTCCACCGTAACGTCTAAAAATAAATCTTTTGGTTCAAAGTTGGCTAGTGAATTCTCTGATGGTGAAGATTTTACACCAGATTACTCTAAACTAGAGGTAGGGGAATGAAGGACAAACATGCTCTTTGTGCGTATGTTTTTTCTTTTCTTTTTTCTTTCTCAATTTTCCAAACTACGCATACAATTTCTTGTTAATATACTAATTAAGACGTGCATACTTCTTTATGATCTCTAATTATTAGATCTACAACTTCACCCGTAATGATTTAGGGCTCGTTTGAATATTAAGATAGTTTGTAAGTAATTGTGAAATAGATTGTAAATAATAATAAAATAGTTTAAGAATATATGAGAATACTTGAGAATAGTTGTATTCCCAATTAACAGATCCTAAATACACGTTCCTTCTTCTCCTTTTTAATTTTATAAAGAGATGTTTCATCCGTAAAAGTTTAAATACGCAAACTTAGGTTGTGTTTGGGAGCTTAGATTATCTTAAACTATTCCACTACTATTCATAAACAGTTCATTATTATGCATAAACTATTAACTAGTATTTTATTACTATTCATAAATTATTTCATTATTTTTCACTAATAATCTAAAATATTTTTAATATCCAAACATATCCTTAATTCCCCTTGATATGGAGCACGTACATGAAAAATAAGGAATTGTGCATGGAAAGGGAATGATATCATCAACTGTACGTTTTCAAAGCTTTTTGCCCTTTTAACTAATTATTATATTTGTAGGTCGTAACAGAGGGCGCACTCACCGCATTATGCTAAAAAAGAAAAAAAATGTAAAACTCAATATAACATATGACAACAAGTTATACATCCAGATCATCAAATGGAAAGTGCAACAGCCTACCTCGCTTTAATAAGATCATTTGATCATTTTACTAAGGAAAATGCTACGGAGCCGCTCCAACCTTACCAGCTTACCACTTGACGTGGATATACCACGTGTTAAGATATTTAAAAAAGAAAAAAATAGAGTAAAATTATAGAGCAATCACTATAGTAGTGCACACAATGCATACCCTACGTAGTTTTTTTTTTCTTATAACAAAACGTGTGTTTTGTTTTGGCCGGTTGAATTTTCTTCCCGCATTCGAATTTGCCCTCGTGAAAAACCTCCTCCCTCGCCCGCGCCGTGTCACCTTCTTCTGCCCAGCACCAATGGCGACGCTGTCGATACCAGTGGAATCAGCCGCATCGCGTACAAATGTGTGTTTGAACTCTGTCGGCCACCCAGCAGGGCCACCGACCACCTCACCGGCTCCCCCTCATACCGGCGACCCTCCAACCACCTTCGAGCCTCCATGGCAGCCTCCAAGCGCAGCCCCCTCTCCTCTCCCGAAATGGATCTCACACACGGATTTAGCCACCATGTCGCTGCCATACGCCAGCCCAGCCACCACCACCGAGCCCCACGACCTCCCAGCAACCCCCACCGTCGAACCCAAGTCACGGCAACCCCCTCATCCCTCTCCATCGCAGCTCACAACCCAAAATGGGTCTCCCCCTCTCTCGCCACTATGCCGCCGCCGTACGCCAGCCCAGCCACCACCACCACCACCACCAAGCCCCACGACCTCCCAGCAACCCCCACCGTCAAAACCAAGTCACGGCGACACCCTCATCCCTCTCCATTGCAGCTCACATAGCCTCGGTAGCTTCCTTTGCTGTTGTTAGAGATTTCAAGTTCTGGCCGGGGTGGGGCTTAGGGAGAAATTGGTCAATTCGCTTAGCCACGTCATGTGTGATCCGGCTATTGCCGAATAGTGGCTGCTCCCCAGATTTTTTCAAAGACAAAATGGTAAGAGCCTCTCTCTCCCCGACAGACTTCTCTCCCTCTGTACCTTCCTCTCCCCCTTCTCCAAATTGACAAAGCTCCCTCTCTCCTTTCCTCAAAATCGACAGAGCTCCCTCTTTCCCTTCCCCAAATTGACAGAGCATGAAACCCATTTTTTTTTTTATTCCATTACTTGGCTTAGTCCCCTCTGTGATTCCCTTCCCCAAATCAGCATCTCCTTCTCCAAATCAACACCCTCTTCGATTCCCTTCCCCAAATCGACCCCATCCCGAGTTGCTATTGTAATGCCTCAAGCCCAAAACCATGAACGGACAGAGTTCCGCCTATATTTTTAAAACTTTCTCTCAGTTTACAAATATATATCAAATACACAACCTCCAAACTATTCACAGCTATAATACAATGATTTTCAAATATCCATTCACAAGTTCGGTTAGATCCATTAAATTCTAAATAATTACAATACAAATACTCCAACAAAAAATGTAAAATAACTAAAATATGATCATAAGAGAACTCTTCGTACAACCAAAACCATCAATTCCTAAAACTTTTAACCTCAAGTGACTAAACCAAATCCACTCTGGAATCTTTGGCTCAAAAGCTATCACTTCAAATGAATGAATTTTCTACAACTCTGAAAAACATATGAAATGAAGTGGTGAGCTGCCATGTGCTCATTAAGTTACAATTTAATGGACTTGTGGAAGTTGGCAATTTTCTTAACTATAAGAGAATGAATAAATTCCTAATAAAATAATGTGAGCAATATAATTTTATCTCAACCAATATATTCAACCAAATATCATATTCAAGGCTACATGATAATAGAAAAATCACCAATATACCACAAAGATATCATGTCACAAAGACATCATCCAGCGATGGACGTCAAACATGTCACAAAGACATTCATATCATGGGCTTAAGAATAAATAGTATGCTCACATTTAACTTTCAATTTAATAAGCCACATAGCATTTTTCAAACATTCCAACCATTACAAAATTTGCACAAATCCCACAGCAAAGCCCAAATAGCACAAGAATGTGCACAAATCCAAAATTTACACAAGTTTGAAATATAATACCCAAGTGCACAATTCCAAACAAAACTAACAGTTCTTTTATTAAAAACCCATTAAAGAGCCACTTACCTCGATTACTAGTAAAAAATAATCCCACAATATTCCTTCGACAACAGTCACTCGCGACCTATTTCAAGACCATTATAATTCGTCAACTTCTATACTAAAATTGATCTAATTTAACTATAAAATTTCACTTAGTCCTTAATAACATGAATTTAAAATTGTCCTAAAAGATTATCCTAAAAAATTGATAAACTCCAAATTTCTAGGTTGCAAATACGCTGCCAGATAGCAAGTACACTGACCTCTAGCCCCTTATTATTTGAACGTAAATAAGATCTACATTCAACCATATAACAGTGACATAAACCTAAATTAACTTTAGTTAATATCCACCACTAACACTTGAATATTAAATTCGTCTTTAACACATCCTAACAGCATAATCAACTAAGTATATTCTTAACAATTCACAACACCAAATCTTAACAAATTTCATATTCAAAATTCATTAAATATAATATTTATGAGGAATGAGAATTTACCTAATATTATCATTGGTGGTGATAAAACAACAAAGAGCAGTGGCTGTGGGTGGAGGTTACAGACAGAGAGAGAGAGAGAGAGGAGATGATGGCAGAAGGGGTTGAGAGAAAGAATCGGGGAAAAAGAGATCGAGAGGGGTGTGAGAGAGTGGGTCTGAGTGGGGGTATGTCTTTATGCATGGGCTGGGTTTGTTTGTTTGTTTGTTTTTTTTTTTTTTGTTTGGCTTGAGTTATTACAGTTTTCCTTCCCCAAAACACTATGGCCTCTGAAATCCTAGAGTCTTAGATCGTGATTCCCTCGTACCCAAGCCTGACCCCCAAATCGCTCCCTTTTGAAACCCTAAAGCCCGATCTGTGATTCGCTTGTCCAATTCTGTCAAGCCTAATGAACCATCCCGAGCTAGTGAAAACCCAACCCAAACGTTCGGAGGCCCCAAAAATTTTTATGTCTTGGTCTTGTTCCCCATTTGTAATTTTCATTTCTTATATGTATATCTATTCGTTGTCTTGCGACTTGTGAGGTTTGTATATCTATTATGTATATGTATATGTACCCTAGAGCCCCACTGTGTGTATATGTATATCTGTTATGAGGTCCTGTTAGCGTGTTTTTTTTTCTCCAGCTACCATAGTTGTATTTCACATGTATATCTATGATTTGGGTGTGAATAGCAATTTGTTTTTTGTTGTAACTTGCTACCAATTCTATTCTAGTATATAGTTTTTCTTTTGTTGCCAGTGATTGAATATCATGTCGCAGATTTCTTGCTAACTTTCCCATGTGTGATGAATTGAGTGAAAATCACCCATATGGATTATTGTCTACATAGTTTGCTTATTTAATTGCATTATTGTTTTAGTTTGCTTATGTTACTTGTGAGGTCTGAACAATGTTTCTTATAAAAATCGCTTGTGACTTGTAAGAATAGCAATATTTGAGTCATGTAGTGACATTAGCTCAAGCTCAGGAAATCCAAGAGTCGAATACCCAATATGTTATTGTGATATTAAAGCATGTGGAAAAACTGTCCATACAGAGGATAATGAGGTACGATTTTTTGAAAGCCAAAACTATATGGTAAAATTTATTGTATTCTTGCCCATACTTCATGTGTTTGGAGTATTTATTGCTTATATGTATTGTTTTATTTTTCAAACTGGCAATTCTTGTGGATTATTTTATTGGTATGATCCTGAACTACCAACATATGGCCAAAAGACAATCAAACGATTATGACAGACAATTGACAAATCAAAAGCTGAAATTAATGATATCCAGACCACCCGACATCAACTAGATATAGAGGCGCAAGAGAATATTGTGTTGTGGTTATTTTGGGATGCCATGGTTATTTTTTTACGGGAATACTTTTGTGCACTTGTGCTGGTAGGAAGGAAGAATGTTAGTCATTTGATATGGAAGCTGTAGAAGTCGAAGTATCTTTTGCACTAGTGACTTTTTGCTTGTAAACTAATGAACTATGTACCAGCAAACTATGTTTTGTACAAGTGATTTATGTACCAGTGAACTATGTTTTGTATAATCAAACTTGGCATGTTTTGTATAACGAAACATGGGTTGCAACGTGATTCTCCTAAAAATATATAGAAAGGATATGCAGGATGTTATTTTTAACACTTGATTCTCCTGAAACTTTATAGTATCACGATCTTTTTGGACAAGAATACCAATAGTAAGTCCCACCTTTTGACAATAAAACACCTTTTTTTTTTCAAAAATAATTTTTTTCAAAAAAACTTAATACAAGAATACCAAACTTACAAAATAAATGGATTACAACCAAACTTACAATTAAACTTTCACAACAAAGTCCCACTATTCTTCACAAAACAAAGCCCCACTGTTTTCAGAACACATGTATTACATCCAAACTTAAAATTAAACTTTCACAACAAAGTCCCTCTATTCTTCACAAAATAAAGTCCCACTGTCTTTAGAACACATGGATTACAACCAAAAATCAAACATTGTTCACTATTACTTGGATTACACTGTTCACATTGATTACATTGGCTTACATTGCTCACAACACATGGATTAATACACGGATTACACTGTTCACACCAAACTTTCACAATAAATTTTCACACACATGCCATGGTGGAACCATGAATTTGTTGTAGGGGCCGAGCAAACCTAAAACTATAATAAAATATTTTTTATTCTATTTCTGAGTCAAAATAATCTATAAGATCAAAATAATTTTATAGAGAGGGGCCAAGATAATTTTTTAGAGAGATGGCCAACACAACATGTGATTAATATAATCCTAGCTATTAAATCATAAAAAATTAATATATATTTTTTTCTTCATAGGTCTGCCGCTGCACACATGGATTACAACCATAAAATTTCCATGGTGGTGTGAATAATTGGTTAAAATGGTGGTGCTAATACTTTCAGAATCTATAAAATGGAGAACTCTAATATTGCGTAGGGGCCTTTTATTGGCAACCAAGACAAGAGAGCATGCATTTCACATCTTACAGAAAAGAGCGCTTAAAGCATAACTCGATTCTTTTATTAGGTCTGAACTTTGGTTACAGGCATTGGTTTTTCCACAAAATCTTCTCTCTTTTTTTTAACTAATAATTTTTTCTAACCAAGTTTTTTCTGTACCAATTTTTTAAAGGGAAAGGGGGGAATATATTTGGAAAAATATATAGAAAAACGTCTCCATTTTTTAGAGGCTGAAAGGTGGAAAAAAACCCTTTTGTAAACCAACCTGGTTACAGTTGCTCGGAGATGGAGTGGTCGACAATAGTCAATTGGCGATGATGGAAATTGTTGTGGGTGCCGATGTCGCCAGACAACTTTTTTGAATTTGGAAGGAGTTCGTTGGGTAGTGCTACGGAGTGGTCGATTTAGGGATGGTTGGGTATTGTTATGGAGTTGTCGACGATGTGGTCGGTTTTGCTTGGCTTCAAAAGGAGCAGTGCAAAGGGATTGATTTTGGGATCTCAGAAGCTCACCAATTTCAGAAGTTTGGTTGTTTTTCACTTAGTTTGGTTGCTTTTCACTTTACCAGTGTGGCAGCCCGTCCCGTATCCACGTCGAGCAGTACACTCCAGTGGTAAGATCTAGTCGGCTCGGTAGCACTGCCCTTTTACCAAATGCATGTTTAGGATTGTGGGAGATAATATAGTTTTCAACTTTAGAATTTTTAGATATAGAGTTTAAGTAATAAGTTTTGCTATTAAAAAGTTATATATATACTACTTAGAAACCACACTACAAAAAAAATAGTTTTTTATTTCCGACGACTAAAAGTAGTCGCACAAAATCCAATTCAACTGTTTGGATGGAAACCTTTCATCGAGGGAAAAAATAGCCGCAAAAAATACTTTTTGCGGCTATAATGTGTCACCGACAAGAATATCGCCACAAAAAACAGTGTATTTAGGACTGTTGGGGTGCAAGACGGTCGACGACAAACAAACTTGCCGCAAAAAAAGAAATTTTGGCAATTTGATTCACCCAAAAATATTATCGCCGCAATAAGTTGTAAGGGAACACCTTATTGCGGTGCTTTGTAGTGATTTTACGGCGAAGTTAGTGTGCCGCAAAAATTGTTTTATTTGTTTCTCAACTATTTGCAGCGATATAAATATTATTTGTGGTGACTATGTTTCGCTGGAAATAAGCTTTCGCTAAATTAAAAAAATGGTTTCACATGCCCGCCCATACCCAAAACCAATTAAAAATTTTCCTTATCTTCTCCAGCGCCGCCTCCCTTTTTTCTTCATCTTAACTCAAAAACTAGCAGCCCTCACGTCTCTTAGGCTTTTAGCTCATCTTGTAGCTGCCTCACTACGCTGATCCTCTCCTTAAGGCGCTAATTGCAGTAAGTCCCTCTCTCTCCCTCATTCTTTCTCTCGGTTCGCTATGTATTTCTTTGTTACTGCTACAACCCACGCCGCTCTCATTCTCTCGGTTGGGCAGCGCCTCCACCCTACACGCCACTCTTCGTATCGTTTCGATAAGTCTCTGTCTCTATATCTCCCTATCTATTTCTCTCACTCTCTCTCGGGTTTTCTCACATATCGTTCCTCTCTCTCTGATTAAGTCTAGCTGTAGGGGTTGTAAGAAGACATGCCATAGTCAGAGGAGCTGGATTCATCAGCTCTCACTTTGTTAGGTACTTAGGGTGGCGGGAGGGAAGGAAACTTGAGCTCGACAGAGGAGAGGAGTTAGTTCGAAATAAGAAACTTGTCAAACGGGGTTGTTTTGGCGTAGGGAATAAATTAAGGAAGTGAAACACAACAACACCAGCACCAGCACCATGAAGCTATCTGGAGCGCACCGTTTAATGGAGCTTTTATTAGCACGAGTCTTTTTGATAAGTAGATTTGATATGCAGTTGGTTTATTGATAGAATTTAGAAAAAAAAAAAAACAAGGTCTACATTTTTTCTTATCATATATTGGCTTTATTTTTGTGTTTATTCATGATTTAAAGATTTGACATAAAAGGGATAGTTGCTCCTAGAATTTGGACCCTAGATTTGATTTTTTTTTTTTTTAATTTCAGTTTGGTTTAGGTTAATGTGGTAGAGCTTGTTCTTGTTTATGTCCTCCTTCACTCATTTGTTTCACTGGTCTGATTTGCTTGTTTCCTTGTTGGGATTATAGTGTTTATTGTAGTGATTATAGTGTTTGTCCATTATCCAATGCTAATGCTTTGAGTGTGTATTAATTTACAGGAAAAGATTAATAATTTTCATTCTTTGGTTGTTTTCGTGTTGTACGTGGTCAATTTTTTTGGAACTGAATCGGACGAGTATCAATTTTTTTCCTTTTATGATAGGGCTCTAGCTAAGAATAATGATGTAAATGCTTTTTTCCCCAAAACATGTTGAGATATATTCCTCAAATATCATGATGGTCAGGGGCGGAACTACCTTTGCCCCCCCCCCCCACCCAAATTTTAAAATTTGATGAAAATTAGGTTTTAGAAGGTGTTTTTATAAAGTAGACTATATAAAAATTAGTATTTAACACCTCTAAAATTATTTTTTCTTAACTTAGCCCTCCAAACTAGATTTTCTGGTTCCGCCCCTGATGATGGTCAATCACATGAAATGATTTTGGTTCATACAACCCCAAGTTGTTGGATGATTGTATTTATCGATGTTTTATATTCCCTAGCTTATGGCATTTCTTTATGCAATAGACTTCTTTTCTAAGTTTGGTACTTGATATTTCTTTTTGGAAGCTATGCAGTTCATATATATCGTTGCTATCCCCCTCTCATGAATTCATTGGCAGTACAGATGTTGGGGTCTAGGACGAGGGATTTTTCATTTACTCGGTACTCTATTAGGAATCTCTGCTGATGAGCTTCACCTTTGTGGAGATGCAGCCGCTATTCCTCTTATCCAGGAAATACTGAAAGTGACTGGTGATGAGGTTGAAGTAATTATTTCTGTGTAATTTTGAATCAAGTTATTCTTGTTTTAGCTCATAAAGAATATACTAATGCTACTTTACTTCTCCGGTACATGGATGGGATCTTTTTATTTCCTGAGTTTGATATATCTTATTCTAGGTGGCGTTTTTAGTGAATTGTTCTACTGTATCATGCCGGTATGAGATCCACTTTGCTTCATGATTCGAAAGAGGAGGAATGAAAATTGAAAATAAAAAAAATGCAACATCATGACTTAACACTAACATATAATAATAGTACTATACCAATAATATTACTATATACTAATAGTATTAGTGAATTACTAATATTTATATATATTAATATATATATATAGAGATTAGAGATTTAATATATATTAAAAATCGGACCAAACTGGACTGGAACTAGTAAAATTAAAAGTACCTGTTTAGAATGATAACCAGTGCGGTATTGGCCAGTTGTTGAAAATGCAAAATCGGTGTACACCAGTTCAATTCCAAAACTCGTCTAAACTGGACCAGTTACACCTCTAGTCTTTAATAAAGGTCATATGTCTAAAACACTTTTGAATATGTTATATTTATTTTGATATAATATAAAAAGGTACATTTTGTAGATAGGAACGACATAAAAGATCATTTTTGAGGTAGTGTAGTGCATGTGATAAGATCAAAGGGTAATCATTTAAATCTTGTGCAGTATTATTGATTGTTCATCTAAAAAAAATATGTTTGATGTGATGGTTTTCATGAAATATTTTTTTTAATATTTTTTAAATTAAAAAATATTTTAATATGTACATAACAACTAAAAAACTTAATTTTGTTATTAAAGTACTTTAAAGCTATAGAATAGATGGGAAAAGCATTTCTGATCATGATCCAAAAAATAGTCATGATTCACATCATGTCTAGTACTGTAATCTCAAAAGAATTAATCAAGGATATATACGGCTGGAATATGCGGAATCACTTATATATATATATATATATATATATATATATATATATACACTATTATAATCCAGGTATATATAATGGTTATTACCATTTTTTTTTTATGTAAAAAGTGAGATTTTAAATTAAAAACTCATCAAGTATTACTTCAATACGACGACCTTAAATGATTAAGGTGTCTAGCCATGCCAGGTCCATAAAAAAGAATTCAAAACAAATTAAATATTTCAATTAATTATGAAAATCCCTTCGAGCAAGTAATATTAAATACAACACAACATCAAGCTGCTGGCTTTGAATAGTTGGAATTAATAATAGATCATTAATTAATCGTGGCACCCATTGAAACTGGGGCTGGTTCGACCCAACTCGATCGATCCTTCGGCTTGCTCTTTGCCTTTGAGTCAAGGCCAGATATTACAGTACTTAATTACCATATTATTTAAGGACGGAACTTTTTTACACTTTTTTAGATTAATTTTTCTTTCAAATATATAAACCACTGATCACTATATAAATTATTAACATGAAGATGTTTATTATATATAATAAGTTTAAATTAAGTCAATCATAAAACTGTTTATTTTCGTGTATATATATACGATGATGTTGCTGAAACAAGTAATTAATATTGCTTTTAAGTTGAAATTAATAAATTACATGATATATAGTTTTCGTTTAAAATGACTCTTTGATCGGTAGTTGGAGACGTTCATGCGCCATGCAGTTAGATTGACTCTGTCACGTAATACATGATGTCGATCTAAAGTACTATTTATTCTCGAAGATTAATATATACCATGCAGTTTTTACGTACAAATTAAAAATAACGAACAGACATATATATGTTACCTGCATATATAATATCAAACAGTACTGTTAATTATGTTCGTTTGTATGTCTGCATGGCTGGCAACCTAGAATTTAGACAAACCCTTTTGACTTCCCAACAGCCTTTTTGATGATACATATGAACTGTTTCTTTTTTCTTTAATCGGCTTAAGCGGCCTAGCTAGAGCTATGGAGGCTAACAATTATTAGTTAGTTTCAGAACAAGCATTTAACCCAAAACAGGCAATAAGGTCCGGTTTACCGTCATTAATGCATGCCTTAACAGAACAGATCATGGATAGAAATTCTATGGAGGAAACAGGAAAAAAAAAATAAAAAATCCAACTTCCCGTGGTCATCATTCCTCGTGCATTTCTTTCTTTCTTTCTTCCTCATTTTTCTTAGACTGAAGAAATTAATTAGACCAAGAGAGACTAGCTAGTGCAGACACCAGCAGCTAGCAGCATGGCAGGACAATCTCCGCTGCTCGGCGCTCCAACCTCGTATTATAATGGAACCTACACGATGACCATAAAAGAATGCATTCATCTTCCCACCGATATCCATTCATCAGGTTTTTGGAACTACTTTCGTTCTGGGACGATTCCTTCTACACTGCCATTGCTTGAGCTACAGATGGTTGTTATTTTCGCCATCACGCGCTTCACCCATTGCATTCTTAAGCCGTATGGAATCCCTGAATTCACCTCACAACTTATTGTATGTGCTCTCTCATCGATCTCCAACGTCTTCCAGTACTCTTTCTTTTATTCGATCGAACATTCACATATATTTATATTAATATTTGATAGAGTACTATATATATATATATATGTTGATGAATAGAAGACACTCCTTTAATTTATTATATGTTGATGATCAGGCTGGCATAATCCTCGGTCCTTCAGTCCTGGGGCGCCTCGGAATCATCAAGGCTTTGTTCTCGGATAGAAATCAAGAAATAGTGGGAATGATAGCTACCTTTGGTCACATACTCTTTACGTTTATGAGTGGGGTGAAAATGGATGCGGGAGTGATAAACAGAGTGGGAAGAAAATCCTTGTTTGCTGGTATTGCCTGCATAATGTTTCCTTTGCTAGTTGGCTTCGCAGTCCAAGTGACACTAAGAAGATATTGGCTAACCGCAGAAGAAGCGACTGGCCTTCCATTTGAAACAGCACTAAATTGTCTAACTCCATTTCCAGTGGTAGTATACCTTCTTGAGAGCCTCAAGATCCTGAATTCTGAACTGGGACAATTAGGCCTATCTGCAGCATTGGTCAGTGACATTTTTGGCTCCTTTCTTCTCTGGCTTGCCTCAATGGCTAAAGTTAGTCGGGAGAAAGGCATGATGGGCGCGGCGATAAGTGCATCATCAAGCATTACCTATGTTTCTGTCGTTGTGTTTGCTTTTCGACCGGCAATGTTTTGGGTAATCAGGCAAACACCCGAAGGCAGGCCTGTAAAACGCACACATCTTCAACTAATCCTGATGTTAATGCTTTTCTCGGGATTGCTTTCTCAGTGGTTCCATGCGTCATTCTTGTTTGGACCTTTGATGCTGGGTTTGGCAGTGCCAGATGGACCCCCTTTGGGATCTGCAATAATCAGAAAGTTTTACTACTTCAATCAAGATGTGTTTTTGCCGCTCTTTGTGACTACATGTGCGATGAGGACAGATCTGCGTTTGATCAAATTCAATGACAGCTTCGTGACATTCAATGTACTGCTCATTTTCTTCACTTTTTCTGCCAAAATGATTGGGTGTATGGTTCCTCTCTTGTACACCAAAATGCCCTTAAATGATGCTCTAGCACTCGCTCTCATTTTGAGTTCCAAAGGTGAAATCCACCTCGCCCTCAATACCCAATTCAGAGACACCGAGGTACTTGGGCTATCCTTTTTCTTTTTTATTTTCCTCCTACAATGAAATTATCTTCGCTACAAAAAATTGTTCAATTGTTTTCAATTATTTTCTGTGAAAATGATTATTTTTTTATTAAAATGAGTCTATTTGATTGTAAATAACCATTCTTATCACATATAATCTGTCACGAATGGTATTTTTTCGTAGTGAGTTTTCTCTATTCACTAATTTTTTTATTTTATTTTTTTGTCACGTTTTATTAGCCGCAAGCAGTCCAGACGGGCCCAGCGCTCACTTTGTCAAATATCGCGATCCTCTTGAATGCAGTCATTGCACCAGTTATGGTGAAATACCTGTACGATCCTTCAAGGAAATATGCAGGCTACCAGAAAAGAAATATTATGCACAACAAAAGAAATGCAGAGCTACGAATCCTGGTCTGCATTCACAAGCCTGAAAACATTGTTGCGGCAATTAAACTACTAGAATCCTCATGCCCTACTAGAGAAACACCTGTTGGCATTTACGTGCTTCACCTTATCGAGCTAATTGGCCGATCCTCTCCTATTTTTATCTCCCACGAAATGAAGAAAAGGACTGTGTCCAAAACATCCGCTTATTCAGAGAATGTCATCAGCGCCTTCAATAACTTTAAAAAAAATAATCGAGGTGGTGTTGCAACATACTGTTTCACAGCAATCACTCCGACCAAGTTCATGCATGAAGACATCTGTACTCTCGCACTGGACAAGCTAGCTTCCCTCATAGTACTCCCATTCCACAGAAAATGGTCGGTGGATGGGTCTATCCAATCGGAGGATAGTAGTGTAAGGACTTTAAATAACAGTGTCCTTGAAATTGCTCCATGTTCTGTCGGGATCCTCGTTGATCGTGGCGGCCATTCGAAGAGCTCTAAGGTTATTGCATCAAAGTCACCTTTTTCTGTGGCAATGATCTTCGTGGGTGGAAATGATGATCGAGAGGCATTAACTTTTGCCAAACGCATGGCCAATGACAGCAACATCACCTTGACTGTGGTTCATTTTGTTTCCACCGACAGTGAAGATATTACACTTTGGGATAAATTGCT
This sequence comes from Juglans cinerea, assembly GCA_961763995.1. Lineage (NCBI taxonomy): Eukaryota > Viridiplantae > Streptophyta > Magnoliopsida > Fagales > Juglandaceae > Juglans > Juglans cinerea. Next base: position 17,141,371 of record CAUIVZ010000015.1, on the reverse strand, counting down.
TGACAATGAGGTACTGAAAGATGTTAAAATGAACAATGTGGGTCATGAATATGTGATATACTTAGAGGAGAGAGTGAAAGATGGGCCTCAGACGGCAATGATAGTTCGTTCAATGGTGGACGAGTACGATCTTATTATAGTAGGTAGAAGAGACAAAAGTAATTCCACACAGACGTCAGGGCTTGCAGAATGGAATGAATTCCCAGAGCTGGGGATTATCGGAGATTTGCTGGCCTCCTCAGATTTCAACAGCAAGACTTCTGTTTTGGTGATTCAACAACAAAAAAAGAAGACCTAATTTTAATCATGGCTGTGGAAGCTGATCATCAGGGACTTCTCGACCTTTTAACCTTCACAAATATGGAATATAAATTAATTCCATCCCTAGCTAGCTTTTCTCATCATGTTCTATCCTTTTCAGATGGAGCTGGGTGAAAGATGTTCGACCAATGCGTAATTGGCAACTTTTGATATTTGTATTCATGACTAAGAAATTCAAAGTTTGCCCCTGATTTTGTAGCCCGACGTTGCTGCATGCTGCTTATAACTTCAAATTTGTAATTAACGAAATTAATGTGCATATAGTATAGTGTTAATTAATTGTGAGTTATTCGAATTTAAAAAAATGCATTATAAGTTTAAAACTTTGGTAACTCTAGGCCTATCTCTCTCCCATTTTAGGTGTCCCTAGAGTTCGATCAAGAATTAATCTAGAAGATCTCGACTACTTATTCAGCCACGTTTGTTCTAACATGCATTTTCGCCAACCAGATCTTCTTATAACTCAATTATTATAGTCAGGATACATATAATATACATATAGGGTGATGTATTCGCTATGTGGGAATTTAGGGAACAGTATTTATTGAGTATTAATTAGCCGTGTCTGTCTTAATTAAATATTTCACGCATATTACAATCTCTATCTCTCTAAATTAGCTCCTTATAAAGTTTGGATGGACATTGGAAGGGGCCTAATCCTTTCCTGGGCCTGCTGGGTCATATCACAGGCATGGACTATAGCACAGCCAAATAATTTAGTTGATCCAAGGCCTAACCCAATCCAAGCATATTCTGGCTAGAGCTAGAGAAACAACCGCATGAGAACTTCAAGATGAATGGGCTATCGGCTCATTTAAAGATAAGTTAAGCCCCAATATCCTAAAGGCTTGAATTTCAAATAACGAGTGAGATAGTTATAGCGTATTAACAGGAAAGTCGTGAGCTTTATTTATATCATTCAAGTATGATTATGAACCCATCTGAATGAACTGCTAGAAAAATCTCATTAGCTTCATTGACTTAGGCATCAGAGACATTACCCTGAACCCCCAAGCCTTTTTCCTCTTTAGTTGCAAGTGATTGTGTGTGAGAAGCTGTGAAACACATCCTTTATAGTAGGCGCCGTCTGTGGGATCCATTTGTCCTACAACCAACGTGCTTTTTACATGCCCACCACTACTCGATCTCAAGCAACCAGAGACCAGGAAGTGACGTCACGATATATGGAGGGAAGGCTCGCAGAGATGGAAAAAGTAGTGAAGAAACTTACTACCAACGTGGAGTCGCTGCGGAAAGAGTATGAGGCCCTTAGAACAAAGAACGGGCCATCAGGGGAGGACATTGCGCCCAGCCAGGCCGATAGGATTGAGATGGAGGCACATAGCGCTAGGGCAGACAAGTCTCCTCAGGAAAATGAGGAAACAAAAAAGATGCATCATGACCAGCGCATCCTAATGAATAACTATGAGGAGATGGACAAGAAATATAGGGACATCTTCCTCAATTGATCAGCTGCTGACTAGCACCAATCTGCCATACAACGCAAAAATCATGGCAATACCGTTGTCACCGAAGTTCAAAGTCCCATCGATAGATATGTACGACAGATCTAAAGACCCAATGGAGCATTTGGAACCCTTCAAAGCTCACATGGCACTCCATGGGTTCCCTGGAGAGATTGCATGTAGGGCTCTCCCCTTGCCTTTGAAGGAAATGCCCCGAGGGTGGTTTGGGGCATTGTAGCCGAGATCCATAGACAGCTTCGAAGAACTGGGCAGGCAATTCTTAACCCAATTTATGGCCAGTCGAAGGCGAAGGAGGCCGGCAGCATACCTATTGACCGTAAAACAAAGTGAAGAGGAGAGCTTGAAAGCATATCTAGCACGGTTCTAAGGAGAGAATGACAACTGACAACCAAGATGAAAAGATCACGTTGGCCGCTCTGCTCGGGAGCATTTGGCTGAGGAGTCCTTTTATGGCTGAGTGGGTGAGGAAGACTCCCTCCACTTTATGAGAATTTATAGACAGGACATACGATTTTGTCAACGCTGAATATATGCTAATCACCTTAACTACTAGATCGCAGAGAAAGGAAAAGCATGTGCCAAGGGAGGGGGGGTCCAAAAAGAGACAAGGAAGGAGGGCAGAAGGTGAGAGGCAGAAGGCGAGGAGAAGCCAACACGAAGGAAGGCGAGACACTCACATAGGGCGACATAGCGGCAATCATGTACACTATTCTAGTGTGCATAATCAAGTTAAGGTAAAAGAGACCAGGCATGGCGAGGATCATGGGTGACAGACCCAGAAATATTGCACGTACCACAATGAAAGCGGGCATAGAACTGAAGATCGCCACACACCAAAATAAAAGATTGTAGAGATGAGGGGCAATGGCAAGCTAGAGCGTATTGTTGCTTGGAACACTACTCCACCATGGTGTTCGAGCGACAGGAAACAAGAACGTAAGCCCCAACAAAGCGAAAGCCCAAGAAGGAGAGGACCACCAAAAGAGGAAGGAGATCACAGGAACTACGAGATCAGCATCCTAGGCAGGACACGGATTAAAGACATCTACCACTAGGAGAGATACGAACGATGGTTGAGGATATGCAGGAGGTGGCCCAACTTCCTCCGGGAGGAAGAAGTATGCTAGGTGGGCAAGGTACGAAGAAGTATACAACGTGAAAGACCTATCAAGCAGCCTAGAATACAAGTCTCTCCCACAATCTCTTTTGACGATGATGATTGTTGAGGAGTAGTTTACCCGCATGATGACAAATTGGTAGTGACAATGTTGGTAGCGAATTATACCACGGGGAGAATATTGATCGATAATGGGAGTTCAACAGACGTCTTGTTCTGGGAAGCCTTCACAAGAATAGGAATCAGTGAAGACTAGCTACGCCTAGCACCGACTACGTTGAAAGGTTCATTGGGGAAGCAGTGCAGCCCATGGGGTCTATCACGCTACCAATGTCAGTAGGGACAGACCCCCACCTCGCCACCACCATGACGGAATTCTTAGTGGTGAGGACACGATAATCATATAACGCTATCATCAGTTGACCCACGTTGAATGCTTTAAGGGCAATCACCTCTACCTATCATCTGAAAATGAAGTTTCCCACAAAGTTGGGGATTGCTGAAGTGCGTAGTGAGCAGGTACTTGTCCGAGAATGCTACGTTCAGGAGCTCAGGCAAAAGGAGAGAGATGTGAAAGTATTCGAACTGCGATAAGGTGTCGTCGTGGTCCTCATCCCACCACGACTAGAAATATTTATGACCGAGGCAGAAACAAGAGACGAAGATGCCTTGAGACAAGGAGAAGCAGACGAATCCTTAGAGCTTGTCAACTTTGATCCAGCCTAACCAGAGAACTATGTAAACATAAAAACCAAAATTACGAGAGAGAAAAAGTGGCAACTGACACAACTTCTCATTGAGCACAAAGATGTCTTCACATGGAGTCATAAGAACATGCCAGGAATTGACGAGGATGTTATAGAGCATAAGTTGAACGTCAGCCCAAACGCACAGCCAATCAAACAAAAGAAAATAAATTTAGCTCTGAGAAGTACAAGACGATTGCATAGGAGGTAGATCGACTGTTAGTAACCGAGTTCATCAGAGAAACTTAATATCCTGAGTGGTTGTCAAACGTAGTATTGGTGAAAAAGTCCAACGGGAAGTGGTGGATGCGTGTGGACTTTATGGACCTTAATAAGGCTTACCCAAATGATAGCTTTCCTCTTCTGCGAATAGACTTGATAGTTGACACCATGGTGGGGCATAATGTATTGAGCTTCATGGATACCTATTCAGGGTATAACCAAATCAAGATGATTTAGGCCGACCAAGAAAAGACAGCTTTCATAACCGATCTGGGATTGTACTACTACAAGGTCATGCCTGTGGCGCCCCCAATCCCCCTTATAAAAATACACGGGGATCGAGACACCAGGATGGTGACAACACGGTCACACATCCCACCGAAGTGCCAGTGTGTGTACATGCAACGGTGTACAAATAAAATAACGCAGCGGATAGTCAACTAAGTACCAGAATTTAAAATACAATTTAAATATCCGAAGAGGTTTAAAAGCAGTTATACAATCATCCCAAATATATTACAAAAGGTAATTACATAAAAGACTAGGATAATAAATATCGATGCACGAGAGCAATCCCAGATCGCTCTCCCAATGGAGCCAAAGCCTAAGACTCATCATCCTCATCTGCATCAAAATCTGCGATACCATAAAACGGTACCGCAGGTAAGTATAACCCAAATAACCATGTAATAAAAATGCATTAAATGCGACCAACATGCATGTATAAAAAGAAATATACATTTCTCTCAAAACATCATTTTTCCTCGAAAACGATTAATTTCAACACACGCCAAAAATCCCATTGGCCCAAAAATAATCCGTAAAACATTTTCCCAGAAAAATGATTTACACCAAACTCAACCATTTATCGGACACTGTAGGCGGGAATCGCAGGCGGGACTATACCACCATCCCTACCGCGTGCACCGTAGGCGGGAATCACAGGCGGGACACAACCACCATCCCTGCTTACCACCATCCCTACCGCGTGCACCGTAGGCGGGAATCACAGGCGGGACTCTACCACCGTCCCTGCTTACCACCATCCCTACAGTTCCTTTCCACAAATGAATACTTAACAGAGCACAACGAATACTTAACAGAGCCCTGTGGCGGGAATCACAGGCGGGTACACCACCATCCCTACCGCGTGCACCGTAGGCGGGAATCACAGGCGGGACTCTAACCACCCTGTTTACCATCTTACAGTCACTTTTCCCTTTTTCTCAAATCACGACCCAAACAAAACCAATTTCTCACACAGAGATATAACTTTTCCAAAGAGACAGACAGAGAGAGAGAAAACCCAATGAAGTTTACAAACGTGATCATACATGACCAACATCATAATCACGTGGAAGAGAGGCCTCTTTTTCCTGGGTCAATTCGCATTCCCGAGGGGGCGATTGCAACTTTTTGGGATACCAATTAACTTCAGACTGTTCGGGTTCATCCTTTTTGTCATTTTGCTAATCTAAGATGATAGGCTAGACTTTTAAATTGGGATTTTGGAGTAACCCATGACTGTTTTGGGTTGGATTTTCACGAATGTTAGTGTGATTTTGATGATTAACTTGTTGGGTCATATTTCAATTTGCATCTAAAAAGGATTGAAATTCTTTATTCTTGATTTAGCTCAGTTGTAGATGTAAAGGCACAATTGATATTTGAACAAGTAACAACAAGTAACAAGACTTTGATGGTTTTCTTTCACTATTTTACAGTTGTTATATAATCTGTCAAGTAGTTTTATTAGGCTAAAAAATTGTGATTCATTGCTACATTATCCGATCATGATTTCTAAGAATGACAGAATGGTTGAGAGAATATGAAAAGAGAAGTAAATCCATCACCAAATCAGTGAGCTAAAATTGCATCCCAAGTGTTTGTTTTATTGTTTCTTACAAGTTTAATTCAATTTCTATACATTTCCTCTAAATCTCTTGGTTCTTGATAACTTTAGGAACATAAATTCACATTTATTTTCAGTTTTACTTGTGCTTGAACTTCCAAAACAGTCAATAATTTTACGCTTCATTCAGTCCACACTTCCTTAGTAAATAGCCCCCATTTTGGTGTCGATATAGTTAGTGGACGACCTTTAAAATTTATTTCCATTTTATACTTTTTGGGTTCATTAATAGATCTTTTAGCTTAATACTTTCTTATCTTCTCGAGATTTCTTGTCACCATAAGCGGTAATATGTTATCGTGTGATTATGAAATGTTTGCTTAATTCTCATTGTCCTTGTGAATTCGATCTTGAGATTTACCTTTGTATTACTTTGACAGCTCCTGTGCTTGGAAGTCAAAATTATAAGCTGATCAAGTTTCTGGCGCCGTTGAATGAGGTACAGAAGTTGGTAGGGAGGATAGTGACCCTCAACAGATTCGAGTCTCGATCGACATACAAGTACCTCATTTTCTTCCAAGTGCTGAAGAAGGCCCAAGGCTGGAACTCCAAATGTGAGGAGGCGTTCGTACAATTGATGGAATACTTGACGATGTCAAATGACAAGTCTTGGCCGACTTTGTAGCGGGATTTACGAATTTCTAAGAGGAAGTGTCCAAGGCTCTCGAGAAGACGTCATGGCAAGTGTATGTCGATGGATCATCTTGTCAAGCAGAAGGTGGCGTAGGCATCCACATGGTGACAGGCGACGAGGTTGAGCCAAATCATGCAATCAGCTAAACTTCAAAGTGACAAATAGGGAAGCCGAATATGAAGTAGTGCTCGTGGGGTTAGCCATAGCAAAGACTTCAGGAGGGGAAGAGGTTGAGATGAAAGCAGACTCGCAAGTTGTGGTTGGACAAATCACAATAGAGTATTTGGTGAAAGGACAAAAGCTAATAAAGTGCCTCCATCAGGTTCACGAAGGGTGCAGTCACCTTCGATATTTTTGAATCGAGCGGATTTCTCAATGAGACAATTGGAAAGCTGATCGGCTAGCACGAGTAGCCTCGGCAAAGCAGGAAGAAACTTTATCGTTGGAGGTTAGCCTCAGGGCTATTGACACACCGGCCATTGGAAAGGATGCCTAGGAGGTTGGAGAGAGCATACCATGGTGGGTGGCTGATATACTCAAGTACCTAAAAACCAAAAATCTTCCGACCTCTCGGGAGGAAGCAAGGAAAGTCAGAAGCAAGGCGATTTGGTTCACCATGATAGATGGGACACTATACATACGAGATTTTTCGACCCCATTGTTAAGGTGCATCTCGAAGGGGGAAGCCGAATATGTAATGAGGGAGGTGCATAAAAAAATATGCGAAAATCACTAAGGAGGAAGGTCACTCGCAGTGAAGATCATGAGAGCAAGATACTTGTGAGATCCCAAAATCTATGTGTTTTTATTTGTTTAAATAGTATTATTAGTTGTTTTCATTTATTTTTTATTTTATTTCCTTGTATTTTATTTCTATTATTCTTTTTTGGGCCTTTTGGTGTAGTGGGTTAGGAAAGGGGACTTGTGTATGGTGTTGTGAGTTTTTGGGCTGAGTAAAGTGTGGAATTTGGGCCGAGCCCATGTGCCTTAAGGGAAGCCAGTTCTTCCCATCTCAAAATGGTGTTGTTTTGGGTATGGAGAAATTTTTTTCCCAACCCCTGAAACGACGTTGTTTCAGCACTGAAGGGTGAAAACCCTATCACTTTCTGGTTTTCCCCCTTAGCGTCGCACCCTCTCTTTCTTTCTCGTTCTTTTCTTTTCTTCTTCCTCCTCTCGTTGCTATAGACCCGTGAGCTTGCCGCCCTCACCACCAACCTTGCCTCACCACGCGTCCTCCATTGCGAACACCTCCACCACCGGCCTGCACCATCGCCCATCATCCTTAACCCTTGAGCCCTACGTCCAGCTTTTCCCCCCACCCTCTCTGCAACCCGTGACTATTTCAGCCATGGGAATGGCTCACTACAGCTGGTGGCCATTGGTAGCGTGCCATGCTTGGGTCTCTCGCACACCTCGCGCTATCCACCACCCCCAATCGCGGTGGCGACTACGATTGCCGATGACCCCCACTCGGCCTATAAATAGGCTGAGCCTCTCCTTTTCGAAACCATCTCAAAGCTTCCTCTTCCTCCCTCAAACTCATCACCACCGTCTTCCTCTCCCTAAAATCCCCCTTCCCGAAGCCTTTAGGCTATTTTTGCCCTAGCGCCGTCGTGCTCTACCATGCCCCACCATAGCACCTCTCTCTACCACCCTCTAGCAACCCAGATCTAGTATCCTCTTCGTGACAAAAAAATCCACCAAAAGCCCTCTGTCTCGCCCAAATCTATCTCCGCCCCATTACTGCTCTGCCACGTTTTTGCGATAATCTAACTGTTTTGTGTCCGTTCGCGTAGCGGCGCAAGCACTCAATCCAAGGTGACCCTTGAGAATAGAACATAATTTTATTACTAACATTGTGTGCATTCCGGTTATGTTGAAAAGGGCTTTGGACCCGATGAAGTGTTGGGCTTGATATCGTAGTAGTGGTTGAGAATTGGGCCATGGGCCGGATGGAGGATGAGATTACGTGTGTAGCATGGTTTTTGAATTTGTGTACATGTAACTGTTGTGATGTTGTGTGTTGCTTGATGTGTGTTATGCCATGTCATCCAATATATTGTTTGTCATGCATCTGC